>JAECXX010000004.1:3605000-5028125 GCA_018153305.1 Drosophila kurseongensis | reverse complement strand
AAGGGAAATTGAATTCAAAACATATATTTCATTTCCTTTTATCTTCATTAAATGGGCTCAAATTGCAATGTTGAAAAACATTTGAGTAAATGGAATATCACACCACAATTGAATAAAAAATGGAAGCATTTGTATATCATATTTAAAAAATAAATTTGCTTGCGCAACAAATATAATGCGATTTTATTATGTTTTATTTATTTTGATTTTATACTGAAATATTTTGATTTTATAACGTTAAAATGTAATTCTGCGAAAAAAAACTCATATGCTTTTATCGACTTTTATTTGATTAGTTGCCAATGTGTCAATCAATGGTTATGGCCAGACATAAAGGATGTCTTTACTTCGGTTATTAAATTGTATTAACTTCTTTTCCAGACAAGGCCAATTATTCGGAATTATAGCGACTCTAAAATAAAAGGCCTAATTACTTACCAATATGCTTCGATTCGTTGAAGGCTTCCGGAATCTTTCGCGTGAGCACCGCGTAGACCGTGCAAATTACAATCAGGAAGATTGGATACGAGAACGCAATCATGTAGGAGGCGTCGATGTAGGAGTCGCAGACGAGCAGGTTATCCTCGCGTGTTGGATAATGATGCATGGCATGTGATGGTGCAATTACCATCCAAACGCCGTTGATGAGTATCTGAAAATGGAATGAATAATCAAATCGCGCCAGCACTGGCAACCGAATCCCGCATCCCGCATCCCCATCCCACATACGCCCCGTTGGCCGCCGCGTAAAGCCAAACTCACCTGCACACTAACGAAGCACGCACAGATTACCAACTGGGACTTGGGACTGATGAAGGAGGGTCGCTTGGCGGACTGTTTGCCCGCTTTGAAAATCCGGGCGATGCGATTCGTTTTGGTCAACAGTGCAGCGTAGACGACCGTGAAGCAGAAGCCCACACCGAATCTGTGGGAAAATTGGAGACCAAGTTCACACTCAGTTCGCATCATCTTGTTCCCGGCAATTTGCACACTCACCGCTGAATGGCACACACTATGTTGGTGGGCTTCAGGACGAGTGCAAAGGTGACACCGTAGCACATGAAAATGCCGGCCAGCAGGATGTAGCTCAGCTCCCGCCCCGATGCGCGCACGATGGGCGTGTCGTTGTGCCTGGACAGGTGAGGGAAAGGGGGAAGGGTGGAAAGAGCATAGCTAAAGTTACAAACTTTACCAGGAATCCTTTGCGCCAATTACGGCATCATTTTTATGTCTCTGCTTGTGAATTTTGTGGCAAAGTTTGCCAAGGCAAGGGTAAAAAGTTTTAATTGCTTGCCCATATCCATGCACAAAAACCGCCCATTATTGTGCCAATAAATACAGTGGAGCCACATAAACAAAACATAAATTGATCAAAAAAAGCTCTCCTTGAGCTCGTTCGATAACAATATTATTAAAGCAAAACGAGTAATAAACCAGGGCATCAAAAATAATTACTTTTACATTTTCGGCAGGTTAACTTGGTAAAACAAATATTTTAATTACTAGTTTTTCTATATTTTTTTTCGGTTTTCACCCTCGCTCACCTGACGAACACGCCCATGACAAAGAGCGTGACCAGGATGCCGGTCGCACTAAACGCCATCGCCCCAATGGCCCAGGCGGACTCCGGCCGGAGATATATCTCCGGGATGGGGCGGCAGTACTGCTTGTGGGCGTCGGGCAGGGTTCCCAGCTTGCACAGCCTGCAGTGGGTCTCGTCATCCGGGTGGCGGATCTGCAATGGACGCACCGCACAAAGGAACACTTGATAAATGGATGGGGCGTGGGGCACAAAGCACAAAGGCGGCGTGTTTGCCATTCAGTTGAAGCCTCTTTCATGCCGGACGACTTAATTGTTTTCCGCCTCGATTCCGCATTTTTTTTCGACGCGTTAGCTTCGGAATAACTCACTTGGGCGCTACATTTCAATCTCGTCGAAGACCCGACAAATAAATTGCGGGCCCAGCTGGGCCCCACTTACTTGATAGGTTGTGCAATTGAAGCAGTGCCAGCAGCAGCTCTCGCCCTCGACGTACTTCTTGGCCTGCCCCACCAGACAGGGCAGGCTGCAGACGGACTCCGGCGGCTTGGGGCTCAGCCGCTTGAACTTCACCTCTGTGGCAGCGGGATAACGAAATCAAAATCAGTATTTGAAAGGAGAAGGGACCTATGCGGTGCTGCCAACTCCACGAGCGGAAAATGTCCAAAACGAACCGATTTACACTTGTTTTCGAATTATATAACATAATAAAATAAAGATGATTTACCCCGTTAAAATCATAAAATTAAGCTGATTAGCTATCAAAGAAGCGAATCAATATTTTAATTGATTCATTTATAGCAAAATTGAGGTGTTAAGTTTACTTTAATATTCCTTGCTAAAAACATTTTTCAAAAATATAACATTCGCATCTCGATCCATTAAATGAGTTGTGGCGACTTTGAGTTTTTAAATGGATTTTACCTATATTTTAACTGTGTATTTCCAATGAAACTGCTTGCACTTATAAGGACTTTACACAGAAATATTTTTTGTTAAAATGTACATATAACCCCCAAAAGTGACATAAAATTAGAAAAGCATAATATGATTATAATTAGGATATATTTAAGGGATAAATCAAATATGTTTCATCATATTAACCTCAAGCAATAATATATAATTGCTAGATTTCCCGTGACTTAAAGTTGGCAAGACCTGTGGACTCTTACCGGACATATTGAGCCGCAGCTCGCCCTCCGTGTACTCGCCCACCTTGACCCAGTGGTACTGGCCCGCCTGGGACTGCTTGAAGTGGATGATGTTGTAGCGGGCCGGACCGTCGCCGTTCCCGTCGAAGCGGAACTCGTCGCCGCTGAGGCCTGCGGATGAGGAGGAATTTAAGGTTGGGGGAGTTAAATGGGTTTATGGTTTCACGCCTGCCAAGCCAAAGTCGACGTCGCTTGCCCGGTCGCCCTATCAGAAAATTGACAATCTGCGCCAGTCAGTCAGAGCCTTTGGCTTCGGGCGTCCGTCTGTCCGTGTAATTTATTGAATTTCAATCGAGTTCAATGACGATGACAAGCAAGTCAATTTTCCACTCGAAAGCATGGCCAATGCGCCTTGTGGGCCATTCGCAGGCTGAGATATGTGTGTGCGGCTTTCGGCACAACTGCCAGGATGGGCTGCCAGGAAATTTCCACTTTAGCTATTTGCGCAACACTTGCCGGCTGAAGGAATGAAAGGAGCGCACTGGAACTTCAGCTTGTCTGGCATCCTGTTTTAGAAATACTCGAGAAACGCCATCTCTCCGGGCATATAGTAATGCCGTTAATTTGACTTGGATTTATCCCCCACAGCTCGTGAATAAATAGCTTCTAAGTTTTACTCACCCTCGAACTCCACTTTACGCAAATATTTGAGCAAATCGGCGCCCTTTGTCGGCTTCATGGCTTCGCAGAGCGAAGGACCTCCGCCGCACAAGTCCCGATGCATGTCCCTGAAGAAGAAATTTCAGTGCATCTGTTTCACTATTAAGTCTTAATGTCACGATTGAAGCAAATAAATTAAGCTTTGTTAAAACCACACAAATTAGTTGACTTACTCGTTGATGCTTACATCAGCTTAACACTAGTAATATTTGAACTCTTTTGACTTTTACGCGTATTATTATTTCAAAAATGTATTTTTTAAGTCTTTAATTTATTCGACTTACCTCAGGGCATATGCAAATGCCATGACAGCATCGCTGACAAACTGCAACTGATCCTCGAAGTCCATGTTCTGCTTGGAAAGTCGCTCCTTTTTGGTGCACTGCTTGGTGTAGTTATTATATGGAGTGCTGGTACTACCAGGATATCGGCACTGGAAGTGATCCTCCCAGAACTCTGAAGGAAAGATGAAAGTTAATAAAATTAATTTAGCTACAACAAAATTATTTATCTTTTAAGATATGTTAAATATGTAAATGAGCTTAAATCATAAAACAGACTGTTTATAATTATGTTTATACCCTTGCAGAGGGTATTATAATTTTGGTCAAAAGTGTGCAACGCAGTGAAGGAGACATCTCCGACCCTATAAAGTATATATATTCTTGATCAGGATCACCTCCTGAGTTGATATAAGCATGTCCGTCTGTCCGTCTGTCCGTCTGTCTGTCCGTCTGTCCGTCTGTCTGTTTCTACGCAAACTAGTCTCTCAGTTTTAAAGATATCGAGTTGAAACTTTGCACACACCCTTCTTTCCATTGCACGCAGTATATAAGTCGGAACGGCCGGGATCGGCCGACTATATCCTATAGCTGCCATATAACTGATTGATCGGAAATGCCATAACTTTGGTGTTTGTAAAGTTAGGAAGTTGGGATTTTCTATGGGTTTTATATTTGACCAATCAATCCGACCTATTAAATTTCATAAGGATCGGCCGACTGTATCCTATAGCTGCCATATAACTGATTGATCGGAAATGCCATAACTTTGGTGTTTGTTAGGGTGGGAAGTTGGGATTTCCTATGGGTTCTATATTAGGCCAATCAATCCGACCTACCAAATTTCATAAGGATCGGCCGACTATATCTTATAGCTGCCATATAACTGAACGATTGGAAATGCAATAACTTTGGTGTTTTTAAAGTTAGGAAGTTGGGATTTTTTATGAGTATTAAGAATGCATCACATGAATAATTTTGGAGAATATAATTTACAGAGTATTCTGCAAGGGTATATCAACTTCGGCTCCGCCCGAAGTTAGCTTTCCTTTCTTGTTTTTAAATAAAATAAAACCGTATTGACATTCAAATGTTGCTAAATCATAGCAAACTTTCTTTAGATTTAAAACTTAGTAAAATATAATAACAAACCTTTACGTTAAGTTATTACTTGAAATTTAATTAAAAACTTATTATAAGCTTCATATTATTGTAATAATGGTAATCGTTTTTTTGAAATCAGTCATTAAAGTGCGCCAATTAAAATGAATCCAGGTATCCACTTACCCACGAACCAGGGATTACGTTGATTGTTCTCCACCGTCAGGCTGAGGAAGTACTCCTCGAATCCGCGCACTGGGTTCGCCTGCGGCTGCACAGACAGCGTGCCTTCCACCTGTTGATGACACAGGGCACACGTGGCGTATGCTTAATGAGCTTGATCTCAATTGAAGGCCAGGAATAAAGAACTCCATCTCTGGGCTTGAAAGGTCTTGGCGAATTAATTAGACCCACACAGACGCACACACGATTAATTTCGATTTAACCATAATTTATCAAAGGAAAGGGCGTGAGAAATTATTATTTTGGTCGCCATAATTTATACATTTTCTCGGTCACGCCCTCGTAAATGCGTGTGTGTTTGGCCAAACTCCAAGCCATTAATCAAACCTAGTTGCTTCGCCCACTCAGGCACATCATATTCGGCTGACAGAAAACTGTCCCGTCATCCAGAATGACGAAATAGTTCACTCACCTCCGGCTCGTAGTCGTCCGATACCAGGTTCCGGGCACTCCAGCCGTCGGATCCGATCCAGGAAAAGGAACCAGTTGCGTTCGCCCGCCGCACCGCCCGCATCACTTGCCGCACCTCTTGATCCGAGCCGAAGATAATGGCCCCTGTGCAGTAGCGGATTAAAGGATGCGAGAGCAGGAATGGCAGAAATTAATTTTAATTGCAATCAATAGTGAATAAGCGGCTTTCCTGCGGAAAGGAAAACAATCTGCTGCTGCCAAGTGCTCTTGTGTTTTCATTCAAGGACTGCCTGGGACTTTTCATGGTGGGACTAAAGTGTTTTTAAAATTTTTAATGGCAGAATGTGTTAATAATGAATATGGAATCTGATAATTTGGAACTGACCTTTTCTTGCATTAAATTTATTATTCGGGCTTGTGTAAGATTAAGCGGACTTAATTGTGGTAAAATGTTTTATAAATCCAAAAATAATACCTAACAAAAAATCGCATCCTCTTTTCCATATGAGCTTTAGACAGCCAGACAAAGGTATTTCTCTTCAATTTGAAAAAAAAAACAATCCCTTCGAAAGTCAATAAATGCCAGATGTATATTCATAAAAAAAAGGTAAATATCAATGGCAAGATGGCATAACAAAGCCAACCAAATCCTCAGTTCCTAATTGATTGGGAGCCCACACAAATATCGTTTGGATTCGACTGTGTTGTGTTCTGGAGCTTTGGAAAACATCCCATATTTTGGTATTCACAATAGGATAAACTACGCAGCCACTAGTTCGCCCGAAATCCACTGCCCCTATTGTCCTGCTGCGTCTCAAGTTTTCAGGAGTACGTGAGCTGCAGTTGGCTCTTCAAGTCCACATCCTCAGGGCTTTTTGTCTTATCCATAATTTTTTGCTCCTTCAGCGTGTCCTGGTATCGATTTGCCAATGCTGCTTCCTCGTCTTCAAGTCAAAGGAGAGGAAACTTAATCAAAGGCAGCGGCAGGAACAGAAGGAAAACTTGTCGATACTCTTGTGAAGTGAAGGATATTTTCCTTAGATTTTCACTTTGCCTTAGATTGGCACTCAAACGGCTTCTTTGTCGGCTTGTGTAAACTAGTCAAGTACCCAGGATATGCTTAGCAGGGGTATCAAATTAAATTTAAGAGCCCCCTCTCTTGCATATTTATGCAGACTAAGGCGGAAAGTTTAAGGCCGTGGCGGGAAGAGATCTAAAACGTCTAAGACCCTGCCATGTACTCGGTAAAGTCGCATCAGCTCGGCACAACTGCGATAAAAAGGAAAAACATGTCGGGCTCTCCGCCCGCCATCCATTTCCCCCGAAGTGACATGTGTGGGGTCCGGACAAGCGTAAAGTTCACCCCCGACGGCAGTTACCAGCCGCAGTTACGGTCCGCAGTCCGGAGGCGCATCATTTTTCAGGGACCCAACTCGAACCTGAACCAGGACAAGAACGCGAACCCGAACCCGAACCCTCGATATGCAAAATTAAACAACAGATGCCAAAGAAAATACTTTGTCAAATTGATTAATCGTTCCGAGGGAGCGAACAGTAAACGGCGTCAAATCACAAATCACAATAAATAATGATGGTTGAGGAACCCTTTTCGTGGGTGGGCGGCTGCTTTACGACTCCTGATGGCACATTTATGTAAATCAAAAATTGTTTGCCAGACAAAAGTCAATTGTTATTGGTCGGCCCCCGTGTGCTTTTTATTGGCAGGCACGACCCTGCTTTCCCCCGCCCTTCTACAGTACTGATTAATGATGGGCGCCAAAGGTTTAGGCTGTAATTATTTTTAATATATTTCTTTACATCGTCTGCAACTGGCAGTTGATTAATATTTGACGGGGGAATACAAAAAGTTAAAAGTTAAATTGATTGACATTTATTTTTTATTTATCACGCCTCTCAGGGCGTATGATTGCCGGAGCTTCGGACAACGCAGAGTGGAAAAAAATCGTTTTCATTTAAATTTAGCTTGAAAAGTCGTTCCGATTAATTTCCATTTTTTCGCCAACCCAGCATTTTTTTAATTGCCTTGGAAGGCCAGAAAAATTGTGTCATTCACCCAACTTCAGGGCTGTCAAGCATTTTTTTTATCATTGACAAGGGGTTTTACTTTTGGTCATAACGAAAATACACACTTTTTTGCACCACTTCAATATTGGCATATCAGTTTGTCCACTTTCGGCCAACTATCTCTCAATTTAATTGTCAGTAACTTTTTTTGTTTGAATTGCCATGAACTTTTTAATTTCCCGTTGGGACAATTGGAACAATGGCGGGACAGCCTGGGATTTTTAAAAGTATTTTCATTTAATTTGTGCGATTTCTGGGCTCGCGACACCCACCCAAAAACCATAGCACAGTTCACGACTGGGGATTGCAATCTTTTGGCAGGCGCTGCGAAAAGCTTTTCCTTTCGCATTTGCGAGGCGCCCTTCCTTGACATTTTCATTTTAAATTGCATTTTAACTGGCTGCAGTTGCTGTTCCGGTCTGAAATTTACTTTTCTACATACCTCGGGCCCGCGGCTTCGTCAGCAGCTTCTGCACGATATTATCGTACGCGATGTCCTCGGCCACTCCCGAATCCTTCACCAGCTTCTCCTTGATGGCAATACAAATGTTATGGCGTGCCAAGAGCTCCTCCAGTTCCTCAAAAGCCTGTTCGGGGAGTGAAAACAATTGCAAAGTTGGGTGAGCAATAAAAACGCATGAGCAATGTAGGATGGCAAACTTGTTTACACAAAATACCAATGCAAAAAATAAGAATGTTAACTTTTGATAGATGACATTTTCTGTTTTCTTAATAGTGCTGGAGCTAAGTAAAATACCTTTATATGCAATTTATACATTATATTATATTAAAATTACATAGTTAAGTTTATACATAGTATTATCTCAATGTATTTGTCCAGTTATAATTATTAGTTTTTAGTTTTTTAATAGAACTTTGACCGTACAAATTAGCAAAACAAAAAGCTATAAAATAAGAATTAAACAGTGGTAAAATTAAAATTCAATTTGTGCATCTCTTCAGAGTGCATTATACTTTTGGTCAGACGTTTAAGACGCCGTGGGAAAGACTTTTTCGATCTTATAAATTTATCTGCATCTGCCATAGTGGATATGTTCAAAATTTCGCATATGGGTCACCTCACTTCCGAAAGACCGAATTTTTCGGAACTTATTGGCTTTTTGGGTGTACAATATTCCATTTTAGACCCACTCAAGAGCATTGGGATCTTTCCAAATCGTTTGAGTACAAAAATCCTGAAAGAAATTGTGCCGATTTTGTTGTTTTTCGAAGACCTATGCGTATATCTCTCTGTCGACTATAACTTATAAATGTTAAACGTATTTTCGCCCAGTGCACAATGTCATCCATTAAGTTAACATCTCTAGAGCCAATACTAATTTCAAGTTCATATCTTCAACACCATTGTAGGTATGGACACCAAAAGGGATATAATAATAACAATAATAATAAAAAACTCGTTAGTTAAGAAATGTTATTAATGGACAACTAATGCAATGTTTTATTTGATGTTCAAAAGAAACTAAGCCCTTAAGTTAACATTACAAATTTGTTTTATATATTTCGCAAAAAACAAAACTCAACAGTAAGTTGCGGCTTTGCTTGATGTATTATTTTTAAGGAAATACATATAAACTATCTAAGGGAAAGCAGTTTCTTCAAGAAACTGATAAACTCATGAAACCTATAAAAGATATTCCAAACCATTAAGCTAAATAACTTAATAACTGATTTTTCCCCCTGGACGGTCCTCTTATTTTCAGAGTTCCTAGAAATAATGGCATACCAACCTTGATGCCGTAATTGCTCTCCTCGTAGATAATTGAGACGTAGCTCCAACCCATCCGCATGACAATCTCCACCATGGCCTTCACCTGGTAGTGATCCGAGGGAATCGTGCGGGAGAAGTACTCGAATCGCTGTTTGTTGCTCAGCTCGGGGCTAGTCGAAAAGTAGGATACCTGGTAAAAAAACAAGATTATCAGGTGACGCACACATAGTTTCGTCTGGAAAGGTGTAGTGTTGGGGCGAATGTTTTTGCTATCAAGTTTTTTAGTTACAACCATTTTTTCTTTAAGGTTTGCACATTTAATTTGTTCTCACTGGCTCTTGGCCCTCTGTTTTGCAAACATTTTGTAAGCTTCTTTCCCAGCTTTTGCACATTCATGTTTTCCCCCTTTTAAGCTCTTTTCGAAAAACCACAAACAATGCAGCAGCCAAAAGAAAACATCACATGGCATTACTTTGCAAAAGTCTTTTGCTTGGGATGCAGCTGAAAAGGGCAACCTGGGGTAACCCGGTTAAAGCCCGAAAACCAATTTCACGCACACATTAACCCATCGGTTGGAAAAGGATTCACGCACATGCATTCTGGCCAAGAAATATGTGCAGTCTTAAAGTAAAGACGTCGGTGGCGAGACAAGTCAACTGCAAGTGTTTAATGATTGTAACCAAGTGTCATTACCATTAGTCAACAGTTGGCTCCTTAAGTGTTTGATTACCTCTGAAGTACTCATGGCAAAGGACTGGCAATGCCGGCATAAACTGCCTTTTAGCATTATATTTGAGCCTAATTTATTTGTTGACCTACAATAGTTTTAGAGCTTAATTGAACAAAGTACTTATTGTATGGTAATTGCACTTTATAATTGTTTTGATATAAAATCTGTAGACAAATACTTGAAATCAAAGAAGTCACTTTAGCTGATTAGAAACGATGAGATAGGTAAATATTTGATTGCTCATTAAAACACTTAAGTGTTGGATAAGACATCTTAAAGACATATGATAAACTTTAAATTCTGTTAAAATTATGTTTATTAATCTGAAAAATCGATACGAAGGCAGACCATCTCTAACCAAAATAATGACCTACAAATGGATAAAAAAATAGTTAATAAAGCAAGTTAGCTACTTCATTGCTCGACTGAAACACCGAAAATACACCTGCATTCCTGATAGATAACCCATAAAATATTGCCTATGACAAACTTTTAACTGAGTTTAGTCATAAGTCATTTGTTGTCGTTGCATTTATATTGCACTGCAACCAATTTCCGCTAAGCCTAAATGAATCTGACTAAGTCGGTATCGACCGCAATTTCAATTGCAGAGCACGCAAAATTTGTTGGAAAATGCTGTTTATTCGAAGGCGGACTGGGAGTCCTGGCGAACAAACAAAATGCAATCAAATGTTTATGGCTGATTTATGAGCTCTTTTAGGGGACGATAAGCTGGGCCTGCATAAAACGGCTGCTGCTCCTTCGACGCCACTGCGTGTGCGTTTTATGGCATCCAGTATATATGGAGGCAGGATCTGACAGTCAGGCAGTTGGCTACTTAGTTCTTGTCGCGCATAGACTTCTGGCTCCAGCTCACGTATTTGGAGCCCCAGCACCGGCTACTCAATCTCCTTCAATTTCAAGCACGTGATTTAAGGAAGCACTCGAAAAATGCAAGTTTGTTTCCTGCTTAAACAATGAACTAAAATGAGTTTCTACAGTTCTCAGTTTGCTTGTAGGGACTATACCCAAAAAAGCGGGACATGAGAAGAAAACCAATTACTTATTGGATTACATTTTGCTTCCCAATATATCCAATTTCACAAAATATTTGAAAAGCTAAGTTAAATTTATATATTCTAAATATTTGTATTTAGTCATTTCAGTCAAAAGTGTTCAGTAGCCTATTTTCTATTACTGGTAGTAGGCAATTGGAAAGGGGCGGTTCAGACGACCTATCATTTAATGTTTTTTTTTACATATACTCTGAGACATAGTTGTTTCAAGCATTTTAAAAATTACGGGCTTAATTAAGTAACTAGCTGGCATTGAAACGGTTGACCATTTGTTCTTTAAATCGACATGGCTTTCTTGATTTTCAATACGAATATAGTCGTTTTAAAGAATATTTAATTTGTGTAAAAGCTGCGAGTGCTTTCCTTCTTCTTCTTATCTTCTATAAATGTAAAGTAACAATCAATCTTGAATTAAGGAATGCAGTTTCATGTGTACTCGATCTTCGACTGTCCTAACATCGAAAAAAACCATACTGCGTGCCAGAGGGTCCTGCTTGGTTGTTTGTCCATATACTTTGCGCAAATGCTGCACTTTGTCCGACTTGTTGGCCTGCAGGATTCTACTAATTTAGTGGCACGTGCAGGCACTTAAGAGGAAGGAAGAGACAGCCACGACCATTACAACAGTTACCATGTTACCATGTGGCTTTTAAAAAATTTTAATTACGAAATACAAAAACTTTTGTTGGTCAAACTAACAGACATATGTCGCTGCGAGCGTAAAGCAAAATTTGAACTAACAACAAAATTGACCCCCCTTTTGTGCCGTGACCTTTTGACTTCGCTTGTATGTGCATAGAAACAGTCCCATAGTTGGCAGATCGCACTATTGAAACTCACCTGGGGAATTCGAAATAACCGCAATAAATTGGCAACTTGTATGGATGTGACCGAGGAGGCGGCGCCCACCACCCCCGAAATGACCTTCCGCACTTGCGTCTTGTTGCAGTGATATTCCGCGTCGTCAATATTGCTGATGGATCCTGAAAATACAAACAACGAGGACGAGTTGAGGTAAGTCGAATGGAGTATTTCGTAATGATAAATTTCGGAAAAATTCCTTTATACATAAAATTTAATTATTGTTTGTTTCTCAACTAAAATACCGGCTCTCCTGCTTTATTGTTTTCATTTCACTCTCGTAATGAAATTTTCCCTGCGGTTAGCAGTAATTTATAAATAATACAGGTTTGTATATTGATTTGCGTGAATACTTATTAAGGCCATTTATGACTTTTTGTTCTCATAAAATATTTCGTGAAAATCCATTAGTTCACAACAATTTTACGGTCAAATTAATTGATTTTAGTAAATATTTTACGGAAATTCATAGCAATCACCTCAGAAAAATTAATTTAAGAATGGATAACATATGTACAATTTCGAAACATTTTTATACCCTTGCAGAGGGTATTATAACTTTCGTCAAAAGTGTGCAACGCAGTAAGGGAAACATCTCCGACCCTATAAAGTATATATATTCTTGATCAGGATCGCGTCCTGAAATGATATAAGCATGTCCGTCTGTCTGTCCGTCTGTCTGTCCGTCTGTCTGTCCGTCTGTCTGTCCGTCTGTCTGTCAGTCTGTCTGTTTTTTACGCGAACTAGTCTCTCAGTTTTAAAGATATCGAATTGAAACTTTTCACACACCCTTCGTTCCTTTGCACGCAGTATATAAGTCGGAACGGCCGAAATATGCCGACTATATCCTATAGCCGCCATATAACTGATTAATCGGAAATGCCATAACTTTGGTGTTTGTAAAGTTAGGAAGTTTGGATTTTATATGGGTTTTATTTTTAGCCAATTAATTCGACCTACCAAATTATCATAAGGATCGGCCGACTATATCCTATAGCTGCCATATAACTGAACGATCGGAAATGCCATAACTTAGGTGTTTGTAAAGTTAGGTAGTTGGGATTTTGTATGAGTATTAAGAATGCATCATATGAATAATTTTGGATATATAATTTACAGAATATTCTGCAAGGGTATTTCAACTTCGGCTCCGCCTGAAGTTGGCATTCCTTTCTTGTTTTATTTTTATTCGTTAGCCACTAAAAAGTATTAAAACATGAAATGAAAATATCGGACTTTATCAAGTAAAAGAAAACTGTTTTCCTTTCAAGACTTAACCATCTTACCAAATTGATGGGCGTATTGCCACGCCCACCATTATCAAGTGGTGCCAGCTGCGCTTAAGTACAAATTAATTAACTCCTCGGTTGGGATAGTGGCTTGATTTTGGCCACACAATCGATGCCTAACTAGATTATTATTAGGCGAAGTAAACAAGTATGGGGAAGGGGAAGGGGAAATGGGATGACTGTGCGGGTACAGTGAGGCATGGTCAGAGCAACCGACGGAGGCAGGCCGCCATCGGCATAGTTTACGGCCTGCCTAATCCTGTCAATATAATTCAGTGACTTGGAAAATTATATTTTTCATACGTCATACGCAACAAAGACAGAGACGGGAATGCGGAGGAAAAGAGATAGAGTTAGAGAGAGAGAGAGAGAGAGACAGAGAGGAGCACAGCACGTCGCTCAAATAAATCCTTGCCGCGCACATAAATAATGAAATTATGGAGATTAGAAAGTGTTCAGGGACGATGACAAGGATGCTGGCTCTGTGCCCAATTGATTATGGATCGTTGGGCGTTTGTGTGTGTGTGTGTGCTAGTCTGCTGTTGTGCGCCTCTTTGTTTGGCCCGATAAAAGTAATAAGCGGCATTTTATGTGTCCTTGATCTTCCCCAGTGCTCCTCCTGCGAGGCAATCTCAATAAGCCCCGCCGTTTTGTCTTAAGGGAATTATGAATATTTAGTTGGCGAGAGCTCCAATCTCTCGTCGGGAAATCCCATAATTTATTTATTAATTTAGTAAACTAATGAAATCCTTGCCGCCAGCTTAGTGAGAGAATTTCTATGGGGATAAAGTACATATTTCATATTAGCAAAGAAAGGGGTAAGTTATAAGCAGCACGATTCCCATGTATACCGCTATGTAATTTGGGTTATCACATGCCCGAATAAATTCGCAAACAGATTCCGCCTGCAGTTTTCACAACACAGCATCTGCCGTGATGCAACTGAAACCGAACTGCAACCAAAACTCCTTTTGCTCACAATGAAATCAGCATAAGTTCCAAAACCCGAGGCAAACACAATTTGCATATAAATACGAGCAACAACAGGGACTGTTTTACGTGGCGTATGAGCAATGCGCACAGCGAAACAGCGAAACAGCGACCGCATATTCAAACTGAATTTAAAAGCATTTGGAAAAATTACCCATAAATATCCAATTAGCTAAGCGATTTGCATTTTCAATAAATGCATTCATACTAAATGTGGCGTAATTTTCTGCGCTTATCCAAAATGTATAAACAAATACTACAGCTAGTTTTTGATAATGTTCATTCGAATCAATCAAAATGAAAGTACTTACACAAGTTATGGTTGTGTAGATTTTGGGTATTAATGGCTCATATTTTAGATCAAAGGCTTAGATGAATCTAGTAATTTATATTGATAGCCGCAGAAACTACTTACCTTTGATGAAATCCACAGCCATTTCAAGGCCGTACGAGTCCTTGTCGCAATCGTCCAGGATGTGTGCGCCCAGGGTGATGTTCGGCAGCAACTGCTCCCGGTTTATCCTGTCGATTGTGAAAAGCATGGCCTCCAGGGCCTGGATGCCGCCCTGCGGCATGATGGGGCCGCAGGTGATGCTGTCCTCGCGCGAGTGGACCATCATCAGGCCGCCCAGGATCACGTCGCCCTCCACGATGGCCTCCCGCTTGACAGGCCAGTGCCTCTGCGGCTGGGTGGCGTACAGCCGATCGTTCTGGAAGCTCACCGCATCCGGCAGGGATCTCAGGTACTTGCCGCTCCCGTCCAGGTTGACGTTGCCCAGGGGCAGGTGGCGTCCGCGGTGGCGACCGGAGCGCGGCGCTGCCAAGTCAATGCTGGCAAGCCGCTGGTAGTCGTCCACATCGAAGTGGTCGTAGGACAGTCCTCCATTAGCCCGATGCCTGCCACCCGGCGATGGATCATCGTTGGCGTAATCCGGCGACTGAAGGTGATTCACCCACTGGCGCCAGTGTTTGCCGAGCTGCTGCTGCCGCTGCTCCAGTTCCAGGACCTCGTAATGGCTCTGTCTGTGCTTCCGGCCGTGATGCTTCCCCCGGTGATGCTGACGATGATGGAGGTGCTCGCAGCCGGGATGATTGCCATTGCCATCGCCGTTGGCATTGTGACTGCGACTGCCACTGCGATGATGACGCGACGCCACCTCCGCGGCCTCCTGCTGAATGTCGCCCACCACCTCCTGGCTCTCGGCCTGCAGGATGTGACAGGTGGGCAGGACAACCAGGAGCAGCAGCACACAAATTTGCACAAGCCATTTGCTGTCGCAGATTGTTTTCATATTGGCCTTGGCTATGTGATTCAGCTCAATATATTTCTGTATTTTCACGATGCACGCTTTTATTTGAATTTACGCGGATTTGGGTTGGATACGCTTCGGATTAACTCGCTGTTCAATTGCTGGTCGCGATATGTGGCACGCATTTTGGGCTTTGTTTTCGTTGATTGCTCACAATTTATGGGTTTTTTTACGCTTTTGCATTTTGGCCGTGTCTGCACTTGCAAATGATGCGATTTGGAATTTATTCTGATTTTCACATAAACGTTTTCAACTTGCCGACCCGGCTCAAATTGTTTGGGTTCACAGAGTTATTGCTTGCATAGCTTTAATGGTTAAATCTAATTTTAATAATTGATGTGTTTGATAAACAAAACGTCGAATTTATGATTTCGGGACTTTAAATATTTTAAATTGGTCTTTAATCGTTAGTTTTATATTTGACAACCTCATTTTACAATTTATTGCTAAGTAAATGTTTTTTGTATTTAATTTAATGATTGTCATGTTTGGGAATAACTGCACAGCAAATAAATTGTATTTTTTTCCACTTTAAGTGTTTAGAGAATTATTTTGTATATTATATATTTTATTTATGAATTACAAAAAAAGTTCCTCGATGTCAACCAAATCCCCAGCTTATAACTGTCAAACTCCACCGAATGTTGGGATACAGTGGGCGTGGCCCTTGGGCATTTGGCCATAAAAATGATTGCCCTGAGGTAAATTAAATTTGCATAAAATTTTACCCGCCACCGCCGCAGGACGAGTAAAATGCAAGAAATCCTTTGCTGTGGGTAGTGGAAAAGAAGCGAAAAGGTCGGAGGATTGCCAACGGTAATTAATCAAATTGTTGGCGTCGTAATGAGCTTGTCGGTGGTCCCAGTCCCCAGTCCCCAAGTTTGTCGCCCAACCACCCAACTTCCACCCACTCCCACTTTCAGCCGCCCCACTAATCAACAGACGCGTTAACGCCACTTTAGACATGGCCTGCAGTTGGAGTTTATAAAATTACTTATCATCAGTATAATCAGCGGCATTATCAAGGTAACCCGGAATGACACTGGAGGTCTGTGGGTCGGTGGTGGTTCGACGGCTGAGTGGGTCAGTGGGTGGGAGAGCCCCGAAGTCTGTCATTGCCGCGGTATCGCGGGTTCGGGGTGTCGGAGTGGCGTGAACCACCCGGCTTGCAGCATCTGCGCCGCTGGCTGTCGGGACGCATCGAATAATGAGATTGCGTTAAACAAATGGGGCTTTCCCTTTTTATTGTACGTAATAGACACCGGAGGCTGCTTACACACTCGTAATTTATTTTGATTACAGTTGTCGTTCCTCTGTCAGTGTCTCTCATCCGGCATTCGCTTTTCCTGTGATTCGGGCATTACGACTTTGTCGGTAAGACTGTTTACTTAACTACGACTATCAGCCATTAATTTGAAAACACGAAATCTTGATTGAAGCAAGCCTACAGCCCCAGGTTGCTCCTAACATATTATTTAATTAAATAACTGCCATGAATCAAGACTTTAATGTGGTGGAATGAAATGAATATAAATTACGTAAAACCTTACGTAATTTAATTTTCCATTCCATAACATTAATTTAATTTTAAATTTTTATTAAGAATTTATCTATTATCAATGCATACGCTCTTGACTCAAAATAAAGCATCGAGCACCTCAGTTCTATGAATTTTAAAGACTTGAAATGTGGGGCGAGTTATAATTTAACTTATGTTCAATGAATTTTTGAATATTAATCCCACCGTCTTAAAGATTCTTTCCCATACATTCTTAGAAACCTAATCCAAGAATTTTTAAAAGATTTTCCATCGCACCGAATCTTTCCGATTTCAGCGAAGGGCACGTAATTTTCCTCTCTTGCTTGAACATTTTTTGCATAACGAACACTGCCTCCAGCTGTCAGTGACACTTGTCTCAACGTGTTTTGTTGGACAATGTTCAGACCGAGGCATTACGGGGATCCCCACCCAACCCCATAACATCCGAACCCATTTCTGTCTGGGCCAACTCAACTCCCATCCGCTTTGTCATTGTCTTATTTTGCATTTTGTACGGGGGACTTTGATTTGATTGAGCATTTGGTTCGTTTGCCTTGTCCCTTTTTGCTGATTTGAATTTTCGTTAAGTTTCGCTTTTTTTCGCTGAAATATTGTGTATAATACCAGTTGTGCTTTAAGGGCAGCAGACGATATCAATTTGTTGGCTTTTTCCATTCATCCTCTTTTGGTCTGTTGTGCAAATTGATTTCCATCGAAGGGACTTACAGTCGCATAAAATTGACGATTTCGTCGAGTGCTTGTGTAAATTCGACCTTTAAGCGGCGTATATATTACCCGTCCATAAATTAAGGTTACATCGAGTATGCATTTCCATACTTGAGAATAATGAAATTCCCATGCTTTCACGTGTAATTATCGATGACCACTTAAAGTGCAAAATACACTTGGAACTGTTCATATCCTTGCATGGTTATTCATATTCAAGAGCAGGTTAAGCTTTTTAATATATCAAAGGAAATACTCCAGTCAAACCAAGCGTTAAATAACGAGCACATTCAATAAGAGTTCGTTACTGTTGGCTTGTTAATCAGCGCACAAAGACACTTTAAGCAATAAGTTTACTCTCACATGGTAGTGTTTTTCTTTATTTCTTTAAGCTTAATGTAATTCAATTCCTTTTAATTTCACATCTCATTTGCTGCCACTTTCCTGACAGCCGCCAAATTGCGACATTTGCATAAATTCTTGGGCCAAACAATAAAGCGAATTTCGCATCAAATAACATTCAATCACCTGTCCTGGCCCAGGATCAGGCGTCGCCTTCCATTTGCCAGCAGGAACTCAGAATTAATAGTAACACATGTAGGGAGGGAGTGGCGCCCTGAAGTATGCCACTCGCAGCCAAAATATGAATAATTCGGGGAGCGAGACATGCAAATGTCTACATCTCCTTATCCTTCGTGAGTTACAAATGTGAGTCTGTGATAAATTTCG
The DNA here is from genome assembly GCA_018153305.1 of Drosophila kurseongensis. NCBI lineage: Eukaryota > Metazoa > Arthropoda > Insecta > Diptera > Drosophilidae > Drosophila > Drosophila kurseongensis. The sequence continues at coordinate 5,009,610 of JAECXX010000004.1, read as the reverse complement.
TTGACATGCCAGAAACACAGAAAGTTTTCAGCCGGTGGAACGAGGGCTCAGGTAGCTAATAATCTCGACATTTCAAATTCCATATGCAGATATAGCCTCACCTACGCGCCGACGAATCTGTGACAGTTGTGAGGGTACAATTTTTTAATTTTATTATCGCGTAAATGTATTACGGGCAATAACATTCAGGCCCTGGGGGAGGAGCAATGTTATGAAATTGGCCAAGTCTGTGGTGAATGATCAATCAGATGACTTCTGCTGGCCTATTTTGTATTCACTGCACACAACATTCAATTGTACACCCAAAAAAAATATATATCAAAATATTAGCAAATGGAAAAAGCTTAGTTTTCAAAGTGTAAAAACTTTTAGGTGCTTCAAAATGTACTCTAGGGTATATAACTATAATCATAATAATAGTATAATAAAATATTTTGCCATAATAAGATTCATAGGCTCACCTTTTGAGCTATTAATAAATTTTATAAAATCTTTTAATATTTAATACATTTTTGACCTGTGTAGTAGAACCAATTCAATGGATTTTCCTAGGGTTTCCTTTAATTTCGGTTCTGTTTGTCTGCGTGCTTGGATGGGATTATTAGAGGTCCTTGGGGAAAAGCGCGTCAAACACATGAAATCAATTACATTTCTCTAATGTAGGCACAGCTGCCCTTTTCCATTCTCCCTGCTAAAGAAGCCGCTTTGTCTAGAGTTTCCTTTTGGCCCAGGGCTTTCAGAAGCCTGCCTGATTTTCCTTATTTTCCGCTCAGACGGGGTGAAATCTCAGGTATTTGCGAGCTAATAAAGTTTGCCTTAAAGTATTTGGCATAAAACTTGGTCTACGTGGGCCGGGATATTTGTTTTGATATTAGTGGTTCCTAAGCATGCATGACATGCCTTCCATCTAGCCTATTCATATTTGCTTAGTTCAGCTGTCTGGCCTCGCCAAAGTAGAGTCCTTACACGTGGCGTTCTGCGCATTGGTAAGCAATTTCCATGCCCGTTTGCTGGCTCGTATCAATAATTTCCTAGGTTTTATTGTTATTTGCGAGTATTTTTATGTGTTTGCCAAGACGAACCCGCGCGCCTGGGGCGTGGATTTCCCGTTCCCCCGCCTTAAATTGGGTTCGGCCCTGAAATAGTTGGATGACCCTAATGGAGATGGCTGTCACAGGACTGGGCTTATTTGCAATGGCAAATGAAATTCCATTTTGATGTCGAGCACCAGCTTGTATTTTAATACAAATTAAGTCCTGTAAATCAACGAATTAATTGAATTAATTGGCATTAACAATAATATAACATTTTGATGCCCTTAAGTGTAAAGATCTTGTTTATTAATTACACGGCTATTAAATAAATACAAAGGAGCCTCACGCTATTGTTACAATGAATTTAATTGAGCTCCCATGACAAATGCAATTAAATAGTATAATAATAAAATGCAATTAAATACCTTTCAAGGCGGCAAAAATCAGAAGGTGGCACAAAAGAGCCGGAAATCTAACGGAGCCATTAAGTGAAATGTGTCGGAAGTTTCATATAAAAACGCATTTATCCTGCCACACACACTAACACACCCTCAACCAGAAAACAGATGACAGGAAATCAACAGGCGAAGCCATGCAGCAATTCAGCAGCAAATTGTTTTCCGCCACATGACAGTAGCAGGCAAACCTCAAACCTCAGTCTCTATCGAATGTCATGCAGACCAGCTCAGGTGAAATCAAAGAAAATAGTTTGCTGATAATTAAGTCCCACCAATCACTATGGGCATTGCTCTGTGTATTGTGTTTCACCGACACACAGAATTAAACTCAATTGAAATACGAGAAAGCTTCTGTTCTGCCATAATTAAACTCAGCACGACAAATAAGCGCATTAGGCTAAGTAACCAAAAGCGGCCGTAAAGTGAAAATTTTCATAATTAGTTTTGTGCCCATCTCCTCGAATTCCCGTCCCAGTCCCCGAAATCCCCCCCAGGCATGTTTAAGCATACTTTGTCTAGTTAACAAAGAGCCCCACACCTGGGGCTTGGCCAAAAGACCACGCCCAGTGGCGCTGCATACGGCCTGTGAATTATTTACACGCTGGCCAAGGGAACCACCATTATGCCATTATGCATAGCGTACTTGGGGGTCTATTATTCCCATAAAATTCGATTTGAATACTGGTCATTTAGCTAATTGAATTCCATTTCGCATTAACGACCAACAGCCCATTGCGGCCAATGGGTTTTCGTTTGTGATCCGTACAAAAATAAAACACTCTTGTCCTAGAAACTATTTGCATAAACAGGAAATTTAACGCCTTTCACTCGAGCTAAGCCAAGTTCTCTTTATTATATCTTCCTTCAAACAATTCGAGCTTAACTTTTATTTAAATTTTTATAATCCATTCCCCGAATTTTTTGTTTTGTAAATAAAATCCCTTTGCATCCTTAAATTGCAACAAATTGTAAGGGGAGGTTACTTTACAATTCGTTTTGTTCTTTTAATTAAATGTGAAACAGATCTGAACAGAATGTTTACCGGCCTTTTTAAGTTCTTGTAGTTTTTTTATACCTTTACAAAGGGCATTACACTTTCAGTGAAAACCTTACAGAGCTGTGAAGAATAGCAAGTTGAGAAATTTTTAACCAGAATGCTTAAAAACTACCAGACTAGTTTGCGTAGATGGCTATAGTCATTCTATAGAATGACTCTAGTGGTTGTGCTGATCAAGAATATATAGACTGTAAGGGTTCGGAAATGTCCCATCCGCAAGGGTATAATAGCAAGTGTTAATTAATATAGATATTTAAGTTTTTTTAATTGCTGAGGCTCGAGTACAGTCACATGTTGGCTCTTAAACGACAGTCAATTTGCGCACTAAATTGTCCCCAAAACGAATGCCCGAGTCCTGCAACTTTTTCCACCTGAAAATCGAGCTGTTTGGTTGCAACTGCTTCATCTGGCTTGCACAATTCCATTTCATAAGCATTATAGCCTTCGGAACTCCTCCGCGCTTATCAGAGAGGTTCACACTTTTCCTGTAATTTCCCCACGATTGAGGGACGATGAGAAGTGTGACGTACAGAACATCGTTTGCGCAAATGGTTGTGCACGGCGCTGTAAATAATCCACACCATGTTTGCTTGCCACTTGGCAGGACCAAAATCCTTATGGCAACTCTGTAAGCGGCAATATCAGCAAACAGCCAGCAGTGGCAGCAGGCAGCTGGATGGGGCAAAATTACACTATATTGGTTCGAAATCGAATGCTGACACGGCGACACAATGCGCTGAAACGCACTCAGCCAAGCTACAATTTATTTGCCAATCCAATGTACATATTTATGAAGTCGGGCAAGTCAACACTTTATGACATTTATTCAGGAAGAGAAATACAAATTAGTCTTTCCCATTTATCCAGAAAAACGATTCCCTTTAAGAATTTTTTTATTTGAATTTTATTCTTCCGAAGCTAAATTATAGATAGTTCACTTATATAAAAATTATTTCTTGAGAGAACATTATGGAGTTTTTGAGTATAGTCAAATTCAAATGACAAAATAATTAAATTTAGTTAGAGTAGTTAGAGAGTACTTTGTTCATGAAACAACATTAGAACTAAACCGCACAAAAATACGTGTTTTACTCAAATTTCTAAAGAATTCTAAATAAATTAAGTCTAACAAGTTGAACACTACAAAAAGGTTGTTAATTTAAATATGTATAGCGAGAATGAAAATTCGTCTCCATTTGCTTGAATTTTTTACTTCATTGCAATTTTCCTTTGTTTCCTAACACACATGCAGGACGGCGAATAATAAAATTGTAACAAAGAATGCAGATGCAGTCGCAATTGCTTTATGTTCTTTCCGCTTTTTAACTGCTAGTGACAGTTTATGGCGTTTTTATGAACTGCAGAACCCACAAACAGTACAATGAAAGTTTGCCAAGCTGGAAACATGGTCAAACCCACTCTTCGAGCTGTTTTAATTTATGCTGCAGTCTAACTTCCGCTTAAGGAAATTGCAATTTGGCCCACGGATAATCATTTACACGACTTGGGAACATGCACTCCGATTTCACCCATCTGCCCGTAAATCACAAAAGAAATTGAGAATTTAAGAGCTCTCGACATGCAACAGGATGCCAAAGGGGCACCACGGGCAAAAAAGCTGCCAGAAATGCAAATTGAAAATCGCAAATGGTGTTAACAATATTTTATGGAGTTCACTGGCCACAGGCAACCGATTTCCGCTAAGTCTGAACTATAATTAAAGCCGATATATCATTTTGCATAATACTATGTTAGCTTGCTAACGCGTGCTAAGATTTTAGGTTTAACTTTTGCAGTTTGCTAGGCTTATATAGATTGGGGCCACAAAAGTTAAGAACTTAAAAAGCCAAACAGTTGCACATTCAAGTAGAAAATGAAATATCTGAGATAGGCCACATTTAACTGAAAGGCTCATTAATATGCGAGTTCCATATACAAATTACAGAAAGTACATTTTTAACAGGCTCCAAAATTATGTACATGGTGTTAAAAACAGAAAATATAATGCCAAATAAAAAAAGAATTGGTTGCACAAAATATAATTTTCACACACGTAAGTGTCGTATTTTTTATGATATGCATATAATTTGACTTTTTACGCTGTCAGACGATTTTGGCTCGTGTCAACTCGTAAATAATTAGAGCTCAAGTTGGAGTTTTCGGATTTAGAAGGCGTCTGACAAGACACTTGAGATATCAATGCATTTTTTATGATTTAGCTGGTAAAATAAAATTTACTTTACTGCCGGCTTACGGGGCGTATGTGTAACTTTTTGATGTCACGGTTGTAAAGTGTAATATAAACTTAAGGGCCATGGCAATGCTGGAAAATTTGTTTAAATGGCGTTCTTCTGATTGTCATATAAAAAATACGGCAATATAAATAGCAATGGACCAAACTTCGGGATATCACTTAATTTAAATCTCTCCAAGTCAAAACATAATAATTAATAATAATAATAATCACTGCTCAGCTTAAATTATTATTTTTGATTTAAAAATTAGACATTTGCAAGAAAAAATACCGAAGGGGTGAGTGCAAAATTAATATTACTTTCTCATCCGTAAAAACCTTGCCAGTGGCAGCTGTGTTTACTTTGGCCAGCAAAAAGCTGGGCAAGCAAAAACTTGATAATCCCCCACGCACCGTTGGTCGCCCAAACGAAAAACAAAAAAGCACTCTGCGGGGGTGTCACACAATTAGGGAAAATGCGCCAGGTGCTGCTGCCACTTAATTTGAATGTAAAATTTAAATACAATTTTTTGATTTCCCATTGAAATGTAAAAAATGCCTGTCCGTTGCCAAAAAATGATTAAATTTGAAAGCTCAAATTCAATTACGTACCACTTTTACGATCGAATTTCGCAGCTTACCCATCATCTCAAACAAATTGGCTCAACACAATTTGGGTATTTCCGTGAATGAACTCTTTTTAATGAATAGTTTATTATGTTGAGGCCCCTTTCGGAAGAGATTTTTTATGTTGTTCATGAAAACAAATTAAAGAACGCACTGAAGTTAAGCTGCTTTAAATGTTTAACCCTCTGCCTACGGCATTAAATCGATCCTGTGTTTTCGTGTGGGCTTGAATTATTCAGCCGTACATAGGGTGAAAGTGCAATGAAAATGTTTTCTTTATTTTTTATGTTTTTTAATTAAAACTCATTCCCGCATTTGTGGGTTGTCGTTAAAAGTTACGTGCAAATGTATGCGAAAATGCGAATGGGGAGCCGTTGGACGTGCCCTGGCACATATATGTTCTACATTTAGTGAAAATAAAAACTAAAACGGGAAAAAACGAAGAAAACCACACAAGCATGATAAGTGCCGAGAAAAATATGCATGTGAAGCCATAGCCGTTAAACTAATGCAGAAATCGAAAGCCAGAGTTATTATAATAACCGAAAAATTGCGACTTCAAAGTGGCAGCTCGTGCGTACGTAGTCCTGCCTTTTTATTTTTATGAGTGCCTGTCAAAGATCCAAATTTAACATAATATTTTTTTGGGTAGGATTCGACTATCCGATGGAAAGAGGAAAAAACAGACACATACATTTCAATCCATCAAACATTGGGAAAGGTTGCCTTAGAAGATATATTTAGAGTGGAGGAGAAGAAGCTTGAGTAAGTTCTATCGATTCGTTAAGAGATGGTTTTCTCGGATTTGTAAATAAAAAACAAAAAACATCAAAATAAACGGCTGTTTTGTAAAAATTGCTGTATTTTAAATCTAATTAAAAGTAACATACGAAGGTGATTTCAATTAGTATATATGTTCCTCACTGAGAAACTTAAGAAACAGTTTATTTTTGTTTGAACCAAAAATATCCTTTAAACAAAAAACATTTTTAAAATAAAGTGCTTAATTTGAAACAAACCTAATCTGCTTCGGTTTCTAAACATCGTTTTCTTTTGTGTGTAGGTAGCGTTTCCTTAATTAAGCTGAAATACATTATAAGATTTTCTACTGAGGCAGGCTAACTGCTGCGTCATCACTTAAGACCGATATCGGGGAAAGATAAATTAGTATGCGCCGCTGTTGGCAGCGTTTATGCTAACACCAAATTCAGCCACTAAAGCAGCCATAAAACAGGCTTCATGAGGCACTCAAAACCGCATGAGAAGCCTCCCAGCCATCCTTCTGTTATCAACAGTCAATAAATAAAATCTCATTAAGTTCAAGGCGCCGCAGGAGAGTGCAAAAGTGGAAGAGAATGAAAGCTCCCTGCACTGGCGGTGGAGTAAAATTATAAAATTTCCATTTTATTGACATTTGAAATTGACTGATATCGGTGAGGAGAACCGAAAGGCATGCACGACTGCCGCTGCGGTTGAGTTTAAGTGTCTAAAGCGGGCCAAAAGCAAATTTGTGGCAGGCGAAATAAAAGCCAGGAAGCAAAGAAAATACTGCGAAACGGGAGAAAAGGGAAACATGGCCCACGAGTCAATCAGGTTCGGAGCAAAAAATGGTTCAATAAAGTCAACACCCCTGGGAGGAGGAGGCGTGGCAATGCCCACGGCCAGTGAGCCAGTCAGCCGGAGTTCAAACAAAAAGCGTCGGGAATATTCCTCGGCATCCAAATTACATTAACGCCCCGCCCAAGGACTCGCAGGCCAAGGCGAAGGCGACACATCCTGCAGCCCAAATGAGTGAGTCCCAAGTGTCGATGGCTGATAACAGCCGGAAGCCAAGTACAGAAGCCTCAACTGCCACGGAGGCGAAAGCTCAAAAGACAAAGACTTTGGGGAAAACAATTTTCGCCAAAAAAAATGTATGAAAAATAAAAACATGAGCGTGTATCCAAATTGGCTGGAAAGCAATTTTTTTGAGCGGAGGTGTGTCGTAGGCGTGGCTGACTTGATGGGTGACACATGAATTTAGACGTTTCGCGGGGAGCGAAAAGGAAACTTTCAGCAATCAATAATTCAAATTGGGCTCTCGCAAAACCAAACAAAAACAATGGACCAGAGAAAAACTCAAAACAATCTTGTTAATTTGCATCGGCCAGTCAAGTGAAGTGAAAATACTTGTTTTCACTTTTGATATTCAAAGAATATGCGAGTGTTGAATACAATTAAAATTAACATAAAAACGAAAAACACAAATAATATATGGCCATGAACAAGACAATAACACCGGCCTTTAATTGTTTTATTTTTTTTACTTTTTAATATAAAATTTAAACAAATAATAACAAATAGTATTTTCCATTTATCAAATTCCATCCTATCCAATTCAAAATAACATTTGTTACTTCGTATTATACAATTAATGAATTGTTGTACAGAACTTTCTGTACGGATCAAACAAAATTCTTTTACAAAATCATCGACTTAAAATATTTTTTGTCTACATTATCGTTTAAGAAAAAATTCAAGGGAGGTTTTCAATATAATTCCATTTAAATTGCACAGACTTTTTTCTTAAACATAAAAAAATTTTGACAAAGGAAATTTGTATGGTAAACTGTTCAGCTAATTTATTTGTGCTCAATTGTATAAAACAGGAAATTAATTTTGGGTTGAAAATCATAACAAAATGAAAAACTATCTCAATTTTAAGGGGTCTTTTTCTAGTTTTCTTTTACGTGTCATAAATCATGTAGGTTGCATGTAGTTTGCAAAACGTAGTCTGTAACTTTTTGGCTATGGCCTGTGGCAGATAATGATTTATTGCTTTGGAAAATTTCAGCTTTAAATTGCAGTTTGCTTCTCATTTTTGCCGCAGATTTTCCAGTCAAACCCATTCACCTTCCGAAGTTTTTTGATGGACAGATTTCAACTAAACCGATAGCTCTTTTTTTACAACTGGGTCTGAAAGAAAACAACAGGAGGGTTCGTTTCCCAAAGTAATTTCTTTAAATATTTAAGGGTCTTTGTATTGGCGCATTTCGCTTAAATAATAGAGCTTCCACTTCAGATTCTATCAAAGGGAGACAATCGATCGACTACGGTGTGTATGTGCTTATATATGTGGAGCACGTGACTGTTGTCCAGGTCCAAAACAACAGACAAACAAGCTGAATGCAGAGGGAAATTTCGATTGGGATGTGGATATGGGGGTCCAACACCATAATATAAAAATCAACATCAAAGCGAAGCAAAGGCAAGCTTAACTTGTCGCCCATAAAACAAATTGGCATTTTTATTATTATGACAAACAGTCAGGATGTCACACAGTCAACCCATCCAGAACCTCCCGCAAGAGTTTGAGGAAAAGCCGGAAAAGCGGGAAAAGCGGGAACAGCGGGCCACAATGAGCTACGCTTATCTTTTGAAAGCAGCTAAACCGCTTTTGATTATGTGGAAGTTGGCCAGGACAAGAGCGGGCTGTCGGCGCGGAGCGGATCTAATAAAAGTGGCAACAATGTTACGCACATGCAACACCGATGGCCCTTGTTTTTTGGCTGTTTTTAATGAGTTAACAGCACAGACTCACATACGGATTTGCGGTTTTTGCGGTCCACGACTGGAAGGCAGCATGCTGCACCGAAATGCCATTTTGATGGTGTCGAAAAATGCCATTTTGATTTTTCAACTTTTATGATCAGCCTGGGCATTGCTGTTGACCAAGGACCTTGGAGAGCGTTGAATTTAGTACATCGTAAAAGGGTTTTTGTGGCCCAGCCAGGAAGTTTCTATCAAGTTTCCATCCGAAACTTTTTGATGTGCAATTAGTTGCGGGGGTGATGAAATGATTTGAGCGCTGACCAAGACCCGGCAAGTAAACGACTTTATGACAGTAAAGTCAGATCATTAAAACGGTCTAGATAATTCACCACCAAGCATATATGTCCAAAGGAAAAGTAAATTGAGCTTGAAAATATATTTAAACATATACTTAAACATATTTAACACAGACCATAGAAACATGATTTTATCACATAAAGTACGGATTTATATTTGCATTATTTTACTTGCAAATGTTACAAGCATTTGATATGTGGTTGAAACAGTAATAACTGAAAAGAATATTAATTAAAACTATACAAATACAAAAGCATTATTTTATTATTTATTTCTCATCCATAATGTCACTCATTTTTTAGGGTTTTAAATTAAGGTTATCTGCTGTAAACACGGCTAGATACTGTATTTAATTAGACTTACAAAACGACCCACGCCTGGCAAATGACATGTAATTAGCAGAAGAATACCCGGAATAGGTTGAAAAATATGTTTGGCTTAAAGGCCAGATATATTATAAAAAGTGTTTGGCCTGCCTTTATCCTGAAAGATGCTTCTCTTTAATTTTTAAGCCGTACTGAAGGGCTGAAATTCCAGCAGGGGCCCAATAACTATGCAAAATTATTTGCTAAGCCGAGGCTGACAAGTAATTTTAAAAGTCTTCAGGGCGCCGGCGAGTGAAACGGGGTGTTTTCTTGGACCCGGCACAGCAATTGAGTTTCTAATTGTCCGCGTTGATGGCGCATAATTTGCCAGCTCATAAATAAAAATGTCCTGATGGCAGGCGAGCTGCCAGCATCTGGAGGCGGGCAAGTTTGGCCATCTCCTTTCCGGAAAGTGTCATCCTTGGGCCGCGTTAAATGTAAAATTTATTGGCCATTCCGTTGGCCAGCATGGTAAGCCTTTTAAAGGCTTTAAGGTTTGTTTCGGGCCCGGCCTTAATCGGCTTGCCATGCTAAACACGCCTTTGTCTACGGAAAATTCAATGTATTGGAATTAATAAAAAAGGTCCAGGACCCTGGATGCGCGCTCCGAATCTGGGCTCGACCTTGAGCCTGCCTACTCCTCGCGCTTGGCAGCCAATTTTCAAAATATGTATTCCCCGCTTTCAGCTTTTAATAGCTCGTTGGACGGACTCATAAAAAAACCCACGGAAAAAACCGTAGCGCTGCATAAATATTTTTATTTCTATTTTTACGATGAAGCAGATAAACAGAGAAAAATAAATAAGCAAGCCGAATAAAAGAGGAAAAGATGTAAAATCCTCATGATTTTTGCCAGCTGCAAGTAGTGGTTGTCTGGAAACGTTAATAGCCGCATCACAGGAGCTGGTTAGACAAAGGGTGGGTGGCTTCAGCTGTTTTTAAGCACAGTTAATGCCCAGAGTTTTTGTATAATTGGCAAGCTGGGGACACGGGACCAGGACCTTTCACCTCGCCAAGGGCTGAGTCCGTGCTCGGTTCAAAGGACAGCCAGAAAAGGGTCGCCATTTTCGATATTATTACCAGAATCGTGTCGAAATTCACATTAAATTATTACGCAGAAAGGTCGGCGCAAAACAAAAAAGTGGACCAAATTCAAGAATACATTCCAAAGAAGGATTTCGCCCCGATGAAAAGAAGCTTAAAAAGTGGCGGGTATTTTTTAAACAAAACTTTTCCCTGCCTGCTATGCAAAAAAGAAAAATTCAAAATAAATAGGGCAAGCTCCATATTTAAAGCAAAATTTAATAACATCAGGCTTGCGATTCATTCAACAGAATCGAAGAAGAAGTTTTCAAATAATATTGGATATTTTGACATTGAAAAATATATTAAAGTTTAGTTTCAATTTTAAATCCAAGTCCAATACACTGCCCCTACAAATTTGGGAGTGCAAAAAGTCATATCAACAAAGAGGAATACAAATTTTTACTTAAATAGTATATGGATATTTAAAATTAAAATTAACGGTCCATTAAATCACGTTTTACGGCAACACCAAAACCAACACCTAAAACTGCCTGGCGAATGTCGACAGCATTTTGCACATTTATTCCGAACATTAAATGCATGTATATTCAGTTGTCAAAACTTTAGCCAAGGTCTCGAAACATATTCGGTTTTCGAGCATTTCCGGAATGCAAACGGCAAATAAAAGCACAATTGGAAAATGGGAAACGACAGCAGTTTTCAAGCCATTTGACAGCCCGTTTTAATATGAAACCAATAAAGGCAAGGGGGAAAGCAAAGCGAGTTAGAAATAAGCAAAACACCCGTCACAACAGCTGCACGAGCGTCCAGGCTGGGTACATTTTGATTATGCCCGTGGTAGCTGGGAAAAAGGGTCAAATGTGTCACACGACGCCGGCCTTTTGTTGTTTCCTGGCCCTCCACGCTCATGTCCCAAATTGTACTTTACGGCTTAAATAAGCCCCTCGCCTGCCAATAGCAAACCGAATTTGTATAACGGAAGCGACAAGGTCGCAGCATCCGTCCAGTGAAGCTTGAATTTACTTTTTAATTAAAGCTTTAACCGTAAAAGTAAGCCAAAGGAAGTAAAAACCCTTATATTTCAGTTAACGCTTCGATGGGTTCTGATCGCCCTAATTACGACCAAGCCAAACAGGAAACTCACTCCCAGTTCGCTGAGAGTTTCCAGTTTTAACTTCTTGGTTTGTTTTTCTGTTTTGTTTCGATTCCGGCCTCCAATGTATGTTGCCTCTAATTGCGGCATTTTTGTTTTGATTGAAAAAAAGCAGTGGAAGCTGATGGGAAAATTTAAACATTTTAAAGCGTCTTTAAAAGGTTTCAGATTACTTAACAAATATCATTAGACCTTTTGAAGAAGTCATATATTCTTTCTGTTAATTTATACAATTCCTTGGCATTGAGATGAGTATTTTCTTTATGTTTAATAAACAATTTGATAATGTCTTGAATGCGTCCCAGAACTGTATGCATGCCGAGGGTGTGAAATTGATTTATCCTAAGCTAAACTTAGTTTACAAACCAAGTTGTATAATTAACAATTTGAATTGCGGTGGGCAAATGAAGCTTCCTGCAGTGTGTGTTTCTTAACCCCATTGGCAGGGCTTTGATAAACAGTTTGAGCACTTTGTGGCTTTCGAAAAGAGTTAAAAATAACAAGGATCGCGGGCTCCCCGCCTGAAAGCCAATTAATTTACCACTCTGTCGCACTTGACACGCTCTTCAGACCGCCGCCCGTCCCATACATATTCAATTAGGCGCCGGCGCAGACGTCACTAAATATGCATAATCATCGCTCACACTCACTCTGGTCGGAAAATGTGAGCATAAATGCCGTTTTAGCCAAACACACACACTCACACTAGGTGGCTGGAAAGGAAAGGGAAAAGTGTGTGGCAAAAGGCGCAAAATGGAGGGTGGCTGGTAACTACAGTCGACATTCGGTTAGCTTTCGTGGCTAATGGCGTCGGACGAAAGTGCAAGCCAAGCATAATCGTGGTCTCGAGTGCCAATTAAAGTGGCCGAGAGCGCCAAGCGTTTCAGCCACTTGTTCTAGAGATGATCTGAGTGGGCCCACAATAGCCTGATAGCCGTAAGAATGGTTGTTCCACAGACGGAGATAGCCAGGCACTCAGAAGTCCTCGGCTGGCCTCTCAATTTAAAGCAGGTGAAAAGCAGTTGAAATTGACCAAAAAATGATTAGTTGCTTAGATGCCCAAAAAGAGAACCCTTCAAATGTGTTTATATTCGTGAGCTTATATTTTATATTCTATTTAAGTGTCCGTGTGAATTGTCAAAGTAGCCAGGAGATGTAATTCTGTTCTGAAGTGATTAGAATTTCCATCCATTGCATTGTCTTGGAAATGACATCGAATTTTCGCAATCTATAAAATTGTTCTATTTCTTACTTAATGGCTAAGAAACTATTGTATGTATGTAACGTAACATTGTTTATTAATAACAAAATGGCTAAAAATCCTACAATTCTGATTTATTGAATTTTAAATAAGTTGTATCTTTCGCCGGATCCCCTTATAGCTTAAGCTTCCAACTTCAGTCTACAGTGTACAATAAATCACAGTTCGCTACCTAGAAACCACTAGGGCTTAAAAAGAAAACACATCATAGCCTTCAAGCAAATATATAGCCTTCATCTATCCCCGAAGAACTGAGGGTTCGCTTTAGAATATGTTTATGGCGTACCGTAAAGGTATATATCAAACTTCGGTATTTGTCCCTCTCTTAAGCCTGTTAAGACTTAATTTATTTCGTTGCAGCTTCCTGCACTTACATGCCAACTATCCCAACTTTTCACAAAGAGCTGTCAAAGCCAAAAGTTTCACTTGTCACGCTGCCATCTCTGGTTACCAGGCAATCTGTTGAGATGTTGGGATGCTGGGATGCTGGGATGTTGCGATGTTGTTGCCGCTGTCTAGTTCAGGATGCTCATGCTTTACGCATAACGGGGCTTAATTATTTTCGCTTGGGGCTGCCACAGTTCCACCATCCCTAGCCACCGCTCCACCATCACCTGTCGTCGGGAGTGTCTGTGTACACGTGTAGACCGCAGAGCGTTTGAGATAAATTACCACTCGAGGGCGGCGGACGGAGGGCGACTAATGACTGGCATTTGATAATACACATGTTTCCGGCCAGGCTGGCAGGTGTAGCGGTGCCCACTGTAATTGCCGAAATATAAGGCCCACACGCCCCACTAGCACACAAAACTGTAATTAAGTTATTATCCGAGTGCGGCCCTAGGTTCTGGCAGCTGGCTGATTGCGTGCCAGCATCGCATTTGCAGGGCTGTCAATTGGGGAAAGATTGCAAGTTGTAAAGATTTGCTCCGCCGGCGGGACGAGCACCTAATGATCACATGAAACATTAAAGACCTGACGCCGGCCTAATGCCTTTAAAAGCAATTCCTTGCTCCAACTTTTAATTTGATTACACGCCGCAGACACGCACAAACAGAATACAAGGGCCCGGCCCAAACTTGTCGCCGGCAGACGTGCGTGGGTTAGCCAAGAAGTTGGGATATGCAACATGACAGGCCTCAACTTTGTCAGCTCCCGCCCACAAACGCACCCACTTCCGCAAACAGGCCCTGTCCGCAGTGCTGCCCCTTACAGATCCAGTTCAAAAATCTGGAATATTTATATTTGGAATTGCTTATTTTATTGTTAAAAAACTGGTCTTAAGTAAGCAAATATTCTGATTTCAATTACTTGAAAATAATAGAATATTAGTAGGAAAACAAGCAAAAAGATAAGTCAAACATCAAATTAAGCTAGTACATTTTCAAAAGTACGTTTTAAATCTAATATTTTTATAAAAACAGCCTTTGTTGGACAAATTCAGAAGGCCATAAATATCTTTATCTTGATATTTATAAGGAGAATTTGTTGTTCATGTTTAAAAGGCCATATAACAAAAGTTTTGCTCGAGATATGGAATATTTATATTCCATATTCCCCTAATATTTTTATAACCCCCTAGCTTACATGTGATGATTTACAAACCCTGCTAGAAAATAGTTAGCTCCCACAGCACTGGCAGCACCCTAAGCAGTAGCCCACAGTAGAGGGAACGAGCCGAAAAGCCAGAAATTTATGGGCTGCGTAAATATAAATTTCAATTTCCCCCCTGGCACCCACTCTGGGCCATCCTGCGTGCTTTGACCCGGCCACCTTTCCGGGCTCCAGTACCTTTTCGTGCTCTGTTTTCTGGGCCGGGCTGGGTCGCCCTGCAAGCTGCTTATGCTTGTAGTTTCGGCCTAAGTGTGGAAGGTACATGTGTTTGGGATGAAGAGATGTGCCGGGAACTCTCGAAAACGGGCCCAGACAGCCGGGCACTTAGGCAGCCACTCAGCAGCATCCAGGCCCGTTTTCCTATGAGGCCAGGAAGGAGTGGGTGAGCAGGGCCGAAACAGCCTCTGCCAGTTATATTACACTTTGCCATTGCTTTGCCATGTTTTAGTTTTGCTCGAAAGGAATTTCTGAATTCTGTGTTTTCATCAAGCATACGCCCCGTGGCTACCTGACCGAAAAATGGTATTCTGGCAACTAAGGGAACCGCAAAATAAAATTAAACAGAACAAATAAAATTGCATTCATTCGCTTTTGTTTGCGCAAATAGTTTTAAATGAAAATTTCAAGAGCAGTCATGTTTTCAATGCTCCTGCAGTAGTTCGCCTCCCATGAAAGTCACTTCCTGCCACTCCTTTTAAGCTGCCCAAACAGGAGTTTGCTTTCAGATAAAGCTGGCTCCTCATGAGGATCCATGCTGCATCAGCCGGTGGAGTTGCCAATCAATTTCAATCTGGGCGAGAACAACACGGAATCTGGATGCGAACGGCGAACGGCGAACTGCTGACACACGAAAGACAAAGAACAAGGACGCCGGCGACAGGAACGACGACAAGGTTTGCTGGCTGACAGGCAACGAAGCAAAATGTTAATGGCAGGCAAATGTGTGGAAATGTCGCATAAATCAAAAGAGCAACATTTCCCCCAGCCTCACAGCCCATTGAGCACATGATATTGTGAATTACCGCTGCCCACTTCTCCGTCCCACCTAAATGCGAATGAGTACATATATATGTGCACACACACACGAGTGTGTTTGTATGCAGGGCGTATTGGCGCGTGACTTGCATAACATCTTGGCAAGTAACGCAAATTGAAAAAATCCATTGCCTACTTACTGCGTGTGTGCTGTGTGCCTTACTTGCCCGACCATGGAGACGTGTTTATGGCCGGCAAATAATTTCATATTTCAGCCGGACCGTGGCCACTGCCCTTGCCAAGGGGCCTTAAATTAAAGTCCTCTAAGGTCGCCAATTTAAAATTCTACTCGAGTACTAGGACTGAATTAATTATAGCCTTACGGGCGGTATGAATAAACTATTTTGTAAGTCAAAAGTTAGCTGCACACGAAGCGCAAAATTATAAGCAATTAGGAAAAAACGGGGACAAAATGGTTTTAAATAATAAAATTAATTATAATTTGTAGCCAAAACTAAAATGTAAAAACTACGTGCTAACAGGAGTTATAACAATATTGAACCCTTTAATATATTCTTTTAATTATTTAATTAAATTGTTGCCTTGAAATCTTTACCACCAAATCTGCATACTAGTATTTCCCCGAACTGAGGAGGATTAATACAATTTAATGGTAAGAATGAAACTTGAAAGGTTCCTACACTGTACTCAGCACCTTCTACAGAACCAGTGCCTTTTCCTACACAGTCGTCAAAAGCCGTTGTGGACTGGTTGTTGATTTAAGCGACAAAATAATAATCCATCCGCCCTGTGTGCCGATGCCAAATTGTATGCTAACAAATGCAAACAGGGCGGCAGGACAAAAAAGCAGAGACAAAGCCCCGAAAAAATGGCGTGTGCTGCCGTTTGTCCTGCCACTTTCTCATTTCCACTTTCTCCTCGCTGCTTTCCGCTTTCTCGTTCCGTTCGCAGCAAAAGCGCAAAGTCATGACAAACAAAAATAAATGCCGGCCTGTGTGTGTGCGTGCAAGTGAGTATTTGCACTCCTGCGAGGATGTGTGTGTGTGCGTGTGCGATGCTTGTTTGCTCTGCCGACCCGCCACGCCCCCCACGCCCCTCTCAGCCACCATGTCGATGTGTAACAAAAAGATCATTATTGCTGCTTGTCGTTGTGTAGCACGGTACGGTATGGCATGGTATGGTATGCTATGGTGTATGGCAAGCCGTGGTCTATTGTTCCCTATTTTCGAGCATGCTTAGCGTTCTCTATTTATTTTTTGTCTGCTGCTCACGGTAATCCTGTGGAACCCCCGAAAATGCGCATGTGGAGGCCACAGAACTAAGCACTAAATATTTTATGGCATATACTGGTGTGCAGGCACCGTGAAAATATATCATAGTCAAACATATGTACTAACCGCACGCAGTGTTTGTGGCTCGAATGTCCTTTGCCATTGAAATGACTCACTTTTACAATGTAAAATAAAGGAATTGAAGTAGACAGAGAGAGCTGCAGCCAAATTAGCATCTCTAAAAGTTGATTAACTTTTAACTTTGTGCTTTCTCTCCCACACAAACACCATTAAATCTTATCTAAATACAATTAAAATTAAATCGCTGACCACTTGTCCGCGGCGCCATAAAAAAACTTTTGCACAGTTGGCAAAAGTTTCGCAGTGTCGTAAAAAAGTCGTAAAAATTTCTGTAAGGGAAAGCGAAAAAATAATTGCATAATTAGCGAGACTTGGCAAACAAGTTGTGACAGGAGGAACCACATGATGACCGAAATTCGCAACTATTTGCAAATGACTGCAGTTTCCCGAATTGCTCTCGAGCTTAGGGAATCACTTTAGACTTGTTCATGTGCGCTTTTCCCGCCTTCTCTCCTCAAATCGGGTTTAATCATTCAAGTTTACAGCCGCAAAACTTTTGTCCCTCTTTTCTTTAATTTATTCTTGTCAAAGACAAGTTGTTCCGACAGGTATTTTCGAACCGAATAGTTTATTTCGATGAGATGTCGACTATGAATAGATTGAATATCCCCTCAAAGCCGACGATTTATTAGCTAACTTACATTTATTAGTGCTCTCTGGAGCAAACTTTGGGGTTCACTTAAGCAAGTTCTTGTTCCTTTTAAGCCCTACACCCAGAAAAATATAACTTTCATATTTAATTTTTTCTAAATTAAAAACAAATATAAATGTTTTGTTTTCATACAAATAAATATTCCTGAAGCAAATTGAAACGTTTTTAAGTAGGCTAAAAATTGATTTTAAAGAAAAATAGTGTCAACTAAAAAGGTGTTTTTTTAGTGTGCCCCACTTGCACTTAAACTTTCAGTTGCCGTATGAGGGTAATGTTGCGAAATCCCTAAGGCGAACATCCATTCTAGCTCTGGCCACGCCCTTCTGTTGGCAACATTTGAACCAAAACTTTTTGCAGTTGCTTAACTTCACGCGCAAGTTATAGTTTAACACAGTTGCGCCATTTCCGCTTCCGCTTGACGGGATGCAACCTGAGTTCCGCAAAGCATTTGAGGCAGCCCCACCTCGCCGTTTTTATACCCGTTACTCGTATATTAATAGGGTATATGGTATTCTTGAAAAGGGTGTAACAGGAAAAAGGAATCTTTTCCGAACCTATTATTGATGAGGATCAATAGCCAAGTCGATCTAGCCATGTCAGTCTGTCCGTACGTATGAACATCTAGATTTTGGAAACAATAACAACTATTTTTTTTTTTTTTTTTTTTTTTTTTCGCGCGGAGTCCCACGGCCCACTTACCCGCCCAACCGACCGAGGGGCGCAGCCGTGTATCGTACGGCACGATTCGCGATAGGATAGACGCGAGATAGGAAAATAAAGGTAAAGGTCCGGGGAAAAAAGTAATAGTTAGATCAATCTTGTGCCAATGAAGCAAGTATTAATCGTTTTAGGAGCGGCAGAGAGTCAAGATTTGATATTACAGGAAAAAGTCTATTATAGTCAGAACATAATACTCTGAAAGGCTCATGCAAGGCATAGTTAGATCTACAATGATTTAAAATTAGGGGAATATAATTTCTAGTTAATCTACTTGGCACAGAAAGTTTAGCCGACTTAACAAGTCGGGGCAGTCAATATCACCATGTATAAGGTTATAAATAAAGATAGTACCAAGCATCGTTCTACGGTTGGCTAGGGATGGTAAATTAATCAAAAGAAGTCTACTAGAATAAGAAGGTAAGATAAGATTTGCATCCCAGTTTAGGCGCCGTAAAGCAAAAAGAAGGAAGTTTTTTTGTACAGATTCAATACGACCAATATGTATTCCGTATTGTGGACTCCAGACGGGAGACCCATACTCCAGAATCGGACGGACTAGCGAAATAAATAAAGTTTTAGTCAAATAAGGATCATCGAATTCTTTTGACCACCTTTTAATAAATCCAAGCACTCCTCTGGCTTTATTAACCATGGACGAAATGTGATTAGAAAATTTTAGTTTAGGGTCCAAGAGAACGCCAAGATCGTTTACAAGAGTTATTCTATCCAAAGAGCTGCCACTTAACATGTAAGTCGCGTATATCGGATTGGCCCGATAAAAAGTCATCAGCTTGCACTTGGAGCCGTTTAAATTTAGTAAATTATCTCGGCACCAGTTTTGAAAATTATCTAGATCGGATTGCAAGTCTAAATGGCAGGAAATGTCCTTATACTGCAGGCACAACTTAACATCATCTGCGTACATAAGTACGCGAGAATGACTTATAATTGAGGGAAGATCGTTAATAAATAATGTAAAAAGTAACGGACCCAGATGGCTCCCTTGTGGGACACCGGAGGTAACACGGAGAATTTCAGAAATTGAATTTTTAAAAAGGACCCTTTGTGACCTGCCATTTAGATAACTTGAAATCCATTTAAGCAGATCAACTGGAAAACCTAAAAGGTCAAGTTTATGAATAAGAAGTAAGTGATTTACAGAGTCAAATGCTTTACTAAAGTCAGTGTAAATGACATCTGTTTGAAAACTACTATTGAAGCCTTTTATCACAAATGTAGTGAGCTCTAGAAGGTTTGTAATTGTGGATCTACGTTTAATAAATCCGTGTTGACACGGAGAAATAATTGATCTGCAAAAGTGCTGCAAATGAGGAGTAATAATTTTTTCAAAAAGCTTAGGAATAGCTGACAACTTAGAAATACCTCTGTAGTTACTGGCTTCTAACTTGTTACCTTTTTTGAAAAGAGGAATAACAAATGATTCCTTCCAAATATTTGGGAATTGGGACGTTTCTAGAGATAAGGTAAACAACTTGTGAAGAGGTTTGCACAGGGCCTTAGCGCAATACCTAAGCACGCACCCAGGAATACCATCGGGCCCTGGCGAATAAACAGGCTTAATACGAAGAAGATCCAAAAGAAGAGAGCTTTCTGTTAAAGTGGGACAGAATATGAGGTTTGACTTGGGCATGGTGTAAGAATAAGGCTGAGATGAATAATCTAAAGTAGAGTAAGTCGTTTGAAAAAATTGGGCAAATATATCGGCTATTGCCTGATCTGTGGTTCCCGTCATGTTTTCGAACGACAGCGAGGAAGGAAAAGAATTAGATTTACGCTTGGTGTTAACAAAATTATAAAACTGTTTCGGGTCCTGAGAGAACTGGACCTTACAACGGTTTAAGTAACTATTATAACACTGAGCATTAAGCACGGTAAATCTTGACCGAGCACTTAGATATCTAGTAAAAACAGATTGAGAACCGGTATTTTTATATTTCCTAAAAAGTCTGGACTTTACATTTCTTAAGTGTGTCAACTCTTTGCTAAACCAAGGTGATTTATTGGAAGTTGACGGGTAGTACCACGGAACACAGGAATTAAAAAATGAGTTTATTGCAGTATAAAAAACATTAACTGCATCGGACATATTATTGCATAAGTAAAGATCAGACCAATTAAAGCCAGAAATAAAATTATTAAGCCTCAGAAAGTCTGCCTTGCGAAAACAATGTATTCGTTTGGAATTTTCTGATTTTTCTTCTATAACTCTACCCGTATCAAATGAAAGTTCGATTGTTGGGTGATATGGATCTTCAGGTTGCGTGAGTGGTGCTACTCTGGACAGAAACACACCTTCAGGATTCGATACAAAACACAAATCAAGTAGGCGACCTAATGAATTTCGAACATGGTTTACTTGAGATAGAGATATGTCAAGCAGGCCATCAATAAAATCATGTTGTGCTATAGGTAGTAAGACATTCGATCCATCCTCAGTGGACCAAGTAACTCCAGGTATATTAAAATCACCTAGAACTATCAACTGATCCCTATCGGAAAGCCTATTTGCAACGGACTTAATAACGGATAGGTGATTTAAATAATCAGGAAGTTCAGACAACGGCGGAATATAAGAGCAAGTTATGTATATAAAGTTACCAGGAAGCGATAACTTTACACAAATAAATTCAATGGTATTGAATTCATCAAAAAATAACTCCTCAGACGGGAAGTTTGAATCAACTCCAATTAAGACTCCACCTCCCCGTCTAGAGGGACGGTCATACCTATATATTGTGTACTTACCTGGAAAAACTTCGGAGCTAAAGATCTCCGGCTTTAACCAGGTTTCTGTGAACACAATAATATGAGATGCAAAGGAAAGGCTATCAGAATACAATTTAGTGAGTTTGCTACGCAAACCTCTTGCATTCTGATAGGAAAGAAGGAGGTTAGAAGTTAGTTTTTTGAAATTGGTACACTGGTTTGGCCTCGACTAGGAAGTTTTACTCCTACGGGCCCCTTCTTCTTTATCTTAGCCTCGAACTCTTTTACAACCATATTATCCGGCCAAAAGTCGCCCGAGCATATGGCTTCAAAAAGCTCGTTAGGGACAGTTATCTTGAAAGATGAAATGTCTCTAGCATAAGAAAACTTAAACTTTTCCACCTTTACACTATTACAATCGGCTTTAGTTTTGTCTTGTATATAAGACAATACATCAGAAGATGTTTGATCAGGGGAAAGCCGAGAAACGAAAATTTGTTTCTTGAGTGGAACCACTGAAAGGGATTTTGGTGGAGCAGACATTGCCTCTGCCAAACCAACTTGAATTGTAAATGAACAAGTCGACTTTAGTGATCTTTGGCGCCACGACATGAGAATAATTTTTAAAATCGCATCAAAACTTCAGAAGCTATAAGCTATTTTAGTGATAAATTTAGTGTCACTTCATATTTAAAACAAGAGAGAACGCTATAGTCGGGTGCCCCGACTATCAGATACCCGTTACTCAGGTAAAGGGAGTGCGAGGGAGATGGAGATAGAAACTTTGATCACGCATTAATGCGTTAACGAATGGTCCGATTTGAAAAATTTCTTCTACATTTCGATAGGTATTGATAAACACAATAAAACTGCAGTTTTACTTTCCCGAAATATTTAAATTTTTAAAATCGTATTTATGCGATTGTGGGCGTCAGAGGGGGCGTGGCATCATTTTGAAACAAACTTGCGCTGCGTAGGAACTCCTAAAATCTACATGCAAAACGCCAATCTTCTAGCTTTTATAGTTTCCGAGATCTCAGCGTTCATACGGACAGACAGACGGACAGACAGACGGACAGACGGACAGACGGACAGACGGACAGACAGACGGACATGGCTAGATCGACTCGGCTAGTGATCCTGAACAAGAATATATATACTTTATAGGGTCGAAAACGCTTCCTTCTACCTGTTACATACTTTTGCACGAATACAATATACCCTTTTACTCTACGAGTAACGGGTATAAAAACGGAAGAGCAACTTGTGGTGTTGGCACTGCAGTTCGACAGATACCATCTAACCCACCTAAGATTTTCGAAATACGAAATAAATATTAGCTGGGGGTATCTTAAAGTCGAGCCATTCGACTTTGCGTTTCTCCGTGTTCTATTTGATTTTCTAATTATTTTACTCATGAGAATTAATGGCGTGTCCACGGGGGCAACAGGTAAAGCACAAAGTGTATTTGCGTTTACGCTTTTATGGCTCTGTCGTGCCATAAATAAATTAATAGAAAAGTGTGGACAGACCGCCCGGTTACATGCTCATTAGGCGACATTAATTCGTTTTAATTATTGTGCACTCGCCCAGCTTCGCACTGGCATAATTATTTATGTTGACATCTCCAGCGTCAATGCAAATAGCATGTACTCTGACTTCAACTTCCCCGAATTTCCTGAATTTGTTTGCTAATTAGCTGATTTCTGTGCCTCCTCCAGACTACTGTCACTACAAGCACTGGCACTCTCTGCTCATTAGTTGCAATCTCATTACACTTATCGCAAGAGCACCATGTAAAAATGAATAAATTATAAGCCGGTCTTCAGAGTTTGCATTTTCAACTTTGATATAATCGGATAATTAATTATCAAAAGAATTTAAACGCAATTAGTGAAGTTGTATGCAGCTTAAAGCGACAGTCAGCTATTTTCCCATTTACTTCTGGGCTGTCCGAAGAGTCTGTAACTATCGAGCAAATGACTAAAGTTTTAAATTAAGAACCATAAAGAATTTTCCATCCGTTTGTTATACTCATTTGGAAATATGCCCCGTTACTTTCCCATTTTTTTGTGGCTTCTCTCTGCAGAACTTGGAAAACTGCTGAAACTACGTTAGCCGAAACGACTGGCAATAACACTGAATCTAAATAGAGGCAATTTGTGGGCTGGGAATTCGCCAGACTCATTTATTAATTGCCTTATTTTGCAATTAAACAAGGCCAGGTTGAAGTCCCGGAACTGCCCTGGGAAACTGGGCAGGAGACAACCCACATTAAGGATGGGGCATTCATCACAACTACGTGACCGAGGTACCTCCCACCACTCCATCGCCTCAGGTCCCAAAACTATCATTAAAAGCCGGCAGTCCAGGGGGAATTAAACTGACAGAGACTTTGGCAATTATCACTGCCCCATGCCATTTTTCTAATACGCTCAAGGGGTACAGGGAGGTCGGCAATAAGTGAACATTAAATTACAAAATGTCAGCAGACCGGACTAGGAAATTGAATATCCTGTGAAACAGCACTGCGGGAAATGGCAACCAGCACACACACCTGCCAACTGACATTGTGTGTGAAATTTTGGGCTTTTTCAGCTCATCCTCTCATCACTCGCAACTCCTTTTATCTGCCAACGGCCTGCCGGCAGTCTGTGATTTTTGCATAATTTTGCAATTACACCTAAATACTGCTAATTGCTTTAGCCTGCCAACAAACTTTATCAGAACACCTGTGCCGCACACACGTCGTATGTGTAATCATTTTTTCGAATTAGTCTGCCCCCGACGAAAGTTTTTCGAATGAATAAATCCAACAATTTGCCATCAGTAAGTCCCAAAGAGCTTTAAATTTATTTTCATTTCTTTTACTCGCTCAGCGAACCTAATTTAAAGACGAAACAGCAAATCACTCCCCGGCTGCTCAATTTAATTAAAATACTTCAACTTTAGATTTGGTCATCAAACTTTTCCTATTTTAGACCTAAAAACGAATTGCCGTCCCGATTTGCTGTAACTTATAATTAAAGGTGAAAATTGAGCTAAGTACCAACTTGCCAAACTTTTTTTTCTAGATTTATTTTCCAGTGTCCAGCTAAATTTACTTTTCCGTCAAAAATTATTTCGAAGTTATATTAATTAGTATTTGTTTTGTCCTCTTTTTGTTGCCTAGTCGAAAGCAGACTGAACCAAAAATCCACAACCCAAAATAAAAGAAGAAAAGGAAAGGTTAACCAAGGTCTGTCCTTCACAAACTTTGTGTTTATATTTTGATAATGAAATTAGTTTCGGCTCTCGGTAAGATTTATCTTTTTGACTGGCGAGACGTCTCCGGACTTATTAAGCGGCGGCAGTAGCAACTTAATTAATTAGGGGTCAAAGCAAGTGGCTTATACTAAATAAGGAATAAGTTGTAACGACGTATTTTCTTTTTGATTCGTATTTAGTGGCTTAAAGGATATACAACTTTTTATTTGCTGTGACACGTTAAATATTTGATAAAATTCACATATATTGTATGCAAAGCTTATTTTATTGTTTATTTGTTTTTTGTAGCCTTTCTATTTTTAAACTTTTTTAGGTTTTACCAAAGACCTAATTATTTTGATTTGTAACATTTGAAAGCCTTACAAGTTTTCATACTGTTTAGAACACGATGATTTATATATTGTGATTATAATTTACACCATAAATGTTTCCATTCTCAGGAAATCGTTGTATTACAGATGTGGCATTAGGTTTTTCTATTCACTTTAAAATATTCTCAGATTAAGATTAATAAAATAATTTTATAAATGAATTGTTAATTATGTATTTATTATTTCTTTCCAGTAACGATTAGTTTTCATTGCTTGGTTTTTTAACATCAGCAAAATCACGGCACATCACACGTGCATTATCCGCGGATGATATTCAATAATGATATGTCCGATAAGGAGAAGGAATTCAGAGCTGATTAGCTACCGAGGGCGTCTGCATTGTCGAAGGACCGGCGTGCAACTGAAATTCCACTGATATCAGCCAGGACAACAGGAGCCGTGTTCTAAAATCAGGACACGAGAGGGGTGTTCTAAAAGCGTAGGACAGTCGATTCGCCTTCGTGCCGCCACTCGGCTCGGTTCGTGTGGGAGTCCTTTGGCGGCCACTGGGTTAGTAGAATTTATGAATGGAACAAACACTTGTTAGCATGCGCCTGGGGAAGGCTTCACTGTCCTATCGCGTAACTGGCATACTGTTATACGCGGAGGGGTAAGGACCCCCTCTAGGCCTGTGACTTTCATGTCGTCAAAACTTGTCCTCCCCCCCTCCCATCGAACAAAACATTCCGACGGTTCTTCGCTTACGGCCAAAACTATTGGCTTTCAATGGAGTCCCTGGTTATTCCGCTGTTTGCCTTCCGTACCATTGTGTGCGCAGATTTATAAAGTTCCACCAAATTGATTCTCTTGCAGGCGAGTGGGCATTGCATAAAACATAAACTTTATTACAGAAAAGAACATTTAACAAATTTGAAACTTTCCAAAAATCAAGTTACTATTCTGTCGAGGTTTAAAATTGGGTACTTTGTATATACGCACTGCCGTTTGTTTACCGAAAATATCTAAGAGATTGTTGAATTTTATGATGACTTTATAATAATTGCAAATATAAGACTTTTTCTTGTGTGCCCCTTAGTTCTAAGGACTTGGAAACCGTTCGAAATTTACAAACAAATGTACAAACTGTAAACGCAAATACAAAATATACAATACAGTCAAGCAGACAGCATCCTGACCGGCATTTAAATGCAGCAGGACAAACGGAAAAATAGCAGAGGCCCGTTCGCAACTGTAAAAAGATTAAGTCTGTTCCTCAAAAGACCAGCAAAAGGAGGAGTTGGAAAACTACAAACTGAAAGAGGCCGAGAGAACCACTCAAGAAGCCAGCAACCCGCCATCGAGCAATATCTCGTTATTATTGCTTCCAGAAAGAGAAACGAAATTGGCAATGAACATTGTAGTCAGTGCAAGACTGGATTCCGGCCAGGATAACTCACAAATGCATGCTCTAGATCCTAATTGGAAATTTCGTATTATGGGAACCAGTCATTCTTTGAAGCAGGAAATAAGAGAAAGGGAAAGCACCTTTGGGTAATTTAAGACTACAAATTTCAAATCTCAAAACGAGGGAATTCCCAAAAAGTGTCTGTGTCTACAAACACTCCAATTATCCCCATCAGAACTCGAGTTAAAGTCAACCGAAGTGGGAATGAATAGAATTCCCTGCTTAGCCAGCTTAAGGGCACACAAATTAAACAGACACAAGAAACTAGACAAAGCCCGCCCGAAATTCTGGTTAAAAGTCAAAACGCAAAGGCACGCACAAAGCCACATATGTGCGAAAGTCTTAGGGAAGTCGGAAAAAAGAGGAAAAACACCGACAAAAACGGGGCAAGACAAAAGAGGAAAAAACACCAAAATCGGCAGAGGAAAAACTTTCATCCAAACAGGCAGCATGTCAACCGAAGGCAGAAGGCAAAAAGCTCCGGTTTAACAGGAAACGGAGGAATCCTGGCAGGCATAGAAAGGATAATGCGCGGCATGCGGAACGCATAAGCGGCAAATTCCATTAAGTGGCAACAACACAGCGGCCAGATTGGGGGCTTCCCATCGAATTAAAATGATATGAGCAAAAGGGCACCCTGCGTCCAGGGTTGCCACAGCGCTTCATGGGATATAAATTTCTTTATGCCTCCTTTGATGAGGATGCGTGGCCACCCGCCCTGCGGATATGATATTAAAGTGGGTGGTGCGCGGGGTTGGCGAATATAAAAATTCAATTTACAAGTAACTGGGTCAGCTCTTGCACTGATTCAGCCCGACTTTCGCCGGGTTTCGCTGAGTTGATGACCACTGAGCGGATGGGTCGTAAAGAACCTATGGGATAGCATAAGCAATTTATATGTTGAGTGGCCTTCAAATGGTTTAATCTTTCAGGGCAACGATGCCGGCTCAGATAGGTAATCGTAAAGTTCGAAATGAATGTGATGGACACTTCAAAGATTTTAAGGATATCCTTTTATGCTTTTTTCCGAATGTCCCAAAAGAAGTCCCAAAATTCAAACCAATTTTTAGCCAGGACACAACCCACGCCAAAGCTTGACAACTGTTATACAGCCAAGGATAACATAGCTTCCACACAACTGAAGTTCTTCTGACTTCCACAAGCATTTTTCCGAGAAATCTGATATCTTAGGTGCTGAAAGAACTGCGTCCTTGATCATTTTCCATGAAAAACACACGAAAGCGCGAAACTTATTCTAGCCACGATTTCAAGGCGGATGAAATAGAAGGATATTTCCTTTAAAAATCACAATGGCGGCTCCTAGTTACGACTCGCTTTTAACAGTGTGAAGTGGAGACTACTAATAGGTATATAGCCGCAGAATGAAAATCTGATGTGTTGGTCGAAAGGTACCGCTTTGGGGGATTGAATCCCAAGAATATTAGAAAATAAATTGGCTTAGGAAAGATAGTTAAGAACATTTTTTCGTTTTGAAATAAAAAAAATGTACTATGCATGCATCAAATTGAAGAAAATGTTCTTATTCGTTTTCGTTCGAAAATTTTATATCAACAATTTTTTATTTTGAAAGTGCGATCGTCACGACTTTTTTACCCGTGTAGATTTCGCTTGATAATTATGAAGGAAATTTACTTTGATAAACTCTGTTGACTGTCAGTACTTAGATTAGTACAAGTGGAAATCTCAAACTTTAAGACCCCAAAATATTAAATTAACGAAATATATTTATTCAAATTCTTGTGCTGGATATCACTTTATAGGTGATAATGATAATAATTAGTTGTGTAAATTAAATTTGAAAAAAAACGCCTGTATCTATTTTCTTCAGATACGTCTTAAACTGGGAGACTAGAATGCGTAGAAACGCTCAGACGTTAATGGCTATATTGACTATCAAGAATACATATACTTTATAGGCTCGGAAATGTCTTATTTACTGCCTTGCAAAACCTTTGACTAAAATTATAATGAACTTGGCGTTTAATTAGACTGTCTTTTGGGACATGGGATTCAAAGAATGATAATTTTCCAAATTCTGTTACATTTTTATTACAGCAAAAATAAAACGCATTTCTTTATTTAATCTAAAATTCAAATCAAAAAAATTTAAATAAATCGAATGGCTTGAAATGCCATAGACTAAAATCAAATCTCTCAATTTGCAGGGCTAACTTTTTGAGGTTGTAAGAAAAAAATAAATGTAAAAGACCTACTTATTAATTATTAAAAAAGCGTGTATTAATTCAAAAGTCGGAGAACATCTCTGAAAACCAGGTCTCTATATATTTAATTTGCACCCCTAAGTGATCTTGCTTCTCAATATTTGGTAACTCCTTTGTGTTTTTGTTTGGCAAACAAACAAGCCCTTCCAGCTTTGAAAATGTCAGTACTAATATTAGTACTGCGGATGTGGGCGTGTTGGCAAACAGAAGTAACTCCATTTTCCTGGAGTGCTGCCACAATCGAATTCGATTGAACTTAAACAGGGAAATTGCGTGTACGAGTATGCTGTGTCGAACCATTTGCATACAAACAAAAAATAACATAGATTCAAATGCGTTTTCAACGGAGGTGAAAGAGGAACAATGGTATTCAATACTTGTTAAAGGTAATAATGCTAATGACTGGGCTATGTAGCTGAACAAACCACGATTTGAATTTTAGCGGGATTATTCCGTTTGCGTTGTTTTCCTGCGAAAGACACACGGGTCTGTAATGAACCATGAGCAGCTTAAATTATTGGGAAGCTGATGAAATATTGATGCACTACAGAGGATTTATTTACCATGCTCAGAAAAACAAATATTGGAATAAATTTAAACCGTTTCTGAAATTTATATTTGCATTTCACACTCGTTCATTTCCTCCCCTTAATGGCATTTTTAAATATTATTTTCCTTGCTGTTTTAAAAATAATAAAAATCTTGAGATTGCATGTTTGTTTGGGCAAGCCATTCAATAAATTTGAATGCCGCGCTTTTATTGACGAAGTCATAATATATCGCATCTAGGTTTCGCAAAAAGCAAACAATAACGTAGCTGCAATCATCAGTCAAAAAATAACAGGAGAATTCAGTGTTCTAAATAAATAACAAATCGCCCAGAGTTATAATATCTAATCTGATGCAAGGCAAAAAATACATTTTGGCTTTCTTCATTTGAATAATATAAACCGTATTTGTTAAACCAATAAGTGAGGGTTTTATTATGCCCGCATAAACCAAACTTTATGCTAATTTATTACCTGCCACACAAATCCGAATAACACGCGTATTTAAAAAAAACAAGAAAGGAAAGCTAACTTCGGGCGGAGCCGAAGTTGAAATACCCTTGCAGAATATTCCGAATTATATTCTCCAAAATTATTCATATGATGCATTCTTAACACTCATAAAAAATCCCAACTTTCTAACTTTAAAAACACCAAAGTTATGGCATTTCCAATCGTTCAGTTAAGTGGCGGCTATAGGATATAGTCGGCCGATCCCTATGAAATTTAGTGGGTCAGATTGATTGGCCAAATATAAAACCCATAGAAAATCCCAACTTCCTAACTTTACAAATCCCAAAGTTATGGCATTACCGATCAATCAGTTATATAGCAGCTATAGGATATAGTCAGCCGATCCTTATGAAATTTGGTAGGTCAGATTGATTGGCCAAATATAAAAGCCATAGAAAATCCCAACTTCCTAACTTTACAAATCCCAAAGTTATGGCATTACCGATCAATCAGTTATATGGAAGCTATAGGATATAGTCGGCCGATCCTTATGAAATTTGGTAGGTCGGATTGACTGGCCAAATAAAATACCCATAGGAAATCCCAACTTCCTAACTTAACAAACACTAAAGTTATGGCATTTCCGATCAATCAGTTATATGGCAGCTATAGGATATAGTTGTCCGATCCGGGCCGTTCCGACTTATATACTGCGTGCAAAGGATCGAAGGCTGTGTGCAAAGTTTCAATTCGATATCTTTAAAACTGAGAGACTAGTTCGCGTAGAAACAGACAGACGGACAGACAGACGGACAGACGGACAGACGGACAGACGGACAGACGGACAGACGGACATGGCTATATCAACTCAGGAGGTGATCCTGATCAAGAATATATATACTTTATAGGGTCGGAGATGTCTCCTTCACTGCGTTGCACACTTTTGACCAAAATTATAATACCCTCTGCAAGGGTATAAAAAGAAGCAGAAGAAAAATATAGCAAAAAGGAAAAAAAACAATTTTTAAGCGGTAAAGTTACAATTTGTTTCAAAAAGTTTTAAACATTTCTGGAGGTAAATTTGTCAAAGTAAACTCTGACCCTCTCACATCTTCAGCTAATTTATCTTTGAAAGTTAGCTCTTTTCCTTATTTTCGAAAAAGGAAAAAAGTAAAGGCAAATGTTAATATTGTATAAAGTATACTTTAAATTAGACGATTTAGATAACTGAATTCAAATTATAATAAACTAAAAGTATACTTAGTTTTAATAATCAACCCAGTCAATGTACCAACGTTTTGTAAGGACCAATTGGTGAAGAAGCCACTTTTAAAATGATAATTGATTGAATAAAATATTATATTAATTTTAATCTCTTTAATGCTAGAAAGTATAGCCTTTGACACTTATTATTTATTTTTAAGAGTGCCTTTATATTCGAAACACTGTGAATATTAATATACCTCTGGTCAATGAAAGTTCCACTCACCCTTAATAAAGTCGACGGCCATTTCCAAGCCGTAGGTGTCCTTGTCGCAGTCGTCCAACAGGTGGGCGCCCAGCGTGACGTTCGGCAGCAACTGGTGCTTGTTGACCTGGTCCAGGGTGTAGAGCATCGCCTCCAGCGCCTGGATGCCGCCCTGCGGCATAATGGGTCCGCAGGTGATGCTGTCCTCGCGCGAGTGGACCATCATCAGGCCGCCCAGGATGACGTCGCCCTCGAGCACGGCGGCGTGCTTGACTGGCCAGCCGGAGGACGATGGCGGGGGCGGACTGTCCAGGGACTTGGCCAGGAGCTGAGCCGCATTGGCAGCCCCCAGTAGTCGGGGCGTGGGCACGGACTTGCCACTAATCCTGGTCGCCGTGCTCGTTAGTGCCGGCGATATGGTCGATGTGGCCGGCTCCGCCACTATATTGGCAGTTGTCATCGCTGGCCACGCCTCTGTGGCATTTACATAGCCATGGCTTAGTGCGGCATCCGTATTGAATTTTATTCCGGCTCTGTCCACACTCTTATTAACCATTTCCGACCCCGTCCCCGTCCCCGTCTCCGTCCGCTTTGTCCTGGCTGGCATTATTGCCGCTGGGTGTGTGGGTGTTGCTGGTGTCTCTGCCATGTTTATTTTGCTCGGAATCACTGCTGGTCCAATTTGGTCTTCTATTGTGGCTGGTACATTTATTCGTGCCATTCGTGCAGCTGTTGGACGTGGGAGCAGCATGTGTTGCTCCCGTGTTAGAGATATTGCTGGTGTTGTTGCCTCTACTGCTGCTGCTGCTGCTGCTGACACACCTGCTGCTTGTGGAATTGCAGTTTCTGCTGTGATTGCGTCTAGGGTTGCAGCATTCGCCGTCCTCTTAAGTTGCCTTTGTACCGAATGGTTTCCGGTTGCCATTGTGGCGGCCGTAAAGTATTCCGGAGACCGAGTCCCTGATTTCGGAGCATAGAGCACTGTGGGCGGCGTGCTCGCAGGTACTTGGTTTGCAGGTGTCACTTGCAAGTTGGCCGCGGGTGTGGATGCCACTTCATCTGCAGCTCTCATCTGTCGCTCAATGGCTTTTATGGTTTTACCAGGTGCTGGCGCTGAATTTAAATTGTCGCTTAATGCGGCGGTGGTCGACCTCCCATCATCGGACAGCCCGGCTAATTGCTGCTGGGACTGGGTGCCCCCCAGCAATGGGTGCTGTTGCAGCAGCAACACGAACGCGAGCAGCAGCAGTTGCATCGTTGTTCCCGCGCAGTACAGTGGGCGATCAGTGTGGCAAGGTCATCGGCAATTTATCCGGGCACAGCGGCTTGAAGGACGAAGACTGGCGCATTTGTTTCGCGGCACGAGCGCTTGGTTAAATTTCAATTAAGTCCCGAAAGCCACCGAAAAATTTGTCTGGCCAACACGCGTTTTAATTAAGTTTGACTCGCCGCGCTGTAATTGATGTGGCTGCTAATTTGCGCCCACTCCCGGCCAGAACGTTTTTATGGGTTGGCAACGTTGTTGCATAACTGAAAAATAAAACGCAAGTTGAGACTCAAGTTAGCCAGGATATAAATAGTACAAAAAAAGGGAGCAGAGACGGAAAGGAAAGTGAATTATAAATGTTGGTAGTTAAGCGAGTTTAATGAGCAGTGAAAATATGTATCAAAATGAGCAGACATTTGTTTTTTTCACAGCTTCACTTTTGGCAAAATGCTCGCTGGCCAAGAGGAATTTTCATGTCTGCAGTAAATGTTGTTGTGAAGTAAAAATAAATGAAGATCTCAAAGTGCTTGGGCTTCGGTTAACAATTTTAAAGCAGTCCCTTCATCCTGAGAACACTTTTTGTCAGTACTTAAACTATTTTCGGATCTGTGTAGAAAAAGAAATATAAATGCTTTAACGTTCTAATAACTATTATTTTTTACATTAAGCTATTTACCATTGATTGTCAGATTGGCTGATAAATATCGTTTTTGTTTGCTACATTTATTTGGGTAATAAAATATGTAAATAAATATTTCCTAATTGTATTATTTTATTCTACTTCACAGTTAAGTGGAAACGATTAAAAGAAAGATTGGCCATTATTTGATTAATGGGAAAATTAAATAAATAGGGTTACAAAATGTGTACGGACTTTAAACCGTCTTATCTAAACTGTTACTTGGCATATCCTTTGAATATCCACTTTCTGGCTTCCATTGTTTGGCCCACGTCAGTCCCCTCGAAAACTTTTCCAATGGCTGTCAGCCCAAATTGATGAGATTAATTAAATTTTGGTATCAGAGATACTGGAGATACAGAGATATTGGGGCCAACATTTTCATTAGTTGGGCCGTCCGTTAATTTATGGCCACGTTTCGGCAATTTGTGGCAGGCCTTTTCGGCAGCCCACACATCTTGTCTATTTTCACATGGCAGTTGACACTTATTTTGGGGCGTGTGTCCGAATTCTCTTCGGCAGGCGGGTTAATTCTGCAGCTATTTTGGTCGGCCTAAGTAAACAAATTTGGTGATATGTTGAAATGTAGTAGGAAAAGCATTAAAGGTTTCTCTGTCCTCGCACATTTCGCATTCACACGGTGGTCCGGCTTCAATTAATGCGTTTATCAAATCTTTAAGGCTGCAGTAAAATATGGACCATTGATCCATAAATATGAAAAATGGCAAACAATCGAACCCGAAACAATTTCGCTTGCCAGGCTAATTGGGCCATAACTATACGACTACATAAGTGCTTGCCAATCCCCTAGACCATCGAAACCCCATTAAAGGGAATCGTTAAGCGGCGACAAAGTGGCTAATTGGTTTCGGCCCAGTAAGTGAAGTCCGTTTGTCAGGCAGCCTGTTATCTAATTAGCCCTCTATAATTAACGCAAATACTTTGATTAGATTGACCGCCCCTGCAACTAAACTTCCGGCTAAGTCGGATAGAAAGCCCTTAAAAAATGATGGGGTGTTATTTCAGAAGTCCATTTCCGGTGGATTATGTGTTCCATAACCATTTTTTTACGTCTATTCAAACAGGATATCCTTATTTGCTGACACAGGACAGGCAGCTTAATGCCTACGCACTTTCTGTTTGCTCACTTTTGTGTGAAAAGAGCTTACTGGAAATTGTTTACATTTGCAATGGACTGCAAAAGAGGAATGTAAGTGGATAGAAAATTTTAAAAGCATACTTCATAGAATTTATCATTTTTCTTGCCTAATCGCTCTGATTTGTAAGCAGAAATTCCGAATTCTGTGGGCTTAAGAAAATCTAATTTATCACAATTTTATGAGAGTTTTTTTCTTCCAAGGACAAAGCCCTTCGACCCTTATCCCTGCAATCGTTTCGGTTCGTTATGGGGAACACATGCAGACAACCATTCAGGTAATGGCGGTGTTTCAGAGTCTGCCCATGAGTTTTTATGCGCAAATTATGCACAAAGTTCAGCTGAGAGAAAGGCCGAAAAAAGGGCTGCGCAAAATTTAAAATTAATAACCACTTTCCCCAGCGCCTATCGCGATATAGGCGGCCCTCAAATTGAAATATTATTTATTAACCCGGCCATAATGGTTGGCACGTGAAGCGACTGGATTGCCGGACTGGCGGCTGACCACTTAAAGCGTGATTATCCATAATGAATATGCTATCCGGGCGTAACGCAGGAATTCCACATTAAATATTAACAATGTGTGCGGAGCCATTTATCAACACGCCTGCGGTTGTGGTTCAAATTTGTAATGAGCTCGTAAATCAGTCACTCAATGTGCTCCTGGTACTTCACAAAATAACAATTAATCTATAAATATACAAGGTCCAGTCCTAGATCCTTTAAATAACTCCGGTTAATATAAGTACACTCGGCAAATAAACTGCCTTCAAGTTGTCTTTAAATAATAATAATTAACATATATATATTTTTTTAATTTGATTTGAATAAAAATTGCTAACTTTTTTCTCAAAAATTAAAAACCGTGATCATTTTTAGGACTTTCCTTATTTTGCTATTAATTTCCTATTAAACAGGAGAACTTATATTTTAAATGCATTGACAAAAAAAGCACGTTTAATTAAAGGTTTTTAAATTGATTTCGATTTAATGAAAAATTTCTTAAGTACTAGGAATACTTTTTGCTACCTGTATTACCTAAATTGAGGCGTGAAAGTAATTTATTGTGCCGCACCCGATTTGGTCAGGCATTCCTTTATTTGTCCCAAAGTTTTCCCATTTTTTTCGTTCTTATTTAATTGCATTTATTATCACTTTTATTGTTATGCCAATTAAAAAGTTGGAACATTTGTTTTGTGCGCTTCCACTTTGCCAACTTCGCCTGCCGAGCGAGGCTAAAAAATCGACGACAAGCAGAAAACGTGGAAAAGTTTTAAGCCGAGTTTTAATTAGTAGCGTCCAGCATGCATAAGCCAAAAGTCTGAGTCCCCGGTGAGCTGAAAAGAAGGCGAAAGCCAGAGCTAATTTTCTATTCATGCACATCATCGCTGGCATTTAGCTAGCTTTTTAAGTTTCTCAGGTCAACGATGGCTTTATGGCTCGCTCTACAAGTTGGCTTAAACGGCAGTGGGTCAAAAGCCCTCATCGCTTTCCCACTTCATACCTCCTGTCAGCCGGTCACAAAACTTGGCCAGTGTCCACATAAATCAGGCAATAGCGCTGCCAACTCTTCAGAACTCTTTGCTCTTCAGCTTTCAGTCAGCGCCAACTAAAGCCATGCTAAATTCCATGTGATTTTTTCTGAGTTTTCCAGTCGAAAAGTTTCTGGTCAGCGGCGCCAAAAACGGCGACACGCGCGCCAACACTCGTCCCCCTTTTCGCCCATCGAATGTCCTTTCCGGAGGGACTTTGTGCCGACAGTTTTGCCGGCCATAAAGCGACACTGGCGGCATTCCTCGCGGCTGTTCGGGCCAGTAGTAAACAAATTAATCCCATTTTACAAGTAAGCTGGCGGCCGAAACGGGAGGTCGGTATAAATTAAGTAATTAACTCGATTGGGGCTGCTAGTTGGGTTAATTGATGGCTGTGTCAATGCGATTATACGCGCCTTTGCGCGCGTTTATCTATTTCCTGTTTAATTAATTTGTTTTTTAAACTTGCGACATTTAAATTTGCAATCTGGCCGCTCACATATGGTGCAAAGCGAAAACAATTTTTGGAGTATTAAGATTTCATAAGTGGATTACTTGAACTGCGGAAAAAGCGAAGCAAATTAATCAAAATTAATCGCATTTTGCCGACAAAGCCCAAAGTAATTTGCACACAGCGCGTATGCGTAACGTAGTCGACGAGCGCTAGCAGCCAGCCCCAAATACTTTTAAGTGCTCCGCAGGAGAGGACTCATTACGGAAATTGCTTTACACAGACCGAAATGAGCTCAGGCACATTCCGCATTCCAGAAGCTCCGGAGCACCACTCACCATTCGTCGAGTCGCAATCATATGCTTATTGAAGTGGGACGCCGTCTCCGCTTTCGGTTTCACTTTATCAAATGAATAAGTAAACAAAAGACTGAGTCGGGAGTCGAGGAGTCGAGGAGAGATGACCAAAAGGTAAAAACCTTGACATACTCCATTCTCTTAGAGAACGTGGTTTTAATAAGCACTTCAAGAGGCAAAGTGATACGAGATTGTTTTTTAAATGAAGATTGGCATGGTAGGAATATATATTTAGTTTTTATATTTTTTCATTTTAAATGTTCATATTTCAAAGGCACAAACCTCTTGTTTATAAGATCGTTGAACGTAAAACTGGTCTGTCAAATCGGCAGACCTTGCAATTTTGTTTTATTGCTTCAGCGTAAATTTTATTTTTTTTTTTCATTTAATAAAATAAAAAGAATGTACTAACATGCTCGGCTGCTTCTCAAATATGTTACTAAAATGCAAGAAACTTAAGTGACACTGCTCTATTTGACACATTTCATTCACTTTGAGTGCTTTGTTTTTCAAAATATATCCTTTAAACCGAATTCGTTAATGTAAATTTATCACAATATAGTTCGGTTGAATAAGAGTTCTATAAATCACATATTATTCCAATATAAACTGATTAGACGTTTGACTTTCTATTGCCCTTACAAGAATCCTCGTTGCTTACAGTCCTTGTTAAAAATCAAACTGCATATTAAACCCAAAGAATACAATTCTTTTTTGGGTGTTAAATCTTTTTCACATCCAATATCAATATAAATAAAATAAAATAAAACTGGAAAGCAGAGCAGCTAGTTCATAAAAAAAGCTATGTCCACTTCCTATCTCTCAAGTTCTACTGTGATTTCCGGTGGCAAAACACGCGACTTGGGCGTTTTAGCCAGTTTTTTTGGTTGCCCTTAAGGACAACCTCTTTTCGGTCCACATCAAGCCCACTGTGCTGTCTGTCAGCAGTTGAGGAAACCCACTGTGCTGTCTGTCAGCAGCTAAGAAATCCGGCAAGACAGGCCGTGGAGGAGGGTGAGGGACTTTGGCTACCAGACAAGACGTGGAAACTCCCCCACAGGCCGCCCATATCTGGTCTTTTTTAATCCTCGTCCACAAGTTTTCCCGAGATCCTGCCTCTTCCCGTTGACAGAGCGGCTGTTTGTTTATTGATTTTGTCTTTTTGGGCGGTGCGTGTATATGGAGATTGGCACTGATAGCATTCGAAATGATATACACGCCACATTAAATGGATTATTTAATGTTGTCACTCACGTACGTATGCCGAGCAAATGATGCGTGCAGCTGATAGTCCCCACAAGTCCCCCTCCCCGTTAGATAGCGATTCGACGATGGGGCACACAATGATGCCACGAATGCCCCGATTACACCAGCGGGAGTCATTTCCATTTGTCTTGCGCCCCGTCGATTCGATTCCTGAACGAAGGAGGTTAAAGTTGATTGTGCTTGAAATTGGTCGCTTTCACTGTATGCCCCACTTGGTTACTCATCTTAATTGAAGATTTGCCAAGCCCCAGGCTTCGTTTACCCCAAATTTCGGGGGTGTTTATAACAAATGAACGGCCTAAAGAGGTTTGAAATTGCATACAATTCTGTAGCATAACAAACAAGCGAGTGAGAAGAAGTATCCTAAAATGTATGAACTTTTTTTTTCTTTTTCATTGGAACTATGGATGTGCTTCTTAAAAATCTTTCATTATATGGTAATATTTTACTTATTTTACTTTGAAAAAGTTTTTTAAATGCCCGACCCTGATTTAAAATGAAAACCTATTTTATTATTTCGTTTAAGTATGAACATTTTATAATTTTCATTTCATTGAGCGAGTCATTAAAGTCCTTTGAGTACAAACCCCAAAAATCGTAATTAGCCTTGCTATGTAATACACAGTGAAAGGATTATAATTGTGTGCAATCAAAAATTGCTTTATGAGAGCTTATTCCGGTTCATTTGCCATGAAGATTCACTACTAACAGGAGGCGTCTATCAAAACGCGCACATCGCAGCTTAAGTCTGGCCTTTTGGCCCGGTCTATCAGCCATTCAAGTTGATGTTCGACTTCCCTGCCAGCTTGCTAATTAAAGCGGGCCCAAGGGCCCGACCTGATATTTCACTCATCTGCCTCCGATTATAATTAACCGTATTATTCAAGTTTATCGAGTGCGCACTCCACACACGCCCTCAATAAATAACGGCAGCACAAACGGAAAAACAGGAGAAGCTGGAAAAACAGCGGCTGTGGCCTAAGCCACTTTGGGCTTAGCTCTTGATCTACGAGTTGTAGCCGGGCTAAGGCCGTGGATATGCCGCTACGATGATGTTCACATACGCGTTTCAGCCATGAGTCGCGCATTTGTAACGCAAACAAGGATGAAAGGCGGGGGAGACTTCTAGCGGGAGCTTCATAAATCAAAGGACACGTTCATAAATAAATAATGCGGATTTAAGCACTTAAGCTGCAGGAATTCCGTATGCTTATATAAGCACTTCAAATTGCTGCTAGGCTTCCTCAAAAATGTACGGCTCCGATTGCACAAAAGCGCATTCTGGAGCCAATTGTAAGGCAATTTGGGTGCCGGGCAGCTCATTAGTGCAGGATGTTCCTCTTCCGATTACTGGCAGAAAGACAAAAGCAAAACTTTGCTTTTTCCAGAACCAGATCCAACCTAATCCCATAACAATCAAATGCAAATGCAGCTGCAAGAGAGATTTTGGCAAGGCTCTCCCAACTTTGAACTAGCCAATTATGGCGCTCAAGCAGAGACTATTTGGTAATATAAAACTCAAATGATGTTGACCTAAAGCCATGTTTTTGTACTTTCACTTTATTAAAAGCCAGGAGCTCGTGCATCGTTCATCTTACACAATTGGCTATTTAATGCCAGCCACGGACGGCTTTAAAGAGCCGTTAAACCGGCGAAAGAAAGCTGGAATAATAAATATTTATGGCGGCAGGGAAAACCCCAATGGCCACCACTTCCGAGACCTAAGCATTGTTTCCATTCGCTCCTAAAATATTTATTTATTCACGCACTCGCAAGCCCCGGGGCTTAATTTCCACTAGAGTACTTAGTGTTCTTAATCTGCTCATGGAAAATTTAATTAAGGCAATGGTTTGGGCTGGGGCAAATTCAATTTATGATAGGGTCTAGCATCAATCATGCATATCCTGCGACAACGGGGCGCTTCTATGGCCACGCCCCACTGCCCATCGCAATATCCTAAAGGTCCCGGCCCCAGTCCTAAATGGCCAAAAGTCCTTCGAGCATGAAAATGTTGCGAATGGCATTTTGTGTGCGCAGACCCAGCACAACGGCCATCTCCATCTCGTCTGAATTTAATATACTTTCAACACTTTAAATAGGAAACGCCTTCGCATAATTGCTGTGTGAAGGCGCAAAGGGCATTTCAATTAGGTAAGCTGGACTGGAAAAGGGGTCTAGACAGGGAGTGTGAAATGGCCATTACCATTTTGCAACGTAATCAGCTGAAACTTTTCAGTTATGACACTGAGGCTTGAGTGTAAAAACTGAACTTTAAAACTGAGCGAAATTAAATGCTCTTAGTCTATCAGCAAAATCCAAGTTATTCTTAAGCAACAACTAAGATGACCATTCTCCAAAAACTTCCCCAAAAACCTCAAAGGAACTATTTAACATGACCCAAAAAAGTCTGGCCAACAAACTTCTAACTCATTTTCCGACCATTCTCCAGGCATCGAGCTTAGAAACTTAGTGTAAACACCCACATAATCTGGGGTCGCTTTCCGACAAAATTGTGACAATAACTTTGGCCACAACGACTTTCAAAGTTATTAACAACAGTTTATCTCCTTTCGGTCTGACCCCCGATACAATTATTGCATCACACTTAAGGTAAGCCGAGGTCATGTGGGAAAAACTTTACTAAAAAGTACAGTTTTTGCTTTTAAGTTTAATTCCGGAGCACACTTCACTCTCATTATTTTGCCCAATGACCCATGACTAATGAGCTGGGTTAAACCCGAAAACAGTGCCATTTGGCAAACAAACGAAAGTAAGACAGAATGAAATGAAAATTACGAGAACTCATGAAGAGGCGGCATTTAATCCATTCTGCGAATATATAGTTGGCACGTTTTAGTAAGGTAGGAATTAAGAACTGGTTATCCAGTTCAACTCTGAAAATGTAATGGTAGTACATTTTACTAAAGACTTAAATATTGTGAATTCGACAGAGGCTTATAGAAAGTTGCGAGCCATTTGCAAATTTATTTATTGAAATCCAAACAATTCACATTCAACTTTGCCGCCATTAATTTTTACAACACTCAACGCCTATTCCACTCTGCCTTTGCTTTGTGTTCTTTGTTTGTTTTGAATTTTCATTTTCTGAACGCGCAATTATTTCACCGAATAATTGATTTTTATTAGATCTCAGACTCGGCTTGGCAAATTAATTTTCCCTCCCCCCTCCCCCACATTTGTCACTCGGGAGAGCAACAAAAACTCGGGCATCTGCGAAGGAGGAGCACTAATAATAACCGAGCTCCATCTTTGACACTGGCCCCGTTCCTTTTGTTGCCACTGCCCCGGCATTTGCCCTTTAACCCCGGGCCAAGCAACGAACTCGTGGCCTGTGTCATAAATCAGCTTTGTTGCATTTAAGTCGCTGCAAACAAGCTTACAACAATAGCAATATAAGCCAGCCGGCTAAGAACCATATTTTGCCTACTGAGATTTATAGATTTGCATTTGTCTTGAAGGGGAATTATTTATTTAAGCTTAGTAACAATGCACGATATTCGTGTACAAACCTTCTTTTGTTGTCGAGAATATTCTGTCTTATCCGATTTATGTTTAACACAATACTTTTTATGTTTAA
This sequence comes from Drosophila kurseongensis, assembly GCA_018153305.1. NCBI lineage: Eukaryota > Metazoa > Arthropoda > Insecta > Diptera > Drosophilidae > Drosophila > Drosophila kurseongensis. Next base: position 4,968,306 of record JAECXX010000004.1, on the reverse strand, counting down.
TATAATGAACTTTTAAAATGTAACTTTAACGCAGCTCCTCAAACATTTCGTTCAGCCTAAAATATTTAAATTTGCAAATACTTTATAGCGCATTCATAAATAACTTTTAGATATATATATTTATATTAAATTATGTTTAAGGTAGTTTAATTTTTTTAATTTTTTCTTAATTTCTTTCGTTTTTTTATGTTTGGTTTAGATAAACCATAAAATGTTTAAATCCAACACTACAAATCATTTTTTGCATTTGTTTTACTCTTATTTTAAGTGGTTTTATTTCACGTTTTTGCAAATTAAACGAGTTTTTATTATTTTTCATTAACAATATTGTGAATATTCCTTAAGTTAAGCACTAGAATTTTTTTAGTTGGGAACAATGTTCACAATTGTTTTTATCCGACAACTGGACGAAGAACCAACCGAGCTCTTTGGATTCGCGGGTAAGACTGACTGGAGTTTTGCCGAATGGCGGCAAGGACTTCGGGATGCTGCTAGCTGATGTTTGGGAAATTTCCCAACAGAGCTCTGTAAGCAGCTGTACGCAAATCTGTTATCCTGCCACCACATCAAAGGATATTAAAAAATATGTCTTGAGAGCGAAGAATTTTATTGAAAATAAATATTAAGGAATATGTTAAAAATACATTTCTTCTTGCTTGTAATAATACATTTATGATTTCCGTAAAGATTTTATTTCCTGCCCCGTTGGTTCGTGAAGATATGTCATATTTCGCATACACAGTGGGGTATATTTATTTTAAGCACGCCTATTGTTAGAGGTTTTATGCCTTGCATCGACAGTAAAGGTTTATGTTGAAAATAAGATAAACACAGTCATAATTGATGAGTGCGAAAATGGGACAAGTGTGTGTGTGTGCTGGCAGTACATTCATCATTATTTTTTTGGAACCGGTAAAAACGCAGGAATCCATAAGTTTTTCTTTGCCATATATCAAATATGCTTGGCTGGTTTTTCCTGCCAACCCGGAACAATTTACGGCAATAGTTGACAAAACATCTGTAGATTAGTGCGATTCCCGCAAAAGAATATGTTGCACGAGTGGCACACCCAAAACAAGTGCTCATCGGGGAATGGGATTTTTGGCAGATTAGTCGTAAAACCACTCTATATCTCTGGTGACATTGTGCAGTGTCATTTAAACCATTTTGTTTTGCGTTCTCATGTGAAACTTTACTTACCACAGGAGTTATGTAGAATTATAGGTGTGGCAGAGTAATTTTAAAGTAGACAACTTTTGGCACACACAAAATGACACAAAATAAACAGTGGCCCCTGCTGAGTTGGCAAAAATAAAGATTTAATTACTTCTTCCCCTTTGTGGTCAGATTTTGTTTCCATTTTATTAATCCCTTGGTTTTTGTTCATTTCATTTTCGTTTTTTGACTTTTATTATATTTAAATTATCATATTAATAAAATGCACTTAGTTAAGGCTTAAATCTTTCGAAAAAGATGACATAAGCTAGCATTTTAAAAGTCATCTTTAATATCAACTTAGATTTAACATTTTCAACAATTTTGATGCTTTCAAAACTTTAAAGTTACCTGTAAAGCAGTTAAGCAGCAATTCCCAAAGTCAATAACGCATCATGATCAATAAAAAATACAGGACTATACTACAGCGTATGCAAAATGTCAGTAATTTAATTATTTGTAAATCGTATACCAAACACTAGCAACTTTCATAAGAACAAACAAAATTCAAGCAAGAACAGAAGCAATCTTCGGCAAGTCGAAGTTAATAGACCCTATTAAAAAAATTAATTTTTCTCTATTTCTATTTTTATGCTTAAAAACTATTTTTTCCGATTGTTCCTAGACAGTTATTTTAAAATCGTTAAAATAACTTTATTGAACAAAAAAACTATAATTTTATTTTCCTTTTTTCTGATTGTGTCTATGACAGCTACATAAGACCGTATTTTCGCATTACATAAAAAATAATGTATATCTGAGTTTATTGAAGTGTTAATTATATTTCCATTTTTTGCCGTTTGTTAAAGTTAAATATAAATAAGAAAGGAAAGCTAACTTCGGGCGGAGCCGAAGTTGAAATACCCTTACAGAATATTCTGTAAATTATATTCTCCAAAATTATTCATATGATGCATTCTTAACACTCATAAAAAATTCCAACTTCCTAACTTTACAAACACCAAAGTTATGGCATATCCGATCAATCAGTAATATGGCGGCTATAGGATATAGTCCGCCGATCCTTATGAAATTTTATTGGTCGGATTGATTGGCCAAATATAAAACCCATAGAAAATCCCAACTTCCTAACTTTACAAACACCAAAGTTATGGCATTTTCGACCAATCAGTTATATGGCAGCTATAGGATATAGTCGGCCGATCCTTATGAAATTTGGTAGGTCGGATTGATTGGTCAAATATAAAACCCATAGAAAATCCCAACTTCCTAACTTTACAAACACCAAAGTTATGGCATTTCCGATCAATCAGTTATATGGCAGCTATAGGATATAGTCGGCCGATCCCGGCCGTTCCGACTTATATACTGCGTGCAAAGGAAAGAAGGGTGTGTGCAAAGTTTCAACTCGATATCTTTAAAACTGAGAGACTAGTTTGCGTAGAAACAGACAGACGGACAGACGGACAGACGGACAGACAGACGGACAGACGGACAGACGGACATGCTTATATCAACTCAGGAGGTGATCCTGATCAAGAATATATATACTTTATAGGGTCGGAGATGTCTCCTTCACTGCGTTGCACACTTTTGACCAAAATTATAATACCCTCTGCAAGGGTATAAAAAGTTATTAAAAAATCAAAAAATTATAATATATGTATAAATATATTTATTTTTGAATGATAATGCGACTAGAGAAAGTAAATATGTATGTAAAGAAACCACTATTTCCCAATCTTTTTAACTATTATTAATAACCAATTTCCGTCAAAATATCAGACTTTATATTTGATATATTTTTCGAAATATAGACACATATTTCCACATATTCGGGTATATAGCTTTATATAAAAAAAATGTTCTCTTGAAAATGATTCTGAACTTAAACCTTGCCTCTATATCACTGCTTGATAAATAACTTAGCAATATAGATTAATTTAAAAATATTGTCAGCTGGTTTTTCTCCAGGTTTCTATTTAATCTTCCAATGATAAAGTTCACTTGTTAACCTCAGGCTAAAATTACTCGGCCCAGAATCACGTGCACTTCAAATATTTATTTACTATTACCACCTGTTTTTTCTGCAAATCAATGATTAATTTTTTTGTGTTAATTTATATTTTCTATTAATTACTCCCATTCAGCCTTTTGTCAGCTGCAAATGAAGTGCAAAAAAATTGTTAAACGCTTAACGCACAATTAGGCAGTCAGCCAGAAGACGTGTAAAGTGCGTGCCAATGAGCATTAAATAAATATTTGCACGAGAGCTGGGATAAACAGCCGGAGTCCAAGAACAAGGAGGGTAAGACGTGCTAAACATTTAATACCAATGCTCGTCGTTTGGCCGGCAAGACGACAAGCAGCTGATAATGACGACGATGACCTGGTCGGTTCTCAGCTCTCGGTGCTGACCCCCCAATGGCCAGGTCCATGTCTATGCCCATCCGTTCTTTTTCACGTTGTGCTCTTTTTTCTCCCTTTTTGTTGACAGCATAATTACGTTGATGACAGCCGTTCGACGTGGGAGTTGCTAGACGCTAAGCAAACACAGACTTGGCAGTGGACATGGACGTGGACGTGGCGCCATTAAGTGACCCCAGAGACCCGGACACAGCGAACTATGCACATGTGCGAGTGCCTCTGTGGGGCGGGGGTTGTATGGAGACAGGTGGCTCAGGTAGTTCAGGTGGTTCAGGTGGCTCTGGTGGTCAGCCATAATGGAGAATGGCGCACATTGGCCATCTATGCCATAAATAAAGTGCAGGAGCTCTGTTCGCCCACTGTGCACCGAGATGCAGTTGCCCGATGTCCTGGGGCATCGGCGTCCCACTGTGCCGAGTGATAAACTGCAAGGCATTATTTTGAAATCCCTGCGAACGCACTCCCATTTGCCTTCCAAATTGCAAACACTATTTCGTTACGGGTTTGCTTCTGTACACGATTCATACATTTACATTTGCCGAGGTCTCTTTTTGCTTGGTAAGCGCAAGGACATTGTTGCACATAACAAAAAATAAACCTCTCCCAGGGCATTTGGAATGCCTCACTCTTGCCCCAGTATTCTTTATTAAGCTCGGAATTCGGGTGTTAATATTGGTATGAGTAACGACAGGGAAGTTTCAAAGGTCATTCTAGTGGCAGAGCATATGAGAGCTGGTGATTTATCTAGTATTTAAGATAGTTAAGCACTGGTTTCAGAGGAACTCCAGAACCTAAAGTACTATTTCTCACTGTATATGTGGTAGCCAACACAAGTTGTTTAATCCCTTAGAAAAAAAGACAGTTTAAAATTAAGTTTTTTCGCTTTTCGCGAGTGAATTTACCTGTTTTAAGGAACCAAAAGTGCTGTGAGTAAGACTTGCTGAAAATTCAGTTTCAAAGCGAACAACTTGAGGTTCTGTGATATATATGCAGTAAACCGTTAAGTAGTTAAGAGGATGCGAAAGTTGCTGCTTTCTCTATGGAAAAAGGGAGAGGAAAAAGAAAGAATTATACAAAAAAAATAACGAAGTTTTAATTCTTTTCCTCTTTCGTCAGGATGCAAGTTTACGGCGAAAAGTAATGGACTTGTCATATTTAAGGAACTCATTTTTTCAAATCTTTTATAAATAAACCTAGATCATAACTATTATTGATCATCATCACCAGGACAGTCGATCTAGCCAAACTAGTCGCTCAGTTTTAGGGCTATTTAAATGACACTAACCACAAAGTCTTCTTTGTTTAGGAGGAAGTATATACCATATGTCGAAACAATCGGAAAAATAATTGAAAAAAGTATAACTTAATTCATTACGTCAAAGTAATTAAGCACGAAAATAAAAGTATATAAATTCTAGATTATCATCACCAGGAAGCTCGATTTAGCCATGTCCTTCAGTTCGTCCGTCTGTTTGTCCGTCTGTCCGATTCTAAGCAAAGTTGTAATGGTTTTTGGATGAATCTTTCAATAAGTCAAATTAATCGTGAAAGTAAATGAAACAATTATAATTTCGTTGCTTTTTAACATTTATTCCGAGATATAGTAACTTTAAACCATTTCAGAAGTACGGTCGTGCATATCATATAGCTTCCATGGGAACCATCGAAAAATTTATCGGAAAATCAACATAGCTTAATAATTTGTTTGGTATAATAATCGAAATACAGAATTTATAATTTTTGTAACAGCCGCAAAGGTAGACGAACATCGTCCTTGCTTCGTTTTTGAATACCTTTTTTTGCTGATCTGTCGAGACTGTGTTTCTTGAGGTGATTGCCGCGAGCACTACCTCACTGCCAGAGTTAAGTTCATTTTGTTTGGGCAAAACATATTTGTAAATTAAGTGCATGTCTGAGAACCATAAATTCCCAGCCTTCCTCACACAAAAACCCGGCTTTAATGGGCAACCAAACTACAAATATCTCTGGACGACATAGTCGTGGTCTCGGTAAACCGCAGAACCAAAAAGTAGGAAAATTTTCTTTTGGCAAGTGGGAAACTTTGTCCTGCTGCCATGACAATAATAGAGGTAATGGTCTGTCTCATAATAATGCTAATGATGCCTATGGGTGCGGAGTCTGGACCCGACAGCCCAGCAAAATTATAACTGCCGACGGCACAATGGCGCGACGAGAGTTTCAATTTCCTCAGCGGCTCCAAGTGCCAAGGACTGTGGAAGCAACACATAACTGAGTGTGCAATTTCCCCATTAGCAAGCGCCTAAAGGCGAAAACTTTTTAATTGTCCCACAACAGCCCAAGCTCCTTGGGGAATGCAATGTACTCCAACTTTGGTTTTCTGCGTCGCCTGCAAGTTTGTGAACCCTTCTTAAGGACTCACTCATTCAGCCTGGTTATCAAATCAGGGCAATTAGTGCACCTATGGCAGCCGACAAAGGATTCTTTGGATACGAACCTCAGGGAAGGTACGTTCACCAGTTGGGTTGTGCCCCCCAATTTGAGAACATTTTATGAAACACGTCAAAGGCGACAGCAGCAAATCAAGGCCAGGTTTAAAACTAGAACTTTGGTGAAAGGAAATAGTCACTACTTCCACAGGTTCTCCAACAATAGTAACAGTAGAATTTTGTAGTTGAGCCAAGTATTTTATAAAGTAACTTACTTCTATTTTTCAATCTACATAGTTAAATGAAATATGGAAATCTATGCGACTGCTGGCCAAAATTCATACCCATTCAGCAATATGCAAATGAAGACCAACAACGCAAATTTCTCCGCTTGCAGCTCGCTGATTTTCAATGTTCTGTCAAATACGGAATTCCTTCAAATGAAATAAAACCGTCCGACAGCGAGTTAAGTCGCTCTATCCGTTGTTTTGCGGGGATTTAGCGTGCTCCCAGCCATTTTGCCCGTGGCAAACGTGTACGGAATTCGCAAACCGTAAAAAATTCATTTTCCCCCACTCTGCTGTACAAATTTTGTAGCGATTCCGGGATAGTTCGTTGCGATTTAAGCGGTGCGGCTTTAAGCTCGCACTTGAAATCAGATTGTCTGGCAGATTGTCATTTGCATAAAGTGACTCCGACCGGCCGGAGCAGGTTGGGCTTAGTCCACGGCGACCCAAATCACAAAACACATGGCGCCCATCGGCCGCAGAAAGGAACAGTAACAATCCTTCGGGCACTAGGGTCAGGATGCAGAGCAAACGAGCAGTCCTCCTCAGTGCGTTTATCATAAAAATGTCACAAAGGTCACCCGGACCGGAAATCTGCGATGGGTCCAGAGATTACAGAAATGGCTACTGTATCGGACTTTGTTGGACATTTGGTTTTTTCATATTAAGAATGTTTTCGATGTCGCCAATAAATCTTATCTCTTTTAAATAAATTAAATTGTCCATAAATGAGTCGTATACAAACACATGTGGCTTAATTTTTTTGATAGAGCTTTTATTATCTATCCTTATTCTTTTAAAAGTAAATACAAGTAAAACAAGAATGATAGCAAGCTTCGGCCAGCTGAAGTTTATATATATACAAATTAAATGCTTTATAAAAGAAAGTATTTCAATATTTGTGCGTTTATGTTAAAAAACAATGAAGCTATATTGATCTTCCGAACAATTTTTCTATAGGTCCTATGCTAGCTATAAGATAAAATCGGTTTTATAAATTAAAAATTTTAGTTCTAAAATGGTTTAAATTACTTTTTTTGTAGAATATAAACATTTGTTAAAGGCGACAAAATAATAATTATTTTAAATTTATAATTACGATTGCTCACATGTGTACAATCGTCCGATCCGAACCGTTCTCATGTATATACTACAATGGTATACAAAATTGAATTATTAATTATTTTGTAACAATTCGGCTTGCGATTTTTAAAATATCAACATCAATATAAAACATGCATACGTACGTGGGAGTTTAAGTTTGATTTATAAAAAAATTCAGAAATGTGGAACGTTTTTGTATAAAACCAATCCCCATTCGTTAAACTGACGGAATTAAAAAGTCGGTGGTTTTTATAATGTCGAACATAAAAGTGTGTCAGGAAAAAATATTAAAGAACCCACCATCCAAAATAAGTTTAAAAACAATTTGTCAAAATAAACAATTGACAGAAGCGGATTAAGATAAAAAACTCAGCCTTTAAACTTCAGCGAAATCTCTACATTATTGCATTTTGGTAACAAAAAACCCTCTTTCTATATTACTTTAACTTGCATTTGCAGTTAGCGTTATTAGCTAATAACATATATACTTGAGTTTATCTTTCTGTTGTTATCTAAAGGTTAAAGGATAATTTCCCATCTTTACATCAAAGTCATATACAAATAGTCAATGTTTTTATCAACTCTTATTGTTTAAACCCTAAATACTTTATAAAAAGTTTCGAAACCAAAGATTCAATAGCAGAAAGTATACAAATTAATTAAGCTATTTACCAAGTGCATTACCCAGCGAAGATTTCCAACGCAAAACTTAGATGTAAATTAATTTCAGTTAATTGTTTTTACTTGAGCGCCGCAAAAGTTTTGGTTTGGCTTACATTTCCCCGCACAATCAGAAGCTTTTTCGGCAAGCACTTGCCACCGGGAGGAGAGTCCGGTTGCGGCTGGATGCTGGCAGGAGCTTAATGAATTTCCCGACTGGCTGGCCTTGACTTTCGTTCACTCGTTTCCTGTTTATGGCCCGACACGCTCGCCTGGAAAGTTTCGACATTTTCCACCTCCTGCCCGGCTCTCCAGCTCCGTGTCCGGCTAGAGTTCGTCGTCTGTCCATGTCACTCGAATGATTAAAGATTTCTTTTTATGGCCATGGCGCTACTTTCTGCTACAATTTATCAAGTTTCAAGGTTGCCGCAGCAGTTGTAAAAACTTTGACATTTTGTTTTGAGGCCATAAAATTTCTAATTTAATCAACTTTAAGTTGGCTTTTGCATCACTGAACGGACCTCCCTATTTATTGGCGGGTTCAAGTCCTCAGCTCACGAACAGCCATAAAAACCTGTCCCTTTAAATATTCAATCGACCTGTCCCACCCACTGGATAGTCGGGTTTTTAGTGTGGTAATCGAAGGTCATGAAAACGCACATCAAAAATGATTAATGATCATTTCGGACATAGTAAGTCTTTTTCTGGTCGGTCCACTCATCTGCACTTCTCCGGGACCCTTGTTTTCGCAGCGAAAAAGTCATAAAAAATACTCAACAGTGCTTCAGATGCATGACGTTCTTCCTTTCTGCCAATGACTGAATGTCGAAAGTCTTAGCTCCCTAATAAAGTTATGAAAATGTCGGAGTTTGCGAAACCCTTTTTTTTAGCCTGTCATCAACTTGACAGCGAAAGCGGTTTGTCATCGGTCTAATTAGTCTAGGGACTCCCGCGAAAACGCAAATCAGAGAATGACAAAATTATATACAAAGACATTAGGATTTAATTTTGAAAAGGAAAAAATAATTGGCGAAACATGGCAATAGTAAATTATTGCTTTAAATATCATTATGAGGAATTAAACAGGATTATTTATATACTTACAAGCATGTTGTTAACTCAAACTTATCAAACAAGAATTAACTTAACTTTTTAAGATTTGAGATTTTGAATTATCAAATCGTGTATTCATTGTCATCGTAAATCATTGTCATAATGTCTCTTAGTTATCGTACTTTAATTCAAAATTTTAAACGTTTCAAGCTCCTTTTATGTTGTATTTTCAAAAAGTAAAATTGAAAGTTATTTGCACACAACAATTTTTAATTATTTTCTAGAAGAGCATACGCATGCAGCTTTATAATTTCCGCACGGATATGAGAAAAGCTCGCATAACAAAGTTTTGTCCTGTGTTATTCGAGCTCTGCTATTTTTGCTTGTGAATATCCATCAGACATTAAGGACTTAAACGAAACTGAGACGCGTTCAAAAATCTATTAAGCGCCTGTCGCCGGATCTGAAAAAGCCTTTAATGAGCAGATGGAACTTGTTGTCGGCACCCACTCAGGCATTCACAGAGCGTGTCCTGCCCCGCGCCTCCACTCGATTGTCAGTTGCAACCGCGCTGCATTCGCTCATTTGGCATTCCGCAGTGTTTGTTTGCAAAAACTTGAGCGACAGGAGGGTGGATTGGCGGCTGGATGGCTTTGAATGACAGCCTGGATGGGTAGAAAAAATCAGCGGGCGAACACTTCTACTGGCTTCACACTCAGCGGCAGCTCGCAGTGTCCTTTGTGTTGCGGATACGCCGCATTGGCGTCCGTTTAATATGCACGCTTCGTTTGCAGGACATGGCGCTAGATTGAGAGTCTTGCCCAGGTTAGAACGAAGAAAAACAGTTATTAAGAATTGTAAACAAGAATGGTTAACAAAACACAAGAACGCCCAGTGGCTTTTGGTCAATTTTATTTCGAAACTCAAAACTGCACATGCGGCTGTTGAAATATTAATTAGACTGAAACACTTAAGACCAATGTCTTAAAAACGGCATCTAACATGTGACACATATTAAAAATTAATATATATCAGCTTAATAATTAACATTTATCCATCAGCTGTGACTGATATAACATTTAAATGAGGTTCTGTTTTTTAACTTAATTTGTTATTTATGGGTCATGAAAGTCATCAGTACTCTTAATATTATACTCATGGTCAAAGATAATTTGTACGTCATTGAATTAAAATGGAATCTTGTATCCCACGATAATTTAATGCTTAAGATATGCACAATGTCACGTTGGCTACATTCCGTATACATAATTTGTCATTTTATGCACCTCGCTCCGTAACGTTCTCCAGTTGAATTACGATTGGCATTTTATAATTGCATTAATAAAATTTAATGAAAGGCGTAATTTAAAAATAAAGGGATTTCTACCATTATATGGCTTATTTTTACGACAAATTTTTATGAATGTTAACTTAACTATATTTTAAGAGATGTATTAATTGATTAATAAGAAAAGTGAATTTATCCGTAACCTATAGCTGCACATTTGGAAAACAAATTAAATACGATTATAAGTTAAACACAAACTAAGTATTCAATAAATAATGCAAATTACTGGCGGTCATAGTCAATAATAATCCCCAACTTATTGCTGCACATGTGGCTTCTGAAATATTTAATGGATTTAAAGTGGGAAATAACTTATACTGACCTAATTTGATCATAAAGATATTTCTACTGTCGCCACTGCGGCAACCTTGCTAATACACTGAGGAAAAAAACGATCCCAATGTGGGATTTTGAATTGAATATACGATTTACAGCCTCGATAAAATATTTCAAAAAATTATAAAATACAATTTTTGCAAACGTATATTCGAGTTCTTGTTCGAGCTGAACAGGAATTCCTGAACAAAGATTTTATAAAATTCGATCTAGTCTTGGATTTTGATGATGATTTTTATTTTAGAACATTCTTTCTTGATGAAAAACTTAGATCGTGCTAAAGCGCTACAAATAATATAATAGGAGCGTGTTTTTAACCTATAATTTATTTTTTATATAACAGAAATAGCAATAGGTTAAATTTATCTGAACTGAATTTATGAAAAATTCAATTTGTTTATCTTATCTTAGCTTAAAATAAAAGGAAGAAGAAACTTTAAATTCAACGAAGCTTGCATACTGGCTAAAGCTCTTGTTTTTCGTAGTTAAACTCTTGTAAAATTAAGATAAAATATTCAAAGATAATTATAAACAGGAAAGGAAAGCTAACTTCGGGCGGAGCCGAAGTTGAAATACCCTTCCAGAATATTCTGTAAATTATATTCTCCAAAATTATTCATATGATGCATTCTAACAGAAAAAATCCCAACCTCCTAACTTTAAAAAACACCAAAGTTATGGCATTTCCAATCGTTCAGTTATATGGCAGCTATAGGATATAGTCGGCCGATCCTTATGAAATTTAGTAGGTCAGAAAATCATCATCATATATCTGACCAATTAACTATTTGATGATTTTATTATTTTCAATTCCAGAAAAAGACAAATTTCTGGATTTCATATTTTTTTTTTCAGTGCCTAAATTATGTCTGCCAAAAATTCACCCATATGTTTGAAAGCCCAAAAGTGTTTGGTTGCATGCGAGGAAATAGAATGCCCTTTCACGCCCACTTGCCAACATGTGTGTAAAATAGAATTTTCCATTAGATTGGCTTTTGCAATCATATAGAAACCGGGAGCATCATAAATTCCATTTTCGTTTCGGTCTGCCTGTACTGCCGAACAGCAACAGTTGCTGCCCGGCTATCTCCCTTGCCCAGACCCGGTCAAGTTCATGTACCAACATTAATCAGGCGGTTAGGGCCACGCCCCCCGTTAGAGACGCCCCCTCTCCGTGTCCGATTAAGTCGAAAGCCACAAACACTTGGCCGCGACGAGAGTCGTGCAACATAGTTTACACAAGTTCGAATGGCATGTTCACACACGACGGCAAAGCATTTCGCACTTACGAGACTCGCAAGGTCACGGACCCCGCCCACTCCCCTCCCCACCGCCAACTCCATCAAGATGCCATTTTTAATTGCTGCACAACAAGACTGCGACTCTCAACTTAACCTTTGATATTTGCAGGACAAAGTACTTGACTTTAATGTAGATGTAACACAGAAAATCGATTAAGGACGCACTTATCGAAATCAAACTAATTGGACTTGCTATATTTTTTGATATCGAAAATAAATGAAATTTCACTACGGATTTCTACAGACTTTAAGTACTTATCTACGGACACAATACAAGTTTTCCAATTATAAAGTCACTGAATATATTTTAAAAACGGAACTTATGTATTTGAGAGAGCGGAAAAAAGCGAAGGACTAGCATAATAATTTTAAAGTTAAAAAACTTGTCATGACAGGAAAAAATTAAGCAAATTAATAAAATGAAAAGTTGGACAAACATTCATAGGAAAAGAGCGAATGATAAACATTATTTAACGGTACATTTGCACAAATGTGTTGTAGATGAATCACTCTCCTTAATTTGATTTATTACATATTAAAATAATTTCTCGAATTGTTGTTATTCCGAATGTATTATGGTTTCACAATTTAAGCCAGACATTTTTCCATTCATAACTAGGGTGGCCAACCATCTGAAATCCCTAATAATCGATATGAATTATGTTTAATTTGATTACATTCCCTTTTGCGCTTTATACATAATAGGACCAAAAACACAGGAAGCATGCATTTGAATTTGCATGTATGTTTAATGCAGGGTTGCAGCAAAACATGGAACGTAGTTGTGCAATTTATTATTTAATTATAGCAAGCCATGCTGTTTTGTGTTTTTGTTAACTTCTGTTTTTCCGCTTGCATTGTTTGCATTTAAATAGGCACTTCTCATTGCAGCTGTAATTGAAAAATGGAATATTTGCAAGTGCAATTGATTGGTGATTGGGAAACAATAGTTATCAAGTGAAGCAGCATTTAACAGATTTGCAACTGCTGGCAGATTGATATTAAATATTAGGTTCAGTTTAAGATTGAAATTTATGGTGCTTCGCAGCGGAATCCATTTGTTCTGAGCGTCGGCTGACAGGCCGCAAATCGACGGGTCTACGGATGGATGGGCATTTGGATGTGTTGCCAATTGGTTGTGGGTTTCAGCTTGTTGTGTTTGCCGTCGTTCGACAGCATGCAAAACATGCCGAAGAATCCAGTAAAACCCTTTTTGAAGGGCAGACAAGCAATTTGTTGAATAAGAATGCTTGAAAAAGAATGCTGCTGCCGAAACCGAAATTCATTTATCAATTAAATAAAATGGTTCTCATGCTTCTTGGCCGAAACGCCTTGGCCATTCGGGTGAAGAGAAATATAAATTTCTTGAGAAAAATAATTAAATCACATTTTACACTTTATTTTACTTGATTTGTTTTGTCGTGGTCAAATAATCTCTAATCTAATCTAATTGAAAAACAAATATTTTGCTCACTTTGCTGTCTGTTGATATTGGGTTTTATTAAAATTAAATTGAACAAAGACCGCAAGTCAAAGCAAAGCAAGAGGATTTTTATTAGCTTAAGTTTAATTAAGTCTGTTAATGTCGTCGGGGCCCTTGGGGAAATGGCGAAAGAATGATTGCCTACGAAAAATAATTACTTTTTCGTTTGCCAAATCATCCTTACTTGCTTGGCTGTTAATCGGCTTTGCGTCTAAATAACAAACTCCATTTCATAAATATTAACGAAGTCCCCGTTGAGGGAAATGCATTAGCATAAAAAGAACCCGAGTTGGCCAGAAGTGCCCGCCTTCACCTTGTGCATCGTAAAAATTGAACAATTGACAAAATGTACTTTCATCAAATATGCCACATAGACGGCATGTGTGGGCTTTCGAATGGCAATGTCTTTACCCATTGATTTATAATTTATGGCGGTTTAAAGGCTGTGTCGCCGCTTACCTCCTGCTGACGTTGGCCTTCTTATTTCAATTAGGAAGCTGACAAAAACACTGGCAAAGCACTGCAGAGATATGCGAAAAATTAATTTTAATTTAATTGCATCGTTGCCGGAAAAACTAATTAAATGAAAAGCCTTGAGGGAGCATATTTCTGCCGGCCATTAAGCGGATTTGAGAAATGTAAAGTGCGTTCTTGGCCCCAAAGCTCTGCATGCGCTAGGTGGCCCGAAGTGTGTGAATTTCCTTTATGAGCCAGGTGCTTGTTGGCCGAGTTGTCAAGAAGCTAGACATAAACTGGCATACATAACGAGCATGAATAGTGCCATTCAGCACCCAACTGTCGACTGCAGTCACTCGGGCGCTCATGTGTGACACTTTTGTGTGCAACGCCCTCGAACTTCCAAACGGAAAATATAGAAAAAAGGGTAAAAGAGATGGGCTATGATAGGCGTGTATAATACGGAAATACAAATTCGCATATTGGCATGTTTTGACATTTATCGGCACATCCCCGTGACATGCTGGAGAAATTATTTTCATGGTCGCCTGCCCTCCAATAGGTTGGCATGCAAATGGGCTCCCAGATGGCATTCCACACTGCTTACTGCTCACTGCTTGCTGCTTAGTGTTTTCGAGATAAGCTTCCGCTTTTGTCGGTCCTGCTGATTGACTGAACCCTTGATCCATATTCTCCTTTTTTTCCGCTGCTGGCAAGTTGCCATTGTCCGATTACATTCCGCCACGCTGGCATTCCGTTCCGACACCAGCTGCTCCTCTCAAGCGCCATCCACTTCCACATCCACATCCATATCCATATCCAGGCCAGGATCCCCATCCCCTTCCCCTTTCCCATCCCCTCAGAAGGGCCGACATAAAAACGGGGCATCATAAAAAAATGGCGTCAATTGGCGACGCGTTAGCCTGACAAATTGCTGAGCTGTTGCGAGCTGTAAAAAGCGAAAATAATGGTTGACTTTTGAACTGCTGGCCGAAAGCTTTGTCAGACACTGTTTGGGAGTGTGGATCCCATCCCGAAAAACCCCATCTAAGCCACAAAGTTCGGCGATTTGGGATGCCGACTTGTCCGATGGCTTGTATTAAAAAATGACAAAACTGTCAATTCAGAGGAATTTCGAGAGATGAAACTAGCTCGGTTCACAATAAAAAATGGAATAAATCAATATCGAAGATATGTATATAAATCCATTAGGTCTAAAGTTCAAAGGGGAACGAAATTTATTTGGCGTTATATATATATTTAAGTACTGCCATTTCCACTTTTCAGTATACATTTTTATTTTTTTAAGTCGGACAAAATTTTAAACATTTCTTTTTCGAAAAAATGAAAAGAACTTCATAACTTTTACTATTCGTAGTTAAATTAACTATTTTAAAAACCAAAAGTACTTTGACTTAAAGAATGTAAATAGAGCTTAGAGCAAATTAAGTTTTAAAGCTAATTTTACAGAATCCGTAACATTATTTAAATATTCAATAAGACGTTCAGTAATTAAAAGGATGCCAAAGCTGTTGTTGTCGATTTGCAAATGAAAGAAAAGGGACAAAAATATTACAAGATATCCAAGCAACTACTGGATACAGCCACTTACTTAAATAATAATAGCTTATTATTAATTAAGCCTTTATCTTGATAAAATGCTCGAAAGCAGGAGGTTTTATTCTGATTTAGGACTAGCGGACTATGACATAATTGAATTTCAATTAAGTCAGAAGTACAAATTCAAATTCCCCTGATTTAGGCGTTTGGAAATTTTCTGTGTCCTGTTTTTTGTATCAAAGAAACATGACATAACATAAATCCCTGTAATCAGCTTGGTGAATTTCCTGCCAACCCGGAATGTCGACCCCTGTTCAAAAGCTCAACCTTTTTCACAAAAATTAGACCTAGTATGAACTGGTCCGTTTTTGGTGCACTAGAACCAATAGCTTTCCGACTTTGGTCCATTGTCGTGGGTGTTGGACCGTATTGCATGGGTGGCGTGAAAATGGGGGAAAATGCAGTCATTTTCATTTTGTGACTGCTTGACTTTTCTCCGCTGGGGGCCATCGTGTTGCACAGTGCTAACATGAAAAGGCTTTACAAACTGGCAACATAGTTTGCAGGGTTAACAAAGGAAAACGATGTATAGCTGCAAAAATTCGCAAAAAATTGTTCTACTTTCGTTTAATTGTTTTGCCATGCCTGTCGTAAAATATGAAAAAATTAAGCCAAATCACTCGTGTGCTTTAAATCTTTAATTTCCTTTTTTAGATTGCTTGCAACTTTGCCATTTATCACTTTAGCGCAGCTTTGTCCGCATTCCAATTGACCATATTTTATTGGTCCCGCGGCGCAAATCCATCAATAGGAATAAAAAAAGACACCACAAGAAATTGGCAACAAGCCTCAATTGATTTCGGTTTTCAGCTGGCAGCACTTCCTTAAACTAAATCTTGATAAATGGGAAAAACGTGGGACCCAATGGCTATTTTCTTTTCAGAGCGACAGCAGCTACAAAAACAAACTTATATGTCAGCCATATATTTCGTTATTTATAAAGTTATGAAAAATGTATGGTTCGTACTTCAATTTTTATTGTTAGCCGGTAATTTTTATGCTCCATTCTAATAACAACCTTTAAGTTTTCTTCAACAGCAAATTAATTTTCTTGACCAAAGCTTTTAATTAAGTTGCATGCAACACCGAGGAATTCATTCACTTAACTTCACACTCTGGGCTGCCCAGTGGCTTGTGGTTAAAGTATCCTGCTGAATTGAACCCACAAACACTTGTTTTGCAATTGAAAACAGTCCAACAGTCGACTTTCCGAGCTACTGGCACACTTAAAACTTTATTGAGTTTATAAACTTTTTATAAGATATTTTGAGTTCATTTCTTTGCACAAATGGTCACAGCATGCACCTAAAACTTATGTCTTTTGAATTGTTAAGCATTTCGGTTTAATTTATAATAAAAGAACCGTATGGTAATATTTCTGGATTGATAGTTAAAACCAAAAAATAGACTTATATAATCAATACAGAGAAATACCCACTCTGGAAGCTAATTGAAATCAAAATACACGCGTAATAATATACGAAATCAAAGTATGCAATTAAACTCGAAATAGCCGATAATGTAATAATCCATTTTAAGTAATGTGGCAACCGTTTAATTTAATCTGTCGGTCTTCTCAACTAGACCATCCCAAGTTGTAATATTTTTAACAGTCACAATTTGAGTCTTGTTGAAGAGGCTTGAGTTAGGGGAGTACCACTGTACCGTTTGGCAGTCATAATGTGACTGCTGGTATTGCACCAAGGCGATGGAAAAGCGATGGCAACGAGCCATGGATTTATTGCGTCCCATAAACTGAGCTCCCAGTTTCCCGGCTTTAACGGCCGCCTTAAAGCGCAAGATATGATGGTGAGGACTCAAGATATGGGGATTCTGCGACGTCCTGATGAAAATGAGACAAGCTGCAAATCGGAGAAAACAGCAGACAATTCATACTCGTCCAAAGAGCCAACGGAGCGAGAGCAAAGTGAAAGCGAAAGCAAAAGCAAAACCGATGGCAAAGGAAATATTTGCATATGTCAAAGTGGAAGGCAAATATGGCATGCAATTCGGGAGCAAGCTCGCAATGGTTGACTGCATAAACCGCACTGCATGGCCACTAACAAGTACCGAGATGTTTTGAGGGGGTCGACGGCACCGGGGGCCTGACCCCCACTAAGCCCCCTTTCACACCCACACCCACACCCGCGCCTCTGTTTTTGTTTTCTGCCAACACAATGCCACGTCGGCTTGGATCCCGGAGCATTTCTGCCGTCGGCTGGGTGGATACAAAAATATGTGTCAACATATTGTCGGAAGCTGCTGCCTTCGTCCGTGTTGTTTTTTTAGTCTCTGATGTCGGAACAAAATGTTAACGGCAACAAGAAGGCATTCAGTCTATTCGTTCTTCCTTACAAATTTTAAATATGCAACGACAAATAGATGGAGAAAGAGCTTAATTACGAGAAAATAAC
This sequence comes from Drosophila kurseongensis, assembly GCA_018153305.1. Taxonomy (NCBI): domain Eukaryota; kingdom Metazoa; phylum Arthropoda; class Insecta; order Diptera; family Drosophilidae; genus Drosophila; species Drosophila kurseongensis. The sequence goes on along the minus strand of JAECXX010000004.1, from coordinate 4,950,233 downwards.
TTGTAGATACTGTTGTTCGCCTGCACAAATAGAAATCGCATCTTTTGGCATCATATTTTGTATTTAAATGATTACTAAATCGGGAAAATAATATGTGAGCATCCACACATCAACACTCACTAACATCATTTTAAAAAAAATTAGCTGAATTGGACAAATTAAATTAATAAGACTCCGGTTAGGACACTCAAACATAACACAATACACCTCCTTCATCTCAGCACCACACGAAATCAACTTCCCTAAACTTGGAACACATCATAGTCTCATGCTCAGGAATTACACCGGCATGACTTAAAAACCCAAAATCAGAAAATATTATAACAACCATTGATGTCCAAAAAAAAAAACAATTTATACCATTAACCTACTAAAAATATGTAGTCTAAGGGCCCGCAGCTAGCACTACACTCTCTACGTTAGTCTTAGTTTTGTAAACTTTACAATCATTTTAAATAAATAAATAAATAAATAAATATTTACAAAAATAATGTTTCAATCACAATTCAAAATATGGCAATATGAACAAATACTGTGTAATGACGCTTTCACTGCAATTATTTGCACACAATGCTAAATTACAATACTAGACAAGAACAGAAATCACCGCCAAATAGACTCGAAAAAACAATTAAACCCGAAAGGAATGAAACTTTAAAAAGCAGAGTTTATGTACCCTTGCAGTTGTTAAAATCCAAATCCTCAAGAACAATGAATTAGTTGATCGTTAAAGAAAGAAACCTTTTTGCTAAGTTTCACTCAAATAGCTTAAAAACAGAGGAACTACTTTCGGTAGAAACGGACAGACAGACGGAAGGAAGGACGGGCATGGCTAGGTCGACTGGCCTTCACTGCAAACTTTAGTTTAAAATTATAATGATAATAACAATGATAGGATATACAATATTTCAAAAGAAAGGAAATTTAAAAATATTCTTTCAAATTTCAAATATATCAATATTCCAAGCTTTTATAACCGAATGACAAAGGTAAAGGTGGAGTCTAAGACAATCTAAACAGTGGCCCTGCGGTTAATGGGCCTAGCGACTTAATTGCTTTTAAATCAGAACCCACGCCCTGACAAACTAATTAAAAATATCGTGGGGCGGGGCAATTTATGGAGATCAAGTAGCCACCGCGGTGGCAGGACAACAAACCAAAGGACAAACAGCAGAGGACACAGCTCCATTGAGAGCAGGCAGAATTTTCGGGGTTGTTGGCCAACCAAATGACATAAGTAAGTGGAAAAGTGCCTCAAGAAAGCCTTCAAATGAATTGTATTTTAATTGTGCGGCATAAAATTGTAAAAATACGATGGCCGTCGACCTTAACCATTCCGCTGAATCTTTCCGGAGTCTCAGGACTATTAATTGCCAGGTGAAAGGAAAGACGGCAATGAAATGAATTCATTTAAACTGGGAATCGGTGGGTGGTTATTACAATGGCCAGTCCTAGTACCCCATAATGTTCTGCAATTAACAGTTCACTTGCTGGGAAATTAAACGCAATGTTGTGAGTGGAATTTTAATCTCTGAGTTGCACAAAATTTACGACTTGACCTGGTTTATGGAGGGGCAAGCCAAGCAGTTTATGAAAGTTTTACGTCAATATGAACTACAATGTTTTAAAGTCCCCGTTAAGTACTTCTACCATTCGAAAATATTTTCAATGCAAGGAAATGTTTCTGCATCAAGCTGATTTATTTATTCTGATATTTTCTCAGTTTTTTCCCCATTTTGTTGGCATTGCAACTGCCATTTGTGCTTTAATCCGCTCAACGGCAGTCAGTTGTCACTTGTTTCCCTAACAATGATAAAGTCGCAAAAAAGAACGAACTTTTAAGCTTTTTTAATGCAATGTCAATAGGGAGAAGCTACAATGTCTTTGTTTAGTCCCGGCAATTACATTTGTTCTTGTTTCTGTTCTTTTTACACCGATTTTCTTTTGTTTGTAAAACAATTCTGAGCTTTAATTAAGCATTTTTATTGGCAACTTGCAAAAGTCCGCAATCTTAAATTTTCATACTTAATGAAGAGTCAAATTATGTTTTTGCATTTTGCAGTTCTTCTAGAACTTCCACATCCGCAACGCATTATTTCTTGGTATCTTCATGGTATTCTTCTCTTACATGCAAATCAGAATTCTAAGATAAAGGATAACCGCTCCGAGCCAAAGTTCTAATTAGCTTTTCGACTAGGTATTTTATACACAAGGTATTCAAATGTTGTGTATCTAACAATTGTGAAATAACTTTAATCTTGCCAAAGCAAAATTTACTTGAATAGTTTTTCATATTCGTAAGAAATCTTTTATGACGCTTTAGTTTTTTAATTAAAAGAAAAATAAGTGTACATCAAATTCTAGTATTAAAATAAACAAGTTTTATTTTAGGTGGCTATTTTATTTTATAATTATATGTTTCATCTAATCGTGACCTTCTCTTTCTTCTTCATTCCTAAAAATATTCTTTAGACGCTCTATGTTACATAAGCTTGTTATCCTGAGTGGCCCTTTTATTTACCTGAAATGCAATCATGGCCCTTAATATGTCAACATGGCCAAATTTATGCGCCCGATAAGTGTGCCTGGCCCAATATTTGCCGAACCCAAGTAAATGCGATTGGGAAATATTTGGCTGCTTGTCGCCATGCTAACATAAATTAAGTTGCAGGAAATCTACGTAATTTACGCACAAGCATTTCTGTCTTGGCTATGTGGGTGATATGCCTGTGCTTTTCCTTTAGTTGTTTATTTTGCGGCTAATGTAATTTTTGGCAAATAATCATCTAATTTGTTTGCCCTTACCCGTCTTTCTCGGCGCGTATGCATTTAATTTATGGCCGAGCTTGGCTGGTAAGTGATTTGCATGTGAATGCGGGAAATGCTTTCCAACACATCTTCTAATAAGACACTGTGAGATAATTTTAAAGTTCCAAATTACATTTTTTTGGAAACGTTTCTTGGAACACATTTTAGGGTCTAATTTTATACAATCCCCTTTTTTTACAGGTATGATTCAGTCTCAAAAGGGTGCATTTATATGGTATTGTACACTCTTGTGCTGCACAAATTTTAATTGAAATTAATAGTGTCTAAAAGAATGTCATAATATATTTTCTTCAAAGGGTTAAAATAATTTTAAGTTGCAGCATACTTAAAGGCATTCTTAAAGTTCTCTGTTGTAGTCACTAAAATGGAACTTTTCTCCATGTGCATAACTGGCAGTTCTATTCGGCTTAAGCTGTTAGACGACAAGCGGGTGTCTAACCCCCGAAAACCGACAAATTAAATTATCTGCCGACCTTAAAGACTTAACCCTTTCGGATCGGAAGGCATTTGGAGATGCGAACCGCTATGAACCCCTAAGGCGCAGATCTCAGCCCAACTCGGCGAAATGTGACTGACTAACTCTGGTTGACACATGACAAAGGTGGCCTTTGAATCAGGGTCCTCGCATACAACTCGCTGACCACAAAAGAGGCGGCCCCACTCACAAATGCAATTCCTGCCTAGATTTATGGCACCCGCTGGCTGTAAGCTCGGAAATGGGAAATGGGAAAACTGAAACGGAACTTGAACCTTTTGCCGGTTGGGGCCAAAAGGAGGAAGAGCTCATCACGCACTCGGCTCGAACGTGCGACTCGGCCCAGATGACATGTTGATGCGGCGCACCATAAGTTGGAGTTCAGTACGTGGCCCCATCTGACGCACTATATTCAGCTGAAATTAAGAACGACTATTCCGTTCCCCGGAAAGCAATTGAAGTGGGGTCCCGGGGGCAGGAATAAGATGCTTAAACACTTTGTAGCACCAACCGGCTAGTGGATCATGCAAATCATCACGCAAATAAAATGCTCGTAATGCTAAAAGCGACACAAACAATTTAATAAAATCCAGCTTAAAGGAAATTTACATGCTTCACAGCGCCCGCAGTTATTTCACCCGCCCAATCGTCAGACTTTGGAGAAATGTCTTCTTTGTCTGCTGCAAAGTTCATAGTGAAAGTTTTTTTGCATGCCATACACGACTTTCGGCTTGTTCTTTATTTTTCTTTTTATCCTTAGACGTCTGTGCCTCAGTTGGCTCGTTTAACTTTCGGGCAAAGTTTGTCTGCCGACATAGTTTCTTTAACCTTGTCCTTCAACCGCGCTGCTCTTCAATCGAATTTGTTTTTACAATGCCGTTGGTCTAAACAAATGGTAATAAGCTCAAGTCTTTGACCGTTTTGTGTCCAGCACGCAAACATATTATGCAAATGCTTAAGGCCTGGCTATGAACTTGGACAAGGCTTAGATTTAAAATGGTTAAAGTAATCAAGGGTGAGCAGTTTTTATTTAACACTCCGAAAAATTTGTTCCACACAAAAAAACTTTTGTAAGAAAACCTTTGCTAAGATGAATTTAAAATCACGTGGAAAACATCCCACCGAGAAGATCATTTTATATAAATGTTGCTGTTTATAATTAACAAGAAGAAAACAAGAAAGGGAGCAAACTTCAACAAGCTTCGATGCTTTAGAACAATGAAGCTATGCTATTTGACACAGTCCAATTTTTAAGAAAGTAAAACAATAAATATAAAACTTTTAAAAATTAATATTTTATGGAATATAGTGGTATGTGCTAGGAAACAACAAAGATCCTATATTATTTCACTTTTTCCCGATTTTTCCCATTAAAGCTATTTGATATAGTCGTCCGATTTTTATTAAACTAAAATCGTATTTCTTTAATTGCTGAAAAATAATCTCGGAGTCTACGAATATATATTTCCGACTGTTCCTATGGGAGCTATATAATGATATAGAAGGCAAATACAGCCTGTTCCAACCTATATTTTACCTGAAACAAAAAGAAGACTTTTTTAATTTCATTAAAATTTCTTTTAAACTGAGGGACCAGTTTGCTTAGAAACGGATCGACTCGCCTGCTGCTTATGAAATCTATATACTTTATAGGGACTTCAATTTTAATACGCTCTGCAAGGGTAAACAAATTTATAGTTTTGTTGATCAGAAACGTCCCGGATGTGTTTATAAGACATTTAATACATGTTTATCAAATATTATATAACAGAAATTTTATTTTTGTGAACAAATTGTCTTACTTTCTTATCGACATTTTTAACAACATGAACATTATGAACATTTGATTAAACTAATTTCTCTGATTGTATTTTCGCCAACATGCAGATGTTTTAAAGCCCACTTCGTTATTCAAATGGGAATCAAACGAACTCCAGCCATATGCAAATACCTAAAGTCTGGCGAACGACAATGAAATCTTATTAAAGGGCAAGCCAATCTGCATCACCCTCTCAACTTTTCTCCGACCCCGACTTCCAACTGCCAGCGAACCGAATTTAAATCATACAAAGAAGAAATATTACACCTGCGGCGAAAATTTCATTTTTGGCCCACCTTCGAGCTGGAATCAAACATAAATTTTTGCGTGGGAGGAAATAAAAAAGCAATCACAAGAGTCAAAGTGCGGAGGAAAAGTTGAACTAAAATATGATCAAAATTTGAATACATTTCTCAACGATTATAGGTGGCCGAAATGGAGCTGTATAAATGCAAATATGCGTGTAATCAGCTTATTTACGCATGTTTATTTTGTCGAGAGCCTGTCGCCCGACAATGATATTCAATTTGTAAATTATATTTTCCCCGCCTTACCCATGGTGGTCAAACGGGGAAAAGTTGTGAGAAAACTTAGCAACGCACTTGAATTTAATGTAAAATCTGGCAACAGTTTGAAAAAATTAAAAATATGTAAGCAAAAACTCGACTGCTAATGGCGGATGGCTTAATTTACATTTATTTTCACAAGTTTAGTTGCTGAGAAAACCTGTGCCAACAGCTGCCTTTCACTCTATTCATCCTTTTTTATTCGAAAAAGCACGCTCCCTTTTGTCATCCTTCATTTTTTTCGAGCCTTGCACCCTGCAATCCCACATGGCGTATGCGCAATGCCTTTGTTCCCTTTAACGCGACTTTTTTTATTTCCAGCTCTGGGCAAAGTTATTTACCGTAAAAATATAACTTTTTCTTTCCGCTTATTTTCCTTTCTCTTTCTCCTTTTTTTTTAAGTGGTTGTTTGTTTATGGAATTTTCATCTGTCTCCTTTTGTAGTTCCTTTTGGGATTTTAGCTGGGACATAAATCTTTTGCTAGGTTGCAGAGATTTTTATGTAACCACAACAGACTCAAAATTCTAGAAAAACTGTCAGTACTGCACATCGCGTATCATGTAAGGTCCCGCAAAAACAACAATGCCCCAGTAAATAAAGAAAAGTACGTCCATAGAGCTTATATAAGCCGCTCAGTAAGGTTTATTTTTGAATTTCTTTTTCGTTGGCATGTCTCATAAATTCGCACTCTGTCTCATTCGGTGATAGTCTACTCCATAATACCGCACTGTAGTCCAATAGTAGAGTACGTCTCCTTCCTTCAGCTCCACATCTCGATTTGTATAAGTCCAGCGCTCATCCTCACCTGGCCGAATAATGTCCTCTGCCCAGGTCTGATCCTTCAGACTGACGATCGGTTGGTTGAGTCTGCCGTGAAATGCGAAAAGTGAAATTCCCTCCTCATCGGGAATAGATACTTCAAAGCCCCTTTTCGAAGGACGAGTGATCCGGGCCTCTGGAACTTCATAACCCGACATTGTCTTTTCAACTGCACGCCAACCGCACAGCTCTCATTTATAAGAACAAATTAATCGGTGCAAATAAAATTGTAGAGGGGCAACCTTCCAGTGATAAGATACAGTTTATGCATTGCACTCGATTTCGCCCACAGCAAGATACTGCAATATTTGAACAACGCCAGTATATCAGCTCGCTTAATCGTACCGATCAAAAAATACATTTTTTTGTTACTCATTAAAAACGTTTTAATACCTTTGCAAAGGTTCAAAACAGATTACCTATCTCAACAAATAAAGTATGTAAGTCTTCTTATACTTAAGCACTTCATTGGTATGTGCGATATGATTTTCCAAACCTGTTACAGTCTTTTTTAAAATCTAAATTTCTTACTCTTGTAATACAGCTAATTTAAAAAAGCATTTTGAAATTTAAAGTTTTCGTTATACAAAAAATCCCTCACAAAGGGATTTACCATAGCAATAATGGATGATTACATTGTCTATACATATATCCACCCTACAATCGTGGGACTAATAGGTGCAGTTGTTGAGTCTTTCCACTTCGATTTCACTGTTTGCCGGCTTGTTAATGACTAATAGTTTATGATATATACTCTGAGGGTTCCAAGACACTTTGCTGATTTTGTTCACAGGAATTTCTTTGTTTGCCATCGATTGTTTACTGCAAGCGATTATTTCACAACCGAATGCACCCGAAAGGTCTAACTAAATAAGTCTCCTGCTTAATTGGAAAACATTGTCAGGCCATTCTGTTGCTGTTAGCGGCTTCCATCCAATAGCATCTCAACCCATCCCATCCATCCGGTTCCATACCATCGCCACACTTGACTGCTGATTAATTAAGTAAGGCAAATCAAGCGAAGAACTACGAAATAGGTCAAGAAACGGGATCTGTTAATTAATTTTGCTTAGTGCATGTGCCGGCTTTGACTTGGCTAATGGCGGCTGACTTCATTTGGCTTTAAAGCTCGAATTGAAAAAGAATGGAGGCAAAGGCAAACAGCGACCATCCCCATTGAATGCTGAACAAAAGCCACAATGGCCTCCCCCGATGCTTATGCCCATCTGATAGTCTTCATTATGGCCATTCCTGCTGTTGTTTTTATTGGAATCTCTTGTTGTGTGGCGCCACTCAAATGTTGCGTATGCGCCCCGTATGCTCTCTATGGCCAAGGAAGACAAGGCATTTGTATAAAACACATAAAAAAATGTTTGAACAGTCAGCCGTCCAGGGGCGTGGCTGAGCCTCAAGTTTGAGATTTAGCAGAAAATCCCCTCTTGTGCGTGGTCCACGCTCCTGTCAGGGACAAACTACATTTGCCGGGCGTACACTATAAATAAGCGCCACATGCTCAACATTTTTATGCTGTTTTATTGCACTGCTCTAAAAGGCAAACCCAGAATTGAACCGAACCCAAGCCCACAATGCTGTGTATCCGCACATGTCGAGCTCGTCGGCTCCGCTGGCAAAACCATATTATGTGCTACATTTAACGCCCTCCGATAGCCGAACGCTTTTTTTTTTGAAGCCATCAGTGCAGCCGACTAAAGATCAATCAAAGAAGCTAAAGGAATGGGCATGGGCATGAAATGAATGAATTTACACCTTGGGCAATATCAAATATGTATCTTTCATTCATGTTGATCTCAAGACATTAGTTACTTTAAAATACAACGAATTTTGAAGGAGAAAGTTTATTCAAAGTACCTTAAACTTATTTCTGAATTTCTTTATTTAAATATATTAATTATATATTATTTAAAAAGATGGGCAAACAAATATTCAAATTATTTGAAAAATTGTACAATGACCAAAATTTGGGAGGGGTAATAATTATTTAAAAAATTAAATCAACTTAAGAATTTTCAGATTCTCAACCATCCTTTTATTAGCCACTGGAAAAAGCCAATTGTCTTATTGAATGGCAACACTGTTGGCAAACTTCCTTTGGCCAAGACATCATCGGCTAAAGCTGAGCAAGCAAAGCTGCGTTTTGTGTCTGTCTTGTCTGCTGCTTTCGACTCTTCAATTCCCACTCAAACACCAGCCCCAACCAACACTGCTGGCTTTCCCCATGGCAACTGCAATAAAATTAAAGTTGTTTTGTACGGTGCCCAAAGCCTTTCTTTTTCCATTTTCCTTAGCTGAAAATGGTACCTGCGGTTAGTGCTTTTGCCCCTTCTAAGCCCTTGTTTTGCCCCATTTTTTTGCCCCCTTTTTTCGCTCTGCTGCAAATCGATGAGCAGTCGTAAAATGCTCCCAAATTTATTGCATACTTTTGTGCGTGCAAATTGCGTGCGGAATGCTCGAATGTGTGTGCCTTGGAAGTTTTACACACTTTTGATTGGCTTTCGAGCAGCTTAAAGTTTAATAATAAATCGTTAAATCGTTTAACGTAGTGTGTGCTCGCGTGATTTAGTTCCATGGAAAATGTTAAATTCAGTAATTTAGTCATTTACAACGAAAACAATTGGATTTTGAAAGCAGTTTATTATTTCCAATGCGCAGAAACAGACGGAACATTTAATTAATTTTAAAATTAAAACCAAACATTCAAGGCACTCTTGCCGCATGGAAATTGAAATAATTAATTACATTGCTTTATAATCTCGCAGTTATTAAATCAGGCTCGGTAATAAAACACATCCTGCCGACAAAACGCACGGCCAAGAACCACATAAAATTCAGTGGCCTGGCCACATCGCAACAGTTAGAACGGCAGACAAACAATGGCCAGAAGGAGCCACTTAAGACCGGCCAAATGGCCAAGTGCGCACGGCCAGGAAAACTGCAACATCAGCCTTGTGGGGCAAGTGGGGAAATTCCTGAAGAGCAGCCGGCACTCGACACAGGAGTTTAAGTCAATCGAGGCATAAAAAGAGTGCGCTGGAGAAGTGGACGATTTCTTCTCCACAACCCAGCAACTCTTATTCAAACAGAGCACAAAGTTTTTCCAAGTTTTTCCAACCAGATGGGCATTTATCAAGAAGCGGACGTTTATTCAGGAGATCGATATTTTTTGAAGTGCTTTTCCACACATGACTAACGGAGGCAAGAGTCCTCGAACCCTAAACGAAATGATAAGAACTAGGATGAAGTGTCATATATGTGGGTAAAGTTTCCATACCCTTTCACAGAGTATACTTGGCACAGATGTTTGCAACGCAGGCGAGTTAGGAACATTTATTTTCCGGTATGAATAATGTATTAGAATAATGCAATACTGGTCTATTAGTTTTGAATTTCAATAAAGATAAGAAGGTATTATGGAAGTCACAACCATAAAGGACGAAAAATGATTTGAAAGGCAATTGACTGCAAACTTGTCTCGCAAATAAGTTAATAAATACAAAAACATTACGTTTTGCATTGAAAACAATTGATTTATTACTGACTAATTATTATTATTGATTTGAAGCATTAAGGGTAATTTTAAAGAAAATGAATTATTTTTACCTATTTCAACACCAATGAAAAGAACGACTTATTCATGGGACCGTCGAAATGCATTCGTAGATAAATATGCACATTGGCGTTAATTAATATTTGGTTTAAAGTATTGACGAATTCCCCAAATACTCCTGGCGGAATTTCTGCACACCTGGTATTTGGTACGTGCCGCTGACAGGATTGAAAATTCCAGGAGCCAGGGGAGAAAAGCAATATCATCTGCTGCGAGTATGGCCACCCACAATGTCACTAATTGCGAGATTTGGTGTCGCGATGAAATCGGCGGGAGATCTCTTTTGAATTTACCACGACAAATTCTCTCCTACCATGCTAAATGCAAATATTTGCCATGTTTCGCCGACGAGCTGGGCGGGGTCCTTGGAGTCCCGTGATTGGAATTCGCGGCATGGAGGGCTGAAATCACGCAGTTCGCATACGCTATTGAATTTTAAATGAAGATCCCCGGACCGACGTGCGGAGACAATGACATGTTTATAAAACTGCAAGGGGAGCTGCCGAGCCGAGCGAAACAAGGCAAAGGCGAAGTCCTTGCCAAGGCCAAAAGGCGCTCTTGGCCCGGACCACGCCCCTATTTTGGCTGGAATAATTGGTGACGTGTGCACGTCGTTGTCACGGTCGTTGGCGCCGCCTGCACATCCACAGCTTATACAATTTTTACCGGAATGCCGCGAGCACGCCTGCATTTAATAAACCTTGATGGCCGCCATACTCAGCAGAAGTGCGCATCTCGAAACAGGATCCCGAAATTAGCAGCGCTCACAATCTCACACAACTTTAGAGAAAAAACTTTGCACATAATCTGGAATTTATTAAAAAGTTGAGTATGTTTGGCAATACACTGAAACACTAAGACCATGAATCTTTGAAGAACAAATTTAAGTGTTTAATTGAAAAATTTTTCTTATTTATAAGCCCAAAATATAAAAATAAATGAAAATCATTTTTTTAATATTTATTTAATAAATAAATATTTTTTAAATAAAACCCGATTTATTAAAAAAAGTCTAAGCAAACGATTTTTTTATATTTAAGAATGTTATATTGGCTATATCCATATTAAATAATAAATGATCAGTATTATTTCCTAATATTCGGTATTTTCTTTTAATTTGTTTTGAAACTAGTTAAGCATACATTCGAAGTTAAGGTTTTATAAGTTGCAGTTCAATCAGTTCAATCACGATTTTCTCGAAATCACTTAGTTTCAGTATATATATTCAGAATATATATTCTTCTCTCAGTTTTAGATTCCATTATATAAAAACAATCGGAAAAAAACTTCGCTGTTTTTAACATGTACGGGTAAACCCCGCAAAAGCTGTAAAAGTATATGAAGTTACTTGTTTTTTACCTCCAGAACCCATGAACCCATAAAAATATATATTTATTTAAGTTAAAGTTTGAAATAAAATAATGAACTAAGCAAATATAAATTGTTTGTGCATTATAGGCAATTTAGCAATTTACTTTTCGAGTCAGTTCGTAGTACCCAACCATTTGTAGAGTATTATCAAACAGCTTATGCAAATGAAAGTAAAATCAGCTGCTGCCGTGAAAGTTTCCCGCTAGACAACGCCGCACGTGAAGCAGCCCGGAAATGGTTTGACTTTTGCATACGGAATCATTGGCTGACAATGATGTGCAGCCCTGCTGGTCGCTGTTTTACACGTAAAAGCCATAAACGGGGAACTCCGGGAATAGAGGTACGGACGAGCCGTTGCCTGGAAAAGTTTCTGCCGGATCCTTTTGTAAGTTTCACGAGCAGCAGCTGCAAGTTTGTTTCAGCACTCTATGCAAATGCGTTGGCGCCAAAAGTTGCTGCACTAATAGAAAGGGCGGAAAAAGTTGGATATATGGCCAGGATAACGTGAGTGGGCTCCTGCAGAGTGCCGATGGCTTTGCTTTGTTTGGACAGCATTGGATGAATGGAAAAACGGCGACCAGCTGCATCTAGAGTGCGAAAAGTTTCATAAAATATTTGTAATGAGCTGGCTTTTATGTGAATTTCATACGGCGAGCATAGAAACCTTGAAATTGCAAGGGCATGTAATGGACATAACGAGACATTTGGGAGAGGGACACAATTCTAAATTTTAATTTTCACATGCAGTCCTGCACTTTCTGCCTTGTGAATTTATAACGCAATTTTCTCTAAGGACATGGGGCTATCCAATTTACTTGTCCAGCTCAGCTTACATCACTAATGAAGTCACAGAAATATTTTACATTAATCTGATAATGCTTCTGCTTCTGCTTTCACATTTCCAACTGCAATTTAAACACGCACGTACAAGCAAACAATTTTCCTCTTCTTTGAACAGCGCTGAATGCAATTTTTCCCAAAGAACGACATCCGAATTTCGAAATAATTCGAATAATTGCTTACCTACCAACTAAATTTGGAGCTCATTGTTTGCTGTCCGAAGCAGGCGCATCGAAATTATTTACCACCAAATGGCAGCTTTAATGAATTGATGGATGCTGTATTCCTGAGCGGCCTTCCCATTGTACCACTATTCTCTAATTGGGCGCTTAGCCAGTGAACTGTGCCTTTTAAAAATGACAAATGGAATTGCCCGCAATAATTGGGAAAATCTACACAAATCGCATGATAAACAAATTGAAATGAGTTTATGGATGTGCAGTTCAGTGATACAGTATTCCGGGAGAACCTTGTGCTCTAAATGCTTTTTTGGCAACTTTTATGGTCAGGCAATAACCTCTGGGGACGTGGCATCTCTCTACTACTAAATCAATAGCAATAATTCTGGCCAGCGCCCATAAATATCTTGCCACAATATATATATAGAATTTGATATTCCTTTTTTCTCGGCCACATTATCAGCCCACACACTCACACACGTGTTGGCCATAAATCTAGCTGCGGTCGCCTTTTTTGACGCTTTATTAAGTGGTCGGTCTTTCAGAGGGACATGTGTTTTTTGGTTCGGCGGAAAGAGAAAAAAATTGATTTCTACTATTTTTTGATGCATTTTTTTGTGCCGGCCAAATTGTTTTCGCCAAAGGCAGACAGCAAACTGCGATTAGTTTTTAATCGGAAGTTACACAATCCCAAAAACAAAAGACTGAAAGGATGCTGAACACAGCAAAAATATGTAGGTTTAAAGCCTGAGCTTTTGTTTGCTTATGACTTTATTATTCACTTACATTTTTATGTAACGTTTTTAGTATTTAACAAGGTAGAATTGTACATTTAAAGTCAAAAATATCTTTAGGCTTATGCCTTTAAAAGTTTTTATTTTGTGCACTTTTTCACGAACATAATTTTATTTAATATATTGTTCCATTAATAACGGATAAAATTACATATACTTTTGTTTTTTGTCACTCACTTGCTGGTAGCTTTAAATATCAATATTGTTTAAGCTGCGCAATATTTGCTTAATCGGTTTTTATTTTTTGACACAATATTTTAATCAACCATCCAAGAGGGAATTTAATATTTAATCTCATTTTTTTCTGAGCAACATTTCCAATCTTTTTCAGACGACAACAGGCCACAGAAATGCAAACAATTCGTTAAATCTTAATTTGTAACTGCATAAACTCGTATTTTTTCCTAACAGTTTTTCCGGCGCACTGACGAGGATACGTCCTTGGGCAGCGGGCGGGATTCGCACACTAAGCCATTAGCCGAAGTCCCGAAGCCGCTAACATGCTGGCCAAAACAGAGGGAAATTTTAGCAGAGATGCTGCGCAGATGAAATCGAAAGCCAAGCAACACGTGCTAAGTTAACAGGAGCTACTTTCAACCATTACTTTCGGTCTCTTAAATGGCGCGCTCTCTTAAGAACCGAGCTGTGTTGTCAGGCGAATTTATTTATTAAACCGAATATATTTTATTAAATCTGCTAACGGTTTTTTATGGCCCACACAAGGACCCAGCACCCCTACGATGCAGTCGCTCATAAATTTATGTCAAACAGGGCCAAGGTTGCCACTTTCCTTGGGCGGAAGCCACAGGTGTGACAGCAGCAAATTAAGTTGCACATATAACTCACAACCCCAAGGCATCGCCTTCAAGGAAATTGCCCCGGCTAGATGTGTTGGAGCCCGCCCGCCTCTTCTGGAAAGTTGTCTGACACAAAATATAATGTGTACGACCCATGTCATGTATTTTACAATTGTTGCCAACTCCGTTTGTCATTACAGCAAATGACTTTGGCAGCCACCAGAAAATAAAAAATAACACGAGGCAAAACAAGAAACTCGCATAAATTACCCTGGCAAACAGCTGCCTCGGAGAATGTGAAGAAATCGTTGACCATTGTCTTAATCCGCTTAAGTTATGGTATTCTAGACGAGCGAAAGTGTCAACGACTCGGCCAACAGTTCAGCGTTCGAACATAACTCGAGATAATTCGGTTATTACGGGCCAACGAACGTGTTAGCCATATATGACCCAAAAGTCGAACACAATATCGGAGTCAATGCCAGATAACTTTTTCTGGGACATAGACAGACGGCGCAAATGTACGATAATAGTCATACACACTTTTCGAGTGCCAGGATAAAACGGCAACTTAATTTGAGTCGACAAGTGCCAAAGGTCAATAGGAGGGTGGAAGCTAAGACAATTGACCTCCTCCAAATATTAATTAATTCACAGAGTTACTCAAACGTCTTTTAATAATGAATGGCATCTGTCAGCAACACAGATTGAGTTACTACCTTAAAACACTAAGTTAATTTGACAGCACATATTTGCACATTCCTGCGGCGCTGTTTTGGTTTAAGTGAAATTCAATTTATATCAATTTAATCATTTTCTTCAATGTTTTTTTACCTGCTAAATTAAACAAAATCGACTGTAAAAATTTCAAAGAGAATAATAGCGTTAAACTAATTTTTTCACTTTTAGACTCCATTTTTGCCATTTTTTTATGTTTTTCAATTTGTACATTTCCGCTGTAGTTTTATATAATTTTGTTTAGGTAGTCCTTCCAATATTGTTCCAATTTTAAATTCTGCTTTCAATATTGTTCCAATTTGAAATATGTCTTGCTTTTTTTCTTTCGATCTCTGTAAAGCAAATCAACATTCAGCAAACCAAGGTTAAGAAAGCATGATGCCAGTAAAACGAAAACGCAGGAAGATTTATTCGACTGCATTG
This sequence comes from Drosophila kurseongensis, assembly GCA_018153305.1. Classification (NCBI taxonomy): domain Eukaryota; kingdom Metazoa; phylum Arthropoda; class Insecta; order Diptera; family Drosophilidae; genus Drosophila; species Drosophila kurseongensis. The sequence continues at coordinate 4,934,957 of JAECXX010000004.1, read as the reverse complement.
AAGAACTTTCTGTTACCTGAATTTTTCAAGCACGATTTTGAACCTGCAGCCAGGTTATTGAACAAGAAAATCTGAAAATAATCGTATGCTTTCACAAAAATGTTGAGTATTAAATCAGAATGCCTTACACTTACATTTTTTTGTGTGGACAATTTATTGACCAAGCATTAAAACTTCTACTTGGGAGCAATTGTAGAAAACATATATTTTTTAACGCTAAACATTTAAGAACTTAAATAAAATACAATATTTTCTTGTATTTCTGCTAGCTGTTAAATGTTTATTTTTACATGACTACTTTCATCCTTTGAGTGCATTTTTTATTGCGCAACGAAGCGTTACTTATTCGAACATCCCACATTTCTACGTTTTCCTTACAGTTTCAGTTAACCAGGTTACAAAAATACGAAGTCAGTAAAGCAAATGCAGCAAGATTTATTGGGCCGCAATGCACAAATTTTAGATATGAAATTCTTCACACACAATTTCCGAGCTACAAACTGGGAGTTGAATGTGGAAAAATATTAGTTTGCCTGACTATACCAATATTTTGTATGCCTTATGCCCTATGCCTTCTGAAGAGAGCATTGAACAATATTTTGGATTTTTAATTTTCTTAGGAAGTGCCCTGAATACACTTATTTTCTAGGAAATTCCTTTTGAAATTAAGCAACTTCAAATTAATAACTTTATAACTAAGGCGAACAGTACAATGTTTGATATTTGTTCTTCTAGCTCTCCCTTGCTGACTTACTCATATTAGGTCTTCATTATTCTTTCAAAAAGCAAAAGTCAGTTTTGAACTAAGAACCAATGAAATCAAAAAAGAGCACTACCTTCTAATGACTGAGTAAGGGGACAACACGTACACCATTACCCATTTCGATTTGCAGTTTGATTCCCGAGTAGCCTCCTTTGCCTACAGCGAAGTGCATTGGATCGAGAAAGCCAAGAGCAATTGAGCTGTCACAGCCAAAAAGAGCACATCAAGGTGTTAGGAGACTAATAGCACCTGCCGAGCCACAAAATTGCAGAGCAGCAGACAGCAGGTGAAGGGGAGGGCCTCTTTTGGCGATGACAACTCGTTGACTTTGACTTCGTTGTTGCAGGTGCTCCGCAAAATGAGCATACGCCGTGTGTGACTAGGTAAGTTGCAGTCGGTAATGCCATTAATCAAGGAGCTTGGCGCACTATGTCAGAGGATTTGTTAAAGGATTTGCCAAAAGAATGTTAAGCAGACTGGCGCTTACTGACAACCAAGCTCGCGTTGACTTTTTATCTAATCAGGACTTGATTTGATTAGGCCCCGAACGGGATGATAAATGATTGTCTGCCTGAATTGGCCAGCTGCTGATGTCCTCTGACGGCTTAATGCGTGTCGTCTGCCAAACGATTCGGAAAAATTGATTGTGTCCACACTCACAATCAATTGCCAAAAGGAAATTCGGCAGTCGAATGGCCAAGGCAATAAACAATTCCGCAGCTTCGCTCGGAATTGAAAGCGTTTGTAAGTCGAAAACTAGAGGCAAGCAAACATGGGAAAATAATTTAATCTTTTTTTGCCAACAGAAAATACTTGCAGCAACGGTAAGATAATGCAGATGGAAAAACAAAGCCACTACCACTTCATTCCAGTTGAATGCTTCTGGTTGGCAAGGCAATCTAAAAAGCCTTTGCATTCAATGTTTTACCGCCTTTGCCAGCTAATATTTCTGTCGTAATTTATATGGTCGTCCTGGGGAAGAATATCTAGCAAACAACATAAATAAGACGGCCAATGAAATTGTAAAGTGCCTTGTCACCGGCGCTCAAAGGAGATCCCGCAGCTGGCCAAAGCCCACTCAAGTGACTCGGACACCTTTCAGCTCAAGTAATTAGCAATTTGTATGGCTTTTGGTTGGGGCCATTTGTTACGCAAAGCGCTCACAAAATGCCCGACTGGGCCATAAAAGTTCAACACCGTTTTAACACCTTTACGCTGCCCGCAAAAGTGTGCTGCGCCAGAATTTCTCCGGAGGCCGCTAACCGACTCCACCTAAGCATAATGAATGTTACCTAAGCATGATTTATATTAGTACGCAGCTCATAAATCTCCGAGTCGGCAAGGAAATTCGCCAAGGCTGTGATCGGAACCGAAAGCTGAATACCCTTGCCTGAGGGGATCAGAAAAATATTTTAAGTGTCTGCGAGGCCACACAAATCCCAGAGTGCAATGCAAATTTAAAATAAGCTTTGATATCATTACGATTGGTTAACTTCATTTCATGAAGGATATATTTTTTGTTTTTAAGTAAAATGATCAGTGTATATTTTATCCAAATATATTATTTTCGTATAAGTAATATTTCAGATAGAAAAATATCTTTGAGTCTTCAAACCTCCCAAACTTATCTCATCCAATGTTTATCCTGCAACACCAAAACGACGTGACCCAACAATGTGAAGCGAAGGAATCTGCTGATGATATACTTAACCTGCCGGAGAATTTCACATAATTACGGCTGGTGCAGGACTTTCGGGCTGAGAAGGCGAGGTGCGAAAGGTGGATCCCGACACTTTGACCTTTTGGCCACAATGTGCGCTCGTTAGTCAATGTTTAGCAATTTGTTATCAATCAATAATAAATGTAAATAACATAATAATAAGAACACAGGCTATATGCGTGGGTCTCGTCCGCCGATGATGATGAGGCATCAGGGCATCGGCTCAAATTGTCTATGTGGAAGTAAAAGGAATTTGGCCTAAATGAATTATGGCCCGCAAAAAAGAAGTGCGAAAAGTGGCGTTGGAGGCATGCGATATTGTATTTTTCCGACCCATCACGGCAGCTGTTTTTCGAATAGACAACGCCGCCAATTGAGCGAAAATCAATGGCCATCCAGTCAGTCCGCCAGGGTCTTATGAACACAAGCATACAAGGATACAGCCGCCCAGAAACACCCACCAGGATCCAATCAGTCGATACAGTCAGGACACTGAGAGCTCGTGGTTTTTGTCTTATTTTACACTCCTTCTCTGTAACCGGCTTTGATTTTGTTTTTAGTTTTGCCCGCTGGTCATCCAGTGGGTATTCAGATACCATTCCGCACCTTAAAGCTACAAAAACAGAAAACGAAAACAGATACAGATACAGATAGATGCCCGGTTATCTCCTGGGAATACAAGTTCTAGTGCTGCACCTGTTCTGTGAGTTTTCCTCTTGCCGTGAGCAAGTTCATCTTATTCTGGCTAATTATTCCATTTGTTTTGCAGCTCCAAGTTTTTTGTCTTGCTGTGTTTCGTTGCCCCAAGGATTCTGTGGCGTGACTGCACTATCAAAAAGTGCCGCAGCAAAAACTTCTGCCTGGCTGGAGAACTCCACTCCTCCCGAATGGCGAACATATTGCATACCACATGCAATTCTGTCAAAACAGTCGTTCCCGGTTAGCAGCTGGCTTGAGAAATGAACAAATTAGTGGGCGAGTCACGGACGATTTTTAGTCCAATTTTGGCTCCAGATTAGAGGGAGTATACTTTGTTATTCTTTTTGCCTCTTGTTTTTAAAGTAACGCAGAAACCAAAGTGATGTAGCTGTGTGTTATAAAGAGACGGGCTTAAAATATACGAAAACCTTTTCCATTAGGATATTTTCTGTGCTCCATCATTTTTATTGGGAAATCTTATGAAAATATTTGGAAATTGCTTTTGGCTGTTGTAAACAATAACTATAAATTTCAGTGACCAGAACATATTTGGTATGGCTTTAAATCTGAAAAAGTTTTGATCAGTTAACATGTTGTTAAACAAACTAATAAATGGAGCTAAAACAACTTTGACTTCTTTAATCTGATTTAGCCCCAGTCCTCTGTAACAAATTAATTAGCAAAGTTTTGGCCACTGTTTTATCTTTGATAAAATAATTCATTTTTGCTGTAAATTGAGTTTTAATTTATTTTAATTTTCGCAGTATTTGCATTTATATCTGATTTTGCTCTGACCCTTTAATATAAACATTTATGTTTTTATTTAAATTCAAATGCTTTTCACTTTCAGGTAAAGGGCAAATAGACTTCTTCGACAATCAAACTTCGATGCTTTTCGATACGGAAAATTTAAAGAAGCGACACCAGACTATTCTTACCCTGAACCTTTTTATGCAGTTATGAGGCCCATCGGGTCGAGGCGACTGGGATCGAACTTCTCCGTATCAGGATGTATAACAAAAACTCATATTTAGGTTTTACACTATGTGTGCATTAACGCTGTGGACGGCAATCCACGTAGTGACGAATTGGACTGGGAGTGTTTAGAAGCAGACTATTTTATATACTCTAAGTAAAATCTGCCACGATAGTTCGATCAAAATAAGTGATATATAGCTCATTAAGTTATATTATTCTTTTGAATTTATGATTAATTCAAAAAATTGCGGTAAAAAATGTATAAAACTGAAATTTCTTATACCCAATTTTGTGACGAAAAATAAAAAAAAAGTTTGCAACGCAGAGAAGGAGACATTTCCGACCCTATAAAGTATATATATTCTTGATCAGCATCACAAGGAGAGTCGATTAAGCCATGTCCGTCTGTCCCTCCATCTGTCCGTTTCTAGGTGAACTGGTCCCTCAGTTTCAAAGCTATCTGCTTGAAACTTTCCCAAAAGTTTCCTTTCTTTTGCAGGTAGTATATAAGTCGGAACTAGCCGGATCGGGCGACTGTATCATATAGCTCCCATAGGATCAATCGGAAAGACAACCCAAAATATGTATAATTAATTATAACTTTGTTGTTCTTTGAGATTTGGTTATTTTTAAATATTATGGAATTTCGGTTTTAAATTAATTAAAATCGGACAACAATAACATATAGCTGTCATAGAAACGATAGCAAAATGCAGCGCAAAATCGACCTAACTTCATTGTTTTATCCTTGCAGAGTTGATATAAGCTGAGTTGATATAAGCATGTCCGTCTGTCCGTCTGTTTGTTTCTACGCGAACTAGATCGAATTGACATAGTCAAAGTATATACTAGTCAAAGTTTTGACATAGTATATAAGTCGGAACGTCCGGGATCGACCGACTATATCCTATAGCCGCCATATAACTGATTGATCGGAAATGCCATAACTTTGGTGTTTGTAAAGTTAGGAAGTTGGGATTTTCTATGGGTCAATCAATCCGACCTACCAAATTTTATAAGGATCGGCCGACTATATCCTATAGCTGCCAATTATATATAAATCGATGATTTTTCAACCTTTAAAATAATAATCAATATCAAAATTTGTAAAAATACCATTATATCTTTTCCATGCGCCAAATTTAATAGACGTTCGGGAAGTTTTCGACGCATATTCTCCATAAGTCTAAAGTCAATTTTTTCATTCCAGTTTAAAACATTTAAGATCGTTTCCAATCTTTTAATGATTTGAAAGTTTTTATATCTTCTAGAAGGATCTCTACGAACTAGAAGTCCAGGTTAATTTTAAAATGGAGAATGCATCCCGTAAAATCGAAAATTTTTTTTTAATACGCCCTAAACAAAAATTTTTTGTAGTGCTAGCCTTGCATGCAACCTTAACGAGTCTTCGCCTCGTGATGCAGTCTTTTTTACCGGAACTAACGTAATTCAACGCTAGCAACTGAAGGGCAGCTAGAACATCTCTATAGCATCGGAGGAGCAGTCCTTAATGTGTATTATTTTTTCTTAGCCAACAGAATTTAATATTCATATATATTTGCGGTATAGTTTTATGCAAATGATTTGTCCAGATTCTTTTGAATCAGATGTATTTCCAAAACGTGAAACTTTGTTTTTCTAACATATAACATATCATCATGACATTTGTTTAATTTATACTCTTTCTCTGTAATTGTTATTTTAAAGAAACACGATTTGATCAAAATCTGCATAAAAGCCATCCATTTATAATAACCACAATTTCTGTAGGCACTGCTCGATTATTTAATTCCAGCTTTGGTTTTGATTTTTGTTTGTCACGCTGCGAGTTTTATAGGTCTAGCTGCCTTTTACTGCGGCATTACGATTTTTATGTCGATTGGAAGATGGCGCATTAGCGGCATAAAACGGGCCGTAAGCATTATGCCCAAATCCTTTAAGCACCAAAAACAGCACACACACCCGCACGCAGTCACAAAATGCTTTTAGGCGCGACACCGTTTTATTATTAACTGAAGAGCCGCAGATAGAGGTCCTTTGGGGTGGACGTAAGGCAGCTCAAACACTTTAATGCCGCCACAAAGACGCTTTCCAGCTGGAATACCGTTTAATGGACCTTTAATCGCTTTCGCATAAATATTGCGCGACCTGCGAATTTGATGACGACGGGAGTTTGATTTTATGCTAGTTTAATTGCGTTTATGCTTAATTTTTGCACTTGCCCTTAGGCATCACAAAAATCGTCTAAGAAATCATCAACAGTCTTTTAATAAACCCCTCCTGTTTCCTTTTATCACATAGCCTCACACCACCAATATGGAGGAAACAAATTAAAATTATTAAAATTAATTGTACAAAAAGCATACTGATATTTTTTCACTCTTTTCAGCATTACCAAACATTCAAATAAAAACAATAATATTTGTAGCTCTGATGCTATAACTTTTTCCTTTTGCGCGGAAATCTTAGTTTCGTGTCCCAATGTCAATTCCACTTATTTATTTTAAAGATTATTTTATTAACACATTGGACGTTACTCATTAATAATAATTTTAATTTTAAATCATTTAATTTATCTTTTTTATTTTTACCTTTTTCTTCAACACATATTAACCAATGTGAATATATATTTAAACTTAACACAAAAATATTTGAATTTATTGTTTTACTGTTGACTTTTTAATTGAACTCAAAATATTGCTATTAATATATTTCATAGGGTTGATTTTTTATTTGGTGAAAATTGTTAATTTTACTATTTGCCTGTAAAGCCTGTTGCTTTGATACATATACGGTTAAGTCCCGCCTTCCGCTTGCCTATCTTCCATTTAACCTCAAACTTGTAACTGTTTTTTGAAAGGTGTTTAATTTATTTTGCTTCTGCTTATCCCTGATTTAACTTCCACTTTTTAATTTACACATTTAGGTTTTGGCTTAAACTTAAATGCTTTCTACTTTCAGATAAAGGCCGTTTTCGGTGGACAACAGAAAAGCCTTCTTCGACAAAATCAAAGGAACTTCGGTGCGTTTCGATACGGAAAATTTGAAGCGACGCAGCAGCGACACCAGACCAACCTTGGCCTGAACCTTTCCAAAACGAAGTCCAATGCAGTTGCGAGGTCCATCGCCAAAGGGCAAATATGCCATCGGGTGGCGGGACTTGACTTCCTCCGGGTCGAACCGACTGGGATCGAACTTCTCTGGATCGGGATATATCTCCGGATCGTGGTGAATGTTGTGTACGGGGATCAAGGCAGTGATGCCTTTGTCCAGCACAATATCTGTGTTGGGTACTTTGTAGTCTCGATTGCACTCTCTTATTAAATGGGGGAGAAGGGGGTGCTTCCGAAGGGTTTCTGTGGGAAGATGAATTTGTCATTTTTTCAGTTCCCCAGATCATTTAAGTTCAGTTCTTACCAGCCACCACCTGATCCAAATACTTCATTTCGGCCAAGGCGTCGTAATTGAGCTCTCCTCCGTCTACATTGCCGAGCACACTTTCGATTTCATCCCTAACCCGTTGCTGAATCTCCGGCTGCAGGGCAAGTTCATACAGGCAGAAGGACATGGTGCTGGAGGAGGTCTCAAATCCAGCTACGAAGAACACAAAAGCCTGCGCGGCCATTTGCTCCAGGGTCAGTCCTTGGGACAGATCGATACCCCGACCACTTTTAGCCGCTTCTTGATCCTCTGCTCGGAGCTCTATTAGCTGATCGATGAAGTCGTTTCGCTTTATGCCATTTTTGAGGCGATAGTCAACAGTATTTTTTACAGTCGAAGTGAAGAAATCGTTTATATCATCGGGAAATACTTTGAAGCGCAACTTCTTAGCCAACTTGGCGTTGGTAGCCATAAATGATTGCACAAACTGAGAATGACGACGTCTCTCAAAAATCTGTCGGCCCTTGGTGCGGAATTCGGCGTTGGGATCCTGGAGACTATAGCACTCCAGTCCAAAGGCACAGGAACCAATCACGTCCGTGGTGAACCGGGCACACAGGTCCTTAATCTCCACACAGCCATCATCCACTTTCGCCGCCTGCACTGACTTATCCATGGCTTCGGCCAGGCGATGACCCACCTCGATGATTACTCCCGTCATTTGCTTCATTTTTCCGGAGGTGAAAACGGGACTCAGCTTATGCCGCATTGATCGCCACTCCTCGCCCTCCAAGGCGAAAAGATGACCCGTCAAGGGATCGTCACGGGGATTGTTGAAAGCGCCGCGATCTTGAAAGTAGCTGAAGTCCTTGATCATCACCTGCTTGATGAGGTCCAGGTCAGTAATCAAGGCGGTACGCTTAAAGAACATGTACATTCCGGCGAAGGAAGCCTTTCCCTTGAACTGATCGTAGATCCTCTGGTTGATATCCCGGAAATGGTACTTTGACCCGATTCCCTTCATGTTGCCAACTAGCATCAGTGGACGCTCGAAGGGAACTCCTTTGCGTTCCCAATAGGTGAAGACTTTGATATAGAAGTAATAGGCCAAGGCCAAGATCACGCCCAACAGGGCGATTGTAAAAAGCATTGCGAGCGGTCACCTAACAATGTTTCTGTTTAACTCTCAGAACATACTGATTGTTTAGCCGCTAAGGTCGCCTTTTTATACGTTAGTCGAGCTTTTAACAAGCCATTATATCTTGGCAAACATTTTAGATTACACTAGCACTTTGTTAAAACTTGTAGCGAACCAAAGTGATGCACAGTATTTTTAGGTTTACATACAGATCAAAATTCCGAAACTCAAAAGACAACTGGTTTCATGTTTGTCGAGCAGTCACAAATAAATAATTTATTCTAATGAGTAATCCGTTTAATGGCTGACGAAATAATTATGCATACATGGGTAAATGTTATCTGTTACCCGACTTCACTTGTTCGCCGTTCAGTAACAACTGCAAAATTTGTTCCTAGCACGATGATTATAGATTTCTGGAGAGCTTTTTAGAACTTAGGGAAGCCTGAGATCTCTCAAAACGAATGAACAGACTCTCATTAAAGATATTTTTATATGCACAATTTTATTTAGACGAAAAAAATGACGTGAATAATCAATTAATTGTACTCAATTAAATAAAGGTGAATCATACTTTAAGGTAGTTTTTAATAAGAATTTTTAATTTTTTTGCAGCTCACTCTGTACTTGCATAAATGTTCAAATTTGAATTCAATTTTATACTTTCTTCTATAACTATTGGTGGTTCTTCGATTATTACGAAAAATATAAAAGCAATATTATCATGTCAATTGAATCGATTTTATGTTTTACTTTTTGAGTTTACGCTTGATTTGATTTCTGCAACTGCCGAGTTTAATTAAAGGTGGGATGCAAAGGACTAAAGGCATCGCAAAAGTCGGCTAACAAATCATCAACGGTCTGTCAATAAACTCCTCCTGGTTCCTGTTTGCAAACAGGCTCACATTTCAATTAAAAGGACAAACACTAAAGGAGTCGATTGGAAAATTGTCCTTAGAAGGAACTAAAAGTAAGCATTCAGTACTCATACCGGGCAAAAAAATATGTGGGCTTTGAGGTGAAACAAAAAGGCCAACGACGAGACAAAAAATATCATTGCGAATAGCATTCCTAACCCAATTGTATGATACGTCTTACATTGTTTTTGTCTTTTGTGATAGAAAGTACTTCCATAGAACGCCAACTGATATATCAGTAATATGTCTACATCATTATTTAAAACATTTGTTTGCCGCTTTTCTTATCACTTGTGTTTTGATTATCACATTAAAGTGTATAAAGCATTTTGATAACGAAAAACGTAGACAGAGGGAAACACTCGAATGAGTTTAAAACTAGTAAAAAACTTTTTAACAATTTTCATTTTATAATCATGAATGCCATTTGAAAATATGTATGTTCATAAACTTTTTAAAATAAATCATATTTTTTAAAGTCTTAATGAATACAGGCTATCTTAAATTAAAAAATTAATCCCAAAATAATTTTAAAAAATGTGTAATGGAACAGTTAGAACAGTTATTTAAAAAAAACTTATTTTAATTAAACTTTGCTTATGAAAAATTTGTTCAATTACTCAACAACTACAATCTTCTCCCATATTTGAAAATTACCAAGCTCATTTTGAAAACAGCAAGCTACATATATACATATAAATGTTTTTGTTTTTATTTTTACTCAATTTAGTTTTATCTACCAAATAATATTTATTTTATTTCGAGTTGGGAAATAAAAAAGACAACGTTCGAATTAAGCTGAAGGCATGGTACACCACTTATTTCAGGGACGCAACTGTATTCATTAAAAAGACTATTAGTTGTTTTTGCGATTACGAGTTTGCTATGAAGCCATAAACCGGTACTCTCTCGCTCTTCTCAGCATTATGAAGCATTTTTGCCGGCAAATAATATATTTGTTTACTGCTTTATCAATCACTTTTGTTTTGACCGTTTTGTTGAGTTCAAAAAGCTACGGCGATTTTATGTATCAGTTTTGTTTTGAGTAAACATATGACCCAAAGCTTAGGTAAAGAGAGATATTGTATGGAAGCTTTTAAGAAACTACGTATACCTCGGCCAACACATTTCAGTTCTCATTGTGCTTTGTACAAATTAAGTCGGTTAGACCTACATTACTTAGTTGATCAAAACCAAGACGCATATTAATCTATGGAAGTTGCATCAGTCAATATTATATTTAATTTAAAGCTGGACAAGTAAAGTGATCGCCATGCTGTTAACAATAGCATTACTGGCCGTGGTCCTATTTCTACTTTATAGTTTCTACCACAACTCCTACACCTATTGGGCCCGGAAGGGAGTTCCTCATGAGCGACCTTTCCCGCTGATCGGTAATATGATGGGAATCGGTTCAAAGTACCACTTCCGGGACATCAACCAGAGGATCTACGACAAGTTTAAGGGAAAGGCTCCCTTTGCTGGGATGTTCATGTTTTTTAAGCGAACCGCCATGATCACTGATCTGGACCTCATCAAGCAAGTGCTTATCAAAGACTTCAATCACTTTCATGATCGTGGCCTATTCAACAATACGAGAGATGATCCTTTGACTGGACATCTTCTGACTCTGGAGGGCGACGAGTGGAAGTCAATGAGGCAGAAGTTGACTCCTGTTTTCACCTCCGGAAAGATCAAGCACATGTCGGGAGTGGTTGTGGAGGTGGGTCAGCGCCTGGCCGACGCCATGGATAAGGCAGTGGAGGCGGCCAAAGTGGAGAACGGCGATGTGGAGATCAAGGATCTGTGTGCCCGGTTCACCACGGATGTGATTGGTTCCTGTGCCTTTGGACTGGAGTGCCATAGTCTCCAGGATCCCAAGGCCGAATTCCGAGAAAAGGGTCGCATGATCTTCGAGAAACCCCGCCACACTATGCTGGTGCAATCCTTTATATTTACCAATGCCAAGTTAGCCAAAAAATTGAGGATGAAGGCATTACGGGATGATCTGACCGAATTCTTCATGTCGGCCGTAAAAGACACCGTAGATTATCGCCTCAAGAATGGCATAAAGAGAAACGACTTTATGGATCAGTTGATAGAGCTCCGAGCCGAGGACCAAGAAGCGGCTAAAAAGGGTCAGGGTATCGATCTGTCCCAAGGATTGACCCTGGAGCAAATGGCAGCCCAGGCCTTTGTGTTCTTCTTAGCTGGCTTCGAGACCTCCTCCAGTACGATGGCCTTCTGTTTGTACGAACTAACTCTGCAGCCTGATATTCAGCAGAGGGTCAGAGAGGAGATAGGAAGTGTTCTGGGGGGAGGCGAGATTACCTATGACGCTTTAGCCGAAATGACATATCTGGACCAAGTGCTGGCTGGTAAGAAGCATATTAAAATCATTAGTTAAAAACCCTAACCCACGTTTACCTGCAGAAACTCTTCGGAAACATCCTATTATTCCCCAACTTCTGCGCGAAACTAATCAGAGCTACAAAGTTCCCAATACAGAGTTGATAATCGAGAAGGGGACCACATTGCTAATACCTATCCACAACATTCACCATGATGCGGACTTGTACCCCGAACCAGAACGCTTCGATCCCAGTCGCTTTGATCCAGAAGAGGTGAAGGCCCGCCATCCATTTTCGTATCTTCCCTTCGGCGATGGACCCCGTAATTGCATTGGCTTGCGATTTGGCAAAATGCAGGCCAAGATCGGCATTGTGTCCCTGCTCCAACGCTTCAAGTTCGGCGTTTCGAAATCCACAGAAGTCCCCTTGACCTTGGACACTCGCAGCCCCACTTTGTCCACCAAACATGGCGTTCATTTGAAAGTTGAACGCATCTAGGCAATGCATTTTCAAAACACAAACTTGCGGAAAAAACAAATATATTCGCCTAATCCATAATGTACATTGTGATATGATTAACTTCTCTAAAATGTCTGTATATCTCGTTTCTTAATACTAAAATTTTTAAATGTAGGCCGTGGTTTCTTTAAAAGGAACTCGGACCTCATGGCTTACATTTTATGTTTATGACCTTCCTTACATGCTATTTGACACTATTCATGAACATCTTTCTCCAATCAAAAGATTCCAGTACAAATAAACAAAATATTAATTAATAGTGTTGCTAGGTACATTTTCAACTTTCCCTGAGCAGAACAAGTAACTAGATTTGCTTAACTCTTTGTGAATAGCGCCCTTATTTATAAGATTACTTGTAGCATTAGGATGAAATTTTTATAATAAATAGTAGAAATGATCTGAGTAGCCTAAAAATGGTTCTCCAACCCATCCCGAATGTTTTGGACTCTAAACTCTTTTCACGAGGCCTTCATTAGCTAGTAATAATGTACTTACAATCACTGTTCTTAAAAGCTATAAATTGGTAGATATGCACTAAATATTCCTGATTAGGAATGTTATTTTACTTGTTGTTCTCCATTTTTGAAGAGCTATATACAATGACGCGATTGTATACTTATGTATGTATTTGGATAATTGGCAGTTCAGAGAGAAAGAGGCAAATGAATAGAACTTTGAGAAAGCTTTCCCCCTGCCAAGTCATGTGTGCCACCTCTTCCACTCAGTTGCTTTTTGATCGAAGTGTGGGCACCATGTTCACGGTTCTGGTTCTCGTGTTCACCGCAGTTCTTCTGCTATATGTCAAGCTCCGCTGGCACTTCGCCTACTGGAGGCGCAGGGGCGTGGCCGGCGAAAAACCCGACCTGCTCCGCGGAAATATGAAGGGATTGGGTAAGGAGCTCCACTGGACGGATATCAACAGGCGGATTTATGGGAAATTCCGGGGCAAAGAGCGCTACTGCGGATATTTTACCTTCTTGAGCAAAGCGCTCTTTGTCATGGATCTGGAGCTGATCAGGAAGATAATGATCAGTGACTTTGGCAGTTTCGCCGATCGGGGACTGTTTCATAATGTCCGGGACGATCCGCTGACCGGGAATCTGCTGTTCTTGGACGGACCCGAGTGGCGTTGGTTGCGCCAAAACCTGACGCAGGTCTTCAGTTCCGGCAAGATGAAGTTCATGTTCCCCAACATGGTGGAGGTGGGCGAGAAGCTGACGCAGGCATGTCTCCACCAGGTCGGCAAGATCGAGGCCAAGGATCTGTGCGCCCGTTTCACCACGGATGTGATCGGTAGCTGTGCCTTTGGTCTGGAGTGCAATAGCCTCCAGGATCCGGAGTCGGAGTTCCGGCGCATGGGACGCTCTGTCGTTTCGCAGCCCCTTCATTCCGTGCCCGTTCAGGTCTTCATGTTCGCCCAACCGGATCTGGCCAGGACACTGCGCCTGCGCCTGTTTCGACCGGAGGTCAGTGAGTTTTTCCTGGACACCGTGCGCCAGACATTGGACTACAGACGACGGGAGAATATCCACCGCAACGACCTGATCCAATTGCTCATGGAGTTGGGCCAAGATGGGGACAAGGATGCGTTGTCCCTCGAGCAGATTGCGGCCCAGGCACTAGTCTTCTTCCTTGCAGGATTTGATACCTCCTCCACCACCATGGCCTTTTGCCTGTATGAACTGGCCCTGAACCCCGATATTCAGGATACACTACGAGGTGAGGTTCTAGACGTTTTGGGGCGAAACGACCAAAAGCTCACCTACGATTCCGTTCATGAGATGCGGTATCTGGATCAAGTGGTTGACGAGACCTTGCGAAAGTACCCCATACTGCCTCATATTTCGAGACGATCCACCAAGGAATACCTGGTGCCGGATAGCAACTTAACTATAGAGGCGGGAACTAAGATTATAATACCTGTGCATAGTATTCACCACGATCCAGAGATATATCCAGAGCCAGAGAAGTTCGATCCCAGTCGTTTTGAGCCGGAAGAGGTCAAGGCCCGCCATCCGTTCGCCTATTTGCCCTTTGGCGAAGGTCCTCGTAATTGCATAGGCGAGCGATTTGGCAAATTGCAGGTGAAGGTGGGACTGGTCTACCTCCTGCGAGACTTTAAGTTCAGCCGATCGGAGCAAACCCAGATCCCGCTGAAGTTTAGCAGTCGCACATTCCTGATTGCAACCCAGGAGGGAGTTCATCTACATATGGAGAGACTGTCCGCACCCTAGAAATTTTATATTATTTATTACGATTGAAGTATTCAAACCAATTCCTTATCTACGAGAAATTACTGTCAGAGATTGCAGTAATGTTATATACTTAAGTGCAAAGAAATTGGCTACAAGCATAAAGCTTTATACTTACACTCTCTCAAAATGTTAACCTCGAAAGCTTAGTAATCAAAACAGAAATGATAATTAAATAAATAAAATAAATTCCAGAACGAAAATGAAATACCCTTTATTAAAATCATATATTTCATTCAAAACAAAAAACATTGATGATTTTCGGGTTTTATAATATAGCATGTTTCAGAGTTTTTGTTTTCTTTATTGATTCGCAAAATGTTAGAGTATTAGTTATTTTTTATTTATTGAATTTAAATGGCAATTTAACGTATATGAAAAAAAGATTCAATTTTAAATTAAAAAAACCTAAAACTATACATGCTATGAGGAGATTTTATTCAACAAATATCAAACTTGTTTACTTACATGTTTTTCGTTTATTGAGTGTATTTGCTGTGACAGTTATTTTACAAACAAAGCTTACTGCTACAACACCAACCAAGGTTGTTGTAATGGATAACCGCTAACGGATAGACCAACTTTTAAAACAGATGACAGTTAGCAATAGTAACTAGTGGTGAGTTAAATGTATTTTCCTGGAAAAAATGGTAAAAGAATAGCAATTCGCTGACTCTAGTTTTAGGGCTAGCACTCAACTCAGTTTTAAGTGAGCCTCTTAAAGCCGTTTCCTATAATTACACTTTTAGAAGTCTGAGCTTCTTTCTTGGAGGATTGGATTATCGGGAAAGTAGTGCTATTAATAATATCCGATGTTAGACGGTTCTTCAAGAATCAGAGCCTTTCAAGACGGGGAGCTAATTAAATTTTCTAGCTTGGGGCATTTCGTGTCAAGAAATTTGATTTTGGAGTTCGTATCGCATGACTTATAATTTGGCCTCTAGAATTAAGGATAAACTACGACTCCTGGAAATCGATAAGATTTAACTTGACAAAACCGGAGCTTAAAGGCAGAGCACTTGGGGAAACTCTAAAGAGGAGTTAGAATAATTCAAACGGACACTGGCACCTTCCAATACCTCAAGCGCACCTAAACCTATTTCCTTGGCAAAGGCGCCACATAATAATTAAACAAAAAACCTTTCAGTACGTTTTAAGGTTATAAATAACTATGACCTCCAAATAACATGGAATCAAATCGCTTATATCGATTAGAATTCATTAAAATTCCGTTATTTGTTGCTTTCTTTACAACTTATCAGTTACCGAGTTGATTTATGGCTTGCAAGTTGAAGCGTTTTGTTTGTCTAATTATATTTGATATAAGGAAAACATGAGTCAGACGTGTTTTTTTCTGCGTAAAAACTAATTTTATTAATAATACATACAATTCAGCTTATAGGTAGAAAGAATGCCTGCACGCAAGCTGTCATTAAGGTTGCATTCAACATTCAGGGTAGTTAAGTTAATAAGTTAATTGGTTTCACTTGGTTCTGACGACAATGGTATCCAATCTCAATGATGATCACAACGACATCGTCCACGCGGTCCGAGTAGATCTGTCTGGGATTCGGGGTTTTGGGTTTTGGGTTGCGGGTTTCGGGGGGAATCTATTGTACACAAGTATCTCTTAACCAACTAAAGCTAGCATAGATTAGCGCTCCACTAGCACGACTCCTTGTTGCAGTCGACAAAGTTGCTGAACTCGGTGGCATTGGGCGGGCCCTCACTGTACAGGTAGGTCACGGGCCACAGACGGGCGGCGGCGAAGTCGCTGAGGCTCTGCAGTCCGCCGGGTCGCGGAGGATGCTGGCTGTACTCGCTGCTGGCCGCCGTAGCCGGCTGCGAGTGGTGCGGATGCGGATGCTTCTGTTTCTCCTTCCCACTGGGCAGTCCCAGATGGGAGTGCGTCGCCTGGGTGCCGTTCTTGCCGGGGAAGTACCGATCGCTGCACTTGCGCCACTGGTCCGACTCGTCGCCCACAAAACACCTGGGAAATTGAGAGAGATGAAAAATGGTAGGGTATTTTAGGTGGCTTTATTGGTATAATGTATAAATTTATGAAAATATGTTAGATATCTTGATGGTTACTTTTGGTTTACATAAAAAAATATAAGCTACATAAGGGATTGTTTGAAATTTAGAATTAAACTGTTTAAAGAATGTGTTTTTGTTTTATATTTATATATAAGTACTTATTAGGGCTCTCTCCTAAGAGTTGTACTATAAATTGTATCACTAATTTGCAGCGTTCCTTCTGATTTTAAAACTACTTTTTTGCAAATATTTCTTAGTTATTTTACTAGTTATAAGAGCTTTTAAAAATTGTAAGACTTTAAATATTTTGAACAATGTGATATTCTTAAACAAAAGAATCAAATAACTACTTTAAGTCTAAAATAAATATACTTGGATGAAATGGCTTAAGTTGATTGTATAACTTTTGTTTTAAAAAAACTAATTCCAATTTTATTTTTATATGATTTATAGAATGAAATTTAAAGGTTAATTGCATTTAATTTACTTAAATGTATAAATGCAATATGTTCATTAAAAGCTTACACTTGTGATTTTTGACTCTATCCACTTACCAGGGATAATCGAAGCCCTTGCTGTAGCCGCAGGGGTGGTCCGCCTTGCAGCAGTAGTCCCAGGAGCCGACCTCGGAGGCATCCGTCTCGCAGGAGTAGAAGCCGGTGATCAGGTTCTTCGCGCAGGGACTGCTCCGGCGGCAGGGTTTGCCGGACACGGTGTAGTGGCGCCAGGCCACGTCGCCTTTAGCGGACAAGAAGCGGGTTTAGTGGGGTCAAGAGCACGATTTTGGGGGTGGATATCGGATTCAGTATCGGAATCGAATTGGAATACGAAACGGTGGCATGCAAACGGTCGGTTAGTAGCTTTTTGGGGGATTCGTCTTTCGGTTATGCTGGGAGGGGGGCCACTGTACATGCTAGTAAACGTTATTTACACAACATTCTCCGCTACAAACTAATTTACACAAACTCTAATGCTAGTAATACACAACTATTGCTGATCCGCTGCCCGGTTAGAGCAACTGGTACCGGTTATTTACACTTGGATCGAGGTGCAACAGGTTAGTAGGTTGAGTTTACCCGGTTCCCGGAAGATGTCCATGCGCCGGTCGTTGTTGACCCGCGATCCGCCGATGGTGTTGACCTTGTCCCGGCAGGTCCAGTCGAAGGGATTCCAGGCGAAAAGCCAGAAGTCGCGGTCCTTTGTGTGGGCATAGTGTACATCTTGCTTTAACTCGGTCTGATCCAGGTCGGATAGTTCGCAATTGAAGGAGCTGGCATGGGAGCTTGAATAGGGAGAGGGAGTTCAATTATATCTTGTTTTCTGGGGCTAGGGAGTTCCCATTACTCACCCATAACTGAATGCGAAGCACTTGAAAGGAGTCGTCTCCCGGAAACGGATGCACTCCTTCTTGCAGGCCATCTCCGAGGGCACGGAAATCACCTTTTTGATGGCTGGAGGAAGCAGTCTCGCCGGCGATCCGTAACCCAAATAGCAGACTAGGGATAATGAGTAGGGATAGGGATTACTCGAAAACGAGGTAGAGAAACCTAAAAAACTCACGTTTCTTGTGCTTCTCATCCACGATCGGCTGGATCTCGCACCCGTGGCCATAGCTCGCTCGCTCGAAGATATCGAAGGCCGCGTCCAGGATGAGATGGCGCTCTTTGTCCATGTCCCTCACCGGCCAATCACTCAGCTGGCAGTTGTCGATGACTCCGGCATGCCGCTGCTGGCCATATCGGAAGGCAAAGGCCCGGCAGGTGAACTTCGTGGAGCGGATGCACTCCATCTCGCATTCGCCCACTGATCGCACGGTCAGGGAGTCGCGCACGATCGACTTAAAGAAACGCGTGGCATCAATTGCTCGGAAGAAGCACTCTGGAAAAGGTAAAGTTGGGAATTTTGTTTTTTTGGTGTAAGTTATCACAATCATTGTAAGACACATTCATTAAAATCTTAAGCTAATTATAGTATTTAAATAAAATATTGAATGAATTCTGTTTTTATTAACTTACTGGGATGCCTAAAAATTGTATCAGAATTATATAAACTAATCAAAACAAGAGAGAACGCTATAGTCGGGTGCCCCGACTATCAGATACCCGTTACTCAGGTAAAGGGAGTGCGAGGGAGATGGAGATAGAAACTTTGATCACGCATAACTTTTTAACGAATGGTCCGATTTGAAAAATTTCTTCTACATTTCGATAGGTATTGATAAACACAATAGAACTGCATTTTTACTTTTCCGAAATATTTTCCGAAATCGTAGATAAGCGATTGTGGGCGTTAAAGGGGGCGTGGCACCTTTTTGAAACAAACTTGCGCTGCGTAGGAACTCCTAGAATCTGCATGCAAAATGCCAATCTTCTAGCTTTTATAGTTTCCGAGATCTCAGCGTTCATACGGACAGACAGACGGACAGACAGACGGACAGACGGACAGACAGACGGACAGACGGACATGGCTAGATCGACTCGGCTAGTGATCCTGAACAAGAATATATATACTTTATAGGGTCGGAAACGCTTCCTTCTACCTGTTACATACTTTTGCACGAATACAATATACCCTTTTACTCTACGAGTAACGGGTATAATTATCTTAACCGTATCATAAAAAAATTCCTACTTTGTATCATCATATTAATTAATTATAGTTTTGAGTTAATAAAAAAACACGAACGGAAGCATGCTTTCCCATGTCGAAGTTTATATACCCTATATTTCTATATTTCGATATCAGTGGTTAAAAGCAATAAAGCTTGATCGATTTAACGATATATTCTGAAATCGAAAAAATCTCGGTGCGTATGGATAAACATTGAGAAACAATGAAGTTAACATTTTATTTCACTTTCTTTCCCGATTGTTCCTTGATATAATAGGTCGATCCAACCCGTTCTGACTTATTTGTAAACAACTTTTTGCAAAGCTTTATCCAAATCGTTCTAGCTTGCATAGAAACGGACAAAGGGACGGACAGGCGGACATGGCTAGATCGACTCGCATGGTGTTGCTGATTAAGAATATATATGGTATACAATTGTTAAGTAAAGAAACCATTCTTTAAACGATTAATTTCTACGTTATGTTGGAAAAGAAATATCAATTATATAATTATTTAATTATTTCTTTTAAGTGTGTTTTAATATAATACCAGACTTACGTGCGTTTCTCGGATCCGAGAGGGCGGTGCTGGGACGGTCGGTATCGTGACGTCGCGGCGGTGGCTGCCGGCACACGTCCATGTCGTCCGCCATGGAGTAGATGTCGTAATCCCGATCCGGCTCGATGTCCACGTAGTAGTCGAGCATGTTGATGGGCCGGTCGCACAGCATGCAGTTGTCCCTGCCCGCCTGGTTGTACCGGTAGCTGTACGTGTGGCAGATGAAGCTGGGCCGCTGGTCCGAGCACAGGCGCTCGCACTCCGTCAAGGTGGGCACGTTGTAGGCGTGCTTCACGGCCGTCTTGTGCAGCCGGAATCCTTCGCTGGTCTTGGCCGAGCATTCTATGTTATAATGATAAGTAAATGGTTCGTTAAATATGGTTAAATACCGATACTTAGAGTAGGCATGTGGACTTTTCTTAATGTTATGTAGTTTGTATTAAACTTCCAACAAACACTTATTTTATTTTGAATTGGTTTTAAGCTTTTTACTTCTTTCAACATCTGCACACGGTTACTGATAAAAATTAAAATTTTCCTTTACTTGAAATCCCACAGATTGACAGAGCTGCTCAGGCCAACACAATTATACATAAACCTTTTTATCGCTAAAGTTATGATCAAATCAAAAAAATGTGGTTTTCTTTATTTTGAAGGTAAAGACTCGTTTTAGACTTGATGGTGAATGTACAAACACCAAAACGAATTTCTTCTTTTAGGTATAGTTTTAAGCCATTATATTTTAAAAAATATAAAAAATGATTCCTCATTTTGAAACGTCGAAATTGTGATATTGTCTTTTAAACCATCTCCTTGTATTTTGATTTAACTTAAACGTTTTACTATTTACTATTTTGAAGCCGGATTGGTTACACCTCAAATAAGATTTTAGTTAGATGTTATTAGATAGTATATTAGATTATCGTTTTCAAAGTTTTGATTGTGATAGGTGAAAATTATATGTAATTATCTTTTTTTACATACCTATTGAAAAATCACTCACCATCTTGTCCCGGTCGCCGGGTCCACTGCTGCCGGTAATCGTTGCGCCTCCTGGGATAATCCTCCTCGTAGCCAGAGCCCGGATAACTGAGCACCGAGTTGGACTCGCGGTGAGGTGTCCCCAGCTGGAAGTAATTGAAGTCCTGCTGATCCTTGCGTCGCTGCGACTCAGACAGACCCCAGTACGATGAGGAGGATGAGTGTTTGCTGCTTCCGCCGTAACTACCTCCGTAGTGCCCCCAGTTGTCCTCGCCTCCAATCAGATAGGGCACGAATTTGTTGGGCTTCTTGTAGGAGCCTGGAGGTCCCGGGGGTCCTGCTCCATCGCGATCGAGGTAGTTGTGCGACGGACGACTTGGTGGTCTGTAGGGCGAGTAATCCGAACCGGGACGATAAGGTGGGCGGTACTTGTCGATCCGATCCGTTTCCGGCCGTGGCGGTCTGTACGCGGAGCTATCGTAGCCGGAACTACTTGGCAAGGTTTCCCAGCGATCCGGTCTTCCGGGCCGATAATGTGGCGGATCGTGGCGGTCCACGTAAGCATGATCTCCGCCATAACTGCTGGGCGGGGTGTGGCCGAAGTATCCTGAACTGGAACCCGAACTCGAGCCTGAGCCGTGCGAGGGGAACTCGTAAGAGGATTGAGAGGAGGAGGACGAGCTGTGCGAGCCATGGAACTCGGAGGAGAAGGGCGGTCGGTGTTCGTATGAGCTGCTTGGAGGACCTGAGGGACCGCGATAGTGATCCACGGCAGTGCTGCTCGGCGGGCGGTAGTGATCCCTGTCCCTATCCCTGTCCCGATCCCGATCTCCATCCCGATCTCCATATCCCCCTCCACCGCCGCCACTGGGCTTGAAGTAAACGGGCTGGCTGCTCACAGGACCCTTGGAGCAATCCTGGCAAGCACTGCGACGACAGCTGCTCGGCGCATTGCGGTCCCTCTCGTAGTAGTCGTAATCCGGGTGCCTTAGCAGATTGGTATCCCGCCGATCTGGACTGGAGTACAGGTCCATCTGGGCCAGCGGCATCTCGACCAGCTCGCAATCGCCCTGTCCATGACCCGAAGGATCCAGCCGGTAGTTGAAGCCCTCGCACATGAAGCGCCGTTCCCGTCCGCACTCCCGCATGCACTCCTCCACCCGCTCGCAGGATATGGAGCGGCGCACGAAGTGGGGGGCAATCCGCTTTCCGGCCAGGACTCGTCGGAAACAGGCTGAAAAAGGAGACGAAGTGGGTGTTGCAGTGCCAGTTGCAGATGCTCTTCGCCTTACGCAATTGTGGGCAACTCAAAAAATAGGAAAAAAGATCAACCATTCAACGTTTGGAGTCAGTGAAGCGAGGACAGAACCCAAGATCGGGGCTGGGTTGCTTCATGGGTGTCTGCACTTTGAAAAAATTAAGTATTTTTCACTGAAAAGGGCGAGAAGATGGCAGCTACCTAATATCTCAATAACATAATATTTTGTGAATGAGCAGAAAAACGAATTGTGAGTCAGGTGATATAAAAGTTATCATCCTTTGTTATACCCTTGCAGAGGGTATTATAATTTTGGTCAAAAGTGTGCAACGCAGTGAAGGAGACATCTCCGACCCTATAAAGTATATATATTCTTGATCAGGATCACCTCCTGAGTTGATATAAGCATGTCCGTCTGTCCGTCTGTCCGTCTGTCTGTCCGTCTGTCCGTCTGTCTGTTTCTACGCAAACTAGTCTCTCAGTTTTAAAGATATCGAGTTGAAACTTTGCACACACCCTTCTTTCCTTTGCACGCAGTATATAAGTCGGAACGGCCGGGATCGGCCGACTATATCCTATAGCTGCCATATAACTGATTGATCGGAAATGCCATAACTTTGGTGTTTTTAAAGTTAGGAAGTTGGGATTTTCTATGGGTTTTAAATTTGACCAATCAATCCGACCTACCAAATTTCATAAGGATCGGCCGACTATATCCTATAGCTGCCATATAACTGATTGATCGGAAATGCCATAACTTTGGTGTTTTTAAAGTTAGGAAGTTGGGATTTTCTATGGGTTTTATATTTGACCAATCAATCCGACCTACCAAATTTCATAAGGATCGGCCGACTGTATCCTATAGCTGCCATATAACTGATTGATCGGAAATGCCATAACTTTGGTGTTTGTTAAGGTGGGAAGTTGGGATTTCCTATGGGTTCTATATTAGGCCAATCAATCCGACCTACCAAATTTCATAAGGATCGGCCGACTATATCCTATAGCCGCCATATTACTGATTGATCGGAAATGCCATAACTTTGGTGTTTGTAAAGTTAGGAAGTTGGGATTTTTTATGAGTGTTAAGAATGCATTATATGAATAATTTTGGAGAATATAATTTACAGAATATTCTGCAAGGGTATTTCAACTTCGGCTCCGCCCGAAGTTAGCTTTCCTTTCTTGTTTTAAATTAAATTAATATCAATTACCAAAAATAACCGCGGAGAGCATTTGCATTCTTCTTTTTGTTTTTACTCTTTCTTTTCTAATTAAATAAACATTATATCAAAAACGAAGCTACCATTTAGGGTAATTGAAATAAAAGTGTGGGAAATCTACCTAAGAAATACACAAGATTCGTTAAAAACCCTAGCTTTTCTTAGACAACGTCTGTGACTATTACTTGACAGGCAGCAGCAATTTCGCTTTCTTACTTTCCATTGAAGATTTAAATTGTAAAATTGTTTGACTAGAACAAGGAACATCTTTTTTGGCGAGTGCACTTATGTCCAAGCTGGTTTCTGTTTCTACTACGGGTCGAATTGTTTTCGCTGTTGTGTTTTTGCGGCACATCCGCTGCCGTTTTGAGTAAATTATGTTCGAGTCATGTTGGGTGCCGTGTACTTCAGCGAAGATTATCTCCGGGAAAATTGCCAGCCAAGACAACGTGTTTTTCACGCAGAACGATGGAAATTATGCAAATTACTTTAATACGCACTCCGAAATTCGGTCGAGAGCTGGCCCAAGTGGAATGACCTACAAGCGTTTGGCCCCTTACCTTTGGCATCCTCGACTATGATAATGGTGCTGCTGAGATCGGTGTGTCTCGTAGGACTAACGAACTTCGATCCGCCGTCGTAGACGCGATTCAAGAGCAGAAGCAGCGACAAAAGCCCACAAATGCTGCCCATTTTTGGGGAGTTTATTATACCAAAGCGGTGATTTTGGTGTGATTATGTGATTACGTAATGGCTAAATTAGCGTTCTGGGCTAATTAATTTCTGTGCAATGTCAAGCGCTCGAAACAATGGGCCTTAGCTGGCCATCCCGCTCGCACACAGGACACGGAGACGCGAACACGATTTCCGGACAGATTTTCCGACGCGCGGCGCTGGCGATTCTAATCGCGAATGAACAGCGGCTGTGGTCAAGCTTGCGGTTTTATACGGCGTTAGAAAATCGCGCGCGATTTTCGAGCTTTTCGCTTCTACGCTTCTGAACCATCTAAGCTTTTCGCTCTGGCGCTCTGAAAATCAGAAAACCCCCGCTTTCAGTGGATTCTTTTTTCCGACCGACGCGGAGAGCACTTCGTTTGCCCAGAAGCCTTGGATCTCCGGTATAATGAGCTTTTTTTTGGTGGAAGATGCCTATCTTCGCCGATGATTCAGATGAAAATACGAGGGTACAGATCGCTGCGAGATGCGATGCTGATGGGGGCAGCCAACCGTTAACAGACCCCGCTCAAGGATGCCGCATCTTGATATGGTGCTTATTATTTCGTTTCAATAAGAGCGAACTTAATGAGGTACTAGGAAAACCTAAGCCCAAACAGTTAGCCGGCTGATCATAGCCGTTCTGAATATATCATAGGTGAGCTAAGTGGATTTATGGCCAACTATAATTTTGTTTTCGGCTCAAGGATGGACTATTTTTTAGACTGTTGGCGCCATGGCAATTAAACGCGGAGCTCTTTTTGTCTGAAACTCTACTCTTTGCTTGAATTTGTGAATAGAATTTCCCATAATAAAATTACTTCTTAACTAATACTTTAACTACTTGTAAAAGTGTTTTGAAGAAGTTGTCTGTATCTTTAACTTTTTTTTAACAGATAGTCTTATATAAATTAATATTATTATTACATTTTATGGTAAGAAACTTGAAAGGAAGTGCAGCTAAAGAAAAATGAATTATCCTTTAGTTTTAAAATGAAACAAAATTTCATTTGTTCTGTCAAAACTGGAAAACCTTACTGAATATTGTTAGAATATGGTTTACTATCTATAGAATAAAAAGTATATATATATATATATTTATAATGCAGTCCCAAATAACAAACTAAGGAACATAACAGCTTAAAAATGTAAAGAAATCCTTTCTAGCCCACAAAAAGTATTACTTTCAAAAGCAATATCTCATCATGCACTTCCAAGTTCCTTGCCTAAGTCTTTTGTGCTTGCCAAGATATTTCTGACTTATGCTCAATTTCTCAGGGTTTTACTGCCTTTCCCAATCAAGCCTGACCACAGATATGAGTCCATCGATCATATCGCCCCCTCAACCACCCAAAGCAGCCGACTTGAGTGCATTTCCGTTTCTGAATCAATGTCACTGCTGTCAGGCGGTGCACCACCGCGGTGGTGCTACGAACTCAAACCGCAATTGTGGGTGGTTTTTGTGCGCCGACTTGGGGTTCCCATTTGCATACAATGACTGCCAGAGGAGTGTGCATGCTGAGTGCAGTTCTACTCCGTTCTGTTCTATTCCGATCTTGCACAACGCCATAGAACCGCCAAAAACTGGAGATACATATAGCGAAGATCGCTTCCGCCTCCCAGCGAACTGTAGCCCAATCTCCAAGTGTAAATTACGATCTGTCCCACGCCAAATAAAAGCAAGCTAACTAACTAGCGAACACGCCACCTCAGAAACACAATTAATTGCGCCAACGTCATCAAGTTTGGCATTTGAACTTGGCTTCTCTTGGCACTTGGCATACGAATATAGCATATGGTATACTCAGTAGGCTTATGTCACCACCACCCGCTGGGTTCATGTACTCCACTCCGTCACACTTGGGAAACCCGAAAGGAAGTGGCGTCAAAATCAAAACACAAATTGTTCTCTGATGATCTGCCTTGGTAGTTTCAGAATTGTCATAAATCTTCTGCACTTGACAAGTCAATTTCTTCTGTAAAGCAATGAGATCATATTAACTGAAGAGACCGAAACAAAATCTGGTGGAATTAGTTTTGAAGGGCTTATCTTTGCAGAAATGAGGTAGCCAGTCTGGAACTGATTTTAGTCTTGGGGCCCATTTCAATGGTATATAAAATAAATTTATATTATTATATCAATATAGCTTTGAACTTTCCTAGCTTAAACTTCGTCCGTCAAGCAATTAGAATCTAAGTCGTACCTCATTGCAATGATTGATTTTTACTTTCCAGTGATCTTCACTGTATAATTTAATTTTTAGGAATAATTTCCTAGCAAAATTAAATACAAGAACCGAAGCAGCAAAATACTCCATGTGGGTGACCTCAATTTTTGCATTCCCATTTTACTCAGCTTGCCATTTATCAAAACTTTGGCCACAGCATTATTTATTATACCGTTTTGTGGGTGGGTTAGTTCGTGGAGCTTTTGGCTCCGTTGTGTATATTATGCGATTGTGAATAATGCCGATGTTTACTGCAACCGCCCACTCACCCCAGACCCCAGATCCGATGAGCATTATGCCAGGCTAATGGGTTTAGTTTTGTTACGCAAATAAAAGCCGGAAAATGTGGGTCAATCGGGCGACTGCCATCTGTCACTTGACCAGTCGGTCGGCATGGACCCCGAAAGCTAATGAGTTTTAGTTGTGCGCCATGTTAATTCTAAATTTTAGTTGTTTTTTGTTGCAACTCTCAAGTGACCCGTGTCATCGTCTGTTTATATGGTTATAGACACAATTGCATGATTTTAAGGTTATGGGGTTAGCTTTGGGGCGTCGCGAATCCATGAATTAGTTGAAGGGACCAGGGCAAGGAATACCATAGGTCTACTCACCCTTCAGTTCATCCATGGGATATCCCAGTCGGTCACGATCTCTATCTCCGGGCATGGGTCGTTCTGAAAAAAAATATATAAATGGAATATAATATTTTTCTTCTTATTGTTTTGATTTGTATACCCTTAGGCTATCCCGAATAATTTAAGACGAATAATATATAATATTTATAATGTTAATAATATTTGTAATAAAAATACTCCCTTCAAAAACATATAAAGCACAAATGGAGAGGATATCAAATGTGTTTGTATTTGTAAGCTTTGAATTCTTCAAATGTTCTCACACTTATAAATTGCAAATTTTTTTGATAATGCAAAGTTGAAAAATGTTAATGACAAACCAATTACTGTTAAACTTATATTATATATACAGCCAAATAAGAGTTTCGAATAATTATCCGTTCATAAATATATATATACATATTATAATATTATATTATTTTTGAAAATTGCTCAGAAAATAAAAAGATGTTGCTTCATAATCTGACGAAATAACGTTGGGCACCAGTATTTATACCCGTTACTCGTAGAGTAAAAGGGTATATTGTATTCGTGCAAAAGTATGTAACAGGTAGAAGGAAGCGTTTCCGACCCTATAAAGTATATATATTCTTGTTCAGGATCACTAGCGGAGTCGATCTAGCCATGTCCGTCTGTCCGTCTGTCTGTCCGTTCGTATGAACGCTGAGATCTCGGAAACTATAAAAGCTAGAAGATTGGCATTTTGCATGTAGATTTTAGGAGTTCCTACGCAGCGCAAGTTTGTTTCAAAATGGTGCCACGCCCCCTCTGACGCCCACAAGCCACAAGCTGTGGCCACAGTTTTGATGCTATTATGAAAATTTTAATTGATATGTATTTGTTTCGTCAATACCTATCGATTGGCCTAATAAAAGTTTGCCACGCCCACTCTAACGCCCAAAAACCCATTAAACGCTTAAGCTTGGCTAGCGCCTACATTTCCGCGCAATACAATAGCGCCATCTAACGGATGACTTTGGACCAGCTGGCCAAGGTGCTCAGCAGAGTCAACATTAATTCTCGATAAGGATTTCTATTAAAGGAAATTGCGATGGTTTTCATTTGTCAATACCGAACTATATCCCAAGAACTATGCAAATAAAATCAAGTTAGCCAAATTGGAGGTCTGAGTCAAGCAATGGCGTATGTGTGTATGTATGTAAGCATATACATATGTATGTATTTACATTGTACACAGTTGCAATTGCCTGGCAAAGATAACTCCTTTCAAAGAAAGCTATTCGCTATACCCGTTACTCGAGTTGTGCAAACATTTAGACTTTAATATACATAATACTATTTAAGAATGTATGTGTTTAGCCAATATAAGTATGTATGTTTAATATTTATAGTCAATTTATTACAAGAAGGCATATTTATATTAAGTTGTTTAGCTGAGTAACGGGTATCTAATAGTCGAGGCACTCGACCATAGCGTTCTCTCTTGTTTTGTACTGAATACCACCACCACCTTAATATACACTTACTGTTCCCTTGCATGAAGTCATCGGGATTGAAGTAGGTGGCAATGGTCTTGTCATCGTCGTATGCTCCGTATCCGTCTCCGGGTCGCATAGCACTGCCGTTCCTTCGGACGTACTCATCCCGCGGTGGTGGAGGTGGACCTTCGTAGGGAGGGGGTGGACGTGCTGATGGTCCATTCATCCCGTAGCCATCGTGCGGCGACATTGCCGGTGGATCGGGTCGATTGGTATAGTCCGGCCTGGGCTCGCGATGGGGATCAAAGCTGGGACTGGGTCGTGGTCCATAGGAAGGCGGTGTGGAGCTGTCGTAGGGGCGGGGTGGATACTCCGGACGATCGGCTGTGGGGCGTGGCGACATGGGCGGATAGTCGGGACGATCAGCAGTCGGACGCGGTGGCCTAGCCGCATAGCTGGGTCGCTCCTCCGAAGAACCACTCGATGGCCTCACCGTCGGCGGTGTATACCTCTCCGGGGACCCGTAGCTGTACCCGTTTCCGTAACCCAACCCAAAGATAGGTCTTGGCGGGCTGTGGGGCGTGGGTCGGATGCCCTCGTCCTCTGCTGGTTCGATGGGTCCGTAATGCGGTCGATATCGCTCGTCCACTTCGGGGGCATTGGCTGCATAGCCACCGGGAATGTAGGCCTCCTCGTTGGGCGACGGATAGTTGCTCTCGTACAGCGTGGGGTACTTGTAGAGCGGATACAGGTCGTGTGAGAAGTACAGCCGGTCGCCCACACCAGGTGGCGGCAGGGAGGGGGGCCCCAGCGGAGGAGGGGGTGCTCCACCTCCGGTGTGGGGCGTGGGGTTCACCACCAGCACGGGCGTATTGCCCACATCCAAAGGCCTGTTTGGCAGATCCAGTGGCGTCGGACCGGGCGATATGGGACTCGGTCCGGGCACGGGCAGTGGACCGGGGGCAATCGAGTTGTCGCTCAAGTCGAAGCAGTTAGTTTTGCGCGTGTACAGATCAAAGTCGGGATCGAAAATCACGCCCCCCGGCCGCCCGGCGCCCCCCGATCCGTACTGCTCCGATGACAACTGACAAGTGCCGTTTCCGCGTCGATGAACACTGCAAAAATCCGAAAAATATAAAAGAAAACACACATATACCTAAGGTGGAAATTGGGCAATCAAGGGGTGACAGGTGGAAGACGACTCACCCGAACGAGATGGCCTGACACTTCTCGCCCGCCTGCAGACACTTCTCCTTGCACATCTTCAGCGAGTTGGTGTCTTCGGTGCGGAAGGTCTTCTCAAATGGCAGCATCGCCTCCAGTGCAATCCGCTCGAAGCAGTCTGTCGATGCAAGATGGTAGATGTAAGATCCAAATTACAAAAGGTTCACCTGGCAGTTAAGTAATCCCCCCCCTCGTTTTAAACAATTGCGTCACCCCACTTGCACTTTCAAGGCCACCGCTGGTGCTCCACTTCGTCCACTCTACGGTAGGTTAGTTTTATTGACTCTGCAATTGTCTGTTTTCGATTGTTGGCTGGCTTTGTTCTCCATTTGGATTTGAATTTGAATTTTATTAACTTTGCGTGCTCGCGGGACGCAGTTGGGTGACCCATAGAATTTTTGTCAGTGCATGAATAATTCAAAAAGGTCAAACCATAGACAAAACACATTGGTCTGCGGTGTCTGTGGTCTGACATGCTTGATGGATTAGCCCCCAGCCTATGGATAATGTCATAATTTTTTCCAAGAAATTATCTCATTTAGAATAGTTAAATATTTCCTAAGTAACGTCAGTTGTAATATTTAATAAACAAAATTCCACTAGAGCTTTAATTATGCTACTACCGATTAGGTTCATAAATAGTAAAGTAATTTCATGTTATCTACTATTCTATATTAAATTTAGTACACCTTTAATCTCTTACTTTTTGCGCCACAGCTGGGTTTCAAAACCAAAATGGGTTCACAGCACAAAAACTAGTATCTTTAATCACTCCGTTAAGAAGTATTGTAAGCATTTTCCCATTCGCATAATTCTCATAAAAGCCAGTTCTCAAAATGACATTAAACTGATTTTACGACCAATTGTATATTAAATGGTATTTATTAGCATGGTAACTGTATTTTGAATGCTGTAGTAATTGTGAATGATGGGAAATCTGTTTGTTTAATACTTTTTATTTTCCAATTTAAATATTAACTTAGATAAGAAACACTGTTAAGACTTTATTGTGCAAATACTTGTTGTTCCTATTTTTACAGTTAATATTATCTTCATCAAAGTATATATCATTATTTATTAGTTATAGAACTCAAGGAAACTATATTTACTTATCTTTAAAATTAATATAAAACAAATGTTTTCTTTGTATTGGAACCATAACTAATATTTATCATGATGATAGCAACTCCCAACATTCCACTTACCATTTCGTGCGGATACCAATTGATTGTCGACCGTCAGACCCTCAGCAATATCCCAAAAACCGATAAGGAGAAATACTATTTGCAGGCGCACTAATCGCTGACCACGCGTGTTATCGCTAATCGCGATCATTGGGCCCGATTAATTTGGGACCCCAGTGGCGGTGGTTAAAATATGATGATGCTTTCTTTTAGATTTGCTCTCACTTAACTCGCTTTTTTTGACACTTCCCCTTTTGCATTATCGGCGGTTTCACTTGGGCTTTTGGCCAGAAGATTTGCTCGAGGCACCGATGGGATGGACGGGAGATTTCGAACTGAGAGACGGCGATCCGCTCGAGGCGCGTAGAAACCTTCTGCTTCTTTCTTCCGCCTTTCTTCAAAGTCGCGTGTTTCTTTCTTTGTCTTTTATTCGCTTTTTTGTTTCTGACTTTCGCGTTACGATTCGCTACTTTTCACATTCTTTTCACCGTTAATTATGTTGCCAAAATATGCAGATCGTTAAAAATAAGCCGGGATCGGCTTTATTTATGGGCTCGCGGGCAAGAGGAGACGTCTAAAGATTCTGCGGTTGCGGAAGAAGCCGACTTCACATAATTATGATGGGTCTCAGCTGTAACTGCGGGTGGGAGAGGGAGGTGGAGGGCGAGAGTCAATAACCTGGCCAACCAAGCGGTACGGAGCCTTCTTACAGGCGATAACGTCAGAGTTCACTGCACAGGTGCCTGTGACCTTTCGCCCAAAAGTTTCTGGTGTTGCCCGATAATTAAAAACTCTAATGACAAAGTGCTCATCAATGCGTAAATCCAGCATTTGTCATGCCAATGCCGAAAGCCCCTAAAATAATAATAACTCAACTTTTCATAGTTGCAAAAAAAACAATTAAGGTAAGAATCTTGATGATTAATTAAAGCTGACAGGCGAAAGAATACTTCTCGGAACAAAAATGAAATAATTTTGATGGTGAAAATTGTTAGATTAGATTCGCCGACTTTCTTCTTTTTTGGGGCGAGGGAAATTAAGCTGGGAAATGTAGCGAATATAACGGCATTTCCGTTGCGCTTTGACACTTTGCAAATCTCCACAATTTCGGCTAATGACAAGACAGCCCCACCAAGCACACACCCAATTTCAATTTACTTTTTTAGCTTCTTGTTTTAACTTTTGCATTTGATTCGGCTTTGGGTTTGTATATTTGTTTTATTTTTCTTTTATTTTTAGGGCCCGTCTCGTTTGGTTTGGCTTGTTTTCGCTGCCTCGCGCACTCGACGCCGATCCGCACTCGCTAAACAATTGAAACTAAATAAAATTCTGATTTAGTTGTGTTCGAAACTCATCGGAAGAGCAGAAAGCGGCGCAGACGCGACAGTGCTGCGGCAGAGCCTCGGGCAGAGGCAGTGGCAGCGACCGAGGCGGGCAAGCATCTCTCTTGGCAATTTGTTGTTGATACACTTCGATACAATGTTTACTACATTTAAATATGTATTTTAGACATTTAAAGAAGAATGGAAAATCTTCATTAAAATGTGTACTTATTATCCGATTTATAATTGATAAGTAATTTCTTAATCCAACTTTCAGGCTTACAAATTAAGTTTATTTAACCGTAATCATGTGTTTTTTTTTGGCTAAATATACATTTAAGCTACTAGCGTGAAGCTAATAAGAATGAATTTAATTATTAAATTAACTTAATAAATAAAAAACTAACTTACTAACTTAAAGAACTCCAACAACTGTGTCGCGACAAAATAAAAGATGATACATTGATTACTACTGTAATTTTTATTACTTTAAAATTAGTTAGATTAGACCCTAAAAATATATTTAATGTTCTTTGAAATTGTTCGTCACTTTTTCCTTGAATTGAAAGTAGGTTTATCTAGTTGGTTAAGAACAAATAACTTCAATCAGCTTTGTATTTAATAAAAGTTTAACTTTGTAAACTTATTTCTCCTTAAAGCTTGGAAGCCTTTTATCCCAGTGTAATTTAGATGTTGTATATTTCGATGGTAGGCATGTAGTGTTTAGAGAGGAATGAGGAGCAAGAGGCGCTGGAGCTTGGCTCTGCAGATCGTCATCATCATTATCAACATTAGCATTGCCCACGCTGCGCCCACTTGAGACATTTGTGGGCAAGGGGGCTTTCAGAGGAAGGGAAAGAGCTACTTGGGGGTTCGTCGGGTTCCCCCTATTCCCCGCCCCCAATAGTTGGCAATGACTCTTAAAAATTGTTTTAAATAAAATTGTAACAGAGAAACAAATCCACATTTTGTGAAACCCTCAAATGCTCTTTGGAATTACATTTTATTAATTAAGAAAACTTAGAAACTAAAACTTTAAGTCGTTCTCGACCATTATAACTAATTACCATAAAAATAAAAAGTTCCAATATAAGCAAATAATTTAATACAAAACAACCTTTTTTTGTGTGGCACTAATGAAATACATATTGTTACAAAAAATAAATATAAAACCTAAACGTAAATCAAAAGCAAAACAAAACAAAAAAATGAATTTAAAATTCAAGGGTAAAATGGAGCACCTTACTTTTAACACCATTTCCACAGTTGCCAAAACGCTTAAGCTAGTTCATATACTCCGTATATTACAAACATACAAATAAAGGCACGTTTGCGTGATTATTGTTTGTGTGTTTTGTGTTTCTTTTGATGCAATTAGAAAAAGAACTCTTGGCTGGAAGACGAGATTCAGTGGAGCAGTCGAATTAGAATCGCACCTGAAGCAAAGAATCCGAGAGTTTTAGTTTAGGCGCTTGGAGAGTTTTCTTTCCGCATTGCTGACCGCTCTAAGCGGTGTGAAATTCAAATTTAACGGACACCCAGCGGCTTAGCCGCTGCCCACATGTGCATCTGGGGTTTCAACTCAAGCGTTAATTCGAGCAAGTTTTCACAAAACGCTCGAAAAAGAGATTTTTTAAAGATGGGGAAACCAGGCGGTGGGCGGCTGGGGGTGAGGTTCATAATTGGCGACACCTTTAACTGCCGACCTTGTCATGCTCGCTGGCGTCGTCTAATTCAGGCCGGGGTTGTTCTTCATCAGCGCCTCGCCATCGACTTCAAAAATCTGCGCCGCAGTCTGCGCATGCGCAGCAGTCACACTGCGGTCGACTACGACGTCGGCGCCAGCAGAGGTAGGAGAATCTGTTTGGAGTCGAAATGGGATTCGCTGAAGGCAAGATGAGCTCATTAGGCAGCTAATTTGCATACCAGGAACTCCTAGGAATTCTAAGTCGCGCCAGAGGTTACGCCCCTCAGCCAAGTCATCTAGAGATTGGGGATTGCCCGATGGTGAAGTTAAAAATAAAATGAAAAATTGGACAATGATTTTCGCAAAAAACAGGAAAGGAAGCAAGCCGAAGTTTATATACCCTTACAACTATTGCAAAAATTAAATATTTTATATTTTAATTTGGATGTTCAAAAAAAAATGAAGCTGGGTCGATTTGTATACCCTGGCAGAGGGTATTATAATTTTAGTCAAGTAAGTATTTCCGACCCTATAAAGTATACATATTCTTTATCAGGATCGCGTCCTGAGTTGATATAAGCATGTCCGTCTGTCCGTCTGTCTGTTTCTACGCAAGCCCTTCTTCCCTTTGCGCACACCCTTCTTTCCTTTGCACGCAGTATATGAGGTGGAACGGCCGGGATCGGCCGATATCTTATAGCTGCCATATAACTGAACGATCGGAAATGCCATAACTTTGGTGTTTGTTAAGTTAGGGATTTTCTATGGGTTTTATTTTTGGCCAATCTATCTCACAGCTGCCATATAACTGAACGATTGGAAATGCCATAACTTTGGTGTTTTTAAAGTTAGGAAGTTGGGATTTTTTATGAGTATTAAGAATGCATCACATGAATAATTGTGGAGAATATAATTTACAGAATATTCTGCAAGGGTATATCAACTTCGGCTCCTTCTGAAGTTAGCTTTCCTTTCTTGTTTTTATCAATTTTTCGATCGATCCTATAGAAGCTAAATTATATATTCATCCGTTTGCAAAGTTTCATCCAAACAGCTTTAAAACTAAAGGGCTACTTTGCGGAAAAACGGACAGTCGGACGGACAGACGACCATGGCTAGATCAACTCGCCTGGTGATCCTGATCAAAGTATATATATTTTCAGAAATTATAATACCATCTGGAAGGGTATACTGAAAAATTCCTAATAACCTGGAACCAATCTTTGGATGCGCGGAAAGGTAAAAACTGTCCTGGGTTCGCAACCCGACCATTTGGAATCATTTTTCGAAGTTGTATTCCACTTAAAGTAAATATTTTGTTCTTCATAAATATTTTCGTTTAAAAATTTTCAAATTTGTCAATTTAAAATTTCTGAAAATGTTAGAAAACTATTATAGACAAAGCTGATGACTTATTATCGTGTCACTCCGAAATATGCGATATTAATAATATTATGTTTTGACTATAAGGATAAAATATATCCTATAATCTGAAATCTTGACTCTATTCCGCTCTTAAATCGATTAACACTACTTACTTTATTACTTTGTTCTCCGGACTTTTACCTCTATTGTCATGTCTGGCGTCTGTCCTCTGTGCGATACACCGCATCGCCCTTTGGCCGGTTGCCGGTACTGGGCTGAAACTTCAGAACTCAATATTTTTCAATATTTTTCAATATTTTTCTACAATCACATCTTTATAAAATAATTTTCATAAAATTTGAAATTTTCTAAGTCTGGACCAAACATTTTACCTATCAAATGATTGGGCCAGACTTAAAAATTTTAAAATTAAAAAAAATGTTTTTTCCAAATTTATCCGTTTTGGAACTTATCTTCTTCAGAATCGCAACTAAAATCAAATATATTACTCGATTTCTTTTTCATCTCTATCGATTTCCGCCATTATTAACTATAAATGACCCAGGGACTCCGCCCCCAAGCAGGTCAAGTCTGCTTCGCCAAACGGCTAATACCCGAATGGCCGAAATAGAAGACCGGCACTGGCACTTCCACGCATTGCACAATAATGTGTGCCTGGGCATATTTGGCTTGGGGGCTGCTCCACATATCGCCCAAATCGCTTGAATGTGCGGTGTTTGCTTTGGCACTTGTCCCTCGACCCTATCGAAGTCCGAAATCGCATCGCATCAAAATTCATCCGACTTGCGGTGGCGATCGGCGCTTTTGCGGACGCACTCCGCCTGCCAAGTGGGTGAGGCTCTGCTTCTGGCCGATGATGTGGGTCCGCGAATTGACCACGTTTCTAACGTATCTGCGTGGAAATTTAAATTTTAATTTCAGGTCGTGTCTAACTGGAAGATATTGGCGGCAGATACGATACGATGGCGAACCGATCGCCGATCAGAGCGGAGTGTGGTCCGCAGGAAATCCATGCCTCCAGCCGTGTCATGTAATCCGCATCGATTGGGTAAACGATTTCTGCGAGGGCGCATAAATTGTGGTCAAAAGCTGATTGGCAGTTGTGGGCCAGGAGGAAGACCCAACTGATAACACGTACCAAAATCATTCATCCACCTGGGTTGAGTTGCACGGATATGCAAATGCAAGGGAACATGTTTTAATAAAAATAGTTATACATATATACATAGATATTTGAAGTGCTTGGTGGAAAGCGAAAATTAACTTTGTTTAATTTAAAAATTCAATTACGATATTTTATTTTTGACGTATTGAAAGTCAACTTCATTTTTAATCTGTTTAAGAACATTATTAAAATTTTAAATATTTAAAATATTTTAAAATAATTTCCAGTGCTACGTTTACGTAATCTTTAATGTAACAAATTTACTAAAACTAATTAGCATCCTGATTTAACGGCTTTTTGGAAGCCCATTATTCACTTTACAGCTTAACAAATTTAATTAGCAACCTTACAAAGAAGTACTAACTCACAAAAATGCATTGGAACTACATAACCATACATGCATTTAAAACCGCAGTCTTAACACTAATGCAAATTAATTGTTTTTAATGCTTCATATTTGCAAATACTACTACTCAATAATTCAGATGCTAATCAAATCTAATGCACATCAATCCATCTAAGAACGCGTAAGATTGATTTATGAGCTAGTTATCTCGTATCAATCTGGCTAGCTTTTATCACAAACGATTTGTCCACTCATGTTTGACCAATCGACTGGACAGCCGGTCATGTTCCGCCGTCCAATTAGACGGCTATTTCGTTGGCTGTATCTGCATAACGACGAGCACTTGGCGTGTTTTACATCATGTTGGTGCCGAGTGAGCCATTGAGTGCGCATATGCGTCTGAGTCTCAATTGGAGTCTGAGTGGCCAGCTGTTCGGCTCTGGCTGGAGCAAAGATCCTATTACACAGAAAACATTATTAACTTTAAAGAATATTTATGAATTAGAAAACTATTGAAAATGATTTTTAACAAGGTTTAACACTGCGATATGAAAAATGCAATGCTCTGCATTTAAACAATGCAAAAACTATTGAAATTGAGTATAACAAATTTTCCTTATTAATATCCTAAAAATACATTAAAAATATTAATCAATATTATTAATATCACCAAAAAATATTGAATAATAAATTCAAAATTGATAGGGTTAGAAAAAAATAATCATAATTCGCAATTTAAAAACAATAATAGTAAGATTTAAATAAACTCAACTAAAATCAAGTTTTTTACGTTCAAAACTCGAATTTTCAAGAAATCTTCCATAAATGATCTCCTAATCCTATGTTTTATTTCTCCCTGTGTTATTTCGGGACCTGGTCTGATTTTTTGTGCGGTCCACATTCACAGAAATCAAAACTCACCCAACAGGAAGTATTTGCATGTGCAGATCTCGGGATCCCGATCCAAAACGATTCGTGAGCGCGTTCGCAGAAAGCGAAAGTAATCATCCATCGCAGCGGCCACCGGGTGGATTATTGTTTGGTTTTGCCACGGGCACGCATGGTTAGAAGGGGCGCGGGGCGGCCGGGGGCGTGGCATGGAAGCCATGGCATATTTATCACACAGACAAATATCCATTATGCAATTTGGCATGTCTAAAACGGGCAATTTGCCGCAAATGCAATAACATCCCGGCAAGAAGGGGGTGGGGTAAGTCGGTGGTTCGGTGGCTCGGCGCATCGGTGGTTCGGTGGGGCAGGATGGCAGTGGTGCGCCCTCAAACGCAGCAAAAGCATACTGGCCTACATACACAGAAGGCACGAGAGAGTGAAAGAGAAAATGGAAAAGTGATAGCAATAGCTTAACCCATATTGATACTAACTTTAGGTAATATAAGGTTACAAAAAAGTATCTTAAAACTAAGAACGCATACTTTGTGGGCTTTAAAATATCAAATTATAATATAAATTAGTTATGTCATGAAAACACTTTGGGCGCAAAAAAAATACCCCAAAACTTATTCGAAAGTGCTAAGTTTATTGAAGATCCCTCTTAAAAATTTCTAAATATAAGTGAATTTTATGATTTAAATTTGGTTCGTAGCAAGAAATAGAATATTTAACTTATTATATTGTTTATATTTACTAAATTTGGAGCTTTCAGTTCAGCGTTGAATGGGTTAAACAGTCCGCTAATTTAAGCTCTTGACAGTTGACTTAACAGCACAACAGCAGCAACATGCAACAACTAGTTGCAACAGCAGCTGGCGTGGCTAATGTTATGTCAGGGGCATTATAGAATGGGCCAAAAAACGATAAAATCAAAATCGAATTTCCGTAAAATCGTGTGATGCATTGCTTGATTAGAGCCACAACTGTTACTGTTAAGTAATTGCCCGAAATGCGTTTTATTGCAAATTTACGCTGTACGTGTTTCGTGTTTCATGTGTCGTGATTTGTTTTCTTTTTCCTTTTGGGTACATCCAAAACTTGTCTCCTGTAATTCCAACGCTGACCCATATTAATTGACACCACCGGCGACAGTAACCACAAAAAAAAGCATTCAAGGTCGTTCGCTGCAGATGTCTTCAAACCGATATGGAAGGGCCAGAAATTTGGATTAGCGTGACAACTTTGTTTTGTCTCCGCTCTCACGTTCACTTTTTTTGGCGGTCTGCAGAAGGCCGCTAAGTGATCCATTCAGTGACGATACATGTGCTACTTGGTCATTCACTTGGAATGATTTTACCCCCACTCCTCGCTGTTTTGCGATTATGATTATGAAACGAATGTAATTTGCCTCGTATTACACAAAACAGCAGCAAGTCAAAGTTCGATCGTCTGCCTCTGTGGACAACTGAAGCATGGACCGCTGCTAACCCTCCCCTTTCCACCGTCCGCTGGGTCTTAACCCCTCGTAAACAGAAGTCAACAACGGTTAACGTCTACTAACATGGCCAGCACTCGTCCACTGTTGTGGTTATTGTCGCGTTGCTGTTGCCAATGTTGCTGCCCGGTTTCGCCGATGTTGCTGTTGGGCTTCGCTGTTGTTGCTGCCGCTGCACCAACGTCACGTCTTTCTTGTGCAGCGCAGTCGACTCTTAACAAAATCGCTGTTGGCGCCGGGTATAAAACGGATGAGTCGCAGCCTGTGGTTATCAGTCACCACCTGACAGTGCTCCGGTTTTCGTATCGTCTTTCGTGCAGAAGAGTTCAGCTCAGCCAACCGACAATGTCCGCCCTGAAAGTATTCGTAAGTGCGACAAGGATATCGGTCTTAAAAGTGTTTGACAAAGTCATGTAAAACCCCCCGTTTGGAGCTGAAAAGGATTAAATTCAAGTGGACTATAGTGAACAAAATTGCCAATCGAACAAATTAAATTAACAAGGCTCAACCATCAAAATCGGCAGTATTGGAAACTTAAAGACATTGCAGGATAAACAATCTTACAAAACGCCTTAATTGAAAACATCAACTTTTTAGAAAAGAAGTTATGTTAGCAACATTTTGTGTTTTTATTTACAATGCTAGCTTTAGCTTGTTGAGTACTATTTGCAAATTCATCTTGTTTTACTAATACAAAAATATGTTTTGATTTAAGAATATTTATTTCTTTTATAATTTTTAACAAAATTTATGTTTTTACGATTTTGTCTAAACGTTACAGTAAACAGTTCTTTGTTATTTTATATTATTCTGCATTTGTTGTCAGTTTGAATCCTTATAATTTGTTCGTGAATTGAATTTTTCCAAGAAATATTTGTATTTTTACCTACTGTTTTGTTTTCAAGTAAACTTTTTATTTTACATACAGCTATCAAATAGAAATCAAGAGCATTTATCTAACCAGCTCCAAATTAAAATTAATTATACTGATTAATTCTCTGCCCAAAAAAACCTTTGCCATTTAAAATCGGACTGCAACACTTCCTTATCCCCTTTCAGATCTTCGTTGCCCTCTTCGCCGTGGCCTACTGCGCCCCCAGTCCCGGCTTCTTTGGCAAACAGTAAGTATCTCCGGTCGATCTGCACCTGAACTGATCCATAAATAACCCGAGCGAATCGATAAAAATACCCATTTCCCGCTTTATGCTAAGCTAACGAGCGGTCGCATGGGTTTTTAAACGCTGCGACTGGGCTGTGGGTATATAAAATATGTGTCCGATTGCGATCGAATTGAGCAATCAAAACGCTTGTAGCACTTAGAGCGCCCCGCTCCAATCGCAGTCTTTATTTCATGCACATGACTACCATTGAACTTAGCCGATCTTGGCTTGGATCGCGGCTTAGGAATTTCACAGGCTGCGGTTGGCATTTAATTCATTGTAATGCGCGCATAATTGTGCGAACTAATTGCCAATTCCGATTGGCTGCCAAGACGCAGAGTTCAAGCAACTGATTAGATTAGCTAATATGGCTGCCAATCTGACCGATTTCACTTTCGATCCGCAGCGAGCACCACACGATCCACGTGCCGTACAAGGTGCACACGGTGCACCACCACCACGTCCAGAAGATCCACGTTCCGGTGGTGAAGCACGTGCCGGTGCCCATCTACAAGGAGGTTCCCGTCCACCACGTCCACCACGAGGAGGTCCCGGTGCCGGTGCACCACGTCCACCACGAGGAGGTGCCCATCCACCATGTCTTCGACGACCACCACGACCATCACGGCTGGAGCTCCCACCACGGACACGGCTGGCTGTAAGCCACCCGTTGGCCCGATTGTCCTCCAACCCACCCACTCAGTCAGCCAGTTCAATATAAACCAGCCTGTAAATATTGTACAATGCTTAAGTTAATGAATGTAAATAAAATCACAATTCGACTGTATACAGAAAAATCGCACGTTGTTTGTTTATTGATCTATTGGCTAGTTTAAAGGAGCAACTTGTTCTTTAATATTATATAATCATTATTTGCAATGGAAAACATAAATATATGAATATCCAAGAATAGATATAGAATGTTTGATAAGACAATTCTTTCATTTAATAATTTACACATCAAAAATATCGAGCAACATTTTATAGAGTGAAGTTTAATATTTCTTTTGATTTTAAAAATCTTGCAATATTTATAATTGGGTTCATATCAATTCTTTCAATAACCAAATATTAAACAATTATTAATAAGTAATAAAAAAAGAAAATAAGAAAGTAAATAATAATAAACTTGTCTTATGTGCTTAATTTTATTTTTAATGATTGAACTAACAATTATGTAAAAACATGGATTCTTGTTTAATACAAAGCCCATCAATACATATAATTTTCGTAGTTACTAATAAACTGTTACTTTGGCCCCACAATTATTATGTAACTGCTTTGAAGTTAAATTTGTAATTTTGGTTGATTTGGTGGTTTCCAAGAATACGAATATTGAATTTCACAGATCATTTTAAAAACAACATTATTAAATGAAATTACTTTCATGAATTGCATGTTTTTTTACACAGTTAACCATTACCCTGGCTCCACATTGTTTATAAATTCGCTTCAAATTTAAACATATCATAATTTTTTTGCGTTTCCAAGAAATTCAAATTTTTACAATCACTGTTGCATTTGGCAATAAAATTACTTTCATGAATTGCATATTTTTTGCCACACAGTTGAAAGTCCCTAAATTTAAACAGCACCCAGAAAATGGGGCAATGCCATATTGATTATAAATAATACGCAAAACCGATTGCACGCACAGGTCAAATTGCTCGGGAATGTTATAATTTCGACTGGAGCATTGCTCCATTAGTTAATCCCATTGCAAGACTGTAATTTGCAGTTGCACTTGACCTTGGGCTTGCCTCCCGAAGGCGGCAATTAAGCCGAAGTTTTGCAAGAACGACTTTCACAAAGCACTCACTCGACCAGCTCCGACTGAGGTCGACCACCAGTCCGCTCCGCTCCCTTCCACTGATCTGGCCCAATCCGATCCGGTCCGGTCCGGTCACTCCGCTCCTGGCCCACGTAATGCTGTAAGTCAGGGGCGTGGCAGGGCGCATTCTCGGGCCATGAGAGCGGCAGTTCCTAGTTCACCACGCTTAAAACTGGTGCTAGGCCGATGGAAATTTGCAATTAAATATGTAGAATGTTTTTCCTTTTACTATCTCAAATTTTAATTCAGTTTCTAAATTTGCTTTTTAAAAAACATATTCTGAGAGTTTTCTAGTCGTTGGTGTTGGTAAGAGGTTTTGGCAGCTCGAGGTCATGTCTCCATTAAACTACAACTTTACAAAGCCCTTTAAAGGAATTTCTATCTATTTTTAATTTGGCCATTCTAAACCGCTATAATGCTCTTCCGTTTTACAATGAAGCTATGATATCTTTTATTAAAGTACATATTAACACATTTTTTCCATTTTTTTGTAAGTTCTAATTAATATTTTCTCTAATTTAAATCTCATAATATCTTAGATCGATAAATCACTATTTTCCTTACATTTTTCTTAGTTCAAACTAAATATGAAAGGATTTGGAAACACATTTTCTTTATGTAACAAAAATGTTGGGTATATTTTGTAGGTCATATTTGGAAAAATAGGAAAATGTATCCCCCATAGCCAATAAAATTCGTATTTCTTTGACCAACATTTTGCATTTATTTCGGCGCCAACAACAAAGAATTTCAGATTAATGTCCACTAATTGAGAACTGGGGAAAGGC
Source organism: Drosophila kurseongensis (assembly GCA_018153305.1). Taxonomy (NCBI): domain Eukaryota; kingdom Metazoa; phylum Arthropoda; class Insecta; order Diptera; family Drosophilidae; genus Drosophila; species Drosophila kurseongensis. The sequence goes on along the minus strand of JAECXX010000004.1, from coordinate 4,892,077 downwards.
GAAGCGTTAGAGGAAGGTGCGGGTAGCCGCAAGTGGACGGACCGCCCTAGTTGCAGTACGGGAAGTTGGGGCACTGGTGGGGCGAGACTCCGGCGGGGTAGAGGCGCTCCGTCCATCCGGGCAGCGGGGGAGCAGCGACCGGGGCACCGGCGTGTCCGGCGTTCACGTCGCAGTACGGATAGTTGGGGCAGGTCTGCGGGTTGATGCCAGCCGGATACTTATCGCCACCGGCCGCCGGAGCGGGAGCCGCGTTCCACGAGGGCTGGGGCTGCCATTGGGGCTGTGGCTGGGGGTTCCACTGTTGCTGCGGCTGCTGCCACTGCGGCTGGGGCTGGGGGTTCCACTGTGGCTGCGGCTGCTGCCACTGCGGCTGCGGGGCGCCCCACTGCGGCTGGGGATTGTGCAGGCGCGCATTATCACAGATGGGGAAGTTGGGGCAGTCCTGGGGATTGACGCCAGCCGGATACTGGGCAGCAGGTTGGTGCTGTGGCTTGGCCACCGCCAGAGCCACAAAGGTAGCGAAGAGCTGTAAAGATAGAATATTTTCAAGATATTGCCAAAAGCTATCAAGATAAAACAAAAAAACGTATTTACGGTAGTCAAATCTAGCAATACTTGGGACAATGTTAATTGACATTTCAAAAAAGGATGTTCCTATAAAACTAATTTTTGTAGTCTATGAGACTTAATATTATAATATTAGAAAGAAATTAAAACAAATTATAAGTTAAAACTGTATTAATTCTATCTTTCCAAAAAATTAAAATATGACTTTAATTATTGGAATTCTTAAATTGGTTAATAATCAGTAGGATAATGAGATTATCAGAAAAGTCAGAGCTAATGATAACTCGTACAACAAATTGAAGTAAAATTAGTCAATTTTGTCGTAGAATTAACTATTTTTAGATGTTTGCCTTGATCGAAGCCTGGTTCAAACGGCACTTACCAGCTTGAAGAACATGTTGGCTGTTTTTAGTGGGTGGGTGGTGCTGGAGTGGAAGTTGGTTCTGGTGTTGGGGGTATGGTAATCCTTGGCCAAATTGGACTATGAAGTCGTAGCTCAAACTTCCAATTGGGTTCCTGGTCAGCGCTGCACTGCTGCTGCCGAGCCCGGCCATCAGCTTATATAGCTGATGCTGGCTAGAACCGACTCTTGGCCGGGTCTCAATCTCAGCCAGAGTCTCTCGGCCAAACTCAGTTTCACTTTCATTGCTTGTTGCTGTTGGTGTTGCTGTTGCTATTGCTGCTGCTGCTGCAGTTGCTTTGCTTTGCTTTACTTTTGCTTTTGTTTTTGTAGTTGACTGATCTCGCGCATATTTTACTTGATTGGCCCAACAGATTATTATGAGTATGAGTCTTTGTTGTGGAGCGCGGACAAATAAATTGAACGGGGCCGACGGACAGGCATGTATGTGTATATACGGGTAATATGCTTAAACACCCAACTATGCAAACACATACGAATGTGCACTTATATCGAGTTACCGACATGCCGTCATTAGCAATGAACTAAGCCCCCAACTTGCATTTCGGCCAAAAAAAGAAATCTCCGTGCTGGTTGCTGTGTATTGTGAGTACGGGGTAGGGTATTTTTGACAAAGCCGCGTTGGCGTTTGGCCAATTTTCGATCCGCATTTGCCGGCCCAGCTTGCTGGGGGATCAGTTCGTGAATCACTTTACTCCGATTTGGATTCGCATTCGGATTCGGATCGTGTTAGAGGCACAGGTCGCCATCGGTTCTGCCATTGGTTCCACCATCGCCTTGGCATGCCACTGCCACATGTCGCCCGGTCTGCCCGGAAGGCAGCGGTGGTCCGAGTCATTGCAAACGGGTTTCGGTGCAGCGAACTTGCACTAGATCCCAATGCACAACATTCGAGAGGCGGCGTCGGCCCGAGGTTCACTTCTAGGTTCTAGGGCTGGGCGACATGTATCTAAAGTTGTAGGTTTCCTTAGGAAATAATTTAAGGATTGAATACTCCTGCGGCTCTTTGTTCCCATCAATTTTACAGACCCGGTTAATGGATCATACTTCTATGCTTTATCATATTGAAATTTTACAATTTTAGTAAAACAAATTTTTAAATCTTTTAAAATTATCGAAATTATCAGTTCTTTCTAATTTGTTTACCATCCAGAAGAATTATATTTAGTTCAAAACTTGCATATTGGAAATAAAAGTTACAATCTAATTTGAAAGAACATTATAACATTTTCATAGCACGGAGACTGGCACTAGTGGAAATAACATAACGTAACATTATTATGTACTTAAAAATAATGAAGGTAAGTGAACAGAATCACTTTGAATAAATCTACGCACTCCATCCCTAGTTTAAGATTTTCCATTGGCAGTTATATTTCCGATAACCCGTTATAGGTTGACGGCCGTTCACTCATTCGCACCACGCAGTGCCAGTGAAACTGAACTCAAAACCGCCTTACGCACGACTTCCTGGGCCGAAAGGCTGAGTTGGGAAATTCAATTACGTGGAAAAGAGCGAAATTCGCACTGCCACACAAATTATGGGCTAATCAGGCAGCGCCCAGTGCCCGCGGGTCGGCACACGACGATCGGGCTTACATGGCCATATGTATGAACATGTTATGTTGGGGGACAGACGTGCCCAATTGTTGGCAACGGTGTAACAGATTTAGTTTAATTCTTATAATTTGTGTTTGCCGCCAGCCATTGGCAGGAATTTGCGCGGGCGCGGCACCGTCCAATCCACACAGTCCAATTCCTACCCCGCCGCTCCACCGCGATCACAGCTGCACAGTGAAAAACCATGACCTCGTCAGTACTACTTTCGTTCTCAAAATTATTGGTTACAATAAAAAAATATATTTATGCAATTATTACTACCTATGATGTTTAAATTGATACAAATATAAAAAGTATTGAGATGATTAAGTCATAATGATAACGCAATCCTAATGTATTTTGAAGATAATTTTATTTTTCCTTGAAAGTTTTAAAAAACGTTTATCTTCTTTATTTGTAGAAAACATATTCAAATAAAACTACAATTTAAAAATTTTGTTGTCTACCACTTTGTTTATCTCTAAAGAATTTTATTTAACGATTTTTGATTAGATTTTCTGTATGACTTTGTCGGGCGATAAAAAAGTTTTAAAATGAGTTAAAAATGTTATTTATTTATAATGAAAAGATAATCTTAATGGATTAAATGCGTTATTCCTATGTGAATAGCAATAATGTGTCACAGAAGTTTGCTGTTCTTCATATCGATAACGATGCTTAATATGTGGTTATAAATCCTTATTTTCTAAAATAAAAATCAACAGTTAATGGCTGGTTATGAAAAATGTTAACTTTATGCCCGAATTTGGTGATTTTTTCGTGTGTAGGTGGGCGCTGGTGGTGCTGGTGGTGCTGGTGTTGGCCGGCTAATGCGTTATGTTACGTTGCTGCACCGCCAGATTGCCAGGCAGCCAGCCAGCCGATCGATCTCGTTAGCCTTGATCAATGGCCCGGAAAAACAGAATAAAGCTAAATAAAAGCCAGCGAAATTGAAATTGTTGACCGTTCGCATAATGCAGTGTTAGTCTGGAGTTGCTAAAGTCGCATGTGTGTGTTCTCGCGCTTGTAAGTAAGTATCGCTGCTGGCCAAGTGATATCGGCAGCGATGTCGGGTTTGCCTTTTTTGTCACACGCCGCGGCGTGCTTTAAATTATTATGCCATTAGTTGTCGCCTTATTTTGTCTAGATTTTAATTATCAATTTCCTTCTATGTTGACAGTTGTGGGAGTGGTGCCGCCCACACCTCGGGCGATTAGGTGGCTGACCCAAAGAAAGTGCTGGCTACTCGAAGCGTTATTGTATTCCATTCAATTCAGTTCTTCGACAATAAATTCATGATAACAGATTCTCATTAAAATTTGCTTACCAATAAAAAGTTAAATAAGTAAACTAATAAGCAAATAATCCAAGAATTTTGCTTGACTGCCGCCTAGAAGGTATACATCAGTGTGGAGTGTTGCCTTCAGGAGCTGGCCGCCACCTCAGCTTTGCTGACATTGGCGGCAGCGGATACAGTCTCCGATGTCTCAGTCTCCATTGCCAAGTCTTCCGTTACGGTGGCGACATCCCTGTCAGCTTCACTCGATGGCACATCCTGCAGTAGGGCTCTTCGTGCTGATAGCTCCTTATCTGAAAATGAATTCGGTTGTTAGCAACGCTATTTTTGGTGATTATACAAGGGGAAATCATTTTAAAAGACAATAAATTACGCGAATTCTAACAAAAATTATCATTATACAAAGAGTTTTAGGTAATAACAGAGTCACAGTTGTCAATTATGGTGTTATATATTAAAATTGTTTAGAACCTCAAATAATATTTTTTCAATACAAAAAAAAGCGAACGAATCCATTAAAATGTCTTCATAATGCGGATACCCCTTTAGATTAAATAAATACCAGAGTCATCATCGGATGATTCACTGTCTGAGCTGTCGTTGCGCTTCGTCGTCGATTCCGAAGGTGCCTCCAGGGAGAGGCGAGGCGCCACGGGTCGCTTCTTTCTTGCGGGGTTAAGTACATTGCAGAAGCCACACCTGAAGGTAGTGTACTCGTACTCTTCCTTGGGTAGCATTCCTGTGTAATATAAAAAATAGTTTTTAATAATTACCATTTTACTGTCGAAATTCATTAACTCTATATTTTCGAAAAACAAGAATTGGACAGGATAAAAAAACCTTTCTTTTAAAGTAAATTTCATATGACGTTTATGTGGTTGAAAATAATGTTAATATATATTAATTAATATATTTTATTATTAAATTAAGTAACTTTCAGGAATATAAGTCAGAATATTTCTTCGTTGTTAGCGAAAAAACTTGTTTTTAGTTGACATCAATTGAGCATTTGTGTATTCTATTCAAGTTTTTGGGTTAACCCTAGCCGAAATCGGAATGAAAGCAAAAGCCTAACCGGTTTTTCAACATTTATGTGCAATGTTTTGGTTTCAAGTCTAAGTGCTTTCCCAGCAGTAATCATAACCCACCGTTATGGGCATGGCACGCCTTGCAGATCATGCCGAATCGATCCTTTGCACTGTCGCCCACGATAAAGTCCACAATGCGATCCAGGGCGCTTCGCGATCGATCGTCCACGATGGGAAACGGCGATCTGCGCCGTAATTCTTGAACGGCGTGCAACTGCGGCGATGCTGACGTCACCGGTGCCAGTGACTGTGAGCTGATGACGCTGCTATTAAGCGATGTATTATTGTTGTTATTGTTGCGGTAGACACTGCTGTACGGTGCAAGTGATCGCTGCTGCTGCTGCCCGCCGGTCGTTGAAGCTCGGGCGGCTGCGGCGGCGGCTGGCTGAGGAGATCGCTCGACCAGCGACCGGTTGGGCGTAGAGCTGCTGTGCAGACCGCTGATACGGAGCTGCTTTTTATCGCCAAAACGCTCCAGGAGATTCACTGCCACCTGAGGAATGTATTATAGTATAAGATCTACGTAGCTTAAGACCTCTTTACAATATCTGAGTTCGCATCTGTGTTATTTTGGTAAAATGGTCCGATTCCTTTTTGTTAGCTCTCTGATATCTACAACTACCAAAAACGCAGATGAGAGTAAATAAAGGCGTTTTAGTCCTCCTTACAAAACCAGATATTTTTCTTTTAATTATAGAAGTGGTTATAGTGGCATCTCAAATACGATCTCGAGATATGAAATCATTCATATAACCATACTTTTCTTGATTGCACCCTTAGAGCTAAGGAATATTACAAGCTACCAAAAACTCAGATGAGATTTCAGCTCGTGATAGAGGATTTAAAGGGGGGCAAGTAATTAAAGAGGATATTTAAGCCCACCTTGTAGGTCTCTTTGTCCATGACCTGCTCCAATATCTTGCGCTTGTCCTCCTTGAGACGGGAAAGCTTATCGCCATTTTTGTTGAGCTTGCGCTGGAAGTACCACGTAAACAGCCGCCGCAGAAAGATAATGCTAGGAGATGCCGTGGAAGATCGGGGTCAGGCAAAAACCGGATGTAATAGAGATCAAAAAGTACTCACACAATCGGAAAGAGGAGCAGCGGAACCAAGTACATAAAGCACTCCTGGACCGTAGGCGGAAAATAGAAGAAGTACCAGAGTCCGAAGCCCAAAATATAAGCGCCGATGGTGAACCCCACAAAGTTCGTCACGAACCGCCGCTTCCGTTCCTCGGTGTTTATCATGTACTTCTCCAACGCCTGGATCTGCGTCTGCAGCCCCTCCAATACCGCCTCCGTAGACTTTTCCTTCTATAATTAGATTCGTGGTTTCACGACACATATTTTTGGGTCTTAGTATTTGCGCACTTTGGCAAACGGGGGAAGCTGCGGAGGAGGGGTCATCGGATATACGCACCCGGAACTTGGACAGCACGAATCCCATGGTGTGTTGTTAGGAATTTAACTAGAAACGAACAAACTTAAACATTTACTGGGCTTTTTTGCTATTAAACCGCCCGCTTGCCTAGGAATTATTTGATGCTCAGCGTGACCGTGGCTGTACCTTTCGAACAAACCGTGGGAACCCGAAAATATACTTAAATACCAAACGAACATCTTGGATGCAATCGCAGACTCAAACCATGCAATTATATTTTAATGGAAATGGCTCAAAGACACGAACCTTATGAGAAGTCTTCTCTTGAGAAATTAAAAAAATTGGTAAACAAATACGAAACGTTTGTAAATAAATATATTTTATTTTAAAAAAATATACATTCAGATTTATGATTTTTAAGAAAATAATTTTTTTTACTGTTATAAATTAATATTAGTCTAAAGCCTAGCGTCTTTCTTTAAATTTTGGCTAAATTATTATTAAAGCAAAAGGATGAGTAAACCCCTCTCATCTCTTTTAGTTTGAAACATTTTTTCCTATAAAATACAGATTTACATGCTTTAAAAGCTGATCTACAATAAGCGCAGCTTATATTTGTTATTTGTGACAAGTTCAAATTCTTTTAACTTTGGCATGGCATAGGGAATTAGTGATGGGAAAAAGGTGCATTTAAGTTGAATTGATCAACTGCTGAGTCCACACTGCGAGAAGTTATGATGTTGTCGCGTTAAGGGCCAAACCAAATATTTTTGTATATGCTAAGCATAGGAAACTAGTGAATGTTGAGTATCAGCCAGTTTTGCCAGGTCTTTTTAATTAATAATCGATTATTTTGGATATTTTTGGCCTATTGGTCTTAATCGAAATTCAAAATGGCGGTCAAAATATAACTTCAAAGAACAGCAAAATAATTTCAAGGAAGAGCTGTTCGTAACTAGAATTATGGAATAAGTAAGCAGGATATTCAAGGTAAGCTATCGATATATGACTCGATAGTAAACTTAAGGGAGTAGGGAGAGCGCCATTTTTTTTTTTCGACTCATACTCGAATACTCATACTTGGCCTATCGCTTCACTTTTGTTTTTAACCACTAACAACAATCACTAACAAAGAACATCTAGCAAACGAGGGCTGGAACTTCCAAAAGTAGAGGTGGAGAGCTATCGATAGTGGGTGCCATCGATTTTCGACGATAGTCAATTTTGAACCATCGATAGTCATTCGATAGTCGTCGATAATATCGTCTCCCAGATTTATAATTTCTTTAAACAATTGTTTATTTAATCAAAAAATTTTTATTCAAAAACAAACGATAGTATCTGGAGAGGGCAATAGCCACACAAGATATGGACCCTCTTAAACCCTAAAACCGGTTTATCAATTTTATTTTTTATAAGTTTTTTCGAAGATAAAGATGCTGTTTTTAATTCGTAATCATAAACACATGACCTGTCACAGTCAAAAAACTGCCGTTGGCACTTGATGTCCACAAGTCAGAAGTGATGGAAAGTCATCTTCAAATATAATATATAATTTGGCAGCAGTTTCTTTGAATGAATTAAGCATCTTAAATGCGTTTTGCTTCGCAGATTGTATATGGGATCCAATACCTGGGTGTATTTGACGCCGATAGCGCCGATAGTGCTATCGATTGTTCTCCACCTCTGGAAGATCATTTCATATTCAAGCTTATATTGGCATGGAATCAATATCTTGATCACACATTTTCTAAGAATATTGTAAAATCAACGAAATAGTATTCGTCCCACTAATTTTACTACATTTTTAATAGCGTTTTCCCCACAAGCGTAGAACAACACAATTTAATTCAAAACAAATGTATAAAATTATACATTTCATCATATACGAGTCTGTCCTAGATCGAAAAAGATTAATCTTTTCATTGTGACAGCATTGTGAAAAAAGCATAATACTCAGATAAAAAACGATTTCGCCAGTATATAAGACGGAACGAGCCAGATCGGGCGACTATATATAGCTGTAACAGTCGGAAAAAAAAATTCAAACAAATTATAACTCACTTTGTTTTGAATTACGGTTTTAATTAAATTAAAATCAGACAACAATATCAAAAATGCAGCGCAAAATCGACATAGCTTCATTGTTTTTAGTAATATATAGAAATCGAAATGTGGTATATTTGTAATAACTGCAAGGGTAAATAAACTTTGGCTTGCCGACGTTTGCTTTCTTTCTTGTTATACCCTTGCAGAGGGAATTATAATTTTGGTCAAAAGTGTGCAACGCAGTGAAGGAGACATCTCCGACCCTATAAAGTATATATATTCTTGATCAGGATCACCTCCTGAGTTGATATAGCCATGTCCGTCTGTCCGTCTGTCTGTTTCTACACAAACTAGTCTCTCAGTTTCAAAGCTGTCCAATTAAAACTTTGCATACACCCTTCTTTCCTTTGCACGCAGTATATAAGTCGGAACGGCCGGGATCGGCTGACTATATCCTATAGCTGCCATATAACTGATTGATCGGAAATGCCATAACTTTGGTGTTTGTTATGTTAAGAAGTTGGGATTTCCTATGGGTTTTATATTTGGCCAATCAATCCGACCTACCAGGTTTCATAAGGATCGGCCGACTATATCCTAAAGCTGTCATATAACTGATTGATCGGAAATGCCATAACTTTGGTGGTTTTAAAGTTAGGAAGTTGGGATTTTCTATGGGTTTCTTATTTGGCCAATCAATCTGACCTACCAAATTTCATAAGGATCGGCCGACTATATCCTATAGTCGCCATATTACTGATTGATCGGAAATGGTGTTTTGGTGTTTGTAAAGTTAGGAAGTTGGGATTTTTTATGAGTGTTAAGAATGCATCATATGAATAATTTTGGATAATATAATTTACAGAATATTCTGCAAGGGTATTTCAACTTCGGCTCCGCCCGAAGTTAGCTTTCCTTTCTTGTTTTGGTAATGAAAATGTCATTACTGCACTAAGTTCGTGCCTTTTAAGGCCTGACGAACGTACATCCAAAGTTCATTTCAGCAAACTTGCAACGCCATATAATTTTCTGTTATTTTTTGGTCGATCTGAGTACCATTGTGAAAATCTATTTATTTATTCGTAATAAGGTCTGAAAATTTGAACGTGAATGGAGGGTGGTGCTTTTCGAAAGTACAGCCAAGATGTCGATAGTCATAGAACAAAACTTATAAACTTCCTATAAAAACAAAAAATTTTACTTTGATTAACGAGGGGTTGCTGTGTTCTTTTCCAATTCCGGGTTTTTTCTGCTCTAATGTACATGTGTACATATATAATTGTTGACTTTGAAAAGCCCCGCAATCGCGTGTTGTCTCATATTTTCGTTGGCGCCTTATCTGATAATATCGTTCACTATCGAAACTGAGCCCAGTGTATCGCACTTTTCGATATATCGATACTCTCGTACCAGCACCAAGAATTTAAACAATAATGCCCGGATTGGAATTCGCTTGTTGGAGTTTGTTTGGATCACAAGTCGAGTCGGAAAGCTCCGCGTATCGGTTCCTTTTATCGCCAATTGCTTCGTCGCGAGTGCGCCAAAAAATAGCGAAAATTCGTAGATTTGTGTGAGGGCTAGACCCGAGCGAAACCCAGCCATGTTGCCGCTGCAGGAGTCCCAGGCCCAGGCCTCCAACTGGCAGCTGGAGGATTACGCGTTCTTCCGCAAATGCGGGGAAATCACCGCCTCGCCGGACGTCCAGAGTTTCGGATTCAACTGCGCCTTCTGCCCGGCGATCTGCCTGCAGTTCTCCGTGTTCATGGACCACATCCGGGTGCAGCACACCCAGGACATGAGGCGGCGTTACGAGTCCGGGGAGGAGAAGAGCCAGCAGCAGCCTCAACCCGATCTGGTGATCATGGAGCTGGACTGCCCGGAGATATATCCTCCGGACGAGGGCCACAAGAAGACCAGCTGGGAGGGGGACATGGACATCCAGCTGATGAGCCTCGTTTCGCCGACTCCCGCACTGCAAATGGCCCCATCCGAAACACCCGAAATAGATTTGGTCTATGTGGTGGAAAACCCATTGCCACCCTCGCCGCCGCCCTCCGCGGACATTTCGGGCGACGAACTGCCGGGCCACTGCCTGCAGTCCTTCGACTTGGATCCGTTCGCCATAATGCACGAGGTGGTTACGCTGACTCCGCCCACACCCATTGCTCCACCGCCGGTTCCAACTCCACTGCCGCGGTACGAGACACGACGCGTGGTAAGCTAATCACCAATCACCCGCTGCCCATTCCCACAAGTCACAGTGAACGCCCGCTACCGAAAGTTAGTTAGAAATTACTCAGGAATTTCTGTTACAGAAACAATTTTTTAAGCTACAAATACTTTAATCATTAAAAATGTTACCAATATTATTTTATCATTTCTTTAAATTGTTTCATTTTAAATAGATTAAATTATTTTAACCAGTTTTTTTTTTTTTAATTTCAATAATATATATACAGAATATTTTTTAAGATTTGGTTCATATCGATTCATTATATTTTAAAAAACATGCGGTTCATTTTATTGTTAAAAAATGAATTATGCGTACATTAAAACAAAGTAAAGTTTGTGATTAATGTCGGAAAGTAGTATTTTGGAATGTCTTGCATTTTATAGCTTTTTAATTTAATTTCATTTTGAAAAATACCTGACAATTTTTTGTAGATCGATTAATATAAACATTTTAGGAATATTTGTTTGCTATTAAGGATTGTTTAACAATAGTGTGTAAATGAAGATCTGTCTACACATATGTAAAGTTTACCTTAAGTTTAACCATGCTGGCTTTTCACTGTCTTTTGTTTTTGCTTTCCCCTTTTTCATGCAATTTTGTAATGCAAAACGGCTTTCCGTTGCTGTCAGGAAAGGTGGAGGGGGTTCAAGCAGAGGGGTGGTGGGCGCAGCAAGTTCCGGAGAAGGTTTCCCCTGGTCACTTGACCTTCAAAATAACGGCGCAATGGCACACAACACAAAATATTGAGCAAAAGTGTGTCGCGCATTTTGCGCGCTCATGCTTCTCTTTTATTTTCGTCTTCCCCTTTTTAAGTCCCGTTTGCCGTCCGTGGACTTTTTTTTATTTATTTTGGAGGGGCTGGTTTGTCAGTTCGCCAATCTGTGAGTTTGTCAGTCTGTCAGTTCCCTTGCTATTTTCGATTTTTTTTGTTTTCCAACGCGACGCAATTTTTCAGCTTTTTCTTCAGGTTTCCTCCTTTGTTTTGTTCCATTTTTTGTGGACATGGAAATGTGTGAGGCGGAAAAAAAACAACCACATCTTTTGTTGTACGTTCAAAGCGATTTATGTGCTAAAAAAAAGTATTCATTTAGCAATGAGGCTGAAAAACACTCGATATTTGGGACACAAACATTCAATGTTTTGGAAAACAGCTTGTCATATTTTCTTTGTGGGCCGGAGGCCTTTGCTCCGTGCCCAATTTTTAAAAATAAATGGCTATTAAATGGTAATTAAAATGATTATTTATGTCAACGCGACATATAAGTACATATGGTACACACATACATAGCTTGTGGATGGTGTCAGATACATATTTTTTATAGGATTTCGAGACGGCTGTATTAACTCGTTTAGTTAAAATTTACTTTTTTTGTCGTGTAATCCATTTTTTCAGAAGTTTTGATTTTGTATTCGTACATATTTTGTTTTGCTGTATTAAAAAGTACTTAAAATGTCAAAAAGTTAAATTGTTTCCTGTGCTTCGACAGGCACTTCAGAATATTGATACATATATGTATATATGTACAAAGATGCTCACTAAAGTGATTTAGGTGATAATCATTTTTTAAGGCAACCAGATTAAAGATAAAAAATCTTGCTAATTCTAAAATAATTTGACGTAACGCTGTCTTATTAGTTTTCTTTTTGGCCAAAAATAGGCCAGACCGTTGACGTAATGTAAATGCCAATAAATAATATTTTCACACACGAGCTAATTTAATGATAATTAAATGAAAATAGTTCGAATAAATACATATGTGTGAGTAATCTGGATGCATTTGTTGTCATTATCGACCAGATAAAAGACAAATAAGTAATGGTTTTTTCGTAGAGAATGTTGGTTATTATTATCGCACACTCGATGTCCGGGGAATTGAGCTGTTCTTTCGGAAATAGAAATTGAAATGTTGATAAAAATCATTTTCTATTTGCCCGTAGGCTGCGTACACGACACTTGGAATACAAATTATTGGTGATTTTGTTGTTTTTTTCGGTTTTGCTATTATCAGCATTGGGCAAGCTTGTCGGCCGACATAGGGCTTTATCTAGACCCCAAAGAGGTAAACAAATAGGGGAATATTATCTAAGCTTCGATTTGGTAAGCATTCGTAGACATAACGCTAGCCACAGTGGGCAGGAATTATAGACTTCACGGTAAAAATAAAATTATTTTTTCCGCTATTCGCTGATTTACGAATTTCGCAGCCGTACATAAATCGAAATCTTAGCAATTGCTTCGATTTCCTGTTCAAACCACTTGCAAACGTTGTTCCCATTATGATTTATATCCATAAGCAATATCGATGACGCGCTGCTCTCGCCACTTTAAGTAATTTAAGATATGTTGGACCGATCGACCGATCGATCGTGGAAGTCGTCGCCCGACCCAGACAACCCAATCAGTCCAATCAGCCCTCCTCCCGCTCGACCACTACACTATCATTCCAACACACCGCTCATATCGCTATTGGGGGTAATAAAATAATTTTAGATTTTTGTCGATATTTGCCGGCTATTGAAAATGGCTTAGAGATAAGAAAGCGCGACGGAACTTAACTAAGGAGGTTTTAATGTTCATTTAAACACTTGTAAATTGGAATTTTTAGAGCACCTGCCATAAAAACCTTCATAGCCCATAAATCATTGTCCAAGTAAAGTGTCGACTTGAAATATACCTGGTTGACGATGATTTGGAAGAAATGGCTACCGAATAATTCCTAGTTTTACGCCCCTAAAACGCTGAATACCAAACAAACCGATTTCCTTGAATGTTTAACAAATCTTTGAAATTATTACCAATCGATTAGTTGTTTACTTTTGGTCGTATCCCTATCAGCTTGGACCCCACCTTAATCATCACTAATCCTTTAAAATCAAAGTTGTGAGTGCATATATCCATATATCATCGCCCATAATCTAATCTTAAGTCGTATCAATGCGTTCCGTTTATTATCTTCCCAGGTGATAATTTGGTTTCAGCATTAAAAAATCTTCTGGAAGGTTCGATTTATGTGGACGTTAATCATGCTCAAACAAAAAATGAGGACATGTTGACAGCGACTGCTTCGGTTTTTATCGGCTGCATGCATGCCTATTAAATAATTAACAAGTTTAACTAAACATTTCGGCAGGCGGACGTCTAGAGAGGGCTTTTGGTGGCTTTCCACCCGCAAGTCGCCCCTGATCGATCAGCTGAGGAGGTTTTACAATCAGTCTAATTAAATTAATGCAGCCTTGTGACTGACTCGGACCGAAAAAGTTATTTGTTTAAAGTTTTACAAAGCCGGGCGCATTTTATTTTGTCAGAAATTGATTGCACCTAATGCCTCCGTATTATCTTTGAATCTGGCTTTCGCTTTGTTTGCTTCCCGGTTCCTGTGTGTTCTCTATAAGGTTTCCCATCGGTTTATTTTTCGTCGTTTTCGGCGGGCTTCCATTCCAATTCCATCAGGGCGTGTACGAGTTTTATGCTCGGCCATAAAAGCAAACGAAACCCTGCCACGGGTTGCGTGAAAAAAGACGAAATATTCTTCATAATTTATTAGCTCACGTTGGCTTTATTACATTTGAGTCTCGTGTTCTCCCGGATTTTGCATGTCGCCGTTTGCTTGCCACCGGTTGGTTGCCTTTGTTCGTTGTCATATGGCTTGGGGGGAATAATTTTATATAGCATACAAAAATGGGAACTCGGCCCGGGCCCTAAACCTATATGGCAAACAAGACGCTTACCGAAAGCCGCTGTTCGATCAATTAATGCCCACCCTTGGGCCGCAAATCAAATAGAGCCGCGGGAAAACAGAACCGAAAACCTGTTATCAACCATGGCCGTAGCTACAGGCACTGACACCGTTTGAGGCCAAAGCCTTACAACGGTATTAAATGGTGTATTAATGGGCTTTTCCATGAATCTTTTATTTGCACATCAACTAGGCCCCTTTCAATCTAAGCCTTATATTCCCTATATGTAAGTGCCGCATTCCTCGTCTAATTGAGACTTGGATGGGGTCGGACCAGATCCGATAATCACCATTTCGGAATTAAAATGTATTGAAATAAGAGTTTTCATTAATTATTTCGTAGCATCTTAACATCGAATTGCATCGCATCATCATCAAAGGCATTTTTGATTGGCGCTGCCCGCATATTTTTTTGCCTGGTGACAAATGCAATAAACAATAGCTTTTAATTGAAGAGCCCGATGACGCAGCTGCTCGCACCCAGAATTGGTCTAGACTGACACTGTTTGACCATGGATTCCCGTCTTTGATATGGGCCGCAATACAAGTGCGGTTAATCAAAGAAGTTAACTATGTTGTGTACTACACCATCTATTAGAGCCGACTTGACCTTATATAATTCCATCAGAAGTGTTATACATAGGGCTTTGTAATAAAATATTTAACTACTTGCTAAGTAAACTAATATAGGACACAACGACTACGATATCTAATCTTACAAAATATCCTTCTTTAATTTAATCATTTAGATAGAAACAGTAGATGTAGTTTGCTGCATATCTACCGAATAAAAATTAAATCTTACTTAATTGGAGTCTAAAAGAATAGTAGTTAAAAGAGTTCAGTGGACTTTCACTAGTCATTACTAAACAAATTGAACTCCTACAAATCCATTCTGTGGTTACATATCGATTTATGGCTTCAGTGCCTGATCCCTGCGCTCTTGCAATTCCCCTTCTCCAGTTCGCCTTTCAAGACTCTGACAGTTCTAACGAGTTTCGACCCCCTTCGATTCAAAAATGTATAAATAAACATAAAGGGGGAAAGCACTCAACTAACTCAATAAGATTGTTCTGCGATCGGGTTTCAATATACATCGAGAGAAGTATACCCGGGAACATGGTGCGCTGCTGTTGTTGTTTATTGAATTTTTATGCAATTTTGTTAACTGGATCAATTATTTCAATTGCGTGTTCGGTAAACACAAGTTGTGACGCAGTCCACGGAGAATTCCGGACGGACCCGGGCGGAGGGTGGACAAGTTTGTCGACTAGCCACACCCCACAATTCGTGGGTGTCTAGGGCCAACACAGCTGTCCAGACTGGGGAGACTAAACCAACTTTCTATGGTCACCGGGTCGAAGCTAGCCGAGCCTTTGTTTGCCCCACTCCGCTTGGCAAATTGCTTGGTCTTTTGTTGCACCAATATTTGAAAAATGTGATAGGAAAAGGGAGGGTTTAACCGCGGATACCAATACTGGAATACCCTTGTAGGTCAAAAACTATTGTATGCAGCTTTGGGGAAAGATAATCCCACTTTATTCATACTTAAAGAGATTTTTAAAATATTTATGTTAAACTAACCGTATTCATATTTGTTTAAAAATATAATCAAAAAATCAATAAAACAAGGGTATATAATTTAGAGATTAGATCGCTGATTTGGACTGATATATCCTCAATAAAAACTCAATAAACCAAGATCCATAAGCTTTATAACCGTGTTATAAAAAGTGGGTACCCTCTAAATACCCTACCCATTTAAATACCAGGAGAATAGATGAAAAAATATGATATAAAACAGCTGTTCATGCATTTGCACTATTCGATATGGAATAGAATGAACGCATGTGGATGTGCAATCCAATGCAATACAGCCCCGGAGTGGAACTATTTCCTGTTGCCAGGCAGACACCAACGTCAAGGATTGGCAGGGTCAGCAGGGAGCGGTGCTCGTTTTAATGGGTTTGCTCTGCTCACCTTTCCGCAGGGTGTCGAGTAGGTTGAGGTCCTTGCCTCGAGTGGGTGTAACCCCAGTTGGAGCTCCAGCGGCTCGAAATGAAAATGTTTTCGCTCGCTTTACCAGAGAGGGCGCAACTTTCATTTCGACGTTTGAAATTGCATTTTTAATTGGGGCCAAGGCTCGTTCTTTTTTTCTATATTTTTCCTTCTGCAATTTTCAGTTATTCAATTAGCTCAGGAAAGTGATGTTAGCTTTCATGGAAAGGTCAGGGCCCTGTTCAATGGTTGGTGGTGTCTGTTGTAATACCTTCCGATTAATCAGCCGCCATTTGTGCCATTAACCCTTTTTCCATTGATTAATAGGGTATATATATTTGGGACACAACTGTAGTTGCTTTGATGGTTAAAAGGTTCCATTGTTTTTTTATTTCAAGTGCAATGAATATTCAGATAATATATTGATCAATTATGTTAGTTTTCTCCAGACAAAAAATATTCATTCAGAACTTTTGGTTAACTGGATCAATAAATTCAAGCGTAATTAGTAAAACATAAACTGCAATTACCCAATAACTCCCAATGCTTTTGGTCCGCATTTCACTTTATCTAGGCCCATTAACCTTATCGACGTTTTGTGGGTGGTCTGGGGGCTAATACAAACTGGAATATATTGACGGGCCAAAGAATCGACAATTGTGGTGGTCACTGGCGAGTCGCCTCAATTTCAAGACAATCAGGCGACAACTTCAATCACCAATTATGGCCAAACAAAATACTTGAAAAAATATACAAAACTAAAGCAAAAGCTTTAAACACTCTTCTAAAAGTGCCTTTTTACCTGGCTAAACAGCATATATTATTATTTTTTTTAACGAAGTGTAATGAATTGGACAAATTAATTTTAGAATAAAAAAAACGTTTTATTATTTAAAAAATACCCTGTGGAGTATATAGCGTTTCGTTTGCCTCCACGCAATTCGGTGGGGAACCGGTTAGAACTGCTCATCTTATATGGAATACCGTATGCAATGTTTGTCAGAACAAAACATTTGCATGCGAAAATAAATTTCGTTTCGGTTTTAATTTGGGTCTCGAGAATTCTTAATTAGGGTACTGGTATTGCGGGACCTTATCGACAGCAGTTTTCAAGTGTATGAAGGTAGGTCGTGTTCCATTATGGGCACAGCAATAAACTTAGAGCACCAGATATTCAATTGATCTACTTTCTAACCTCAGTAGCTAACCTCAGTAATTAACGTAATATTGAATAGATTTAAATTGGTGTTATATATATTCTAATTAGTTCTATGAATACAATTCCATATGTTTTTCAAATGAACAGATAATCTACAAAAAAACTTCTTACACCCACTAATCGACAGTATGTACAAATGTACGTACATTTGGCATACTTAATGCATGACAGCTGCCCTTGAATAATTCATACACTCCATTCTTGGGCGTTTAATAGACTGAGTCTATTGCGAAATACGATAAATAAGTAGTTATGAGGGAAGTTCTACAGTATGTTGTGCTTTATATGCTCCTCTTCACGCAAAAAACAAAACAAAATTACAAATAGGCAAACAAATGGGAAAACACATGCAAATGCTCGAGAATATATTAGATGGGAATATAGAAGTCGGGCCATATGCAAGCGCGATAAGAACAATGACGACGACACAAAGGCCAATAGCCGCTGATATTCGAGAAACGAGAATCTAGTATCGAGTGCGAAAGAACCGAAGAGCAGACTTTCCCTTTTTGTTTACCAGTGCTGTTTGTGTACGCCTTCCAGCGCTACGATACACCCGGGCAAGATCATGTGGCTGGGCACTGCTTATCTCAGTGATACTCCACCAAGAGCAACAGCAACGGTTACAAATTTATTTATTTATGCAAAATATTTATACTTCTCTATGTAGGCAATGCAGCGCAAGCTTCGTCAGGCGGAAAACGAGAATGCAAAAGATGACGAGGAGGAGGAGGAGGTGGAGGAGGTGGAAATGGTGGATGTGGTGGATGTGGTGGAGAAGAACGTGCTGGAACTAACGCCGCCCGCCACGCCCCCTACCCCGTTGGCGCCCACATCGCCCACGAGTAGCATTGCGAGCTGCGTGGATTTGCAGTCGGTAAGTAAACAACAACCAATCTTCACACGATCAGCCCATATCGGGGATGTTTAACTCAGTCCAAGTTCAAAAAATGGATTTACTTCCTTTTCGGTTGACTTTTAACCTCTTATCGAAACTGACCTTTTTTCGTTTTCAAGGATAGGCTAAAGAATGCTTAAAACTGCTATTTATCACATGTTCCCAATTCAAAACCTAGTTAAACTAAGTAATAATAATTGAGCTTGGATAATATAACTGATATTAAATAATCGGAATTATATATTTGTCTAATATTTAAGTTTTATGTTTTAAAGGGTTAGAAGTTTTTTAATTTTTAATTTTTTGGCAAAACAGCTAAAGAAGATCATATAATAAGGGCGGCTTAAAGATACTAAGTGATTTTAAATTCTACCCATGACACACGCTCTGATGTTCTTATAACATCAAATACTTTTTCTAATAATTCCTTAATTCCAGAAAACTCGACGTGAGCTGGAGCGCAATCGTGAGTTCGTTGGCTCCCTGCTGGCGGAATACGAGCGCGCGGAGAAATTGTGGAATCCTCGGCATCCAGACTACAAGTACAATGCCAAGCGCAGTGTATACGGGGAACTGGCTGCTCCGCTAGAGGGTGTCTGCCACAAGCGGCTTTCCGGGGCCGAAATCTTCGCAGTACTGAAGGAGTTGAAGGGCAGATACCGCCGTGAACTAAGCAAACTGAACGCCCTTGGCGGAAAGTACAAGTCGCGGTTGTGGTACTTTGACAGGATGCACTTCCTCAGGGGCGTCATCGAAAACAGGCGAGCAGAGAGGGAGGCCAAGGTACCTAGTCAGATTGAAGATAGTCAAACTGATTGTTAAACAAATTATTCATTCAGATCTCCAATGAGGGAACTGAAAGCGAGAAGTCCTGCGAAACGGACGCGGAGTCCTGCAGCAAGTCAGCATTGTACCGTGAGGTTCTTAGTTTCATTCTGGATGCATTTAAGCGACTTGAGTGCCTGTGGAATCCGCAACACTACGACTATACCAGCTGCTGCAAGAAGGAGCTGTACCGAGAGATCTCTGTCCAGTTGCAGGAGGAACTCAACTACGAGCTGAGCGGCGAGGAGTGCTACAAGGAGATTCAGAAGCTAAGGACGCGTTACCGTAAGGAGTTGCGCATGGTGATTAAACACAAGGGTCTGTACCTGCCCAAGTTGTGGTGCTACGATGAAATGGAGTTTCTGCAGCCCATTTTGCAGGAGCAAATATTCAATAAGATCAGCAAGGTAGTGCATTATGATTTGTGGGGTTTTTCAGGATGTATGAATAATTTGTTAAATCTTTTAGAAAGTCGGGGTGGTGGAAACCAATCAGAAGACCAAGTTCATTGATGCCAGCTCCATACAGTTTTCCAATTCCGAGGATGAGCTGCAGTTTGTGGAAATCTATCGCAACTACTCAGCCCTGTGGGATGTGGATCATCCCGACTTTCGTTCGAATGCTTATCGTGGTCAGGCCTTGGGTCACATGTTGGATGAGATAAACACCACCTTTCACTCTTCCTACTCTCCGGAGCAGCTGGAGAAGACCTTGTTTGATCTGCGCAAGGAATTTTCGTCGCAGAAACGAAAGATACTCACCGACACAGGGGACTCCAGCCATATTCCTTTGCTGCACGCCAAGCTGGCCGAATTCCTGGACCAAAACCTCGGTCCCTTCCGCTGCGATATATGCTCGGAGCTCGTCAAGACCTGCGATCAGTACAAGATGCACCGATCCGGACATGATGGCACCCAGCCCTTCATTTGCACGCTCTGCGGAAAGGGCTTCCAGATGCCCTGCAACCTGACGGTGCATATCAGACGACATCGAAGGGATTTCCCATATGCCTGCGAGCATTGCGACAAGCGTTTCGCCACGTCCACGGAGGTGGCCATACATCTGCGCACCCACACCGGCGAGCGACCCTACATCTGCGACCTATGCGGGAAGTCTTTCAAGACTTGGTCCTTCTTCGACATCCACCGGCGCCGGCATCTCAACCAGTCGACATTCCACTGCCAGATCTGTGCGAAAGGCTTCTACGAGAAGAATCGCTTCACGGACCACATGAACTCACACTGGGCAATCCGCAAGCACCTGTGCACGGTGTGCGGCAAAACCTTTACCACCTACGGCAACCTTAAGAAACACACGGAGCTGCATCTGGCGGTGAAGAAGTACAAGTGCTGCACGTGCGGCAAGCGATTTGCTCAATTCGCCAGCCTGCGATGGCACAAAAAGAGGGAGCACAGCTCCGAGGGGCTAACGGACGACAAGTAGAGCCTGCAACCACTCAAAGTTCTTCTCTGCACTTTATAATATTTACAAGGCAATCGTAAAGAGTTAGATGTGTGCCCGCGTACTTACAGATATTGCCGTCTAGAGGTAGTATGTACCTATCATATCGTTAATCTAGCACTTAGTAATGTATTTATTTGCTATTTAAGAATGTCTGATAAATGGCTACAAGTGTTACTTTTTAAGTGCTGTAAACTTTATCGTCGTAATCAGTCGATTAGCCGTTAGCAAAATGCTTGTAACTGGTTTATAAGTCAAAACCCAAAGTCATTGAAAGTGAAACCAAAAATATACATGTGTATTAAACGAAGTCACTTGGAATGTTTTCCAATGTAAAGTTCAGTTTGGTTTTATCAATAGATATTTCAGCACATCAAAAGAATTTGGTCTGGTTCTAACCGGTTGGAATAAGTATTGTCTGGAATTTATAACTCTTTGCTGAAGTCGGAAATCTTCCGTCGAATCGATATTAATTTAGATATCGCCCCTTTGGCTTATTTGCCGAACGTTTATTGACTCCAATTGAGCGGCTCCAGTCGCCCCATGAAAGTGCAAGTGACAAATGAGACGGAGGAATCTCCCAGCGTCCAGAGTTATTTCATTTTTATCGGCCCAATGCACACACTCAATTAGATTTCATTAAATTGTTGCAACAGAGCAAATTACGAGAACGGCGGAAAATGAAAATTAATTGCACCCAATGACTTGTGTGCAAACAAACAAAAAGTATAGAGTGATATGCAGTGAACTGTAACGGAGTAATTACCCACAGAGTGGGGATACAAATAAAATCGAAAACTAATCAAGTGTCGAAGGGGCACGGAACAGAGATTAATAGGTTTCGGCATAAAAGTGAGATTTATATTGTTCAAATTTACTGCCTTAAGTGATTATGTTGGATTCCTGGCCGTTCGCTTCGCCTTGGGCAGGTCCTTCAGCTCCATTTGGCTCTTGGGGCGTATGAGCATTTGGACGGACTTTAGGGATCGAAAGCTGTACCATGGTTCCCAGTATACGCTCTGGGGATTGTCCACATCCCCCTTGAAGTATTTGCCATTTAAATTGCTGTAAAGCGGATTTAACAAAGTTTGCATATGTTCGTATCAGTGATTTACACATTAAAAGGAGCGTTATCTTAATATTAATATTGCGAATTGAAACAAAATAAAAATGTATCTACAAATTAATGGATTTATTTAAATGAAAATCCAAAATTAAGGGGAGGGTATAGTATTTACATTTTTTTTGTTGCCTTTTTTTTTATTTTTTTTTCTGAATGCACAACATCTTGAGAATATTGTGTTAAAATTTTAGATCGATCCGAGTAAAACTTCCAAAGTTATGGGCAGTTTAACGTAGGTAATTAGCTCGTTTTGTATTCAATTTCAATTAATTTGGGTAACCAAAACTTTAAAACGCTCTCCTAAAAAGTTGCCATTTTCAAAGTCGGTGTATCGGACGGATCGTTTTGAAATGTTGCATAGTATTTTTCTACTAAATTCCTCAGGTAACGCTGTCGAGTTTTTTTTTTTTTAATTTATTATTTTCAGAGCAACAAATATCTCGAAGTTTTGGGCGAAAATCGGGGTTTTTGACTTTCAAGTGCCTTAAAAAATCGAGAAAAAAACAAAAACTCGACAGCGTTACCTGAGAAATCTTGTCCTTTAAGCTCAAAGAAGCTGGGTCGACTAAAATCGAATTTTCGAAAATTGATTAGCTTAATCGTTTGCCCATTTTTTGCCCATGTTTGCCCACCTTTTCATTTTTTTTGCCCACCTTTAGTTTCGAAAATATGGAATCTTCGAAAATTTTCGAACATTTTCGAAAACATAAAAGTTGACTTTTTCAAATTTTTTTTTTTTAATCGCAAGAGAATCGTTTGCCCACGTTTGCCCATCTTTTAGAATTTTGAAAATTTTAATACTTTTGAAAATATTCGACTTTTAAGTTTTTATCATATTTACCTGCAGAAAAAATGGTTTGCCCACCCCTTAAAAATGGTTTTTTCGAAAAAATAAAAGTACCCATGTTTGCCCATCTCCTGAAATTTAAGAATTTAAAAAATCGTTTGCCCACCTCCTAAAAGTAGTTAATTTTGACAAAAACGTTTGCCGACGGCCTAAACACGTGATTAAAAAAAAAAATACGTTTGCTAAAAGTTAATAATCTACACTAAATTTAATAATTTATTTAAAAAGAAAAACACAATGGGTAGTAGAACGAAGTAATTACATTTATGCAGATAGTTAAATATTTAAAACTTTTTTATCCTGTCATTTGGTGCTTCTTGCCTTTTTTACCTGAAGCAAGGGTTGTAATTTATTTTTTGGGTTTTTTAACTTTCCAAAACCACAATTTTATGATCGCACAATTGTAAACCTGGAACACTTGTCGCCCTCTAAGAAAACCCAAAAAATAATTTTTTTAAATAATTTTTTTTTAAATTCTTAAATTTCAGGAGATGGGCAAACATGGGCATCTTTTATTTTTTTCGAAAAAACGATTTTTAAGGGGTGGGCAAACGATTTTTGTTAAAAAATCACAGTTTTATGCCGTCGGCAAACGTTTTTGTCAAAATTAACTACTTTTAAGAGGTGGGCAAACGATTTTTTTTTAAATTCTTAAATTTCAGGAGATGGGCAAACATGGGTACTTTTATTTTTTCGAAAAAACCATTTTTAAGGGGTGGGCAAACCATTTTTTCTGCAGGTAAATATGATAAAAACTTAAAAGTCGAATATTTTCAAAAGTATTAAAATTTTCAAAATTCTAAAAGATGGGCAAACGTGGGCAAACGATTCTCTTGCGATAAAAAAAAAAAAAATTGAAAAAGTCAACTTTTATGTTTTTGAAAATGTTCGAAAATTTTCGAAGATTCCATATTTTCGAAACTAAAGGTGGGCAAAAAAAATGAAAAGGTGGGCAAACATGGGCAAAAAATGGGCAAACGATTAAACTAATCAGTTTTCGAAAATTCGATTTTAGTCGACCCAGCTTCTTTGAGCTTGTCCTTTAACTAATGCAATTTGATTTTTTCATTTCAATTGATTCTGTGACCAGTTATCGTGTACACCGCAAAACGTGTTTTCTTCTAGGCGCTGCCGAAGATTGCCTGTATCTCACTCAATTTAATATTTTTGGATGCAAAAATTAACACATGTTGTTTAAATGTTGCCCTATCACATGCAAAAACCATAATTGGGCTGAGACTATCCGTATTCCCAATAAAAATTCTTAAAAAATTATCGATTTTGCACCGAATTAACTATACCCCCTTAATATTTAAGTAAGGGATTTTTATAATCAAGGGCCTATTTTCTAAGTTAAAAGCATTATTTTGAAAATTTTCTTGTATTCAACTGTTAAGATACAAATATCATTGTCACAAATCTAATTGTCATTTTAATTATTTTTTGTATTTATCCAAAATTACCTGCGCGAACAGAAGTCGTACCACCAGGCTCCTTGATGGTGCTCCGCACAGTTCATGTGCGTGAAGGCATCGTTGTCCCGGTCGAAGGTCGAGAACTTCATCTTGTCGTGGGTGCGCAACGCATCGCTGGCGTTTCCCTGATAGTGACCCAGAAGCTTCAGTTCGTAGCCTTCCTCCGCACTGCCGATAAGGAAGTCGTCGTAGTGGGCATAGCTCGTCTCGCCGTCGAATCTCTTAATGCTGATGTAAAGCTCGTGCGGCTGGGAATTGGTCATGCGGTATAGTTTCTCCAGTCCGATCCAGAACTCGCCGTTCAGCTTTCCGAACCCCTTACTGTAGGCGTCCCAATTCCGGTAGAAGTTCACGGATCCGTCCACGCGGCGCTGAATGCAGGTCCAACCGGGTCCGGCGGCAGTTTGCCCTTCGCAGGGAACCAGGAAGGGCAGGAATCCAGGCAGGTGGATCAAGTGAATTCTGGGGGAACGACCAAAGGGCACACAGCTCGTTGTGGCTGCCTCCCAATCCGCCAGCAAATCGTCCTTCTTCTCCCTGAACTTCCTCTCAAAATACGCAACCTTACCCTTGAAATGATCGATCAAAAGAGCACTGGAAGTGTTTAGTTTTCTCAATTCCGTCAGCACAAGCTGTTTCCTTTTTAATCGAGTTTCGTATATCCTCACTTTCTGCTCCAGCTCCTTGATCTTGTTATCTTTATCCTTAATGGCAGCCGTAAATGAAGAGTTCTGGGTACTACAAACCTGTGTGAGGTTTTCAAATTTCTTGAGTAATTCGTCGTCCGTTTGGTTCTTGGTTTGTAGTTGGGATATCTCAATTTCCTTATCCTTGATGGTGGCGGCATTCTCAGCTATTCTTCCCATATAAACATCCAGCAGATCATCCAAGTCTCCCTTACTAATGCGTATTGTCTTATGTTGATCGATGTGGACTTCCGCCAGTTTTTCCGGAGGGGCTGTGACATTAGCGATTATCGTAGCATTAGTGGGTAATACCTCCTTTATGGGAGCTTTGGTTGTCTTTGCTTTTGAGCCGACTTGAATAGAGCGTGCTGAGGCCAGCATAATAATTAGTATTATACAAAAATATTCCATTCCGTGTGGATTTTTAGAACCGTATTGAATCAAAATCAAAATTCAACTGAAATCGCAAGCGAATTGCATTTCCCTAAGTTGAGTGCAAATCAGGAAACAATAGCTAGTGCTAAGTCGATTCCAGATAAGAAATTCTGAACTTGGAGGCTGCTCTTGAACTTGAAGAAGCATACTATTCCAGCTGACTTACATTTTATATGTCGCATTGTGTATGTGTATTGCATTAAGCTTTAAGATTAAATCAAAATAAATAAAGTCGGCCTAAAATATTATTTTTTAATTATTACTGTATATACAGTTGTTCGATGATATTATCAAATATTTTTTTTCTTAGTTTACATGTTAATATGTATTAGACATATTCATTACCTTTTTTTTTCTTAAACGAATTATTTTTGGGAAGAGCTCAAATTGTTCCTCTTCAATTTGAACTACGCGCTCTCTCTGCCAACAAGTTGGCAGTCCAAAACCTCAGTTTTGTAGGCTGGCAATGCCTTTTGAATTCAACCAGACATTCAAGTATACAGAATTTTTCTAAAAGAAAGTTGATTGTGAATCGAGCTCTCAAACGAATAGGAACAGTCTGAAATTAAGGGAATTTAAGTAATGAAATAAAGTGAAATAAATACCAATTGTGAAACAAAAGCTAATATTAAATCATCTACAAAACAACTGTTGATAGTTGAGAAATAAAAGTGCGTCTTAAACTCAGTTTTAATTGGCAAATTTTCCATTACGAATAACTACGTCAGCAAATCGCATAGAAAATCGTTAATTGACTATTAAAATCAACAGGAAAACAGTTCCTCAAGTGCTAAAATGTGTAATTTTCGAGAAATTCAAGAAAAAATGACGAATTTCAAGATGAAAAAAGTGTCTGGGGGCAGAACAAAGAAAGCCATCCAAACTGGGGCTCCACGGGGCAAGAAAAAACTTGACGAAGCGCAGCTGCAGCAACTTTTCTCTATATGTTCAAATATAGTGTGCATCGGGTGTACAAAGAAAACGAGTCTTTGTTCTGCCCATAAATCGATGGCGATGCAACAACAACGACCACGAAGAGCAGGGTGTGTATTTTTAGGCTCCCTTTTTCCCTTACTCCACTCCCCGTTTTCTTATCTTCTGTTTGTCGTTTGCCTGCTTGTTCGTGTTTGCTTATGTATGTCTTAAATATGTAAACAATTATCTTATGGCCTCTTCTTCTTTTCAGATAGTAGAGTTGAAGCGTCTTTTCAAGCCAGTCTTGCCTGTGGAAAACTCGACTGGAAATTCGTAAGAGGTATGTACCATATGACCTGAAAATGGGTCATCATTCACAGTTCAGTGAACGAAATCGGGTAGATACAACTTCTTTAAATGTTATTTTTTACCTTACCAAAAAATGTTAAAACTCAAAGTCCTAAATTTGAAAAATTTTTTATTTTATAAACTGGAAATAAAATCCATTTTACTAAATACTAAATCAAATGCTATAACTTGTCTATTAAGAACACAAAATAAGTAGACTTAATAGGAGCAATTTCGCAATAACCTAAAACCATATTTTAAGACAATTTGTAAGATTTTCCTAAATAAATATTTAAATAACAAAAATAAGTCAGGCCTTTAAATCTTCAAATATTTTTATTTTAGCGTGACCTGAATTTATGTCATTATGATATACAACAATTATACAATTATATATATGTAGATATAGTTTAGAAGACTTTTAATTTGTTAACATTAGAACAGTAATAAAAAACAATATTCCCAAAAATTATTTTATAGTTGAGTAACTTGTACTACTTTGATTTTAAAATTCTTGTGTTTGATCATTTCAAATGACACTCCTAATTAACCGATGATTTCATAACCCAATAACAGGAGTTCCTTCTCTTATCTGTTCTTGCAGTTTCAAAACTCCAAATCAAGCCAGACACTCCCCAATGATCTTGGCCGAATAGAACCCATGATGGACGTGCGATGATTAGTGAGCTGGGCCGGCAGGATTTGGTATTTATGACTACTATTCTACTTGCTTCCAAGCATCCATCGCTAACGACCCACCAAATCCACAAATCAACCACAACATATACTAAGTATATCCCAGGCAGTGTAAAAGCGTATCATGCTACCAACCGAATGGTTTATTTCCTTTGTGCATATATCGTTAGTGGCTAAGTGTATTTGCAGGTCCTACAACAAACCAAACCAAACCAAACTACAACAACCAGCGCATCGCCACTAATCATTATATTTCTATATATGCCATATATTTGTATCCCATGATCTGATCACATAAATCCCAAACCTGCCCATTATCCCACGACTTATGAACCGTTCGCCTTGCAGTTTCCAAGTACCAAACCGCCTACGCCTGCGAAGGTAAGAAACTGACCATCGAGTGCGATCCCGGAGATGTGATCAACCTGATACGGGCCAACTACGGCCGCTTCTCAATCACCATCTGTAATGACCACGGGAATGTGGAGTGGAGTGTCAATTGCATGTTTCCGAAGTCACTCAGCGTACTGAACTCAAGGTAAAGTCTTACGCTAACTTAAATTGAACCATTATTTGGCAAGAAAAATATTCTAATCGACCCTTTTACATTCCTAAGTTCAACTTATAAATAATTCGAATTAGAACTCTTAATTAAAAACTGTTCTTTGAAACAAATAGGGAATGAAATGAATTTTATAACAGCAATCAAGTTACCATGTATGAATATATCACATTGTATTTTATTTTATTATTTTTTATAAATTAAAATTTTTAATTTGTTTTAGTGAACAAAAAATGGGTTAAGTTAATCACAATTGTCTCAAAGATGTTTTCTGTTAAAATCAAAATTAAACTTGAAGAAACGAAACCGAAACCATAGTTAAATTGTGTAATTTTGATTGCAGATGTGCCCACAAGCAGAGCTGCGGTGTGCTGGCAGCCACGAGTATGTTCGGGGATCCCTGCCCCGGGACCCACAAATATCTGGAGGCGCACTACCAGTGCATCAGTGCAGCCCAAACCTCGACGACGACCAACAGGCCCAGTCCACCGCCATGGGTGCTCAGCAATGGTCCGCCGATCTTCGGCAACGGCAGTGGCCTGATCCATCCGCCAGGCGTCGGAGGCGGTGCACCTCCACCGCCCCGACTTCCCACGCTGCCCGGTGTGGTGGGAATCAGCGGGAATCCAGGTCTCTTTAACGTGCCGCCGCAACACACGGCCGTCACCCACTCCACACCCTCGAGCAGCACGGCGGCTGTGGGCGGCGGACGACTCAAGGGCGTGGCCACCTCCACCACGACCACCAAGCATCCGGCTGGTCGCCACGATGGACTGCCCCCGCCGCCGCAACTGCACCACCATCACAACCACCACGGCGAAGAGGCCGCCGCACCCACCAAGCCGAGCAGCAAGCTTCCGGCTGCCAGCAATGCCACGGCTGCCTCCAACACCCGCATCCTAACGGGCGTGGGAGGATCCGGAACCGATGATGGTACTCTGCTGACCACAAAGAGCTCGCCCAACCGGCCACCGGGCACTGCGGCCAGTGGATCCCCCGTATCCGGGAATAACAGCGTGGTGCGCACCATCAACAACATCAACTTGAATGCCGCTGGAATGTCCGGGGGCGAAGACGAGTCCAAGTTGTTCTGCGGACCCACCCATGCCCGCAATCTCTTCTGGAACATGACCCGGGTGGGCGATGTGAACGTGCAGCCGTGTCCGGGCGGAGCAGCCGGCATAGCCAAGTGGCGCTGCGTGCTGATGAAGCGGATGCCCGACTCCGGTTACGATGAGTACGATGACGATCCGAGCTCCACTACTCCGGCGCCCAGCGGAGGCGACTGTCTCCACAACAGCAGCAGTTGTGAACCGCCGGTGAGCATGGCCCACAAGGTGAACCAGCGGCTGCGCAACTTCGAGCCCACCTGGCATCCCATGACCCCGGACCTGACGCAGTGCCGCAGCCTCTGGCTGAACAATCTGGAAATGCGGGTCAACCAGCGCGACTCCTCGCTGATCTCCATCGCCAACGATATGTCCGAGGTGACCAGTAGCAAGACGCTCTACGGCGGCGACATGTTGGTCACCACGAAGATCATCCAGACGGTGTCCGAGAAGATGCTGCACGACAAGGAGACCTTCCCGGATCAGCGACAGCGCGAAGCCATGATCATGGAACTGTTGCATTGCGTGGTCAAAACTGGGTCAAACCTGCTCGATGAGTCTCAGCTCTCCTCGTGGTTGGACCTCAATCCGGAGGACCAAATGCGTGTGGCCACGTCCCTGCTAACCGGTCTGGAGTACAATGCCTTCCTGCTGGCGGATACGATCATCAGGGAGCGCAGTGTGGTGCAGAAGGTCAAGAACATATGTAAGTTTCTGGTCCATTGAGGTTTATCCCTGGTACTTACATAAATTCGCTTTCAGTGCTCTCCGTACGCGTGCTGGAAACCAAGACCATCCAGTCCAGCGTGGTCTTCCCGGACTCGGATCAATGGCCCTTGAGCTCCGATCGCATCGAGCTACCTCGAGCGGCTCTCATCGATAATAGCGAAGGTGGCCTGGTGCGCATTGTTTTCGCTGCCTTCGATCGCCTGGAGTCCATCCTTAAACCCAGCTATGATCACTTTGATCTTAAGAGCTCCCGCAGCTATGGTAAGTCTATTAGGGAGTGAATCAAGTAAATGGAATCATCTTAATCTTGCCTTAGTTCGCAACACAGCAATTCTGGCCAACGACAGCGACGTCAATGCGGGGGAGATTCAGCAGCGCCTTCGCATCCTGAATAGCAAGGTGATCTCGGCCAGCTTGGGCAAGGGGCGGCACATACAGCTCTCGCAGCCCATAACGCTGACTCTGAAGCATCTGAAAACCGAGAATGTGACTAATCCCACCTGCGTGTTCTGGAACTATATTGACCAGTAAGATTCTTGATGACTTTTTTGAGGACTTGACCAAATAAAATTCCCTTTTCAGTGCCTGGTCTGCCAATGGCTGCAGCTTGGAGTCCACAAATCGGACGCACAGCGTCTGCAGCTGCAACCACCTGACCAACTTTGCAATTCTTATGGACGTGGTGGACGAGCACCAGCACTCGCTGTTCACCATGTTCGATGGCAACATGCGCATCTTCATCTACATCAGCATCGCCATCTGCGTGGTGTTCATTGTGATTGCCCTGCTCACGCTGAAGCTCTTCAACGGGGTCTTTGTGAAGGTAAGAAACGGTTCCAACCCGATGCCGCATCAGCGGGCCGGCAGCAGACGCCAGCAGAACAATATACGCGACCAGACCCACGAGTCCTTGACCCTAACCACGCCCACCAGTCAGACCAATGTGTCGACGCCCAGCCACGGCAACACAAACTTTATCCAGCACAATTCTATTCGTAATTCGCATCGCAACAATCTGAACTACAATGTCCAGCAGCAGCAGCAACAGCAGCAGCAACAAGTTGTTGCAGCTGCTGCTGCTGCAGTGGTG
This sequence comes from Drosophila kurseongensis, assembly GCA_018153305.1. Classification (NCBI taxonomy): domain Eukaryota; kingdom Metazoa; phylum Arthropoda; class Insecta; order Diptera; family Drosophilidae; genus Drosophila; species Drosophila kurseongensis. The sequence continues at coordinate 4,861,290 of JAECXX010000004.1, read as the reverse complement.
CTGTCGAATCAACCACAGCGGAACATGCAACATGCCATGAACAACTTGAATCTGAATCTGCATCAACATGGTCAGCAGACAGCCGCTGCTGCAGCAGCAGCTGCCTCAATTGCTGCTGCACTGCAGCAACATGCCGTGCAGGCTAGCAATGCCAGCAACAACCTCAACATTAGCCACAACTATCTGCAGCAGCAGCATGTCCAGCAGCAGCAGCAACATGGCCAGCAGCAGCAGCAACACCCGCACCGCAATCACAACCTGAATGTGGACGGCAATGGATTGGACAACACGAACAACATCATTATGCAGGCCAACATGGATGACTTACAATATAAGTGGTGGTGGTGGTGAAAAAACAAAATCAGATAAGCAAACACGAATTTTAGGCTAGGCTAGGCTCTCTAGACTTATGTATTTATGTTCGGGAGACACATGTGATATAATGCTTAAGTAACTTAAATTGTTAATGAAACTCCCTCTGATAGGAATCAAACATAAGACTCAAAAGCTGTGCCGGGAAGCGATGATCCCTCTGGAAGTGGGCAAGGACCTCCCCAATCCCTGGCCGTTGAACTTAGATCGGTCATCGCATCCCAGTGACAGCTTGCACGCGAAGACTCCGCTTATATTTATGTATCGTAGTAATTTGTCATAGTATAAGTTTAGCGCACTTTTCCCCAACCAATTTGTGTTTTCCTCCATGTGAAAGACACATTTCTTCGTTTTATTAGAAATCATCACTCTGGCATGTTGTACTTATATAATCATACATCCTAACCCCTATATGTGCATTCATTGTTTAACAAATTTAACCTAGACATCGTACAATTGATTTAATACCTTAAAACATTTCTGATTTCATTTGTATTTAATTAATTAATAAAATATAAAATGTTGCTAATTTTGTCCTGTAACTATTGCATTTTGTGTTTGTTCATTTAATTTGTATATATATTTTCTATATGTTGTGCTTGTTTCGTGTCTTGTTCATTGTTGTATTCAATGCGTATAATACTCTTTATTTATCGTATTACTCTTAGTCTTTGGATTTTTCACCACCACCCACCAAAATTATTGTTAACCAAATCCTAAATTAAGTTTGACCATCAAAATTGAAACCTATTCAAAAGAGACGCCACGTATTAACTACTTTCTTTGAATTTCTTGACATTCTTTTGCGATCGAATCCTTAGGGCATTTTACCTTCGTCTGCTGGTTCTGCCCCAAAGAAAACTCACTGACCGCTGAAACTTATTTAAACTTTCCTCTCTGTCTCCTCTATTTATCTTTCCAATCCAGTCCGCCCGCACCTCGATTTATACCAGCATTTACCTTTGCCTGCTGGCCATCGAGCTGCTTTTTCTCCTGGGCATTGAACAGACCGAAACAAGCATTTTCTGCGGCTTCATAACCATTTTCCTCCACTGTGCCATATTATCTGGCACCGCCTGGTTCTGCTACGAAGGTAAGATGGCCCGATTGCGCCTCCATTTTGCAGATCTAACCTATCGCCTCTGCAGCCTTCCATTCGTACTCCACTCTCACCTCGGACGAGCTCCTGCTGGAGGTGGACCAGACGCCCAAGGTCAACTGTTACTACCTGTTGTCCTACGGACTGTCGCTGAGCGTGGTGGCCATCTCGCTGGTCATCGATCCCAGCACATATACCCAGAACGATTATTGCGTGCTGATGGAGGCGAATGCCCTCTTCTATGCCACCTTTGTGGTGCCGGTGCTCATCTTCTTTGTGGTAAGTTAATGGGGAAATTAAAGGAGTTTTGTCAACCATACTTTGAAACACCATTTGCCAGTAAAAAAGATTGAGTTCGTAAAGAGACTTCAAGTTATAAAATTGGGTATATCTTTATTAATTGTCGGGACTACAAGTATTTACATATTTGGGATTTAATGTATTTATATTAAAAATCGGTTTTTAAAATTAAAGAAAATAAACTAGTTTTTTATTTGTTATTACTAATAATTAACTTAAATTGTTATCATATTAATATTATTCTAATATCATTAAAAAATTGTATATATGTTTAGGCTGCCATTGGCTATACGTTCCTGTCCTGGATCATCATGTGTCGCAAGAGTCGCACGGGATTGAAGACCAAGGAGCATACTCGACTGGCTAGCGTGCGGTAGGTTTAATTTGAAAATTGCTTGAAATATTATATGATAACATGAAACCCATCTCCGACCTTAGTTTCGACATACGATGCTCCTTTGTATTCCTGTTGCTGCTCAGTGCCGTTTGGTGCTCCGCCTATTTCTATTTGCGGGGAGCCAAGATGGACGAGGACACGGCTGACGTGTATGGCTATTGCTTCATCTGCTTCAACACCTTGCTGGGGCTCTACATCTTCGTGTTCCACTGCATCCAGAACGAGAAGATTCGGCGGGAGTACCGAAAGTATGTGAGGCAGCATGCCTGGTTGCCCAAGTGCCTCCGCTGCTCGAAGACCTCCATTTCCTCGGGCATCGTGGCGGGCAATGGACCCACAGCCGGAACACTCTGCAGTGTTTCCACCTCAAAGAAACCCAAGCTGCCGCTAGGAGTGAGCGAGGAGGCACACGATGACCCCCAGCTGCAACCGGCGACGGGCGTGGCTGTCACAGACGATGCCATCATGGGAGCCAGCTCCGATTGTGAACTGAATGAGGCCCAGCAAAGGAGGACCCTGAAGAGCGGACTGATGACAGGCACACTGCAGGCACCACCGCAAACACTTGGGGGCCATGTGGTGCTCGAAAGAGGCAGTACCTTGCGCTCCACTGGACACGCTTCACCCACCAGTTCCGCCGGATCCACGCACCTGATCTTCGCCCACAAGCAACAACAGCAGCAGCAGCAACAACAGGGACCCTTGGGCGAGTCCTACTACCACCAGCCGGACTACTACAGCTGGAAGCAGCCACCGACTGGAGCCGGAGGATTAAAGGCCCAGCGGGAGTACTACAACAATGCCGGAGCAGCTGCCTCCTCGCCGCAGCAGGCGCACGAGGTCTTCTACTGGACCCAGAAGCCAAACAGCCAGCATGGCAAAAAGAAGAGGGGTGCCGGCGGAGTTCCCGCCTCGCCGAGCGGATCCCTGCACAGTCGCACGGCCGCCGCCTCCCAGGTGCTCTTCTATCCCTCGTACAAGAAGACCAAGCCGGGCCAGCCCGCCGGCTATCCGCAGTACGCGGAGGCGTTGGACCCACCACAAGCCGCCACTGGCAACGCGGCTGCCTTCTACCAGCAGCAGCAACAGTTGCGTCGCCAGCAGCACCTTCAGCAGCAGCAGCAACAACAACAGCTCTCCTCGGATGAGGAGCAGGCTGAGCAACATGCTCACCTGTTGCACCTGCAACGACGAGCTGGTGGCCAGCAACAGCTGCCCGCCCCGCCGCCGCACATGGCGCAGTACCAGCAGGAGTTCATGCAGCGCCAGTATAGAAATAAGCATTCCAACTGTGATCTGGGCATGGGCGATGCCTACTACAACCAGGGCAGCGTCGGCGGCGCGGATGGCGGGCCGGTGTACGAGGAGATCCTCAGCAACCGCAACTCGGACGTGCAGCACTACGAGGTGGGTGACTTTGATGTGGACGAGGTGTACAACAACAGCGTAGGCACCGGCGTCTTCAACAACATGCGAGCGGCGGTGGCCGCCGGCGGGAGTCGCTATGGCGGCGGCAGCCTCAGTGGCGGCAGCGTCTCGTCCAGGAGCCAGCAGCAGCAGCTCCAAAAGCAGCAGCAGCAACAACAGTCGCTGGCCCAGCAAAGATCGGCCCGACGCTGCACGGCGGATGATGACGACGACGACGACGAGGACGAGGAGGAGGATGAGGAGGCAACGGCCGCGGAGCAATTGCACGACAGAGTCTGTGATGAGGATGAGGAGGAGGACGAGAGCGACTTGGAGGACGATGCTCATGGACTGCCACCCCAGAGCGATGAGCGCATGCGTCGCCTGATGGCGATGCAAGACGAGGACTTTAAGCGGCGGTTTCAGTAAGTATTTATGTCGTTTAATCTTCCTTAATTATTCTAATTCTAAAACTTAATTTTTTCAAACAGTATTGCTCGTTTATATTCAAATAATTGGTTCAAAGTAGTTTTTAAAAGTTCAATAATTGCAAGTTTGAAATGCTTCAAACTTTTTTGAAGACTTTTTGAAATATACTTACTTTGAGGTTGTTAACCTATTTAACAATACAATTTTAATAATTACAATTTTTAGAATATGAGAATTTTAAGACGACTCCATTTTTATTGAAATGTGATTTTTAAGATTGGTGTCAAAATTACTTGAAAACTTACAAACCGATCTTGAACTTGTTGAGCATTTTTAATTACCCTTAATTTTTCGTTAGTGAAAATCGAGCTCTTCAGTAGTTTTCGAACAAGAAAACTTGGAAATCGCTTATTTTTATCTTTGCAAATTATTATATTTTATAAGAAAAATCGTTATTAACGCATCTTGTTCACCTTTTCAGACGTCAGCTGCGTAAGCATGGAGCGCCCTTGGACTACGGATCCTTGCCGCCGGGATCGGCGCCAGGATCAGGTCCGCACCCCGAGCACAACGGTGCGGTTTTTGGGGTTAGCGGCGGCGTTGGTGAGGGCTCCATGCGTGGCGCATTCCGGCAGCAGCAGCAACAGCAACAACCACTGAATGCCAAGTCGCCAGGCACTCGTCTGGCGGTCAACGAGCTATTCGGTCACGGCATCGCCGGACCACCGCTGCCGCCGGCCAATCAGACGCCCGCGCAGAAGCGTCAGCAGCTACAGAAATTGTCACCACAGTCCACCACATCATCGTCGTCGCATACATCACACAGCAACCCCAATCCTCACCAGCTCGCCCATCCACACCCACACCCCCATCTGCATCCCCCGCACCATCAGCAGCGCCACCTGTCGGCCATGCTCGATGAGAACAACACGGTGCGGTGCTATCTGGAACCACTGGCCAAGTGAGCCGATAGCGCAACTCCAACGGAACAGTCTTAGGCAAAAATTGTAGCTTAGGATCTCTAGCTATACCTAGTATTAGTCGTTAGTCGAAATATGGAGCATTGTGTGAAACAACATGCTGTCATGCTATACGTGCAGTGATTCGAGAATCCCAAAACTTTATGAATGTATATGAAATAACTCAAACCTAGACCATAGGCACACATCCAGCCCACACACGAAGCCGTGCAAGCTTAACCAAAATACGAGGGATGTGGGGATTGGGTCCTTCGACTTGCATGCATTTTATACCAACTTGGAAATCGATATTAAATATAAATGTATGTACCATATATGTATAATGTATTGTAATACATGTCACCACATGCCATTTTTAAATACTTAAATAATAATTTAAACAACCAGAAAATCAAGTATATATATGGATGTATATGTATAAGATCTGAGAACTGTATGTACATGATATATAGAATGCAGGCGAATTATGTTTTATGTATTTTGTAAGGAATCAATTGTTTTTGATTTTCGCTGATTATGCTCGTAAGATTAATATACGCAGGCTTAAGATTTGTTTCGTGTTTCATAAACCAAAAAGAAAACCTACGTTTCGGAATTTTGTAATGTTTTGCTATCCAACTGCCGTTTTACACCTCTGAACCAAATATTCCTTCCAACAATGAAACAGTGTAAAGACATGATTTCGAGGGAATTACAATGCCATTTTGTTATTGCATTTCATTTACGTTGTAAGCGAACCAGAGCGAAGCATTTGAAGTGAACATTTTCATCAATATAGATGCTTTAAGCACACATATAGGGGCATTTATTTTATATTTTTTGAAGAGAGCTCGTAGAATGCTTTATTATTTATACGATATAACGAGAGATTAAATAAAACGAATGCTATGAACATGTCTTGGAAATTGCATTGCAGGCACCAAAACGAAACAGATAGAGCAGCATACGGAAATACCTATATAGCAAAGAAAGATTTCAACCAAACCTCACTTGTTAACTAGGAACTAACTGAAAACTCTTTAAACACTAGCCAGCTGACATCCACACACTAAACTGTACTATCCCTACTCCCCGAATGGCATTCTCTCTAGAATTTCACGCATGTGTACAAAAACCAAATAAAATAAAGTGCAAAAAAGATGATTACCATATACTATATGTCGTACATACCAGGCCAAGGAAGCTCCAGAGGCAGCCGCCCCAGCTCGATCTAATTTGATCCGAACAGCAAGTTAAACTTGAAGAAAACCATAGCACACAATCGATAAAGATAGTAATTAAGCACCCGCAACATACCACACGAGTTAGTGTATAAAAAAGGAATGGAAACCCAATATGGGGACGAGGAATACGGAATAGCAGATATTGAATGTATAGTGTTGCGCCTCCTAGTTCTTTACTTATATTAAACCAGATATATCAGATACGAGTATATATATGAATGTATATTGATGATGCAAGCCAATGCAACCCCTAATTCGTCACCACATCCTCCTCAAATCTATTCGAGAGTAGTTACATCTGAGATCTGAAAACTAAACCGAAAACAAGACACCCAAATCAAACTTTATGGAAAAGCCCGATGAAAATGTTAATGTACACAATTTTTTCTATTTAAGACAAAAATACAAGAAATGGATTGCATTTTAATGTAAATGGAAGTGTTGTGTTTCAATGGGATATTTGGTTTTCAAACATTCTATTTTTTGGATATTGATATCGGTTAAATAAAAACCTTTATCGTTTAATAAAAGCTTTTGAAAAAATATATATATGCTTTATGTAATCATGAATTCTTTTGTTTATTTTGGCACTATCTCAATTGAAATCAACATAAATTTATATAGAGAATCTATTGTAGACATTTTTAAGATCAAATAAATATTTATTTTAATGATAATAAAACTGATTGGTCAAGCATTACATTTTTTAGAAATCAATTGGTCACAACTTTGCTATCAGCTTAAACTACAAAAGTAACGAATATTTTTCAAAAATAAACCTTTTTATAATTTGAAATGTATTTTGTTTCTGTTGCGTAGTATTTTTCCGTTAAGCCTATACGGTCACTCCCAACCATTAGTAATCCTTCTCGCTGGCAAAACAAATGTTTATTTCGTAGTTCATCAAGATGACAGATTTCCAATGGCCCTGGGAGTACACCTTCCCCCCCTTCTTCACGTGAGTAGAGTCCAGAAGATGGCCCAGCACATGAATAACACCAGGCATTCAGTTTACAGCCACACGAAGAAACCAGACTCCAGCAGCTGAAGGTCTGGACAGATCTCTTTCTCAAATACCTCAGGCACACGAACAGGTTTACGCTGAGCATCGGAGACCAGACATCTCCGCTGTTCCACAACGAATCCCTGAAGCGCCGCCTCTCGCCGGAGCTCATCCTTGCGATCCTGGCCGAACTGGAGCGGACTGGCCATGCGAATCCGCTGGACAAGCGCCGCCAGGAGTGGCAGGTGTACTGGCACACACTCGAGGAGTATGGCAACATGGTCTACGACTGGGTGCAGGAAACGGGCCAGACGAACAGCATCTGCACGCTCTACGAGATCGCCTCCGGGGAGAACACCGCCCAACAGGACTTCCACGGCGTGGACGAGGCGGTGCTGCTCAGTGCCCTCCGATTGCTGGAGGAGAAGGGCAGGTGCGAGCTGATCGAGATGGACGGCAGCCACGGCGTCAAGTTCTTCTAAATGTCCATAGCGTTTTGTTAACTATGTATCAAACGATGCGAATTGTGTTTCCGTATATTAAAAACTAATCGAATGTAAAAATATCTTTTTAATGGAGCCCTAATTGGTAACTTCCCATTTTTTAAATCAGCTGATAGTGAAACAGACCAAAAAATAGTTTTGCATTATTAATTATTACATTTGGATACTATTATTTTAAAACAAATGCCTTCTGGTTAAATTATTAATATAATACAATTAATTAAAAGGGAATCCAATTACACAACTTTAATGGTGTTAAGCTAATTACAATTCAAAGATCATTTTCGAAATGGGAAAAATTTATTTTATAACCAGGTATTGTTTAAAATATGTTTTATGTCAAATAACCAAAAATTATTGAAAAATTCGAAATGGAATTGATTCTTAAAGTTTTGTAACGCTTACTAAAATAAAATAATAATAACACCTCAAATTTGCAAATTTCAAAATATTATAGGACCGTATATCTCCACCCATTCACAATAACGGAAGGCTATTCAGAAACGGACGAGTTGGCAGCCCGGCATCATATTTTGGTTGACCGCCGCAAAGAAAGTAGTTTTTATACTCAAAGTACGACATAATGGTAAGCGTAACCAAACCAATGTATATAACTAATAATTAAAGGGATCTTCGTAGAGCATGGATGACTTAATGCGCGCGCTGGACTGGTTAAATGTGGAATCGACTCTGCAACACGCGGCCCTGGCGTCCGAGACGTGCACAGGCAGAACTTTGGGCGAGGATCGCGAACCCTTGTGGGTGGAGGGCAGAAAACAAAGTCCAAAAGCAACCGTAATAAAGGAGGAACTCCCAGATATTAAGGAGGAGGCGCCCCTCCCGCCAGTATCCGTCTCCGAGCCCAGTGTATCCTGCTTTCCCGACGTACAGGCCATCAACGCCAGCATTGTAAGGCGAGAGCTTGCGGAGGAAGGCAAAAGGTGCGTTCGCCAACAGTTGAAGGCCCTCAAGGACAAACAGGATGCCCTGCGTCAGTCACGCAAATCCCTGCAAAAGGAGGAGGAGCGCCAGCGAGACCAGTTGCAGCAAAGGGCGCTGCGGGAACGCAACGAAATCCTGCTAGTCCAGAAGGCCGACCAGATGACCAAGGCCCAACTGGAGGACCACCATCGCGAGCAGTTGGCCCTGCGCCAACAGACTGACCAAAAGCTGCACAAACTGGCCCTGGAGGGCGTGTCCCGCTGCCAAAGGAGATTTAACCAGAAGTACGAGGGTATCGCCAGGATACTGCTCTCGCTTGACAGAGAAACGGTCCAGGTGTGCTCCACCCAGAACACACAGCTCAAGGAGCTGGGCCAGAAGTTCGAACAGCTCGTCAGCACGGTGAAAATAGGCAAGTGCGAGATGCAGAGCCAGTTCCTGTGCTCCATCATTAAGGCAGAGGAGTGCTGCAAGAGCCTAGATGCCTTGGAGATAGACATTATAAAGCAGCTGGCCGCGTTCTCCGAGCAAATTCAGCAGCAGCTCAAGATGGAGGCGGACAAGAAGCTGGAGGAGGAACGGCAGCGGCAGCTAGAGGAGGAAAAGCAGCGACAGGAAAAAGAGTTGTCGGAGGCCAAGGAAAAGCAGCAACTGGCCGAGGCTGCCAAGGCAGAAGCGGCCAAAGCTCCTGCTCCCCCGGAGCCAAAAAGCCAAGACGTGCCACCTGCCAGCACTGCAGCCTCATCTTGTGTTCACCCAGACCGACTGAAGTTCTACAACGAAATCATTTCGCTATATCAGTCCAAAGTGGATGCAGTAAAGCCGTTGCAAACGGAGGAGTCGCTGAAGCAGTACCGCACCGGCTGCCAAAGAGCCATCAATCTGCCCCTCAACGCCATCTCAGCAGTCAGTCCGCAGCATCTGGGCCAGAACTTTGACAAACTATACAGCTTCTTTGCCGGGCAGCCTGTTAAAGTTATGAATGGCTCCACCATTACCATCAACGACCATCCGCTTGCCCGAGACTATTGCATGCTTCTGATGGCCAAGAAGTTTGTTAGTCAATCGGAGACCGCCATCTCCAGTAATCCGCAGGCAGCGTTTCCCTTTGCCTCAGTTATTATCACCTTCTGGAAGCTATTGCCCGACTTTGGCACGGTCTTCCTAGCCTACATGTACAAGGAGTCGCCCTTTTTGGTGCCCTATGTAATACCCCAACAGCAAGGACAGACCCCGGAGCAGTATCTGAAGTCCATAGGCTATCGGCTGTCGGACAAAAACGAGCTGGAGAAGCCAGACATTTACCTGAAGCGCCAGACGGGAGTCGCTCGCCTTTACGCAGCTGTGATCATAACCCAAGGACGCAAGGGAGCCGGGCCTGATCAGTGCTTCGAGCTGGAGGAGGGCTGGCTTTGGCTAGCCCATATGGTGAACGTAAAGCCGATCCCCGACATCAGTGCCACCATGATCATGGAGATGCTGCAGACCCTCGGCTACGAGCTGTTACGCAGCTACGGCAAACAGTTTATGAAGCTGCTGATCTACATTCAGAATATCTACATGCCCCAGCTGGCGGCCTATGACGAAGGCGGCCCGAAGACGCGGCTGGAAATGCTCCTGGCCAAGTTCCTGCGCGAACGTCAGATCCCCCAGGCCATCGGAGTTTTGCCGCCGGGCTTTTGGTAGTCTTACGACTTAAATAGATTAGTTCATTAATATTAAATAATTAAAATAAATTTTAATTTAAGGAATGTTCCTAGTAGTCATCAGTTGGTTTAAAATATACTCAATGAGACAAATACAACGATCCATTTCCAGAAATGCAACAGTTAAAAGCCACAACTTTATTTATTGAAAAGTAGCTAAAAGGCAGAAATCATTTAATGAACTCAATTCAAACAAAGTACGCGGAGGACTAGTCGTCGTCCTCATCATCAAGATCTAAGTCATCCAGTTCGCCGGCCAGATCAACAAAGAGATCCTTGTTGATGGGGGCAGCATCGTTGGCGGGTGCAGACGACGAAGGGCCATCCTCGTCGGCCGCTGCGTCCTCTGCTGCGGCTGTTTTGGCTGCTTCCGTGGCCTGATCCAGTAGTCGGTTGGTGGACGCAATGGTGCCCGAGCCGTCCACCTCCTTGGCAGCTAGCGACAGAGCGGCCAGATCCAGTTCCTTGAACTCCACGGCATTGTCGTCGTCGTCGTCCTCTCGCTTGTAAATGTCGAAGGCGGCGTCGCCCTCCTCCATGGGACCGTCGTCGACCAGGTCGGGATTGAAGCTGAACATCTCGCGACCCGAAATGCCGAACTGTTTGCCCTTGCTGAAGTCGTTCTTCTTGCGCTCCTCCTCGGCGATCAGCTTGGCCTTCTTCTCGGACAGCTTGCGCTTCTTCCAGGCGAGGAAGGACTCCAGGGTGACGCGTGTCTGGTTGGATCCCAGGGCAGCGCGCTCCTTCTCGATTAGATCCACCAGCGAGATTTCCGTGGGCTTCTCCTCCTTCTTCTTGTCGCGCTTCAGCACATAGCCGGCTGGCAAGGCGTGCCGGTAGATGCACTTGCCGCCATTGGGGCACTCCCAAAACCAGCCGTACTTGGACTTCTCTACGGCCTCCAAGAAGAACTTGCAAATCTGTGGGAATGTGAATGGTTAATTGGGAATTTCGAGGGTACGTAAAGTGTAAAACCCACAATATCCGTGGTGGGACGCTGCTTATCGCCGGAGCTCTTCTTCTCGACAACCTCCTTGAGCTTGGCATCGTCCCAGTTGGTCATCGGATCGTCCTCGTCGCGCATGTCCACATATATGGAGCGCTTCTCCACCTTGTTCTCCTGGGACAGATCGTGGGAGAACTTGCACTTGTCGCCCTTGGTGCACAGACCCTGTTTGAAGAATGCGCAGACCACCGACTTGGGATCGGTGCCCTTTTCCACTTTCTGGGTCTGCACCGGCTTGAAGATCAAGGCCATCTCGCGCTGATCGGCCAGCTTCTTGTCCTTCTCCTCCTTGCGCTTGTCGCCATCCTGACGAGGATGCTGGCCGCCGGACTGCACTTGCTTCTGCACCTGCTGGATGAACTTCTGCTGCTTGTTGCCCTTCTTGTTCTTCAGTCCGAATGTCTTGTCCTGCCGGTGGAATAACATATGAGTTCTTCACTGATCATATCGAATTTCTCCCCGCCGGGCTTCCACATCACGGAATTTCGATGGGGAGAGGGGCTCGCCCAGCGGCTTTCCGGATTTGCAGCCTACCTCAATGACTTTCTCCTTCTTTTTCTGCTCCGTCTTCTTACTTGGACCTGGCGGCGCCTTTTTCGGGGGCATCTTCGGGCGGGACACGGGAATTTATCAACTCAAAACTAGAAATAAAGTCGAACCAAAGTTTTTTTGCACAACCACGCTGGAACAAGAGGCAGTGCCAGTGTGGCCAGAGCTGTACGCCAATCATATACCAAACAGTGATAACCTGACAAATATTAATTATAACCTTTATACATTATATTGTAAGGAAAAGAAATTGTTTAAATATTTTTGCAAACTTAAATATTACAATAAAATGCAAAAGTCTGATGGTTGATAACTTTACTATGAGGGTGGAAACTTGGCTTTTGGTTTTAGCGCGTATTCAAACCAAATTCAATATTTTAATTTATTTCAAAAATACAACAAATATGAGAAAAAATTTAATATCAAAAATAAAAATAAAAAGGAAAAATTACCTATGCAAGTTTTAAATTAAAGGGTTCTGGGCTTGTATAATTTTTGAAACCTTTGCTAATTTTATTGTGTTCAACTAATTCATCTGTTGAATAATTATATTCATAAGATGATCGAAATACATTTATTTTTTGTACCCTTTTGTTTTTGTTTACTTTATAATGGGCCTGTTCCAGCCCCTTTTTTTATTATTATTTGTTTGAGCCCACTTCAGCGCACATGTTTAAGTTGTACATATTTCAATTATCTGCTCTGGTTCCCCTACGCAGCCAATACTGAAATGGTTTTCAAAGGTATTTTAACTCAAACACACATATGCTTTCGTACACAGAAAATAATTATGTTAACTTTGTTTTAAATAATAAATAGCCATTAGAGCTCTATGATCTGCAATTAAAAAAAAATTCCCAAGACCAAATATTTTAAATAAAAACGAATTTAAAATATATAAAAACTTTTTCGTAAAATTAATTTATTAATAAAATAAACTCTTAATTGGAATTCATAAAAGTAAAATGTGCATTCTTATTAAAATAATTAAAACTTAAACCAATCAAAATCTATTCTTTAAAACTTTTTTAAGTTTTAATCAGAATAAATAGCAACGTTAAAAAAAAAATTTTAAAAATACTGCAATTAATGGATAATTTCGAATCTATAAAGATTTTAGCATTTCTTTGGATTTTATATCTTCTAAGATTTTATTTTCAAAATCAGAATGAAATCTATTTTTCTTTTAAATATAATTAATATTGAAAAAAATAAACATAGTATATTTTGAAAGTAAAATCATATCTGATCTTACCTTTGAGTACCTTATCTGTATATATTACAATTAAATAAAACATTTTAGACACTATTTCATGTATTTTTTAAAGATTTTACTCTCTTTATATAAAAGAACTTGATTGTTACAAAATGAAAATTGAAGATTGAAAAGATTTGATGGTAAAATAAATAATCCTTTCTTAAAAAAGAGATATATCTGATCTTATTTCAAAAACCGAAGATTGAATTGATACTACTTAACAAAAAGTATCTATTAAAAGATGAAACCCCATCGATATGATCTTCGATCTGATCTTATTTCTTTCGGTGCACCCTCAAGTTCACTAACACACATGCACGGGCGATCCAGCGAGCGAGCGAGAGAGCAGCGGCGTGTCTCTTCGTGGGTGGCCCTTAATTCGTCGTCATCTTCTTGGGTGGTCTCTATTAGCCGGCCTGCTCGCACCCTCCCTTTCCTCCTTTGAGTGCGAGCGAGTGCGCTGGATCTGGATGTGCCCCCATTGATCATTTTCTCGTTTGATAGTGCGTGACGTCTCTGGGTAGGCCGTCTCGCTCCCACTAATTTATGCCGCCCGAATGGTGGGGCGCCCATTTTTTTGATCCTTCGTCTGCGGCTCACTCGCGCTCATTTATTCGAGCATAAAATTAGCAATTATTTGTTTTTCTTGCGGGTCCGGCGTCTTTATGTTCTTTTTCTGTGTGCTCCTGGGCGGTCGTTGTGTGTGGTCCCCATTCGCGATCGGATGGAATCGTGGGGCATTATTTGCTTCTGCTTTTATGGCTCGACTCCGCATTTTCGGTTTTCTAGGAATCTGCCGATCCTAGTGCGCAAAAAATTCGTAAAGCTTTATAATCATCGTTCCGAGGAAAGCGAAATTATGTTTTTTTTTGGGTTGGGCTTGGGAATGCGAATGAGTTTAGGGTTTTGGACACTAGGCACACACTCATCAAAAAATTGGTTAACTAAAGATTACATGAGCTTTAAAAAAATATCTAAAGATAATATTTCATTTTATATCGATTTTATTCGCAGTTTCCAAATTTTATTTTTTTCTTCAATTCTTTTAAGTAAACAAATATTTTAATATTTATTTTTAATGTGTTATATAAGATAAAGTTCGCATTTTCTAAGAGTATTTTTATGTTTTAATATTAAAGACTTTATACAAAAATAAAAGTGTATGAGCAGACCTAATCAAAAATAATAAATATTACATAAAAGTTAGCTTCGTTAAATTAATATGTATTTTTTAATTTATTTATATGTTTTAAGTAAGAAAATGTGCTTTAGCTTTTAACATGGAATAGAAGTAAAATAATTCACCAAGAAATTTGTTATCTGTCTTTTATTTTTAATTTTGCAGGATTTTTTTAGTGAATGTTCTTTGAAGATAAGTAAATTGAAATTTAAATAGGATCATCAAGTAAGTGCCTTCAAGTTGTGCTTCACTGTAATTGGTCCAAACAACTTAGAACTTGCCCGGCGGCAGCAATAAAATTATGACAAGCACCGGCAGCAACATCAAATGTTGGCAACAATTATTGTGTTGTTGACAGCAAGATAGATGGCAATAATTTGCATCACCATCGCTGAGGAAACCGAACAACCAACAGCAATTGTTTGCGGCTGTTGGGCGTGTAATTTACAGCGCCAAGATCAAAAAACCAGATGCAAGTTGCTGGCGTAACAAAAGGGAGCAGCAGCAACAGCAGCAACATGTTACTTTTGACAATATAACGCAACGGCGTGGCGACAAGCAACTGGGAGCATCTCGGATCGGGGATACATATGCACACATTTATCCCCCAGACGGAGGCATTCGTACTTCACGGTGGTCCCGCCATCTCTATCCCAAGCTTAGTTTCTGCTGTCAATCTGTGGCAAAAGGCAAATGCTGCTACTGTTTGCCGCAGACACCGCTACACTCGTATAATTGCATATAGCGCCAGTTGAAGTTCCGGTCGGTTGGGTTTTTTTTTGCCCGTTGCACGCGCTTTCTTTTTTGTGCGGCGCCGCCGACAGACGATGCTGCACCGAGAAAAATAATCACAAAATTTTCCTGCATTATTAAGCCGTAATATTCCAAACTGATGGAGAGGAAGGTGAGTTTTTTACAGTTTTTGTTACAACAATTCTATATTTGTGTATACAATTGTATTGCCTAAAAATTATAATCTTTTTGTTTCTTAAAAATATATAAAAGACATTTCCATATCTAATGTATATCTCGAAATATTTGTGATCGTCCACAAACAACCTGCCTGCTATTGGCACTTCTGCCTAACAAATTAAAGTTAATTCTCTTTTAAGTTTAAAGTTAGCTTTTATGTTTTTATATACTTTTTATTTTTAAGGACTCAAATAGTATTGCTGTTAATGACAGGTAAGTGAAAAATAAATCTATAGAAACCACATAACAAGATGTGTAAAAGTAAGCTGTACAAAACAGGAAATATAAATTTTAATTGTAAAACATGGAGCTAATTTGGTAAATTTTTTTATTTTCCTCAGTGTGCATGTGTATGTGTGATTGGTGAATGGCATGTTGCCACCCAAGTTGCCAGTTGGCTGGCCAAGACTTAATAGCCGCTTTCATTGGCCAAAAGCCTGATAACAGACCACACACGAAGCTCCTCTTTGGAGCCATGTCCGTAGTCCGACGGTTTCGATGTTCTGTGGTTTGCCTGTCGTCGCAACATTGCGTTCGCCTTGATGTTTATCGGCAACATGTTGCTGAAACATGCTTTGCCAAAGCATCAAACGGTAGCTCTTCTTAATTACAACAACTAAAACAACAGACGGCAGGCCATTAAGATAAATCGGAAACGGAAATCGCTAATGAAAAATTTCCATATTTATGGCGGCGATAAAGAGCCCCGGCCACAGCACTACAACAGCAACAACTAAACAACTAAATTTTCGATTGGGGATGTGGATGTGGCCACCAACGAAGCCAAAGCCACTTGGGCGGTCCAAGATCGCGTGATTTGTTCTCTTTTTTATTTTTCGTTGCTCGCCGTTTCGCTTTGGGCAACGTTTCGTGTCTTTATTCGTATGGGCTGCAATTAATTCCAACGAAATTTAATTAGAATTAAAATGTTTATTTCATTGAGTGTGCGATAAGGCAAGCGCAAAATGTCAATCAAATAAATGGGTCTGGGGATTATTAAGCGATTCGAATGCTGTCGCGATAGATTAATCATAATCATTACAATTTATGATAACGAGCGGACTGTCAAGTAGACGAAGGTAACACTTCTTAATTTAAAATATTTCAAAATAATCAAACTTGAAATTAATCTCTAAAATTGCATAACCCTTATTCAACTTTTTACGTTATTTGACAGAAATATTTTTGACTATTTAAAAAATTAAAAATCTAGTAACGAAGGTGAAATTAAGAATTCTTCTATGTAATAAGTGAAAATTACATTTTCTTTTTAAAATTTGTAATTAATTAATTAATTATAAAATAATGATGAAATAATTATGAAATAATAAAAGAGATAAACACACAAGAAAAAAAATGTAATCGTTTTTGATTACAATTTGAAAACCATTTCGTGGATATTTCTAAATGTTAAAATATAAAAATTAATATTTCTTCCAAGCAATTATTGAAGCTAATACGTCCTCAGCCCATCAAATACGCCCATATTAGTAGAAATGACAGCCGTTCGATGCAGTTGTTTTTCGTGGTTTTAAAAAAAATGTCCCCCTGAAGTCCAACAATATAAAATTTAATTAAAATTTCCACCAACCCATTATTAAAAGTTATACGCCCATTATATGTCTCAAGCCCATCAAATACGCTCATATAAGTGGATCTGACAGCCGTGCGATACAATTGCTTTTCGTGCTCAAAATTAACTGTCCGCCCCCCTCAAAAATAGAAACTAAAAACGAATTTATATGGCCATAGAAAATTAGCTATATTTTCCAAGTATTTTCTTTCTTTTTTGTGTGTGCCTATGGGCTGTTTTGTATTTTGTTTTTGGGTGGGGGCCACCAACGTTGGGGCCGCCATCAGCGATGCCATAATAAATGATTGATCGAACGCGAGCGTGTGGGTATGGCTTTGGCTATCTGTACACTAAGAAAAAAAGATGATCTAGATTGAAGAACAAAATTCTTGATGTACAACTGATTTATTTTTTATTGAACAAAAATATTTTTTTAAATAATAATTTGGTTTTTGAATTATTAAATTTGAGATATTTCCTTATTGGTCCCGAGTTCAAAACCACGGTATAAGGTTGATCCTCAGGAAAAGTAGGGTTCTCATCAGTTTTTGAGAGTACATTTTATAGAATCAAACATTTTAAAATCAAATAATTATATTTCACAAAAAAGAAAGGAAAACAAATGTTCTTTATGATTTTTAAACCATTCAAATGAGGAAAAATTATATGTTGTAGCAAGCATGGATCCGATCTCGGTTCACTTTTCACTCTATTTGGACATTTAGATTGTAGATTGTATTTTTTCCCGTGTATCCGTACCTATATGGGGTATGAGGATGTTGTCGGTACGTTTGATTGATGCGCTTTTCGTGGCTGCGAGTGCCCCAGACGCTTCAGATACGCACTTGGCGGCTTTATGTTGTTGCTTTTGGCATCTTTATGCTTCAACACAACTGTCAAAAGATTTGCCCAACAACAGCATTAACCGCCGGCCGAAGAGGACGTCAATGGGCTGTTTGCAACATGCTGTGATTTTTATCGCCGTCACACACGATGCGTGTGGTCCCGTCGCAGATTCCAGTGCCCAGATCCCAGAGCCCATATCCCAGATCCCAGATCCCGGATCCCATGTCCAGTTCCAGTTTCTGTTTCTGCTGCCTGCTCCTCGCTCGTGTTTCATGGCTGTCACACATATTGCCCGTGCCCAATGGCCATAATTAATTGCTCTCTTAACTGGAGGCGAACACTTGGATGGGATGCAAATTTCAAAACACAAATGGTACAGCGTTTGCTGCGGGTTAAAGTTGTATTTCCGGAACACTGAAATATCTTGCTACATTAGAAT
This sequence comes from Drosophila kurseongensis, assembly GCA_018153305.1. NCBI lineage: Eukaryota > Metazoa > Arthropoda > Insecta > Diptera > Drosophilidae > Drosophila > Drosophila kurseongensis. The sequence goes on along the minus strand of JAECXX010000004.1, from coordinate 4,843,106 downwards.
TACTAGTTATAATTGTATTTACCATTACTTTAAATAACAAAAACTAATTAAAAGTCTAAAGCTGACTAGTAACTTGAAAATTTTGTCCAGGTATGTAAAACACAAATTAAACATTTTTTTCATTTTTTTTTTAAACTAATGTCTTTGAAGTTTTTTTTTTAATACAATTTTAAGGTTACATTTGGATCTAAAAACTTTAAATTACTAAAATTAAAAGTTTAAGGATGGTTAAAAATTACCAAATCCACAATATTTTAACATTTTACCATTTCTAGTAATTAATGTGGACAATAGTAAATTTGGGGAATTAATGTTAATATTGAATTCATAATTTACTTAAAAATACATTTGAATTTTGATCATGGATTACAATTCATAAAGAACTACCCAACATATTCTTGGAGAGTTTTGTGGAAACCCTAAAAAATTGGGTTTACATTGCATATACATACAGTGACAAACTTAATTATTGGCACAGCAAGTATGTTAAACTTTAAGGCTATTTTTCTTCTCTAATATGCTGATATTAAAATAAGACAAACTATTTTTAGATAGAATCATTATTTTTTTGTTAAATACAAGTGACTTCATTCATTTATCTCTTATAAATAATTTATTAAAAATAAAAAACCAAAGAATGGACCAAATTTCCTTGAACAAAATTATTGGCACACTTGGGTTTTCATTAACTATTTTGTTAAAACTTTATCGATTTGGCCACTTTTTTTTAATTATCAAATTTTCCTCAATAATCTTAATGGTATAATGATTTATTTTATAGCTAAAATTGTTTTAGTGCCTTAAAATTAAGGAAAAGTTGTTTTACTTTACAGGGTAAGAATAAAATCAACCGCATTGTCCAAAAATTAAAATTTAATAAGCAGGATCAATGCGAATCGAATGTTAACATTGGGGAAAGGATGCCCAGAAGCCATTTTTCCCATTCGGAGCCCTTTGCGACATTTTAAAGGACTTACGCAGTTGCAAAATGCAGGGCACACTGGCAAATCCATGACTTTGAGTGGCCAGGAAAGCGTAAGGATCGTATAAAAGGACAATGTCAACCCCAGATCTCCTCAACATAGATCAAAGTTAAGGCTAAGAAGAACTTTGGTAAGGATATTCACCCAACAGCCTTTTTGCATGCCCTGCATGATGGTTTCTACAAACGACTTGCTGCTAGAAAAAATCAACCGATTTTAAATGTCAAAAACAACCATTTAGTATAGCGAAATCAAAATCTGAGTATGCCAATTGACTTTTGGGTCCTTTTAGCCTTCTCATATGATATAGTAATCCTCTCCCTAGGTAAAAGGCTTGTGTTAGTTAACTTTTCAAATCGGTTGATTTTTTCTAGCAGCAAGTCGCTTGTAGAAACCATCTTGCATGGCCTGAAAAAAGGCTGTTGGGTGAATATCCTTACCAAAGTTCTTCTTAGCCTTAACTTTGATCTATGTTGAGGAGATCTGGGGGTTGACATTGTCCTTTTATACGATCCTTACGCTTTCCTGGCCACTCAAAGTCATGGATTTGCCAGTGTGCCCTGCATTTTGCAACTGCGTAAGTCCTTTAAAATGTCGCAAAGGGCTCCGAATGGGAAAAATGGCTTCTGGGCATCCTTTCCCCAATGTTAACATTCGATTCGCATTGATCCTGCTTATTAAATTTTAATTTTTGGACACATGCGGTTGATTTTATTCTTACCCTGTAAAGTAAAACAACTTTTCCTTAATTTTAAGGCACTAAAACAATTTTAGCTATAAAATAAATCATTATACCATTAAGATTATTGAGGAAAATTTGATAATTAAAAAAAAAGTGGCCAAATCGATAAAGTTTTAACAAAATAGTTAATTAAAACCCAAGTGTGCCAATAATTTTGTTCATGGAAATTTGGTCCATTCTTTGGTTTTTTATTTTTAATAAATTATTTATAAGAGATAAATGAATGAAGTCACTTGTATTTAACAAAAAATTAATGATTCTATCTAAAAATATTTTGTCTTATTTTAATATTAGCATATTAGAGAATAAAAATAGCCTTAAAGTTTAACATGCTTGCTGTGCCAATAATTAAGTTTGTCACTGTACATATGTACAATGTACCTTTATGTATCACTGAACTTTTCCCTAATGTCCCCAAATATCCGAGTACAGAACGGTTGCCTTGTTAAATGCCAGCGTCAACAGCTATAAAATAATCAAAAACAACAAACAAAAACAAAAACATTCAAGAAAGAAAAACAAGGTCAGAGCAGTTGAGTTCATAAAACCAGATCCTATGCCATTTCCAAAGAAATCATTGCACTTGGAAATCGTGCTAAGGTCAAACACAGCCTACACGTGCTATTTATAGGGAAAACGGCCGGTCAACTGCCTACCCGATGATATATGAGCCGCTGCTCACTTTGCTGGTCAGTTTACATGGCTCGTTGCTATTTGCATGTCAACAATTTTCCGAATTGTTAGCCGTGACAGACTTGTGGGTAAACAGACACCATGTGGGGCAGCGGATCGGGGCGAGGATGGGGTCAGGATCTGATCTAAGGTCCAGGGGGTCCTGTAAGCGATTTGCAAAAAGGGTTAGGTGGCTCTATAGATCTCCATTGACACTTAGTCAAAATACACCATCAGCGGAAATGTAAATTAAATTTCATTCATTAACTTAAAGCGCCTTAATTTTCGTTTGCTAAAAAACTTGACACTTATTTAATTTGGTCATTTGTAAAGAGGTAATTATTTTCAGCTCAAATATATCAGATATATTCTATAATATATGTTTATAGGAATGTTTTATAAAATAATAATAATTTTTAATAAAAATACAAATTTTATTAGTAATAAAACCATGTTATTTAAAATTATGATTTATTGATACATTTCAACTATTTTTCACATCACAATAAATGGAAAAGGTTTAAAAAAATTCCATTTTAAACTTTTTATAAATTTAGGAATTATAATCATTTTTTAAAAACATAAGCTCATTGAGGACTGTCAACTATTTTATTCGTGGCAAGAAAAACATAGCAAATGCTTTACTAAAAATAAAGTAGACATTTAAAGCCGCATTTTAATTTTCAATGCCGTAGATCTCCAGCTCCACTCCTTGCTAAACAAGATTTGCATGGGTGATTTCAATTCGAAATATCGATTACGCCCTTACAAGACGCTGCAATTCTTTTCACTCACCGCAAATCACTTGCTTCATGCACAATTGATGATTGCTCAATCAAATTGCACAGTCTACCGATGGGTAAAAACGGAAAAAAGGCGAACAAACTCAACAAAAGATGAAAACATCAAACTTGGCGCTCGGATTCGGATTCGGCTGACTTCATAATTTCAGAAAATGTTAACGCAGCTCGACGAACGCCGCACGGTGGCAGTTTTGGTCCACAGATTATGGCCAAGTGGCGGGTTGAGGTGGGGCCACGGGCCGCAGGCCGCAGGCCTCACACACGGAAAGCGGCTGAAGATCAAAGCAAGCGCCAAAATGAAAATTATTACAAAGTGATGTAGCATGACTAAATACAATTTTATGTAGTCGGGGGCTCTCGTCTCCCTTTGAGGTCCGTTCCATCAGGAATGTGGCCATATCCATACAGTCTTGGCCCACCGGAGTGGGAGGTGGATGTGGTCGCAGCTGCTTGATGATGATTATGATGATGGTGCACAGGAGCCATAAAACGGAATTATACGCATCCACACAACCGCAAAGCAGTTGAACAAACAATGATCTGAATGTCTCTCGGATCCCCGGATAATGTCTAAATTTGGCCCGAACGGTGTTGGCCGTAAAAGCCATTCCACGGCCGTTGGCTAAGTGCCTTCTCCGTTTCCATTATGACTTGAGTGTCATACGTGAGTCATCCGCTGCGGCGTTGATAATTGCCAAGACAGACTAATGGCTTGGATATTGGGTTTTGTGGCCGGTCGGTAAGGTGCCGCATAAATCCACTCTGATGACGACTTATGCGGGTGGCCGTAACGAAGGCGATAACCGATGCTGCAAATGCCGCATTTCCTACTCGCCCCTGATTGGATTAGGTGCGCAGGATTATATAGCACTGTCGTGGGAATTTTCAACGACTTATAGCATTTCCTTGGAGCTTGGAAGGTAAGGAGATTATCAGGATATACATTCAAACTTCTCTAGTCGAAGATATTTTTGGAGTTATCAAGCGATGCCTTGGGTTTGTGTATTTAAAAAAAACCCAACAATTTTATTTAAAAATTTCGGATTTGATCATATTATTTTCAAAAGAGACGTGCAATTAATATGACTAATAAACTTTTTTGATCATATTGGTTTCATCCCTTAAATATATCTTTAAAATTCCTAAAACAAACAAATAAAACACATTCTATTTTCGTGAAAAAATGATTTTAAAAAAAATCACTGCATGTATTGCATTTATTGGGTTTTACTGGCTTAAAGTTATCATAAAAGAATACATACCCTTTACTAAAAAGCAGTTTTCTCCTCACGAAAAGAAGTCGAGAAACTTTGTCTTCCCTGAACGATATGTCAGCCCGATCGCATCAAGCCAACCGGGCATGGCCAGTGTGATTCTGTAAAATGTAAAACCAAATTCCCCTAAGCCGCTTAAGAGCCTCTCCCCTCGTTGGGACCGCAAAGTGCCCGGTCTCGGCCTGAATTGAACCGTAGCCAAAGTTCATGTAACGTCAACGACTCAATAGGGAGCTACTGACTTACACACGGACATACGTATGCATATTGCATATTGGCCGAGGATCGGGGTATGGGTACGGGCCAGGAGCCCGGCTCAGGCTGAGATCCCAGAGTCAGACTTTGGCAACATGATTGCACGTATAGTGGAACAAATTCATGGCATACGCGGCAATCGCAGGCAGCACCTTGGCAATCAGCAAGGCAAACATCAAGTCTCAAGGATTTCGGCCACGAAGACCTAAGCAATGAGCTACCTTTTGGATTTGTTAGGAATACTTCCTTATAAATTTAATATTAAAAATGTTCTACCATTGATTCACTTTATTTCCCAAACTTTCTATTGTTCCTCAAATTGTTCACTACAACTTATTAAATTTAAATCTATTGTCAATTGACCATAAAAATGATTTTCCAGAATGAAAGTTTATTACTTGTATTCCTAGGATAAATATATACCAAGGGATGATGAATATTGTAAGTCTTATTATCCTATAATTTATTTCTCAATTAGAAAGTAAGAATCTTTTTTAAATCACAGTTTTAGAAAGGATTTCTTTACATATGATACATTTGTATGAAATGTATTGTTTTTTATAAAGTTGTGGTTTTTGTTAAATTATCCACTTGAAGAAGAAGGTGGTCTCAAATCTTGCTCGAAAACCTTCCTATTTATGAGCTATGGAGCTCTCCCAAACAGTCGTCTATGCCAACCGTGGGGCATCTTCATCTTCGGGCCTGACAGAAAGCGACTCAGAAAAGGAATTAAGTTGAAATGTTGATGGGTGTGGGGTAAATCCCTCTGGGCTGTGCGGCTGCCACTGTTCTACGCTTAATGCGATGCGCAGCAGACCCTGCAGACCCGTTTGCCCCAGCTTTCCTGGCCAGTCCTCTCCTCCGAATCTTCCCCTGCGTCCCGAGTCTTCCCAAATCTTCTCCACTTTTCTGCGCCGGCGATGTTGTTGCGATGAAATCAATAAATGTAAGGCGACCGCAGAGTTTTTTCCTGTGTTTTCGTTCGGGTTATTCGATGCTGGCAGCACATGTTGTGAGTATGTCTGTATATCCGAGTATATCTGGCCGATCTACACCAATCCGGATGTCTGTATGTCTGTCAGATTCGGACCCCGATCTGGGCTCTCTTCTAGCCAACCATCGTAATTTGTAGGTAGGTTAATTCGTGGTGGTCCCTCAAAAAGTTTCCCTCATCGCAGCGAACGTTTCCTTTCCCCCGCCAACTATTTTAATGGGTTAAGAGAAGCGAAAGATTTGCCCTGTTCTCGTTAAATTGGGCGCATAATCGTATTTACTTGGGGGCCCGTGAATCAGCTATATCTCTGGAACTGCTTGGTGTATCTTTTTTAAGCAAATATTTGCCTTGGTAATTTGCTACCCGAATTGTTTATTTTTTCAACAACAATTCGGAAGCAAACTAACGTCGTGAAAGCTGCTGAAATTAGCTTTGGTTTGTTTAAAGAATTTCAGTATTTGTATTTTCTTTGCGTTGAGAACGAAGAAGGACAAATTTAAGAAAATAAATCAATTTTAGGGCAGCCCAAAAGTAATAAAGACAGTTTCTGTTTTTTTGAAGTCAAAAGTTATAAAGTAATGAAATTTTTAAGATATGTCGACAAGTTTTCAATATTATAAAGGTTTAAAGTTCTTCGAAAATCTCTAATCTTAATTTAATTAAAATATAAATAAAAAAGGGGTAAAGTCCTCATGTAAAGACCATAAACACCTGTTAAGCCCAAATGTAATGAAGGCATCGATTGTTTTTCCAGCGAAGTCCTCCATCAAACATCTTAAGATTATCTGCAATCAGCGGGCCCACCTTGATTAACCGAAATCACCATTGAAATGCCCAACAAAACAAATTAATTCGTAGAAAAAGGTGTGAGAAAATTAACTTGTCTTCCGTTGCCGGCAGCAAAAAAGCAAAATAATCAATTAGTTTCGCAGAATCGCTCCAGTCAAAAGAAGAATACAAATCGCTTTTACGGAATTACGGAAACTGTTGTAAGACGAGGGGTTCCAACGACGACAGAGGACGGACCACAGATCCGACAGCAGATCAGCCGGCAGATGAGATGAAATGAGATGAGATGAGATGAGACAACGACCACAGGTAACAGAAGCCGTATACGCCAGATTAACGCCCGAGGCGAGATGGCTTCGACATCGACTTTGTCTTTGATCTCCAGCGACTTTTGCACTTGCGCAAAAAAGCAAATCCAGCGGGAAGAATTCCCAGCAAATCAGATTATACATAGTAGGTACCGGACGGTGGAGGCCCGAAATTGTTTTAATTATGACATTGCCCCGGGTATAGGAAGTGTGAGTCGAGAAAACAACAATAATAATAATAATAATAACAATAATAACAACGGACAGACCGTCCCCAGTGGCCTTTGATGTCTTGTTCCTTTGGTCCAGTGCCGACAACGTGTAACACCTGAAAAGGAGATCTCAGGACACTCGCATCGATAATCTACGGCTGCTCAGCCCGCTCTGATCTCTTTTTCTTACCGACTCTCGCAGCGGGAATTCAATTTGGTTTACAACAATAAAACGTCTTATTTAGGTTCGGTTATTAATGATGAGTTATGGGTTCAGACCTCCTTCGGAGACGGGTCCCATCATCATCATCATGGCTGGCAACTGAAACAACCAATGTTCTCGGAAGGTAGAACGAATTCTTTTCTCCTCACCGATCTCGTAAATCTCGACCTATTCGTAACCCAGCATTGACTGAACGAATCGAGCTGAATTTTCACAATACCCTGGTGGAGATCCAAAAATATAAAACTGGCTTTGTGACGAAAGAGCCGAATGTGTTATGGTATATAATACTAATACTTAAGTAACTTCTGGTATTAAACGATTTGTTTGTAAAATTTCAATAGGTTTCTAATAAAAAAGAAAAAATACTTGTTCTGAACTTGGCATTAACACAATACCGCAACTAAATTATTTTTGGCACTTGAATGATGGAACTGACTTTTCTATGTTTAATATAGAATACGTTAATTAACACTGTGGGGCTTACCCGAAGTATTTCAGTTGATTAGCTGATGTACCTTAGTCTAAAATAAGAAAGTAACTCCTTTATGAAGAAACACTTTGTTAACAGGGCTTATACAAACGTTTTCTTTTAAAAACGCTGTTATAATGACTGATATATGCAAGGTATCTACTCTTTGCTCAAATGAATGTCATTCCTAATGAAATCCATAAAAAGTGAAAGATTCCCGGGTAAACGTTAAAGGCAGTTTGTCACTTCTGCTGAAACATCTGTTCGTAGGAACTTCCTCCTCCCCGCCTCTTTTACAGCATCCCACAACTCCCACGCAATTCATGGGAGTCCGTGTTTAGTTAACCTTTCCGAATGACAAACGCAGATCATTACACCGAGTGCGACAACAAACAAATAGATTCTCAAGACGAATTCCCCTGTGGGTTTCCAAACAAAGGCGTCTCGAGACTTCGTATCTGTTGTCTCCGTGCGTTTTCGGTCTTCTGAATAGAGGAAGAGCAGCCCCGGGCCACAATACATTAGGAAAACTGTCAAAGCTGAATGGGAACTTAAGAGGTTTAACGCGCGCTCTTAACGTTTCTTCTTTTCTTTCAGCATTTCCAGTTTCTACCTACCGCAGCAGAGAAATTGTACATATGTGTGGATGGCACCCCAAAAAGTTCAGCCCGCATTCGGAGTCGATCAAGTTATTAACTTGAAATTTTGATTCTTCTTCAGGGGGCTCTCTCTACTTTATTTGATAAATGGGCGCACGCCTAGACGGAGCTAATCGGAAACTTCCGGCACATGTACACCCAGAAAAATGTTTTAAGTAAGGCAAAGTCCAAAGTGACCAATAAGTTCTTACATTTTTTAAATTATCTGCTTATTATACTAGCCTAAGTTCAGCGCAATTCAATATTAGAAAAATAATACAAAATTATGTACATGTTTTCACCAAATAAATTATATAAATAATGTAGATCAGGGGTGTTGAAACTCACCGGTGTCAATTTAATAAAACTAAAGAAAACGCACACAAATATAAAATTGTTATTGGCTTCTTCAGTCTTATCAGGATAGGATATCGACAGAAAGAAAAAAGTGTAGAAATGCTTGTGTAAATATTGTGTGCGTCAAGAGCTTACCCAGATTCAAGCAAACACATCAATATTGTCATAAGCCGAAGTCATTTACAACAAGAAAGGAAAGCTAACTTCGGGCGGAGCCGAAGTTTAAATACCCTTTCAGAATATTCTGTAAAGTATATTGGTTGGCCAAAAATAAAACCCATAAAAAATCCCAACTTCCTAACTTTAAAATCACCACAGTTATGGCATTTCCCATCAATCAGTTATATTGCGGCTATAGGATATAGTCAGCCGATCCCGGCCGTTCCGGCTTAGATACTGCGGGCAAAGGAACGAAGGGTGTGTGCAAAGTTTCAATTCGATATCTTTAAAACTGAGAGACTAGTTCGCGTAGAAACAGACAGTCAGACGGACAGACGGACATGCTTATATCAACTCAGGACGCGATCCTGATCAAGAATATATAATTTATACTTTATAGGGTCGGAGATGTCTCCTTCAGTAGCACACTTTTGACCAAAATTTGCACTAAGTGCAAATATAATGAATGATTTTGTAAAAGTTCTGGCGTTCTGTTTAGTGACACTTTCTTATATTCTGCATGCCCCTTTATTGTCATTTATTTCTGTTATTTTTGTCAAGTTCAAATGTAGTATAAATTAGAATTAGAATGTACATATATAAGTAACATAAGATTTTCAAACGTTAAGAAAGCAAAAACGTCTGAGTCTTATAAGAGATGAAATATATTTGTAAATTTTATTTTTGGGATGGGGTTTTTTTCTGGGTGTAGTGGTGAAAAACAACAAGTGGATGGAGGCAATAATGTCGGCCCACGCCTGACCCCGACTGTGACGATGGAGGGACATTGTTGGGCTTATCAAGACCCGATATTGTGCGACGTGTGCGGGCCCCGCCCCCGCCCCTGGATCAATTAAAACGATGGCCAAGGGCAGCGGGCGGCGGGCTAACAACTCAATACAATGTAAACAAATGATATACGGTCGCAGGGCCAGCGTCACGTCAGGGTCCATTTCCATTTTCATTTCCATTTCCAGTTTCAGTTCGGTTTTCATTTTCCGGGCCGGAGCGATTGAAACGTTTCTACCTTTTCCACAAAAGCGACAGCCGCACAGCTGGAATCGGCCGACTGGCTCTGCAGTCGCTGCAAATCAATTCGAAAGAGATTTTCATTTGATCCGAGCTCGAGTTTGAGTCGTAAAAAGCGGGCCTGTGGTTAGGCTTACATTGGACTGGGCCAGGTTTACTGGCACTGGCACTGGCACTGCCCGGTGGTCCCAGCCGATCCGCAGCGATCGTATCTGGCCAGATATGTCGGCCCAAACAAGTTGAGTTGTCAACGCAGCTCCGCAGGCCTCGTGAAGTGTCGTTGAGTTATGACGGTCCTGGGTCTTACTCCGAATCTGAATCCCAATCTGAGCCTGGGGCTAGCTCAATGCTCGGCTTTTACGACTCGGGCGGGGCATTTGGCTAATTGATCGTATTAAGCAGTGGGAAAAGTAGTTTGGGTAGTTGGCATATCTGATTGCACCTGGGTGATCCTCGGCTAGGTGCTCTGGCCAGGTGTCTTTTTAAGATAGACTTTCGAAACTTCAATAGCCACTCAACAAACCTTCTCTTCTGTGGCACGATTAATAGCTCCAAAAGTTGAAATTAAAATTACAAAGGAATAAGCGAAACGTAGTCCTATTTTAAGATCTCAATTTCATCTCTAGACTAATCCTTTCTTCAGATTGAAGGTTAGTTATTCCTTGATAAATTTAAACTTGAATATCATAATCGTGAAAAAGATCGGGCTTGAAAAATTCGGTATAAGATATAAGATTATTTAACTTACTATTTTACTTTGTGCCACCCACTCACGGCTTGTGCCATCCAATCTTCAGTAAGTGCCTCTGATATTCCCCACAAGTTCAACATTCAATTAGTTGGGTTCACACACACAGTACTCTTATTACTTCACTTCACGGCAGGGTAAATAAAGATGGGGCGCAGAAGTGGGGCAAAGGGGGTAAATGGCCAAGGGTGATGGGGAGTAACGAGGCATACCTTCGGGCCGTAAATAAGCAACTCAATGAGCAGCGAACGCCAGCGCACGTGCCTCATAAACCACCGGGCGAGTCACCAGTCTCCAAGTCGAACTTGTACACGGAGCGAAATGTTTAGTAGTAAATTCAATTTCGTATTCACTTTCGTAGTTCAGGTCCCCCTGGTTTTAATAATATCTACGCAAAGTCATTTCAAAACAGCATTACAACATTTAAAATGTATAACTCCATTTAGAATCTTTCCTTAAAATTAAACTTACTTTTAAGTAAATAAAAATGTATGCTGAGATAAATATTTTTCATAGAGAACTGCTGGCTCGTATCATTATAAGGATCACGATAGTTTATTTGAAACTATTCAAAACATTTTGCCAGTGCAGTTAAGTCGAACCCGAGCCGAGTGGAGTCAAGTCGAATCGAATCGAGTTGGAGACCACCCAGGTAACGATTTGTGCAGTCATTCCACGAATTCCCAGATGAGGGGGCGTCGCGTCGGTTGTCTGTGGCTTTTGTGGCGAATTCTGCAGACGGCGGGTGCTGGGGGGCATTTCACATTTCACCAGCCTTAAGTATGCTAAGGATGGCCCACGGGACCGGTACCGTCCTGGGCCCATTGTCAAAGTCCAAATTATGCATGCGTCTCCAGAGATACAAGCGTACAATTGCACACAAAAGCAGAAGGCTAAAGAATTTTTTTTTGAAATTTAATAAGTATTTGGTGGCTATTTGACAAAATATATTTACAATTTAAAAATATAATATAAATATAAAATAAGAATACAATTAGCCATAAAATGTTATTTATTTTAAATTTCAAATTTATTTTTATCGTCTATTTTATATATCAACCAATAAGGCCTATTAACTGAGTCTAAAAAATAGTCTTTGTAAATAACTGCCTTATTATCGATATAAAAAGTTGTTTGTATTTTTATTAATAAAATAAAATGATTATCAGAAAAATGGTTTGATTTGATTTTTAAAAAAATTACATTTATTCCAGCTTACTATTATTTTGACCGCCGCTGTGCTTATGTAAATTCGCGACCCGTGGTCGTGGAGGTAAGGGGCAATAAGGCTCAGCGCATAACGCCCACGCAGTCGCGGTCGCAGTGTCGTCATGGTCGCCGAAGTCACTGTAGCCGCTGTCGGAGCGGCGAACGAAATTAATTTGACAGCCAACGCAAAACGCATGCGTCGTCAACATTCCTCGCCTCCACTTCGGCCACCCCCTCTCCCACCCATTCGCCCTGCACCACCCCCCATTCCCCGGATATATCGCGATCCCCGGGTTTTCGACCACGACGACAGGCAGACCCACTGACGTTCCGGGCTTATCGCCTTACTTTTATATCTATCTTAAGCTCGTTGTTGGCTCGCCTCCTTCGCCTGGCGAAGGACCCCTTCTCATTGTCGTTATCGTCGTTGCAGTCACATTAACACATCCGACTTCAAAAAGGGCTATGCGATGGGCCTAACTGATGTCGGAGGAGCGCGGATTACGAGGGAATTAATGGTTGGCGGATTTGCAGCCGGCATCGCGAAGAGATCCGAATCGAAAAAACATAACAATGTCAGTTTACTCGTCTTAATTTGTGCTCTTCAAATAATCTTTATTTAAAGCTGACCAATATATTGATAGATAACAATTTGTCTTTAAACAACTGTTTAACTGCTTAAAAACAATTACTAAAACATTTTGTAATTTAATTCCTGAAGATTAACTAATAATGGTTTGCTTAGCTCCCAACTCCCAATTAATTCGCCAACCCACTACATTACCCTTTCAAAAAAAGGGCCACCCGCAAGGCACTTTCCATTCGAGCTGAAATAAACTTCTGGTGGAAATGTCGCCACGCGAGGGTTCGGCAAATGATAACCGCAAAAAAAGAGTCAAACCCATCGAAAACAAAATCCAAAACCAAAACAGTCGCAGATCGAGCCTGAGGTGGGTTGGGGCAATTACACTCTAACAAAAGGAACCTATAATATTTTTTAAACATTAACCTTAAATAGTGAATATATATTTTAATGATTAGTAGATAGTTCAAATCAAATATGCTCTCCCTCTTAAAACAATAAGATATTTCTATCTTCTTTTCAGAATATTTATTGACAAAGAGGACGGTGGGTTGGGTCCGGCCGGATATTTTTAAGCACATTTTTTGTCAATATTTAAATTTTAAATTTTCAGAATACACCTTGAAATCTTTTTGAGATTTGACAGCTGTTTTTTTTAAATACTTTGAGATAACGATTAACTTTAATCCGAAAGAAGTAATGAAATTTTTTGCCCTCACCAAAATGTTGAAAAATTTAACTGTAACATTTTTAGCCAAATATTTTTGCCGAGTGCATTGTGAGAAGCAGAGCTGAAAGCCTGACAGGACCACACAAGAAGCTGGAAAAGCCACACACACCGTCGAGGGGGCGGGGGCAGGCTGCTCAGTTGCCCAGTTCCTCAGTTGGTGATGTCGGTTGCCAGTTGCCGGTTGCCGTTGGACGGGGCGGTTGATTACATGAACAAACGAACCGAACCGATCCGAAGTCCCAGACCCAGTCCGGTCCGGTCCGATCCCCCAGATCGCAGACCCAACCGCAAAAGCCGACGCCAAGATAACGAGTTAACCCAAACCCAAGCCAAACCGCAGGCACCGGGACATCGGGGGAAAAGGAGCCGAGCGAACCCCACACGCCATGTCGCTGGGGATTCGGAATCGCGGCCTACGTATTACCGGTGGCAAATAGTAATTATTACATTAAATGCACCGCAATAATGCAGCAGCGACGTCAACATTTAGCAATAAAAATTGCTGCACTCTGCGACTGCAAATGCAGTTAAACTTTAAGTGGCGGAGCGAGAAGAACACAGAAAACAATTGGGATTATTGTTAAGGTTATTTAATAGTTTATAATGTTTTATAGCTATTATCATTATATAAAAACCAAATTATGGTTATACTCATATTCAAATTGGTAATTCTGATACATAGAAAGCTAAAACACCGTCGAAATATATGATCGCAAATACTGATTTTATAATATACCATACAAGACGATCATACTTTTTTCCAAGTAGACGTTGTGAATGGGCTCTAAGAAGAAAAAAGGGGGAACCGCAAGAGTACAACCAACTGAGAAATGTTAATGGCGCTATAGGCCAATGACAAATGCAATTGCATTGCCAGGGATCTCGGCTCGGGGGACGTGGGGATTGTGTATCAAGTTGGGGTCTAGGCAACGCTGCACTATAAATTAAGACATTATACGATTAAAAACAAACAGCCTGTCGTTAAAGTCGCCGAAGGAGCGAAAGAGATGGGAGAATGGAGAGGGGAGATCAGGGTTAGAACCAAGCTCAAACAAAGGTTTTAAAGCGATACCGAATAAATTAAATCATTCACCAATGATTTGGAGTTGAATAAATAAATTGGGTCAACGGTAATAAAATATTTAGTACAACGTTTTATTCTGTGAAATTAAAGTTTTAACGACTAATAATATTGATCAATGATCACAAAAATATAAATTAAACCTTTAATATTTAAAAATTTTTCAAACCGGAACCCAAATAGAAACCGCCATATTTAATATTTGCTTATGAGTTAGGTCAATTTAATATATATTTTTCCGACCTTTTAGCTAGGTTTTCTCTAATTATCTAATATCTTGTTTTAAGCATGCAATTGATTGAGTGTTTTCTGGTTGAAAATTTAAAAAATGTGGCTTCACTCTTTTTAACCATGCAAAAAGCCCTGCTTTTTGAAGCTTAATGAATTAGAGAAAATGTCGGAAAAATATATATAAATGACTTAACTTAATTTTTATAGCACATAGGTGTTACTCAAAGTGTTCTTTGGTATATTTAATTTTAATAGAAAATAGCTTATCCTTTTTAAAACAGAGTTTTTTTCATTTCGTACATAAAAACGTTCCAAAAAATTTGTTTAGTATTTCAACATTAAATGTGAATGATGTCTATGTATGCATCAACCCCGGTAAAAAGCTTCGTTTGCTTCCAGGCGGGCAAAAAAGAGATCCAAACATAAACTCCAGCCATAAAAGCAACAACTACAACCTATGGCGTAAGCTGTAATTTATCAAAGGGGGTCTTTTTTTTCTAATTTTACGTATGTATGTTTTTGAAGGAATCGTCAAAAGTCAAATCCTTTAATAGAGCTAAAACCCAAAACCCCCTTCTGCTTACGCCACTGCTAACTTTAAGCGAAACGGCAAATGAAGCTCTCAAAGCAAACTGCGCTTCGTTGGTGGTCCATTCCATTGGCAGCTGCCGCTACACACACACAGGCGCAGTCTGTGGACAAGTATGTGTGAGTTCCCCCCTCTCTCTATCTCTCTTGGGGAATTGGAGCTGCAGGCGAATTGAGCGAAAGCAAAACAAACTGCAAGTCATTGAGAGCAAAAACTCAAGAGACAGCCAAAGATGGCGCAATCTTGGGAGATCGGGAGAGCGGAATAAAGCTAAAATATGCATGTTGGAGAAGAAAAAATGCCGCCCATGTCGCCAAAATGCGCCACACGCAGAGTAAGAGAGAAGGAGCTTGACAAGAGAGCAAAACAACAAATGGTTGCAACGTTAGTTGAGGTGAGCGAGTTAGATAGAGAGTTGTAGTTTTTTTTTATTATAGCCCGCTTGGTGGTGGGTCCACATTCACATCCACATCCCCCTCCCCATCTTTCTCCCTCCTGAAGTGAGAGGCAGCGAGAGCGAAAGAGGGAGCACCATGACGCTGCAGTTGCATTCAAATTTGAATGTCGATGGAGTTGAAGATTCGAGCGCCAATTTTTGCGGTCGTTTTGAAGAGTTTTTATTTGTTTACTTTGTTGTTGCTGCCACGGTTGGAGTGAGGGGAAACACAGCCACCAAATGCGTTTTCATTCATAAATTCGAAAGAGGCCTGTAGGTCGTAATAAATAAAATCCCCCCCAATTAATTTTTTCCAGTTTGGTTTAACGTTTTTTTGCATATTTTATTGAGTAGCTCAAAGTATAGTTATAAATCTATTAAGGAGTTTTTTTTTTATTTAATTGTTTTGCTTACATGCGGTACATTCTTTTTCAAATTCAAAACCAACAGTAAACCTTCAGTATGCCGGTATCATTTCAAATAAATTGGAAGTAAAAATATACATAAATACTACGTATTTCTAAAAACTATGTATTTGCACTTGTATACTTTTTAACAGTGTACTTATTACGTGGAAATTTCCAGGACCTTGTCTTAAGACATATTATTATACCCGTTACTCGTAGAGTAAAAGGGTATATTGTATTGGTGCAAAAGTATGTAACAGGTAGAAGGAAGCGTTTCCGACCCTATAAAGTATATATATTCTTGTTCAGGATCACTAGCCGAGTCGATCTAGCCATGTCCGTCTGTCCGTCTGTCCGTCTGTCTGTCCGTCTGTCTGTCTGTCCGTATGAACGCTGAGATCTCGGAAACTATAAAAGCTAGAAGATTGGCATTTTGCATGCAGATTCTAGGAGTTCCTACGCAGCGCAAGTTTGTTTCAAAAAGGTGCCACGCCCCCTTTAACGCCCACAATCGCTTATATACGATTTCGGAAAATATTTCGGAAAAAAATGCAGTTTTATTGTGTTTATCAATACCTATCGAAATGTAGAAGAAATTTTTCAAATCGGACCATTCGTTAAAAAGTTATGCGTGATCAAAGTTTCTATCTCCATCTCCCTCGCACTCCCTTTACCTGTGTAACGGGTATCTGATAGTCGGGGCACCCGACTATAGCGTTCTCTCTTGTTTTTTCATGATTTTATTTGCCGGCAAATTCAACTTGTGTGGTCTTCGCACACACACACATACAGAATATTTAAAATATTTCAGATTCATAAGGCGAAGATGCTGCAAAAACCAAGCAAAAACATCCTGCCGCTCATAATTTAGTATCGGGAACATGCAAAAACAGACATCAGCGCATGGAGCAGCAACCAACAACACAAGCAATGTAAAGCTAACAAATTTGCCAACAGTTCGCGGCACGAACACACACACACACAGGGGCACAGCCTGCCACGCACGCGCTCCCCACAAACAAACAAACACAGAGATGAAAGCTCCAGTGAAGGCCGACGTCGGCAGAGGAAAGGGGAGGAAAGGAGAGGGGCGAGAGGAGGAGGACCACCCACAACGCTCGACGGTTTCAGTTTAATGATGGCAGCAACAAATTTATTTTTGGGTGGTCCACACTGCAATGAAAAAATAAAGAAAACCACCGTGGCAACATCAAAAACAAAAACAGCAGCCAAAAGCACTTTGGGTGGTCTCGCCAAAAATAAAAACAACATGCACGCGAAAAGGAACAATAGAAATTAGTTAGCTGTGCAGTGAGTGTTACAGTGAGGTTATTTTGAAACTTATAAGTCTTATAACAATACCAACAATCTATATGCTGATATATCCATTATTGTTATTATTGATTATTGTAATAAGTAGATATTTTCTAACTTATTTTCCATATTATAAGTTCTATATTAAATAGATATTTAGAAACTCGACTTGGTGTACACAGGGTTCCAAATAATATATTATATAACATCTGCTATAGTTATTTAAAACCCATTCTAACATCTTATCTTAGAACATTTTTAGCAGATTTTTAAAATGGTTTAAAATTACTACCGATTTTCAAAAGATTCTATTTTAAATGTTACTTTATACTTGTTACTTGAACAATTTTGTGTTCGGAAGCTAAAAGTTGACTTTTTAGAGAACAAAATTTCTTAAAAGTATGTATAAATAAATTTGGTATTTTTTGCAAAAACTCCTCAAGCACCCCTCGGTATTTTCGATATTTAATAACTGTTGTATCAGCCCTCGCAGAGAGCGTACTCAAACCAAAATGGCCGCAGACAGCTCAAGAGAACAAAAGAGAGAGAGCCGGAGAGCGTTTATCTGTCTGTGAATGGGTCGCCCACGCACACAGGCGCAGAACGGAGCGCACACACGCGAGACCCGCGCTCGCGCTCTCGCCTAATGAAGTTGTTGGCCTGGCTGGCGTGCCGCATCCACGAGATACAGATACATCTCTCAGACTGCGTGCGATCCTCGAACGAAACGGTTGTGAGTGCGGAGTGCGGTGACTCTAAGATATATTTTCGACTACTGGCACTCTTCGTGTGTGGTATACCAACAAGATAAATAGCACAGAACTCGTGGAAAGCTAAGATATTGTATCTCACGGATGCGAGGCGAAGTTCATGGATTAAATGCCAGGCAACAACAAATGCCAGAAAGCAGTGTTCGTGTGTGTGTGTGCGTCGCGCAGTGTGAAGTAAAGTAAAGGTAGAAGAGCGAAAGGCGAGAGAGTAGAAAACCGAAAACGTGAGGCGTCCGCCAGTCGCTTTTCCATGTGTAAATGATGTGTGAAAATTCTGTAAAATTCCCCCAACAATTGTGCCCAAGATAAAACCCGAAAACCGCGTTTAAATCGTAGACAAAAAACCCTGCAAAAGCGAAGCCAGCAATCACAACAAAACCAAACAACACAAAGAGAGCTCAGATACACAGCGTGCGAGAGCGAGAGAGCGAGCGGCCGAGAACGTCTCTTCGTTTCTTCAAGAAAAGGGAAAAAATGCGGAGTGCAGTGCAAAATGCAGCCAAGCAAAATACGAGGTCCCAATAACAATTAATCGAACCGAAAGTCCACGAACTATCCGCACACTGCCTCCCAAGTCTCAGTTCCCGGACGCAGACAAACGGCAGGCACTGCAGAACGAGCCCAAAAGCACATCTCCACTCATTTCCGTCCGGACTCCGGAACCCGGCCATAAACATAACCATAATGGACCGCGACAGCCTCCCACGCGTTCCGGACACACACGGCGATGTGGTCGATGAGAAATTATTCTCGGATCTTTACATACGCACCAGCTGGGTGGACGCCCAAGTGGCGCTCGATCAGATAGATAAGGTGAGTGCCGAGCTACAGTGAAAGCTCATTAAAATGAAAATTTAAACACTAAATAACCGTTAGTGAATTATAAAAATTACCAAGGAGGAATTGAACTTCATATATGTCCTGCGTACATATATATCAATGTCTTAAAGAACAAAGTTTAATTCCGATTTTTATGAAAAAATCACAAATAATGAGGAAGACATAGGGACAAAACTATAGAAATCTTGATCAAGTTACAAGGGCTTATCTTACAAGATTGTAAATCATAGAAAGCTTAAAGTTTTTTTCAAGGACCAAGATACATATAACTTCCTTTTTATTGGTTTGAAAAATCAAACACACCGGTTATAACATACATGCAAAAAAAGTACGATATGGGAAAGTTGAGGCTTTTGAAGTTCGACTGTGAGCCCGGAGCGCAGCGACCTTTGTTTAATGCGGCCATTAAGTCGCTGGGACAGATTTCAATAAATTTTATGGCCAATATCTCTCGCAATATTTTTCGCCTTTTTTCGTAGTCAACGTCTTCTTCGCCACTCGTTTCGATTTCATTTCATTTCGTTTCGTTTTCTTTTGCTCGGTTCTCTGGTTAATAGAGCTGTCTGAGTGTTGTTGCTCAGGCAGCCTATTAATTACTGTGATTAGCTAAAATCTATGCGCATTGTGTGGCCAATCGGCTTATATGTTAATTTTGTTTTTTTTATTCTTTGCATCTAAAAAGCGTGCAGGAATTACCTATATACTAAGACATTTTAATGGAACGATCGCCCGTTAATGTTGTTGTCGTATTAACATAGCATTGTATTTTTAACAGGTGGTTAAATAAGCTTTGACTTTTAGGATTTTAAAGGTAGAAATAATACAAAAAAATACTAAATGCTTATTAAGATGATATGAAACCACAATAAAATGTTCCACAAATGTTCGTAACATTTTTTCCTGTTCAAACCCTTTGGCGAAAGCCTAGCATTTCTAGTTTGACAATTTACATTATTTGTATTATTTTATTAATCCTTTCATATCATGTCGATACGAAATACGTCCTGAGTGTAATACCTATTTTGTTGTCAATTTTCGTCTGTGCATTGCCATCAACATACAACTATTTTCGCTTTGCACAGACACACAGCAGGACTCTCGTACTCGACTTCGCGATCGGGACCCACCGATCCCAGCCAGACGGACATATCCACAGACAACTTCATTACTTTGGCGCTACTGTGCGGAGTTGGCCTGACCGCAAACAGAAACAATAACAACTGCAACGGCAGCGGGCGCCAAAAACAGGCAGGCAGAAAACGGGCAGAGACTGGGCAAAATGCTGGGCAAAAGGCGGCAGCAGCAGGAGATCCAGTGCCAGTAGTGGAAAGCAGCCGAAAAGGCAAACGGCAAAAAGCTTCAGCAGCCGCAGCACAAAAAATAATAAACAACGCCACAACAACTTGCCCTCATTGCACTGGTGTTGGTACCCGTATCTGTGTGCCCGTCCAACATGGGTGGGCGCCGAGGTCTCCGCGAGAGTCATTTCGTACGTGCTGCTGCTGGCCGGACTGCCACCGCCCTCCCCCCTCCTCAGCCACTCCCACTCCCCAGAACCCCCTCCTCGGTTCTCCCCAGTTCCCAGTCTCAACATTTCTCGGATGCTCTTTGATTCGAGAATGGCTGGGAATTCTCCGCTGATTGATAAGAAGCATGTATGACACATTGCGCAATCTACATGTTTTGTTTAATCAATAAAATGTTTGGCATTAGACAGATAATATACATTTTGAATATTATTGAAAGTACGGAATTTGTAACTGAATCCATTATCAACATATTTGTGTATGTTTATTATAATAAATACTGCCTCAACTAGATACTAATTTACTATCTCGTAAATATTTACTGAGGTATCAAATCTGTTTGCAAATAGAAAACCATTATTCATTAACTTTCTAAGATAACTATTTGTCTTAATATACAATATATATTCTTGAACTGCGTCAGCGTTGAATAAAATTCAATTTACCTGTAGAGTATCCCAGTTTCGTAGCTCAAACAGTTTTCTAACTCGCAAAGAACAGTAAACAATCATTATACCCATTGTCGTTGCCAAAAGCATTTCTGTTTGCTGTTGTTATTGCCGCCGATGCAAACGAAGCAGGCAGAGATCGTTTTTCGGGTTTGGTTCAGGCCATTGAATGCGGGTGGCCGAAAAAGCAGAAAAAACGTACTGAGGCAAAGGAAAAATTTCACTGACGCACGCGTTTTTTTGGTTGCCCCTGCTCAAACAGTGACTGCCAAACTGTTGGTCACTACACTGAAAAACAAGCATTTTGAATATTTAAATAAAAAATGTAATAATCAGACTTGTGGTTATTAATCATAAATTAATATTACAATTTTTGTATGTTTATATAAATTTAATATAAGTTTAAGTTTAATGAAAATGTAGCTTCCAAAGTGAGTATGTAAAGGATCGAAAACAATTAGATCGAAAATTGCACAACGATGCTTATCCGTTAATACAAATCTCGAAACAAACCGTTTTTCTCTGTGTGGACCGCCTCAAGTTTTCTCGCTGCTTCTCTGATGCTTTTTACAGCTTGATGTCTTCATCATTGTTGCAGTTGCAGATGCAGTTCCTTGGCGACCGCGTGGCGTGTCTTGCTCTGTTGTTGTTCCCCCGTTACCCACTTCTCCCCTCCGAGTTTGTTTTCCTCTTGTTTTTGCCCTCGCCGTGTGTGTGTGCATCTCAATTATTTCTCGTAAAGCCTCTCGGGGCTCGGTTGTAACGTGCTTTTGAGGCTGCCCCATCCTGAACTCCTCTGGAAAGTTGTGGCAAACGATCGATCGTGATGGCGCCGACATCGTCAGCGTCTTTTGTGGTCGTAGTCGTCGTCATCATCATCGTCGATGGCGATTTATTTTAATGACTCAATTTAACGAAATATATTAAGACATTAAAATCGTCTAACGAAGCTGGCAAGCGATAGCAGTGCGTTTCCTTCCCTTTTTTTTGGCGACTATGCAAATTACCCGAAGCGATTATTATTATTATTTTTGTTTATTTACTTCTCTGGAAAAAATTTCATTTCTTGCTGCTGGGAGGTCTGCCTTGTCTTCGAGGGGATGACGTTTTCATTCATGATATGAATGTTAAATGAACGAAGAATGTCTTCTAAGGAGTACAACGAATATGTGATTAAGTTTAGTAGGTTTTGGTTTTACAGAAATATTTAGATAAAGTTGCTTATATTAAAATAAAACTATATAATGACAGAAAAAGTTAATTTAAAAAGGCGCCCAACCCTTATTCATTAGTTTACGACTTTAGTTTATTTATTATTATTTGAAATAAATATTTACGAATGCAAACTAATACTTTCACGTCAGGGTATTTTTTTGTTTACGGTATTCCCCCATAAATCAAATCCATTTACAAAGAAAACACTTTCTTCTATTTTTACTTGCAGAAATGTGTTTGCATGTGTGCACCACAAATCATCCAATGTTTGTGTCTTTCAGTTTTGACTTAGAGTATCTCGTAGCTGTATTCATCGGCCCGTCCATTGATAATTATTTATTATTTGGCCAAGTCCGACTGAAAATCACACAAGCTGAAATCTCATTTATGGCAATGCCGCACTATCGATGCAGGCCATGTACTCGCGCCGACGCTCGTTGTATCTATAAGATACATATGAATTCATGAATGAAATCGCTTGTCTTCCCCTCCCCTCTCTCCCCTCACCCTGCCCCTCCCCCACTATCTTTTCCCCGTTTGCTGTGCCAATTGTAAGGCAAACACAATCACACTGAAACGCACACACTTTGCACAGGAAGTTGAGCAACATTGGCGGCATTTTGAAGACGTCTTCGTTGCCAGTGGGCAATAAATTTGTTTAGTCATGCCGGGAGATGTCCGGCGTCCCATGTCCGTTTCGCTTTTTTCACAACTGCTCACGAAAAACAAACACAAACACAAATATTTGTGGCATCCACACAGACAAGGGCCAAACATTTATCAAATTGACATGGCCAAAACCATGAGGAAAACATCTTCAAAAGACAAAAACCAGTAGCCCATTGGCAAAAACTTTGAAATTGACTATAAGTGGGAGCATCTTAATTATTCGGGTATAGAAGAAATTGCACTTGAAAATGAGGTTTACTGGAATCAGTTTTTTTAGGACATCGAGCTATCTTCTTCCCTCTCTTAATTAACTATGTATGTAGGAAACTTAAATATTTAATCAAGACCCTAAACTCAGTCCGATAACATTGTCTATTGACTTTCAGACCGTAAGTCAAATATTATAATTTCCAGATCGTTATCTGCTTGATAAGATCTCGAGCGCGGTAGGTGTAAGGCAAATAAATCATTGTCACACTCGTGATCAATATTTGTTATTTGATATTGCCAAGTGGCGGGGGGATTCAGATAGCGTCAGCCCCCCCAAAAATTAAATACAGTTTTGAAATATACAATTAAATACTTAAGAAATATTTACGTTCACGAAATACGAAAAAAAGAAGACGGAAAAGAAAGATCAAAGGCATGGGACCGAAAGCAAATTCGAGGGTGAGTCGGGATCTCAAGTGGAGATCGGAGAGTAATCCTTGGGCAAACTCCCCCGAGGAGTGACATAGATAGGGAGCGGGAGATACCTGCATAAATGGCTGTGCCCGTCCAGAAGGGTAGTATAGATCCATCGATGGGTTTTCGCTTCCCAGAAGGCCGCAGAACAATGTCGATGAAGATATCGCACGCCTAAAGGCGTTTCCGGCTTAGGGTTACGTGGAGGGAATGGGACGGCGACAGGGCGAGAGAAAGAGAAGGAGTTGGAGAGGAAGTGCTTAACAAGTTAACTGTAATTTGACATGCTGGGCGTGTTGAAAGCAAAACAAGATAAGGTGTGTACGCCTAGAAATTGTACACTTCTGGGAAATTGCATTTCTTCCACAAGGATAGTAAGAATATGCCTAGAGAAATCTAAATCTACTAATGAACTAACCGAAAAAGGTATCATATATTTTACAGTTCCAATAGGTTAACCTATCCAGATATAGAAATAGTAGTTCCTTATAATATGGAAATATCATACTATGAAAAATCTTGTAATAAATATGGGTCGGACACTTTTGAATCCTTCTGAATAATAAACTCTTAATGTCTATCATGAAAATGTAATTTAGTTTTTATTCAGTATTCTTAGGTCTTTTTATCTTTTATATGTTGTTATGCAGGTAAACACTTAATCGGATTTCAGAGGTCGCTCCGACCCATTCATAAATAGGGCAGTAATGACGTTTTACATAATCCTTTGACCCATTACCCGGGGCTTGAACTCATTCAGCATTCCCCCCGAACGATCCCAGTGGCCCACATAACTCCCACATGGTGATCCCACAATTGACAGCTTCATCTGGCGAGGCCTCACACGCTCGACGCACCAACGTGGCCAACTTGACTTGATCTGCCATCTGCAGCTGGCGCGGGGAACTGGAACTCACCAAAAAAGTGAGGGAAAAAATGAAAATAAACCGAGAAAAAAGAAAAAACGAAATGCTGTTGTACAGACGGCCACAGCTTGGTCTTCATTAGGGACGGGACGGCAACGACTTTGGCCGAGAGACGGCCGCACATAAAACTGTTATTGTCTTCATCAGTCTGAGGTCTCGCCGAAGTAAGACATAACAACGGCCCGAGAGAGAGAGAAGAAAATCAGGAGAATTATGAAGACATTAACTCGACCACACAGCACGCGGCCCGAACCCAGGCCCAAGCCCAAGCCCAGGCCCAAAACCCGAAACCCCAGAGAGGGGCTTACTTGCGATCAAGACCTAGGGCCAGAGCCAGAGTAAGAAAAAGGTATACTGCGGAGACACAGTGACAGAGAGCGAATACCGGAAAGAAACATTCAAGCAATAATCACGGAATTCACTGAAAAAGCAGTTAACGGACAGAGGCCCCCGGACGGACGGACAAAACTCCGCTGAACGGACGCGAACTCGAACTCGAACTCAAACTCGAAACGAAACGAAACGATATGATACGATAGCAAGCGATCGGGAGTGCGTGTGTACCTGCGAATGCCATGCCGGCGGTCAGGTAGGCTGCGTTTTCGATTTTCAGACGAAATAATAAAGAAATTAAAATTGTTACGGCCTCTGCAGAGCGCAGGGCAGGTGAACTTCACTTTACTTCACTTCAATTCACTTCACTTCGCCTCGCAGCGACTCCAGTTGAAATCGAAGTTATTACAAAACTTTCCTGACAGACTGCTGCCCAGGGAGGGAAAATAATCAGGGAGCCATGCCGGTGGTCCTCTGGCTTGCACCTGGCGCTTCTGGAGTTAACTGTAAACAGTCTGCCGCCTGTCCGCCTGACCGCTCACCTGAACCGCACTGTGACCTTCAAACCTTTTTAACGATTTCGCTTTACGGGCATGCAAATATGTTTTCCTCTTTTTCGGACTGGCTGCAAAAATAAAGAGCATAAAATGGTAATAAATGCGGCAGACGGTTTGCTAGTCACGTTTCGGGGGCGCCATAAATTGGCGGCAACGAGAATTTGCATTCAACGGTTTCACATTCGGCTGGGCCTCATTTTTAATTGCCTCGAAATCAATTTACCTTTCGGTGCCCGAGCAAATGTGGAAACTGTGTGTGGTCCTTAATGGCGGCGCAAACGGCCGGGGAAATCGGCGTGGAGCAATATAATAAAGAATTCCGTATCCCTGCTAAAAATAAACATTGAATGGTCCCAGCGGTGACGCAGTATATCCATTTCTTGGGATATTTCGTTTGACAGCCTCCGCAGCTGTGTGAATGGCATGTGAAAATAAAAGCACTGTTCCATTTAAATGCCAGGCGGGCGAGATGGGAAAAATATAAAAAATAGAGTTTAAACCACGAGATACCCAAGCGCAAGATCGGATGTGGCAATGCACGAGATTTCGTATTCAAAAACGCTATCAAGTGGCATATAACTTTTATGGTAGCTACAAGTTTTATGGCACACGCTTACGTGAGAAACATGGGAAAGCTGTGCCCCTCCCTCAAAGCCCCTCCGATCAGATCCCATTTATAGAGCAGTAATCCCTTGAGCTCGGCTCAAAAAACCCCAAAGATTCCCCCCAAATGATTCACGCGCTCGCTGGATCCATAAATTTCTGCTCGCAATGGAATCGCCTGTCCATATACATAATTCTATGGATGCCCTATTCATATGCGATGGATCTGGGTGGTCTGCCATATTGAATTTCATTTTATGCTAAAAATGTTTTTTTTTGAGGTTTTGCATTCGATTTTTATTGCGGCATAACTGGGTGCGCTCATGTTTTATGGCCCAACGCACCATATATGTATGTACGAGCCGAGACTCAAGTGGTTTTCAGATTTCCAAATGGCATGGAAAAGTTTTTTTTTCATATTTAGAGTGGCCCGTGTAATTAAGTAGTCAAGCGCTGTGGGGGGCCAGGAAACTCAATTTTTGTTTGGTGCCCCGCCAGTTGATGTGTCGGATCTTTTGATTGATTGATGCGTGATGCGGAGATTTCTAGATTGTTTACAGCACAGAACAGAGAACTCTAAACATACGGTTTCTTGTTTAATTTTGAAGAAAGCTTTGACGCTAGCGATTGTTTACCCAGGAAATGTAGAGGCTACTTTTTAAGATCACACACGAAGAAAAGCAACTATTACTGCTATAACACACTTTATTTACTGCGTGAAATTATATATCTATAAATTTGTAATTAACAACTAAGGTTTCTATTATGTTATGAAAAGATTTATTTGTACAAATAAGTATAAGTAAATAAGAAACAAATAATAATAATAGTTATAAATACAAAAAAAAGCTTAGTTTTTTTATATAGTTAGCAGCCTAAATCAAGCGTAGATTTCTCTCTGTGTACTTCTGATGTATCTTAACCCAATATCTGCGCTCTACCTGCACCTGCTGTTCCCAACTGTTGTCGTCTTTTTCGGCCACCGTAGCCGTCCCTCGCTTGAACCCATTCGTCATGGGACCGGGATCCGAGCTGGTCTTCAGTTCCCCGATTCTGGGCATCGGATTAAGGAGGCCGGGGCACCTTTGGTTGGCTTTGGCTGTGTGTGCGCATTTCTAATGAAGCTGTCGCAACAGCAGCATCGAAAGCGGCACAAAGAACTGAGTAACGTTTTCATTTGAAAATGCAGCAGAGGAAACCCCGGGCAGGACCATAAATCAATGCGTGACATTTCCTCACGGCGAACGAGAGCTGCGGGGGTGGGCAAAGCCAAAGAAAGAAAAACAGGGAAAAGGAGGCACGCAAACAAAAAACAGCACAAGATTGATGATATGTCACACAGATCGAGCAGCAGGCTTTCGAGGCACAGAAAGAGACGGCTCGAGCGGAGCGAAAGAGACGGCTGCTGACAAGCGTTGATGGCTCAATTTTGAGCCGCACAGTTTGCGAGCCACTGGAACGCCGGCCGAATCTAGATGAAGTTTATTTTTAGGCCCTGCCGCCCCAAGGGGCCAAGGCAACAATGTTTGTGGCCAGAGATTCCTGGAATTTTGTGCATCTTTTGTTTGCGCACCTTGTGCTGGTCGGGGAAAAATTATGGAAAAATTCCACGAACAGCCCGCCCCGCAGGCAGTCTTAGTCCCAGTCTCAAAGTGGATGTGCCGCCAACGACTTAATTAATAGCGACAAAGTCGAGTGCGCCGCGTTTGATGTCTTACTTTCCTTCCATTGCGGAAACGCGGCTAACTTGGCCTGCATAAACAAACAGCAGGAAGTGCAGGGATCGGGATCGGGATCGGGATCGGGATCGGAATACTGTCCTGCAGACACTCCATCCCACACATCTCGATCCTAAGCCAACAAAGATTATTTACGAGTGACTCCCGCTCTATCTTAACGGTAGTCGTAAAACGCTCAGAAGACCAAACAATAAAGCCATTTCTGGGTGCTTCAGCTTTTCTCTACTTCACTATTTTTTTTGTTGTTGGCCACAACCTGACTTGGCCCGGGAAAAATCTGTGAAAAGCGATAAAAGGCTGGCGCAGCGAGGAGAATCCAGAACTTCGAGAAGATTCGAGTTCGGGTCTGTGTGGAATGTGTTATTTGGATGCCTCGATTCCCGACTTCGCTGGGTGCGCCACAGTGCTGCACAGTGGGATGAAAGGAATTTTCACTTGGAATAGTTTAAGTTTTTACATGAACCATAAACGATTAGTGCTAAAAGTTACTATTAAAATGAATTAATAGCTAACATTTCTAAATGTAAAAAAACATTTTCTAAACATTTAGACCAATGCGTAATGATCTGAAATAATACTTAAGATAAATAAACTCATATATGATTTATAACTTTTTTCTAATATTCAGTAGCTTAGCAGTTTCTTAAAAAGAAAAGTACATACGTATAAGTACTATACAATGTGTAACGCGTTAATTCTTGAATTCCATCTTGTAATAATATAATATTAATAATTTTAGTTTTATTCGACCTTGTTCCACTGTTTTTCTGATTGTTGGGCTAAAACTTCGATTGAGACGTTAGCGTTAGCGCGAGCCTCATTATTATTTTTTTCATGGTTCCCTTTTTTTTTTTGGGTGGAGAGGGGTTCAATTTCCGTGCAGCGTTGCAGCAGCTGGAGAACGGAGAAGAAGCACGAAATGGGAGGTGGACGGAGGGGGGAGAGGAGGAGAGGGGGTTCGAGCCAGGCCCAAAGCCTGGGCAGCGATCGATCCAATTGCCCAAGCAGGCGATTATAGGTTCGCCTTTTTTCGGCCCGCCAATGACGACAGCGGCGTCTTGTGTTGTTTTTGTGGTTCCATGGTTCTGGATGTGGGTTCGGGTTCGAGTTCGGGTCTGAGTCTTTGGGTGGGGTCCGGAAACATGGGCCTAGGGAAGGGGATGAATTGAGGCCACGAAAACAATGAAAAAAGCCTAGTTTTTGTTAAGAATAGTCACAAAAAGTTTTTTTTAAATATCATTTCATTACCTAGTATAATATCATAGCAGAATATCTTATTATTTTATATCTGAATGGTAATTTATTTTTGCTGAAAACCCTTAAAACAGAATATCTGGTCCAGAGAAAAAGTTATGACTACGCCCATGGCGCTCTGGCTTCATTTGGAGCCGCGCAAATAAATTTTATGGCCACACGCTGTTTCGTTATAATTTTAATGCGTTATTTATGGCAGCAGGGACAGCGAGGGAAATCTAAAAAGATGCACATTAACTAAATGCCAAATTCCGTATTCCGTTGCATGTTGCAGGGCAAGGCGCGTGGCAGCCGCACGGCGATCTATCTGCGATCAGTATTCCAGTCCCACCTCGAAACGCTCGGCAGCTCCGTGCAGAAGCACGCGGGCAAGGTGCTGTTCGTGGCGATCCTGGTGCTGAGCACCTTCTGCGTCGGCCTGAAGAGCGCCCAGATCCACTCCAAGGTGCACCAGCTGTGGATCCAGGAGGGCGGCCGGCTGGAGGCGGAGCTGGCCTACACGCAGAAGACGATCGGCGAGGACGAGGCGGCCACGCACCAGCTGCTCATCCAGACGACCCACGACCCCAATGCCTCCGTCCTGCACCCGCAGGCGCTGCTCGCCCACCTGGAGGTCCTGGTCAAGGCCACCGCCGTCAAGGTGCACCTGTACGACACCGAGTGGGGGCTGCGCGACATGTGCAACATGCCCAGCACGCCCTCCTTCGAGGGCATCTACTACATCGAGCAGATCCTGCGCCATCTCATCCCGTGCTCGATCATCACGCCGCTGGACTGCTTCTGGGAGGGCAGCCAGCTGTTGGGTCCGGAGTCGGCGGTCGTAATACCGTAAGTACTAGTTTACCCTTATCTGAGGCTGTCCAGGGTTACCCTTGGAGATGTGAACTTTCTTTTCTTCTATTATCCTTAGACTTTCCTTGAAAATGCGATTTTATTTTTGTAGTTTAAAAGACAACTCATCTATTTGCCGGAATTTAAACTTAACCTTAGGTTAACCTTAGCAAACCTCACGTTAATTAATAATTAATAATTTTAATATATTTGGTTTTTATAAAGTTATCATATTCTGTGTTCTATCTTATTTGCGTTGATACCAAACTTTTGCTAATCTTATCTTTTTTTAAATTTTTGCGACTTTAGATAATAGACCTTAGACCTCCAGAACTCTTCATCTTTTATAATGAACTCATATGGACTGTATAATATTAGCTTTCTTAAGACACTCCGCATTTAAATATTTACAAGATAAGTTATCATCTTAACTTGTGTATTAATTTAACCATTGCTTTTGTACTTATTAAAAGATGCAGAAAGCCTGGATTCAAATGAGACAATCCTCTTTTTACCAATAGTCCTGTCAAATCCAAGCCTAATTTCCGATTTCCCCTCCGCAGAGGCCTCAACCAGCGACTGCTGTGGACCACGCTGAATCCCGCCTCGGTGATGCAGTACATGAAGCAGAAGATGTCCGAGGAGAAGATCAGCTTCGACTTCGAGACCGTGGAGCAGTACATGAAGCGGGCGGCCATCGGCAGTGGCTACATGGAGAAGCCCTGTCTGAACCCGCTGAACCCCAGCTGCCCGGACACGGCGCCGAACAAGAACAGCAGCCAGCCGCCGGACGTGGGGGCGATCCTGTCCGGCGGATGCTACGGCTACGCCGCGAAGCACATGCACTGGCCAGAGGAGCTGATCGTGGGCGGGGCCAAGCGGAACCGCAGCGGGCATTTGAAGAAGGCCCAGGCGCTGCAGTCGGTGGTGCAGCTCATGACCGAGAAGGAGATGTACGACCAGTGGCAGGACCACTACAAAGTGCACCACCTCGGCTGGTCGCAGGAGAAGGCCGCCGAGGTGCTCAACGCCTGGCAGCGGAACTTCTCCAGGGAGGTGGAGCAGCTGCTGCGGAAGCAGTCGCGGATCGCCGCCAACTACGACATCTACGTGTTCAGCTCGGCGGCCCTGGACGACATCCTGGCCAAGTTCTCGCACCCCAGCGCCCTGTCCATAGTGATCGGCGTGGCCGTCACGGTCCTCTACGCCTTCTGCACCCTCCTCCGCTGGCGGGACCCCGTCCGCGGGCAGAGCAGCGTGGGCGTGGCCGGAGTCCTGCTCATGTGCTTCAGCACCGCCGCCGGCCTGGGCCTGAGCGCCCTCCTGGGCATCGTTTTCAACGCCGCCAGCACCCAGGTGGTGCCCTTCCTGGCCCTGGGACTCGGGGTGGACCACATATTCATGCTGACGGCCGCCTACGCGGAGAGCAATCGGCGGGAGCAGACCAAGCTGATCCTGAAGAAGGTGGGTCCGAGCATCCTGTTCAGCGCCTGCAGCACGGCGGGATCCTTCTTCGCGGCCGCCTTCATCCCGGTGCCGGCGCTGAAGGTCTTCTGCCTGCAGGCCGCCATCGTGATGTGCTCCAACCTGGCCGCGGCCCTGCTGGTTTTCCCGGCCCTGATTTCGCTGGACCTGCGCAGGCGCACTGCCGGCAGGGCGGACATCTTCTGCTGCTGCTTTCCGGTGTGGAAGGAGCAGCCCAAGCTGGCGCCCCCGGTGCTGCCCCTGAACAACAACAACGGGCGGGGGGCCAGGCACGCGAAGGGCTGCAACAACAACAGGGTGCCCCTGCCGGCCCAGAACCCTCTGCTGGAACAGAGGGCGGGAGGCCCAGGCAGCGGCAGCGGGCAGAACCACTCAATCGCCTCCTTTTCGCTGGCCAGCTTCGCCTTCGACCACTACACACCCTTCCTCATGCGCAGCTGGGTGAAGTTCCTGGCCGTGGTGGGCTTCCTGGCGGCCCTCATCTCCAGCCTGTACGCCTCCACGCGCCTGCAGGATGGCCTGGACATCATCGACCTGGTGCCCAAGCACAGCAACGAGCACAAGTTCCTGGATGCCCAGACCCGGCTCTTCGGCTTCTACAGCATGTACGCGGTCACCCAGGGAAACTTTGAGTACCCCACGCAGCAGCAGCTGCTGCGGGACTACCACGACTCCTTCGTCCGGGTCCCACACGTGATCAAGAACGACAACGGCGGGCTGCCGGACTTCTGGCTGCTGCACTTCAGTGACTGGCTGAGCAACCTGCAGAAGGTCTTCGACGAGGAGCTCCGCGACGGACGGCTGACCAAGGAGTGCTGGTTCCCCAACGCCAGCAGCGATGCCATCCTGGCCTACAAGCTGATCGTGCAGACGGGCCATGTCGATAATCCGGTAGACAAGGACTTGGTGCTGGTCAATCGCCTGGTTAACAGCGACGGCATCATCAACCCGCGCGCCTTCTACAACTATCTGTCCGCATGGGCCACCAACGATGTCTTCGCCTACGGAGCCTCCCAGGTGGGTCCACATGAAATTATTGTTTATGCTTAGACTAAAAGATTGCGTTAAATATATGTGGGAAAGAAACCATAAGATAATTTATCCCTTATCTACCATTTTTGCTTTGTAAACGCCAACTTATTGAATTCCTACCGCAATAACTGCTTGGGAATTACAAGCACTTAGTGTATAAATATTTCTATAAAAACTTATTAGCTTACTTTTTTAGCTAATTTCCATAAAATGCGAGGTTACTTGTACTTCAAATTAAATCAATTTTGCAACGACATGTTAGAAATAATATCAATTGAGACCGTAATGAGACCGATAACTAACTGTTCATTTGAATCGCTTAATTTTCAGGGCAAACTGTATCCAGAACCGCGCCAGTATTTTCACCAGCCCACCGAGTACGAGCTAAAGATCCCCAAGAGTCTGCCGCTGGTCTACGCTCAGATGCCCTTTTACCTGCACGGACTGACGGACACCTCGCAGATCAAGACCCTGATAGGTCACATTCGCGACCTGAGCGTCAAGTTCGAGGGCTTCGGGCTGCCCAACTATCCCTCGGGTGAGTCTCGAAACGGCCACAACCCAAATTGACCTCAGCTAATCCCCAATTCGTTGTTCTTCCACAGGAATTCCGTTCATCTTCTGGGAGCAGTACATGACCCTGCGCTCCTCCCTGGCCATGATCCTCGCCTGCGTGCTCCTGGCCGCCCTGGTCCTGGTCTCCCTGCTCCTGCTCTCCGTTTGGTCCGCCGTCCTGGTGATCCTCAGCGTGCTGGCCTCGCTGGCCCAGATCTTTGGGGCCATGACCCTGCTGGGCATCAAGCTGTCGGCTATCCCGGCCGTCATACTCATCCTCAGCGTGGGCATGATGCTGTGCTTCAATGTGCTGATATCACTGGTGAGTGCTCTATCCATGCAAGGAAATAAGCCAAGATCCCCAATCTAAGTTTTTGGATCATTGTTTCTACTTTTTATTTACTATTTACTTACCCATCTCCTTTCCGTTGACAGGGCTTCATGACATCCGTGGGCAACCGACAGCGCCGCGTGCAGCTGAGCATGCAGATGGCCCTGGGACCACTGGTCCATGGGATGCTGACCTCCGGAGTGGCCGTGTTCATGCTGTCCACCTCGCCGTTCGAGTTCGTGATCCGGCACTTCTGCTGGCTGCTGCTGGTGGTCCTGTGTGTGGGCGCCTGCAACAGCCTGGTGGTGTTCCCCATCCTGCTGAGCATGCTGGGGCCGGAGGCGGAACTGGTGCCGCTGGAGCACCCCGACCGGATATCCACGCCCTCGCCGCTGCCCGTGCGTAGCAGCAAGAGGTCGGGCAAGTCCTACGTGGTGCAGGGATCCCGCTCCTCGCGAGGCAGCTGCCAGAAGTCGCACCACCACCACCACAAGGACGTCAACGACCCGTCGCTGACCACGATTACCGAGGAGCCGCAGTCCTGGAAGTCCAGCAACTCCTCCATCCAGATGCCTAACGACTGGAGCTATCAGCCGCGGGATTCGCGTCCCGCCTCCTACGCGGCCCCGCCCCCCGCCTACCACAAGGCCGCCGGGCAGCAGCATTTGCATAACCAAGGCCCGCCCACCACGCCGCCGCCCCCCTTCCCGACGGCCTACCCGCCGGAGCTGCAGAGCATCGTGGTGCAGCCGGAGGTGACGGTGGAGACGACGCACTCGGACAGCAACACCACCAAGGTGACGGCCACGGCCAACATCAAGGTGGAGCTGGTGACGCCCGGTCGCGCGGTGCGCAGCTACAACTTCACGAGTTAGCACTAGCACTAGTTCCTGTAGCCATTAGCCCCTAGCTGTAGACCGTAGCCTAAGCCGTATCCATACCTATTTGTATCTGTATAATCGGTTTGTCCAACGGGTCTGTTGGGACTTCACTTTCAGGCATTTCAGGCCATTCCGGACATTAAATACTTTGATAGAAGACTAAAAAACAATTCAATTTAACGTACAGTTTAATTTTATAAATTTGAATGTTTTATTTTGATATTATATATTTTCAATGATTAATAGGTTTTTAGAAATATAACAATTAATAAGAAAAATTACGAATTTTAAAAAAGTAAACTACGTTATCCAAATCGAAAAATTGACCCAGCAGACCTGTGTGTATGTATATGTGTATGCATGTTAGTTAATTTCCCGAGGTCCGGTATTTGTATTAGCTGCCTTCCCCGCCCCTCTCACTAAAACGCCACCACCCCCCTTCGTACCACGCCCCCGCCGCCCCCTCTGCCTAGCAGCTTTGTATGTATGTATCCTAGCACTTAAGGAATACTTAAACTTAGAGATATTTATTGTAACACACGCCACACACAACACACACACAATGTACTTACTTTTAATTCAAAGCGAGATTCACCCACACAAAACACACAAACTAGTAATTTGTAGCTCGTAATTTAGTTTAAATATGTACATAAAACACAAGGACTTGAACCAAAATAGTATCGCTTAAACGGAAACGAATGAAACGAGATAAAATTATTTACTATTATATAATCGACCACGAGAGAAACCCCCCTTCCCCAAACGGTACTTACAACCAAAATATAACGAGAGTATATATATAAAATAAAATGGAAAACAAAGCGAGGAACGATTGTAAACGCGGCATTTATCCATGTACATTTGTTGCACAAAGACTGACTGTCTTTTTTTAAATAAAAATATATATTATACAGTTTTTTAAAAGCGACATAACAGCGTTTTTTCTGGGAGTTCAAATTTGTATGTTAGTTTTTTTTGTAGAAAGGTTTCGAATTTATTCCACTTCTAAGCAACGATTTATTCAAACACATATTACATGTTTTTTACATGTTGGAGTCAAAAAAAATTATGTTGACTGCGTATACCCAAATTTCATTGAACTTTTGCTTCAAAGATTTGAAGCAATAACATCCATAGCTTTTGAATTTAAAGACGTTTATATTTCGGCATTTCTCAACCCTAATAAAAATCGATATCTTTCAGTAAGCCAAGATATGATCCCGGTTCAAGTCGATGCTAGTTACCTTTTGTTACACGGTTTGTGTCAGCAATAATCTTCCTTACTCAATTCTACATGATTCTGAGCTAAGCTAAGGGTCATATTTTAGCGAGTGCACCACCCACTGTTGGTGTAGATGGCCTTAATTAGAACATCTGGCAACACGGGTACTGAAAACTGTATTATTGAGATGTACCTCAGCCGTGTTTTCTGATCGTTGCACATGGATTCCCGCGAATGTAAATATATAGGCCATTTTTATTACTACCGTCTGAGTCAAATTGTCCTCATTTTTTAATTCGACAGAAAAAGTGGATAAATCATTATCTTCAACAAATAGGTCGAATGGGTCCCACCAACTTTTGTAAGCAACTCAGTGAAACTCGAACGTATCAAAATAAAAAGAAAAAGGTCTTAACGCATGATAAAACAAATTTTAACGAGCCAAGTTATTGACCTTTTAAGTAAAGTAGAAGGTAGAAGACGTTGGCCATCTCTATTTCATGATTTTTAATTTGGCGGCCCTGCCAGAGCAACGATATAAGCGGTCTGGCAGCCTTCGATGCGATAGTATCGAGTAAACATCGATTTAGCGGTCGAGCGCCGGTCACATTGCACGGTAAAATGCAAATATTTTTCGATGCGTGATTAGAAGTCTGCAAAAACCGTCAAAAAGAGGCTCAAAAGCAATAGCGCAATTGTGGGTGACATGATGTGAGTAGAAATGCAGCCGGTGCACAAAGAAAAGTAATCAATTTTGATCGAAGTTGAGTGAAAACGACTGAACTAAACATACACTCAACAAGGAAAGAGCGCCTTTCCGTGATTCAGAGAGTGAGGGAGAGTAAAAAGAGAGCGACGAAGGAGAAAGAAAAAAATCTCGTGGCAAAAGCGGCGAAAAAGCGAAAAAGTTCAGAAACAAATTTAACGTGATTTGAGAACGTTGTGCGTCTTGCCGTCTTTTCAAGCGGGCGCCAAACTAACTAAAGCAAATATCCAATAAAAAAAACATTAAAACGCAGTTTAAAAAACAAGTGTGTGTGTAAGTAGAAAAGTGTTTTCGAGTGGCGTGATAAACACACCGACACATGCCTATACACGTTCGCCGCTGCCCTCCGTATGTGTGTTAGTGAGCAATTGTGCAGTTTGTGAAAGTTTTTGCGAAAGTTTTATCAATTAAATCGCAATGTAGACTATCTGAAATAAAGTCTGCGAGTTCTGAGACAAATAGATATTGAAGAGAAGGAAAAACGTGTTGACGCCAACGCAACATTTTATGCTGGTATTACGTGTGCGTTTGCGTGCGTAAATGTGTGTGTGCGTGCGTTCTTATTGGCACAAAACGTCATTTTATATAATCAGTGATTTATTTCGATCCTGTGATCTGTTGGCTGATTTCTGTATTTTATTTTGATAATCGTTGCATGTGCGCCCTCCAAAATTACCGCCTCTGTCGTCTAGAACTGAAAATTAGGCCTCTGAAATAGGTAAGTTCCAGTTATTGTCAATCTTTTGCATCGGCCGGCTTCCGCTTTTCAAGGATGTCACGCCACCTTATCAATTTACCCAATAAATTTAGCTTTCGAGGCCAGGAATCAACAATCCTCCTCTCTCTTGACCCAATTTAAATGTTCGTGTGTTGGTGCACCTGCACTTTCCTTATGCAATTGGTTGCTATTGGCAGCCCGGACTTATTTTGTTTGCAGTTTGTTTATTGATTTGTTTGGCTTTCGCCACTTGATTTTACAGTCAAACTTCAGTAAACTACCAATGTGCAATTTACTCACGAATTTTCATCCTACAATTTTTGTTGTGTTTTGGCTAAAAAAAAGCTTTGTATTTTGTAAAAAATAAAAAATTTGTTTTCAAATGGGAACTGTTTGAATTACAGTAAAAATTAATGCAATTGGGTTTAACATTTGGTTTATCACTTAATCTACTTAATATTAAACAGAAATAATTTAATATTATTTTTGTCTTTTCGATTTAATTTTTTGTTATCTATTTGTTTACCCTTGCAGAGCGAATTATAATTTCAGTCAAAAGTTTTCAACGCAGTGAAGGGCAAGTTTTCGACCCTATAAAGCATATATATTCTCAAACTAGCAATGCTCGTCTGTCCGTCCGTATGAACGTCGGAAAATAAAATAATAGAAGATTTGGAATTAAACATGCAGTAATGCAGCACAAGTTTATTTAAATTGTGGTTCACACATGTCATGTGACTCTGTGATTGGGCGGTGTATGTTTTTCAATCGAAATCAATATTTCTGGTCAATATAAAAAAATCGGTATTTTAAAAGTTTAAATAATGACGTCAATACAAGAGAGTAAGAGCGAAATAACTGTTAGCGTTGGCGGGGGTGCTGCACGTTCTTAGCTTGTAGTGTGGGCACTGAATTTCGGCAGATGGCGCCACTTAAAATCAGATTGCTTGTCGCGCCGAAAGAAATGTTCACCAACTGATGCATATTTTTATACCCGTTACTCGTAGAGTAAAAGGGTATATTGTATTCGTGCAAAAGTATGTAACAGGTAGAAGGAAGCGTTTCCGACCCTATAAAGTATATATATTCTTGTTCAGGATCACTAGCCGAGTCGATCTAGCCATGTCCGTCTGTCCGTCTGTCCGTCTGTCTGTCTGTCCGTATGCCCGCTGAGATCTCGGAAACTATAAAAGCTAGAAGATTGGCATTTTGCATGCAGATTCTAGGAGTTCCTACGCAGCGCAAGTTTGTTTCAAAAAGGTGCCACGCCCCCTTTAACGCCCACAATCGCTTATATACGATTTTAAAAATTTAAATATATTGTGTTTAATTGTGTTTATCAATACCTATCGAAATGTAGAAGAAATTTTTCAAATCGGACCATTCGTTAAAAAGTTATGCGTGATCAAAGTTTCTATCTCCATCTCGCACTCCCTTTACCTGAGTAACGGGTATCTGATAGTCGGGGCCCCCGACTATAGCGTTCTCTCTTGTTTTTAAATTGACCAGTCGGGCAGTCGACAATACCGTTCCTCCTTCTTTGTTTTAAATTATGTCTTTTTGATTTTGACCACATCTTAAACATTTTAAGATAAATTGAAACGGTTTAAAAAAGTCACTTATTATCTGAAAAAAATTTTTGAAACTCGTAAGTACAGGCACGAGGATCTTATTATATGTTA
Organism: Drosophila kurseongensis; assembly: GCA_018153305.1. Lineage (NCBI taxonomy): Eukaryota > Metazoa > Arthropoda > Insecta > Diptera > Drosophilidae > Drosophila > Drosophila kurseongensis. The sequence goes on along the minus strand of JAECXX010000004.1, from coordinate 4,804,797 downwards.
ACCAATAATCAAAGCAGTTCAAGGTTCTATTACATTATTTTTTTGGCTCTGCCTCGAAATTAAGTGTCGCAAAAATTCTTCTTGTAGAAGTTCTACCGTATTTTACGGCTGCCTTACCGTTATTTTTAACCTGTTAATAGCATTCTTTTCCAAGGCAGTTTAAATTGTAATTAAATACGAAGAGTGCCATTCTGTTTGAGAACTACGCACATAAACAAAATCTTACGCTCTCTCCTTTCGCTCTCCCTGGATGGATTTCCCATACTTGGCTTGCACGTGTAAATTTCTTGTAACGTGTTTTGCGCAAACTCGCTCCCAGTCTTATATCTCTCCCCTTCTCTCTCAGGGGATATATCTCTCTCTTTGTCTCGGCTTGTTATACCAACTGAAAATCATGCGAGTTTTATCTTTGTGGGTGGAAAACGGGGGGTTTTCAGTTCGGGGTCATCGGTATGTGACAGAGTGTCTGTGTGCCGTGTGTCAGATGTTTTTAATACCTTGCAACCAGCTGAGCGGTGGGTGGTGTGGGTGGCCCACTGGGTGGGTTGCACTTTTCATGCCACGCTTTTGTTTCTAGGGCGCGGCTTCTGCTTGGGCCGGAAACGCGCCTCAGACATTTGAGGTGGAAGCACTTAATAATCGGAATATCGCTCACATAGCTGCCGGTAGTTATTCACTAGGCGGGGGCACATTCGGCCGTTCAAAAGTTCAGCCGGAACACATAGACCTGCTATAAATGAAACTACGTGCAAGTCAGTCGATTCTGGATGGAATGGTAAATGTGGAAACCAGAAATGTTGAAAATATCAATATCTTTTTATCTCTAAAAGAATTTCAACCATCATTTGGTATTTGACAAAAATGCTTACCGTTGAATAATACAAACGAATGTACTATCGAACTTCTATTAAAAGTATAACTTTTTTATTGCTGTAAATAGTTTATCTTACAAAAGTTTAAAACGTATACAAACCCTTTTTAAATGTTCATCTTTTGTATTTTGGCAAAGTATTTATAAACTAGAAAATATTTTTTTTCAAAAAACCTTGTATAAAAAATGTGCTCTTTCTAGAACTGGCACTAAATATCTTTCCCTAAATTGAAAACCCACTTTTTTTCTCGTTTCGTACATTTACTAGATTTTAAATAGCATATTTTATTTAGGATTTAATATAGGTCTTTGAGCTATATTAAAACTTCTATCCCAAATTACCACTTTAAGGGCGAAGATTTTCAGAGATTTGACTGTCGAGATATTCTTTAGTAAAAATCAATTCTAATTAGCCCACATGAAAAAGTTAAGGCTTTTATTAAAAAAAGTTTCTTATTTGGTTGTGTTTTTAGTTACTTTATCTAACTGGAATTTAAAAGCAGCCACAACATCATCCGATTGCTTCTTCTTCCACCACCTGCCAAGACTTCCCATACCGTACATTTTTAACTCGTGGGCGAGCCGCATTTGCCGGTCTCAGCTTTCATTCATGGCGAGACCGCCCAGTTTTCCGCCCGTCTCATGTAAACAATTTGCTCTTTGACCTTTTCACACTTTGCTCCTGGTTTGCTGTCTCCCTTTCTCTCTTTCCCTCTCTTCGCCCTGTACAGTACAGTAGATTCACACTCTCATGCAACCGGCTCTCTCAAATTTTGTCTCTCTTCGCCGCATTATTCTTGTACTTTGTTTTAAGCTCCACGGCGTCGGCAACATTTCCCCTGAATCTCATACGATTTTCAGCTGGTATAACGATGAAAAAACGTGCCACAGTACTTGCCGCTTGCAACCCAACCAGCCCACAGTGCGACCCCCTCGCCACCATCCCTTTCGCCCAGTGCCTCGTGACTTTTCCGACTGTCACACTGAAAAAAAAGCAAAAACAAAAGAGTTTGACAATACAACTCAAGCCATTTGTTGAAAGATTAAAAAAAAACAATACTGGTTTTACAACGGTTGACTGTCAATAACCAAAATAATAAATATAATGTAAAATATAAACCTAAAAATCTGTCCTAATAATTCTCCGAATACATGTTTTTTTAAATTTGTATTACACATTTTTTATTAAGCCAACTCAAAAAAAAACGTTAAGTAAACTCAGAAGTGATGCAATAAACTGGATCTTTTTTTTTAATATTTTTTGTGTGTAGCTGCAGTTGCTGAGTTTTATTTTTTTCCCATTTTCTTTATCTCATTGGGCGCATAGTCAAAAATAGTCACGCGATGTCTGGGCGTCACCCCGCCCAACGCCTGCCCTCAACCGCCCCTGAACTGCGGGCTGTAATGACAATATGTAATCGGCCTGTTGCCCAACCCCCGATTTGGCAGCTTGCCCAGCGCTTCAACAGCTAAACCTAACCGTTATTTTTTGGTTTGCCCGATGCAACAGCTGCCGATTGTGATTCATCTCTCCTTTTTCGCTTTATTTAATTTTATTTGAGTGCACTTAATTTGTGGAGACTGCTAATAATCAATATCTGTGCCAACCAAGGCAGTTTTATAGTTTTTGTTTTAAAAATTAAAAAAATATTTCTTCAAGCGGTTAGGCAATTTATTTTTCTTAAACCAAAAGGATTTTGAACTACAATTTTTTGTGTAATATAAATGGAATTTACTATATGCTAAGTTTTCTGTGCATTACCTTTCCAACAATTTCGTTAGCCTTAAAGTTTAAACTCCAAATGCAGCTTTTGTTTCTATTTCTGGTTGGGCATGCCAACGACTTGTACCTCATTTGCGGGTAAAAAGTTCTCTTTGGCAAATAGCAGGTTTAGAAAACAAGTCGATTTGTATCTCAGTTTGAATGGTAGTGGCTTAGAAAATGGGGGGCACTTATAACTGGTGATTCTTTGACACCAGCCGGTTAGAGAGGTCGTTAAGGCCCCTTCGATCTAAGCCCCTGGATCGCATGAGCATTATTTGTGTTTGTTTTAGTCATGACTTTGGACGATTTTCTAACCGGTTTTCGCGGAGTACCGCTTCGATTAAACCGGGCTTTCGGCTTTGCCGCCGCATTGCCCCTAGCTCTCACGATCATTGTCAAAGTTTGTTTTCCTCTGGAAAATTTCACTCGAGCACGTGCTTTACTGTTGATGGTCACTCTAAAGATAAGTACTCGCTTGTCTAGGTCATTTATTTTAGCGCTACGCGGCTGCCTTACTTTCACACACGCCTATTTACATATCTCGAGCATTCATGAAAAGTGAGCGGGTGCAAATGAGAGTCCGGTGATCTTTCTTTCTCTCTGCGTATGGATGTAGCTATCTCCGTTCTTTCTTTCTCTTTCCCTGAGGCGATTATTAAATTTATTTTCAGTTCGCCTCCAAAACACACCCACACTGTCGGTCATTCGGTTGTTTGTTTGGCATGTTTGTTACTCTTTCTCTGTGGCTCATTTTCATTCAATGAAATATTCAACGGCCCGTGCAAATGTTGTTCTCACTTAATGATGCTGTTGAGGCCACACAGGAAATATTTGTAGGTGTTGTTTACATCTTTTCGATAGTTTTAATTTTAAAGTCAACCCAATAGATAGTTTTCTAAATTAAATTTTATGTAAGGGGCAGAAGAATCCAAAAGAAAATTGATTACAAAATATTTATTTTGGAATACTTTCTCATGTATCAGATCTCAAGATAATAAATTTCAAATAACTGAAATATTAGATATTATGTATTTTTTAATATATAAAATCTTACGTAATTCTTGTAAAAATAATATGTTTAAAAAACAAGTTAAAATCAGCTTTTATTTTTGTTCTGTGTAGCATTGTTGTCCGTATTTCAATCTCGTTTGAGCAATTTTTCTCGTGTTTATGTGTGTACTGCGACTGCAAAAGTATTTTTATTTTGGACTTTGACACAGTCATACGATGATTTTGTTACCCCATTATTCCTCAGAGAACGACCGATTGAGGGAGCGGGATAGACGGAGATATATGTATGTAGCAGACAGTCACGTAACCCCGCCTCCATGGAAAAAATCAAATGTTGCAATTCAATTTAAATTTTGCATTATCCGCATTCGCGTCAGTCAGAATAATGTTGTGTTCTCTTATTTCAACACGCCCGCCCGTTCCAATGTCATGGCAATCAGTGTTCCCGTTACTATTTCCCATAAGACCCAAAACCTTGACCGAAGTTTAAGTAATATTTATGCAAGCGCTGTTGCCGCGTTTCAATTATAAACATACAGGTGGCTAAAACTAGAGCTGAGAAAGTGTTGCCCAGACAGAAAAGCCAAAAATGTATTTTCTGCAGCGCAACTTTACTCAACAAAGTGAGATGTACCCCAATATTCAAAATACTATGAAATACGCACGTTAATGGACACGTTTCTGTCTGACGTATTTATGATGACGTGTTCTTTATGAGTTTAACTTTTCTCTTTGTTGCGAATTTTAACCAATTAAAGTGGAACGCTTATCACATTTCGTAATGTCTCAATTTGGAACAAAAAGTGATCTTGGACTTTAACAGCTCATTTTGTTTTAGTTTTTCTTTTTTTGAAGTAACAGCACAAAAGTGGTTTCAAGTTCGGGGTTTGCTCTACTTCACAATCGTTATTTTGCATGACGTTTGTGTTTTCGATTTGATCAAGCGTTACGTGTTCATTTGTTCAATGCTTTTCAGCCGGTTGCAGTCTGTCGTGCAATGTAAGCAAATAATAATAGCAATCAATTCCGAATCGGAAAGAGTTTGTGTATTCTAGCACCACAGCAGTAAAAACAGTTACGAGAACCTTTGTCAGTTGTAATTAATGCAAGGTTTCTGCCTTTGTTTCAATAGAAGCAATTAAAAGAGTTTCACCCTTACATTACAAAACAGTTTACCATGTGCAATCAGTTTAGTGCTGGCTATATTTTAAGTGATGATTAACTAAAAGTAAGAGACTAAAATACAAATTGGGATATATGTGATTTGCATTTTAAATATTGCTTAAGGTTATCAACTAATTTTTATATGACCGTAGCCTTCTAAAAATAAGTTGTTTATTTCTTTGAACTCTCATTTCCAAATTGCATTTTAATCGAACCATAAAGCTTATCAGTAATGTACCTTTATTGAACCGTAATGTTCTTAATACCCGCATTTTTATGGGTAAATCTACTGCTTACATTCCAAAACTCTAATTTTAAAAAAGGAATTTGGTTAATGCGATTAAAAGTACCGAAACTCCCATTTGGGAAATGACTTTTAGAGGCAGTTAACTCATGTTTATTGTATCGTAAAATATGTACACAGATATTATTTATATATTTATAAATACATTTTTTAAAAGCCGAAATTGTCATTCAAAATTGAATTTAAACGATTCTTAAAGTTGAAAATTTAATTGTAAGTTCAGATATAATCGCAATCTTGTTGCGGTTAGCGCCAGTGATGTTGTTTTTGGAATGTCGTTTGATGGCTGTTGACCTCTGTACCGGTTAAAGTGCTCGTCGTAAAAAATTACGCATACGCCGGGTGTGTGCGCTTTGTAACCCTCAAGGTTTACGAATCGGATCTGATTCAATCAGTTCTCAGAGCAGTGCTGATTTAGGCACAACTACCATAATTTTTTCACATGTGCGACATCGCACACTGCTGACCAGAGGGGCGGTGTTGGGGGCGGGTCGCGTCCAAAGTACGGATTACAGTAATCACAGGCTTAATGCGCACAATTTCCTTATTGTTTTCAACCGGACCATGATTACTTACTTAAAGAGAACACTTGGTATAACCTTTGTTTCCAACACGCCATTCACCAGGTTCTCGTCTCTTTTTGTGTGCTTTGAAATAAATCTTTGACCTGGGGCTCAAGATCGGAAAAGCCCATTGGTGAGCTGTGGAAATGATTATACTCGAACCAAAAGATATGCAACGCTTAACCATTTAATATTTTCATTTAGTTTTCATTCATTAACCAACAACGGCAGCCAAACAACTTTCGCCTATGCTGCGCTACTTGATGGCTATAAACCTTGCACAGTGGTTGTCAAAGCACATATTTGAAATAAATATGTTGAATAAAATATACATTAACCCATTTCTAGTATATGTATGTATATTTGTAGCTCAACTTTTGGGAAAAGGCCAATTCCTGAACAGTTTAATATAGGTCTCGTAGTAATTCTCTTTATGGATACGATGTGGTTACTTAAATTCTTACCTCTTAAAATACCTCTGGGCTAAATTCTCTATTTTGTTGTAATCCTAAAAAAAAAACCATGCTAAGAATAATGTTCTTTTCACTATAAGACTGGTTTTGACCCACTGTGTCAGTTGTTTTGCTAACTGTCTTTTTTGCATATATTAATAATAACGAAATGTGTTGTTTTCGCTGCCTTCGTTATGTTTATACCCGTTACTCGTAGAGTAAAAGGGTATATTGTATTCGTGCAAAAGTATGTAACAGGTAGAAGGAAGCGTTTCCGACCCTATAAAGTATATATATTCTTGTTCAGGATCACTAGCGGAGTCGATCTAGCCATGTCCGTCTGTCCGTCTGTCTGTCCGTCTGTCTGTCCGTCTGTCTGTCCGTCTGTCTGTCTGTCCGTATGAACGCTGAGATCTCGGAAACTATAAAAGCTAGAAGATTGGCATTTTGCATGCAGATTCTAGGAGTTCCTACGCAGCGCAAGTTTATTTCAAAAGGGTGCCACGCCCCCTTTAACGCCCACAATCGCAAATATACGATTTTAAAAATTTAAATATTTCGGAAAAGTAAAAATGCAGTTTTATTGTGTTTATCAATACCTATCGAAACGTAGAAGAAATTTTCCAAATCGGACCATTCGTTAAAAAGTTATGCGTGATCAAAGTTTCTATCTCCATCTCCCTCGCACTCCCTTTACCTGAGTAACGGGTATCTGATAGTCGGGGCACCCGACTATAGCGTTCTCTCTTGTTTCATATTCTCTTTCTTCGCAAACAAAACACGTATTCACACGTTTTACGGTTTCGACTCTTCTCCGAGTTTTAACCATATTTCAGATGTACAAGGTATAACTGAGCAGAAGACTTTTATTTTTTGGTCAGTTCAATGCACTCCACGGAAACCGACTGAACCAGAGTTTCACATTTGTATGCCCTTAAATATCACCAGTATATCGCATGATTTTAAGTTTTAAGCGATTGCATAAGAAGTGAACTTTGGGCGCCTTGGAATGAAATGTTCTTCGTTGTTTATCAGTGACGGCAGATTCTAAAGAACCCATTCAATATCGGCTTTCAGAGCGGATAAACCTTGATGTGACGGACTTTGGCCTTTTTTAACATTTGCTCGTAACTTAAAATACGAAGGCGTTCTTTTGTAATTTGTGTAAATTAATGCCAAAATATTTAAATAGTTTCTATTGATGTCCCCGACCTATGTCAATGTTTCTCTATCTCAACTAATAGGCAGACTGAAAAAGAGAGAGAGAGTGAATGTGAGAGCTTAAAATTCCAATTATGCAATTGCTCTCTAGATTATCTCTTAAAACTGCCCGTCTAATTTTAATATTGGTCTACATATCTTATTTTCTCAGTTGATATGTACTATTTCAAATCGTTCCTTATATTGTTATTATCAACACATTGTTTGTCTGGCAATCATTTAGTAAAGCCAAGCAATAAAAAAATCTTTCTTTGGCTTTAAGTTCTAATTTGATTATAATATTTAAGAAGGCCAGAACAAATGTTTCCCAATTAAAAAAATATTTGTGGGCATTTTGATTATTGTTATCTATTTTAAGAATGCAAACGGGAAATTACTTTCTGTTTAAAAATAGTATTTAAAGATAGCATTGTGTGATTATTTTTGGTATGATTAAGTATCTTTTGTTATGTCATCACACTCTTTTGGTTGCGGCTTTAAGTAAATTTTCAGATTTACACGCTTTCTTCGTATTTCGTATTTCTTCCATTTTGTTGTCTTACTCCATTTCACTACATAAATGCATATATTCGTTCTTCTTCCGGTTTCAGGTGAAAACAGCAATCAGAGGGACTTGATATCATCGTTTTATTGTTGCATCCATTGTTTGTTCGTCCTTGCCATATATCGAGCTAAGCTCCTTTGGAGGATATCCCCTAAAAAAGAGAGCGTCACTCCTCTCGCACCTCGCTTATTTCCACCACCCATAAGATAATCCATTGAAATCGGAAATCGGACAAATACAAAAAACGGCAAGATGTTCATCGAAGACGATGCCCAGTAAGTAGATAAATACTTATATTTAGTAAAATAATAATTGTTAAATTTTATGCTTGCTTTTCTTGTATTCCATGCGTATATATGTATATCATTAAGTATAAGCTTATGGATTCGTGGTATATTTACAGAGACTTTGGAAATAATTTTAGAAATAGTATTTGTGCAAACAGAATTAAATTTAAAATTTTAACTACTTATGTTATATACTTACAAATATTTAAATTTATGTTTCAAAAACAACTACTTTAACATTTTAAGCGCATTGGTCCGGGAAATTGACGTCATGCCCACTTGCGCAATCCAAGTTCAAGGCTATCAATTTGCTTATCAGGCCAGCACTCACATACGAAGGTTCTTTAAGTGTGCAGTCTTTAACTGCATTTTGCACTATGGATTGTAAAAAGTGCCACACGCCATAATCGCTCACATATACCACAAACCGTTTATTATATACGCTTATGTATAAGATTAAATGCGACTTCCAGCATGACTCGTTTCCTAACATAACTAGCTTCTAGCTTAGTTCTGTTCTCGTAACTGGTTCTAAAATTAATCCACCGGCGAACAAAAAAAACATTATGAATAAGCGAATTTCTTAGTCAAATTCCAGAAAATATTTACAAATTAAAATCGTATCATTTTAATTAATTGAGCATTGCGATAATAACTTTATCTAGTGTCCTGGTGGCTAGCGATCAAATTTTTAATGAAAAAACAAAATTTTAAATATATTTGGCATGAGTTATTTTATCTAATTGCAATTATAAATATAGTTATAAAAAGTTGGCATAATGGCGGAAGTTTTAATGGAATTACAAAGAAAGTGAGACTTGCTGATAAATTTTTTGGGATATTTTCGGTTGTCGATAAGTACAAAAATAATGTAGAAATAAGCATACAAAATAAATTATTTAGTTAGCTACTTGGTTTAATAATAAAAACGAAAGTTTGTAATGTAAAACATTTGGTTCATTTAATAGCTAAACATTATTTGAAGTGATTAATAAAATATGGCTGATACCCTTGATTTTTGACACGTTTTATAGGCTTCTTGGCAACTAATCTAATTGAGTTAAGATTGCTTAAAAAGCAGATAAGGAACCAGACATATGGAAGGGTCCAGGCGAGTACCAGACGTACACTTAAGTTTCAGTTCTTTTCAATGGCCAGTTTCTCGGGTCCCTTGAGGGTTAGATATTTCCTACGAATTTGACTTCGGCTCGTTACGGCTTAGCAATCTCTAGCTGATAAAAAGCCGAACACTTCCAGTGCTCTCCACTTGTTATCGCCCGTTTGAAAAGCGTTTTCTGAGCACCGAGATTCGAACTGAGCGTGAGAGTGTCTACCCCTTTCGACTTTCGGATTTTCAAGACTTGCTAACAGTGGCAGCAGCAACAGGTGGTGATATCAGTTGGTTTTCGGCTTGCGACGGCGCTACAACGAGTGGGTGGGTGCAATGGCAGAATCGTTCGAACAAACAACCAACCGGGCATATACGTGATGAGTCGAGAAAACCAATAGTTCTTGCCTGCTTAAATTTGCATACCAATTGGCCACTAATTTGTATTTTTTATTGCCTTTACAGAATGGACAGCTTCTGGGTGCAGAGCGCAATTGGCGCGATCAAGGCGATCGCCTTCATGTACGACATCATCACGCTACCGGTTTATCTGGTGCTGCAGAAACCCTGGACTCGCCGGCAGGACTCTCGTCGAGTTAAGGTGAGAGTGGTGACATGATGGCTGAATGACTTTGCCAGCGGAAAAAATGGAAAAAGCCACTTACTTACCCGGCCAATCAGTGCACCGACTATAACTATCTCTAGAATCGTGTAGTTGAAATACTTTCGACTTTGCCCTGGCCGTTCCAAAGTACAGGGACCTGACAACTTAGCTACAATCGCATGCTTTTGTTTAGTTAACTATATGTTTGAAAAATGCACCCTTGCTTATCAGTTTTATTTTATTTTTCTACACCTAATTTTCTTAACTTCGAAGCTTGCTCCAGGCAGGTGCCTTTTTTCATTTCTTTTTCGTTATCTATGTGCATGCCGACTTTTGATTTTCTGACCAGTTTACCTTTTTTTTTACTATCTATAAGTCTTTATCAGAGATTCACTTTTTATGTGGAAATTAGCCGAAGCGATTTTCTTGCTTTCGTTTTGCTTTATTATTTCGCGAATGTTAGAACACCCAATCATGGCTGTGTATGATAATTGCACAGGTTGTCAGGCCACATTCATAGACAACGCAGGTGGTCCTGATAAGAGAATCGTGCAACGTAAAACAATAGCGGGTCTTGTGTATCTCCCAAACAACCAGGAAATTCGCTTATAGAATGTTATTTTCCTTCACTGAGTCATGCAGAAAATTTTGAAAATATTAGCTACCAGCTACATATGTACATATATTAAAAGCGTAAGCTGTCAGTCAGAAAGATTTGTAAATATTGCGAGTTCGTATCTAATTTCCTGGAAAATAAATTATCCATTTGGTATTAGCTGTATTCTTTGAAAGCTGCAAGCATGGCATTTAAAAGCTGGTTCTCGCAGCCTGTCGTTAAAGCTGGTGACGACGAAGAGGAGTTAGCTGATCCACAAGCAGACCTTAGGGAAAAGTGCGAAGCCAAGGACCACATTCAGTCCTTGTACAAAAAGTATCAAGAATGCAATGATCGTGTGAATGGCCGATCAAAAACCACTGAGACATGCATGGAGGAATTGTTTGACTTTGTTACTGAAGTGGATCATTGCGTTGCTCACACTCTTTTCTCAAAGCTTAAGTAAAGAATGTCGAACTGTGGAGTTAATAAAATTAATGCCGATTTAATTTTTATTCTAGTGCAGTTTATTAAAATTAGGTTTGGCCAGTTACCAGAAAGTTTTTTTTATCAGCTACAACTTTGTAGAAAAAACCTCAGCCTAGGATCTTCTATGACTGATTTTGTACTATCTAAATGGAGCGCTTTTTGGTTGGCCTATTCAGTCGGCTGATAAGGTTTATGGGTTACGGTTATGCCAACGTCGGAAACAAAAACCGCTTGCATCATAAATTTGTGAAAACTTGCTTTTCAAGTTTATAAACAATATATTGCTATTAATTGCTTTCAGTCAGATTCGTTCGATTGGTCATAAATAACAAGGGTAGAATGGTTTCATATATTAGGGATCAGGAAATCTTTATCCAATATTATGGCTTTACTAGCTTCTCATCGCTTATCTCACCTCCTTCCTCTACAGGCCAAGCCCATTAACCAGAAAATGTTGGTCGATGAGTCCAAGTACGCGCCGGATGATATTGAGGTTTAACTTTTGCAAATGTGTTTTTAATAGTTTAATAATACTATCTGTTATGGAACATACACACATTACAAAAACACACAGACACATTGGGGCACCCCCATACCACACACACATAAACACAACACACGCACAATAAATGTTCCAAGGACTGGTGATCGTATCCAGAGTTGAATCCCCTGTTTGGAGACTCTTTTTGGTGTTGGTCAACGAAACATGATCTCCTGAGTTATGGCCCTCACCTCAACAACCCCTCGAAAACTCACATGTCTGTTATCTCTCTGTCGACTTTACTTTGTGGTCCCTCCCCTAATCTAGCGTTTATTTGAATCGCAACGTCTGACAAAACATTGAAGTAATCGCCACGGTTTTGCACATTTTCCAGGCAAAAATCATACGAAATGATGACAATGAGCTGACCTACCGGACTACAGATCCGCCGCGTGATGTCCACGTGAAGATGTTGCAGGAGAACATCGACACGCTGGAAAAAGTCTTCAACTATGTGGCCAAGACGTACACGTCGAAGCGCTGCCTGGGCACCCGCCAGATCCTCAGCGAGGAGGATGAGGTGCAGCAAAATGGTCGTGTCTTCAAGAAGTACAACCTGGGCGACTACAAGTGGAAAACTTTCACCGAGGCGGAGCGCACTGCGGCCAATTTCGGACGCGGTCTTCGAGAACTGGGACAGAAACCGCGCGAAAACATAGTAATCTTTGCTGAGACTCGGGCCGAGTGGATGATGGCCGCTCATGGATGCTTCAAACAGGCTATGCCCATTGTGACCGTCTACGCAACACTGGGGGATGATGGAGTGGCCCACTGTGAGTATATTGCACAACGCATATTTTCACACCCGAAATAACGTTCGAATCTGTCGCCAGGCATCACCGAAACGGAGGTCACCACGGTTATCACCTCGCACGATCTGTTGCCCAAGTTCAAGACTCTGCTGGACAAGTGCCCGCTGGTAAAGACCATAATCTACATCGAGGATCAGCTGCAAAAGACGGAGACCACTGGCTTCAAGGACGGCGTCAAGATATTGCCCTTCAACCAGGTTGTGAAGTCCGGACAGGAAAGCAAATTCGGTACGTTTTAAGAGGGCTTTAAAAGATGATTTATTCTACTTTTCATCAAACGATAAATTCGCCTGCCAAAATCAGCATTGTGATTTACACCGAAAAGGTGGTTGGCTTGAGATGTTTAGGCTTTGTTGTGGATGTGGCCGCTGATACTGTGACATGATCGTTTTCCTCCAATATATTACTTGATTCTTCGAATTCTTCGTCATCACCATCTGAGCCTAGCTTGAATTCTGGTTCAGGCAACTGGTTGCAATAGCGCCATCTTTTCGAAAGGCAGAATATGTCAATAGATAATTATGTGCTTTACTTCACTTACCTCATGTCAGTGCTGGAAAGCTCGACAGGCTGCAACAGGATTGGCTGCGCTTGCTCTAAAAGTTCGTTCACAAGGCTGGAACCTGGTTCTACATTCAGATCATCCGCTTTAGCCTCAAGCGCTATCACGTCTGATATTTTCTCCCCATTTCCTCCTTGTTTCGAGGTATATGCCCGATATGCCCGATAGACGAGTACGCCGCAGTAAGCGCCAAAAAGTGTGAAAAACACAATGCAGCTTTTCGGTTTCGTTGATCTGGCGCCTAGTAAAGCATTGCACTGTTGCACACAAGTCAACGGCGTCAGGGTGATGAACTCCTCTAGGTCTTCTGTCATTCTGAATCGTGTCTTCAAACTTAAATCTTTACCCTGCACAATTTTGAAAGAATTTGTCATTCAAGTCTGGTCTAAAGTACGTAATATACATGAGTAAAAATGTCGTAAAGTATTAAGCATGCTCTTCTGCTTAAAATAAATTTGATTTAAACAGCTTGCTCTGCTTCTTATACACTTTCTAACCATTGCCTTTTTTTCTTATCCAACAGAGAACGTTCCACCCAAGGGCGATGACATTGCCATCATCATGTACACTTCCGGCTCCACCGGCACACCCAAGGGCGTCCTGTTGTCCCACAAGAACTGCATTGCCACGATGAAGGGATTCGTTGATATGGTGCCCATCTATCCAGACGATGTTCTGATCGGATTTTTACCCCTGGCCCACGTTTTTGAACTAGTTGCAGAGAGTGTATGTCTTATGACCGGCGTGCCCATCGGCTACTCGACCCCGTTGACCCTTATCGACACTAGCAGCAAGATAAAACGCGGATGCAAGGGTGACGCCACCGTACTAAAGCCCACCTGCATGACTTCGGTGCCGCTGATACTCGATCGCATCTCCAAGGGCATTAACGACAAGGTCAACTCGGGCTCGGCGTTCAGGAAATCGCTCTTCAAATTCCTCTACCAGTACAAAGTAAAGTGGGTGCAACGTGGCTACAAGACGCCGCTAATTGACAAGTAAGAAAAGTGCACTTATCAAGGTCTTGAGTTGGTTACAAACCCTATCAATTAATTTGCAGATTGGTGTTCAAAAAGGTGGCAAAGCTGATGGGCGGCAAGGTGCGCATCATTATGTCCGGTGGAGCACCTCTATCCGCAGACACCCATGAGCAAATCAAGACCTGCCTGTGCTTGGAGCTTATCCAGGGCTATGGCCTTACGGAAACCACGTCTGGAGCCACAGTAATGGATTGTAAGGGATTACAAAATTGTCTTTTGAATCAATTAATTGAGTCCATGCCCAAAAACAGATCGCGATATGACCTATGGACGTACTGGAGGACCCTTGACTGTCTGCGACATCCGCCTGGTCAACTGGGAGGAGGGAAACTACCGCGTCACAAACAAGCCCCATCCCCAGGGCGAGGTTCTCATTGGCGGCGAGTGTGTCTCCCAGGGCTACTACAAGTTGCCCGGCAAGACCAACGAGGATTTCTTTGAGGAGGATGGACGAAGATGGTTCAAAACCGGAGACATTGGCGAAATCCAAGCTGATGGCGTACTTAAGATTATAGGTAGGTTTCAAACCAAATTTATATTTAGGAAATCTTTATATAATATCTTACTTCCCGCAGATCGTAAGAAGGATCTCGTAAAGCTGCAGGCCGGCGAATATGTCTCTCTGGGCAAGGTTGAATCTGAGTTAAAGACATGTGGAATTATCGAAAACATCTGCGTATATGGAGATCCCACTAAGCAATTTACCGTGGCGCTGGTCGTTCCCAACCAGAAGCATCTGGAGGAGCTTGCTGAAAAACATGGCCTAGGAGACAAGACCTACGAGGAGCTGTGCTCATCGCCCATCATAGAAAAGGCTATACTCAAGGAGATTGCCGAGCATGCGCGGAAATGTAAGCTAAGAAGGAGAATTGAATGTTTTCGAAATGTACTAAAATATAGATATATTATCTTTCAGGCAAATTGCAAAAGTTCGAGGTGCCCGCCGCTATCACGTTGTGCAAAGAGGTCTGGTCTCCAGACATGGGGCTGGTAACGGCCGCCTTCAAACTGAAGCGCAAGGATATTCAGGACAGATATCAGCATGATATTAACCGCATGTACGCCTCATGAAAATTAATGTACTAAGCCAAGGGTAACAGATGCAGCGACGACAACAACACGGAAAAAACTACATTAGTGGAGCAGCAGCAATGAAGCTAGTGTGTACTAATGGCGATTTAGTAGCACCCTACACGGCATTAACATGCATACCAAATCCAAAACCAAACTAGCCTAAGTCCTAAAAGATCTGAAAGCCGAGCAAAACATTTGAGAAAACGCTTAGACACATTGTGCATGTAAAGACAGAAAGTTCTCATTTACAAATTGGTTTTGTTTCCTCTTATTTGCTAGAATTTTGAAATTATTCGTTTCTCATCCTAATAAATAAAGATTGTTGAAGTTTTGTTGGTAGACAGCTACAGCTGGGTTTGGTTTGGAAATGCGCTGTGTATGTGCTTAGAATGCTGTTGAACAGATTGACAATGATAAAGATAAAGAGAATGAATATTGTATACTGTACAGTTTTCGGTTTTTAGTACATTTTGTGGCAATTGAATATTGCATAAACAATACTTATTTTTATAGTAAGCTTAAGTGGTTGCCTATTAATTATGTACATACGATATATACACAAAAATATTTAAATGCATATATGTGTATAATAAATCTAATATTTAGTGTACTTCTCTATGCTAAGTTTAATGTATGGAATTCTTGAAGTAATGAAATGTTGAATGCAGAAAAGAAAGCGACTTGATTATGAATTAAAAGCAACAACTGAAAAGTGAAGAAAGTGAGAATTTCCCTGGAAAAATGCTTCGCTTTGGCGCGAAAGAAATGCATCTAAACACAAATGGAACCATCCAAAAATTATTTTTAATTACAAAAAGGCAAAATGGCTACAAATGGTAAACGTAAAATATATTTTAGCTCAATTTAGTTAAAGGAAAATCCACATCAAATGAATTTTATTAAAAACATTAGCGAGAAAAGTCAAAATTAAAATGCAACAAATGAAAGACTAGTACTAAAATATAAAAACCATGAAAACCGCAAGGTGTCCAACAAAAACGCCTAATTTAAAGACATATAAAACAAAATATTTGTTTTACATGTGCAAGAACTTTTTAATACATTGTAGTCATATTTTTAGTTAAACTATGTATATTTAGGAAACATTTAGCAATTTTTTGTGGGAAACGTTGCGTTTCTTTAAAATAAAATTCAACTGATAAAAACACATTTGACTTCTGTAAAAATCGCGAGGGAAGGTGTGTGGTACCCGTATCTCCATTATCGAAATATAACACTTATCGCGCTGATCAAATACATTATTGTAATAATAACGAAATGAGTTATAAGTAAATAAAGAGTTAAGACAATTATTAAAAATAAGTATCACTGCATTACTATATTTTTGATCGTATGAAATACTGGATAATTCAATAAAAGAAACAATTTTTTGGTTTTACTCGAGCGGCAACATTGATCTTGACTTGGAAATGGGAACCTGACATTTGAATTATTCAATGATATTGTATCGAATAATTGGACAACTATCGATTTGCTTGTGCTATCGATCAGTGGTCAGTTTATCAAAGTTTTCTGTAGAACATTTCACGGTGCTAGAGCTTTCGGGTAGATCCATTGGTAGAGAACTTTCTAGGCGTTTGTGATCATGTCCGTCACTGTCAGGATGGCCGAGTGGTCTAAGGCGCTGCGTTCAGGTCGCAGTCTACTCTGTAGGCGTGGGTTCGAATCCCACTTCTGACAAGAATTTTTTTTCGTTTCTTTATTTTTACTCTGACCGCAGTTTACTTAAATTAATTATTTGCATACTTGTCAGCTGCTCGGTCGCCGTTAATTGCAATGAGCACAGAGCTCGGCAGATGCGCTCAGGCGCAATAATTTGTTTGAGCCTTTGACTTGTTCGCTCGCACTTGTTTGCCAATGTAAATGACACAATTAGCACGCCTGCCTGCTTTCCACTTGCTGCAGTGTTTACTGTAGTGTCGTTGCCCTACTGTGCCGTGTCTGTTTGCCCATGTGTCTCTGTCTGTTTGCTCTCTTTACGACTTTGAGCATTTTTAAATCGGAAAAACTACTACTGCCCAAATGTTGAGCACTTGGGTGACCGTTTCAACCAAAACAAGCATGTTTTTCGCTGTTTTAAAAATAAAAAGCTAACCAATCTTCACAAATTTTAGCTACTGTGGATAATTGATGTTAAATACAAGTTTCCTTTATATTTAGCTAGTTTATTGTGGTACATAAGATTTGAGTCAATTAATAAAATAAATATTCAAGGTAATAGGAAGAATGGAAATATATAAATAGTTAAACAAAGAGTGTACAACGTTTTAATAATTCTTAAAGCATATTCAGTTATTTAAATGCATATTGATTGGCATCTTTTTAATATTATTCTCTTTAACTAATTTATGATTCTAAAATTCCAGCAACACTGATAGACCCCTGGTCTAGCTGCTAGCGCATTCATCAATGCAACAAATAAATCATAAAATATAACAGTCCTACATTCTGCTGGGAGAGAATAAATTATTCGGCAGTATTTTGCAACCTGCAACCTGAGCGAAAATAAGTTCCTTATGGAAAATCTTCTGAGAATATATATTGCCTTGGACATTTTTGTGGCTGATGAAATTTACTGCACTTTTTTGTGTTTGCAACTCAAGGATTGGAGGAGACTAAATAAGAATTTCTTCCACAAAAAAGGACTCCCCAGCAAGGGGGATCAGAACTCTGAGACTTTAGCTGTATGCAATGACACTAATAAAATTAATAGACCATGTCAGACTGACATAGTGGGTGGGTACTTTGGAGCAAAACATTCCGCTTGAACCCCTAAGAATGTCATACTCATACGTCTCGCTCAATGGATTTCAGATGACATACCGTCTCAGGGGAGGGCGAGATGTTGCAGATATAAACGTCATCAACGAAGCTGGCTTCCAAGGAACGCAACGGACCAAAAAACGCATCACAAATCCAATGGGTGCAACTTATGAATATTGATTTTCATAATTTTATAAATAAAATATTTATTTTATTTCGTCATAAACAAACTATTCGGCGTTGCATTTAAAAATATTTTTTACACTTAAAATTATTAGTAAAGAAGTAGGTGGGCTATAATAAATACTGTAATAAAGTTGAGGACTAACTATATAGATAACTCTTTAACTATAGAGCAAACAATGTAACCCAAATGAGTCTGGTTCAAATAAATCTATGGAAAATGCATTTCAATCATATCTCAAGCTGAATTCAAACCGAAACTGAAACGCTCTCAATGCATATATGTTTGTGTGTGCAACTGAAATTGCAACTGGTAATGTATCCACAAGTGGAACTGCAGCTGTGTCATTTGCGTATACGGCGTGACTCTGTTTTTGCCTCTGTCTGATGCATTTGACAAATCGAAACTTAGTCAAATAGGAGAACTTTGACCCCTCTCATGCCACACTACCCATATCTGGAATTTGCATTTTTACTGCAAATTTGAAATCGATTGTGATGGTTCCTCAACTGACTTGGGTTACATCTATATTTGGCATGAAAGTCGTTCAATGGGCAATGCACTGACTGCGTTTTATTGGCCTGCAGCAACTCGAGATTTATCTCTGTTTGTGTATTTACCTAGTCATTTTTGTAATCTCAGTACTTTTGCCCAGCTTTCCATTTCCGCTCGGGCCTTGTCAAACATGTCCGCCCGATATGGCGTCTGATTTCCGCTATGCGCTTCAGCGAACAACGGACGATGGACTGGGATTGACAACCCATCCACGTCAGTGGGCGGTTCCTGTGTCCTTTGAAGTGAAAGTGACGCTCTGCTCTCGACTTTCCCCGTGGCCCTCTTCCCAGTTACTTTCGATGGCATTGAAAGCACACATAAAGTGAAATCGATCTTGATATTTAAGCTTAAAAAATAAGTTTATCTTCTGTTTTTAATCAAGAATGGGGTTTTTGAAAGGTTTCGATTTAAATTTGAGCCACAAATGTAACTTGTGTATCAGAGCTTCATACAAATTAAACAGGAATACAAGATTATTTAAATTTCCACTAACCATTTGTACTTTTTCGTGATATTTGGGTGCTCGTGAGTAAAATTCCCATACAAACTTATTTTTCATCAATTTGTGGGCGTTAGATTAGGCTTGTCAACATTTAGAAATAAACTTGCGCTGCGTTGGAAAACTTAGAATCTTCATGCTAAATCTTAAATCGCAAGCTCCTGTAGTTTCAAGAATTTTTTTTTTAATTCGATCCTCAATAGAAGTGAGACAACTGCACTCAATACATTGAATTAACATCCTTTGAAACTATAATTCATAATTAGCTTTCGGAATAACTAAAGATTTAAAGAGTAACTAATTTAAGAATAAAATAATGTGAAAAGTGCTAAAGTTGATCCGTTAAGCTTAACATTTTGATTTTTGTTTCGAAATTAAGCCTGGATTTTAAGCTTTAAAACGGAAGTGCGAGATGGCACTTTTATTCATTCAATAGTGTCAATTTGTGCAATTGGCTTAATTGTGTTTGAATGCACACACTCTAGAGTAAAGAAGCCAATGCAAAAAATGTTAATAGATATTTAGCATTTGTGTTTAAACAAAGTTTAATAAAGATGTTAAGTTCATTTTTGAAGTTGTTCTTTCCTTTTAATTTGTATACCCTTGCAGAGGGTATTATAGTTTCAGTCAAAAGTTTGCAACGCAGTGAAGGAAACATTTCCGACCCTATAAAGTATATATATTATTGATCAGCATCACCAGGAGAGTCGATCTAGTCATGTCCGTCTGTCCGTTTTTACGCAAACTAGTCCCTCAGTTTTAAAGCTATCTGCTTAAAACTTTCCCAAAAGTTGTCTTTCTATTCCAGGTAGTATATAAGTCGGAACGAGCCGGATCGGCCGACTATATCCTATAGCTGCCATATAACTAAACGATCGGAAAGGCCATAACTTTGGTGTATTTAAAGTTAGGAAGTTGGGATTTTTTATGGGTTTTATATTTGGCCAGTCAATCCAACATACCGAATCAGTCGACTATATCCTATAGCCGCCATATATCTGATTGATCGGAAATGCCATAACTTTGGTGTTTGTAAAGTTAGGATTTTTTATGAGTATTAAGAATGCATAATTTTGGAGAATATAATTTACAGAATATTCTGCAAGGGTATATCAACTTCGGCTCCGCCCGAAGTTAGCTTCTTTTCTTGTTTTCCTGGTGTTTTAATTTCTAAACATCAAGGCAAATGATTTAATGAGTTGCTATGAAAAATATATCCGATTGCAGCATATTAACATATGCATCAGCGTGCATAGATGCAAAGCAAAGTTTTTCGGCCGGGTCTGATGCCTCCTCGAAAGCTAACTGCTGCGCTTAACAAGAATTCTTTACGCCATGTTGCACATTTTGCAAATGTTTCCAAGTTCAAACGGCTGTGAAAATGCACACGTTTTGCACCAGCGGAGTGGTAACGGGGGGTTCTCGGGCCACTCCTACTTTTTCAGCAACAACAGCCATTTGATAAGCATCACTGGCACTACATAGCTATTTGAACGACAACAAAATGCCGCACGTGTTGCAAGTTGAAAAAGTCAAAAAAAATTGCACAACTTTCTCTATAAGCTGTAGTATTAATATGACGTTATATAGTGCATGACGATTTGGTTGGGATTCCTCTGCCTAGGTGATTCCACATAACGCATGGTGTTCCAAATCTGCAGAGCGGGGAGGCGACTCACGGCATTGGAGCCTCCGTCACAAAATTAAATTTAAGAGGTAATTGTTTTTATATATATATTTTTATTGTACCAAATCTTAATTTTTGCCCTTCTATACTTTATAAGATAATTATTTTACATACCATATATATCATTTTTAAAAAATGGGCTTTTAAATAACCTGCCACAGAAACCATTCGAGTTTTAAAATCATTTTAAAGGCGTGTGGAGGTATGCTGAAAACTACATTTTTCAGCATTTATCTATCGGCCTTCCATACTCAAAATAAATCCTTGATGGCTTTAGAGAATTTTATATGTGTTATTGTTTTTTTTTGCACCTCCATATCTATCTTTCCACCTACATTTTGAGAGAAAGCTGTAAGCAACGATTGTTTCAAGGTGAAACAATCTGTGTAATTGCTGCTCTTGTCATTGGTAATTTGGATTTCTGAGTGATGTAAACGGACAATACAAAATTAATGTAAAATCCAATAGCCTAAGTAAGTCAAAGTTTACGTTTTTTCAGATGTTAGTTTCCTTAGCAGCTGGGGAAAACATCGCAAACTCTCCTCCTTCGATTTATCTCCAAAGGATTATCTCTCCAGTTCTCTCAGGTGGCTAACGGTTAAGTTAGGACACAATATTCCGCGCAAACTCAGAGAGCGCGTTTAAAGCTGAAGAGAAAGCTCTAGCTTCACTTGAAAATTCGACTAATTTTAATCAAAACATTTTTGCCCCCTTTTATTATTTCCCCCCTCCTCCCCTCCGCCCACGGCACACGTGTACTGTTGTTTGTTTCCATTCGAAGATTTCCATAGACGAAGAGGGCGAACATTTGATTGAATTGTTATTGTTACGGGAGTTTGGGCGTATGCCGAATGCTGTTTGTTGTTTGTATAGATTGTACCTGATCCAGCCTCACTTTTCCTCTGTGCCAGCATTGTCTTCTTTTTCGGGCTTTCCCATTGCCATTTGGAAAAGTGCACATTTCGGGCTGCGGTCTGAGTGAGTGTGTGTTTGTTTTGTTCAAATAACTAGTACAACGCTCGTACGTGAGTTGATTTTTGCAGCTAGGAATTTCACCGGTGTATTTGTGTGCATCTGGAATTTTTGGTCGAGCGAATTGGTCTACTTAATGGTCGAGTGGCCATTGTTATTCTACATAAAAACAAAGCGACCCTGACCCATTTTTCCCTCTCAGTCCGCCTCTTACTTTTTGTCTCCTTCCATTGTGAAACAGTCGACTGAATTGAACTGAATGTTGTTCAAAACTTATTTGCATATTATGTCCTTCACACGCAGTTACACACTCACACGTGCAGACGTCATTCCCATGTCACTCTTTGTGTGTCATTATTCGGAGAAGCAAATGCACAGAAAAAATTGATACCATTTTGTTCAATACTGTATTTATAATATCTTATAATATAAAATCATATTAATATATTACATATGATATTGTACATGTTTTACGTTTATGGTAAATTTGATAATGGTTTGACAAAACTTTTTAAATAATTTTACATTATTTTTTTTTTTAATAAAGTTTAATAAACTACAAAATAGTGCAGATTATATGGAAGCAAAAATTTTTCATGTCGGTTTTTTTTTTAAAATAAACTTCAATGTTAAAAATTTTGATTTTTGAACCGCATTGGCTTTAAAATATTTTATTTCAAACAATTTTAACAGAGGTCTTTTGTCTATTTTGTTGCTTGTTGATAGTCAACAATTATTAATATTTTCTGATAACGGTAAACTTTAATAAGCACATTCGAATTCACCGCACTGAGTAAAGTGTTGTTGATCGTAATCGATAGTTTTACCTACAATATTTTTAGCGGTGTACTATAATCCTGTCTGATTTTCCAGTTATTGCATCCTTTTGACATTTAGTGAACCATGCATCTCACTATGCGATGGTTAAGTGTCAACGGCAATGACCGCAAACGTCGGGGAAATCGTTTAATTGACGTAATTAGCTGACTGTCTTCTCTCAAATGTCTGCTACAAACTAGGCCTGTCTGTTTTGATTAGTCGAAAGGGAAAAGTGTCTTGAATCGCATAATTTGCTTATGTGGGTGTTTATAAAAGCAGAAATAAAGTGGACAATACTTGTCTGAATTGGGAATGTTGAACACTTAAATTTTAAATTATTATATAAACTTAATTAAGAAATTAAGTAATAAGAATTATCCTATAACTTTCCAAATGAATGTAAAATTAATTTGTTGAATGTTTAAAGTTGTTCGGGAACTATTATTGAAAATTAGATATTTTTGTGTTTAGGGGCTTATTTATTATTATTAATAATAATATTGAAAGTAGAATTTTCATTTAAAATCAAAGATTTGCAAAAATTAAGAAATGACTTGTTAATATTTGTATTGGTACTAAGGACGTTTACGGTATTGGGTTGTTTGGTCTTTAAACCTTAAGTTTTGCCTTTTGGGCGCACCTGCAGCGAAATCGCTGGAATGAAACCTTTTCCAGGAATGTTGTCGACATTTTTATGGCTGCCACGTTTGCTTACTGTCCCGCTCTGCATCTTTCTGCTCGCCTGCCAGCCACTTGGCTGCCCAATTAAAAGTTTTAGCACATTTTCACTTGAAATTAATTGTCGGTAAACGTAATTCATGTCCGAGACACGAATGCGCTAAAGCAGCGCCGCACCCAGGACACAGGACACACAACAACAGAACGAGGGGAGCAGGACCTGAAAATGTGGCCAAGTGCACCATCACCAATAAAGGGGAAGGATGGGAGGATGGCCAGAAGTATTTGGGCTTGTGCTACTTTGTAGTTGCTAGCTGTTGCATACTTATGTGCGCTAATACCGAGACATTTCAACTAACTGCCCAATTTCGCAGCTAACCGGCAAGAAAACAACATCTCAAGTTGCTAGGGACTGCCATGTAAGATATTAGCCGACTCTGGATGAGAACTTTATGTTTGGAATGGTAAGTTTAAACATTTATCTTCTTAGAGCCTGGGAAAATTAAGCCAACATAAAAACGGCATGGTTGTTTTAAGAATACATGTATACATAAAAAAATATGCAATTCAAGTATTAACGAGAGCGGAAGCTCACTTCAGCAACCGAATTTTTAAAAATATAATTTTTATCAAACCTTAAGGGCTAGGTTCTAAAGTTCAAGCAAAACTGTATTTTGGTAAAAAAGAAAACAGCGATTTAAATCCCAATTTAAAAAAAAACGCGAAATTGAACAATTTTGAGCTGGCAGCTATAGGATATATTTGTCCGATCGGCAAGATTTTTTAACATGATCATTGTACACATAAAACTCCAAACTCCACCGTTTTCGAGCTTAATCTGCGTACACATCAAAATATACGCACGTTTAATCTCTAGCTCTTACGCTTAAGGACAAGCACCACTCGTCCTGATCAAGAATATATTCATTTTATAGGGTCGGAAATTTCTGATCAATTTTGAAATATGTTGTTACTCAAATGTAAACTTTAACATTTTCTTTTTTAACTTGGTGCCAAAATATTTAAAAATTGTTTGGTATATTTAAATCCAAGATGGTAGTATTTCAATTTTCTATTTTTATCTTAAGCCCATAGTTCTTCCATAAATATACGATAAATCTGATTCCAAAATTAAAGCTAAATAATACGATAAATTGTTGAAACTATTTGTTAAAATATGTTATTCAATAAATATTTCTCTGTGTCCATATTTTTTGCTTTAGAGAAGTTTTGCTTAAACCAAACTAACTTTTTTAATATCTGTAAAAAGAATTATTTAAACCGCCGCGTTATTATGAAAATGTTTAAGGAAAAAATAATTTTTCTATCTACAATAGAAAACATAATTAAAGTGAAACTACACAAATCATGCCAGGCAAGCGATGGAGAGGTGAAGGGTGCTTATTTGCCCAGTTCCCAGCCAACGCCATAAATAACAGCGTACCGCCATTTAGCAGGAACAAAATGAAATTTTTCAATTAAGTTAAAGGCCACTGTCGATAGCGAGCCAATGTCATTAGCAGGTAAAGAAGCAGTAGTTTGAGCTGGAGCGCTTGCAGGACCTGATGCTGCATTGGAAGCAGCAGGACATAAATTAAAATGGGAGCCGGGGCAATTTTATGTCCATTTAATGGCAGTCCGTGGCAGGCAGGTGGCCATAAAATGACATAAAACGGCACGGGTCAATGTTTAAATAATGCCAGAAATTGTATTTGGAAGCTCTATTTATCCATCTCTCACTACGGCAGGTGGGAATCGGGTTGGATATGGCTGGGGCTTGTGGCCGCCGCAACTAATTGACAATTCAAAATGTTTGGGTCGGCCAACTGGAGCTGGCGTGCAGGCCATAAAGTTAATAAGCAATTTGCATAACAAATTGTCTAAAACGGTGACAACATGTCGCATAGAAATGCCGAATGTGAATCCGAATGGGACCGAAAGTGCAGCACTAGCACTGCCATGTCGTGCCCGGCTAATTTTCCGAACACCGAGTTGCGTATACGCAGCGTGGGCCTCCCAGAGGGTTGCGCGGGCATGCATTTAATTGTTTCAAGCCGCACATCATCCCATTTTTGGTCCGCCCAGTCCCTCCGGTCATGACACTCGTACGCTTCGGATTTTTGCAAATGCGCTCGTAATTTATTCTCGGGCTGTTAATTAGCGCGGCAACATGCGAGCGGGTCAGTTGTATGGTTAATTAATCGACTAAGGGGGTACCTCCTGGATTGAAGTATCTTCAACACATTTAAAGAAATGAGAATGTTGATTAACTAGCAGTAGATAAATGCCATTATCAACACGAATATTGACTAAGTGAAATTAATCCCAAGATGTAACCTAACTGGAATGAATTCAACCTCTGTCATCTAACATAAGGTAGTTTAATTTTCTGAATGCTGATAATAATATATACATCTTCAAAGCAAAATATTACAAAACCCCTTAAAATATGATGATTACAAAAAAAAGCTCGAATACCTTTAAGCCCGATGAATTGGAATTTCCCTTCCTAATTTCCCGGCTCTGGCTTCCGGTGGCTAAACATTAGTCTGGGTTTCCTGGCTCCACATACGGCCCTCCTGAACAGGGTATCTGAATAACATGGCTATGGGTGCATTTAGTGGACTTTCCACGGCAATTAGCCAGTGTCAATTGTTCATGCGGCCGAGTGTGAGCGCGTGCGTGGGACATTAGTGGAATGATTTTTCTCCCACATCGAAACAATCCTTTATGCATAATGTGCATATATGTATATGTGACAGGCAACTGAGCTAACTGCCATTTGCAGCTGTTTCTATTTCCGTTCACTGGCCACAAAGCTGCAGCCGAAGGTCCGAACGTCCGCCTGCCAGTCCGTCCGTTCCATTTTCCCCCGGGCACTACATCATTTGTAATTTGATGGCATGCTCGGCGAGGGGGGGCGACAGATGACAAGGAACTGTGCCTCAAAGTATGCAACACAATTGCGGCCAGGGCCATTATAATTGCAAACACACATTGCAACACAATCCCTCAATCATGCACATAGCCCATCCCAGATGCCATCCGAGATACATTTGCTGTTAGCAGTTGCATTTTGCATTATGCTTTGTTATAATTAAATGATTATCAATTTGGCAAATATTTGATGAGGCCCAGCTTGCGAATCAAAAGCTAATCAAGCGTAAACTGATCCCTGCTTCCACAGATGAATGGGCAGGAAGAAAAGTGGCAAGGACTTAAGGCTTATTTTAATTTTGGGCAAATAGTTAATTTATAATTATCTACGAAACGCTCCTCATATTCTCTTTTAGGTTTGCGTACAAGTTCTGAGCAGTACTTTAAATAGCTCTTAAGTCTTTCAGCCTTCATTTATTTTTTTTTAGATAACCGAGCGATTGTTATCCGCATATAATGATTTTCAAAAAAATAAAAAGCTATCTTATTGCTTTAAATTCCTTTCTGCTTCCACTTCTGAGTACCATTAAGGTATGATTTATTCGACCTATCAGGACATGTGCGGTAGATACTGCCCTGATAGCTTATCTAATACTTTTCGGCGCTCCTCAAAATTCAAAACAACAGTAGTTTATGATTGGGAATAAAAGCCAAATTGACTTCCGCTGGGAGCCGATAAGGCAGTCATATAAAGAGGGTGCATGGGCCTTTGCTCGGCAGTTGTCGATTGACCAACATGAAGCTTATTGTATTCCTAGCCTGCCTGGCTGTGGCCTCCGCCAGTGTCCTGCCCGCCGAGCCCGCCAAGGCGGTGGCCGTGAAGGACATGCCCCGCGCCGGCAAGATCGAAGGTCGCATCACCAACGGCTACCCGGCCTACGAGGGCAAGGTGCCCTACATTGTGGGCCTGAGCTTCAACGACGGCGGGTACTGGTGCGGTGGCTCCATCATCGGCCACAACTGGGTCCTGACCGCCGCCCACTGCACGAACAGTGCCAACCACGTGCTGATCTACTTCGGAGCCAGCTTCCGCCACGAGGCCCAGTACACCCACTGGGTGAGCCGCAGCGACATGATCCAGCACCCCGACTGGAACGACTTCCTGAACAACGACATCGCCCTGATCCGCATCCCCCACGTGGACTTCTGGAGCCTGGTCAACAAGGTGGAGCTCCCCAGCTACAACGATCGCTACAACAGCTTCTCCGGATGGTGGGCAGTGGCCTCCGGCTGGGGTCTGACCAACAACGACAGCGGCATGTCCAACTACCTAAACAGCGTGGATGTCCAGATCTTGGACAACAACGACTGCCGCAACTACTACGGGGGCAACTACGTCACGGACAACACCATCTGCATCAACACCGAGGGTGGCAAGTCCTCCTGCAGCGGCGACTCCGGCGGTCCTCTGGTCCTGCACGAGGGCAACCGCATCGTGGGCATCGTGTCCTTCGGCAGCGGAGAGGGTTGCACCGCCGGCAGGCCCGCTGGCTTCACCCGCGTCACCGGATACCTGGACTGGATCCGCGACCACACCGGCATTTCCTACTAAAAACTCTGAATAAATACAGCAATCATATAAAACGACAAACTAAGTTAGGTGGTGTCTTCTCAATTTTAAGTATAATATAATATAATGGGCTACTTTCCTGAACTGAATTTATTTTATCCCACTTTGCAATAGAAAATGTTCGTATTATTAAAAAGATAATATTGCTTTGTTTAGTAGCTGTAGTATTACAAATACTAATGATTACTTAAACTTAATGAGTTTAGATCATAAATTAAGATGCAGCAATATAATTGATAAGCAACCTCCTTAGGTTCAACGCGATAAGATGGCTTTGTGTACAGAAAGTAAAACCTAATTTATATTACACTCTTAAGGTTTTGATTGAATTAACAAGCACTTTTCATAGTCACATAAATAAATGTCTGGCTTGCGATCCTACTTGAAAATCTTATCTATAGTATGACGATAGTACAAACATTGACCATTTCTTGTACTTAAAATGTTATTGTTCAAGTAGGTATCTGTATTGTAATATTTTGGAATTCGAATGATTCTTTTTGAAAATTACATTCTTTCATGGTCTCAAAATAATTCTTTATTTTAAGTACAGTAAAAAAAATAGTCTTAACCAAATTTTGCATTTAACAAGAAAGGAAAGCTAACTTCGGGCGGAGCCGAAGTTGATATACCCTTGCAGAATACTCTGTAAATTATATTCTCCAAAATTATTCATATGATTCATTCTTAGTACTCATAAAAAATCCCAACTTCCTAACTTTAAAACAAGAGAGAACGCTATAGTCGGGTGCCCAGACTATCAGATACCCGTTACTCAGGTAAAGGGAGTGCGAGGGAGATGGAGATAGAAACTTTGATCACGCATAACTTTTTAACGAATGGTCCGATTTGAAAAATTTCTTCTACATTTCGATAGGTATTGATAAACACAATAAAACTGCATTTTTACTTTTCCGAAATGTTTAAATTTTTAAAATCGTATATAAGCGATTGTGGGCGTTAAAGGGGGCGTGGCACCTTTTTGAAACAAACTTGCGCTGCGTAGGAACTCCTAGAATCTGCATGCAAAATGCCAATCTTCTAGCTTTTATAGTTTCCGAGATCTCAGCGTTCATACGGACGGACAGACGGACAGACAGACAGACGGACAGACGGACATGGCTAGATCGACTCGGCTAGTGATCCTGAACAAGAATATATATACTTTATAGGGTCGGAAACGCTTCCTTCTACCTGTTACATACTTTTGCACGAATACAATATACCCTTTTACTCTACGAGTAACGGGTATAAACACCAAAGTTATGGCATTTCCAATCGTTCAGTTATATGGCAGCTATAAGATATAGTCGGCCGATCCTTATGAAATTTGGTAGGTCGGATTGATTGGCCAAATATCCCATAGAAAATCCCAACTTCCTAACTTTACAAACACGAAAGTTATGGCATTTCCGATCAATCAGTTATATGGCGGCTATAGGATATAGTCGTCCGATCCTTATGAAATTCGGTAGGTCAGATTAATTGGCCAAAAATAAAACTCATAAAAAATCCCAACTTCCTAACTTTAAAAACACCAACGTTATGGCTTTTCCGATCGTTCAGTTATATGGCAGCTATATGCTATAGTCGCCCGATCCGGCTCGTTCCGACTTATATACTACCTGCAATAGAAAGACAACTTTTGGGAAAGTTTTAAGCAGATAGCTTTAAAACTGAGGGACTAGTTTGCGTAGAAACGGACGGACGGACAGACGGACAGACGGACGGACAGACGGACATGGCTAGATCGACTCTCCTGGTGATGCTGATCAAGAATATATATACTTTATAGGGTCGGAAATGTCTCCTTCACTGCGTTGCAAACTTTTGACTGAAATTATAATACCCTCTGCAAGGGTATAAAAATTGTATTAAGAGTATTTCTGTCTATGCAATTTAAAGTTATAAATAAACTAAGCATTGCAATATTTTTGCAAAATGCAAATACAGTTGATTGGTTGAGACCATATTAGTATAGGATATTAATGTATAAGCCGGTATTTAAATTTCTCCACTTGGCAACGGGTATTTTGCTAATCCCACCCATAAAAGCAGCAGTAACTTCGTTGCAAACTGCAATTCCTAGACGCTAAATTGAACCAGCAAAATCAATACGAAACGCGAGGGCCGTAAAAATGGCCAATAAATTCCAGCAACGTGAAACAAAACAAAAGCTGCTTAAACAATTTACTGGAGAAATGAGTTTTTAGCCCGGCTCTGGGCCAAGTAATCGGGGAACAGGGGGTGAAATCCCAGGAAGAGGAGTATTATATAGAAAACGGAGGTGGAGGAGCAGCAGGCAGCCCGAAAATCAATTCGCCCAGCCATTTGCCCGGCCCAGCGGGTAATTTCTCAATTTTTGGCCATGCGATGTGTTGCTCCTGTTGTGTTCCCATTCCCGGCTGCCTCCTGGTTAATTTGGTTCCATGGCCGCGATGCAAAAGTGGAGCATCAACGGATGGGGGTGTCAAATGGAGGATGGTCCACATGGGCATCTGCCACGGCTTGACTATTTATAAGCTGCCGGCACGAAGACGTTCTGCTCCTTGGCTCGTATTTCATCCTGCCGCACTCCTTTGTTCAAGGATCGCAATAAATCGAGTGACTTGGAGGTATGTTCCAGTTAAGTGCCTGGATGGAAAACTATCCCGGCGTTTTAGTTTGAAGTGGCACGGATAAATAGCGGATATGGTAGACTTAAGATAGCGTATAATGTTTGCAAATTATAAGAGTTTGAAATAATTAATTAGGTTGAGTTTACTTCTAAGGACCCCTGGTTATTTTAATTAGATCAGGCTACTACTAACTGTTAATTGTGACTCTTTTAGGAAACTAGTCCAAAGAAATGGTAATTTATCAGTAAAACTTTACTGAAAAATAAAACAAGAAAGGAAAGCTAACTTCGGGCGGAGCCGAAGTTGAAATACCCTTGCAGAATATTCTGTAAATTATATTCTCCAAAATTATTCATATGTACATTCTTAACACTCATAAAAAATCCCAACTTCCTAACTTTACAAACACCAAAGTTATGGCATTTCCGATCAATCAGTAATATGGCGGCTATAGGATATAGTCGGCCGATCCTTATGAAATTTGGTAGGTCATATTGATTGATATAAAACCCATAAAAAATCCCAACTTCCTAACTTTACAAACACCAAAGTTATGGCATTTCCGATCAATCAGTTATATGGCAGCTATAAGATATAGTCGGCCGATCCTTATGAAACTTGGTAGGTCGGATTGATTGGCCAAATATAAAACCCATATAAAATCCCAACTTCTTAACTTAACAAACACCAAAGTTATGGCATTTCCGATCAATCAGTTATATGGCAGCTATAGGATATAGTTGTCCGATCCCGGCCGTTCCGACTTATATACTGCGTGCAAAGGAAAGAAGGGTGTGTGCAAAGTTTCAATTCGATAGCTTTAAAACTGAGAGACTAGTTTGCGTAGAAACAGACAGACGGACAGACGGACAGACAGACGGACAGACGGACAGACGGACATGGCTATATCAACTCAGGAGGTGATCCTGATCAAGAATATATATACTTTATAGGGTCGGAGATGTCTCCTTCACTGCGTTGCACACTTTTGACCAAAATTATAATACCCTCTGCAAGGGTATAAAAATAAAACATGTTGCTGTAAAGCGAAAAGGATCGACCATTAAATAGACGTTACTATGTTAAAACAAGAGAGAACGCTATAGTCGGGTGCCCCGACTATCAGATACCCGTTACTCAGGTAAAGGGAGTGCGAGGGAGATGGAGATAGAAACTTTGATCACGCATAACTTTTTAACGAATGGTCCGATTTGAAAAATTTCGATAGGTATTGATAAACACAATAAAACTGCATTTTTACTTTTCCGAAATATTTAAATTTTTTTAATCGTATATTAGCGATTGTGGGCGTTAAAGGGGGCGTGAAACAAACTTGCGCTGCGTAGGAACTCCTAGAATCTGCATGCAAAATGCCAATCTTCTAGCTTTTATAGTTTCCGAGATCTCAGCGTTCATACGGACAGACAGACAGACAGACAGACGGACAGACGGACAGACGGACATGGCTAGATCGACTCGGCTAGTGATCCTGAACAAGAATATATATACTTTATAGGGTCGGAAACGCTTCCTTCTACCTGTTACATACTTTTGCACGAATACAATATACCCTTTTACTCTACGAGTAACGGGTATAAAAATGATAAATAAATAAGAATTTGAATCTGACCAATAATAATTTAATTTCAAAAATTAAGTTTGTAATGGGATTTTAAGATATAGTAACTGGTATAATCAAGAAACGATACCACTGGCATACTGTTTATTCTTGTTTAATTTGTAATGTTACCACTTCTTATAAATTTCAGGATGTGTTTAAGCTTCGTAAAAAATGGAAGGATTAAAACTTTTAACACATCGTTGTTTTTAAGATATTTGCTTATATTTTGTTCGGTTTTTAGCCTAGTATAAAGCCAAGTTTATATTAATAAAAATTGTATTATTTTAACTTTTTACTCACCAAAAGGTGTATACTTTTTGGCGAAATTTTATGTTTGGCAGTGTTGGTTGCACTGAACTGATACATGTTACAGTTCCTTAAATAATATCAAGAAAATAGCCAAGAAGGGAAACATTTTTTTTTAAAACTATTGTTATATTTTAAAACTATTGTTCAAATACAATCAAGGTAAAGGCAGCGTGATTAGTATTTCAAAATACCTTTTAAACGACATATGGCATAAGCAACTAGGGTTTTAGAAGCTGTGGGCGTAAGGTTAGTTGTTTCCTATAAATGCTAGGCCTAAAAAATAAAACCTTACTTTTTTTTGAAACCGACAAAAGAAATCTTATGTAATTTTTGTTTTCTGAATAACGTTCGAAAGGTCCATCGAATCAAGTGTAGTGTTATTCAACCAAAATACACAAAGAATTGTTGTTTCCTAAAATAATTGGGTTACTTAGGTCTTGGTATGGTCAAGCTTAAGGAAATACCTTTCCATCTCAGCAGATTTTCAATTTGGGTATATATTTGTAAAAAGTGCAAATCACCACTAATGTACTGTTCTTTACAGTGATATTAAAAAAAGGTGCTTTGATTAACCCATACAATCGAAAGACGTGGCCAGTTCTTAGAATTTGAATGACGCCTTAAGTGGTAAAAAAATTTAAGTTTTAGATTTTCCAATACTTTTTATATTTCACATTTTTAGTTTGCACAGTGGTATCCTAACTTATGGAGCCTGCGTTGCGATACCGAGTCCTTTGATCTTCTCGTCGATCCAGTTGCGCAGGTACGGCACATTGGCGTACACGGCCGGGATGTCCTCCACGGCGCACTCGACGCCCCAGGACACGATGCCGACCAGCTGGTATCGGTCCCGCTCGCCGGGCATCGTGCAGAACAGCGGCGAGCCGCCGTCGCCCTTGCAGGTGTCCTTGCCAGGATCGCCGCCGGCACAAAGGAAGCTCGGGCGGAGCCGGAAGCGAGTCTCCAGGCGCGTGTTCCTCAGCTTGGCCTGGCACTCGTCGTGCTCCACCAGCGGCAGGTTGATCCGCTTGAGCACGTGCTCCAGCTTATCGCTGTCCGCCTCCTTGGCGCCCCATCCGGTGGCGTAGCAGGTGGCCTCCAGCAGCTGGTTGATCACCTGCGGCGACTCCGGCGGCGGCAGGCACAGCGGCTGGATGTGCGGCCCCAGTTGGACGGGCTCTTCAAGCAGGAGGATCGCAATGTCGTTGAACAGGGATTCCGGGTCGAACTCCGGGTGCATGATGATCTCCTTGATGCGCCTGCCCTGGTGCGTGTACGGCTCGTTCAGGCTGTTCAGATCCCAGTCGCCGGCTCTGGCCACCAAGGTGTCCACCGTCTCGTTGATCAGGTTGTGGGACGAGGTGAGCACCAGACTTGGGTGGATCAGCGTGCCGCCGCACAGGAAGTCCTGGCGCCCGGTAAAGATGC
Source organism: Drosophila kurseongensis (assembly GCA_018153305.1). NCBI lineage: Eukaryota > Metazoa > Arthropoda > Insecta > Diptera > Drosophilidae > Drosophila > Drosophila kurseongensis. The sequence continues at coordinate 4,771,129 of JAECXX010000004.1, read as the reverse complement.
CCACCATCCATGGGAACTGGCCGAAAATGGAGACGTCCTCAGTGTAGTTGAACTTGTCGTTGTCGGGGATCAGGCCCTGCGGATTGCTGTAGCCGCAGTTCTTGTACTTAAAGCTGGCCTCCTTCTCCACGTACGGGCTCTGGCTGTCCTCCACCTGCAGAGTTGCAAAAGGTAAGGCGGGGTCTGGATTATATAACTGATCTTGGTCTCACCTGCTGGTCCACGGCACAACAGCGGTACAGGGACCTGCTGCACGGAATGGTGCTGATCCTGGGATTGATGAGCCTGATTCCGGAGTCGTTAATGACGTTGTTGTCGCGGCACAGCTTCCTGGGCACGCACTCCATGTTCAGGCCGCAACTCTCATTCGGCGGCGGCTCCGAAAAGAGGGAAACCTTGTTCTGGATCGGGGTGATGGGACGGGTCGGCTGTGGATTGGAGGCATGCATGTCCCAGCTCTCCAGCTGCGCCTTCTCGCAGCAGATCCTTCCGACACCGCAGAAGCGGGAGATCCGGGGACCAATGCCCTTTCGCCCGGAGTCGTCCGACTGCTCGCAACGCTGGACCGAGGTGCACAGCTCGTCCTGGCGGCACAATGCCGAGCTGGAGTCCTGGGCCTTCGAGCCGGGATTAAGGGCTAGCAGGAGCAACACCACTGAGATAAGCCTACTCATCATCGCTATTTGCAAGCTGTTGGAGCAACGAGAAGATGAAGCAGAGAACGGGAAATAAATCAAACCTTAATCTCGGACAATGCACAATGGAGGTTATCAGGCATCTCTGGATTGTAATAATGTGCACTGATAATTTAATTAAACAAAAAACAAAACAGTCTATTGTCCGATTTCTCATCTCCTTGGTAAACTTATTTAAAGTGCAAAACGAATGCATTCTTAGTTTTCACAAACACTTTTGAAAAGGCAACTGCATTTTATTTCTTTATTTACGCATTTGTAATCGAAATAAATGTTTTAATTAATGTTTTTATTATTAGTCCTATTAAAAAATCAGTAGAAAATCACGAGTCCGTTTATTACATTGCCTTTGAACTGCTGATTATCACAAACACTTTTTAAACCACATTTCGAAACGGAACTGCAAGTCCATCGTTTTGCATTGAAACTTGATTTATTATCAGGTGTCGCCTCAACGATATATATTATAGCTTATAGCTTACAAGTAATGCACTTATGTATGCGCTTATGTGGGACTTATAATCGCTTTATATACCTATATGCTAAGGAGATAAATGTGTATGGATGTCAGCGATCGAAAGACAATCTGGTAGCGTCTGATTCACAAAGTAGACTGAACGGCGAGAGTTGATTTCAAAATATTTATAGAACCGGCTTGAGAAATTTGATTAGAATCGCCCAAGAGAACAATATTAAGAGAGAGAACGGCTTATAAGTACTGTGAATTTCTCTGGGTTTTCCCATCCGTCCAATCGCAATGCAAGTAATTCTCAGATCTGGGAATGGCACAAAAAAAACAAAAGATACGGGACCAACTCCATTTTTATTCGTATCAAAATATACAAAAAGAGAGTGAGGACTATCTTGTGAAGAAGACAGAATGTTCAAAAGGATGTAATATGGCAAGATTATCCATTGCTCAGAACCGCCACGTCTAGACTTTGGGAACACTACAAATTTATCCATACAAGGCATTCTCCTGGAAATATACGAAGAGTTATTTGGGCCAATGAATATTTAATATTGTCTGGCTTACTGCCTGGTCAAATGAACAACAGCGGTACAGAGTCTGTTTGCACTCCTGAATCCCTCCGATTTTGGGACGGAGCAATTCGGAGTCGTCTATTTTGTCGTTGGGGCACAGCCTCCGTGGCACACACTGCATGTTCAGACCGCAGCTCTCGTACACCGGATGATTCCCGTCCACTGGTCCTGCGGCCACCGATCCGGGATTAGGGGACAGCAAAAGGAACACCACTGCCATCATCCAGCTGCATCTGATCGGGGAACGGCCTATCATTGCTATCGCTTTTAAGGAAGTGGAGCAGAAAGGAACCGAATCCGTGAATATTTTTAGAAGACTTATCTTTGTTTAAAGGAATTTTTTAAAATGTTCTTTTTATTCAGATAAACGAGAGCTAAAAGATGTTTTCAACTTAATCCGTAATGGTATTTCACCATCATAATATATTAGCCAACAAACAGCGACATGTACGAATAATTCTTCGAAAACCAAACAATTTGGAAATTTTTTTTATTTACTTTAATGGTTTTTAAATGTCTCCTTCAATGAGTTATAAACTTCCGGCCAAATTGTGTATCAATATTATTAAACCTAGTTCGTTGCACAATACTCGCCATTATTTTTTTCAGTGAGTAGTAACACTTTTATTGCCGTTTAATTTCTTTGTTCACTAATATTTATTTCAAGTGAAGCTGCATTTAAAACTATATTTTATTAAATCGCATCCGTTACATTATATTTCTTGGAAGGTTTCACCCAACGCATTTATCTATGCGCATATTTAGGAGTATATAATGAAAAATACTATATAGAAATTACTATATAAATATATCACTGACCAGAAGTCAACATTATAGCTTGTGTTTTCCGAAGTCAACTGAACGGCTGCAGTTGAATTGAAATCATTTTAGAACCGGCTCTACAGATTCCGAGACGCATCGACCGGAAGAGAGCTGAAAAATCGAATTCGTGAGAGAAAAATGATTGGGAGCAATTGGCGTTTTGAATAATCTCAGGGGAGCAGGCATTCTCGATCTGATCCCATAATACGGCCGATCGCTGCGACGGCAGAGTCAGTCGAAAACGTGTTGCGGCTCTTGAACGTAACTCAAAATAAACTGCGCATCGGTCCGCTTGGAACTGTGAGGGGTGAGTCGGAATCGTTCTGATTTCACACCGATTGTGTGCTGCTCATTGTGCGGCTCCGTTGGGGCCGTTTGAACGGGGTGAATGAGTGCGTGTTTTTCCGTTCCAGTCATCGCCATGCAAGTGGAGCTAGTGTTGGTCATCAGTCTGCTGCTCGTTTCGCTGGTTTCGGAGGGTGTTGCGGTGCGCACCTGCCAGAGCCACGAGATCTGCATTAGCAAGAAGAAGTGCGATGAGACGGATGACTCCGGGAAGGGGAAGCTGGTCAGCCGCATACTGGACAACAGCTGCGGTCCCGGAGTGGTCTGCTGCGAGAAGGTGCAGCTGGAGAGCTTCGACGCCTATCAGCGCCTGGTAAATCCCTGGAGGTTTTCTCAGAACCCCCTAGAAGCCGCAGCGAATGATACTCCGAAGTTCGCCAAAAAGGAAGAGGAGGGCTACAGGAGCTGCGGAATCAGGAGAGAGTGTGTGCCCCGTCACCTCTGCACCACCGGATCGGTCAACGAAAATGGCCGGTATATCATCAGGCCGCGAATCAGCGAGGATGCCAATTTCGGATGCCGATCCGTGGAGGAGTGCTGTCCACTGGACGACCAGGTAAGGGGATATATTGGCCGCCAACAAGGTCAAACACGCTATATCATAAGTTAAACAGAGTTTTCTCTGATCATTAAAACATAATTTCCTGGTTTTGTTGGTATTAACAAAATATCCTAATTTATTCATATTCAAATTGCTTAAAATAAGAATTTTAAATTTTGTGATTTGATTTCTTGACTTACTTTCTACTAGAGGGGTCAGTTAGAGAATCAAGTCCAATTCACGAGCGCAGATAATTGTAGGTTGGGGTTTTTTTAAAAAAAAAACCTTGGACTTCTAGACACTGTGTGGTTTGTTTTTTTATGCTCATTTAAATGTGGAAGACCGGTTGATAATTTGATTGCCTTGTGGTTGATCAAAAATAAAATTCCCAAAACTTTAAAGAATCTATGTTTTATAAATATTTATAATCTAAATATGGTTTATTCGTTTAGTGATTATATTTGACATAAGGTGTCAAAATAGTCCAATATTCTAGAAATAAAAAGGCTTAAGGTTTAAGTCATTATTTATAAAATATAGTTCAGTTTGTTTTTGTAGTCTTTTTGAGTTTTATACCCTTGCAGGGGGTAATATAATTTCAATCAAAATATTGCAACGCAGTGAAGGAGACATTTCCCTATAAAGTATATATATTCTTGATCAGCATCACCAGGAGAGTCGATCTAGCCATGTCCGTCTGTCCGTCCCCCCGTCTGTCCGACGGTCTGTCCGTTTCTACGCAAACTAGTCCCTTAGTTTTAAAGCTATCTGCTTGAAACTTTTTCAAAAGTTGTCTTTCTATTGCAGGTAGTATATAAGGATCGAGCCGGATCAGCTCCCATAGGATCAATCGAAAAAAAAATTTTAATTTTTTTTTAATTTAAAAAAATGTTAACTTTGTTGATTTTAATTTTTTGTTTGTTCTTTGGGATTTAGATATATTTAAATATGATAGAATTACGCTTTTAATTAAAAAAAATCGACATAGCTTCATTGTTTTTACTAATAGAGGCATACAAATCGAATTGACGAAGTTTGATTCCTCTCTTGTATTTTTTTTTGATGAACGTATTATAATTGCAGTCAAAAGCTTGCAATCGGAAAAAAAGGGAAAGAAAAATATAAATTCGTTGTTCCTGAACATATATCCATATAATTAAATGTATAGTATTATATAGCTCCCATAGGAATAATAGGGGAAAAGGAAAATAACATAAAATCATTTATTCCGAGATATAGTAATTTTTAACGATTTCATAATTACAATTTTTCTTTAATATTATATATATTTATATATTTTTGTTTTTCCCATTTCAGATCGAGGAGGGTCACAATCCCATCCAGCTCGACTTAAAGGACTTCCAGTCCAAGGGCTGCGGCTACAGCAACTCCAAGGGACTCTACTACCAGCTGGATGGTTACAACGACGGCGAGTCGTTCTTCGCCGAGTTCCCCTGGATGGTGGCCCTGATGGACATGGAGGGCAACTACATCTGCGGCGGCTCCCTGATCCACCCGCAACTGGTGCTGACCAGTGCCCACAACGTGGCTAACTACAGTGAGGACTCGCTGCTGGCGCGGGCTGGTGACTGGGACTTGAACAGCCAGACGGAGCTGCATCCCTACCAGATGCGAGCGATTAGCGGGCTGTTTAGCCACGAGAACTTCAACCGCCAAACCTTCTACAACGACATAGCGCTGGCGGTGCTGGAGCGGCCGTTCCAGTTGGCGCCGCACATCCAGCCCATCTGCCTGCCACCGGCGGAGACGCCCGACTTGGAGGAGCACCTGCAGAATGTGCACTGCGTGGCCATCGGCTGGGGGCACAGGAACTTCACGTCCCGCGCCATGGAACACCTGCTGAAGCGCATCGAGCTGCCGGTGCTGGACCACGAGTCCTGCCAGCGCCTGTTGCGCCGCACAGTCCTGGGCCGTCGCTACCGCTTCCATGCCAGCTTCCTTTGCGCCGGCGGGGTGGAGGGCAAGGACACCTGCAAGGGCGACGGGGGCTCCCCCCTGTTCTGCACGATGCCCGGGCAGACGGACCGCTACCAGCTGGTGGGCATCGTGTCCTGGGGCGTGGAGTGCGCCGAGAAGGATGTTCCCGCGGCCTACACGAATGTGGCTTACCTGAGGAATTGGATCGATGAGCAAATTCTAAAGAACGGCTTCCCTACAATTGATCGGTTTTAGGTTAAGCAGCAGCAAGTTATCAAAATCTCAGATCAAATAATCTCAGCAAACATTACCCTTTTCACTTTATGGTCCTTAAAATAAAAAAATGTTTATTGAGTTTTCAAAAGCGTGTAATGTACATGGTTTTACCAAAAAGAAAAGTCTCACACACATATTTACTTATTTTAAAATAGTCCCACCATTGTTTTAAAAGTATTTACCGTTTAATAAGTTATTCTTAATATGTTAAACAAAGTTTTTAATAAAAAAAATAAGTTTAACGAAGCATTTGGAGCTTATCAAATATTTAATTACGAGTTTTACAAATCTTTTCACATTGAAATCAATTTTAAAAGGTTCTTTTATATAGTAAATTACATGCTGCGTTCGTAACTTTATTAGACAATATATAAAACTATAGCTTTCCTTAGTAAAGTAATTCGAGTAACCAAATTGATTTCCTAATTTTTATCAGCATTGCTCCAACAAGCCAAAGCCTTCATTGCCAAAGAAATGTGAGCAATTATTCAGCCAACTTGCTCTATTCGTCCTCCCAAAAATGTTGTCATTGAATGGTAGGGCGTTTAAGCCAACTTGAGTGGTGGCACTGGAAATGGAAAATGGAAATTTATGGCGGAACAGGTGAAAGTTCCCCAGCCATTCAATGCAAGATTTATGTGCAGCTTAAGCCGCCGATTCTGATTGCGAAGAGGTCTTCCGAGAGGTTTAAGTTGGGGTTTGAGAGCTAAATGAATTCACTTACTTTCCGGCTTCCCCCCTCTGATGCCTCGGTATTTCAGTTTGCATTGTTAATTGGCCTATGGCCAAGTTGGAAAAACCACAACGAACAATCAAATATTTCCAGTGACTCACAGTCAATTAGAATGGACTACATATAGTTTACGACGGGCTTTTTGGTCTGTTTATTTTGACAGAAGCTTAAAAGCCGCACAGCTCCATTTGCAATGCAAAAAGATAATTAGTAAGTAACTTTTTCTCGATTTGCATGCTACCACATTTTCGGGCTAATAAGCTAGTTAAACAAGGCCAACAAAAAGACCATGGAAAAGACCTCAGGACAACGAAACCACAAGCAAGATGAAACCTAAAAAACAAGATTAAATAAAAATTCTCTATTTCTGATAGAACACTTGAGCTGAGAAATAAGTCATAACATTTTTTACTTGACCCTTGGTCAAATGGGTTGAGTCCGTTAAATATTAAAATATCCCAACTTAAAGACCCGCTACGCAACACATTTTAAAGTTAGCTGCAGACCTACGGCAAATTCACACTAGGCGAAGCATAAAAAATTCAGATATCGGTAGCTAACTGACTCACTGACTGGCTGACTGATTGCTCATACGCACCGTTGGCTGCCGCTGCCTGCTCCTGCGCCAAGTTATCTGCTGGATTTCAATAACCATGCCTGCCATAGCTACTGTTTCATGGAATTCGGCTCGTTTTACTCGTTCGCCAGCTGAAACATTTTATGGAGCTACAAATCAAAATTTGCCGGGCACAAATTCACATAAATCAGCTTGGGCCAGCATGAATCTCTTTGATCCCCAAAAAATAGAAAAAATAAATTCTATCATGGGGCTCTCTTCGTAGCCGGTGCGCATTTGACAATTTACAGGAAAACTAAATTATTATCTAAATATTTTGGTCTGCCCTGCCCCAAAAATGTGTGCATTAAAATTGCAGCCTCGTGTGCGCAATAATTAAGAATTCAATTTAAACTTTTGCAACTTTCCGGCACGGCAGGATGGCATCAGGTGGCTCAGCGTTGTGGCTTTTTCTGTGGCCGTGTAAAGTCAAAAAGCCGCAACATCATTACGCTCCTGCATTTGCATGCAGCTGGCGTTCCCCGAACTTCTGCTCACACACGGAAGGCGCAAAAAAGCAGCCATCATGCCACCTGGTGTATGAGCAGTAAAATGCATCTGTGCTGAGGTGAGTCCATATGCTGCTGCTTTCCATGGCAGGTCTCAAATGGCTCGGGTTGATTAAAGGATAAATGGCCTGCAATTAGCATGAGCCGCAAAGGCTTAGAGTTTTTAATATAAATACACAACCATGTTAAAAACAAAAGTATTCAGCTGCAGTTTTAAATGCAAGCCAACATAGTTTGAGTTTTAAAACAAGAAACGAAGCCAAATTCAGCCTTGCAGCACTAGCACAAATTTAATGTTCTGTAGCACTACTATTACTGTGCCATCTTTTCATGACATCAAAAATATGTGTGTGTTTAAACAACATTTCATGTATTCGCTTAGACACAGAAGTCGACTATGAATTTGGCGTCGTTTCATGAAAACGTGTGACGACGTTGTACTGATAAATTCGATCTGTCTTTAATTAGCCCACTAAAACCTTATGACTTAAATAAATAATTGTACTTTCTTCGTCTTGTTTTTCGATATTTCGATCGATATTTAAACTACTAGCATAGTCGGGTTCACTCCCTCGAGTTTAATCAATAACTTCTATTAATATTTAATATTTAAAATTAATATTTCAAAAATGGTTATATCTTGGATGTGTTTTTTTATTTTAGTTACCGATTTTTATAAAATTAAAACCAAAAATATATAAAATACAATTAGTTTTTACCTAGAATTCGATGTCTACTAATAATTTAACAAATCATTTTTACTTTTTGAGGCTTTTATACCAAATTCTAGAGGTATAAATAAAGTGAAAGGTTATATCCTATATCCTTCTTCGTTCAATAAAGAAAAACAAGAATTTGACATAAAGTAGGTGATCGGCTCATCAAAGATGGTACTAATGTGATGTTTTGTAAAAATGTTTAGACAATTTCTACAACATTGCATATGCGTTTAAAGTCTAATCTATATTTCCTCATTTGAATATTGATCAATTCGGGTTTTGGTGTGTCTTTGAAATGCTCTAAACAGTTGCTGCCAAAATTCGGTGCATGTTTTTCTAGATAATTCCTAAAATTCCTTACAGATTTCCCAATGGATTTTCCAAAGAATTCCTATGAAATGAACTCCCAAACTCCTTAAATGTAATTCATTTAATAATTAAATGCACAATAAAGAAAAAATAATTTAATATGAAGTGGAACTATAATTTACATTTCAAAAAATATATAAAAATGGGCCTTTTTTATTTATTGTTGCTTCATTTTTTGCAATGCCTGGCTCCCTATCATCTATTATTAGCTCGACTTGGCTCAGTATATATTATATATTTCGATGGACTGCCTGTTGTTTATTGGGTTCAAAACCGGGAGCCCGAAACAGCGGAGTTCAGGCGGATAACACGGCGGCCGAGGATCGATCGCACATCCTTGGTGAATCGCAGGGCATCCAGGAAGGGCAGCAGTTTCAGCAGCTCCGTGTCGTCCGGATCGTAGATGAAGGTCTTGATGGGGACGGCATTGTCCGGAAAATCGCGATACGCGTAGGGCGAGTTATCGATAATGAAAGTGCAGCTCATGTCCGGGCTGACCAGGGTCAAATCCTTCGTGACCAGCGGCGTGGAGGCGCGGCAGTGCTGCCGGTATAGGCGGCGCGGCATCATTCCACGTCCCGCATCCAGCAGGTCCACCACCTGGGCGGCATATGCCTCCAGGCTGGCCGTGTAGATCACCAGGTCGTACCACTTGGAAACGAACTCCAGGAAGACGTCGACATGTGGCCGCTTGTAGACCTGGAAGGAGATCGGCTCGAGGCCATCGATCGACACGCTGAGCAGGTAATCGGGCCGCGCCCCCGCTGGCAATTGGTTACAGTTGCCGCTCTCGCGGTGCTCCGCGTCGCTGTAGCAGGAGTGCACCAGGGTCTCGTCCAGGTCCAGCACCAGCGTCTTCCGGCCCACCGAGGCCAGCCGTTGGGCCATGGCCGGGGACAGGGCCACATCCCGGTAGGTGATCCCCGTGACTCCCAGGACCGGGCGAAGCAGCGCACAGACCTTTGCCGCCAGGTGGCCCAGCAGGCGTCTGATGTAGGTGCCCAGCTCGCCGGCGAACAGGATCGGGAGGAGCGTCCGGCGGCCGGGACTCGAACGGGGGCTCTGAAGGTTGCTGACCACGGAAACGGCCACCTGGCCGGACGGAGCGAGCTTGACTAGATGGGCGGACTGTGCGGGCAGCTGGCTGACCATTTTGCACGGAGGCCTGCCCGATTCAATGCCAAAGAGCGAAGCAACAAGCGGATGCCAGTTGGAGTCGGCTCTTTTTACATTATATATTTGGCCCTACGTTCGAGTCAATTTTAGAGTTCTGCCGGTGTATTGGGCCGAATGGAAAGTCTCATTTATCGACTAGGTTGACAGGGTCCAGTAATCCCTAGCTAACAGGTACCACCGATTTTCTTTTTTGAGTTTAAAACATTGCGAGGATGACAAGCTGGCTGTCACTTTTTCTGTTTGAAATTTTTTAGTGGGTGACATTTCTGTTATCCGAAATTGTGTGTGAAATAAAAACGAATGCCTATATATCATTACCTATAGATAAACATTGTTAGTTATTTCTAATAGGGAATTCCAAAGCTTAATAGAAAATGTTAGTTTGGAAGTTTACTACTGGGGTGATTTAAAAATGAAAAAATGTTGGAATTTCGCCACCCCAACCCCACTTTTATTGATATGAGGACGGTAAAATGGGCCTGAGCATTGGAGGTGAATACCCAATAACTGTCACATAGTAGACATTTGGAGTACAGGAAGTCCCCAGAAATCATGTCAGTTGTTTTCAAGTTTTGCCCTGGCACACACCTACAACACGACAAAGGCCACCATGAACCGTGAGACCTATGAGCCCAACGAAATGGATGCGGAGTTCGAAAGCTTTTGGGACAAGGTCAGCTGCTTCGCGGCCAACACATTCCCCTTCGAGGAGCGGTGCGACTTCGTGATGAAGGCCAAGGATTGCAACCGGAGCACCAATGTTCTGCCCTATATGAGGATCCTGGCTTGCGACCTGAAGTGCGTTAATGAATTCGAGCAGTTGATCTACCTCACTTTGTTTGTTGCGCTATGTTTTGAGATACTAGTCCTACTGATCTACGTGTGCAACAACTAGTGAGTGTCTGAACATTGAGAATCTCATCTTATTAGATGGGCATTTATACTAGAACTCCTGTCTCCATCTGTCGTACCTATCCTATCGTAGTCATAATAATAATAATTGTTATTATAGTCTCCCCTTACACTTTAAAAGTGCTAGTCGAACATTGAGAATCTCATCTTATTAGATGGGCATTCATTCTAGAACTCCTGTCTCCATCTGTCGTACCTATCCTATCGTAGTCTTAATAATAATAATAGGTATTACAGTCTCCCCTCTTATTGTGCCGCCTACAGTGATAATTTAAAGTTTTCATTCCATTTTTAAAACTTTTTTTTTAGTTTTTATCCAAAGAGTATTCTCTGTCCGCTTAAACGCAGTATATTCCCAGAAATCTAGCAGATCGGATATGATTTAGCCACACTCACTTACATAGAGAAAATTGTGTTATCAAACACCTTAAAAATATTTGTAGATCAAAATGATTTCGATCCACTGCTGGCCATTAAAACTTGTGCTGCTTTTCTCAGTGTTTTAATTTCTTATATAACTAATTTCGCTCCATTCTCGTTAATACTTGTTTTATTTAAGTTGATTAATATCTTTCTGGCCGTAACTTTCCCTGAAATTACAGAAAGACTATTTTTGGATTTTTCCAAATATTTAATATTTCCCAGTAATTAATTAGTAGCCTTATCAAAGAAAGCGTTACAAAAGTAACCGAAAGGATTGCAGGGCAGAAATCGATGTAGTAATGGAGCTCAATACAATTGTGTACTTTCAGCTACAGTCCTGCTCTGAAGGCCGTGTCGAAGTTCCTCCATATGAACGAGCATGTGGCGGGCGTGACCTTGTTGGCCTTCGGGAACAGCTCCGCCGACCTGTTCTCCAACCTGGCCAGCGTTGGGTCGAATGTGCCTGTGTTCGCCAACGCTTTGGCCGCTGCCCTGTTTGTGTCCATGGTTTCTGGTGGCCTGGTCTGCTACATGAGTCCCTTCAAGATGAACGCCTACGAAAGTGTTCGGGACATTTTGTTTCTTATTTTTGGCTCGTCGCTGCTTCAATATTTTCTGTCAACCGACAACCGAGTGACTGAGCCTGAACTTATTGGTAACCGTGAAATTAATTTTCATAATAGACTAGTAAACATTCCCCCCTACCATTTAGTTATGTTTCTGGTGTACGTATCCTACTTGTTTGTAAATGTAGCAGATATCTACCTAATTCGGAGGGCTTTAAACGGTAACTAGTAGAATTATATTTTCTCGAAATGATATTTACAGTCTCAGTCTAACAGCAACAAACGCTGAAATCGATGCTATCATGGAGGAAGAACTGACCCCGGAAAGACGAAGGCAGCTGAGCATGCTGGAAAAAGATCAGGCGGCTTATAGCCGGAATGCGGAAGTGGAGATTTTCGAGAGGAGCAGTTCGGGACCCAACATCTCCAAAATGCGGTACACCACCATGCGAATGGCTCGAAATACCCGAGTGAGCGTCAACAAAAAAAAAACTCGAAATGTGAGGCACAACCAGTCGCTGGGAAAGAACTGGGGACTGTTCAAGGAGTTCTTCCTGGCCCTGAGGCCCCTGAGCTGCAAGAAGTGGCAGAAGGCCAACATGATCGAGCGGGCCTTGATGTTGACCCAGATTCCGGGTGTGTTGCTATGCAGCATCTATATCCCCCTGGTCGACTACGAACTGGAGAAACACGGCTGGAACAAGCTGCTGAATTGCATTCAAGTGATGCTCAATCCGGCGTGCACCATTATTGTCATCAAAGGTGAAACTATAGAAGCTATGCTCTTACCCGTGGACTATAACCATTATTGCTCCCTTTCTCTGGCAGCTTTGATTAGCTCCAATGGCAGCACCCTGTGGTACGTGGCCATAGGCGATGAGTACGTTTATGGACTCTACTCCCTGCCTTTTACCATGCCAATAGCCGTATTTATGTTCATCCAATCCCGAACCGACATGCCACCGTTTTACCACTCGGTGAGAAACAAAGGTACGATCTTGTTGGTAATAACAAAGGTCCTTCTTCCGTTCGCAGATGTTCACCGTAATGAATCTGACTGGGTCCATGTTCATGATCTTTGCCTGTGCCACGGAAATAGACAAGGTCCTGGAAGTGATTAGCCATTTGATGGACGTCGAGGACGACTTCATGGGCGCCACGGTGAAGGCCTGTACGGGCAGCCTGGGCCCGCTCATTGCCAACATCGCGATGGCCTTGCACGGCTACCCGAGGATGGCCTATGCCTCTGCCATCGGGGGACCCTTCTTCAGTGAGCATTGCGGATGGCGATCGGGCCATACTTAACCACTTCTGAACCCACAGCCGTCGTCTTGTCCTCGAGCACTGTGCTGCACGTCAGAAACCTGTTTGGCTACAAGGTCACGAATCTGAGCCAGTCGGGCAATTACGGTGGAAACGCTTTCATTTTTCTGAACATTGGCCTTTTCTGCACACTGCTCTGGTCCACAACGTTGGGATTTTTCGCCCGGCGCTCCATGGGCATCTTTTGTATGGTCTTCTACTGTATCTATCTGACGTTTGCCATCTTGATTCATGGAAAAGTGATTCATTCGTTTACCATGGACATGCCACTTCAAGCTGCTTTCGGTGATATCTAGACTAACAGAAATTGTATAAGTGTGTTATTATACAAATACAAATATATAGCTTACAAAATTGTCCTCTTAAAGTAAGTTAATTATAGGGTGTCCCATAAATCACTGGGGTCTTGAAATGACTTAAAAAGTCTCTAAAAGTATGAAAAAACTAAGGCCGTTTTTCGAAATGGACTACGGACTTTTGGGCTCAATATAGTCCAAGCCCTAGTAATGAATTCCAAACAAATTGTTCATTGCTTAATTTTTTATACCCTTGCAGAGGGTATTATAATTTCAGTCAAAAGTTTGCAACGCAGTGAAGGAGACATTTCCGACCCTATAAAGTATATATATTCTTGATCAGCGTCACCAGGAGAGTCGATCTAGCCATGTCCGTCTGTCCGTCCGTCTGTCCGTCCGTCCGTTTCTACGCAAACTAGTCTCTCAGTTTTAAAGCTATCGAATTAAAACTTTGCACACACCCTTCTTTCCTTTGCACGTAGTATATAAGTCGGAACGGCCGGAATCGTCCGACTATATCCTATAGCTGCCATAAAACTGATTGATCGGAAATGCCATAACTTTCGTGTGTGTAAAGTTAGGAAGTTGGGATTTTCTATGGGTTTTATATTTCATAAGAATCGGACGACCAGATCCTATAGCCGCTATATAACTGATTAATCGATTAATGATTACCAAATTTCATAAGGATCGACCGACTATATCCTATAGCTGCCATATAACTGAACGATTGGAAATGCCGTAACTTTGGTGTTTGTAAAGTTAGGAAGTTAGGATTTTTTTATGAGTATTAAGAATGCATCATATGAATAATTTTGGAGAATATAATTTACAGAGTATTCTGCAAGGGTATATCAACTTCGGCTCCGCCCGAAGTTAGCTTTCCTTTCTTGTTTAAATGTAAAATGTATATTTTTGTTGTATTTGTCTAGAAACACATTAAATATACTGAAAAGGGCCTAAGTTCGTGATGATGTGAAAAAACCTATAATATTAACATTAAAAATTCGATTTTGTTTCCATATTTTCGGCGTATACATTTTTATAGTTATCAAAGATCTGGCGTTAAATATATGCCAACATATATTCTAAAAGCGTTGACTATCTAAAGCTAAATATTTTGCGGCTTATATTATTACGGCCAGATAAGTATCAAGTTAAAATTTCCAACGTTGATGGCTACATTGGGCCATTTAACCATGAAGATATCGTGACAGCAAGTACATGGTAAAAAAAGGCAATAATATTTATGGCACCATCTGCTCTTAAAAAATAGTACCCTAATGGTTTTCGAGCACCTTAAAACTGAAGACCTTTATTGCTTTTTTATGTTTCACACTAATTAGGAATTAGTTGTTTTGACTAGTTCCGTTAACTAATAATGTTCTTGAAATAATACGGCGAGCAGTCGTTATTTTCCACAAATAACTCTTACCTACTGGAAGTAATGCAATGGAGCAGCAGGATTACGCATACGCGCCGTTGGCTACATGCTGCCGCTCTTCACACCTCCGCGATGACAAGGCGGTTAAGTCAAATGTGAGTCGGCGCTAATTGCAGGCAAGCCGCAGACATGAAGGCAAGACTGCTGGCAGCCGATTCATTAGCCCACAACAAGTGCACCCAGCCACGCCCATCGGATTAGGAGGCCTGGGTGGAAGGTGACCTACAAAGGCTGCTACAACAGCCGGAATCAGGGGTTCCCCTGCCGCTTGACGTTAATTAGGGCTTGCATAATTCACTAGTACAGCTGTAAATGCAACTGTTTCTGTTACTGTTGGACAACCTGGGGTATACGCAACCCATCCACTGGCTAATTGAGTTATAATGCAAAGCGGCAATTTATGGGTAGCAGTATTAGCGGCGTCCAGAACTGCAAACCGTCTCCAGGCATAAATCTTCTCTTTCAAGTTATTTAATATGGTGTCTACTCGCCTCGCCCCATAAATAAATGTTGCCCTGGCTGGTCTGAAATATTTTCCATTTAGCGAACTGACAACTGCAGTGCAAAGTTTTACTGCGGAAATAGCTGGTTGCAAGCTGCAACGTGAAATATGTTTGGCATCTCCTTGGTATATTTTTGTTTATTAAGAAAAATATGAGGTTTTTTCGTTTCTTAAAGAATTTATAAATAGTTTTTACTTCTGGCAAAAATAAGAGAATAGCTTTACCCATTGCACAGTACAGTTAAAGGGTGTCCACAAAGATTTATGATTAAGGTTGCTATTATAAAACGCTCTAAGTTTTGTATCTGCAAAGAAACTGATCCGCAAACGTGTACAGAATGATTTTTCGAATTAAAAGTTGTATATTACTCGCACGTTTCGAAGATACTATACAATTTATGACGCTTAATAAAAAAACCGCGTTGATTAAAAGGCACAGCATTATAAATAAATTCATGCATGAGCGATAGTGAATGAACATGCAAACAGAGGCTTGTCGGTCGAAATTAAACTTTAAATTAATAGAAAGAATTACTGATACCAAAGAGCTTTTCGAAACTGGAAATGCTCCAGAATTCATTTTTCCTTAAATACGAAAATTTAGCATAAAATTCTTGAAACTCATCCCCAAGATGGATCATTTGAAATCAATATCCCCTCTTGCATAAACAATCACTGACAATCTGGATGCGATTCCGCACTTGTGCTTTAAATATTTGATGACTTTCACACCGAATCATGCCAAGACCAAGCCAATCGCATAGAAAAAGAGAATGCTTCCTCTCGTTTTTGCATTCAATCCGGGACTGCAGGTCTACGTAAAAACGTGGAGGAAAATGCAAAACAATTTGGTAACAAGCAAAATGCATCAAATCTCATGGCCATGGAGCTCCCTGCTGGGTGTGGTGATGGGAATCGGAATCTCGAGTGGCGAAAGGAGAAACCAAAGCTGTTGCAAAAACATGTCACATTAAGTGCACAGATAGAGGGTCTGGCGGATGGACAGATGAACAGATGGACAGATAGACGGGAAGTCTAAGGGAGTTGAGTGCTTTTATTGCTGCCGGAATTCTGCGTGGCATTTGCCTCAGAAGTTGCAGCGCAAGTTGGCTTCCGCTTCGTCTTTTTCCCTCTTTTTGAGCCAGCACTTCTTGTTTATGCAATTGTACTTAAACATAATGGTTATGTTTTAGCTGCAGTTGCCATAATAGCCGGAATCAAGTGAAATTTACATCTGGAGTCAATATTAATGCTGTCGGGGGTGGTGCACTGAAAAAATCAATTGCTTATATGGGCATTTATATAATATCAGGATAGTTAAAAAATCAATTAATTCCAGTTATATTATAAAAGTTGTATTACCTTTGTTTTTCAGAAGAGAGGCAACCATTTTCAAAGCAACATTTTATATTTATAACGGCTCGGCTGAAGCACTCCCGAAAACTACGACTATATTAAAAGATTTACCTGTATTACCTATATTTCCATGATGACTTAAATAAATTATTTAAAGCATTTATTGGCATTTAAAACATATTATACTTATAAACTTAAGTATTCTTTCGACTGCAGTGCATTGCACCGAATCACTGTCCTATTTTCGCTGGTCGATTACCTTAGCTCATCCAAAAAGCCAGTCGTCTGAGCTGAAGTCCCCCAGTATCATTGTCGCACAAATCACTCGCCCCTTGAACGTTGACAGGACACCAACATCCAGTCACTTTAACCCTAATTAATGAGAAGCTTTTCCCGTCGTTGCCATCAGTTTTCCTTCATTATGCAATACGTTTTTTAGTGCAGTGAAACTGGAGCGTCGGAACGGGACAGTTTGCCAGGAGTGTCTACTTCGCTGCATTTCAATGGACCTCCGACAGTTCTTTTGCTCTTTGCCGACGCCTTTCGAAAGCATTTCCCTTGGCAATGTTTTAATCATGATACTTCATTAACGTAATTAGTCAGTGCGTCGGCAGAAGCGAAAGCCTGGTGCATGGTTATGGTGATAAGATCTGTACTTCGTTTCAAATATATATAAAGACTATTCCACTCCTTAGTCTAATAAGCACTTCAACAAATTCTAATGAACAACTTTATATCAGTTTAAAATATGTTATATTAGGAATATGAGTAAGTAAATTAAATAAATAAAAAGTAATACAACAATTAAGCAACATAAATACAATTACCAAATCATATTGGTTCAATGTATTGATCTCTAGAAAACTCATGCACCAAATCCCACTCCACACAAACTGCATAGATAAGGAACAGCAAGTAAATAAGCCACAGGAACACTCCGGCTGATCGACGGGCGTAGAAGTTGAAGGTAAGGCACCAAAACAATGTGGTCACAATGGTTATTACCAGGAATATGTAGCAGTTCTCGCCTTGATCGCCGTACACCCACAAATTGGCGCCTGCCTCGCGAACTCTGTGATTGAAAATGAAGGCCAAGCTCATGCTGACCAAAATCGCTGAAATGTTCGAGTATGTATTGTCAAGAAAGTAAAGTGGGGTTACTGCTCTTACTTACCAAAAACTGGACCACCAATAATGGCGGCAAAGGTCATCCGCCCATAACCCTGCATAGCAAGCTGGGAATTGGCTATAATATCCGGTGTGGCATTCGAAACGGCCTCAAAGGTGACCGCCATAAAGGTCTCGGATAGATTAAACACAATGCTTACAATCTCGGAGAGAACTTCCACTTCGGTGACGGTAAACCAAATGGTCACCATGGAGCTGAAAAATGTCAGGATAATAAACAGCTGGGAAAGACGGTAGGACCAGTTCGAGTTTGATCGATCAGTAGTGCCTCTGATTGGACTTCTTCTTACGTGGTGATATACCGGCGGCACATCCGTCCGAGAATGCCAGAAGATCACAATGGCCAGGGGGATGGTCAGACACGGGGACCACATCGAGATGCTGAAGTCGAGGGTTATGTACCAGGTGTGGTACTCACTGGTCACCGCAGCTGGAGAAGCCAGGTGTTAGAGCTCTGATGCATCCACAGAGTGCTCGCATACCTACAGTGCACCAGTGTAATGAACACAAACGGATTCGTCACAATCTGCGTGCAGTTGAGCAGCTTGCTCCAGCCGTGCTTGTCCTTCTCGTAGTCCACAACGGGAATGAACAGCAGCAGTACGAATACCAGGGGACACCTGACGATGAGGTATATGCGATTGCACCTGCCGCCCAACTGCCAGGCCTCCCCATCAATGGGATTGAGGGACTGGAAGAGCTCCGTAAAGAGTAAAAGGTTTTTTGGGTTCTCAGTATTGTGCAGGTTGGTGCGATTGGCATCGTAGTCGACAGCTTCGGGTCGTTCTGCCGGTCTGGGTGTGACGAAGTAGACGGTATCGGAGAAGTGGCGACCGGATTCCCTGGACCGACGGTACTTAGCTGTGTCATGGATCCGAATATCATCCTCCTCTTCCCATAAAGACAGTTTCCGCAGTTTTGCCGCCAGCTCTTGCTTCGGGGGAGGAGTTAGACTCGCTAGATATTCCACTTCTTTTCGAAGCTCTGAAGGGTAGATTTTCTGGCTATACCAAACCAAAAGAAAGAAGAATTAATAACTTACTCCTGATGTGGAAACGCAATATTACAACATCGGCTATGTTGATTCCCACATAGACTATGTAAATAGAGAATAGCACTAAGGGATTGTGTTCGCGATCAGTGACTGACAGTCTAAGTGGGGCAGCGAACTTACCGATACCTTCCCAGATGGTCACCGCTCCTTCCTTGATCATCACGAATCGAAGGACCTCCACACCTAGCAGCAGAAACAACAGATCTCGCAGGGTGCAATGTCCGTTCATTTTGAAGGGTCTCAGAAAGCACACCGTACCGCCACTCAGAAGTATGATGGCCAGGGTATTACCCACAGTTATGGTAAAGATCGGTGCATCGGCTCTCACGGGCATTAGGTTGGCAATAATTTCAGGACTACAGTTTCCAAATGCCAGGAATGTTACACCTGCCAGGTACTCATTCATGTGCAACTTCAACGAGATTATCTTTAGTATGGGCGAAAAGCTGCGGGTTCTCAAAAGGAGATGGCAGACATGTACCATACAAACAGGAACTTACTAGGTACCAATGTTGTAGGACATTAGCCACAGGAAGGCCACACAAATGAAAGCAAACAGGAACATGAACAGGACCTCTGTTGTTTTGTCATCAATGTCAATTGAGCAATACATCATCCTGAAGTAGTTGAAGAAGTTTATGATTCGCTTGCAGTCATCGGCTTGGGTGGCCATCTTGCAGCGATATGAATACGGAAGCCTCATCACGGCCCTGCAGCTTATCTGTGTTGGCGAGCAAAGGACCTCAATGAATTGAAGCGCCTTAAAATAGTTCAGGTTCTTACATTCTTAATAAAGTAGTGGAACTCGAAATCCAGTTCTGTTAAGTTCAACTCGGGGCTTCTCGTGCGCGCACTCATTGTAAGAAGTTTCCTTTTCCAAGTTGCTACTATATGTCAAGTAATTTTTTTAATAGTGACGGAAATCAAATGACACACCTTTTGATTAATTGTTTTCTCAAAATCATGCATATGGCCAGCCACTGTGTCGGCCCTAACAATGTGATAAGAAAGTTATTTAAAAGAGCCGTTACAAAATGTTAAATAAATCAACACCAGAAGATTGTGACGAAGTTCGCGCCGAGGGTCTTCCCCTATTACGTATCTAAGCATGTGCCAATGAGCAGAGCCGTAAATCATCCATTAACTATCCGATAAGATGCCATGCTGCTCGGGATCGCGGGCTGCTATATAAGCGCCCCGCCGACTGGCCTCTCCATCAAGCAATTGTCAACTGTTACAGCTGGTAATCATGGTTTCCAAAGTGGCTCTCCTCCTCGCCGTCCTGGTCTGCAGCCAGTACCTGGCCCAGGGCGTCTACGTCGTCTCCAAGGCGGAGTGGGGTGGTCGCCGCGCCAGTTGGACCGTGGGCCTGGGCAACTACCTGAGCTACGCCATCATCCACCACACCGCCGGCTCCTACTGCGAGACCCGTGCCCAGTGCAACGCCGTGCTGCAGGGCGTCCAGAACTACCACATGGACTCCCTGGGCTGGCCCGACATCGGCTACAACTTCCTGATCGGCGGAGACGGCAACGTGTACGAGGGCCGTGGCTGGAACAACATGGGCGCCCACGCCGCCGAGTGGAACCCCTACAGCATCGGCATCAGCTTCCTGGGCAACTACAACTGGGACACCCTGGAGCCGAACATGATCTCCGCCGCCCAGCAGCTGCTCAACGACGCGGTTAACCGTGGCCAGCTCAGCTCCGGCTACATCCTGTACGGCCATCGCCAGGTCAGCGCCACCGAGTGCCCCGGCACCCACATCTGGAACGAGATCCGCGGCTGGTCTCACTGGTCGGGCTAGGTCCCTAATGCGAACCCCAATCAATAAATTCACGCGCACAGAAAACATGTATTTTGTATACTTAGAACAACTTTATTCAGCAACCGGGTGGATGTGGGGGTTGTCCTCAAAGCCATGGACCCACTCAAATTCAATGGCAGCCGAGTAAATGAAGAACAATATGAATAGGCACCACAAAAACACACCAGCGGATCGGCGGGCAAGGAAGTTGAAGGTCAGGCACCACCACATGGTGGTTGTGATGGTTAGCACCAGGAAAATGTAGATGGTCTCGCCCTCACCTCCGAACAAAACCACTTGGCCGTGCGAGTCGACCTTTTTCTGCATCACAAACTCGATGCCAACGTTGACAACCATATCTGCGGAATAAAGGATCAAATATAGGTGTACAATTGTAAAGTCAAGTAACCCGACTTTAAGAAGAAAAAACAAGAAAAGAAAGCTAACTTCGGGCGGAGCCGAAGTTGAAATACCCTTGCAGCATATTCTGTAAATTATATTCTCCAAAATTATTCATATGATGCATTCTTAACACTCATAAAAAATCCCAACTTCCTAACTTTACAACCACCAAAGTTATGGCATTTCCGATCAACAGACAGACGGACATGCTTATATCAACTCAGGAGGTGATCCTGATCAAGAATATATATACTTTATAGGGTCGGAGATGTCTCCTTCACTGCGTTGCACACTTTTGACCAAAATTATAATACCCTCTGCAAGGGTATAAAAATCAACTAATGTGCGTTGTCTATTGTTAGTTTCTATTATTCAAATTTTAAGAACGTACAGTTTAGAAACCGTCATATTGATAAATAACTAACAGGACTGTGAGCCCAGACAATTCTGACTTTGGATCGATTCACCTTTACATACTTTATTGTTCCCAGTTGTAGACCAGGCATTAAATAGCTTTTTTAGAGGGTTTTATAATTTCAGTCAAAAGTTTGCAACTTGCAGTGAAGGAGACATTTCCGACCTATAAAGTATATATATTGTTGATCAGCATCTCCAGAAAAGTCGATCTAGCAATGTCCGTCTGTCCGTCCGTCCGTTCGCCCGTCCGTCCGTCCGTTTCTACGCAAACTAGTCTCTCAGTTTTAAAGCTATGTGCTTGAAACTTTCCCAAAAGTTGTCTTTCTATTGCAGGTAGTATATATGTCGGAACAAGCCAGATCGGGCGACTATATCATATAGCTCCCATAGGAACAATCGGAAAATTTTTTTTTTTAATTTAAATACATTTTTTTTTTGTTCTTTGGAATTTGGTATTATTTAAATATTATGGAATTATGGTTTTGATTAAATTAAAATCGAACAACAACATCATTTAGCTGCCATAGAAACAATGGCAAAATGCAGCGCATATTTACAAATGTAAAACATTTGATCAGCAAATGTAAAATTTTTAACTAATGTGATAAAAAATAAGGAAGAAAGGAAGCAAACTTCGGCAAGCCGAAGTCGACTACATTTCGATTTCTATGCCTATATTACTAAAAACAATGAAGCCATGTCGATTTTGCGCTGCATTTTTCCATTGTTGCAGCTGTTACAAAAATGTAATATACTATATTTCGACTTCGATGCTTAAAATAAAGCCAGGTCGATTGTCCGATTGTTCCCACGGTAGGAATATGATATAGAATGATATAGATTTTTAAAAATTACGTTATCTGGGAGTATATGGGTATATGTTAAGCAAGAACAAAGTTATACCTCATACTAGGTCGAGTCTCGGCTTGTTTCACCAGAAATAAAATCTTATTAAATCGCTAACTTACTTAGCGTAACGAAAAAAGTTACTACCAATAAGCGGCTAAAACCGATTGGAAAAGTATGCCACTTACTGAACACTGAACCACCAACGATGGCACCAAAAGCCATCTTTCCATAGCCATGTTGGGCGAGGTGTCCGTAGGAAATGAAGTCGGCCGTCGCAGCAGACACCGAGTTGAAGGTGATGCTCATAAAGGATGGGGACAGATTGAAAACAATGCCGATGATCGATATCAACGCATCCATTTCCCAGGCGCAAATCCAACAGAATATGATAACGGTAGAAATTGTGAGCAGGCTATAAGCCTAACGGAGTAAAGTTGGTTTTAATGGCGGTTCTAATAAGGCTGTGATCTTACGCTATGGTAACACGGTGGGATGTCAGTGCGGGAGTGCCAAAACACAATTATGGCCAACGGCAGCGTTACCATCAGAGACCACACCGCCAAGTTAAACTGAATAATGTTATACCAATTGTAGTATTTGTGTGCAAACATGGCTTAGGGAACAGAAATGGAAATGGTAAGTTGGGATCCAAAACAATTAAAATAATTATCTCCGCGAATACATACTCTCAACCAGTGTTACTAAGACGAAAGGAGTTAGCACTATCTGAATGCAGTTCAGCAACTTGCTCCACCCATGCTTGATCCTCTGGTAGTCCACAAATGGGATCAGCAGTTGAAGCATAAAAGTAACTGGGGCCTTGGCGATAAGTGCAATACGGGCACATGTCCCATTTAGGTACCATTGCTCTGGGTCGATGGGATTGATGGAACGAAAGAACTCGCTGAACAGGAAAAGATTCTTCGGATTGGCCTTGTTGTGGAGGATTGTGCGGTTGGCTTCCACGTCCACTTCCTTATGTCGAGATAGCTGCTTGGGAGTGACAAAGAAACCGGCTTGGAAAGTTTTTTGGCGAAATAGTTTCGATTCGCGGATCTGGATGTCATCGTCCTCTTCGAAACCATTTAAAAGAATTATTTTTTCAGTCAACCTAAGATCATGTTGCTGGGAGGACGGAGAGTGTCTTAAAATTTCAATTTCCTTTCGAAGCCCTTCATCGATAAAGTTTAAATATTACAATAATACTAAAGATACAAAATTTAAATATTTACTGTTTATTGTGAAACGCTGCAGGAGGAGATCGGCCACATTAATAAGTAGATATATCGGGTAAATAGTCAGTACCACTGGAACGAAAAACAATTGGGAATTTTTCAATATACTGATCTCATTAACTTACAAATTCCCTTTACCAATGCCGTTATATGTTTTATGCTTATAAGAAGTCGCACCAGCTCCACGGTCAACAGTAAAAAGAGGAGATCCCGGAAAATACTGTGACCATTCATCCTGAACGGCCGGATAAAGCACACCGCTCCGCCGCTCAGACATATGATCGTCAGGGCGCTGGCCATGGCTATGTTGAAGGTCAGGGACTCCTGCCTGACTGGCGATAGGTTGACCAGGAGATCGGGGGTGGAGTTGGCCACGCCCACGAGCACCACGCCCGCCATGTACTCGTTTATCCGCAGCCTAAGTGCTGCGATTTTCAGCGTTGGCAAAAAACTGCAAGGATTGCAAGGGGCTCCAATAATTCACAACTGGTTTCACTTTACGAACTCACTAGTGGTTGATGCCCAGGTACAGGATGCATAGGAAGAAACAGTAGATCAATCCAAACAGCAACATCACCACAATTTCAGTTATTTTGTTGTCTATCTTGAAGGTGCAGTACATCATCACGAAATAATTGAAGAAATTAGTGATGTATCTGCAATTCTCTATTTGTCTGGCCATTTCGCACCGGTAGCTGAAGTGGAAGTTCATCACGGCCAAGCAGCTCACCTGAGAAACGAAATAGTATTTAAACAGTGGTGGTTGCATCTTGGTAAGGGACTTACGTTGTCCAGGTAATCGCTATAATTAAGAAGGCCTGTTTGGTTATTAGTTTACCACGCCAATTTATTGACAGGACTGAGTACTCACTGTAGGTGTCCACATTTCTTATGTAAATCATGACAAGTTATGGGCTTAGTTATATATATCCGTTAGACTGTCAGGTAGGATTGCTCAACTTTCTTGTCATATATTTTTGATTTCGATTCAAATTCGACAGAATTCTCTAGCGACTGGAAACTCTTCCAAAAAGTGTCTGAAAGTATGCTATAATTCCTAGTTTGGAATGACTACCTCTTTCCCTTTAAATACACAAGATCTTATTGAATCTTTGAATATTATATAATGGCAACTATTTTCCGTGATTTCAGTATATCACCGTTGTAAACGGAAAACTATGCCCAGCCATCGGACTTGATAAGGACTCACCGGAATGGCTGATCGAATAAATATAAATCAAAATCAGCAGATTGTGACAAAGCTCTCGCAAAGGTGCTTCCCCCAATACGAATCTGAGCAAGTGCCATCGAGTAGCGTTGTAAATCAGTTATATTCGACCCGATAAGATGCAGGTTTCGACCGCAGTTGGCTATATAAGCGCCCCGCCGACTGGCCTCTCCATCAAGCAATTGTCAACTGTTACAGCTGGTAATCATGGTTTCCAAAGTGGCTCTCCTCCTCGCCGTCCTGGTCTGCAGCCAGTACCTGACCCAGGGCGTCTACGTCGTCTCCAAGGCGGAGTGGGGTGGTCGCCGCGCCAGTTGGACCGTGGGCCTGGGCAACTACCTGAGCTACGCCATCATCCACCACACCGCCGGCTCCTACTGCGAGACCCGTGCCCAGTGCAACGCCGTGCTGCAGGGCGTCCAGAACTACCACATGGACTCCCTGGGCTGGCCCGACATCGGCTACAACTTCCTGATCGGCGGAGACGGCAACGTGTACGAGGGCCGTGGCTGGAACAACATGGGCGCCCACGCCGCCGAGTGGAACCCCTACAGCATCGGCATCAGCTTCCTGGGCAACTACAACTGGGACACCCTGGAGCCGAACATGATCTCCGCCGCCCAGCAGCTGCTCAACGACGCGGTTAACCGTGGCCAGCTCAGCTCCGGCTACATCCTGTACGGCCATCGCCAGGTCAGCGCCACCGAGTGCCCCGGCACCCACATCTGGAACGAGATCCGCGGCTGGTCCCACTGGTCTGGTTAAATGGTTTCAAGATAGTATGAATAAAATTGTTTAAAAAAAACGTACCAAGTTCTATACTTTGGCTAATCTGGCATGGGGTCATATGATAAGGGTAGATCCTAAAATGTAACGATCAATCGCACCGATTCCCCCAAACTGCGTGTGCCTGGCAAACTTGCTAAATATTATTAGGTTGTCCAGACTGATATGAACCTAGGACACTTTTTTATTTGTTTGGAGAATGAACCAATTCAACCGAAAAGCTTGTATAAAATTGTAAAATTAACTTTCAAAACTGGACTGTGTCACTTAATACAGCCAAAAGCAGCGGCAAACTTCACAATCGGCCGCTGACCAAAGCAAACTTTTCGCCACTTGAACCGCAGTCTCATTAACGACATCCTCGTTAACAAAGTAGTTCTGAATGAGTTTCAGTTGTTTTTGTGCTTAATAACTTGCTTAAGCTTTCAGTTTCGAGATTCGCCTCCTTCCTGCCACAGGGAACAGCACTTGGCGGTACTCGGATGGTTGAGCAAGTGGATTGACAAAGTGAGTCCTTCCATTCTCCTTGTTGCCCAGGTGCTGCTCCTGCGACTTTCAGATTATTACAGTATTTTTATTTGCGTGATTACCAGTTACTTATCAAGATTTACGAGTTCATCTGGCGGTTGCGATTAGTGGGAAGGAATATTTCTACGACTTAGCTACATCAACTCGTGGCTGATAAGATGGACTTAAGAACTTTAAAAGTCCCCTTTATATCAATTGCCCCATGACTAATGAATTTTTAAGTTACAAATTTCCGGTGTAGCTCTCAACTTTAAAGTTCAAGGGGGATTTTTATTCAATATGTATTACAAGGACGCTTCATGAATCTTTCTGATCTTTGAGTTCGTTGTTTAAGTAAAGTAAATAAAATCAATAGTAAATTAAATTTTTGTAATATGTGTTAGTTTGCATAAGCCAGATGAATCAGTGAATACATGTAATGTCTCCGGTATTACACAAATAACATGACTTCTAAGTGAACAATGATTACAGTCGTTTAGTTAATTTGCGCTTTATCAGTAAACTACGTGGAACTACGTTCTCACACACAAAAAGGGGGGCCAAAAGCAAAAATGTCTTGTGGATCGTATTTGAAATAGGGGCGTATATATGGCAAGTGGTACCAACGATCAGAAATCTAATCGAAATATTAAGTGACCCTTTTTTATTGCGCCCCTGATTGGCGTTATTATAATAGTATTTTGGTCCGTTCCTTTTATTGATTTATATCAGACACTTACACTTATAATTTTTAAAGTGCTTCTGATTAAGTGTGGGAAGACATCATATAAAGTGCGATAAGAAATGTAAACAAAAGCAGAATAATATTTATAAAGAAACTTTTGGTGAAATCGAAGAGTTAGCTTTTTACTGACGTGTTAGCCATTTCAAGTCATCGGGGATTCAGGATTTCTTATGGGGGACCCATATCACATTACCCCTGCCCTCGCCGCTGTAAATATACACTTTTCCCAATATACCCAATGTTATAAACAAGGAATAAAAGCTACGTTATTAGCTTGAAAGCTTTCAAACTTTATGGCTACACGAATTTTATAGCATAACCTATTTATAACAAATTTATCCGAGAACAAGTTTATCCTTTTCTATAAAACACTGTTCTCCACAAATTTTGCTATAATTATTTATATTTATAATTTTTTAAAAATGTTGTTTTAAATATTAAGTACAACTTTTGAAACGACCACCAGCACGGCAGTGCACATTCAGCAGTTGCAAGTCTTCTGCTGATAATCTTTTTGAAATATCTTACGTGTTTATATTTTTGGATGATTCCGACGTGTTTTTATGTTTTTAGAAATATCGTATTCCACAAAAAATAATATCATTGAGATGGATGCGTTTCTGTCAAATAATGTGTTTCCTATATGAAGTTATAATAATGACGGACCAAGGAAATTTCAAAACATTGACCATTTATCGGATTGCCATAAAATCTCATTATTACTTTCAAAATCTTTAATAAGCTAAGAAAAAATAAAAAAAAAGGTTTTATTGCTGAAAGAATCTATCCGATATTTAAATCTGTAGTATAAGCAATTGAAAAAGCTAAAATAATCAAAGTAAATTAAAGTCGGGAAATACTGGTCTAAACAGATATTCGCAATGTTCTGATAGGCAACACAATATATGGCCACCTCTTAGACGAATTAATTAATGCCACTTGGCCTGATTAGAAGCGTGATTGGTCCGTCGTCATCGCCGTATCAGGATCTGACCACCAGATAACCCCCGTATCAGATGGAAGCACACGACTCGGATCTCTGCCCGAACCTGCCTTCGGCTCGCAGGGCATAAGCCAAGTCGGGCGGTATATAAGGTTCGATCGGAATATAGACGGCACAATCGATCCGCAACCATGGCAAACAAAGCTCTCGTCCTTCTGGCCGTGCTCTTCTGCGCCCAGGCCGCCCTCAGCGTGACCATCATCTCCAAGTCGGAGTGGGGTGGCCGTTCCGCCACCAGCAAGTCCACGCTGGCCAGCTCCCTGAGCTACGCCGTAATCCACCACACCGCCGGCAACTACTGCTCCACCAAGGCCGCCTGCATCACCCAGTTAAAGAACATCCAGGCCTACCACATGGACTCCCTGGGCTGGGCCGATATCGGCTACAACTTCCTGATCGGCGGCGATGGCAATGTGTACGAGGGTCGCGGCTGGAATGTGTTGGGTGCCCACGCCACCAACTGGAACTCCAAGTCCATCGGCATCTCCTTCCTGGGCAACTACAACACCAACACCCTCACCTCCGGCCAGATCTCCGCCGCCAAGGGCCTGCTCTCCGACGCCGTCTCCCGCGGCCAGATCGTCTCAGGCTACATCCTGTACGGACATCGCCAGGTGGGCTCCACCGAGTGCCCCGGCACCAACATCTGGAACGAGATCCGCACCTGGTCCAACTGGAAGGCCTAAGCCCACAACGGAAGTGCACTTAAAAAAAATGAAAAACAATTCAAATAAAATCTTAAGAAAACAATCGCACACATCAAAATAATCTCGGGTACTTTTTCTACGGGGGATTATTTTACGGAATCGACTGCAGCCAAGACAGGGAATGAACTTGGATCATAATGTACAGATTAGTCATCAAATTGTACGCGCAGTGTTCGGAAATTTCCAGATGAGGACTTCTCACGAACTTTACTTTTGAAAAAATTTAAAAACATTAAATAATTTTGAATAAAAGTACGCATTTAAAAAAAAGAATCCATGTTTTCAAAACATATATATATATATATATACATAGATTATGGTAATGAAAGCCATAATCACAGCTCAGCTCAATGAGCATTTTAATGTTTTACCAAATCCACCCATTTTACCAATCATTATCATTTTTGTAAAATCAAATACGTTATTTGGTATGTATAGGAAGGAAGAAGGAACAAGAAAGAAAGTACCCTTACAAAAATAGATATTTTATAAGACATCAGTCGTCCGATTTTTACACAATTAAAACCGTAATTCTGAAATGGTAAAAAACCTCGGAGTATATCAGTACATGTTAAAAACAACAAAGTTATATTCTTTATAGCCTTGCAGAGAGTATTATAATTTTAATCAGAAGTTTGTAACTCAGTGAAGGAAACATTTACGACCCTGTAAAGTATATATATATTCTTGATCATTATCACTAGACGAGTTGCTTTAGCCATGTGACTATACCGATCTTTTTTAACAGCTTCAGACTTAAAACTAATGCAAGGTTTTTTTATGTGGGTACGCAAATCAAGTTTAAGGAAGGCGCTGATTTGACGTCTATATCCTATATAGCAGACATAGGATCGATCGGGTCAAAGTTTCTGCCACATTGGCCATAAGATATTAACAAAACACTTTCTATTCAATATTTTTTTAAGTGTTCAGTGATAATGTTGAAATTTCAGAAAACAAAGAACGTTCGTCTAAAACGATCGTCTAATCTCAAAAATTTTCGTATATCTCGATATACGATACAGTTGTCCGGTCCAGTTAGTTCCACTTATATTCTAAAAACACGTTCGGGAAAGTTCCATCCGGATCAAGTATATTTTGTATATGTTTGCAAATTTGTTCTTCACTGCAATGCAAACATCTGAAATTATAATACCATTTAAAAGGGTATTTAAATTAAAAACAGTCATAAGCAGGTTGAAATAAAAATATAAAAACAGTTTGTTAAAATCAAATCAAATGGCATAAATATAAACTAATTTTTATTCGAATATCTCTGCATATTTAGTACACAGTATACATTTAGATATTGTACACACATAAAACAATACAATTGCTGGTATTAATACGCAATAGTAAAATACAATTGATAATATCATCATAATTTATGGATTATGTATGCTGTGCTGTGAATTCAGTACTCGGTATTTAATATGCATAGAGTCTTACGAGATAGCTTAAAACAAAGAACATCGTAATTATGCCAGCGATACTCTATGGTAACAACTACTTGGGCCTAGACTATCCGAAATGCTCAGGCTATTTCGGGCCAAATGAAAAACGATCTAACAGATTGTTGCAGCTACTTTCGGGTTAGATGCGGCCGAAAAGGAATTGAAGCTTTCCTCGCCAGCATCGCAAAATGTTTTTGGTTTTGCTTGCTTGCTTGTGATGTGTACTAAATGAGCAGCAACTAGAGCATCTTAATTGTACGTTAAACAACAATAATGAGCGACGGCTAAAAGCAAAACTAGTTTGGGCTTCGATTCTCTAAAAACACTGATAGATACATTGAAGCAACCTTATAGATCGTGTATGTGTGCCTGGGAATGATATCTGTTAGATGAAACCAGATCATCTGGGCAAGAAGAGGTGGTGGAGAGGGGTGGTCACCAATGATCACAACCCACTCGCCATGAGAAGCAAACTAATCCGAGCTACAACTTAGGCCTGGCTCTCGTCGCGACCGTCAAAAACTTGTCCCGGGATGTTGGGCTGGCGGTGCAACGGCGACTGCGATGGTACCTGCACCTGGGCATCGGCCACGTCGTTGTAGGGCGGAGGAGGTGGAATGCCCCCAATTATATCCACGCCCGCGTCGATCACCTCTAGGTCGTCATCCTCCTCGTCGACATTGGCGCTCACAGCGGCATCGCTGCGACGCATTGGCGGCGTATTGGCGTTCACATGCATCGTGTTGTTGTTGTTCGGCTGATCATTGTTGTTATCCATGTTGTCATCCGTGTTGGAGGCGACGTTAGCTGTGGTGGCTGCTCCGAGGGCCACAAACAAGGGTGCCACTGAGGGATTGACCTCTGCTCCTTCAGCCGCAGCGTCCTCGGCCTCCTCGTAGTTGGACATGGCCACCTGGTAAGATGGCGGCGGTGCCTGCTTCAAGTACTGGGCAATCGCTTCATCGTAGTTAGGCAGCAGCGTCGAGTAGGACCGCTCCTCGGCACCGAAGGTTCCGCCCACACTGTGAACTCCAGTTGGTGGCTCAAGGAACGGGAACAGGGTGCGAACGTGTTGTTGACGCAGGGTCAAGTACTTGTAGCAGCGCCAAACGATACCAATGCAGTAGGCCTTGAGAAAAACAATGCAAATGAAGACGACAAGGACTACAACAACCAGCTCCTCTGGCGGCAGTTCCAGCAGCTTCTCGCGCCATGGCAAGCGATGCGACTCGGCAATGATGCTGTGAATGGCCTGCAGGTAGCACAGATATCCAGCAGCGGTGAGACTGTAATTGGCAACAATATCGTTATATTAGTAAATTAAACCAGGATCCCCGGATCTACGGATTACAGAAGGTTTTTTGCAGTCGAAAGCATTTTCTTTCAGTCTGTAGAGGTTTCTGTGACCTCCCCGCTTATAAAACTCACGTGGTAATGGCGAAATCAAACAACTGCAAACAAAAGAAGGGCAACAGGTGCGAAGGTTTCCCCTTGATGGTGCCGTAGATCATCATCAACGTGATGGCTATCATACAGGTGCACACCAAGCCGCCCATGTCAAAGTTCTCTGCAGGAAAAAACATAAATAACAATCCGATGCGGAACTTGTTCTCTCCTCTGCTTACGGTAACGCTTACGATAGTTGAAGGAGTGGTCGCGGTAGGCGTAGGGCGGTTCGACCTTGCTCAGCGGCGTGGGTAGTGCCGGTGCACTCAGATCCACAGTGTAGTCGTGGGTGCCACCTTCCAGCTCGTCCATCATCTCGGGATTGCGCCATATAACTGCCAGAACGCTCAATGCTAAAATGTTCAAAAACTGCAAGGAAAACGTAAGAAAAGTTAGTGGTAACAGTTGGAACAGTATGCCATTTTTTTTTAAAGTATTTTGATCATATTACAGGACGCCATAACGTCAGTATACCATTTTTACATATTTAAATTATTTGTTAAATTTCTGAGATCCGCAGGTTTTCAATTAAGTATCAAGATATATTTCACAATTTTTACAAATAACATCTAAGGTCAATCAAGGGGCTTAGTTACATAATTCCGACTCTTTGGCAACGGCCTGGCAATTGAAACACACATTGCTGGTTTCCGCAATTTCCATGGAATGCCAATAGTCCCGGTTCTGATTCTGTAGATAGTTTAGGTACTCTACAAACGTTTCGTAGGTTAGTTCCAGCGTGATCTTGCAGTGCAAGCGATGGTGATGGCGACACTTCCGATCATAAATCCAGGTCCGCTGAATCGGTGGCTGGGCGCTCGAGTTGTGCAAATGGTTCTTGAAGGCCTCGCGATCAGCTCCAAAAAAGAGTCGCGTGGTGGTGTAGGCGATGCCGTCATGAATGGCTTGGCGCACCTCTGGCTCCGTTACGATTCTCCTCACCTCCACAGCGGTGATATCGGGCTTCTGCAAACGGATGAGCAACCACGGCGGGATCAGACCGAAACGTATGCTGGATGCAACCACTGTAATGTTTCCCTGTCGTTGGGGCCATTGGTGATTAAGCCAACGAACGGCTGCCATGAAGACCTCCAGCTCAGTGTTGACGCCAATATCGCTCGACATGATCAGCATGAGCAGTGGGTTAAGCTGCAGTCGCAGGAACTCTTTTGACGCAACCAGCGTGAGGAAAAACTTTGAGATGCGCACGAGTACGTGCCGATGGTTCTGCTCTAGTTTAAGGAGCTTAGCCTCCAAATACAGCATCGCCGCAGACTCCTCCCTGAAGCCATTCTTCAGACAATACTCGCACTGGCTGGCCAGCTGCGGAATCTGCAGAAAACTGGCAGCCTGGAGAACCTCCAGTAGGCCGAGGCGGGGGAGAATCGGCGTGTCCTCAATCATCCAGTCGTAGATAAGCCTAAAGGAGCGCGGCGTCACTTTCTCCTCGGGCAGATCCACGCTTAACTCATTACTGACATCACGAAACGTACGTGAAAAGCTCTGAAGCACCATTAGATGCACAGGATGCTGACTCTTTCCGATGGTGATAATCGAGTTGGGCTTGATACGTCGCCGCACAAGATCCACGAGTTTCTGGTACAAATTGGTCTTTTCCGTCAGTGATTTACTGATTTCCAGTGGCTTTAACATACTGGCTGACGAGTAGCCCAATGAGGACAGAGTGCGCTCGTTCAGGTTGTTGAAGTCGCCAGCCTGGATGCCTAACACGGAGGAAGGAGCACGATTGTTGCCAGCTGGATTGTTGTACAGATGCTTTAGGCCATCGTCCCTCTCCTGTTTCCCTTCCTTCTCCTCCTCAACCGCTTCGCCTGCCTCCGCTTCCTCAAATGCATAGGTGCGCGGTTTGGATGTTTCTTGGGAGTCAGTGTCAAAGAAGCAACTAGAATTGTCTTCAGGATCTGTGCCATCTGCTTGGGGCATTGCATTCGAATCTTGCAGACGCCTTCACCAATCCGACAGCTTCCTCCGGAAGCGCTTTCATTGGAAATGAGCAATGTGGGTAAAGGTGTGTAGCCAGAAAAATGTTTCAAAAGTTTGTATTAATTTGTGAAACGTCAAGAACGAAGCAAAGACTCACAAGGATCACGAGTGGGGGGAATTCAGAGATATCTCAACATCTAAAAGTATTTCAAGTGCGTTTAGCAGGTGTGTGGGTCCGCTCATCAAGATAAACTTGCCAAAATAGATAAGAGAGCTTCGCTTGATTTGATTTGCAACCTGTGTGCTGATAGATGACAGCTGAATTAACAATTCTCGGATTTATGGCAGCCCACATCACAATGTTGCTCCAGAAGAAAGATGTATACCGAAAACCATGGGTAAACCTCTTGAAGTGTAAATATTTTGTCATCGTCCGTCGAGTACGTGTAGTTATTAAAAATAACTGAAACGCTCATGAAAATATGTGTCTGGTTGCTGTTTGCTCATATGGCCGCTGTTGGATATCCTATTCGGTATCTAGGTATCTCATGATGAAGGCTTTACTCTGATGACACCTCGACCTTAGATGCGGCAACTCACCATCTTTTTATACCCGTTACTCGTAGAGTAAAAGGGTATATTGTATTCGTGCAAAAGTATGTAACAGGTAGAAGGAAGCGTTTCCGACCCTATAAAGTATATATATTCTTGTTCAGGATCACTAGCCGAGTCGATCTAGCCATGTCCGTCTGTCCGTCTGTCTGTCCGTCTGTCCGTCTGTCCGTCTGTCCGTCTGTCTGTCCGTCTGTCTGTCCGTATGAACGCTGAGATCTCGGAAACTATAAAAGCTAGAAGATTGGCGTTTTGCATGTAGATTTTGGGAGTTCCTACGCAGCGCAAGTTTGTTTCAAAATGGTGCCACGCCCCCTCTGACGCCCACAATCGCTTATATACGATTTTAAAAATTTAAATATTTCGGAGAAGTAAAAATGCAGTTTTATTGTGTTTAAAAATACCTTTCGAAATGTAGAAGAAATTTTTCAAATCGGACCATTCGTTAAAAAGTTATGCGTGATCAAAGTTTCTATCTCCATCTCCCTCGCACTCCCTTTACCTGAGTAACGGGTATCTGATAGTCGGGGCACCCGACTATAGCGTTCTCTCTTGTTTTTCCTTATTATTCAGCATTTTGAAATTTAATGGGCGGTAAGCCGCAGCTTATCTGCAAACATTAGTTTATCAACAATTAGCTATCACTCTTCTTATGAGTCATCTAAATATTCGATTTTTGGAATCGCTTTGTTTTTTTAGGCCTCTAACGCTAACCTATCTATAAAATGTAAACAAAGAAACGCATGAGATTGCATTTAAGGCAGATAACTACAGTGATATTCAAACCATAATTACTGAGGCAACGCATGTGACGGAGTTTCTGCTGCAAAACGTGACCCGAACCATAATTAACACCAGGTATCAGAGCATTGGAAATGCATTATGAAAGTAGTGGGCGAATACACACGAATTGTGCACAAATAAAAATACTGTGTTGATGTTTTTTTTTAAGAGAAATCGTTATCCTATACAATTAACCAGAAACATTTATACACATTAATTTATTTTGCTTTCGACCTCAATTTAATTTATTTGTGTGTTTTTGTCCTAGCGTAACAACTGCAATACAGAGCAGCATTTGTAAAAAGTAAACTTAAAAATATATATTTTTTTTAATTTTGTGTTATTAAAGAAACTAAAGAAAGTCCAAATTAGAGAATTAAAAACTGATTGAAAATGGTTATACATAAATATATTTACATTCTATATAATTAATTTAATTTATTTTCTGGAGTATTTGTGTTATTGAGATAATAGAATACAATTAACCAGTCACCATATAATTAACCATTAGTAATGCTCTCTCTACAGAGTAATCAGTGGCTTATAATAAGCTTTTCAAAATACAATTTAATGTATTGAATTTCTTTGGTTTGTATTTGTGATACAGCCAAAAACCCAATGAGTTTTTAGCAGTGTGGCAGTTGCTTATGCGGAGTCAGGGGCTTGTGAAAGGTTACTTTTCGGACAATGGACGAGGGCTTTGGAAACTTCCGCAGCAGCAAGAATATGTAATGCCAAAAAAGGCCCTAGTTTATAGGCAATTTGATCAGCTGACGCAGTAGCCTACCAATCAGCCCCATTGACGTCACGGGCGGGGAAAGTGCAGAGTTGGCTCGTCTCGCAAAAGTTTGGCAGTCATTGCGCGATTGATTTTTCCCCTGCGTGACACTGAACAGGGTCAAAAGTTTTTCGCACAATCCGCCGATTGCATGCGTGGGTGTTTGAGGACACATGCGGAAGTATGGATTTGCACAAGTATATACCTCTCAAAAGGTCAAAGGCTCTCCGGAAGTTCACTTACCAGGTGCCACAATCCGATCATCAAGGTGGCCGTGTGGACATGCAGCCCGAAGCAGCAGGTGAACTCCTTCAGGTGACGACTTCCGCTGCTGGTACTCCCGGCAGCACCATTGTTGTTGTTGCGTTGCGGACCCATTTTCAGATGGATCCTAAACATTGCACGCCCCACAAAAATTCGCCTGCGAAAAACACAGATGCAAAACGAAAGCGATAACGATAACGAGGGCAAAAAGCATTCAGTAATTGTGGGTGTTTTTATTGTCGTGTGTGTATTTGTTGTTGTGTGCCACTTTTCACGGCCTCCACTTTGACCTTTTACACCACTATTTTGGCAATTGTTGTTGTCTCACTTTGTCGGCGTACCTTTGATTGGGGGCAAATGCAACTTGCACTGGTTTTTAAGTCCGATTTATATCTGCAGCTGTCGTGTATTATATTTTATTTAACTGCTGCGCAGCACAGAAAATTCGATCACACTAATATTTGCTTGTGTAAAAATACCGTGTGACAAGGTCACACTGAATTCCGACATTTTGCAACACTAGTTGCGTGCATGCGGGCAAAGTTCGTGAAGATCTAAATAATTTAAGATCGCTAATATCATTTACGTTTCCATAACAAATATCTTGCTAATGAAATTGAGATTGACAAGATTTATTTTTAAACAAGAAAAAATTAATGTCAAAAATAACAAAAAAATTGTGTTTAAAATTTAGCTTTTGTTCAGATTATTCCTATTAAGGTATGGGGATTAGGCATACAAGAACATTTAAAAGTTCGTTGTTATTTAAAAGAGAACGATGTTTTATTGAATAGTCCATTTTATTCCGTTCCCTGTGCCCATGTTGGTTGTTTGGTTTTTTTTAAGTTGTGGGACCTAACGAATAACATAAGTGTGTATGTATATACACTATATTGGAAAGGTTTATATAACGTGCAAGACATCACATTTTAAAAATCAGTTTACATGTTACTCGTGGAGTAAAAGTTTATTTTGCCTTCGATGAAAAGTATGTAACAGGTAGAGGGAACATTTTTTTTACCATATGGTAAATATAATCTTGATCAGGATAAATTTTTCTAATCGCACCGACAACATTTTTTTTTTTTTGGATTTCGTTGCATTGCCCAAAATAAACTACAAGACCGGGAGCTTAAACGATAATAAAATAATCTTAAAAACTACATTAATTTTGTTCTTAAAAGTTATTATATATGTAGAGAAAGGCTTCCGTTGGCTTCGTTAATTTATTACTAATTATACAATTTTTATTCTTTGTTTATTACAGTTCTTTTATACAGTTTTATATTTAAGTTTACACATTAATATTAGTGAGACACACCTCTGCTGATGCTCAATCTCTACTCTACTCGAGCTCTTTTACACTTTTTTCTTAACACTAAAGAAAATGTTATGTAACAGAACAACTGATCTGTTATAAATTAGGGCTGCCAATCCTACATATATTTTATTTATTTAATATTTTTTTCCGTTCTATTGAACGATTAATTTTTGAATAAGAAATAAATACTAATTTTATATAATTTAATTTTACAGTCAATCATATAGGCTACGATCAGAAGTAGGTCAGCCCTGAAACGGTTTTAAAATCCTTGCAGATTTTTGTTAGTCTAAAGAGTGAATATAAGAGTGAAGTATATCATCAATGTTGAATTACCATGGTATAACCTGGGCCCTACCTTCAGAGGTGCCTTCGTCCACTGTTTCCTGCTCCTAAATAAACAGTTTCTGCACTTGGAGACAGAGTCAAGTCAACGTTGAGTCGAACACCTACATTTACCAATGTAAATGACAATGGGGTCACCACTACCTACAGACGGGATTTGTGCAAATCTTGTAAATCATAAAATGGATTCGACTTTAAAAAGTCCTAATTTCCAAACTGCTTTCTCCAACAGACATAATCGTGGAATGGAGCCTTCCAATCTCTCTCCAAAAATGTATTTGTCAAATTAACCAATACCCGCTTTTGAAAAGTTAAATTTATAATTGTAGGCAGTTATATATGTCGTAGGCTTACAAATTTGCATACTCAATAAAAGCTGTTAAAACTGTTAATGAGTATGGTTGCCATGCTGTATGTCCAAAATTGTTGGTGATAGCATGGTTGAGACTAAGTTGACAGCCTTTGCCGAACATAGCATGAAAACTGTGTTCAGAAAAAAAAATTGGTTAGACATATTGGCGACAGACGTGGCAAAGAAAAAATCGAGAGGTCCTAATTCAAAACCCAGAAATTAACCCTTTGTTTCTTTGGAGCAACAAAGTAGACAGTTTTAAAATGAAAAAGTTGTAAGGGAGTTGTGTTTTTGTTAAAGTTCTACTAAGTTGTCCCGGGAGCAAGAAAGCAGCTTAATTTCGGCATTAAGTGAGTCCTGTTATAAAAGTTGAAGTAGTAGTAATAAACTGCATTATCGCTTTTTCTGTGCTTACAAAGAGTCGATTGCTCGTAACACTCATGATTTACAGGTTGAGTTGCAAGTATTTCCATGGAGAAAATACGTAATCATTCTTCGGACAGGACACTTGACGTGAACCGGGCAAAGATGTCATCAAAACAGTGGCAAGCTTGAACACAAAATGGTGGGCTGTGCCAATAAGAATTATAGGAAGATAGATATCTATAAAAACAAGTATTATTTCCCACAGATGTGCTTTAAGTGTGTTAAACCAGGCCACAATTCCGCAAGCTTTACAAATGATACCAAAAATGTGAAGCTCCTAGATGTGTGCAGTGTTTTGGAGCCTTAAGGAATCCTGAACCGACTTGGTAAGCCCCTTTTCATTTATTTTTGACTCGGGAGCCTAGTGCTGAAGAATGACAGTGATGGCTTATGCGTATATTATAGAGATATTAACGTAAATTCAGTCGCAAACAACTATCATTCGCCCTTATTAGCTGACCAGATCAATAGACTTAGAGGAGTACAATTTTTTTTTAAGTTTTAATGTAAGTTTTTGTCGATGCCATTTGGTTGTAAAAATGCGTCCTCCGTCTTTCAGCGAATAATTAATCGTCTCATAGCTATGCTATATAGGTGATGCTCTAGTCGTGTCAAGTGCGAAAGAAGAAAGAAAGATAAAAGATGGTGCAACTAAAATTAAAGCATAAATAAAGTTTTCCTCTCCTTAATCTGATACTCAGGTTCGACAGTCTATTGGATAAGCATATATGTATGAAACTTTCGTCAATTTCTTTTGTGCAACGTTCTGGAAACCTATGTTAATGTTAATACATCCAAATCCAAAGGTATAATCACTGGTATTGAAACGACTTGAAGGAGTATATCATAGTTTTCATCCACCAAAACTATAAAATATTCCTTTTGTTTTTTTTTACGCTCTGAACCTTATTCCAGAAAGCTGTTTAAGGGCTCTCAGGACTGCTATATCCTTGTTCGGGGTACCAATACCAATCATTGCAATGCATTGCTGATCAAGGAAGGAATTTTTGAAGCACCGGCTTTAGAGCAACGGATCTAGAGAATTCAACAAATCGAATTGCACTTAATGGCAACTGAAGCAAGATTTCAGGTAGAACGAGTTATTATGAGTACTGTGAAAAAAGTTTAGCAACAGCGTTCGAGACAAGTCAGCGTTCCTGGCAGAATGCCCAGAATGAGGTCCATTTGAAAATTACCGATAAAGAACAAGTAGATTTAAACTAGTTACGATCACACCTTAAACAAACATAGAAAGAAATGCTTCATAACTATGATAGACTGGGTTTAAGAAAATAAGAGAAAACATTCTTAACAAGAAAGGAAAGCTAACTTCGGGCGGAGCCGTAGTTGGTATACCCTTGCAGAATATTCTGTAAATTATATTGGTTGGCCATAAATAAAACCCATAAAAAATACCAACTTCCTAACTTTAAAAACACCACAGTTGTGGCACTTCCGATCAATCAGTTATATGGCGGCTATAGGATATAGTCGGCCGATCCCGGACGTTCCGACTTATATACTGCGTGCAAAGAAACGTAGGGTGTGTGCAAAGTTTCAATTGCGTAGAAACAGACAGACGGACAGACGGGCATGCTTATATCAACTCAATACGCGATGTTGATCAAGAATATATATACTTTATAGGGTCGGAGATGTCTCCTTCACTGCGTTGCACACTTGTGACCAAAATTATAATACCCTCTGCAAGGATATAACAATATGGTTTGGGATCCCAAGTTAAAGGGACCATTTTTGATTGTGAAAGTTATCGATGGAGATAGATATTTGGTATAATCAAAGAGCAAGGGACCATTTAAAAATGCAGACGAGCCCTTGAGAGATTATTTTGCAGAGTTGGAGAATTATTCTACAAGTGAGCTGTATGTGTCAAAAATAAATTCAGTAAACATTGCTATTTTCAACAAAAATTTGTTAAAACTGTAAATTTTAATTGTTAATGGGACCTGTGTGTGTCAAAAATGAATTCAGAAAACATTGCTATTTTCAACCAAAAATTTGTTAAAACTGTACATTTTAATTGTTAAAGGGAGAATAAATTGGTGGAAGGTTCTTTGTTAGGCAATGTTGAAAACATTGGTCAAGAGCTCATACACGCCATGCTCAAGTGCTCGATCAAAACGCGCTAAGGGTGATATTGTAGCCTGGGGTCAAAGGTCGAAAGAAGCCATTATGGATCGGATTGATGACAGCGCAGCTCTTCAAATGTTCGGGTTTGCCGAAAAAGCAGTGAGTAGCTATGTTGGGCAGTTTGGCCAAAGAAATGTTATCCGGTCAGACTGTCATCTCAAAAAAAATATGCAGACATGCTAAAAGAAAAATCGTGACGCACAAAACCAAGAAAGGGACTTGTACCATCATGACAACCAACATGTATGCTTTTATATATACCTATCCTATAAATATATTCTAGATAAGCATCACCAGGAGAGTCGATCTGCCATGTCCGTCTGTTTGTTTCTACGACTTTGGACGACTTTATAAAAGTCGGACGACTAGTTGCCATAGGAACGAAACAAAATTTAATTGGAAAATCGGAATCTCTCTGTTGTTTTAAAACAGATACATATAAATATCAAAATATAGTCCTTTGGCAGCTGTTTGTTTGTTTCCTTTTTTAAGTATAATTATAGTTGATCTACCATCAACCTAGTATATACCCGGTATCTATGTGCTAGGAATCTAAAATTTTTTTTAGTAAACGTAACTATTTCATCCTCACTATCATGATCCTTGGGTTGGGCAATTGTAA
Organism: Drosophila kurseongensis; assembly: GCA_018153305.1. Lineage (NCBI taxonomy): Eukaryota > Metazoa > Arthropoda > Insecta > Diptera > Drosophilidae > Drosophila > Drosophila kurseongensis. The sequence goes on along the minus strand of JAECXX010000004.1, from coordinate 4,730,098 downwards.
CAATTTTACCAATTTATTTTTTATGTGTAGAAATAGCATCTTTTAAATAATTAAAATGCGAGCTTATATTTAAAACACCGGGATTACTTCAAACATCCTGTTGAAGTAATGTAGAACCAATAATTAATGGAAGATTAATTATTTTTCAGATCGAAACTTAAAAATATATTTTTTCTAATTCTAGATTGGCGGGAAATGTGACCGCGTATCCAAAAACGCACTAGCGCTTGTCATTCAACATCAATTATCGATAACCGCAATGAGGAGGTAGTCATCGGAGTTTGTCCACCTCCAATTTATTTCGAGAGCAAACTGCAGCAAAACAGAGATAAATTTGCCAGCGAACGGGATTGAAATGATATAAATCGCACGCTTACTCACAATCGCGTAGAACTGTAGTCGGTGTTTATTTTATTTTTTTGTTACAAAGTTGGTGAACGTAAAGTGCAATTGCAGTTATATAAAACTGCAGAACTGTAACTGCATATTTACAGTAAGTTTCGTTTATCAGTTCCCCTTTGTGTACCTTGATTCCATTTCCTTCAGTTTTGCGTCGTTCGCCAGTGCTCTCTCTCTCCCTCTCTACTTCGTTTTCATCCCACCCCCTCTTTGCTTTTCCCAACTACGTCACCCACCGAATTCACTTTTGTTTGCTATTTATAGCTGCAGATTAACTGCACTCTGCAGCTAGAAAAATGGGGATAAAAAAGGAGTGAAATAGTTAGTGATTTGGTGGTTTGTTGTTCATATCTCTTTATCATATCGTTATCAGGGCAAGCCAACAGGCAGTCGTTAATAGAGCGAATTAACATGCGTTTTGCAATGTCGATCAGCTGATTCCCGATCCTTAATATAGTGATCGATTTACCTTATCTACAGGTTTACAAAACAAGTTTCCAATTTAGTTACTACATACATCTCACATTTCTGGCGTTTACCACTTTCCAGCTGCGGTGGTTCTGTCGTCTGAAGCGACCGGAATTCCCTACCAAATTTCGTACGCGAGTTCGAGTCCCCGCCCTTGCTTGTTGGCTTCTTTCGACGATCACCCACGTTATTTAGCCGTTAACTCCTTGGGCAACATTAATTTTTTTTCAATTTTTAACCTATACTTTCTATCATAAAAGTGAACAAAATTATACCCTTATTATCTTTTAATTATATTTACAGTGGAACTTCCATGAATATAAATAATCAATCCGTTTTTTTTTAACTTTCATGCATAGTTAACCTTCTGAATAGAACAAATCTAACCTTATACCCTTATATTATACCGATGACAAGAACTAGTTACTTTGGTGGAATTTAAATTTGTTTTACAATGTATAACAAAAGTAGTGATAGTTTGCCCATAAGTTCTTGTTTAACTCCCTAAAATTATGTATTTACTTTCATTATATTTTTACTTAAAATATAAACACCATTCTTTTTCATGCCGTCTGTATTAAGACGATAAAATACTTAAAATATTGTGTTCTATTATCGATATATAAATTTGTATACGATTCATGCAGAAAATAGTATTATTCCACACAACTTGATGAAAATCAAGTTACCTACTTGGAAGTCAGACTTGTTTTCGGTGGTTTTCTGTCCCACCCCCTTTTGTTTGTTCCTCATCGTACCTTCAATTCTCTCAGCTCTCCGGCTTCAACTAGTGACGTAATTTTAAGCGATGCAGTCGTCTTGTTTTGGTCTTATAAGAAATACACGCAAAGAAAACCGGTTTTCAATAGTTTACTTTTGTTTTCGGAACTGCGCCACACCAAAACAAACCCGCCATCTGCTGACGGACCCCAAACCCACCACCTTTCCCCAAGCTGGACTCTGCAATCATTATTTTAAGATGGGTCTGAATAGATAATCAGTGGCCGGGTATTATCGAACCTAGCTGTCTGGCCGTCCATATCAATGCGATCCAATGCGAGGTGACGAAAGCGTGCGTTTGCTTGTTTATGGCCAGCAGCAACTATAACTTCCGTCGCGGCCTTGACATGGTTACAACACTTACCCAGCTCCAGCAATTGGCCGCATAAACAAAGCATAAAAACGCACATGGAACAGAGCTCGTTTGATCTCATTCTAATTATAGAGCCCCCTTTTTGACTTTGCCCGAAAATGGTCGCGGCCACAAACGGTTCAGGCTTTTAAGCTTTCGAACTTTTTTATACTCTTGCAGAGAGTTTTATAATTTCAGCCAAAAGTCTTTTTTTAGAAAATTTCATTTTGGTCAAAGCTGTATATGTATTTTTTTTTTTATATTGTATCTCTTAATTTAATAAAGAACTTCTTTCACTTCTTTTGAATCTCATAATAGACGTTATTTCATAGGTTCGGTAATTGATATCATTTGATGTTTAATTGTTTTAGGAATTTTACGTAAAGCACGCAACATTAACTGTAACTTGTGATATATCAATATATTAACACCGATTGAACTTCATTTAAATCTTGGATTAATTTTCCTGTTTATCTGAATACAAATTTTAGCATGTTAATCTATCGACGAATTCATGACTACTTATTATCCTGAAAAATTATGATCTATCATGACATCTTAAAGTAAGCGTACTGCAATATACAAAAAGCGATTACTGAAATCTTATTTACATCATTTATTTGGGCATTTAAGTCTAGTAATTGTATAGTAAGACATTAAATATTTATCATTTACAATTGAAAAATGCTTTTCAAGTTTTCCGACTCTCCTCGGGGGATTTGATTACAACTAAAGTATCACGCCTCAGCTGTGTGAAGTGATGACATCACCATCATTGATGAATGGATGCGCTTTGCATTGGGCTTAGGGCCTGAAATGGCACCCACACGAATGTTCGCCCACCCGGGAACAGTGTTTCCTCACCGTTACAGTGGCTGGCGTTACAATTTGGCGGAACGAAAGTGGGTCAACTGGTTCCATTTGGGGACGCTATCAACACGCAACCTGTTAGATCGATAAAGAGGCCGGTGCCTTAGTTGTTGACCCAAATCTCTTACGAAAAACTCTAAATAAACAATTGTGTTCGTTTCAGAGGGGGACTCCTTTGCTGAGCCATGGGTCAGATCATGGGCTCCATGCATACGAATGTGGCGGAGGTGTTTGGCAACCGGCGGAAACGGAAGCGCAGCACGGACTCCACGTTGAGCAAGGACGACCAATCCCAGATGGACACCACACAGCCCAAAAAGTGAGTGGTTTCAGAATGGTATTAAACAATATATAATATTTCCTCCTTCCCCAGGAAGAAGCTTCTTACTACCACACAGTACATATACAAGGCTCTTTTTAAGGAGGAGAAGAACTCTGATGTGGCCGTAATGGCTTTGGACAAAGTCTGGCACCTGCACAAAGTCTACCTGAGCCAGAGTCCCTACTTCTACACCATGTTCAATGGAACGTGGCGGGAGGCGCAGCAGAATTTCATACAGATCGCGATCCTTGATGACCGGATCACCGTGGCCAGCCTGGATGCTGTCTTTGGATCTATGTACTCCGACGAAATCGAGATTGAGTCGGCCGATGTCATATCGGTCTTAGCCACGGCTACGCTGTTCCACTTGGACGGAATCATCGACAAGTGTGCAGAGGTGATGGTCGACAACATCAGTCCGGAGACAGCTATCCAGTACTATGAGGCAGCTTGTCAGTACGGTGTAGTTGGAGTAAAGAAGTCCACCTTCCAATGGTTCCAGATAAACCTGCTAAGCATCTACAGCAAGCAGCCGAACCTGCTGAGGCACATCTCAATCGAGCTGATGAGTGCCCTCACCGCCAGCCCAGATTTGTACGTAATGCAGACGGAGTTCTCGCTGTACACACTGCTGCGCACCTGGATGTTCCTGCGCCTTCATCCCGACTACGATCCAGAGGACCCGATACAGCGGGCGGAGGCGGTGGAAACGCACACGCCTAGCGGAGATGTCGTCCAGTGGGCTTACTTTACCAGTCGCATGGAGGAGCGCTCGTTCCTAGCCACGCCCGAGGGGCAGCCGTATGTAAGGGTCTTCCAGAAGCTACGAACACAGTACCTGACCAACCACTACATGGATCTGAAGATTATCTACAATGACAACATCATACCCAAGGAGTGGCTTTATCGGCACATCCACAACCACTGGGATGCCCTACTGCGGATCGATCACGGGCAGGAGGACTGCAGTCCCCAGCAGCTGGACAACGAGCAGTTCTTTGAGAGCTGCATGCGCTGTGGACGCATGTTGCTCGAACCTGGCTACCAAAAGTGGCGCTGGACGGGCTTTAACTACGGCATGGATCTCATCCTGATTATGGACTCGCGCAGACTGAACATTCGTCGCCACCACCGGCACGAGCACGAGCGTGTGCTCAGCCTGCAGACGAAGCGCAAGTTCATGGTCCGCACCACAGTGACCTCGATAAACGCCCAGCGCCAGGCAGTGTTCACCCAGACGTCCGAGATCTGCTCCCTTAGCCTTGAGAAGAACGAGGAGGTACCGCTGATGGTCCTTGATCCAAAGCTAGTACATCCTCTGCTTATCTCCATCAACATGCTAGTGGTGATGCCGCCTAATCAGAGTTTCAAGGAGATTGTTCCGCTCAGCGAGGACACGACGACGTCGCTGTCCATACCCATTTCGGAAATCGGAGCGGACTGCGAGCGACCACTGACTCCGTCCAGTGCCGACGATTCGGCTGTCTTTATTGGCGATTCGGAGCCCTCGACACCATCCTCGCCAGCTCCACGGGCAAGGATCACTTGGTCGGCCAGCGAAACGGACGACGTCTACGGCCAAATGACGTGTTGAGCACGAACATCAAAGCAGTACACCAACACCAGTACCAGTACCACCATTTTCTGTTCATTTACCCGCAGAGACCGGGACTCGTTGTAGTTGTAATTGTAAATTCGTTTTTCGCCATCGTGATCAGCTACGGCTTATCGATCTGATCTAAACGTTTGTACATTGAACTTTAGCATATCGGCGATCGTTTTGGTATGCGCAGATTTATATTTTTGTATATCGTTTACATCATTAGTATCTTGTAATAGCGCTTAACGTCATCTACTTGTTTAGAGTAGACGCACGCTCCTGTGCCCTCGCACAATATAGATGTTTCATATAGTTGTAAATTCGAAGTTTTAAGATTGAAGAAACGCTGTAAAGAAATTATGATTTAAGCGTCTTCGAATCCTTCTAGTTCAACGCATGTAATAACTTTTCTCTAACACATTTTTTACTCGCTTCAGTACGCACAGTAACAATTACCTTGGGCGATCATTTATTAAAGATTGCAATTAATTCTAGTCGCCCGTGTTTTTATTGTTATTCACGGTCTATTAGATCATTCAGCACGCATTGCTCCCAGGTCTTGATGCCGTTTATCAGCATCCACTGCGCCGTGCCCTGACATTCCAGCTCAGCAGCAGATTTCCGCAGCTTCCCAAGCAGCCAGTTGACCTTCTTGCTCCTCGATCGAAACGTGTAGCTGAACATGCGCGCGGCAGCGATGAAGGGCTCCTTTTCCGCCAGAGTCATGCACTTCCACACCCTGCTGCCCATTAGAGTTACCTGGCCCGGGGGTAAGTGGCAAAGCCTATCCTTGTAGCACTTCCGGAAGTGGGCCAGAAACCGAAAGAAGGGATTGCGCCCAGTGCCATCGCCTCGAAAGGCGAATCTGTCGCCACTCTTTATCGAATGTTTACTGATCGACGTCGCCTTGGAGACAAGGCAGCAACATGCCGTCTTTCCCGTACACATTTTTTCAGCACGTCCCATTTCGGGGAATAATTTTGATTATATCTGATTAAAAAACTCTGAAAGATACTTGTTTACATATGATTTTATTTGAATAACAATTAATTCAAAGTACATATCCCCGGATAGTTTAACAATTTAATTGTTTGCATTTAACAACGGAAAATTTAATTAATTTAACTAGTTCCTTACTGACACCAAACAAATTTGCATTCGAATTGAGTATAGAATATTCGTCGGAAAGTTTTCCGGATCGAGGAATACAGTTTAGTAGTAAAAAAGTTCGGGAAAGTTTGTTTCGTAGATTGGCTTCTCGTTGCTAGCTTGCAAGCTAGCGGCCTTAGTGTCGCTCTGGGTGATTTGACGCTCCACGGCCAGCGAGTTAAATAGCTCGTTCAGGCGGTTCTGGATTAGATCGTGCTGGAAATAAAAGAAAAGCACGATATTAACATATTTTTTAGGTATTAATTAGTTTAGTTAAATCAACATAAATTAAACGTTCTTGGGGTGGTGAGTATATGTATTTTGTATTTAGCCTATAAAATAATTATTCAGAAAATAACATTTTTTTATACTCCAAAAACAATTAGACAATCATTATCACTTTCAAGATACAAAAAAAAAACAAATATATATATATTTGCCCAAGTGGAATGCAAAATGGCATCTACAAAATTTTCAGTCGATCACGACGACCGGTGTGAAGGAACTCATTCTGGTGGTTGGTGTACCAGCTCTGCATTAAGGTATACATATTATATATTATAAAAGCCACCGATTAACAAATAAATTACAGTGTGCTTAATGGAAATTACTATAAAAACGGACAAGTGCCAGAAGGTCAGAGCGACGGAATTTATTGGAGTTCTTTGGTGAATCGCCAGGAATCGCCGGGACTTAATATTTTAAGGTTTTAAAACCTTCTCAAAATCTCTAGACTTTTGGAGTACACTACGTACCTTGGGTTCTGTGCGTCTTATCAGATCATCGAACTCGCCTTCGCGGAAGGTGCGAACGATCTGCATCTGGCGCTCACGCTGCTCCCGCTTGACAGTCTCCGTCGGCTCGGCCAGAGCCCGCTTCATGGCATCAAAATTGAACTCTGGCGCCAGCAGCTTCTTGCATACGCCCGGGGAACTGCTCACGCTGTCTCCATCGCCGTTGTAGACGGTTAGATCCGCCGAGCTGTTACGCTGCGTCAGTTGGTTGCTTACTGACTCCACCCAAGAGTGGCGGTGTCCGGGATGATCGGTCTGGTTAAGCGCATATGGAGCCCCCGTGTTCAACCGCTGCGCATCCATGCCCGCGTTTTGCAGGCATTCACCCAGGGCCAACTTGTCAATAGCAAGATGCGGCAGCGAAAGATTTAAGATCTTCCCTGACATCTTTTTGGGCTCCAGCAGCGGGGGTAGATAGTGGGTGGCCTCCTCGCGCCGTGCATCGACGATCTTTTGGGCGTACTCCAGCAGGTTGTTGATGCCGCTCACCCGCGAGATGAGCACCAACAGGCCAATGGAGATGGCATGCAGGCTGCACCTATGCACAGTTCCCAGGGTGTCCACGGTGTTGGCCACCTGCTGGATGCTACAGGAGGTAAAGCGATTATGGATAAGTAAAATTATGTAAAGTACCGTAAAGGCAACCTTACCCAAGAATAAACAAAAGGAACTCCTGCACGGTCTCATTGCACGACATCTCGACGATGAGCAGGGCGGCGGTGTTGAAGCTGGAGGACAGGGCGTCAACCCGATCCGATAGCGCCATGGAGTCGATCAGCGCCTGCATGATGTTGGCGCCGTACTTATGCGTGAAGATGATGTCAGAACGCGAGGGCGGCTCCTGGGAGAGCGCCGGGTATGGCTTCACGCTGACGCTGCTAAGCACCTGCTCGTTCTGGTGGCGGTCGAGCAGAGCCTGCAAGATTTGCATCACAACCATGCGTGTGGGATCGTGTGGAGCGCGTGCCATCTTGAGCAGCGGCTGCAGGAAGGAGGCTGGAAAGGCCTTTTCAAAGGAGACGGTGCTGTACTGGGTACCCACTTTAAGCAGGGACTTGAGCAGGATGTTCTGCAGCATCTGATCGCCCTTGCTCTTCTTGGACAGATCCGGCACAGTGTTCATGATGAACAACATGATCTCAATCTTTTGATAGTCGGGATGATGGTTGGCAAACTCGCCCAGAGCGTTAATCAGTGCCTCTTGGTACTGCGACTCCTCGGGTGTGATTTCGCTGGTTGTGCTCACGCTGGTCCGTAAGTGGGTCAACAAGTTGTTGATAATGTCTAGTGCCGAAGGTCCAACACTCTCGCCTGCTGCTATGGCGATGATCTTCGACAGAACTACGGCCAGCGAGGTGCGCGTCTTGGGCGAGGACTTAAAATTGTTGTCCAGATGCTGCATCAGAGTTTCCACTACGGTGTAAGAATACTGCGGCTGTATGGAGATCATCACGATGCGGAACGTGTGAATCGCAAAGGTGTTAGGCACCCACAGCTCATGTCTGTCCAAGTGGCTGTAAATAAGAAAGGTAAACCCCTGATTAGCTACGTGTAACTATGTTTCCGGGTGCACCACTTACGTCAGCAACGGCTTAAGTACGCTGCGAATGTGTCCGAAGGAGGCGCGACCCACCAGCTCCCGGAGCACCTCTTCGGCCAACGCCGGCGGTGTCACATTGGTAGCGTCCTCCACGGGCGTAAGATCCCCGGACTGCAGCAAAAGAAAATACATTAGTATCGCATTCTATAAAGACGGTCTAAGTGGCTAATCAGCGTTCACTATGTAATATGCTTATGTAATGGAACAATTCGATTCGATTATTACCGCCAGTAAATTTTTCTTCACGAACATAACGTTTACACAAAACTGTTTGGTTGTTGTTGTGTGTTGGTTGTGTTGTGGTTGTTTGGGTTTGGTTTGCATTAACAAAATACACGAAAACGAAATGCAAAATACATAAAAATTAGTACAATAATTGGCCAATGGGACAGACAACTGGAATGGATGGCTGCATCCATCTCCGAACGGCTGTGCAGGGCACAAAACCCCTAAGCACCCACCTGCATGTTGAACAGCAGCGAGGGTACAATCTTCTCCATGTGCTCCGCCGCCCAGATGTTTTCCACCAGATCGTCGGACACCGTTTTTCGAATGACCCCCTGCAAGCCCTTGATTCCCGCCAGACGAAGACTGTCCCGCATGCTAGCCGCATCGCTGTGGCACATCGAGGAGAACTTCGATATGAAGAAGTCGTAGCGTCTATGGTAGGATGGTGTGTCCTCGTTGATGTTGGCAAACTTCACAAACTAAAAGTAAAGGGGCGGGATTAGAGCCTAGTTTGGGGTGATTTAAGGTAGGATTTTACCGAATTTGTGGCCATTATCTTGAGGTTGGGGTTTGAATCCTCCAGCAGCTTCTGAACCATGCGCAGGAAGGACTCCACAAACAGATTGAGCGTGGTCTGTGCATGACAGGCCTGCAGCAGCAAGTCCATGGCCTCCATGGCGATCTCGGCCAGCCTGGGGGATTACCCAAATTAGATGATTCCCTAGACAGTTGTACACCCACTTACTTATAGCGCTTCCTGTTAATGTCCTTGGTGGCCTTCTGGTACAGGTACTCGCCAATTCGGTCCAGCTTGTCCGGCGAGCTCAGTGAGTAGAATGTCAGCTTCTCCATGTTGGACTTGACCAGTCCGTCCTCCGGGTTCACCGGGAAGATGTTGTCCACAAGGCGCTTGTAGCGCGGCCTGAGCGCCGAGCAGCATCCGCAGCAGCCTAAAAGAGCGCAAGGAAATGCACAGGGGTTAGAGGGATTGGGCAGGCAGACGTGGATGCAGCGGTAGGTGAACATGGCGCCACCGCTCCGCTGGTAAGAGTGATGGTGGTGGTTGTGGTGTGAAAACCGAGTCGGATCGACTGGGTGCGACCACCATTTTCCGCTTAATCTTATCGCGATAATTGCTCTAGTGGACTACAGTTTCGCTGTTTGAGTGATTGGCTCATCGCTGGTTGGGTGATGGCTTCCGCTGCCCGTCCTGCCCATCCGGCCCCTTAGAACGACACAAAACTCCGGGTCAGTCAATCGATTTGTAGGTGTCGTCATAGCTGGCAATTCGCATTGACTGGTGGCGAGGTCATCTGGTTGAATGGTTCGCGGCACGCTAAGCGAATAGCACCTGTGCCGCCGACCGCTTACCAGGCATTTTGGCGTCTTGGGGTCTTTATCGGGGCATTAGATAATAAAACGCTGCGATAAAAGAGCGCAGGCAATCACTTTTCCTTTGTTTTTCTTTCGTAGGTGAGACACTCTTGGCTAACTTATCGATAGGAACGCAGTGTGACCGTGCGAGGAGAGCATGCAAATAATGCTTAGCATAGGAATGTAAAAACACTGTCGTACTGTAAAATAAATATTTCTTCTGGAAATCAAGAATAATGCCCACTGTGCATTTTTAAATGATTGGGATCTTCGTGTGTTTTTATATTTTCAAGATCAAATTTATATTAAATGTTTCTGTGTTGTGATAACTATTTACTAAGCTTTTTAATAAAATGTAAATATTGATAGCGATTTCAAATAAAAACAAGAAAAGAAAGCTAACTTCGGGCGGACCCGATTGGTTGGCCAAAAATAAAACCAATACAAAATCCCAACTTCCTAACTTTAAAAACACCAAAGTTATGGCATTTCCAATCGTTCAGTTATATGTAAGCTATTGGATATAGGATATATATGATTGAACAAAAATAAAACCCAAAGAAAATCCCAACTACCTAACTTTAAAAACACCAAATCGTTCAGTTATATGGTAGCTATATGATATAGTCGCCTGATCCGGCTCGTTCCGACTTATATACTACCTACAATAGAAAGACATTTTTTGGGAAAGTTTCAAGATGATAGCTTTAAAACTGAGGGACTAGTTTGCGTAGAAATGGACGGACGGACGGACAGACGGACATGGCTAGATCGACTCTCCTGGTGATGCTGATCAAGTATATATATTTTACAGGGTCGGAAATGTCTCCTTCACTGCGTTGCAAACTTTTGACTGAAATTATAATACCCTCTGCAAGGGTATAACGAGAACGGAAGCCAGCATTGACAAGCCGAAGTTGTAATACCCTTGCAGGAAAATGTTTGCCATCTCAAGCCTAGTATCCAGATCGACGAAAACCGAACGCCAGTCATGAGAGAGAGCGAGAGGCAAACAGCTGGCGTTCACTTTTCGTCGGGCCTTTTTTTCACGTCGGTCTCCTGATCGACGAAAAAAATACCAGAAAATTCCATAGCGTTGCCAGTCTGCGGAAATTAACTTTGGGTGAACCCTAGCGAAAAGATTAAAAAATTTATTCTTTTGGCGTGCGCTTCTCACTGAACATTATAAGAAATGGAGGGAAAAACTCAAAAAACTCACAAAAGTCGATTGCAGGTGTTTACATGTGAGGACAAAATAACATTAATACTATCTGGGGTGCCTCTTGTCAGAGCAAAATGTTTTTTAGGTCCAGAATGTACGAAAAAACACAATAAAAGTGCAGCTATGAACTTTAAATTAGCAAATAATTATCAGTAAATTAAAAAAAAACAACTGTTAAATTTAAATTGTATTGTTTTTAAATATCTTTGTACAGCGGCAGACTTGTCTTGCCAAGGTATTTGGTAATATCATTTAAAGGCTCTTTCCCGCAAATACGATTTTTGAATTTTAACTGCTTGTCAACAAACCCAGCTGATTGACAGTACGACCGTAGCACGCTTAAATCTGATGAACTCTCGAAACTTTGGTCACACTGGAAAGATTAAAGTTTTTACGCTAGCGTAATCGTTTGTCGATCTGGATACTAGGCTTAAGCCTAGAGAGAGCGAGAGGCAAACAACTGGCATTCACTTTTCGTCGGGCCTTTTTTTCACGTCGGTCTCCTGATCGACGAAAAAAATACCAGAAAATTCCATAGCGTTGCCAGTCTGCGGAAATTAACTTTGGGTGAACCCTAGCGAAAAGATTAAAAGCCTAGTATCGAGATCGACAAACGATTATGCTAGCGTAAAAACTTTAATCTTTCCAGTGTGACCAAAGTTTCGAGAGTTCATCAGATTTAAGCGTGCTACGGTCGTACTGTCAATCAGCTGGGTTTGTTGACAAGCAGTTAAAATTCAAAAATCGTATTTGCGGGAAAGAGCCTTTAAATGATATTACCAAATACCTTGGCAAGACAAGTCTGCCGCTGTACAAAGATATTAAAAAACAATACAATTTAAATTTAACAGTTGTTTGTTTTTAATTTACTGATAATTATTTGCTAATTTAAAGTTCATAGCTGCATTTTTTTTGTGTTTTTTCGTACAATTTTGACCCAAGAAACACTTTGCTCTGACAAGAGGCACCCCAGATAATATTAATGTTATTTTGTCCTCACATGTAAACACCTGCAATCGACTTTTGTGAGTTTTTTGAGTTTTTCCCTCCATTTCTTATAATGTTCAGTGAGAAGCGCACGCCAAAAGATTAAATTTTTTAATCTTTTCGCTAGGGTTCACCCAAAGTTAATTTCCGCATACTGGCAACGCTATGGAATTTTCTGGTATTTTTTTCGTCGATCAGGAGACCGACGTGAAAAAAAGGCCCGACGAAAAGTGAACGCCAGCTGTTTGCCTCTCGCTCTCTCTCATGACTGGCGTTCGGTTTTCGTCGATCTGGATACTAGGCTTTAAACTAAAAAAAAACAACTGTTAAATTTAAATTGTATTGTTTTTTAATTTCTTTGTACAGCGGCAGACTTGTCTTGTCAAGGTAGTTGATAATATCTTTTAAAGGCTCTTTCCCGCAAATACGATATATGAATTTTAACTGCTTGTCAACAAACTCAGATGATTGATAGTACGCCCGTAGCACGCTTAACTCTGACGAACTCTCGAAATTTTGGTCACACTAAAAAGATTAAAGTTTTTACGCTAGCATACTCGTTTGTCGATCTGAGTACTCTGAGTTTTGTCGCAAAGATCAGAAGCCTAACCAGGTAATAGACTAAAATTCTGATTGTATACTGATTTTCTTATTAAGTAAAATATATATTTTTTTTATGATATTACTTAAACAAAAATATTAAAAGACGAACCAACATTTAATTTTTACAGTGAATCCTTTTCTTTTTAAAAAGTAGTATATATATATGGTATAATTAAAACTATTTTATCGGGTTTTGTAGAAAGGCTTAGCCCAAGGAATAGGCTTGTATACTCACAGCTCGGATCCGTGCATTTCTGCACGAAGCTGTCGAAGAACTCCGGCAGTTCCGGTGGCTCAAAGCAGCAGCGAATGAGGGCCATTTTTGGATGCGTGTGTCAGCGAATATAGATCCCCCTCCGCTCCAGGACGCTGACCATGAACTTTGGACGAAAAAAGCGCGAAACTTTGTTGCCCCGCACAGGTTGTTGTTGCTTCAGGTCAGCTGGTAGCGCGACTAACGGGACGAAAGCTCGGATTCACTTGCCACGGAGCTTTTTATGGCCATTGTGACCAGCTTATATCACAGGGGGCTTCACTTTTTGGCCTGGCCAAATGATGCCATTCGCACATTTTTGGTATGACATTTGGTAATGAATACCAATGCGACGGTAAATCTGTATTGTCCTACGTTCTCTACTTACACTGTTTAAAAAGACAGCCGTCTTGGAAAACTATAATAGATTAATAAAGCCTATAAACACGCGTTAAATAAAACGCTAACCGCACTCAGAGAGAACAACAAACAGAATGGAAAATGTGTTGCGGGAAATGTGTTTTTCGCAAGCTCCGCGCACTTTTCGGGTTTCCTCCACAAAGCTCCCCAGAGGCTTAAAACAAAGCTCAGGGGAGACATAGAGCTTTTCGCATCCCGCTTTTCATTCATAAAATGCGTTTTAATGGAACGTCCAAAAAAAATTCTAACCCTCGCTATGTTTACCGTTATGCGGCGTACAATTAAACACTCGAAGGCGGAATGCAAAACGAACACTTGACTATTGGGGAAAGTGCACTGAACGAAATCTGCATTTTTTGAGGTTCCATTTTATATTTTAAGAAGATGTGTAATTAAATCTTTTTAGTAATATTTGTGTCTCTCAATGATAAAAGAGATGATTAAAATTGGGTACCGGTTTGCACCACCCTTACCATTTCTATCAGTGCATTTACTTTTATAAAGTTCAAGTTAAAATGCAATTTTTCAAAAATGTAAGCCTGAATATTACTGTTTAAGTTTATAAAAATTATGTTTGTAAAAACTTTAAACTATTTATGTAACAAGGATATCCATAATTTGATATACATAATATTGAGTTATATACGACTGTTTTTTTCTTTGTGTATAGCCAAAGAGTGCTTCACACGCCAGTATCGTGGGTTGACAACTTTATTAAACCAAAATGGGTTCCTTTGATATGGAAGAGGGGTACGGATTGAAAGGGTGGAGTGGACGTGCTTTATAGTTTCTTGACCGACGATGACGATCGATGATTTATTTGTATGTGCTGCTTATTTCTCCGACTTTTTGATTAATTACTGTGATATTCAAATATTCAAGTGTGTGGCTATAAACGCGCAAATGTATGAAAATGTGAATACAGAGAGGCTTTAAAAAGTAGAAACAGCTGTCACATAAAGTGAATAAGCATGTATCAAGTATTTTCAAGTAAAAGATGTTAACTTCTTTCTAAAAGTTAAATGCAATTAGGCGAAATTATCGTTGAATTTCTCTCAGAGTTATATTTTAACTAAGTTTAAACATTCAACTCGGTTGTAAAATATTCAGACGTTTACGGCTTGATCCCATAACTGTCTGACAAAAAAATGGACAATGGAAAAACCGAGAAACAGAAGTGGTACTGTATTTTGGTTAGGAGATGTTCTAGCGCTAAGTTTTGAGCATATTTTACGCTTTGTTTACCTTTGTGGCCTGGGATTAGCGCCCTGCTCGATCGTATCTAGAAGATGAATTAATTAGTGCTCGGCTTTAATGACTAGTGATTGATGAGTGGGAGTGAACCGCGCGGCGGCGGAGGGGAGGGGAGAGGGCGCAGGAGCACCTGGCAGAGGGTCACCGAACAGAAGCCAGTGGAAACTGGTTGACAGACGGAACAGGCAGGAACATCATTTTCATATTGGCCAGCGCGTAGGAAAACATCCCAAGAATGTTTGGGCGATCTGGTTTCACTTGTTTTCGAGTGAGTACTCGAACCTTGATTTGATTCATATTCGCAAAACGAAAGACTTCAGAACACGAACTGGCTCTCGATCGCTCTCCGCAAACACCGGCTACTTGTTGCTGCGCCACTTGTTACCTCGACTTAAGCTCTCTCTATCTCTCTTTCTCTGGGGCTCTCTGCTCCGAGCTTTGGCAGCGATGTTGGCCAAAACGTTGGCTCTGGACTTCAGTCGGCTCTCAGACGTACTCGCGATCACTTGGGCCAGAGAAAAGCCTGCGATTCAGCTCTGTAACAAAACGAAACTGCGTCGCGTTCGCAGTTGCCAACAATAAAATATTAAAAAAATAAAATCAAAAACAAACGAACTGGCCAGCGCCCATCTGCCAAAGAGGATATATCGTTCGATCCTCCCTGCCAATACCATATAAAGTTAAAACAACCAACGACCATCGGCACGTCCATTCAACCGTTCAGCGAAACCCACGCAAAACGACACAAAATCTGAAGCACAAATCGTGATAAATTTTCGCTAAATTGTGCAAACGTTTTTCGACTAATTAAAATTTGACGTGCATTCCAAAACTCCAACTTCGACCGCCTTTGGAGCGAATAATATAAATTGCAAATAAGTAAATTTTCGCGACGACACTTGGCAAGTGAAATAATAACAACAAACGGGGAACAAAAGCCGCAAATACGAACCCACATCAAATACAAAATAAACGTAATTAGAACTGCGCAAATTACTTAGAACTGCAAAAACGTTTGTTCTCCCCCACACTAACGCACGAGGAATGCTGTTTTGAGGTGAGTCGACGATCGTTTTGTACAGTAGAACCACCCTAAAACCGCCAGCTAACGCCGTAGATGCTTCTGCTCTGATAACCGAATATAACTGAAACCGAATCGGGACTCCGGACTACCCCTACTAAAACCAAGCTTCTGTGCGATTCTTCCAGCGATACTCTTGAATAATTCAGCCTCGGATCGTAATCGCAATAACGATCTGCAGTGGGCTTTACGACCCCCGAATAGTGTCCCAGTTACACACTTTCGTGGGTGTGTGTGACTGTTCCATATCCGTATATAGAATAGAGTCGCCAACGCATTAACGCCGAATGTGAGTCAGAGTAATAGTTGAAGTTTCTGATTGATCCGCTCAACCTTTCGCCCGATCTGGTTAATTGGAAGTCATTTTCGAGTTCTGCAAAGAAGATCTTTTTGCCGTCTACTTTCTTTCACCATTTCTTGGCCCCTCTCTTTCCGGGCAACATTAACATTAACATTAACAAATACACTTAACAACCTTCGGCGGGTCTTTTGAATGGGGATGCAAATTAATAAGCAATGGCCAATTCTAATGTTAATAAATACTCGACCGAGTCCGCAAATGCGAGCGTCTTTATTGTTTTGGGCGGAAATAGAATTCTGAAGGCCTCGCTTAACTGAATGCAAATATTTTTCAATGATGACGGACGAGTTTAGTGAAAGTTAGCGTTTTCGAAACGAGAATCTTTCAGGTCTGCTCACCCTCAGCAATCTATTTATTGGTTCTTACGAATTAGCATTGCAAATGCGAAATTTTCATTAGCTTTGGCTTTAATTCGATTTGGAATTTTATATTTATAGGTGTTGTGTGGTTTTTTGGCAAAATATACATAAGTAATTGGCCAGCATCGGCACATTTGAATTCAGGTTCAGGCTATTTGACATTCATTATCGAATTGGAATCGAAAACCTTATCGCCAGGGAGTTAGTGTTCAGCCGAATCAGTCTCGAAGCAGACATATGTATTCTAAGCCCTACAGAAAATAGAAAAAATGGATCCGAAGAAGATGTTAACCTGGTTCTTTGGCCTACCATCGGTGCGATACGCGCAGATCTTCATCGTCGTGGCAGGCGATCTGCTGGCCCTGTCAAATCTATATCCCAAGCATTCGCAATATATCTCGCGGCCTTTTCTGCTCTGGCAGGATCTCCAAGAGGAGGACAAAAGCCACTCGGACTAAGGACGCCTCTCCATTTCTAATTCTCTTAAATTCGTTAATGTGCGTGGGAGACGGTTTATTGCCCCAAAAGATTCGAACAAACCAACCTTGAGTTTCAATGCCAATGCCAGGCCCATGACGTCACTTGTATCTGGATGCCCGAAGCTTCTTAAATATATAATGTATATATGTATGTCTCTGTAGGTGCCTTGGTAAACACCTCGTTCTCGTTTTGTTAGCTGCAGCTCAGGATCCCGAATGCGTCGTGAGCCTCTTCAAATGCCCGGCCAAATTAACTCGACTCCTCATTAAAGTCCAAAAATTCGAAAGTTTCGACCGCCGTCGTCTGGAAATAAACGTCAATTTAAACGAAGCCTCGGATCGGGAGGGACGCATTCAGGGTGGGGGTTGGTTGGCGGTTGAAAAAATTGAAAATTCTCAAAAAGCCGCTTTTGTTGATGTGGCCAAAAAAGGTCTACAGCCTTGCCTTGTATGCAGTCCTACGGCTTGTTTCATTTTCGTTTTTGGGAGTTGCGTTGCCTCCGTATTATCTTGTTTTCAGTTTCCAGCTCTCCGATATTTTTGTTCGTTTTTTCGGGCTGCCGTTTTTGGTGTGCATGCGTCAAGGATGATTTGTATTTGTGCATGAGGCGATGCCAGCATTTCGATTTTCTGTATTTAATTTGTATTCGATTTCGTTTGTGACCCGGGGAGCTTCCTGCTTTGAGTCAGTGTCCGTGTCCGGCTTTTAACACGTACTCCTACGACGCGACGCGGGTTCAGTAATTAGTCACCGCGATCAAAGACCGTCGCCGCCAGAGAGTTCATTCTCGGAACTAATGCAGCTGTTTGCTTAGCACCAACAAGCGTGCTCGGTTCTTAGATAAGTCTGGGGACTGGGGCTATTACGCTAGTTTCAATATCAGACTCAGTCGAAGTCATCGTTTATTTTCCACATAACAATTCAAACAAATGCATACAAATCATTAAAACTAAACAATGGAAATTTGCTTTGAGCCCAGTCTGGGTTTTTATTTAGGTCAGTTTTCTTACAACGATTAGTGTGAATTTTATGATGACAAGTCGTTTAGTTTTTATGCACTAACTAACTCGAGTGAACTTTTGAAATAAAATATAAAAAGTAAGAGTTATATTTAGCATTTCCAAAAAATGTTCGCTTTGACCTGAAAAGTAATGAAATTAACATGGTAAAGCGGTTCTTGCAATGAGTAAGCCAACCAGTTGAAATTTATTAATCGTAAACTGACCTAAGGCATTCAAAGACCATATATCAAATTCCAACAGAGTTTTTGTAATGCCTAAATTAAGGATTGTGTTAAATCACACATTTTCTTCCCGATTCGTTGGTCGATTCGGCTTGGTTTCTATAACCCACTCCCTGGTGACCTTACGCTTATGCGATCGAATGGAAGTGCGAGGCGATCTTCGCAGCTCGCCGCACATTCACTTTGGCATCGTGCAGCTTTAATTGCCCATGGGGGTTCAACAGCCAAACAAAAGCCGGGCAAACTCACAAAATGGCTTTAAAAATCAATGTCTGTCAATGTCTGTGGCGCAATCGGCCTGAAAGCGCCGTCGATCGCTGATTTTTTAACTGTTGACTTAAGCGGCAGTGTTAACAAATTATTTGATTTGGTCGCATTGGATTTAAAAGCCCAAACATCGGCGGCTGGCATTGGGACTCTTCCGCGGAAGTCGGATCGCGGGAATTGAATCGAATCGGATCGAATCGGACGGAACGGTAAATGGCATACGACACTTCACAGACCGCTGCGGAAGTACTTGGGTCTCAATTGGGTTTACTTTTGCGCCTTCCCCCGCAAATTAGCGGCATTTGACACGCTCGTTTGGCTTAATTTGCTCTTTTTTCGGGGCCCCAGAGTTCAAAAGCTGACCTTTCTGGGGGATATCAAGTGTCGCCGGGGCAAAAAGCAGGTGCAACTCGACGCCCTGGGAAACAGGTAAACGGCAACTCTGGGAAGCTGGAAGAGCCCGAAGTCGAAATGGATTTTCGGGCTCTTGTTTTTTGGGGTCCGACGGGCTTTCAATGAAGTCATTAAATTGATGTATTGGCCGATAGTTTCGCCCGTTTCGCTCTGTTTGGGGCGCTTTCATCTCGAGCCAATTACGAATTTCTAAGAATCGGATCGCCCCCAAGACGTGGGCCGTTCATCATGATATCATTTGGCCGAGCGACACTGCTACATGCACATAAATTAGGTGTAAAACAGGCCAGTAAAAACTGAATCGATTATGGCCGAAATGGTAATGAGACGCGATTTGGTCTATGACGATGGGTCGTCATCATCATTGCCTTATCACGTACAGCGGCCCCATCTGAAGTGGACTGGACTGGACTGGACTCGAGTTCGGGTTCGAGTGGAGTGTCGTATTCAAAGCGAAGATTTGTAACGCTTTCATAATGCCATAAGTCCCGTGCCCCCATCCACCCCCCGAATTACCCAATTGAGGGGCACAAAACATTACCCACAAAAACGTACGAAAGGCCGTCGTGTTGAAAGCGTACTTTGTATGCCAGTCCGACGAGTATGCGACTTTGATTCGCGGTCAACAACATTGGCCAGGCAATGGAAATGGAACCGAATCGAACTGCATATCAATGAACTCTAAGCCAGCAACACTCTGCTGCCCGGACACGGACAATCGAAGCCCCAACGAAATCGAATCTAACGCGGATCAATTAAGCGATCTGCAAGCTGAAATTAGCATAAATTACGATTTAGCTACCGTTAGCCGGACGACCGGCTTTAATTACCCCGGGAAAGTGAAACCATCCGGAGGTCTTATGCAAGGCGGAAGATGGCGCATGCACCGTTTGGTTATGACATGCACTACAGACCCAAAGAAGGCAGCTCTGGCAGCCAAGCCAGCATTTGGCTAAAACCGCCAGCTCCCAGCCAGCGTCGCATCGCGTGCAAGTTCGCCCTTTTCCCACTCAACGAGACACTCGATTTCCTTGGCTCCGGGCCGCTTTTTCTGTTTTTTTCTGGCTTCAAGATGAGCCGGCTGACCTTTGCCACCGCGCTTGATTCGTTGCCGGAAACTTTTGACGCTGCCTCCTTTATTGATTTCCCAGGGAAAGCTTCGTGTTTCGTGGATTCTCTGGCCAATAATTGCGCACAATTGTTGGCGAATTCAGCGATAACGAGCGAAGAATTCAACAGTCAGATGGTTCAGTTGGAGTGATGGGGCCGAGGAGTGGCGCCAGGAGTTGTCCTGAAGTGAGAAAATTTCACGTGAGAATTAAAGCAATGTTGAAGGTTGGGATTTTAATAACTTTTTTTTTTAGTGTGTGCTATGAAACAAAATGTTTAAGATAGTTTACTCAGTTGGTCAACAAAGGAACACAATACGAAATGTAAGACAATTTGATTGGGGATTAAATTCCAGAATGACAATTTCCCAAATCCTAATTTCTTTGAAACGAATTTTAAACACATATTTATTTTAAGTTAGCCAACCTGTCTTGTTTTTGCCACCTTTCTACTAAGTAGTTACAAGTTTTTCTAATTGAGGTCAAGTGTCCAAAGCGCAACTTAATGAAGAAGGTACAGCTTTTTCACAAGGGAACCACTCTTAATGTTAATTTGTATTTTATTTTGTTTGGTGGCACAAACATTTTGAAAAATCAAAAGTGAAAATATTCTTATCATTTGTTCGTTACATTTTAAATCACCCAATCGTTTGGAATATTTGACGTTTCCCCTCCAGTTTTACATATTTTGCTGTTGGGTTCGCATCTACCCGTCTGGTCGCATTTTAAGCGATCGTTGACTTATGATCGATCGATCGATCTGAACTCTCTACTGTCCAATCGCGGCGGTGCCTAATTGATTTCCGTGCAGGTTAGGAGTCGCACAGCCAGCAGCTATGACATGGATAGAATCCAGCGCTCCATCACCTCCGATATACTTACACTCCCAGGGCTAATTATGAGTTCGAAAAGTGAAATCTTTTGTCTTCTTTCGCGCCCGCCGGCGATTCCAGACCGCTCGGCATTATTAATCATGCAAAAAATACCCAGACATGTAAGAGAAGAAATTGATTTACATTTTTCGCTGGCTGGGAACAGCTTGCAATTATGCTATCGACACTTGCCGCACCGCACGCAAAAGTTGCCACGTAATGCCGCACAGATTAACCTTCTAACATACATAGTGGCCTAAGTCCGAGTGTGAGATACTGGCACAAAAGGGAAGCTTCCTCCTCCCGGCCAGTATGAATTCAGATACAGATACAGATACAGTTTAGCTGGCTAACAAAGCGTGAAAACGACAGCGGAGCGGCAACAAAAACGATGACAGACAATGTGACCAAGTTTGGCATTGGTTGGCAGAATCAGTGTCGTTGGCTAAAAGGGGTTAAAGAACGTTCAACCGAGAATAATTATATAGTTGTTGATTCCAAAAATGTTACCAAACTGCTAAGGTCGAATTTCTAGATCAGTAATATTTTCTTTCGGTATGAAAAGTTAAGAAATGTAATTTTTCAAATTTAACTTTTTCGATAAAAAGTTTGAAATAAGAAAACTATTAGTTTGACTACCTTTACAAATATGTAATTTATTAGGGAAAATTACAAAGCTTTAGATGGAACGATTCGATTCCAATTCCAAAAAGCTAACGGTAATTTTTTACTGGGAATTAAATGTTATTATTGTATAAAGACAAAAGTCAAGATTTTGTGGCTTGACCAATTTTCTTGCCCTTAAAAACATGGTTTGAAAACTCAATTTTCAATTCAAATTTGGTCTTAAGACTTGTGGTCGGCACTTTTTTGTTTGATCTGAAAAAGTCTTCGTTCTTACTTAGTTTGGTTAAAGCTTAGCCAAGCTCTAATATAATTCCAACCCCCCTCCTTGACGCCAATGTGTGCGATTGTGAGTGGGCGCTGGACAATCGCCAGACAATCTCCGAGCGGGGAACTTGTCATCGTCATCATCTGGCGAATGCCACACGTACATAGATGCCCGCATAGATGTCTCTAAATGGGAGTAGCAATTACTAATTTCCTTAGTAAAGCCCTCGGCTCAAGGGGAATTTAGTTGTAAGACCTGACAATACCCACAACGCCAGTTGCCAGGGTCTCAGGCCCGAGCCATACCAGACCAGACCAGACCAGACCAGGCCAACCAAGCCAGCCGAACGCACTGGCATTGGCCTGGCCCAAACTCTCGATTCGCGATTCCCCATTCTCGATTTGCGACTCCTGGCCAAAGACAGCGCCGGCGCGTTCTTTGCCTGTCCGCTCGTCTCGGCCGTCTGGAGCACTGGGTATTGGGTATTGGGTATTGGTACTGGGCATTGGGTATTGGGTATTGGGCATTGGCCGGTCGGCCCGCTGAGGCAGCAGCGGCATTCACTCACAGATGCCTCGGCATAGATATCGAAATGCAATTAAGTATTTGCCAAAGTCGAAGACGCGAACGAGCGCCACCAACAAAGCGGCGGAGCGGCGAGGCACGCATGTAGAAATGTTTCCATCGCTAGACAACGTCCAGTTGGCCCGGCTCCTCCGCTCCAGAGGGAGTTGGATCCAGAATTCAGCATTTCAGGGGGCTGTGGGCAGCCGGGGCTGCTCTGATCTTTGCATAACATGGACTTTGAATGGCCACAGGGCTTGGCCATACTTACAAATTGGACTACACCTTCATTTTCACTTCTATACGAAAGGCCGCGCTGGCTGAGACACTGCGAGAAAAGAGTGCAAGTGAGAAAAACAAAAAATGTTATAGTAATTTGTAAACTTTTAGCTAGATATTTTATTTTATGCTTGATAAATATTGTAAATTATTCAATAAAATTTATAAATTTATTTATGTATCAATTAATAGGTTATCATTTAACAAATCATTTTTAAAATTGTAAATTTTATTAATTATTTACCACATTGTTTAAGGACTGTTCATCATTAATTTGGAAACTTTCCTTATAAATTTATATAACAAAATTTAAATTTAGATAGAAATTTTGTTAAAATAATTTATTTATAAGCCCTTACGGGAAAATATTTATTAAAATATATTGAGACTGTCCTTAGAATCTCTTTAATACTAAAATTTCCCAAAAATGAATAAATTGAAATCGAAGAAAATTGTAGCAATAGTAGTAAAGTGGAATGAAAAAATGTCTTAAAGGGAACTAATAGAATTGTTTAACCTTTTTAATTTTTAAATAAAGTTAAATGATGTAAATTTCTCTTTTTGCGCAGTGATCAGTCAAAAGCGTGGGTTTGTTTTTGGCCAACTCCGTTCTCCCAGTGGACCTGGCCGATCTCCCTCGGCTGGCGGGTCCCAGAGGTCAGATCGACTCTGCGGCGCTGAGAACACACGCAAAGTGGGCAAAAGTCGAGGCGTTTGTTTGCTTTGCTGCGCACTTTTGGTTTCACTTGACAGGGGCGGCGGAGCGAGGGGGTGGGGGCAGACTTGGGTGGAGTTCGGGTTCGGGTTCGGATTCTGGGATTTCCTATCATTACCGCCGTGTTAAAGTTCAAGTTCAGAACGATTATTGTTCTGAGGAGCGGTCCAGCTTGCGAGGGGAAGCTAAATTGTTTACTCAGCGCGCTAATCTAATCCCATTCCCACATGTACGGGCGTAATTCGTATAATTTCGCATAATTCGCCTGAAATTAGCTACTCCCCAGACGCATGCAAATGCGAGCTGTGAATGGAGTGGCGGGGTGTCCAGCTTTTTAGTTTAATTGAAAGATGTGCGGCCCGGATGGCGAGCTGCCCAATTGCAATTGCAACTTACAGAGCCGACTCCAAGGTCCGCCAAGCGATACAAATTTTATGTTTATTACACCTTAATAATGCGTGTTTACAAACAAATCACGTTCATGGCGCAATCAACGCTCGGCAATCGGCATCGGGAATCGGACATCGGCATCTGGCATAGCATTGCGCATAAGCGCCTGCGTTCCATCCAATCCGATCTTGGCCTGGTCTGGTCTGGTCTGCTTTAGTCTGTTTTGGCCTGGTCTGGACTCGAACCCGGGTCCCATCAACGTCAGGGCGCACGCATGCGCACTCAAATTATATGGTAAAGGGTTTTTATTGGCAGCTCGCAGCGTTTTTCCCTGCAATGGACTGCATCGGTGCCCGTGATCAGACAGACGATGTGGTCATTGATGTCTAGCCGGGCGATTGTGCTCGTTAGAGCCTGCTCTTCGGTCGGGGGCTGTATCTGGGTCTGGGTCTGGGTCGGATTCGGGGTCGGGGTCGGGGTTTGAGCCGGGACTGAAGCCTGTAGGACTGCCGCCTGTAAGTAAGCCAGTGAGTGAATGAGCAGCAGGCCTCGTCCTTGTCCAGGTGCCATAATAGACAGGCATTTTCCACACATTACCGAGCTCCTTGTTATACTCTGCAAGCATGCTTTGGCACAATATCTAAGACTACAAATATATTCTTTGATTTTGTGATATGTTTTCCCTTTAAAAGATTTTTGATTCAGTTTTCCTCATTTTAATAGTTTACCACACAAAAGTTAAACTTTAACGATTGTTTTACATTTGAATTAATTTAATATTGGTTGAAGATAATGTGGGTTGGAAAAGTTTTCTTTTACAAATGTCTTTTGTATATTTTAGATTTATTAGCATTTAAGTGTAGGCAAAATCCATTTATTAAAAAAATAAAAGTGTTAGCAGTTTGTCACAAAGATAAATGCTTTGTATTTGTAAGAATACATTTGTAGAAAATACTTAGTAGCGAATTAATAAACAGCACTTATTATACTAAGAAAAGTCCCCAGTAAAAATCAAATAACTTTAGAAAACTTTAAGAAATTCAAAAATAATAACAGCCCCCAAGAAGGGTATCCAATATTTGATTGGGTCCAAAGATCCCTCGAGAGTCCCCTGTTTCGCAGTCTTTGCATGTGTGCTTTTGGGTGGGTGCGTGTCCATGGAGCAGTCGTCTAAACTGGACGTTCTTCTGGGGGATCTTGGAGGGAATCCAGGGACGGGGAACGGAGGGCGCAGACTGGAGCGGCGCGGTCCGAGCGTCCTCGGGCATAATGCATTGTTTAAATAGAGTTTGCACTCTCGTATTCAAATATGAATCTTATCGCGTTTGCTTAATCGCAATCAATATTTCTGCAGTTTTCTTCTCTCAGGCACTCCCCACTCACCGTCGCCCCGTCCCTCTGAATTTGAATCTCGTATGCAGCCCAAGCACCCTCGTCGTGTGTCTATTTTTGTAATTGTCAGAGAAAACAAAAAATACAGAAAAAACTCAATTCGATTGTGCCCACTCCCGAAACTGAGGAATCAGTCAGAGTGAGCGGCGGATTTTGAATCAGAATCGGAATAAGAATAGGAATTAATTGGCCATTACTTTTCTGACTGCTGTCATGTTTATACTCTTTCGGCAGGTATAGCCAATATTAGGTATATGTCTAAATCAAGCTAATCGAATCAAGCTACAGAAAAGGAAAGGAACATTGGCAAGCAGATGTTTAAATAGCCTTAAAGCTGTTACAATATATATTTCGCTTTTTATTAAAATATTCTTGAAATACCACGAAATTTAAAATTTTCATTTTCATTTCCGACTTATGAGCCACATGCAATAGAAATAAGTATTTTGGTAAGGCTTCATACATCTAGCTCTTAGGCTGAGAGACAAGTTTTGCCTAGAAACGGAAAGACGGACGGACATGTCAAATTTACAGGGTCGGAGACTGCGTTGCAAACTATTAACTAAGATCTTAGTTATAATTATTTTTTCCAAATCCTGTTTCTTGATTCTAGTAAAGAGTAAAGCTTCATTCTCATCTTTTTATTTGCAATTTTAATTAATTTTGTCGTTCATGAAACTTCTTACCAATTGGCTTAACTAATTTATTTTTAATAACACTTTCTCTGACCAAGTCCACACTCGCATGTGTACAGTACATACAAATTAACAACGAGCTAAAAAACCTTACGTAAGGAAATCAGAAAAACAAACTAGGCTAACCGACGAGCTGCAAACTAAACTCATGCTGGCTAATCACAGGAAAAATAATCAAATAACACAAATAACCCAAGAAAAAGAGGTTTACTTAGAGAATTATTTCTTCTTGCAGCTGAAACCCATTTAAATTGCCAAGCTTAAATGGAAAATGCGCAGAGTTCAAACAGTTCAAACAAATGAGACTGTCACACAAAGAGTTTACTTAGGGTTGCGATTCTTCCGAGCGAAGCCCCGTCAGGAGAGAGAAAAGTCAAGACAGAGTCACAGCAAGCAGCCACAAAAGCAGCCCAAGAGCAGGATATATCCCTGAGATCCCATCCCTGAGCTAAGATGCAAACTGGAGCCGCAAATGGAGGACCGCGGGTCAGCTTTAATCGGGATGTGCACGTGAAGCGGATAGGTCAGTGCGTGGTTAAGGAACACCTCCCCCGACAATCGTAACCCCAGTCCACATCCAAAAACCAGAAATTAAAAACATATAACCAACACGCGCAGCCGTCGAATGAGAGCGGCAACACGAACCCACAAAGATCGCTAATGACAAACTAAGCAAAAACCAGCCATAAGAAACCTCATCAATAACCAGCTAACAACAAAAAATTACTAACCAAGTGGCATCTGAAAAACTTACCCGTATATTTGTGTGAGTAGGCCAATTTTGGTCAATCAATGACGGACGCTAACAACCCACGCGAATGCAACTCATTAACTTGGCCAGCCAGTTCTGGCCAAAGGCTTTCCACCTCCGATTGCATAACTGCTGTGCGGAGAAGCTCTTCATTTTTCTACACAGCTTTTGAAATTTGGCCAAGAATAGGAAAAACAAACAAGTAAGCTATATGTGGAAAGAGAAAGAAAAACAAAAAGAAACCTCGCGCTGGTGGGCGAATAAAGCCAGAACGAATGCCAAAAGCAATATAAATAATAATAACAAAGCCGCCCCAACAATAAAATGTAGTTTACCTTGAGAATAATCGCACACACAGACTGGCGTAAAGTGGAGAGCTCCCATATAACTATTTTAAATAAGTTGATATTTTATAAGGCATTACAAGTCGCGGCCGAGAGATGCTCGCTCTCGTCGCCGGGGTATCATTTTGCACATCTCCTCCAGGAGGGGGGGTTTCGGGTGCTTCAGAGGTTCCGGGGGCTCCGGGGGAGGACGGAGCCACTGCATCTGGGCGCTTTGTCTCAGCAGCTCCGACTATATTATTATTGTTATGATTATGTCTGGCAGCCGCGACAGCAGCGACATGGGATTTATTTCATAGCCGGATTGAATTTATGGCCGCTGTCGGGAATGAAGAAATTAAAAATTGATTATGACTAAACCGGCGCAAATGTTAATTTTTTAGACGGTCCACCCAATTTAGAACTGCCACTGACTACTGGCATTTCCTTATGGCCATCGCCGTCCATGGCTAATTAGACGCAAGTCCTTTTGGCCAGCCGGTGCGTAGATCCAAAATGGTTGTGAGCAAGATTTCCCGTCGCGTAATTGCATCAAATGGCTGCCATTTCGGATAACTCGTTTAATGGACGTAAACGAACTTAATTGCAATTTCTGAATTGGTTTAGGCAAATGCAACAAGTCGAGGTCGCCAAAATGTAACGTGATTAGGTAATCCGCCAGCCAGGCACGATTCATTAGCTTTGTGATTTCTGTATGGTTACGAGGTCAACGAAAACATAAGTTCAGAGGATTGTGACTTGGGGCAGGGGTAAAGGGACCTGATTCAATTCAGACAAGTCAATTAAAGACAAATTATTATAGTTGGTGAAGTATGGTAGAAGGATTGCACTTGTCGGTTAAACATTTTTTGTAAGAAAAGGAAAAGTTATTTTAAATGTATAATTTTGTATTTGTAAGTTACTTAAGCTACTTTCTCACAACACTAATTACATTTTCATTTTATTCTTGTACTAGAAGAATAAAACTTCAAATTTCTGAAAGGATTTTATGCCCACAATTAGCAAAATAGTCTCCTAAGTACCAAATTATCTCCGCCGTCACAAACGCTTAAAGTAATTTAACCGAGAGTCGAAAATTAATTTCAGTCTCTCGCTCTGCGCTATCTTTGCATGCAAATTAAGGCAATTATGTGTAAAGCACAGATTTAATGATGATTTAATTTTGACGCAACAAAGCAGCGAGATAAAGCGAAGACGACAGCCATCTGGGTGCTTGTGGAAAATTATTCGCCCGCTGGGCACAAGGCAGCATTTTTCATCCGCAAGTTAACATGTGAATTTTCTGCTAAATTACAGTGCAGTCAAAAGTCAAAGTTGTTGACTGTAAGAAATCAACTAAAGACGACTAATTTCGGCCTCGTCCAATTTGTGGCAGCGCGCTGCTACAGGTGAGCCTCGCTTGCGCGACTGCGAGCGTGATCAACCTTGCGGAGCGACAAATTTGGCCAAGACGAGTCGGGTCGGCAGCTGTTCTGCCTTGGGCCTGGTGGATGCACTTAGCCAGCTTTTCGAAGGCGGACAGGTGACGGGCGAGGAAGGGCAGGGGAACAATGCGATGCCGAAACGGGGCTCCTTTGTTCGAAATCTGGCAATCGGGCCAAGTCGACGTCCTTCCAGTTGTCTGTCCGATTTCCCACATATAGCATATATAGCACATATAGCACATATAGGTGCGTGTGTGCCGATGACATAATTTCAGATGGCTGATTTAAAAGGCGTTGCGAGAACAAGTCCACCTTTGTCTACTCGGTGGCGTAGGCCCCTCCTGATGCCGATTGCGTAATGCTGCCCGCTCCCCACTCCTCCAGACAATTCCATTTCCCCCATTATGCCTGCTCTCTAATGAGCTCGTGCACCTTTAATTAATTAATTTAATTAGGCAAAGAGCAAGTCATTATTATGAGATTTGCTACGTTTCCTACTCTCCATAATTTGTGTGCGCAGCTGAGCAAGCTCCACATTTGATTGGCTCTCGAGTGCGAACTTTGTCAAAGCCCCAACTGGTTTTTCTGTTTGCTCTCGTGCCATCTTTGGGTCTTCTGGGCTGGGAAGGCATCTATTAAAATGCCATTTATGCTTTTTATTAATCCATCATTTGCATACGTTTTGTTTTATTTGCGCTGCGCTGCCTTGCGAAAGAAACTTAATTAATAAGTCTCATTTTTGGCTTGCCTGCCCACAAATTTCGCACTATTTTCTCGCTTTTTAATTTTTTATTATTACTATTTTTGCCGAGTGACATTGGCGTAGGCAGTCGCAGTTGTCGACTGGTTGTCCGCTCGCCGGAGATTGCTTTCAGTCGCTTTTGATATTGGACTCAGTCAGGTTCTTGGCCCGCCTGTCATTATCGTTCTGAAACTGAAGTGTTTGTGCTTTGTGACACGAGAGAGAGGGCGGTAGACGCTTCGGGGAACATACAAATCGAATATATAATTCGTCGAGAACCTGGGTAAATTCGGCTAAATGGAGTTGTCGATCATCCACTCGCCTTCGCCTACAAATCCTCGTGTGCCCAACTTCAATTGTCGCAACAGAAAATCACTTGGAATTGCAGACGATTGCGTCATTTGTTTATCGAAATGTGTATTGAAATGAGTCGCAGATTATTTTTAGAGCTCTTTAACTCTTTTTCGTCGAATGGATCGGTTTTTCTTTATTTTATTTTCGGCGATTTGTTATTTGTTTATCCGCTCTCGCCGCCTCTATAGCCAAAGCTATAGCTGTTGCTGTTGACAGCCGCTTAGGGGGAGAAACAAGTTTGTCGCCTCAGTCTTTTGAATCGGCTCCATTCTTTAGCGAAAGTTACCATTCGTATTTGTTTTGAAAGCCATGCGGGAATGGCCAGCGAACAATTTTAATTGGCCACGGCCGCTGTTGCACTGCAACACGCTGATTTGCATACTTGGGCTGCCCCAAGGACGCGGCGCCGCTTTTGATGTGATTAGGTCCTGAGTCCCGGCTCCGCAGCCACGATTAGCCGGGGAGCATTAAATTATTTTCATACGCAAAATAAATGCGACCTGTCCCCGGGCCCAGATAAAGCCGAACGTCAGCTCGGCGATCTAGGCCCTTAAATGAAATCGAAAGTGCGCCCGGTTAATTGAAATACCCCATGGCAACCTACGCAGATCTTTAGCATGCCAGTCCTAGACTTACACTTGAGAAAAATGCAATTGGCTTTCTCTAAAGAACTCTTCCGTTTCGTAGTTAAAATAAATCAATACAATAAAGGAAGATTATTGGTTTTAGGGAAGTTTTCCTTTAGTGAAGTTCCCTGCAAATGACAAAAATATTAAAACGCAATGTTATATGTTAGTCTAATTAAATTTAGACTAATTATTGAGTGGTTATAGTTCCATTTACTTGTTTTTTTTTACCTTTTCATCTATAACTTATAAGCGCATTTAAAAATGTGTAAGTTTTAAAACGTAAAAAAAAGTTTATTTATTTTGAGACCCTGAACGCACGAAAGAAAAATTAAAACGAGGCATTTGAGTAATTTGAAATTTGCCTATGCATGATTTTACGAAAAACGCGTAGTGTTTTCTTGGAGTGCAGGCCTAGACCAGTAGCGAGAGGAGGAGGAATGCGGGTGAGCTCCCATTTAGCCAACTTGCCTCGACCTTATCTTGTCACTGACATGGCCAGCGGGGGATAAAGCATTTTTGCCAACTAAAACGTTTTGCCATCGACGGGCAACGGAGTGGGATGGGATGGAGGTGGCTCTGCGACTTTGTGGTTGTGGTTGCCTTAATGAAGCGGAGGACTGGAGGTCGCAGCACCACCACCGGCGGCATCATCATCTTCGCCAGGCAATTACCGCGCAATATCATTAAACTTAAGTAAAACCACCGACCTGCTCCTGTGAGCATTTGCGGCAAGTGAAAGTCTTGCCACAAAAAGTCGAGAAATCATTATTTATATGAGTCGAATTTCGACTTATTTCTGTGGTGCGTGGCTCCGAAGTTGGTCAGTGAGTTTGGGGCAAAGTCGCCAAGCTATCACGACAGCCGAATTATGTGCAGCTACCAAAAAACCGGAACCGAGGCCGAAACTTGCAACTGGCAGGCGCCAGAGGCAGACCAGTTGGAAAAGTGGATCAGATGGCTTATCGCCAGCTTTTCCAGAGCATAAAAAGGTTATTAAAATTCGCAGCTCCTTCGGCCTCGGATCGGATTGCATCGAATCGCATTGCTCGGGACTGCCTAGGATAGTCTTGCAAATCACAGAGCCCGCTGAGTTGGCGTGGCTACACTAAGTGGATCAATGATTAGATTAATGAATGGCTCTCAGCGCCTGGTAATCAATCAAATGCTGCACTCGCCCCGAGATCATTGTCTTAGGGTCTTGGGAACTTGGCACTGTTTACGGTTAGCCGACATTGATGCTGTCGCTTAGTGCGAATTTATGTTTTCCTGTTGCCTCCAAAAAGCAACGAGAAAGATACAAAACGCCGCCGGCTCGCAAGTGAAACCTTGTAAGTTGGCCAAGACTAGTGAGCCATCATGGTGGTGCAGCGAGCCAACTTTTCACCTTGACACATATCGCATGACAGCTGATTGCAGTCGGAGATGGAGGTGGGGACGGAACCTGTGGAACACAGTCTCTCAAAAAGAGACCTGAAGAATGTTCCCTTATACCCAGTCCCATTTTCAATCCCATTTCCAATCCCATTCCGCTAAACCAATTTGGCACACGACACGCCCAGCTCTGTCATTATTCATTGTTGTTTGAATTTCGATTAGACATCGGTGTCACTTTGCCATTTTGCAGCACGAATCAAGCGAATGTGGGAGCGGTTCTCGCTCCGCAGCTCTGCGAATGTGACAGGTTGTGCAGGTGAATGGACAGTGCTTCACCGCCGGAGGAGTCCAGGTGGGCAACAGAAGTCCAGTTGATCTCGGGGCAAGGTCAGCGCAGAAAAGAGATGCCTTCGATGATCTGAGATCTTGAAAGTTCTGAGTTGTGTGCGCTACACAGGAAAAAGTTTACTTATTAAATCAGGTTTTCAAGTCAATTATGGTTTTTTCGCCTTAGATTTTAATAAGACTGGTGAAACTGGATTGAAAATATATTTTAATTCGATTTTGTTAGACATTGTTATTTATATAGTTTCCTCTGTTTTAAAAGAGTAACCTATTTTTGGTTTTTTTTGTGTAGATCTGTAAAGTTAATATGTAGATATGTAGTTAAAAATGCTACTATTTAGTTAAACAAAGTTGGTGATACATTTTAAATATTAGATGAACCCTCTTATATTTTGACCTAAATTACAGCCGATCGACTGTGTACTCGCATTTCTTTCTGTGTAACTAGACTGTAGTTGGCCGGAAAGGGGCCGACTGGCTGACTGGAGAGATCACGCATCTCGGCTAGCACATCTCGTTCTGGCCACGATGATGATGCTCGTTTCGGCACGTTTTTCTTGGCGTTTCTGTTTTGTTCTCGTGGCCCCTTTGCTGTTGTTTTCGGCGTATTAAATAATAATGATTATGAAAAAAGTGAGGAAGTGGAGGAATCTTTATGAGAGATAGATCAACTGGGACCGCAGCGGCCATTAGCGCTTACAGCGTCCGATTACAGAGCAGGCGATCCACGAGATGCGAGTATCGCTCGCTCCGCCAAACGACAAAGCGAAGGCATCTCGGCCGACGGACGTGGGCCAGCTCCATTGTCAGACGGCGGTCTCGCAACTCTTGGACCGAATTGGACTGGACGGGACGGGCTGCCTTATTTAGCAGCTGGCAAGTGTGAATTGGCCACAGCTGGCTGCCAGATATTACATCATCGCCGGCTAATGTGCTAATTTGTCTTTACATGAATGCCAACTAGTTCGCGGAACAGCCTCTGCAACACCAAGCTAATCCCCCGCCCCTCTCCGCTCTCTTGCAGGCAAGCGTCCCAGTGAGTACGAGCCGGGTAGCCAGTCGAGCTACCACCAACTGCCCAAGGACATCGATCCCGCGGACATCCGCAAGGAGGCTGCCCTGGTGATCGCCCAGGCGGGCCGGCACCACAGCAAGGCCGAGAACGGCGACCACATCTCCAGCTTCCGGGCCAAGCAGCGGCGCCAGAGCCAGCCCAGCGACTTCCACTCCCTGCCCACGCGGCGCAGGAAGGGCAAGCCGGTGGCCAGGAGCGCCAGCGACGCCTCCACCAAGAAGCCGACGAGCAAGCGCCCCTCGATCTTCGGCCTCTTCAGCCGCAGGAGCGACTCGAATGTCAGCCAGCTGGACAGGGATCCGCGATTCGAGGACGGCGGCGCCCGGCGTCTAGTGCGCAGCAAGAGTGATGTGGGCAGCAGCAAGCTAGCCAGGAACAGGAAAGCGGAAGACAAGGCCCCAGCCGGCAGCAGCCAGTCCAAGCAGCAGCTGAGTCCCATCATCGAGCAGGCGCAGCGGGAGGACTTCTTCGAGAGGGACTACTTCCGGGAACGGGAGCGCCGCAAGTCAGACGCCGTCACGCCCCGCGAAAAGGATGAGAGCGGGCGCGGCCTGAGCGAATTGCTGGCCCGCAGTCGCTCCCAGGCGGAGCTAGACGGACCGCTCCTCCTGTCGGGCGGTCCTTCCATTTCGGCGGGCATCCGCGACCGGATCGAGACGCTGCAGGCTAAGTCCGGCGAGAACATGCACAGCTCCCAGCAGCCGGCGGAGCGTCTGCCGCTAACCAAGGGCCGCACCGTGGACGGCCTGGTCAAGCGGCTGTCCATGGAGCGCTTCTCGCCCCAGCCGGTGATCAGCCAGCCGGCCTTCTCCTACATCAGGCCCAACGAGGGCATCACCTACGCCCAGCTGGACCTGGGCGAGGATCAGGTCCGGCGGTCGCCGCTGGACCGGGATGTGCGCACCCCCCAAAGGGAGTTCGCCCCGGCCCGTCCGCCGCGGGCCAGCGATGTGAGGCCCAGCTACTCGCCCACGTCCAACGGCGCTACGCTGGCCCACAGGCCCAGCCACTCGCCCTCGCCCTGGCAGCAGCTGAGTCCTCGCAACCTGAGCGACGAGGACGAGGGACTGGGCTACGAGCCCAGGAGAGTCTACTACGAGGAGGAGTTGCCGCGCCGCGGCACAGAGCCGCCCATCGTGCCGGTCATCAGGAGCGTCAGTCCCTCGCCCTACCTCGATGAGCTGGGCTACAGGAGGGCCCAGCTGGAGACGCGCATCCTGACGCGTCGCTTCGGGGAGGGAGCCACCCTCGAGCGGCATCGGGAGGTGGACCGGAACCGGGAGGCGGCCAGACCCACCCCCGAGCGGGAGCCAGAGCGCTTTCATCGTCCTGTGCGCCAGGAGCTGTCCCACGAGTATCCGCCGGAGCGATCCCAGGTGGACAGTGGCGCCACGCTGCCCCGCATGGAGAAGACCTCCCGCTACCGGCACACCAAGTACTACGACGACGGGCACGGCGGGGTCAAGGAGACCTACGTGCGGGAGACCCAGCGGGATGGCCAGGTGCGGGAGTCGCGGCATCGCGAGCGCGTCGGGGAACGGGAGCGCGACTACAACTCGGCGGATCGGCTGGAGCAGGAGCCCAAGAGCCTGGACTCGCAGCTGACGGACCAGTACCGCTCCTCGCCAGAACTGCGGGCCCACCAGACGCAGCAGCGCGAACAGAGGGATCAGCGGGATCAACGGGAGGAGTACTGGCAGAGCAGCCTGAAGCGGGACAAGCTGCAGCAGCGGAGCTTCGACAAGGGCGACTCCGGCATCGAGAACGACTTCCGGAAGGAGTCCTTCAATGGAGACTTGACTACGAGGTAAGTGGAAGTACCAGTTACTATATGTATGTGGGGTTTTGATTAAAGTTTAATAGAATATTTAATTAAGGTTTAGGATAATTATTTACAGTTTCTTCAAATACAGTGTCTAGAGGTTTTATTAAGTTTTTTAATTAATCGCGAACGTCGTTGCTCTCGTCTTGATGCGTCGTCTTCGGCTTCCTTCGTTAAACTCTGCGCTCGTCTTTAGTTGCTTCATATCATCGCCTCGTCCTTTTTCTCTCGTCATCGTCTTTGTCTCGTCGTTTTCGCGATCCTCTTTGCTGCTAAACTTGTCGTTACCTTTTCGTTACTTTTAAAATAAAACTGTTCGTTACATTTCAAATAGGAAGTGTACATCAGGCACACAATTCCCACATTCGGCCATCCTGCGAAAGTATTCGCCTCGAATGCTTAGTTATCAGAGTCGTCGGATATGTTTGAAATGTTATTATTGGTTGGCCAAGGCTTCATATACTCGGCACAACTTGAAGATTTGCCAGGACCGTAGGAGTTTCCCAGTTTCTGAACGTCGTATGAGTTGTTGGATTTAACCTTCGTTACCTGGTATGGACCTAAAAATTTTGGTTTAAGTTTAAGGCCCGCACCGAATTGCGTTCGTTTAATGGCAACTAAGTCGCCCTGCTTGTACTCGTTTGCTTTTTTGCGTCGTAAGTTATATGATTTTTTGTTTTCGTTTTGGAGCTTTAAAATTTGTAGCTTCGATTTTTCTCGGAGATCGTCGCGGCCATCTTTGAAAGCGTCCATTGTTTCCTTTTGAGTAAGTCCTGTAGCTGGTGATCTTCCTTGGTACGCATTTTTACTCCAATCATAAGTTCGAATGGTGTGGAATCGATACTTCTAGTGTACGTTGAATTTATGGCCTGCTGCACTCTGTTGACATGTTGGTACCATTTTGTAGGGTTGTCCACGCTGAGCTTAGAAAGAACTGAGATGATGATAGCGTTCAATCTTTCAACTTGACCATTGACTCTGGGTAATCCTGTGGTAGTTTTTATTGGCGTTATATTTTCCTCTTCGCAGTATTTTAGGAACTCCTGAGACGTAAAGGCTGCACCTCTATCAGAAATAATAAGAGAGGGGTTGCCAAAAGCTGTGCTTTGCTGTCGAAGTTTAACAATGACGTCATTTGTTGAAGTTGACTTGGTTGGATATAGCCAACAGAATTTTGTGAATGAGTCAATAACGGCAAAAATATGTTTATAGTCCTTACTTGTGGAATCAAGGGGTCCAAGAAAGTCTACATGAAATGTGTGCAGCGGAGCTTCATCTTTGCTTAACGGGTGTAGAAAACCTTCTTGTTTTCCTCGTTTGCGATTTGTGAGAATACAAGGAATACAACAGTTTATGTACCTTTCAATTTTGGACTCGATGTTTGGGATAAAATAGTCTTTGGAAATGAGATCTTTCGTTTTCTTTATTGCAAAATGACCTCTGTCATGGGCACGGCTTATTATTTGACGCTGCATGTCCTTTGGGACGACGATCAATTCGATGTCATTGACGAGCTTGTAGATAATTCCCGACCTGATAAAGTAGTTATCGTGCGATATTGCACCGTTGTCCAGAATTTCTTTTACGGCTTTTAGATGTTCGTCTTGGCCTTGTGCTGTTTTAATGGCAAGAGTGATGTTGTCTTCGGTTATGGTCATAACTGGATGGCGACTTAGCGCATCCACGTGCCTCATTTGCACACCTGGACGATGGAAAACTGTGCAGTTGTACTCTGCAAGTGCCATTACCCAACGACTGATCCTTTTATTCAAGTCTTTCTTTAGCATCGTTTTGTTAAATGCGTCGCAGTCTGTGAAAATTTTAAAGAATCTGCCTAAAAGATAGACTCGAAACTTGGAGACAGCTTCCACAACAGCAAGGACTTCCAGTTCATAGCTCGGATACTCTCTTTGAGCCGGTGTCGTCTTCCTGCTCATATAGTAAACGGGGTGCAGATGACCATCTTCCGGAGATTTCTGCATGAGAACTGCCCCAAATCCATCCTGAGAAGCGTCCGTATGAACTTCTGTTTCGTAATCCTGGTTATAGATACTTAGAACAGGACTCTCCGTCAACATTCTCTTCAAAGTATCAATCGCGACCTGCTCGTGCATTCCTATTTCGATTTTGGTGTCCTTCTTTGTCATGTCCGTGAGTGGTTTCGCAATTCTGGCATAATTGGGTATGAACTTTCGAAAGTACCCAGACAAACCTAAAAAGCTTTGAAGTTGCTTCAGTGTTTGAGGATTGGGAAACTTCGTAACTGCATCTATTTTTTCAGTGCTCGGGTATAATTTGCGATTCTCAATAATGTGACCCAGAAATTTGATGCGCGTTTGAAGAAAAGCACATTTTTTCATATTCAACTCTAGGCCATACTCTTCGCATGTTTTGATGACTTCTTTAAGGTTCGACAATGCCTCTCGTTCGTCGCTCGAAGGGATGATTATATCGTCGATATAGGGCAACGCGATGCCTCTCTGAGTTAGGGGTCGAAAAATAGCATTGATATGACGCTGAAAAACTCCGGGCGAGTTCGACATTCCAAACGGGACCTTCCTAAACTGATATTGACCGCTCTGCGTCACAAAAGAGGTGTATTTGCGACTCGTCTCAGCAACTGCCACGTGAAAAAATCCATTTTTCAAGTCTATGGTGCTGAATATGTTAGCGTTCTGGAGTCGATCTAGTTGTTCGTCTATGAGAGGCAATGGAAAATGGTCCTTGATAATTACCTTATTTATGCGTCTGTAATCGACACAAAGTCGATGAGAACCATCACTCTTTTTGACAAGAACAATTGGACTCGTAAACTCAGAATTAGATTCCTCAATAATCTCGGATTTTAGCCACTCGTCGATTTGCTCTTCGACTACGCGCGATTCAGCAAATGGCAATCTGCGCGGTCGCGAAAATATTGGGCTTTCATCAGCGAGAACGATCCGCATCTCTACGCCAGTTGTTTTTACTTTCTGTGGCTTGTAGTTTGATATAAGTTCACGAACTTCTGTTTGCGCACTCGCACTAACCGCTTTGTTTATATTTAGTTCAGTTTCGGACACTACGTCAATTTTCATCAGGTTCATTTCAAATTCTTCAGTATTCGAATGCACTTTTCGAACGCTTAAACCATTGCGACCGAATAAAATATCAGCGTGTAAGCATAGTTCTTCTCCGATTATTAATTTTATATCGACACAGTTGTTTGGCACCACGTAAAAGTTTAGAAAATATTCATTACCGTCGATTTCAATTGAACGCATGAAGCGACCGATAGGGCGAATTTTGCTGTTACTATTACCGAAACCGATTATAAAAATGACACAGCTTTCGAGTTTCGGCTTGTTCATCTCGATATACAAGTCTTCGCGTATGATGTTAAACTTGCTGCCCGTATCGAATAGAGCTACACATTTTTGGCCATCAAATGCCACTTCTTTGCTAGTGATGTCGTTCTTGGGTTGGACACGGTTCATATTGGATTTATTTGCAGCTGGTTTTTCTTTTTTCACGCAGTTTTTCGAAATATGACCGAACTCGTTGCATTGGAAGCACTTAGGGCCTTTCTTTTTGTTGTTGCAGTCGTTAGAAACGTGTCCCTTTTCTCCACAATTGTAACAAACGCACTCTCTTTTGTAACTTTTTAATGGACCGTTTTGGTTTTTCATTGAGCTAATTGATTTCGATTTTTGTTTATCACTTTCCGTTTGGTAGTCCTTAAGTTTATTTTTAAATTCACTTAAATTTCTTGCTCCGTACAATATTGATTTATTCACCGATAGTTCGTCGATCCCGTCAATGACGTACTGCATAAGCGCTTCTATTTCGACACTACCACGCGAAGCGATGTCCTTCATACGGTAGAAGTATTCGTACCCAGTTTCGTCTTTGCGGCGTTTGGTTTCGTCTAATTGCTTGTGAACTTGCTTGGAGCTTACATTAGACCGGAATTCATCAAGCAAAGCATTTTTAAGCGATTCCCATGAGTTTAAACCACGTTCGTTGCTGACAAAAAGTTTGGCTATACCTTTTAAAGATTTTTTAGCGAACACTAATTTTTGCAAGTCGCTCCAGCACATTAGAGATGCCGTATCGTCAAATTCGCGCAACCAAGTCTCCACGGGTAAAACATCGGTACCATCAAAGACACGAACCGATTCCTCAACGTCACGAAAACTCAAAGCAAAAAGCGGAGAGTTTCTGCTGTCTCTCTTCTCCGAAACACGAACTACGCCATTTGCCTGACTTTCCCGCCCGTTCTTAGAATTGGCGGACTTTTTCGCATTCTGTTGCACACTCGCTACGTTGTCGTTTTGCATTATGCTTTGGGCACTATTGAAAACTTGAGAGTTAAAAAGGTTACTTCTCTCAGGATCGTCTTCATCTACTGAATCCTCGTCATTCTCTTCCTCACTTTCTTCGTCACCAGTGGCTTCTAGCAGGCTTTCACTTTGCAGATTGTTAAAAATGTGTGAGAAAATATCATCCACTTCATGGGTTATTTTCAGAACACCACAAATGCTCACGAGATCACGGTCACTTAGGTTTTCGTTAATATAAGCCAATTTGCGCCTGTACTCATCGCTTTCTTTGCTAATGCAAAAACCATTAAATTCGCGAAGCCTCTTTCGGTTGTTTCTGTCTCCTTCACTTCCGAACACAAACTTGTGTAATGCAACAATGCTCGATTTGTTGCTCGATTTTAGAGTTCCGGCTATAATTTCACCAAGTTGCGGCATTTCGGCAACTTCTTTTCATTTAATTTTAGCCAAAAAATTTGCGTCGTTTTTCGATTCTCTTTTGCGATACACACACACTTGCGAAATACGGAAAAAAGTTTTATTTTTTTCCCGGACGAGCCCCCAAAATGTGGGGTTTTGATTAAAGTTTAATAGAATATTTAATTAAGGTTTAGGATAATTATTTACAGTTTCTTCAAATACAGTGTCTAGAGGTTTTATTAAGTTTTTTAATTAATCGCGAACGTCGTTGCTCTCGTCTTGATGCGTCGTCTTCGGCTTCCTTCGTTAAACTCTGCGCTCGTCTTTAGTTGCTTCATATCATCGCCTCGTCCTTTTTCTCTCGTCATCGTCTTTGTCTCGTCGTTTTCGCGATCCTCTTTGCTGCTAAACTTGTCGTTACCTTTTCGTTACTTTTAAAATAAAACTGTTCGTTACATTTCAAATAGGAAGTGTACATCAGGCACACAATTCCCACATGTATACCTTCATAAATGTGTAAGAAAATAACGATATTGACCCCTATAAAGTAAATTCTATATCAGCATTATCAGTACTAATAGACGTGTCGATTAGGCCGTATTCATTCTTCTCAGTAACCTTAACAGCTTAAGAATTTATAAAAAGAAAACAGTTTTTTCCCCAGAAGTGCAATATTTATTAACGATTTGAAAACGCTCAAAAATACGTAAATCATAAAAGTTAAAGAAATAGAAACGTATTCCGTTTGCTTCAAAAATATATTTTTATATTTTATTTAAATTTATTTTCTTAAAGTACTGGTAAAAATATTTCTAACCAAAGGTTTTTTGATGCAGACCAGTCAGTAGGGAATATCTTAAAGTCGGGATCCTCGACTGTTCTACTTTCTTAATTTTTATGTTAAGCCCCTTTTTATGATTATTCAGATGGCGCAAGCGCACAGTCCTCGACGACATGAGGGCCTGCGAGTCCTTTCTGCGCAAGGAGCGGCGGGACAGCGCCCAGCAGCGGCAGTTGCAGAGGCAGGCGGTGCCGTCGCGCCTCCGCCACGAGCACAGCTACGTTTACAGGGAACGATCCATCGACGACGGCTCCCACTTCGATCCGCACCTGGACAAGTACCCGGTGGCCACCAGCACTCTGCGCCGCCGGGAGCAGCACTCCCAGTCACATACCCCATCCCAGACCCAAAAGGGCGAGGACTCGAGCACCCTGAAGCGGAACAAGAAGCTGGGTGGCTTCGAGAAGGTCAAACAGCTGTTCACGGGCGCCGGCGGAAGCGGCAGCAACGGGGGCAGTGGGCGCAGCAGCGGCAGCAACGTGTCCAGCGGCAAGAAGGACCGGATGAGCAACGGGAACAGCAGCACCCTCAGTCGCCGCGACAAGGACAAGGAGAAGGAGAAGGAGAAGGAGCGGGAGAGGGAGCGGGAGAGGGAGCGCTACATGGTCAGAGAGGAGGAGATGCGGTCGCGGTACCGCGAGCATCACAACTCCGCCCAGGAGACCTCACGTGAACCAAAGGTGAGTGTTCCAATAACAAGTAAGGTGGGAGCTCTGTTTTGTTGTTAACTTAAAAGTACCAATGTTTAATATAACCATTTCAGTTAACTCAACTCAGATTTAGAATTGCTATAACCAAAAGTGTGAATTTGATTGACCATTATTATTTATTTATGTTTAGACAGCAGAATATTTAAAGAAGTTTAAAAAGAGTTAATTGAGTCAACAAATTTATTATATGCAATCACATTGGTTATTTTTATACCCTTGCAAGGGTATTATAATTTCAGTCAAAAGTTTGCAACGCAGTGAAGGAAACATTTCCAACCCTATAAAAAATATATATTCTTGATCAGGATCACCAGGAGAGTCGATCTAGCCATGTCCGTCTGTCTGTCCGTCTGTCCGTCTGTCCCTTTCTGCGCAAACTAGTCCCTCA
Source organism: Drosophila kurseongensis (assembly GCA_018153305.1). NCBI lineage: Eukaryota > Metazoa > Arthropoda > Insecta > Diptera > Drosophilidae > Drosophila > Drosophila kurseongensis. Next base: position 4,688,790 of record JAECXX010000004.1, on the reverse strand, counting down.
GTTTTAAAGCTATCTGCTTAAAACTTTCGCAAAAGTTGTCTTTCTATTGCAGGTGGTATATAAGTCATTGTTTTTAGTAATAAAGGCATAGAAATCGAAATGTGGTCGATCTCTAATAACTGCAAGGGTATATAAACTTCGGCTTGCCGAAGTTTGCTTCCTATCTTGTTTTATCTAGATTTAACAAGTTTAGATTTTAATGTCTTCCATGTGTTTTAACATGCGATAAGATCAAATATCAGAAATTATTGTTAACAAAGTGTTCTCTGTCGAAATGAACTAGGTTTCGGGTTGGAGAGCAACAACTTAAAATTCCTCAGTTTTTTTTCGATAGCTCCATAAATAACTCGATTTTATTTTCCTTAACCATATTTTTCATTCGATGAATATTTAAACACTTTTAATTTAAGTGGATTAGAAATATTTGGTTGGCAACATAATGATAAGTGAAAATAGGGGTATGTTATACAACACGTATGAGTGATTTTTGTTGTGCAACTGCGAGCCGCTTTGGCCTAATGCCCAATTGATGGCGCCAGCCGGCGGTCATTAACCCGGGTAGCTGGTCAAGATCACAGCGTTTCTCGGGCTCCAGACCCTCGTCGGCTCATTTGGTCATGGTCGGCTATTATTAATTTCGAATTAATCAAGACTTGCGTCGATGGGCCATCCACTTTGGGGGAGTAGCAGTAGGAGTTGGGTCCGAGTATCAGCCGATGTTTGGCCAATTGTTCTGCTCCGATCCCAGCCGGTCCACTTCCTGCTCCGGCCAGAAGTCTCTTGGTAGCCTGGTGGGCGTCGCGGGCCAGCCGAAAATGGTGCCAGCCCAAGAAGACAGACGTCACGTCCACTTTGGGGCACATCTCTGTCGGGGGAATTCTTGGGGGGATCAAGCTGCCAAGACCATAAAGAAACACTCGCGACTACGCTTAAGTAATAAACGACAACTGGCCAAATAGAGTTGCAAACGGAACGAAAAGCGCTAACACGAAAAAAGCTAAACAATTCAGCGACGAGGCGTCGTATAAATTTCGAGCAAGAACAAAAGCGTCGAGGGTCGAGCATCGGGAGAAGCATGGCTATATGTATATATGTGAATACGTATGTGTGTGAGATATAGAAGTGGAAGACCCACGCAGCTGCTGTCATTCTGTCATTCAGGCAGCCAGTCAGTTTGTCACTCTGTCAGTCCGTTTGTCAGTGCGCTCGCAAATTAAGAAAGCTGACAGCGAAACGACAAACATCGAGGCGGGGGAAATTGAATAAACTGGGCTTAGATTCGGATTCGGATTCGGATTCGGTTTTGTGCCCAGATTCCGAAGCAAAACGGTTGGAGCTACTGTTGCCGAGGTGTTGCTGTCCACATTGCGCAACTTGCAACTGCAACAGTTGCTGCTGCTGCTGCTGCTGCTGCGGCTGCGTGCTGCAAGCCAATTTGCAATGCTTCAGCGGATTTCTTGGCCAAGTCTAAGAGGGCTAGAGGATGTTGCCACTTTTCGTTCTGCCGGATGTGCCAAGTGGGCGGCCCAAAACGCTTACAATCAGCCAGCTTTAAGGGACCGATTGCAGAGGAGAGGAGAGGGAAGGGGCGCTGGATAAGCCCATCCTGCAGGAGTTTCGGGACAGGGTGTGGCCGCCTCAGACCGTTGTCAAAAATTATGCTTGCGTGATAGAGGTATTTATAAGAAGCCGGGTGCCGGGACTCAGTCGCTGCCCGGGACAATGTGCTGCCATTATTCATGGGGGCATCCAATAAAAACACGCCGCCCGAAGTGTTCCGCAGAAATCTTTAAGTGCTTGCCATTCATTCCACAGATTCTACATGCCCAAAAACACACACGCGAAAGAGAAACCGCAGAAATTTGTGTCAATAATTCTGTTAGTTTATTTATGGGCCCCCAACTTGGTCATAAACTATATTGGGACCCGCAGTCGCGTTCTGGGCATATTTGAATACGTAATTATTTAGTGGGTGCGTAATCTCTGGCTTATTGTTAGGTGCCACAATAAGGCCTTAGTCGAGGGTTGGGCACCTGCAGTCTCCATTCAATTTGAAATCCAATATTCGGCCAGTTAGGAGGGCGGCCTTAACCAATCACCTCCCACCTCCCACCTCCCACCACCCACCGCCCCCTGCCTGATGCCCAATACCCAATACCCGATACCTATTACCTATTACAGTTTCAACCGCAAGTGGGCCAAAGTTGCATTGGGCTAGCCAAAACAAGCCGACTCACAGTCGCATTCGCAAATGGCAAAACAAGTTTATTGGCCGGCCCCACTCCCCACTCCCCGCTCCCCTTCTCCCTCACTCCCCCACGTGGCTACGCGCATAAAGGCCACCTGCCCCACATTCGCAACCTGTTGCGAGGCAGTGGGAGAGCCGACCTTTGACCCGAAAGCGAAAGCAAGCCGCCCACCAATTCGAGCTTAGGCTGCAAAGGGAAAAATATCGATCAAATTGTTCGTCAACACGGGGACCCCATGGCGTTTTTGTGCCGAATAAATGGAATCGGTGGGAATTCTTTTCGGGCTTGGGAGTACTTTACTAATTCTTATTTCAAATACAAAAAGTATAACTGAAGAATTTTAATAAGAAGTTGGAATTTATCGTAAACGTATCATCTAGACTAAGTACTATGAGGTATTCGAAGGTATAACCATTCGGATCTTATCTCTTTGATTACTATCATTTGCCAATTCTAATTAATATATAACTAAAGCACCAGCCTTTAGAAATGTACCAACTCAAAATTCAATTCCATGTGCAAAGAGTATTATAAAAATTGAAAAGGGGATAACATAAAAAATTCAAACCAAAATCAAAAACATGTATTTAAGAAATACTTAAGGATTTACAAATTTGGTCAATTTATTAGCCCAACAATGATGAAATGAGTAAAATAGTAGAGAAGATCAAATTGGGCTTTTTAAAAATTGAACTCACATGTGGTTTTGTGAAATTAAAAAATAGTGCTTAATAATTGAAAGTACTTTGGTAAAAATAAAATTAATGATGAAACTAAACCTGTTCTCGCCCATTTTTGCTCCCTCATCAGACTATCGATATCTCGATGCGACGCCGACTGTCCACGCCCAAAGCTAGTCCCCTGCTGGTGAAGCGCAGTCCGGCGGACAAGCCGCCCAAGAAGCAGCCAAAGGCGAAGGAGTCACCGCTCGCGAAGGTCGAGAAGACGAGCTGGTTCAGATCGCTGGACCGCCGGGCCAAGAGCAGTCCCAAGGAGGTAGGTGTCCAGCAACACCGTCCAGCGAAGTCCCCTAATCCATATCTACATCCTAATCCCCAGCTCAATGTATCTGTCAATGGACACAGTGAGACCACCTCCAGTCTGAAGCGGACCAAACGCAATCCGACAGCTGCCCCAGCCAAGAATCTGCGCTTCTTTGGCGACACCGACCTGGACTCGAATCCGCCGACCATTTCCAAGGCCACGAGCCTGCCTAGGTGAGGAATTGTTGGATGAAGATTGGTGGATAGTTGCCTAACATAGGTGTATCTCTTGCCCTTACGCTCTGTAGAAGTCGTCCGTCGCTGGGTCAGTCGAAGCACTCACAGAGTGCCTACCACCTGGACCGGAGTCCTCCGCCTCCAGCCCATGACTACCGCCACTCGCTCGCTGGGCAGGCGCAGGTCCAGAGCCAGAGCAACGGCAGTCGCCAGCGGGCCAGCTCCATGCAGCATCTGGACAACGGCAGCGACGAGGTGGACTTCCGGAAGAGGCGCCACTACTCGCGCTCCCGCGAGCTGCACGACATCTCGGAGAGCGGCTCGGAGCCGGAGCCGGCGGAGCGGCACAAGCGGAGCAGCACGGCGGGACAGCGGGCCATGTCGCTGGAGCGGACGGTGGACGGACCGCGTGGCCAGCGGATCGAGGACCGTCCGCTGCTGGGACCACCAAAGCCGGCAAGGAGCGCCGAGCGCCGCGGACTGCTCAACAGCTTGGGCCAGGAGAATGTGGGCTACGGCAGGTGGGTTCCCATGGAGAAATGCACCCTAATGTAGCTATAATTAATCCACTTACCTCCTTATCTCCTGGCAGGGATCGCTATCCGGCGGAGAGCTCCGGCACCGAGGGCGAGTCCAGCCTGCACAGCCAGCGCAGCGTGGTCTATCTGCACGCCACCACGGTGGGCGACATCCCACAGCCATACAACCTGCGGCGGCGGTCCATGTCGCGCGACGACCTTCGCAAGGGCAAGCAGCAGGCGCCCCAGCAGCCGCCGCCCCTCCAGCCCATGACCCGCACCGTCTCCAGGTCCGTCTCCATGCTGGCCCCCTGGAAGCCCAAGCACATCAGCGAGGGCTACGAGATCAACTATTCGCAGGAGCAGAACAAGCGGGTGGGTTACGAAAATCAATTAAAATGTTTTCACCTTTAAAAATTAAACAAGAGAGTTCTTTAAAATCCAATCTGAAAATACCTTAAGTTTCCAAAATCTTTATACTTTTTCTATGGAAATGAGCTTTTCTGTGAGTATAATTAATACTATTTTATTCACATTTAGAACCATTTATGAAATTAAAATTCCAAATCAAAGAATATCTGTGAAAGCGAAAATCAAACTTATTCATTAAATGATAATTTTAGTATTCGGCTTGATAAGACCTTATAATTTGCAACTGGTTTTGGTTGAGAATCACTGAACACAGGTGAACAAAAAATTAAGTCGGAATTTTTAATTAGTTTTTGCCATATTAACGAACATATTTTTAGCTGTGAGGTAAAGCCCTAAGCTTTGCTTCTTCGTTTCTCCCAGATGGTGTAAACACCAGGCTGAGATGTTGAACTGACACCTCAAAACAAAGACGTAAATAGTTATTTATCTTAAGCTACGAGATATTAAATTTAAAATTTCATAGGATTAACAACAAATAATAAAATGAATAATAAAAGCCTAATTATGTTTAAATATTTTCTAATGGTTTTTCTGTGCTTCTTGCAGATGTCCACACTGCCGCGAAAGCCACCGCCGCACAATGGAGCCACCAGTGCCAGCACGTTGAGTCGACTGGGCCGCAAGAACGAGTCCTCCACGTCGACGAGACGCCACCACATGGACAACCTGGAGCGCCCGCCTCCCCCGCGGTCGGTGCTCTCCGCATCGAATTTACGCAGCGCCAGGACGAAGTGAGAGGACGACCATGACGCCTCCACCAGGTGCTGCTCCACTGTGGAGGTCCCGAACCCAACCACACCTAGTTACTAGTTGTAATCATTAATGCGAACTCGAAACGTAATTCTAATCAATTCAATCGACGGAGGAGGTGGAGGATTGGCATCCTGCTGAGATGCGATTTCCTCGCTTAGTTGCGTAGGATTCTTTAACCTTTGTTGCAATTCTCGTCATATTTTAAATGTGAAATGTATTCGTACTCCAGTAATAATTATAAATTAATAAAATATCAGACTTTAACTTATATAAATTGTGAATAATTTTAAAAACATGATCGGCAAAGCAGTGATCGACAGCAGTGATCGGTTGATAGCTGAAAGAAAAGGTTTAAGAACATGTTCTGTTAAATTGACTTAAACAAATTTCGGAAGGAATGAAGTAATTAACTTAATTATAATGAGTAATGCCAATGAATTCGTTGTGCTGAAATCCAAATCAGGTCATTATTTAAGTAAAATAACATCATCTCCGAAATGAGTGTTTTAGGGCATAATAAATATTTAATTTATAAACTTTCATTAAGGTAAAATAATAAAGGTAAAATTTATAGCAAGTAAAAATATTACATTTGCTTCTATTTTAAATAATTGAAAAATTTTGGAATTAAGGAACGAAAAATGACAAAATGTAATTAATTGTTCCCATCATTTAAATGTAAAATTTAGTTTTTTTGGTAATACAATTTTGAAACGAACTGTATTCTACATCAATTTTACATATTTTTTACGCACAACTTGTTTTTTTAACTGAACGTAGCCGAGTTAGACACCCACAAGCAGTCGCTCTGAAACTGTGATCAGTGCTGTCAAAACTAGCAAAGCAGATTGTTTAATTTAGAAGAACTGCATCTGTTGACCGATTGCCCATCCAAAAGTTAACCCAACCGCCGCCCACCGGACACGCCCCCCCGCCTGCACGCTGTGCGCAACAGGAAAAAAAATATATAAAGCAGAGGGGAAAACTCAACATAAATTATTTTTCACGCAGCTAATAAATTATTCGCAGTCACTCAACACCCAGCGAAAAAACATTTCCGCCGGCACACTGCTGCTGCTGCTGCAACTTTCGGGCTGCAGTCCCTCAGCTTGACTCGCCTCGTCTCGATGCAGCGTTTTCAAGGATAATTGCGAAAAATACAGGCTCCCAGTCAACTTTTCGCCGGCGCAGAAGTGTTAAGGGGCAAGTGGCTGCTGCGGCTTGGTATTTTAAAGTTCAGCAATAAATTTATAGCTTCGCCGGGGGCGATTGTTTTTATATGAAAATCCGCCGGCATGCCCCCACCTAAAACTATGCAAAAAATAAACAGGAGTCGGTAATGAAAAAATTGCTTGAGAATATTTTCTTGCAGTAAACAAGATTTATTTGGAAAATTTCGCCTCACCTCCAGCTTAGCGGATAATATCGAGGCCCTGGGCGGGGTTATTAATCCCCGCGGCAGCCATTTAATCAGCACCTGTTCCACCTGTCGCACGGGCATATATGCGCTGACACAAAGTGGACACAATGCGAGCGGATGTTTATTGTCCCTGGAAGACAATCATCATCTGTCATCCAATGGGTGCAGTTTTGCCTTAATTAATTTGCCACCCACTCCCATGCACACTCGTTAAATGGGGTAAATTGTAGGGTTTTTAATTTTGCTAAGTAATTGCAGTGCGTAGCCAGGTTGACAGTGCGAAGTGGGACAGCAAATGGAGCAAGAAAAGTGATAGGGGATCTCGGTGCATTAAATTACACATTGAAATCACCAGTGGAAGGGGCGGAAAATGAAGAAAAACTGGGCAAGTGCAAAGGACTCTGTAAATTGATTAATTAAACCTTTTTTTGGCACAACTATCTGGCAAAGGGAATGCATCAACTCGATGGCTTGTCAATTGGATTTCAATTAGATGGTTTTTCTAACTCACGGCACTTAATTAAAGCTCTCGAAATTTTCAATTAAATAAATGGTTTTGAGGCAAGCTGAAACTGTAATTTAATGAGGCGCACAGATATCACATTTTATTGGCTGCATTTCTCTATCAAATGAGTCATCTAATTTATTTGCTTCCCACCATGCAGCAGATTTGGTGAACAACTTAAATTAATTGAATTTGCCGGTGACGGGTGCAAATGCAGAAATATTGAACAGAAATAAATACCAAATTAACTCTTGGCAGACTGTTTTTACATTGACCATCCATCAGATAAATATGCAAATTATGGATTATTAAACATTAAGTATTTGACTTTGCCGCGATGATTAAATACAAACCTAAAAAACGCAAATTGAGGCCGCAATTATTATTTCACATTTTTTCGAAAGAGAGAGTAAAATTACATTTTAAAAATATTTAATATTGCCACTCGGAGAGAGGGAGAGTGAGAATGGCGGTTTCATAACCCTTTATATATATCAATTTATGGCCTTAAATTAATCCAGGCAAATAATGCTGACAATTATGGATTAAATGTGTCAATAATGCAAGTGTTAACAAATTGCTTTTGGCCCAGGCGTGTCCAGTGCACAGGCATATCCCAGGGATTGGGCTCCGGAAACTGAAGCCAGGACCCCCACCTGCAACTAGTGAACGGCCCTTAATTAATGCCCAAACATTTTTAGAATTAATGCCCACTTGTCAGCGTTCCATCGGAGATAAATGGTCGCCCAGAGGTCAGCGGTCGAGGAGACCGCACCGAAGCCACTGACTTGGGCTTGGCCTGGGATTAGGTTGGGGATTCGGCATCCGACAGATGCATCTGTGTGCATTCTGTGTGGTTGCTCAGCAGTGGCAGTTGCATTTCCAGTGGCAGTGGCAGTGGCAACAATTGCATTTCGGATGTGTTCGCATTTCAATGCAAATATTTACGTATGCATGAGCACAAATTGGTTTTACACAAATCGCAGACTCAAAATGCTGTATTGTGTGAATAATTAACTTTTGAAAATGTAATTACTCCAATCGATATCCAGTAAGGAAGCAGGGAAACTTAAGCCGCACAGCCAAGGAAGTCCCATTTATGAGGCCCTATCATCCGATCCGCACAAACAACGGAGTAGCTGGCAAGCCTTTGAGAAATTTGCATATGTCGGGAGCAGGCAGTCGCCCCTCTTAGAAAACAACCATTTATCAATTAACCGAGAGCGGGAATCGTCTGCATCGGGGCGCCAATTAATTTTCGCTTTTGGGAATCAACAAACACAGCGGCGGGGGAACAAAAAAACCAAAAAGTTGATTAAGGACACCAAGGGGGAAGGAGTAGTGGCATTCAAATGCGGAAGCGATAAAAGTGGCAGCGAACGCTTATGTAATGCCCGTCCTCCGGCCGGAGTAGTTGCTCCAAGTTCGCCGCCTCCACGGCTAATTAATCATCGACGTTTATCCGACTTGATGCAGAACTAAACAAATCGTTCCAAATTATTAAAATCATTTATAATGCGAACGATGACGATGAGCCACGCAATCCGGCGGACTCGGCGGCGAAGGATGAAGGATGTGCCGCGTGCGTCTGGCGCCGGCTACTCAAAACGGCCACGTCCGTGGCGTGTAGCAACTGCTCTGGTCCTGCTCCTGCTCCTGCTCCTGCTCCCCATCCTGTCCCTCCTCTTTTGCTGCTCCCGATTCCGATTCTGTTTCTGCTGTTGCCGAACATAAATCAGCTGCCCATATTAACCTCCTTGCCGGCAGCCAGAGTCTGGGGCGGGGAGGAAGGAAGCCAGGACACTCCACTTCATTGGGGATGTGCTCGTGCTCACCAGTCATTTTCCATAATTGGTGGTGATAAAAACTGGAAGGGGAGCTGGTAAAAAATGTTAGGGCTTACATTCATAATTTTGCTCTATTTTATACTTGTAACTTTATAGTACATTTGGCAAAACATAATGCCTTACAATCAAAAAGTTGGTAAGAAAAACACAAAACATTTGGGGTCTTGGTAAGCATTTGGAGCTGAATTTTTTATTTAAGTCATTAACATATATTTAAATAATTTTGAACCAATGACTAAAAAATATACTTATTTTCTCTGCAATTTATAATATTGCCAATCAACACGCTTTATTTAAAGTCAATCAATTTCTTTAGAGAATGGCCTTTAAACTTATTTAGGGCGAGTAAAATCAGTTTAGATTAAAACTCTACGTTTTATTATAGAATTGGTGAAATCTTTCGCCTTTTCCTTTACGAGGTTTCTATTACCATCCCTAGAGCTGGAGCCACTATCTATTCGCAGTTTCAGCCGCGTGCGCGTTTGCTTTCCCATTCGCGTTCTCTTATGGACCGGCGTGACCAATTAAAGTCGATGTTGTGCGTTTTATTTATGTCTTCTTGTGGCGAGCGGGACAGGAGTGGGGCAGGGAGGTCCTGCAGGAGCACCGCATTCGCTACGCCTTCCATTTCCTCATTATTCGCACATTCGTTAGGGAGCGGGCACATATTTCTCGCAGTCAGCTTATCTCGCAAGCGCTGACAGGCAGGAATGCGGGGCAAAAGGACCTCCCCCCTCACACACAAACACACACACACAGACAGACAAAGCACGCAAGGACATCGCTGCCAAAATAAATTATGTGTCCGTCGCGTCCAGCTGAAAACGTAAACAAAATTCCAAAGAAGCAGGAGCAGAAGTTGCCAACTCGGAACTCGGAGGTCTGTTGACCATGGTCAGGATTTTCGGGCAGGTTAACCTTGAGGCGCCGGCCAACGCGTGGTATACTCGATTTGATTATCCCGACTCGTGTTTGCCTTGGGCAGCTGCAATTGCCGCCATTAAATCCAAAAACCAAACACTCGAACAGAAGGCTGAGCAAATACGTGCTGAACATATAAATTTCAATAAATCTATTTATGCCGTCCCCGCAAACTGTGGCTGCAAAATGTCCAGACACTCGAAACTAATTTGCGGTTGACTGGGCGAGAGGCTGTAAGCGCTATGCACACATAAATCCACTATATATGTGCATAGATATCGTGTCAATGGGTCACTGAGCTCACCGGGTCTGACATTCACCCAAAAAAGAAGGGCAGATCGAGCCACTCCGGCGAACTTTGCAGCTCAAGTTTTTTGCCGCTGGCTGCACAGCCATAATCATGAGGAGGTGGCCACCATCGCACGTCTGCCGGCACATGCATGCCCCAGTCCGTGCCCCAATCCTAGCTCCAATCCGAGCTACAATCCGAATGCGAACCTGTTACGCCTGCGATGTGTTTCTGCTCCGCTGGGTTTTTCAATCAAATTGCTGCCCAGCCAAAGATCACAGACACTGGGCTGCCATGCGGAAGCGGGAAAGTCGCTATTCGCTCAGATGATGGCTTGGCCATGTACTGGAACAAACAGCTGGCCCTTAGGAAACATTACTCTTTATAAAGTGAGGAGAATTTTTAAAGACACATTTATATTTTTGTTTTTTGTAACTGCCGAAATACTCTTTTCGTCAATCAGAGAGTATGACAATGAAATTTGTATTTAAACCTAGCTCTGAATTTTTCTCTTAAAGATAAAATCGTATAAGAAAATACGTTTTTATAATACACTTTGTATTGTAAAATTCCCATTACCAAATATCCATTTTCAAAAATAGCTATAATTTTGGAGTTGCTAAGCATTAGCTTTAATGTTGAAAAGAACTAGGTATGCATATTTAAATTCACCTAGAATTTAACAAAGTTAACGAAAGATACAATGTATGGTATCTAAGGTAGTCCCACTTTTGTATACACTTGCAGATGGTAATTTAAATTCAGTAAAAAAGTGTTCTACGCAGTGAAAGACACATTTCCGATCCTATAAAGAATATTTACCTTATGCTATCTGGATAACATTTTCCCGAAAATACTCTTTTTATTGTAGGTTGTATACACATAAGTCGGATCGGGCCGGATCAGACGACTATATCATAAAGCTGCCAAAGGAACAATCGGAAAAATAAATGAAAAACAAATTATAACTTCCCTGTTTTTAATAAAAACAAATATACTCCGAGACATAGTAATTTCAAAATTTCAGAGTTATGTTTTAGTTTAATAAAACTCGGACAACTATATTATATAAGTGCTATAGGAACGATCGAAATATTAAACGGAAAATCGGAAAGAATCAATGTTTTTAGAAAATGCAAATGCATACAAATATAATTATAGTCGTTATTTAGAATACTCAATTTTTGTAATAACAAGGTTAGATTATAACATAAATAATTATTTATCCGTTATGGTTGAATAATTTCAATACCTAGAATCTGTTTGTTTGTTCAATTTTGTTCATTAATGAACATTTTTCGATACTTATTTTAGTTATCTATGTATAAGTTCTGCTCATACTTTTCTTTTTGACTTAAGAGCCCAATTGATTTTCGCAGTGTACTCACTCCTCGAGCTCTTGGCCAAGCAGTGCCAATGGCAGCATATTTGAAAAGTTTCTAAATCACGCCTGAAAAGCCAGATTCTGAAAGGCAGAAGGCGACTGCAAATATTTCTCCAATGAAAATGTGTGGCAGCCAGAGACAAGCACAAACATGGCTTAATAACTCATCCGTGAGCGAGTGTGTGCGTGTCCCCAATTCCCCAATAAAGCAGTCAATGGCAGCGGCAACCCCAGCCAACTATTTACCATCGTTGACCCTCCTCCTCGCCGAACCCCTTACCCCTCCACCCCCGATGGCTCCCAGAGATTGCGGTGCAAAGTGTCAGTTTGAAGTTGAGCTGTTGACTCGTACTCATTAAATAAAAGATTGCATGTTTCCAGCCCTTTGTTCAGCAGCTCAACAGTTCGGCAGAAGGACACGAGCTAATCCTGGCCCCTTCTGCCAACCCTTCTCCGTCCGTGATTTTAGGCAAATATATCACATGTCACTGGGCCAGGCACTCTGTCTGTCCTCTCGGCAGTTTGGGAGTTAGACTCGAGTTAAGTTCCGGGGCCGATGTCGTTTTCAAATAACTTTTGGTATCGAATATTCAACTGAAAACTTTCTGACATTGTCTGCGGTGCAGGCGAAATGGGGAATGGGTTCTCCTCCCTTTTCTGGCCTTCATTTATGCTTCAATTAACACTGACTTGTCGGAAGTGCAACTTTCAGCAGTAGCATCAAAATTAACTTAAAATAATTCATTGTTTGTGCCGGTGGCTCACATATTTTTACCTTTCTCCAAACCATAATGGCCAGCTACATAAACAAATGTGTGCGAAATTTTACGAGTATGTTCTGAGCCTTGGTTATTGCGGTTGCTGCGTATCCTATAGAAAATAAGGAGCATATTCAGTTGGTTGGGTCTATTGGGTCATTTTGGTTAAAAAGATTGACATCGACTTTATTGCATTTAAAAAATATTTATTGATTAATCCTTATAATTTATTTAAGAAATTAAAATAGTACAAGAAGTTAGTTTTAAATACGAGTCATTGACATTAAAAATTTACAATTTTATAAAATTGTTCTAAGTCTTTGGACTTTTTCTTTATTCTTAAATACTTAATTAATTTTCTTATTTGGCTTAAAGCCTTAAGCAAAGTAGTCAAGTTAATGTGAAACATTTGTTAATATTAAAATCGAGATGATAATCATCAGACTTAGATAATTAGACACAGTTTCAAGTCGAATTTTGCTTAATATTCTCTTTTAATTAAACGTTCCAGGCTATTATATGTTTGAAATACCCCACCCGTCAAAGAATTTCCAGCAGGTGTGGTTGCGCTTATTGACTGTGGTTGCCTAGTTAAGTATGTCTGCCTGGTCGTGTGTGGCAAAAACATTCGTTGCAGTTGGCCAGCGTTGTTTAAGAGCCGGCAAAACTTTATAATGTGCCACAAGATGCATGAAGCCAGAAAGGAAAACACACCTTAATATTCATTTAGTTTCGCCAGCACATTAGGTTGGCTTCCGTTTTTTGGTTCCATCCTGTTAATTATGCATGCCAGCTGCTGCAAATGCAAATGCTGCTGCCTACTTTCGGGGCATCGTTAATTTCGAGTGCTTTAATTTGAACAACGTCGGAGAAGTGCCCCTGGCTGATGTCAGTGGATCCCGGCACTAGATGTGTATACTCACTGTGTATGTTTTCACTGGCCTAACACCTTTGCCGGGATGCAGGATAATGGCTGTCGGCAGTCGGCAGTGGGCCGCCTTCACAGGTGGGATTTTGATTTTTGGTAATCACATTGAGATACATACATGTGTGATCTGGCTTACCCCGGCCGGCGATTGTTTGACTAGACAGCCGCACAGTCTCTAATTTCCATGTGTTGTCTCATTAATATTCATGGAAATCGCTCACGCCAGACTGGGCCGGAGAAAAGGCCTCAGAAAATTTGCATAAATTCGGTTCAGTTCCCAGCCATCCGCCCCTTTACTGCGAAATGTCGGCTCTTGAAAAACTCCTCTTAAATATCAGCGTAAAAAGTTGATAGTCGCATTCAAATAAATTTGCAAAAATTTATGGCCGCCAATTGACAACCGCAGAGATGCAGCGCACGTAATGCGGAGCAAGCCAGACGGACGGCGGAAACAATAATCAATTATTGGTTGAAATCAACTCAACGGGATTATTGAGTTATAAATGATTCATAAAATATTCTGCGGCACCTGTCCCACGGCCCCTTTCAGTACGCTCGCCACTTTGGCTTTTGCGGTTTCCACTGACAAACGCCGTAAATAAAACAAGTCCATCTGCGTGTTTCGAGCCCAAAACCCTCGCCCGTGAAGGGATTCAAGTCGAGGTATTGATGTGGGGCTCGCCTTAATTAAATTTTGTGACACTGCCACTAAAATGACCATAAATAGACGGAAATACGGTTGGGATACGTTGGAAAAAATGTGGAAATGGTTGCTATATACCCAAAAATGTCGCACTTAGACACAAGTTCAGAAACATGTTCTGTTAGTTTTTGAACAAAGCTGCAAACAAAAATAAAAATTTCGATAAATTATAAATCATACCCCAGTTTTAAAACAGAGTTATGGGCTGGAGCGAGGATATTAAAAAAATAAATAACTCACTTATCAGAATTCTATTTATTTTTATTGTGTGCATAAATTTGAAAATTTAAAGTTTGCCGAGGCGTTGTAAAATGAAAACCTTACCGTGGCAAAGATCAAATCGGAGGCAGCAATTAAAATGTCATGAGGCTGCTACTTTAAAATTTCAGATATCACTCGTTACGCATACGCCCTGTGTGCGGTTGCCGGGCAAACGGAGGAAATAATTGTCAGCTGTCGCTCTTTCGTCGTCCGACGACTCTTTCCCATTCGGGTTTCGGGTCACTGAACAGACGGAAAACAAATAAAAGACGCAATTAAAAAGAAAGTAGCAACGGCAACAACCGCCTCCCGACTCAACTCAATTTGTTCATTTAACTGCTTTTATTTTTATTATATTTACATTTGCTTCACGCTCGCTACACGCTCAAGAGATAATTACGACAATAATAAGGACACATTGTCCCTGTTGCCTGTCAGCGCAGTTGCCCGGGCATTCCTGCACACGAGCAGCCAGTAGGTCCAAACGAAAGACGGACAGAGGACAGGCGGACAGGCGGACAGACGGACACACACAGGGACAGGAGACAGGACACATGCTGCCGCATCCTTGGTCCCTTGTATCTCCAGTCCCCCCGTTCTTCTCTTCGCTGCCAGCCAGCGTGCGATGCCAAATTCGCAGCAAATTGCACAACAAATTGCTGCTGGTCAATGCTGGCGAAAGCCGCCAATTGGTGGGTGGGCGTGGGTGGTGGGCCAGGAGCCTGGGGCCAGGAGCCAGGAGCCGAGGTCACGCCTTAAAGCCAGTGGCAAAGGGTAAGGGAGTAAAGTTATTCAAAAGGTTGCCGCTGCCTTGGGCGAGAGAGAGTAAAAAACGCGCCAAAGTTTGCCAACTATGTGTGGAGGGGGGAGGTTAAAATGTGAGATACAGGGGGCGAGGGGCGAGGTGCGTTCTGAAATCTCCTGCAAGCACATTACACACTTTGTTTATACCGCTCGGGAACTGGTGCTCGACCTTGACATTACCCAGCCAAGGAGCGACAGATAGCTGATTCAGTAAATTCAATTCCCCACCTCAGGGGCACCAGCCCAGGCCATCTATTAGCCCTACCCCCCACTTGCCGCACTGACGCTCGCTAGTTGGCAAGCGTTCCGAATTTGACTGAAACGTATACGCCCCGTGTGCTCGGCGGGCGAGGGAGTAGTGCGAGCAAAAACTTTACAACTTTTCGCATGTGAAATAAAGCAAATTTGTAGCATATTCTTCTTATTATTATTCCTCGCCTGCAACTGTTGCAAGCGCTCTGCATTCCGTTCCATAAATTTCATTGTCTGCCGACGAAAGTTCTCTCTCATTGTGCATAAGTAATGGGCTCCAATTCACGGTATGGTATAAGGTAATATACAAATTGAAATTTGCGAAAACAAGACGTGCGACTCCATCGAGTCGTACATATGAGTAGATATATCACAGGACTTCCCTGATTCCTTTTGATGGCCTTCGGCGGGGAAAGTGTGTGCGAGTTGAAAGTTGAAGCGATTTATTGATCATCGAATTGGCTACGCGGGAAATGCGAGTACACCTTAGGGCTATTAGCTGCTCGAATTGTTTGAATCCTTACTTCAAGTTTTTATAGTGATTTAAAATTACAGTGAGTCTCTTACTTAAAACTCTTTTTGGTTGAATGTAAACATTTTGGAGTTTTAAATAAACCTTTTAACTTATACGTTTTCCATAATAAAATGGTATGTTCGAAGTTTGTTGTGAAAATGTATATTTTAATGTTTTAAAAAGCTCCTTATATTTGATACATGAATTTGGCATTATAAAAATCAGCCAATGTTAAGACATTGGAATTTATTTCATTTGGATGTTATTATTATCATATTTCAAGAGTTGTAGATGGGATATGTAATCCTGCAGATTGGTTCTTATAGATATATAATATAATTAAGCTAATAATAATTTCTTTTGAAAATATTAAAAAACCAGACAGGGTTGACCAATTTAAAGTAGTTCTACATATTTTGAATAGATGGTTTGGAGTTGCCTTAAACTTGAACACTCAACCTTTTGGATTCCCTTTGTAGTTCTCGTATCTTTTCCATCTCTGCACGCCCCACATGATACAATTAATATGTCGGGAGCTGGGATACCTGGTGGCCCACTTTCCATCCTCCCCCTCCCCCACACCCCTGACACTGTCATTACACCGTTTTCTATTTGTCGTCGCCGAGCGCTTTGTTGTTTTGTCAAAACGCGCTGTCAAAACAAATGCTCAACAATTTTTCAGCGCCTGGCGGACACAATTGTTTGCCTTCCGTCCCATAGTTGTTCTCCCAAAGTTGTTGGTACCGCTGACAGTTGACAGTTGTCAGGTTTGTATCTTTAAGGCTGAGCTTCTTTGCCGGGGAGCCGATGTTCATCAGCTCATCGATGCACTCGCGGCGGCAGAAGGGTTCAATCCCACTTGACAAATGGATAGCGACGGGCGAATTGTTTTGCTCAAACAAATTACTTGATTGTCGGGCGTTATGAGTTATAAATGCGACTGATTTATGACAGTCCTTTCAGATGATTTTCAAGCTGTTGAGCTCATGGGGAAGTTTACTCTGTTTGCGCCTGTTTGTCCTTGGCCAAAGTGAAGTGTGTGGCGCATAATGGCAGAGGCATGCACCATCTAACTGCACAGTAAAAACTGTTTTTGAGTTATCCCAAAAATGCTAACTAGCAAACATTGTTCAGTAGAAGCGCTAATCAGCATCTAAATTTTTGAATGGTTTTAATGTTTTAAACACTTTTAAAATTAAAATTATAGAATAAAGAAAACAGTTTGCTAATATTTTACTTTTTGCGATTACGGAATAAAACTTTTATAAGTATAAAGTAGCCAGATATAGACGATAATTCCAAACACATTAGGTAAGCAAAACACTAAAAAAATCTATAAAAATAAAAGAATATTATTTATTTTTTGAGATTAGATTATTAGTTATTTAAACAAATTAGTGATATGATTTGAGATGTTAAAGAAAATTATCTTGACCATCGATCTGTTTTTTTGTTTCAGTGTACCACCGCAGGGCATCCCTCTTTAGAAATGCCGAGGCATGCGCGGCTTATCCCCCGACGAAACCCACGAGGCAATTAGCAGAATCATGAAGCTGTCTTGGATATCAACACAAGGCTCACACACTCGCCTGCTAGAAGCGCTTTTCAGCAACTGACACCCCTTAACCCTTGCCACCCTTGCCACGCTTTCTCTTTCCACTTTCTCCTTTCTCCAGCCCATTCACACGCACAGCTTAATCGTCTGGCAGCTGGTTAGCCCAGCCCCCCCCGCCCTCGCTGCCACCCCGCATATTTATGAACTTATTTGCCTTAAAATAAATATTGTCGCTGGCCTCGTTCGCCGCCTTTCTGCTCGCTTTCTCCAGAAAGGGTCGAGGTCGGACTTAAGGGATTTGGTCTTAAAAAGGCGTTTCTCTGCTTATAAATTGATACGGAGGCGGAAAGATGCCGCTGCGACACTTGGCTAACACTTTCTCCGTTTTCGCAGCTATCTTGTTTTTGCGCCCGTGCATTTCCTAAGCAGCTTACTGTTTATGAGCCGCTTTGGCACCACCCCAGCTTCCTGGGCCAGGAGCACCAGCACCAGCACCACTCGGTGGTCATGTCGAATGGGGCACAGCTCTCGAAACAATGGGATGACGATGGCGATGGCAGGTGGAACTGGGAAAGGGGCGCCGGCAAATGCCTGAAATGTGTCATCACTTGTTGTCGCATCCCGAACAACTTGCGCAATGTGCAACCTGCAGCGTGGAAAAGCATAGAAAAGTTTCCATCACAATGTGTGGCAGGCGGCACCTAGGAAATAAGAGTCTTGCCTCCCCAAAACCCTACATTCGTAGATACAAAATGCTCTTTTGTGGCAGCTCCAGCAACAGCAGAACGGAAAAGTAAGCAAGTTGGCAACGAAAGTAAGTTGGAGCAAGAAACTAACTCCTCGGCGCACGTTTCATGCATTTTCACTTTGTAAAACATTTTTGATGCGTACGTGCTGCACCCGAAATTCTATTTAAAGTTTGATTAGCCGCACAAACATTCCTCCGCCCACATGTATACACAAATAATTAAGCAGACACACAAGTTTGTGCTGCTCATGTCGGAAGATAATTTTCCCAAGCGGCACACCTGGCGTATGAGCAATGCCGAACGGTAGGGCAATGGGGTGAGGGGGCGTGGCAGGTGACCCGGGGCGGAGCAGGTGTAATTAATTGTAGGTTGTTTGCAATTAATTGCCACAATGCAATTATGAGCAATGCTTTCAGCCACAAACGCTGGGCTCCGTTGACCTTGTTAGCCAAATTATTCTCAGTGCACTTTCGCTTCCCCTAAAATTTGGTAAAGCCATTTCCCAGAACAGCACACAAATAAATGAGGATATTTTCATTTCCAAAGTGTTCGGCGTAACAAAATAACCATTTCAACATTTAAAAGGCCAAAGGATGGGGGATCAATAATACAGATTCGATAAGAGATTAATATTTATAATAAAGTATTAGGGTATTAAATAAATGGTTCTTATTTGTCAACAGCGTGAATTTTAATGAGAAACTATAGCAGATCCATTGAAATTAAAATAATATTCGATACCAAGGGATATATTTAAAATTTCTATGCTTAAGTATTTATCATAACGGTTTCGCAACCTTTAATTCAATCCTAATTGAAAGGGAACACACACATAAATCCATATTAACCATTGACCCTTGTAATATCATTTTAAAAGGACTTCAATTTTTGTTCTGCGCTGTTTACATCTCCAAAGCCAAACATGTGTGTCAGTGCCCAACTGTGCCAAGAAATGTCGGCAAAATGTCAGGCTGCCCGCCTGTGGCGAGGCGACATGGAGGCAAAACCAAAGATGTAAGCCACAAAAATACTTGACAATTTGTTTGCAATACATTTTCCGCTCCAAACCTCTCCCCCTCGCGCCCTCCATGTGTCCCGCAGCATCAGCATTTTCTCAGCTCGATAATTTTTTATTTCTCGAGTGAAACTATTATGGCTGCAAGACCCCATCGACAATCTGGCCAAGATAAAAGCGAGAGCGGCGAAGAGAGCAATAAGTTCATAAAACAATTGGCTCCATTTGCTCCGATTTTCATTGCCTGCCATTCTGTGTGACCTGCGATGACCAGCCAGGGCTCAAGGGGTGGGGGTGGGAGGGGTCACGACCCTAAGTGACACATGGGAATCCACTGGTACTGCCATCGCCGGCCTGTGACTGAAACTCGCCCGCTGGTCGGCACTTGAGTCCTAATTGGTTTGTTTATATTGGCGCCCCCGGATAGATGCAATCAATTGCACACAATGACGCCAATTACTCCCATTGCCTGCGGTGCCTGCCACGCCCACCGCCCCCTCTATGCCACCACCCCCGAAACACTCACATATAATTAATAATTTTTGCCTTTTATGCTGGGTAATTGCTTTGGCATTCGTAGGCAATTCACTATTCACCAAATGATAACGAGACACAGCAACAACATCAAGAACTACACTCTGGAGTGCACTCCAACTATCACCACACCCCATCGCCGAGTCACCCACACACACCCCCTCCCATCACCCACCACCCACCACCCACCTGGACCCACAACCACCCACTTCGCATCCACACCGCATCAGAATGTACCAACATTTTCTGGCTTCAGCCTCATTGCATATTCAGTTGGCTGTGTATGTACACTGAGAGAATTGAAACACCCATTACACCAGTCTAGGTTTGTATATTTTTAAGAAATAAATTATGATTTTAAGAAAATAAAGAATTATTAAATTTATAAAAATGTATGTCAACCGGACACTCATAGATAATATTTTGTGTTCTCGTTCAAAAAAAAACCTATTTTGGGGAAAAAAATAAATAAAGAAATGGGATGACATCCGATGTGTATTTTCTTACAGTGTTGCCAGGGAAGGGGAATGCTGCAACTACTTGATTTCTCAATACCTACGTGTATGAGAAAGTGTCTGGCCGTGTGGATGTGCCGATTGCAATCCGGCATTACAACTGCAGATGCGCCAGAGACAGGTGGTAATGACTGCTGGCGGGGATTGGGGGATGATCGGCGGGAAGAGACTTAGATGCTCGCCGTAATTAGCAGGGAATTCTGCTGGCAAAGCCAAGCTTCAACCGGGCTGAAAGCGGTGCATTAGCTCAAGTGGCGAGGCAATCACGGCAATGGGGCAGAAAGCGAGAGCTCTAAATGCGAGTAATTAATAATTGCCAGCTGAACGGTGGCGAAAGCTTGATGTTTGTGCGCTCCCCAAGACGATTTCCCGGGTGATTTGTCCACGCGCTTATATCAGCCAAACGAGCTGTTTATGTAAATGTGTATATCAAATTAAAAGCCATAAAGCCGAGGACAGGGGCACCGCAGTCCGTCCGGTTTTTATGGCATGACTTCATTGCCCCCGACTTGGCGACATAAAAAAGTCCAGAACTGAATTTGATGGTCCTGCATAAATCTTTTCTAATTGCAGGACACGGAGCTCCTGCTCGCCAGCCACTTCATATTTCGAGAGTTTAAGAGTCCGAGAGTTTGCGAGTTTGCGAGTTTGTCGAAGCCACTAATTGAGCCAGAGATTAGGTTGGGCGAGCGAGCACATCCATCCAGACCGCCTCGGATTGAATCAATGCCCGAATGAATCACTGATTCCGAGATTTCCAGATTCCCCAGCTGGACATGGACTGCCGCGGGCGGTGGCTGAAACGTAACAGGTTTTTATGCACTACGTGACCATACAAAGTTGGCGAAACTGTTTCTGGGTCGGGGTGTCGCATATAAAATAACAATCCGCCCATCCAGCCTGTCGGCCTATATCAAATAATTACCGGAACTTGAACGTATAACCAACAGTTTCCGTCGCCGAGGGCGCGGAGGAGCAGGAGCAGGAGCAGGAGCAGGTGAGTCAGAGCCTGAAATATGGGACAACGACGGCCCACTTACGCGGAAAAGCCTGGACATGCACATGTCCGTTTATAATAATTCACATGCAATGAAAATGTCAATAATTGTTGCTCCAGCCGCTCCATGGCGAAATTTATTGAATTACATTTAAAGCCTCGTTTCCGAGCCATTGCAAAAGTTTCGGTTTTTTGCCATAGACATATGAAATATATATGTGTGGGAA
Source organism: Drosophila kurseongensis (assembly GCA_018153305.1). Classification (NCBI taxonomy): domain Eukaryota; kingdom Metazoa; phylum Arthropoda; class Insecta; order Diptera; family Drosophilidae; genus Drosophila; species Drosophila kurseongensis. The sequence goes on along the minus strand of JAECXX010000004.1, from coordinate 4,667,440 downwards.
TACTCGGGGCAAATTATGCAAATGTCTTGGCCATTAGCATAAAGTGATTTTGATGAGGCACCAAAAGTGGACTTTATGCTTGGCTAGCTCTGGACACTGATTAGGGTTATGGTCTAGGACGGATCCGCATTCGCATTCGCAGTCGCAGTCCCAATCCCAATCCCGCTGCCTGTTTGTTTTTCAGTTTTGGCCAAACAGTTTTCACGGTCAGGCAACTTTCTCTTCGTCCTTTCGCCGCTCTACCTCGCTCTCTCTTTCGGCCACTGGTGTATTCAGCGACTGCGTATAAGAGAGTGTTGGGCAGGACGACGCTCTCTTAGGGTTCAGTTTTTGCGCTGTGGTCGGGCGACTGTCAACCGAGTAATCCTTCTGGAACTCCTGACGTCACACTGCTCCTTGGTCGAAGGGGATAACATGACAAACTGGTTACGTGCATAAATTATATTTGTGCCCCCACCTGCCTCTCGTATCACCTGACCGGTCTACGTGTGTGCGTGACCCACTCCTTTTGATGGATGAATATTTTCTGGTGGAAGTGGCAGTCATCGGATGATGATGATGTTATGCATAAATATGGCCAGGGGTGGCAGGGAAAGGCGGAGCGAGTGAACTGAAAATGCAATAAGTTAATGATATCAACACGGACCAGGACATGTCCTCCACCACCTCCTCCACAGCCCCCGGTGAACCTAATCCCGGCTAAGTGTTCGTGGGCGGGGACACGGACTAATGAACGTTGCTGAAGAAATTATGCAGCACTAAAAGCTCGCCGCACACGATGGCTACACATGAGGACTCCAACTCGACACGAGTGTCCTGCACATCCTTGTAACAACTCGGTCTGTTTTTGACAATAATTGTTTGCACTTGCTCAATGGTAGTTTTTATTTACCACATTTCTCTGCACTTTTTTTGCCCGCTGGTCAAACAAGATTTAAATGCATCACAAGCAGCCGGACAAAAACAATTTCAATTTTCAATGTGCTGCAAAAAATTGCCTTGGTTTTGCACAAATTAAATGGAACGCCCTTGCCACTCAGCAATAAAAAAGGGAATCGATCATTTCCCATCTGTACAATTAGGCTCTGACTAATTTTCGCTTTGCCGCTGTTGTGTAAATTTTGTTATTGCCGCCGAATGCAGCACGTGACATCCATACATCACGGGTGTGACGTGGAAGTCCGTAGCAATAGGCGGCCGACACACGCTAATTGCATTTCGATGGACTCCGCCGCCTCTGCCAGCGATTCGATCCGAAGTCCAGATAATGGACTAAAATTGGGGAATAATTAACTACGGAAAATGCGGAAACGAGCATGGCGGAGGGAGAGGCACATCGACTGCGACATGGAAAATGGCAAACCCAAATGTCACATCTGTTTTCGGAACTGGGACGGGGCTCAGGTGAAACCTGTCAAGGCCGCACGCAAAATTCTATTCCGCTACACTACGCACAATAAATAGTATTTGGAAATGGGCAGTGTAAAGGCTTTCATCGGATTAGATACAAAAATAGGTTAAAGTCAATAGGGCTTTATGGCCTCACAACTGGGATTTCGCCTTTTAAGGTATGTCCTTTGACTTGAAACCAGATAAAAGCTGCAGTCTTCTTTTAAATCTGCCAATAAAGCATTTAAACAAAACTTTTCAAAACGGCACTTATACTCCAATTTTGTAGTTAAAAGTTTTATAAATTTTAAAAAGTATCAAAAGACCAAACTTTATTTCCTATTCCTAATTCGCGGTGTACACATCGTGTTCAAGTTAGGAAAACGCAACTTGACAGGTGACATATGACGCAGATAGGTCGCTCCACCCAATCACCCATCTAGCCGCAAGGTGAGACCGGGATCCAGAACCCAGGAACCAGGAGCCGGGGGCAGGCGCCGGAGGACAGGGTTCCGAGACATCAATTTGTATGCATCTCAACTCCGTCAATATGGCGAAAGCAACAACGAAAATACCAAGTCAAGCCAAAGGGGGAACGATAAATGTGCAAGACAAGAAAAAAAACAAAGAAAGGGCCCAGAACTTGAATGCAAATTGCCGGCAGTTTTGCATGCAATTGGTAGTACTTTTACTAACGCGAAATCGTAGACTTTTCGGCCCACTTTTTGCCATGTATACTTGTACAACTACCAGAACCGGGCTACAAAAAATGTGTTCTAAGCCAAACGGCAAAGGCAGCCTTTCATGTGAACAAAAACGTATTTAATCATTTCCAGTATTTCTCTTTGGGTGCGACAAAGCTTTGAGTTGGACCCCAGATAAATCCAGGAGCAGAGACAGAAGGCCCGGACAATGCGGCGTATGTGCAATATTTATGGCCAAACAAAGCTGGGCCAAGTGGCAAGTGGCAACGTGCTACCTGTGTGGGTTCTTCTAATTACCACACACAATTTAAACGAGCGAGTTGGTGAGCTGCAGAAAATAAATTACAGTTTATGGCAGCAGGGAGACCACAAAGAAAAAGCAGCCAGAGTCAACAAATTAAATCCGCAGGACGCAATCGGAATTGTGTGGGATATGAAGCCCGTTCGCCCTACCATATAGGTTAGAAATAAATTTCACCGCAGAATAAACAAATAAATATTTACAGCATTCCATATGGTGGGTTTGGCAGGGAGAGCAAATAAGCTGGAAAACCCCAGCAGAAACTTGAATTTAATAATACACCGAGTGATTGGTTTTTCCTCACTATCGCATTGAACATCCTTCACTAAAATAGTAGGTGGTGTGTGCGTGTGTGTGTGTGTGTTTCGGAAAATGCTCGCAAATTATTCGTGTAGAAAAGTGGCAACATATTTGAAAAGTTTTCCAATCAATGCCAGGGCTATTAATAATTTATTGGCTTCTTTAAACTCTCACACATTTGCTTGTCCTCGGCAATGAGGTGAGGTGTGGGTGTGTGCCTGTTTTAGTGTTTGGCCATAACGTCGATCAGAACTTTGGTAATTTCAATATAAATTAGGTTTATTTATTTGACTGAAGTGCGGAGGACGGGAGGGGACTCGAATAAAAAGCGAGTGAGTAAAATCAATGAATTTTAGATACTCCCTGAGAAGCTTAGACAGGCAAGGTATTATTAATAATGTATCTTCCCAAAGGCGAACGGAGTGTGCCACGTCGAAGTAAGTTACGTCATATTTAAATGGACACTACACCCTGAAGTATATTAGCTCACCTTATTTTAAGTACTCACACTGTAAATCTGATTACTTGCAATCTTATTCAGTTGTTATCAATTAGGTTAAACTAGTAATCATTTCAACATAGCAAACCACATTCGTTGTGATGCGCGATTCGAAAAGTTATGGAACTAAATGTTATTTTTACGAAAAATTAAGCAAAAACCAATAAATCTGCTGGAGGGTAAAACAGCGCTGGGAATATTCTGTATAATCTGTGTGCGTGCCATAGAGCTGAAAAGACCAACAAGGCCAGTAGGAGTGCCACAGGGAGCTGTATTGCAGTTATTCAATTAAAAAAACGCGCCAACAACTTCGACGGTGAAAAAGGACGTAAACAAAAAATGCAAATTCTATTAGGACACAAGGCCCCAAGGCCGAAGGGGTTTTTGCTGGCCGGGTTTTACATTGAGTGAAGCAGCCGGACGTTGTGTGTTTTAGATCAACGGACACACCAGGATAGTTTGTGCGCTTCCTCCCCTTTTTGTCAAATTTGTAGGCTTAACTTTGTTGGCAAATTAAAGTTTGGTTCATAAAAAACAAGGAGGTTAGTAGGGTAGCTGTGTGCCCTATAAGGGTATATTTTGGTCGTCACACATATATTACATTCAAGCATACTCAGCTTAGATTAAACACTGTTTATACCCGTTACTCGTCGAGTAAAAGGGTATATTGTATTCGTGCAAAAGTATGTAACAGGTAGAAGGAAGCGTTTCCGACCCTATAAAGTATATATATTCTTGTTCAGGATCACTAGCCGAGTCGATCTAGCCATGTCCGTCTGTCTGTCCGTCTGTCTGTCTGTCCGTATGAACGCTGAGATCTCGGAAACTATAAAAGCTAGAAGATTGGCATTTTGCATGTAGATTTTAGGAGTTCCTACGCAGCGCAAGTTTGTTTCAAAATGGTGCCACGCCCCCTCTGACGCCCACAAGCCACAAGCTGTGGCCACAGTTTTGATGCTATTATGAAATCGATTGGCCTAATAAAAGTTGGCCACGCCCACTCCAACGCCCAAAAACCCATTAAACGCTTAAGCCTGGCCAGCGCCTACATTTCCGCCTTTCATGGCCCGTGGTACCAATGTCTTGGGGTAGATGGCGCAATACAATAGTGCCTTTCGTATGTTACGGATAAACAAAATTTTGGGGAACATGGAGATTCAAAACTTTAATAAAGTTTGTCAACTCAAGTCGACTCGTAGGTCCCCAAATTTTATTTTGTTTTGAAAGACCCGTTGCAAATCAACGGCCTCCACGTGGTGTTCCCTGGGTACCGATTTTAACATAAAAATCGGGAGCTAATTCGAACGGCGAAAAACATACATAAGGGCATATTTATATTAAGTTGTTTAGCTGAGTAACGGATATCTAATAGTCGAGGCACTCGACTATAGCGTTCTCTCTTGTTTATAGTGATTTAGTTGACCCAACAGATTTATTCTAAGGGAATAGAAAATATTTCCGTTAAATTGCTCCCTCCTCAGTGTCTTACATTTTGTGTACATTATTTCCATTTCTAATAATGTAAAGCTTTCGTTTGAGCTTAAAACTTATTACAATCCCAATATTCGCCATACATCTTCGCACTGGCTTCGTAGTACCACATAATTGAACATCAGATCTTTGTGCTTGAATCATTTTGTTTATATGATTAACCTCCTCTAATATATTCACTTAGCTAGGTGCAGTTTATTATGCTGCAATCTGTACTACAAACTTGCTCGATCTTGCGTGATAACTCGAAATTATTGCACCCAGTGTTTTGGCCCTCTCGGACTTTATGTGCGCTTCAGTTCGTCTGGAGAGGAGAGTGTATACGTGTACATATAGAGTGGCTTAAGTGGGGCAAGCGAGCGGAGGAGGGGCCAAAGTCGGTTGTCAACGTTGGGCGGCCCTATCTGTTGTGCTCCCAATCTTTGCTTGCTGCTGGTTCTAGTCCAGCGATTATGCTGCTTAAGATTTTAATGCAGCGTCTTGGCAGGAGTGGCCACGCCCCGCCTCCATGTGTGCATCGCTCCACTCGGAGCCATCCTTCCCTGCGATTCCATGGCTCCTTCCTCATCAGCCCGCTGCACTGTTGCCAATTGTTGCCATTTCCCGTATCCAATACATTGAAGCGTCCGTTTCCAACGTTTGCCGGAAGTTTGCTCCGCTTGGCTGGGATTACATTTTCCTGCTACTTGCGCCGTCTTCTGCCTTCTGTTTTCTCCAGACATATACACACAGAACAGGGGGGTTCACCCCCACTTCCTCCGGCCAGTGTTATGTAAATGCATTTTCATGTTCTTGCCTTGGCTTATCCTTAAAGTCTATAAATATCTCGTATTGAGCAGCAAAATGAGGAATATCTTTTATTTTATTTCGTTGCGAGAAAACAATTCCGAAAATTCGTAGTCCTATTGTTGCCCGGCTGTGTGAGTTTGCATATTGAGCAAGTGCTAATAAAAATAACAAATTTGTACATAAAATATGTTCGATTTTATGGCCGAGAAATGAGACAAGCAATTTCGCAGCCCCTGCCACGGGGATGAATCGCTTTTCAATGCCGGGAAATCGGCCATTAAAGCTGGTTCATTAAAATGCTGCACCCCTCCCTTCGGACGGAGCAAATGAAATTATTTTTAATGCGTTTGCAAATGCACTCAAACGCAGGCCAACCATCCGCGCTCCACACACAGTCGCCCACCCACGGACACAATCATAAATTGTTAATTAATGCGTGAACAGTTTTCCCAGCTAAGCGGCCACGCCCCCGGCATCCATATTCATGCCCAGCCGCCCCCGGTTTCAGCCATAAGCTGCTGCAAAGTAAGCGTCAACTGCGGATTGAACCGCTCGTCGAGGGAGCCGGAAAATGGAAAACGGAGATGGGAATGGACATGGACATGGAAGGTCAAATTGACGTCCTCTAGTGCTCTGACGGGGGGAGGGGGGGGGAGGTGTTCTGAAAAGGGAAACCCCCTTTTGCGGACAGCATTAGGGGATTGAGCGCCTCAGACGCAAATGGAAGGCAAACACTTAAAGCCGCAAAAGGACAGGCGGGTTGCAAACGAGGCTGGGTGCTCGTGCTCTGATGTATGCCAAAGTTTTCCACGTTGAAAATCCTCATTTAGCAGTGGTGCAGCAACCGCAGCAGAAAGGGGAGAAAAAAACTCCGTTTTGCAAACACATTTTAACCTAATTTACAGTTAAACATTAAATATGTAAAGCACGTCAGTTTCTGTGTGAACGCGTTTTCTGCCCCTCGCTCTCGCTCTCCCCCTCCCTTTTCCTTTTCCCTTTTCCATTTTCCGACCGCCCTTTCCAAGCCCCGCAATCTCCGAGTGTCTCTGTCTTCCTGGCAAAAGGGTTTGCCGCCGGCTCCTGGCCATGGCTCTTTCTGTGTGTGAAAAAGTTACCTTATTAAATTGCCAATCGAACCATGTAACTGTAAATTTGCATTGTGATGGTAACAGAGGGCTCGCATATGAAGCCACATATATGGCGTGGCTGGAAGAGTGGGGCCCAGGCAAATGTTGCTTAGGCAGCACAGCCACATATCCCGAAACCCATTACCCATACGCACTGTTGCACACATTAAGAGGGGGCGGGGCAGGCGGCAAGGAGTGGGGCCTAATCGAAATTACATATGCAAAAAGTTAACAATCACGTTCGAGGCTAATCAATTATTTCCCTCGCAACTCGGCTGAAGTTTTCCACCCTGCAGGCTGGCTCAGCCACGCCCTAATGCATATGGGCCGGGCCGACATATATATTCAATATTTATGATCTGTTTTGTCTCTCAGCTGGTCGTGGGCCCACTTAGGCTCCCACTCTGCCGGCAATTAGCAGGAATCATCTGCCAGAGCTCCGAAATCGTGCCGAATTGAATTAAACCAAAGTCTGGGCAAAGGAGCCAGGATAATATGGTATGGTATGGGGTGTAATTGAAGGTGCTTTCGCTCTGTGTCCTAGTTCTGTTCTTGTTGACGTTGACGTTGAAGGAAAACTGGGAAAACACGGAAACAAAAAAAACGTAAGCTTGAAGCTGTGAAAAATACGGCAGTTGAAGTTTTGACAATCAGTTCTGCAGGGTACTTTTAGTCGCTATCTTGGATTTTTCTGCTTTTTTTGATTTTAGAGAACATGTAGATAGAGAAACCGAAAAAATAACGTTTTTCCAATATCAGGTAAGTTTGTAAGTAATAATTTATCGAATTAATTCCTACATTTATTTTATTGTGTATACATTCAGAGATAAATATTAATTCAAATTCGAATTTTATAAAATGTTGATAGAATAGCCCCTTACGTGTTTGTGATATCAAATAAATGCATACAGAACAAGTGTGAAGTATAATGTTTCATATTTAACTGTAAAAACATATACGGTTATTTTGAATGAATTAGTTAAAATGACTTAAAACCGTTTAAATTCTGGAAGTGTTGCCAATAATATTTCAGGGATCGGCTTTCAACTCGTAATTGTCGACATTTTGGTCAGCAGCGAGTCAGATGTGTAAGCTGGACCTGTTTCTGCCCTAAATAATAAAAGTGCCAATGCGGAAGGCCAATGAAGTGGAGTATGTGAGGCAGGTTTATTGAATTTCATGGCTTGGCTTGCCTCGCTTGCCTGCCCCGAAAGATGCACATAAATATGAAACACGACCGGAGTGGGGCATCGAGGTGGTCACCTTGGCGTCCTGAACAAGATTTACGCGTATTTGCGTAGTGGGAGTACGCATTACGCCCGAATGATGAAGTGGCGCCAGTGTGCCACCCATCCGCCCATCCACCTGGCCACCCACCACCCATCCAACACCCCCCATCACCCCACCCCACCTGCCAACTGTCGTAAGTACCCCTTAACTTGCAGGCGAGTTACCCCCTTCCGCCGTCAGCTTAGGCACTCAAGTGCAACTTTAAAACTTTCCAAAAAATAACACAAAGGAAATGTATCGCTCCTGAGTTTGGTATGCCATCTAACCCTCCCCACCCCCCGTCACAGCCCCCCCTAGTGGGCGGGTGGGCGTGTTCAAGGCTGAGGCGTCACCGTCGTGCGTAGCACATTTTCCGCATCAATGCGCGTTTATTTTACTGCTAAAGCCTTTACGAATGAATGAATGAGTGCTTCGAAAAAAGGCAGTAACTGCCAGCTCCTCGCCTCCTTTTTCCCCTGAACGCTCTAAACTTTCAAGTAGCTTACGCCTCCAGCTGCCCACTTTTTTTTTGGTTATTTGTGCTGTTTTTGTTTTAGTTGAAAAGGAAATCGGGGACAGGGGACAAGGAACAGGGGACAAAGAAAAGATGGGCAAGTTGCACATTTCCTCAATGGGAAAATCCCTTCCGAGAAAAAAACAATACGGAGGGAGAGGTTCGCCGAAGATAATATTATGAAGCAAATGTTTTCTGCTGAGTCTGGCCTGAACATTTTCATTGATTTCCGCTGCCAGTTCCTCTTTTTGCCATTCTCTGCCCAGCGAATTGAAAGTGTAATTAAAAATAGAACTCAAGGCTAGTGCCTTTTACTCTACATAGTTAATGTGCGATAGTGTCAGTCTACATTGATTTAATTTGATTATTGAGTCTCTACTTAAGCCGGTGCCCGTCGAGAACTTTAAGTCAAAGGTAAATTCAATCAATGGGAAAGAAGCTTAACATTTAACACTGAACATTTAACAATAGATTTGAGTTTAAATAGGAGAGCACCAGACAATTGGGCGTTAGCGACGAAGGCAGGCTGGTAGTTCAGAGACGGGTTATATCATTACCAAATGTTAATGGTAGACTAATTCATGATTGCACAACGGGAAATATGAGCTTCATGGCTTACCAAGTTCAAAGGAAATCAGGAAGTTTCGTTCTGCTATCACAGAATCTTGGCTACATCTTCAACATTTCCAGATAATATTTCAGGAATTAGCTTACAAATCGAATTAAATAAGCGACTGAGCAGCGGCAGAAACTCGAACAACCAACAACACGACCTACTTGTGCGTTTTTCAACTTGACTGCACCGCAGCAAAAACAACAACAACAACAGCAACGACAACAACATCACTTTCAAGAACAATAAATTTATGGCTTTTAAAAATGTTTAACTCAAACTTCCCACCCCAACGACCAAAATGTTAGCCATGTTTGCGGTGGTTGCTTTTGCTTTTGTGTCGCAGATTTATGGCCGCCAAAAGTGGGGGAAATTCGCTAGGGCTAAGAAAAACTTCACAGTGGCAGCAGCAAATAAACTTTACGATTTTCTAGGTAGTCAAATTGAATAAATGTTAAGACAATTGCCGACTGTTCCCGGGGCAGGAGTTAACTCCGGTCCATCTTCATTCCGGGGATCCGTATCCAAAGGATTGCCTTTCACCTGACGTTCGGCGCCAGTTTGCGGGGCCAACAATCAAACATGAGACCCAACTCCAAACTTTCGACTGACGCAATACCACCATCCCCCCCCTCCTTTTGTGTGCCATCAAATGTCGGTGCGAATTTCATTAAAATAAACTTTTTCTACAAAACTCTGCGAGCTCAGCGAGTACATTTTCATTTTATTTGCCGTGGCAAACGACACCGAGAAAAAAAACGAAATCACGGCCCGGCACTTTTGGCCCTACCCAGCTACCCCGCTACCCTCAATCCCCCCTCCCATCCAATTGGCTTGGGTTTTATGGTCGTCGGCTCTTTTTACGGCCACCAGGACCAGTGGCATTTGCCTCATTTCACTCCTGAGCGAGATCTCTCTAATTTGAATACCTGGCTGAGGACGAGAATCTGTTCGGTAATTTCTGCCGGCGCTACGCCGCGAGTTTCGCCGATAACATTTGCATCGCTCTTTATTGCTTTTAAATGTTTGCCGGCCGCCCCGCGAAAGCCTTTCGCCATAAAAACTAGACAAGGGGCAAGAAGGAGCATTGAAATTTTGATATACGAATTGTTTTTACTGCCGGGAAACTTTTGGCCCAGATTCCGCCCACTGAAGGCCCCGCGGCAAAAACCCCCCAATTACTTATCAGCGAGTGTAGTCATCCCGTGCAGTGGAGTGGAGTGGAGTGGAGTGGAGAGGAGTGCACCTGACCCGCCAGCGGATGATGAACTGGTGGTGGACAGGAGGACGGCGGCAGGGGGGCCAGACTACGAGCACAGAGTGCGAGTGCCAAGAGCTAAGTGCCGCTTCCGGTGGTCGCTGGTCCACAAAAAAGCTGCAGGTCCGAGCCATAAATTTGCAGGCAAAAAGCTGAAAGACTTACGGTGCACCCCCATTACCAAACCTCCGCCTGAAATTTACTTCAAGTGCAGTGAGAGAAATGCAGTATTTGGGAATAATATTTCGTGCTTAATATAAATGGAGAGACCAAGTCCATATTTCTATTCCAAACTGTTTTTTTTACAAGCGCAACCCATAACTACAAGAAATCTGCTAGCAATGGCATAGTCTTTTACATTTTTAGGATATTTGTATTACAATTTCATATTTTTAATTTAATGCATTAAATTAATACAAAAACAAGAGAGAACGCTATAGTCGGGTGCCCCGACTATCAGATACCCGTTACTCAGGTAAAGGGAGTGCGAGGGAGATGGAGATAGAAACTTTGATCACGCATAACTTTTTAACTAATGGTCCGATTTGAAAAATTTCTTCTACATTTCGATAGGTATTGATAAACACAATAAAACTGCATTTTTACTTTTCCGAAATATTCAAATTTTTTAAATCGTATATAAGCGATTGGGGGCGTTAAAGGGGGCGTGACACCTTTTTGAAACAAACTGCGCTGCGTAGGAACTCCTAGAATCTGCATGCAAAATGCCAATCTTCTAGCTTTTATAGTTTCCGAGATCTCAGCGTTCATACGGACGGACAGACGGACAGACGGACAGACGGACAGACAGACAGACGGACAGACGGACAGACGGACATGGCTAGATCGACTCGGCTAGTGATCCTGAACAAGAATATATATACTTTATAGGGTCGGAAACGCTTCCTTTTACCTGTTACATACTTTTGCACGAATACAATATACCCTTTTACTCTACGAGTAACGGGTATAATTATGCTACAAATAACTTTGGAGATTTAAAAATATCTTGAAAATGCATCGATATAAAGCTGCTTTTAAGCATTTTTTATTGGCGTTTTTGTTTTAATATATTCTTGAGTTTTATCGATTATAAATTTTTAGGGGTAATAAATAAATATTTTAAGATTTTAATTCCTTGGAGTTTTTCTTTGATAGTTATTACTATTTTTTTTATTTTGATCGCGTGGACCCATGATTTTCGCTAAGTGCAGTCATGTCCCCGCCTCCTACAAACGGCGAGCCTTCGTCGCCTGGACCCCAGTTATTGTTGCAATTAATAAGGACGTCGCCAGCGGCAAAAAGCGACCGGCGTCTGCCGTGCGTTGCCACTTGGATGGTGGATGGCGGATGGCGGATGGGTGGTGGCCACTCATCAGCGGATGCAGGAGCTGACCCCTGGACACCCGGAGCCACTGCCACTGCCACCTCCTATGCCTCCTAGCCGCCCCTGCCCCACGACCCTTCCGCACAGAGGGAATATTTACTGCCGAAGGAGAGGGATGAGCAGGATGAGCAACTGCAGCAGCCGAGTAAAATGTCCTTTGCACATTACATTTGCATTGCAGTTACAAGCATTTCGCATTTATCGCAGCAGTGGCGGCGGCAGCAACAACAAGACGAACACGGAACGCAGGCGGAATGGAGGAGGAATGGAGGATCCTCCGGATCCGGGGGAGGGGGGTGGAGGCGGAGCCTAACAATGGAAGGGCAGAAATCTCGTCGCCAGCGTCGCTAACAACTCGTAGCATTGCAGCTGCCAGATGTGGTAAGAATGGAGATGTGACGTGGAGTGGGAGCGGGAGCGGGAGTGGGCGGGTAATGGGGGGTGGGTGGCGGTTGGTGGGTTGGCAGGGCAGGTCGAGAGCAACATTTATTGTTTGCAAAGCCTTGTTTATTATTTTACGTGCATTTCTCTTGCCAGCTTCAGATCCAGCTTCAGCCTGCACAAGGACTCTTTATGATTCACTCGGTCGCTCCTTTTGGTCGAGGACATTTTGTAAATAGCAATGCAGTGGCCTAGCCGGCTGACTTGGCCTGCGATTCGCCCCACACTCCGCACCGCGGCTGCGATTTTATTCACTCGCTGCTGTTTATGTGACCCGGATCATCCAGGCTCCCGGGCTGGTGCACCTCGTCTTGGTCTTGGTTTTGCTCCTCGGTCCTCGGTCCTCGGTCCTGGTTCCTGGTTCTTGGTCCTTGGCCCTCGATGCGGTTTCTTTATGTTTTTAATGCCGTGCGCCAAAAGTCCTTTTGTTTGTACACTTGTACTTTATGTACCGAGCGAAATTTATGCGCCGCTAAGTGGATTCGTGGATTCTTGGATTCGCGGATCCGTGGACTTCACCCCGCACCCCGCACTCCGCACTCCGGCATCTTGGCTCTCCTGTTTCCGGTTCCTGCATTGTTGCCTGCCAAACAGGAAATGCAATCCTCGCCATCCATAAAACTTGTCCAAAATCTGGCGAGCTCCTCTCGCCTCGCCCAAACTCTCAGATTCAAGTTGGGAGGGCATTACAATTATCCTGCGCGTGTCCGAGTCCTCGACTGCCTCCTTATCCGTCCATTTATTGCGCCATCGAATAAGAAAAAGAATTTGCGTTTGGACGAAATTAAAGACGGCCTTTCGGCCCACCTCAATGAACACGAAGTCGAAGCAAGTGCAAATCCTCCATTAACACAAGAACAAAACGAAACAACTCGAAGCAAAGCGGGGGAGTCCTGGGAAGAGGACGAAAAGGTGATTCCTGCTGCTAATTGGAAATCGAGGGGAGCGGACCACCGGATGAGATAGACACTGAGCTGCCCAGGAAGACCCCAGAAAACGTCACAAATGTTTGTTCTTTTGCAGGAAATTAAGGCGAAATGTAACAATCGAATTAGGCCGAGTTGGGGCAAAGGGCCAAGACCCGATTTGAACCGATGGCGACCGCTGCGAAACCGATTCGCCACGTTTCGTTGGCGCTGGCATTTGGGAGGCCCGAAACAACCGTTTTGACCTTCAGTGTCGGGGGCCCAAACTTCAAATTGATTTTTCATATTCATTGGCATACGGTTCAAAGCGATGGGGTGGGATTGGGACCAGGAAGAGGACCAGCAATTCTCATAAATTAAACATGCTCCACATAAACTAAAGTGAAAAATGCGAGGGCAGCACAAAAAACGGGGGGATGCCCAGCATTTAACTGTATATTTGAAATATTTTAAATATAAATTTCAATATTTAACTGCGCCCGCCGACAGGAAACGGTTGCCGGACAGCACGGCAACAACTACGGGCCGGAATATGGGAGCGGAAAAGGGAGCTGGGTGCAGGGACACGAGCCAGGAGAGCGGAAATGATCCATCGACCCTCGGCTGTCGTCCCAAAACGGCTCTGGCCCAAAAAAAGGTTTCCTCTGCCGCAGTTCGCTGCAGACCACAAAAACGTTGAAAATATTTGTGTTTCCACTTATTTGCATTAATGCCACGAACCGATTTACTGTCTGTCCATCTGTGGGGGGGGGTGAGGTTGGTTTTGTGGGTTCGGCCCCCAAAAAACACACACAGAACACGACCATTGAACGGCGAACACGGGGTCAGGCCAATAAATAAGTGTGTCTTTCGTTGGCATCCCGTCTCCTTTCATTTCAACTTCTATCTACTATTTCTATCGTGCTGTTTTAGATTTTATAGGAAAAAATTAAAACCAGATCCATTTCGAAAATCAAAACATTGTGGCCCCTTCGAACCAAACCAAATTCAGTGTTAACAAACGCGAAATGGCTCATTTGAGATCGTTGAAAGGAAGTCACTGGCCCGGCATCCTGGACTCCAGCCACGCGCTGAGGAAGTACTTCGGTCACCAGTCCACCAAGTCCTCGCCGAGGGCCGAGATCCCGGGCAGACTGCCGACCTTCGCCCCTCCGAACTTCGTGGGAGCCGAGCCCAGGTCGCGACCCCGGGTGAACGCCGCCTGGCAGCTGGCCAGCGATCCCTCCGATCTCTCGGATGTCCGTGGCCCCAAGCGGGTGAAGGGGCTGAGGGATCGGGAGCGGAAGAAGGTGGAACGCAAGATTTGGGCCAGGCCGGCGAAAGCCGATCTAACGCAGAGAGTCGCAGGACCAGCAAAGCCGGAGAAGCCTGAAAGGCTGGAGCAGTCCGCACTGCCGCCGAGGCCCGTCATCCGGAGGAAGGTGAAGGCGCCGACTCCGCTCCGCCGGAAGCGGCCAGCCCAATCGCTCCCCCACTTTCGCTCGCCCTTGCGGAAGAACATCCTGGTCGTGGACGCCAAGAGGACGCCTGGGATGGACCGGCAGGGCCACCTGGCTGGCGGAGCCGATCAGCCTCCGACGGGCTCTGCATCTGGACGGAAGAGGGAGGGACAGCATCCGAAGCTCAAGATGAGCGGCCGCTCGAAGAAGACGTACGGAGTGCCCCTGTGCAGCCGGCCCACCGAGATCATGGGCATGGGCCTTCCCTACTCCCGCCAGATGCAGATGCGCCAGGAGAAGCTCTACCAGCAGCCGGAGTACCACGACCAGTACATGAGGATGCTCCACCAGCAGCAGCGCCAAGCGGAGATGAGCCATCAGCAGCAGCATCAGGAGCAGGAGCAGCACACCGCCAAGATGGCTCAGCATCCCTACTCCATCCTGCCGGGCGTCCTGTCCGAGGAGCAGCAACAGTCCTACGTGTACTCCGTGCCGTCCAAGTCGCCCCTCAAGCAGCTGCGGGACGGGAAGCGCATGTGCGGCAACTTTTACTACGACTAGAACGGTGGCATGATCAATAAAAGGGTGCCAGAGGCCAAACTGCAGTGCTGACTTCTATGGGGGATCAAACGAGTTTGGTTTTAGAAACATCGATTTTTTTTAAGTTAGAGCCAAGTCAGCACAGAAATCGCCAACACTTTAAATTAAAACTGAAGTAAGAGAACTTTTATTTGGATTTGCTGATATGCAATTTAGCCTCTTAGACTTCAAAGTGATTATTCTCTATTATCCTCTATTCTGTCAATTAAAATAAATTTGTAACTTTTTGCCGCACTCAAAAGTAAGGAGATTCACAACTAATTGATCGAAAAGTGAAGTAAACAATTGTACAATAAGTTTGAGATAGCAATTGACAATCCAGACTTTATAACACCAGACCACTCGTTATACTTGTATTTAGTATCCATTTGTTAGATGGAACACAACTTAATTCAAATTAAATAAGCGTTTGAACAGTAATCGCAGTATAAATGTAAATATACAATTTCAATACTAAATAATACAAACTATACTTTATAGCTTTATTTATAAGCTGACGAGCTTAAATTATTCGTTTTGTGATGTAATTTAAGACTGAAAACTTAATTTTTTAAATATTAAGATAATGAGCATCGTATAATATTAAGAAGGGATTCATGGATCAATCGTTTCCTTTTAATAGTAACATTTTCTGGATTAGGATTAATTGGAGGTGTTCATTTCAAATTAAAGGGCTTTGATAAGTTTCACAAGCTCTTCTTGATTTATATTCAGTTTTGCTTTTGTATTAATCTCCAGTGCGTTTATTATTTTATCTCTCTTGATATTAAGAAGTTTTAATCTGACTATCAGGTTGCATCGTTTGAGGCGAAATATTATACTTGGATTTGTAGCCTGCACGCACTTTCCGGACCACTTTCACCTGTTTAGCTTGGCCACCATGCCGATTTCCATGACCGCGTGCCCTTCAGTGACCTGAGAACTTTCCGGTATTTAATACACTCGCAAGTACTTGGGGTGGGGGATGGGGGTGTGTGGGAATGAGGGGGCTGGTGGCCTCTGCACGCAGATACAATTAAAATCGAAACGAGCCAACAATGCAAACTGGCGAACAAACAGGCAAACACAAGCCAAACAGCGAAGCACAGCAATGGAAACGAGCAAATAATGAAGTGGATAAAGTTTGCTGAAACACTGAGTTTTCGAACCGAGTCCCAAATACGGAATTGAACCAGACCGAACAGGAGCTGAAGCGGGAATGGGAATGGGAATGGGAATGGCGATGGCGATGGCGATGGCAATGCGGAGGGAAACCTATTTTGTGTATAATTCAAGGTATCAAGGCATCGAAGGAGGGTCGAAGAGGGTCGGAGAGGGGTGAAAGCGTGGCAAAACAACATGGGAAAACTTTTGTAATTACAATAAAATTTTCACAAATAACTTGCAATTGTTTGTGTTGGGCGAAGTTGGTTGAAAATGGGGAGTGGGTCCTTGGATCGCAACGAATGTGTTAATTTTGTTGTGTATACCAGTTAGACGCCCGCCCACAACCTACGAGATGCAAAAGTGCCAAAAGAAAATGAAAAGAAAACACCGCAAAAATGTCTCCTTGAGTTTTATTCCCCGCCCGCCCCGAAATAAATTAAAATATAATTAAAAAGAGAGCAAACAAAAAGTGAACTGTGAAACGTGAAACGTGGACCGGAATCGAAATCCATCCGCCTGGGAGCTCCTCAGAACCGGAGATTGCGTGCCTGGCCAATCCCGAATTGTATATGGAACATTGTTTGCAAATTAATCTTCGAAAATGTCTGAGCTATGTGGGTGGGATCGGGACTCGGAGTTGCCTAAGTATTTGGCTCAGTTTCCTTGTTCTATCTTATTTATGAGCCAAAAGTGGATAGCTCATTTTTCAAACAAATATTTATGCTTCACTTGTACGGAATGCATGCGAAAATATTTGCTTTTCATTTTTATAAAAGTGCCGACTGCCTGAGCGAGATATTTAGATGGTACGTGTACGGGCGAGAATTAAAGAATAAATACGGAATGCATTCTGCAGTTAATCCAGTTACTGACAGGGAAATTGAGGTGTGGAAATGCAAAGCTTACGAGTAAGCACACCGGTACGGCAAAGAGAATCAACAGCAGTGGGCAAATATTGGCAGCAACAATGAGGAAAATCTAGTTAAACCAACCGGCCTCTCAAGGAAAACCCGGCCCCAACCGATGGCAAACAACGTAGGCCGAGGGCTCTCAAAGAAAATGGAGGAACCCATCGAGGTGGGGCAGGCAAATGAAACTGAAGATTACGAATGTCTGCTGTTCGGGGCCCCATCTCCAAAAATAAGAATAACGCAATACACAAGCAGGAAAAACAAGTGAAGTACAGAGATGAACGCACTCAGAGAAATAACCTATCCATATCACTTCTATACATCAGTTACAATTAGTTACAGTTTGCCGTCGAGTAATGTTTATCAGAAATAAGTTTTAGCATCCAATTACAACTTATGGCAGAACTGGAACAAACTTTGTGTTGGGTACTTTTTTTAATAGCTGGGTTTTATTTAAGCCCTTATGAACTCATAAGTTAATAAATAAAAACGTGCCTAGCCACTTCGGATTTACATTTCATTTTGAATATTATTTTGATTGAGTTAGCTTTGCAAATTTAAATTGCCATATACCCTTACCGAACTATAGACAAATATCATTACGTTTTTCTCGGTGTGGAAAAAAGGAAATGCTTTCGGGTCAGGGGAAAGTGAGGTGTATATGCAGCCCTCGATTCACGATTGATGTGGCGGATCCTGGCAGCAAGCGGGAAAGCGGGGAGCCCAGGGTATTCGAACCTTGATGGATGGATGGAGGCTTAGCTTAGGAGCGATGTAGCTTAAGCTCGACGCTCCCAATTTGAGCTTCGGGGGGTGCGGATGGGGAGGGGGAGGGGCAGGAGCTGTGGCGGATTCAATGCCTTGGGTACATAACTCTCGTTGTCGTTTATTGATTTGTTTTGCCCCCAGCCAGCGGCGCAAAGCGGGTGATACATAGCCCAAAAGAAAAGCCGCCGAAGGTGGCGACTAGTAAGGACTCCCCTCATCCGTTGCATCTGGCTGGGGCGGAAGGACAGCAAGATTCGAGGACACAGGCTGACGTGCAGAATGATGAGGAAAACGAATTCATCGCTAACTTTGGTTCTTGTTTCTGTCTTCCTATGTCTGTTGTTCCTATTTTTTTTCTTAGTTCAAGGACATCCACAGCTAAACACTTTGCTTTCGGTTTTTATTTGGTGCAGTGCAAATTCCATTTGAAAAATCATTAGCATTACAGCAGAAAACGTATGTTCTTAGTTTATAAGTTTTAGTTTAATAGCTTTTTAAATAAATTAATTTATTAGGTATATATATTGTTTTTCCTCGATTGTTCCAATGGTAGATAGTCTGTATACTTTAGAAAAAGATCTATGCCAGAAACGGACGGACATGGCTTTATCAGCTCATCTTAAGACTCTGATCAAGAATGTATATACTTCCTAGATTCGGAAATGTCTCCTTCACTGCATTGGTGTATTTTTGTCAAAATATTAAAACACACTTACGTATGACCAGTAATAAGTTAGTTCCGAGGAACTAATCTTGAATCTATAAAACTTGAAAGTATTATTATGAGGACTGTTTTCGTTTAGAAATCTTTTGCGACTGTTCTCGAATAATGCGCGCACTTAAGAAATTGGAGAGGCAGGATAATTGGGTAGGATTATTGAATTGCTCCCTTGCATTCGCAAATTCTCACGAATATTCCGACGGAATAGATTTAATAGATTTAATTTGGGTTTTATTGTGGACCTCGTTTTCCCCCCATTCATGCATAATGAGCTGCTCCCCCATTTTAAGCCTAGACAAGAAACATAATTCCGTAATTTTGAACAAGAAATTCTTTCAAATTCGCATCTTCTGTTGCCAAAGAGCATTTAACCGGGAAAATTGCAGGGAAAGCGATCCCAGGGGACTCTGCGCGTTGCGTGTAACAAGTGTTCGGAGGCCCGCACTCCACTCATATGGTTATGGCCAATGCGAGTACATAAGGTGATTCCCGTGCAAATGATATGAAAATTGCCGTCGTAAAGGCAGGGGGCGTGGCAGGGGCTGCTGCACGCGAAGGAAACGCAGATTAAAACTCCGAGTAGGTATGACTAAACACATTTGCCCAGACATATTTAGCAATTAGGGAATATCCCCCGAAGCCAAACACAAAACAACTCAAATGGCAAGCAAAACAAAAACAAACCACCGTGAAAACACTCGAACTTCGAACTTTTCAAAAGAGTGGGAGAGGTTGCAACAAACTGCTACGAAATACTCGCTTATACGGCCTGTGTATAACAGTTTCGCAGTGGTGTTTTCTTATACAAATTGACGGTGTAGTAGTAGCCTTATACCAATTCTTGCTAAAGGCCTAATAGGACTTATACTTCTACTCAAGCTATTATGCTACTATACACTTATACAGTTCTCTTTGTGCTTTGGTCACTTATACTTTCTTATACATCAGAAAAACGTATGAAAGCGAGTAAAAGATACTTATACTTTTTGCTTTTATATTTATACCAAAGCAAAGCATTGAAGTTGGTTGACTTATACGACCCGCTTATAATCTGTCGCATACAATAGTAATTTATTGAAATTAAAATAAATCAATTTTTAATTTAATGTTTTCCAAAAAACGTGTTTTGTATTAAATAATTCATTTTTTAAAAACTTATTTTATTATTTTTGTTTCTACTCGGGTCGTATAAAAATGTGCACTTATACAGTCACCGCAATTCATATTTTCTTATATTTCGTGGAGCAAGACTCGCATACAAATATAAGGCTTATGCCAAACAGCTTGAAAGAACCAGTTGAAGAAATATTATTTATCGAAATAGTCTAAAATCTCGTTATTATTTAAATTGTTCTTAAAAAGAAAACATTATACAAAATTTAGCTAAAGGGATTGAGGTAAGTTTTCGAAATATTTGTCAAATCTTTAAATAGTTACTTTGGCATATTTTCCATTCTCCTAGATAATAAACCCAAAAATAATTAATTATTTATGGGACTAGAATAATATTGATATGAACACATATATATGTATTATTTAATATTATTAACAAAATGCAGCTGTCCTTTTTTCTTATACTTATACACAAATACCGCTCAATGGAAGCCCACTTATACAAGTGAAAACACAACTAAAAGACAGAATGTGGAGGCTTATACCGTCCAGCGCACTCGTATATTGTGTCTTATACTTATACGACTTGCACCCCCCAGAACACGCGGAGTGTCCCAGTATAAGTGTATGAGCATAACCGGCTTGGCTTCGCACAGGCACAGCAACAACACACTCGACAACAAACAACAACGTGCTCGAGCGGAGTGTTTACAGGCCGCTCCGGGGCTCTCTTATATTCATACCCTCATCTATCTCTGGATAGACACCGCTCTCTGTGTACGACTCTCAGTCGCCTCCTGCTGCACGCTGCCGATGTGGAGATGTACTTCACAGATACTCGTTCTTTGACGGTCGTCGCTTCGCGAGCTTCGAGGTTTTAGTTCGGTTTTAGCTCTGATTCCGTGAGGACGCTCGCAGGCGCACCGCTCCGCGTTCCGTTCCGTTCCGTTATTCGACCGCCTCGCACGGAGCCTACCGCTCACCCACACTCCTGCAAACGCACACTCGCGCACTTGCACACTCGCACACACACAGGACTCGTGCCGCGATAACAACGCCAAATTATCGAGTCTGCGCTGCGCCAACATCCAGCGGATGGCAAGTGCGAATCTTAAAGTGGCCAAGTGGCAGTCGTAGACCAGGCCAAGAACCCCAGCCCCCCTTGCCCCTGTTCCGGCGGTCGAGCGAATAGCCGCCACAATGCGGCGCTAACCCAACACCGGTGGAAATCGCGACATCGCGGGTGTACCCAAAACCAGACAAAAAGTGCTCCAAGTGGTGACCCAAAGCAAATGTGTCGCAGCAACAGCCGGAGTGGCAGCAACGGTAACTGCTGCTCTTTATAGTGCATCTTCGCGTTTTTCTTTGGCTCCAAGAACAGTCCGCTAATAGCCAACAAAGCGAGCATAACGGCCAGAAAAATGGCTCTGCAGCAGCGACATCAGCAGCACCAGCAACACATCAAGTGGCAGCAACATGCAACAAAACGACGACGCTGCCGTCAACATTGGATTAAACATCTTCAGTTTCTGGGCCTGGGTGAGTTGACATCTTGACCAGGACGGAGAAGGGGCATTGGTAATGCAACAGCTGTTGCTCATTAGCAGACATTGCATGTGGCAGGTTGCAGGTTGCATCCTTTTAATGGACCTTGCGGTTCGGTCAAGAAGGAAACCAAAGGGATCCACTCTGCTCCCATCCATTAGGGCAGGGAGTAGCCATCGGAGGGCGTGGCAAAGCCCCTGTGGTTGTCCATGACTTGTTTGTGGAGGGGGGAGGCTCAGAATCGTAGACTAATTAATAATTACACATTATGCAAGCCAAGAAGCACCGGACACACGTACCACAACAGCGCTCCACTTCCGCTGCAATCAAACGCATTATCGAAGAACAGGTTGAGGAGTTTGGAATATATGGGCGTGGAGCTGGAGCTGGGCTGGAGTTGGAGTTGGAGCTGGAAACTGGGAGCTGACAACCGGTACTTGTGTGTCATGCACTTGTGGTCTTATCTGGCTTCCGCCCCTCAATCCCAGAGCAGCTTTGGCTCCCCGCCCCCTTAAAAGAAACAACAAAAATACAGAAAAAAGACAACCAAACAATCGAATATAATTTACAAAATATTGTGTCGACGCCCACAGTTTGGTTTGGGTTTTGGTTCGCTTGGGGAGCAGGTTTGTTGTTTTTTCTCATGCCAGGGCTTTGCATGACATTTGTGGGCGTGTGTGGGGATTGAAGTCGGAATGGAAGCGGATTTACAGAGCACGCCCATCATTAAAAGCCTAATAAACTAGGGATGGCGAATGGACGACCCAGACCAATTAGTAGCGAAGCACCTGGCCAAGAAGCGCACCACACCCCCTGGGAAACGAGGAAAAGAGCAAAAATCAAATAAGATTTCAGAATCGGAATCGGAATCAAAATCAGAGCCGAGTCGGAAGTCTATCTAGATGTAGGCTTGTGTATACCTACATATAAAAGGAAAAGCATGTATTTGTCAGCACAAAATAATCAAGGATCATAATATGTCAACAAACAGACAGGCCAGGCTGAGGCGACCGAAAAAACAAGCACAAGGACACACGAACGCAGGAAAGTTGCGTCTGTCTGTCAACCGTACATGTGTGAGTAGCAGCTCCGGGTGTGTGGGTGAGGGCCTGTCCGTGTGTGGGTACAGAAATGTGTGCCACCAGAGCAGCCGACGAAGCGGCAGCGGCAGCAGGAGCTGGAAAGTGTAGCACAAACACGCCGTAATAGATATACAGCGAGCATGTGTTGGTGCAGCTAGAAAAGCGGGAAAACCGAGGAGCAGGGGTTACGGGGTCCTGGGAGTGTGGAAACGTCGGCGCGACTTGCCGTTTTTGTCTCTGACAGTTGGCAAATGTAGTGGAGTGCATTGACAATACCACGAACCAAGTACAGCTTGACCAGAGCGCCATCAATGGAGGGCCGAGCAGGAGGAGCAGGCGGAGCAGGCGGTGGCCGCCACTTGAGGGGCTGCGCTTCCTGCTGCTCAAAGAGCAGAGTGTTGAGCACACAGGGTGCGGGTTCGAGCATATAGATTATCTTGGTCCTGGCTTCTGCTATCTCCAGGAAACATCGACACTGCAACTGACTTGTGTGCGGCTGTCATTTTCGAGTTGGTTCAAAGTTAATTGCGCTGCCCTCTCCAAAAAAAAAGCGAATCTCTGCCCAGATTGCGCACGAAAGTGTGGGCTGCTGAGCAAAAAAACTGGAAAACGCCCATGTTTGGCCCAGACTCGGCTACTTGGCTTAACGAGCCACGGGCCACCACATCCACATCCATATCCACAGTTTATAGTCTATAGTCTATAGTCCACAGTCCACCGGAGCCGGACAGTTGATATTTTTCGCCCCAGCAGCACCTTGAGTCCGCTAACCAGTTCAATATTGACTCAGGTCGCCCACACGCCCCGAAAACCACCGACCGAAGCCAGGGTCCAAGCTCAAAATGCGGCAGCGTGGGCTAAACGAACTTACGTAATTGTAAATCAAATGTGGTCCCCCTCCCCTTGCCCAGATAATCCCGCCATCGAAATTGGTCTGCTATCTTCAACGAAATTGAAAGCGTTGAGAGACAAAAAATCAGAGCAGTGAGGGGAAACATGTTTCTTTTTAATTTTTGCAATGTACTGATTTTGATCTTTTACTCATTTGTTTATTTAAAATGTATGCAGTACTGAAGTGCATTTTTATATTTTAATTAAACATCATTTTTATGAAAGCAATATTGGGGGTCGAAATTTGATAAAGGTATATTTATAGCCTGTTGTGATGTTTGTGATTTAGGTTTTTATATTAATGGTATCGCTTTCGCAACTGAAGTGAAATTATAAGGCTGATTTTAGGGTTATTAATGACTAATGGGTAAAATGGTTGGGATGCCTTTTTATCCCTGATAACATGCTATGAAATCAAACAAATGTTGATAAAATTTAAATCTTATATTATTATTTTATAATATTTTAAAGCTTATCCCTTGTTTCGTTTCCCTTGTTTTGTATAATTTATAATTGGGCTTATCCCAATTTTAATCCTACTCTTAGCAGGATTATTGAAATGGTATATATTTTTTTAATTGAAAATTTTCTGTTTTGCTTCAGCTCAGTGTGTGTTTGTCCCTCAGTCAGTTAAATTTATCTCAGACCGAAATAGACATTGCATTGGCCACATTCAGACTGCTTGTTGACAGAAAGATGAAACTAAATTAAAACATACACATATGTGAGCGAGTGCATAAATAAATCGACAGCATGTGGCAAGGTGGAAGGTTGGAGTGCGGGAGTTGGACATGTCAAACGAAAACAAACGCAGAACGCCTGCCTCTTGAAGTCGCCACGGAGAGCGAACTCCCGCTGCGCCGCTCGATCGTGGCATGTGGTAATTGCCCCGGGCCTCGGATATACATATGTGAGTCCATGTCTATAATAGTCCTACCTAGCCGGGATTTATGGCCTTCCGCACATGTAGACATGGAGACTTGAAGATGCCACCCCTTGCCATGGCTCGCCGAATTTTGATGGACTTTCGTCTAAGCGAAAATGGGATTTGTAACTTTAAAGAACAGGGTCGAGAGAGCCAGCGCGATTTTCTGGCTTTGGCAGATTGAGACTGAATTTCAATTAGTAGGATGCCCCATGTATGTGCGCACAAAGGGGCTGGGGAACGGGGAACGGGGAAAGAGAAGGGAGGGGGCTGCGGCAGGATATTAGCAATGTGCAGCCTGCCGTGCTTCCTACGCAGAATATTCCCACCGAAGGATGCGGCGGATGGATGGCATAGATGATTGCTCCGCTCTGCCCCACTCCGATCCGCCCGATGACTGACTTTGATGGGTTTGCTCGATATTGATGCGAATTGATTTGGTTAGTCAGCTGTCGGACAGCCGGATGCCCACCATGCCCTCCTCCGCCCCGCAAACAGACAGTTGAATGAATAAATAAAAACGGCAAATCAAGCAAGATGCCAAATGAGGCTCGTCATAGACAGGAAAATGAGGTTGCAGGCGAGGCAGGGTCCTCGAGATGGAATACATTTAATGGTCCTCAGCTCGCCCAGCTCTCGGCTCTCAGCTTTCAGTTCTCAGTTCGGCTCAGTGGAGTAATTGAAAAACGATTTCAAGGTGAGGTCGGCAACTAGGCGATGGCTTCATCATCCAGCCACTGGCTGCTAATTTAAATTTATGAATTTTTGGAAAACATCTCAATGCGGGCTTTTCAGGCGGCGAAGGAGGCTTCCTTCCACGCACTTTCACTTTTCTTGAGTATTTAATCAAGTGTGAATAATTGCATCATTCTGCTCAAAGGGAGTCGATATCCTTTGTGTTTGTGCGCTGGCAGATACGAGCCCCCAGTCTGTGTGTGTGTGTGTGTGGAAGGACCTGTTATCAATATGTGGGCCAAGAAACCACACGCTCACCCAGTCACCCACACACCCACAGCACCACTTTCCTCGAGATGGCAGTCAAATTAAATTCAAAGAGAGCCGGCAGAGTTTTCACTTTATTGTGGTGGCAACTTGCATGTTTTTAGCCTGCTGTTGGAATTGCGATATTGAAAAATGAATATTTTATCAGCTCGGACAAATATTTATGGATATACTTCTGTGGCCTTCCATCTTTCGCTTAATTGAAGTGGCAGCTGCTGCACAACTGGAAGTGCAACATCCGCGGTCTCGAGCCTCAGCATCTGCCTAATTTCGCTCATTTTCGAGACGCGTGTCCAACCGGTTGGCCATTAGCTCGTGGCAGCTTTAAGTCCAGATCCAGCAGCTTGGATCGACAGCTGCAAGTGCCACTAGTCGCACAACTTCTGGCTTTGGGACATCACTGGCATTCAGACCTCTAAATGCAAAGCAATAAGGTTTTTCCTGAATATAATCACTTTTGATAAAGCAGAATGAGAGCACTGAGCTTTCAACCTTTGAATGGAATTAAGCAGTTTGTTTTTTAATCGATTAGAATTACACCCCCCCCCTCTCACGCTTTTATAATTTAATTTAACAACATATATTTTCCTTTGTTAAAATGTAATCTGATAATTTGAAATACAAATTTATACATCTTTCTTTCAAAATATCTTTCGCACTATAATTTGTTGATATTTTAAGATTACAAAACTTTCACTCATAATCTTCTTATTTAATCTCTTAAAAGCTTTGTAAG
Source organism: Drosophila kurseongensis (assembly GCA_018153305.1). Classification (NCBI taxonomy): domain Eukaryota; kingdom Metazoa; phylum Arthropoda; class Insecta; order Diptera; family Drosophilidae; genus Drosophila; species Drosophila kurseongensis. The sequence goes on along the minus strand of JAECXX010000004.1, from coordinate 4,641,553 downwards.
TACATTGAAACAAATCACTCATAATGTTCTTAATAAGTGTCATAAAAGCTTCGCAGGAAAAACTTTAAACAACTTCTTTCTTTAATTCAGAATTTGTTTTCTCTCTCCTTAAAAATTAAATCATATCTCACGATTAAAATGAATAAAGCCATATAGGCTTGATCCGATTTCCCCGGAGTAGCTCCCCGCCCTTCTCTGCAGCGTGTGAACCGCTGGCGGTCGGCCCATGTCCACTGCACGCTTCAGTACTCCGCCCGTGGAGAGTCACCTTTGGCTTGGACGCCAGGTGGGGATGGGCGTCCAGTTGGCCGGTTGACGTGTGGTTCCGCTCCGGCGATTTTCCTTCCTCCCTCCTTGGCTGGCCGGGAAATCTGTGACGCGGCATTTGGCCGCTGCTGGGAAAACTTGAACTTTAACGACTTCACTTGCTTTAATTGCGACGGGGAAAAATTCGTTTTCCTTTGCAACGATTTCGCTGGGAACCGAAGGGTTTTCTGCGCTCCTCCGCCTCCTTGGCGATATCGGGTTTCATGCGCAGACATGCTTCATTGGACCCTCGGCCCCCGATCACCGGTGCTTTGTCATTCGATTGCGCAAACATTATTTCCCGGGCAAGAAAGCATTTGCATTCCCCATCCCCGGCCGGTAATTCGAGTGTTTTGCCCAACCCCAGCATACCAGCAGCCCGGCATTGTTGTGCCAGCAGGGCGGTTGTGAAGCTGTCTTGGCCGAACAATGCGAGTGCGAGTGCGAGTGCGAGTGCAACTGGAGGTGCATGTGGCAGTGCGACTGCGATTGCGACACACGCGTCCGCAGTTCAAACGGCTATTAAGCCAAACAATAAGCCGGCAAACACTCGGCTGCCAAAGTGGATGAAGATCCAGCCAGCCCCCGGTGGTCCGTGTCTCAGCTTCTAATTTGCCCGCTCATGTCTGCTCAGCCGGAGTCCTCCGCCGCACCACTTAGCCACTCATCGCATCCAGTCCAATTCAAAACCATCCCCGTGCAAGGCACAACAATCAACCCGAATCCCGAAATCCGCAAGTGCGAATACCCTTACAACGTCACTCTGGCTACACTCTTTATACTTCTTTGAAGATAGGGATATCAATCTGGAAGACTGCCAAAAGAGTCTAATAAAACAAGAGAGTTCTTTTGACCCCTTTTTTGGCTAAAACATATTTTTAGAAAAGCTATGTTATATCCTGTGCTATCATTATGAAAAAGGTACCATTTTAAAATTTCAACGAATCATTTGAACTTTTTATAATATTTGTCCTTTTTGATTAAAAGAATATTCAATCATTGTCGATATTTAAATTATGAAAACACAAACATTAATAACAAGAAAGAAAAGCTAACTTCGGGCGGAGCCGAAGTTGATATACCCTTGCAGAATACTCTGTAAATTATATTCTCCAAAATTGTTCATATGATGCATTCTTAATACTCATAAAAAATCCCAACTTCCTAACTTTAAAAACACCAAAGTTATGGCATTTCCAATCGTTCAGTTATATGGCAGCTATAGGATATAGTCGGCCGATCCTTATGAAATTTAATAGGTCGGATTGATTGGCCAAAAATAAGACCCATGGAAAATCCCAACTTCCTAACTTAACAAACACCAAAGTTTTGGCATTTCCGATTAATCAGTTATATAGCGGCTATAGGATATAGTCGTCCGATTCTTATGAAATTTGGTAGGTCGAATTGATTGGCCAAATATAAAACCCATAGAAAATTCCAACTTCCTAACTTTACAAACACGAAAGTTATGGCATTTCCGATCAATCAGTTATATGGCAGCTATAGGATATAGTCGTCCGATCCCGGCCGTTCCGACTTATATACTGCGTGCAAAGGAAAGAAGGGTGTGTGCAAAGTTTCAATTCGATTGCTTTAAAACTGAGAGACTAGTTTGCGTAGAAACAGACAGACGGACAGACGGACATGGCTATATCAACTCAGGAGGTGATCCTGATCAAGAATATATATACTTTATAGGGTCGGAGATGTCTCCTTCACTGCGTTGCACACTTTTGACCAAAATTATAATACCCTCTGCAAGGGTATAAAAAGCACCCATGGTTAGTGAAAATTAAAAAAAAATCTATTTTACTTCTTTGTGGTTTGCAACTAATAAGAAATTGAGTATTAACTTGTACTTTTAAATTAACAAGTTTTCTTTTTAAAGTCATATGCTTCTTACTCTATAGATAATTCAAAAGTAAATATTCTGTATAAGAAACAATTTTAAAGAATACTAATGCGTGATTTTAAATGTTATGACTTCAAATCGTTCTCTTCTTACTCATTCGCTTTCATTATATGTTGTTAAGGTTTTTCTATTTATTAGTAAAATTCAAAATATTGATCTTTTTCACCGTAACATTAAAACAGCTTATTTTTAACTAGTTCTTGCTTGTCCCCTTTAATGAAATTGTTTAGGTTTTAATTGCAGGCTCTGAAAAAAAATGCCAACAGGCACAGAGTGAAAACTTGTTTAAATGCTGAAAAATGAATTTGCTTTACTTTCTTTTAAAAGGGCGTAGGCAATTTGTGCTGGAAAATGAAAATCGTTTTCAATCAATCCTTCGGTGCTGCCTTGCTTAAAGAATGTCCGATAAGTCCGAGGCAAACTGCATTTAAAGTTGAAATGCGCCAACTTTGCATTTATTCCTGCCCATAACTTCCGGGTCTCGTCTGAAAAGGGGCTGCGTTGACTCTCCTGGAATAGTTTTGCCCTCAGTAATGAAGCAACTGTCGCATGCTGGATTCACTGGATCCGACTTCAAAAATATCAAAAGGGAAAAATGTGCGAAGTGGAGAAGGAATTGCTGGGGGATGGTACAATAGTTGAAGAAAATGTATGAATATTCGAGAATGAAATTTGCTTCCGAGAATGCTGCCGAGATGGTGGGAAGGGGGGGAGGAGGAGCAGAGCGGAGGAGAGTCGAAACATTCTTCTTGAGTGGCCAATGGCTCCCAGAGATAACATTCGAGTGGTGGGGGCGGTTGCACCACTGTCGCACCACGCACCACTTTCACTCCGGCCGGAAATTTGCTGCATCAGCGTATAGGAATTTTTGGTTTATGTCCGCACAGGCACACACAGACAGGACACTCCTGAAGCAGGATGTTTCGTAGGTTCGACCCACCTCAAGGCTGGAAGGACCCACCCACACACACTCGAGTTGTATTAGCCATGTGAGTTTATTTGGGCAACGGATATTTCGGTCTGGCCGAAATGTGTGTCTGTGCGAGGCTTTCGAATATGAAATTTATTCAAGTCACTCTGGTTTAATGTTTGGAAATGGACAGCAAATAACTTTGCAAGCGTTTACAATGGCAACTGGGGAATTGTCTCACCCAGGTCCCTAATTCGCCTCAGTTTCATAACGATCCTGGTGGTGGTCCTGATGATGATGATGGCCCTTTCACTGTGAGAATATCCTCCAATTACCAGACCCCACAGCACGCACACATTATCCGAAAAGAGAATCCTTTTTTGGTTCTCCTGCTATTTTCACTTCAATTTCGATTCTTACCGAAATGATTTTTTAAAGATAATATTACGAAAACCCATCAAAGTAAAGGAAAATCCTGAAAGCCTCCGTCTCCGCCTCCGCCACCCAGCCACCACTTCCAATTATCCGTTTTCCAATATCTAACCCACTTGGGTCCGCCGCCCAGGAGACATTGGCGCATAAATTGATTGGATGATGTCGCTTTTTATGTCGTTTGAGCCCTCCGCTCCCCCGACCACCAGATCCAAACGTTGTTGCCAATAGGGCTTCTTGTGATTTTGCGAATTCCATAAGTTGATGCGATGCGTAGCATGTGTTATAAATAAATCAAGCATACTGGGTGGCAATCTCTTAGAGTCTGCCATTTTTCCACTTCTGTTTATTTTTTTACGCATGCCTCCGAGTTGTCATTTAATTCAAATGGTGCTTGGAATTGATTGGGCAACTTCGCGTTCCCTGGATACCGAGCACTTTGGAGGTGGGATGTGTTGCGTACCCAGTAAAATGCAACGATGTGTGCTATGCACTCATGTCGCAACCAGTGGGAGGTCAGCCCGAAAACAATGGGCCAAAAGTTCCCACCGGCGGCGAACCGCAAGTCAAGAGAGCGAAAGAGTTGAAACCCAAACACCCCTCCCCTGCACGGGTTAATTGGGGCTACTCACCTACGCAACAACTACATTGCGTGTGTTTTGGGCCTGGGAATCGGCCAACAATTAGGGCCCAGAGCAACGACCAACTGACAACAGGTAACGCGCTCCAGTCTAATGCTGACCAACCACTTGGCCCTCCAACAGAACCACCACCAACATTCACCACACTTCACTCGTCAACAACTTTTGCAGCTTCGCAGTTCTCACAGCATTTCAATTGCAGCAGTGGCCAAAAATCCAAGCAAAAGTTCGCACTTGTCACGGCGCAAATTCCCCACCAACAACCAAACAAGCCACCCACCCACGAACACCGCACCACCACCCGACACCGCCCATCACCACCCACCCACCTAGCCAACAAAAAAATAATCAACAAATTCGCTGGAAAGCCCCAAAGTTGAATGCTTGCTGGTTGTCGGTCGAATGTCAGGAATGACAGCGGAATAGAATGAATGGGTTACAAATATGGGTTAGTTGCAGTACATTTAATCATTTTCCTGTTTGAGTTTACCATTCGCAGTGTTTTTTCGCTTTTGACTCTGTTGGTTTTATAGTTTGGAGAAATATATTCATTGCTCTGGTTTCATATGCGCGGACAACATTACGTTGAAGTTTGTAAATTTAGTTCAAAGTAAGTCCTTAATTTGATGTATGAAACTTTAAACAAGACTTAAATATATAAATTATTTGTTAAAAACCATTTTCGGTTAAAAACATATTTTTTGTTTGTCCTAAAAAAGTATTTAATTTATGTTAATAAGGATGTACATGTAAATGCTATTATTTTAAATTAGAAAAGCTGAACAAATGTATTATTTTTGTCAATAATTTTCGTTTGTATTTTTTGAGCTGCATTTTAGGAATACGATCAAATTCAATAGTTTCGATTTGTATCTCTTTGCAAACGTATTATTATTACTATAAATCTCACAAAAGAAGCTTGATTCACCAATATAAATATGTATGTCTTATTAAATCCGCTTACTTACTTTACTCTACTCGGAATAAAATTCAGATTTATAACCTTTTCTGGTTACGAATTCCGATTAATTACAAACTGGCCATTGCTGTTCAACAATGTCAAACCACCATCACCTAAATTTGCTGAGCTTAACCGCAAATACAGCCCGCAGAAGACGGTTGAATAAATTTGCGACTTAATTACAGTTTTACACGCACCGCGGCCTCTCAAACTGCAGCGCCTTCATAAATGCGAATTTGTTGCACTATTAACGAGAATTTACTCACTACGCAAGCTGCAAATTATCTAGTGCTTGCTCTTTCTTCTTCTTTTTTCCTGGAACTTGGTCCTGCGGCAGGCTGGGTGTCCTTGGGTCGGCAGGTGGCGCGAGTCGAGTTGCCACGCCGGCCAGCAGGTGGCGCAGGGACTTTTACTCGGTTTTAATAACGCTCGCCTTGATGATGTTAATAATGTTGCTGGGCGATTACCATTTACGGCGCTTGTTGTACTGGCTGTGGACCTGCCACTGTTGCCATGGCTGCACCTCCAGGACCTGCCGCATCGTTGGAGAAGAATGGTGAAGGGCAGGAGCTACTGCCCGCGGTGCCGCAGAGTGTTGCCAGTAATTGCAATTTGTTGCCCTGCTGCAGCAATCTAAGTTGGATTCTCATTAGGGAATCCAACGCCAGGGCGAAATCAGCTCAGTCTTTCAGCAAGTCCTTAATCGAAGTCCTGTCAATCGGAGACAGGACCACTCAAAACCGCAATAAGGCGAAGCGATTGCGACTCGCAAATTCAATTAATTAATCCCCGAACGGGGAGATGCGCCGATAAGGAGGAGCACGTAGCCACTGCAGGATAACTTGGCATGTGGCATGCATCATGCGTCATGCACCATGCACCATTAGAACGGCAGCGTCGCTCCGACTATTGTTATTTCGTATTTGAACAAACGCTGCCAACTGCAGCTCCCCGAAAATCGTTATAAAACATTTGCCGTCGACTTCGACAGCTCGTACTCCTCGCCATGCAAATGCCAGGCACGTTGCCGACAGGGGGGCGTGGCAGCAGGCCAGGCCCGAAGCCAAAAAGGATGTGCCGGCGAAAGGTGCCACGGATGTTCGATTGATGGTGGCAGCTTCCAGTTTTCGGCTTCCAGATGCGAGATGGAGTCGCTGGAGCGGATGCGCTGCGACAATATGCTGAAGCAGCGCTAATTTTTTCTTATTTTTCTGGCAGCTTACGTGCCAGCCACGCCCACCGAACGAGTAGCAGGCGCCATAAGCAGTACACCCAGAGAAAAGATAACCAAAGAAAAAGCGTTTGAGTCATATAATGTTTATTTTTGGGAACAATAAACTTTACCATCTTGAGAAATTTAAGCTTCATCTGTTACTGGCATTTACAGCCTCGTGGAAAATATTCAAATCAAAATTTGTATCCATATCGCTTTAAATATTTTTAAAAAATGTGTATGAATGGTAGAAAATAGATATTGCTATTACTAAACCTAACTCTTACTTTCATCTTCTGTGTCAATACCAACAAACTATAATGTGATGTTTCATAAATCTCTTCCAAACAATTTGTTAGTCCATACAATTGCGAACAAAATTCAGACACTAACTTTGTTTCTAGATTTTCCTCGGTGCACGATAACCATAAAGCAAAGTTAAAGCTGCGTGTGTGTGAGCGGAAATAATAATCGTCAAATTAATACGCGTCGGGAATTTCGCAAGGCTCCAAAACGCTGCTTGGCAACCCTGGAGGCCTTGTCTGACCCGCCAAATCCCGAATACGTGCGAGCATTTAAAGCAAAAACAAATAAAACTTAAGTGCTGCATGTGTGAAAATGTCGGGCGTTCTGGCAATCGGATCCGGCCCACTCAGGTGTCCCTGGTCCCAGCCCCTGCCCCTAGTTAATCCGATCCCCGGCTGCTTAATCAGCTCCGGCTGCTTCCCAAAGATAGCCGGCCGAAACGAATCTTGAAATCGGGGGCAACCGGGCCGGGACGCACATACATCACTTGGCCAGAAGAGCGGTCGGGGCCATCAAATTTCAGTCATAACAATAACACTGATAGTCCCCGCTCGTAAAATAAGACCCGGCCAACCCTTTTTCGGGAAGCTGGCCGGGATTTGTTGCTGTCCTCATGTGTCTTGCTGGCCGGGATGGGTTGTTGTTTCAGCCCCGGCTTGGAAAACAATCAAGAGAACGCGACACTAAAAACCACGCACGTTTTGGCCCTCATCCTCGAGCGTAGACACAGAATTCGACAATGGCACTTGACGTTCCAGGCGCTGCGAGGAGGGGTCATGTTCAGACAAAGGGGGCGATGGAGGGCGGCAGGTCAAAGGGCGACGCCTAAAGCATTTAAATCCTTTTCGCACTTTCGGCTGTCAGTCGCTGCTCGTCCCCTTGCTCCGCCAGCTTGTTGCGTGTGAATTTCCATTTCGACTATTTCCGGGGACCACACTGCGTATGACGTATGGAATGAAGAGGATTTGCGTGGATATGGCACTGGAGGTGGGGCGTCACGCTTAATTTTTGGCCTCGTCGTTTTTAGTGGGGCATACGGCCGTAAAATAGGAATTTGCTTTATTAAAATGTTTCGCTTCAAAAATATGAGACAGCGCAGAGCGATGAAAACAGCGAGAATTCGTACATAGGCAGCCGAGGGCGCCAAGGACTTCGGTAGGGGTTCCTTCGCCCCCGGAACGAGGTAAAAATTTACTCAACTATGAACTCCCCAAGCCAACATGTGTGTGTGTGTGTGTGTGTGTGCGTGCGGGGAAATAGGCAAAAATTTGCGACAGGCCGAAGGTTATGTTGATCCTTGTCTGTTGGGGCTGTTCCTGGCACACTGGCATCCTGGCAAGGGTTCTGGTTCTGGTTCTGGTTTTCGGCGCTAGCTTTCGTCTGGGCCTGACAGATGCCAACCCCTACAGCCCGCTCCCTCGTGTAACAACGAAATTTATATAAATTGCCCGTAATGCTGCTGGCTGTTCGACAACAACAACAACAACAACAAGAACATCAATCCAGTGGGCGGAGGGACGGGTAAATTGTTGTTGATTCCCAGCTTGTTCCCTTCACATTCTTTTGCCAAACAAATTATGTACGAAAAAGGCAAAATAATGAAATCGTAAAGAGTTTGGCATCGAATGAGTTCCTAACCCGGCTGCTCTGTGATATTTTTCTTATTTAAAATTCATTTCTTTCCCACCACCCACTCGAACCCATCACTTTGCCACCCCATCCTGTCCCATCCCAACCATTCCCATTCCCCTACCCTCTCAGACATGATGCGTATGCAAATTGCTGGCCATATTAATCATTGCCAGTTGGTAGCGCCAGAGCTAAGTTTTGTTTTATTTCCCTTTTTTTCACAACGAGAAAGTGCCGGAGGGGAAAGCAGGGGAGTGGACTGCACAGATTTAAAACTGCATTTCGTTGCTTATAAATAAACAGACCCCGCTCGGGCGCAAGAAATAGTCTCTGCTGGAAAATTTATGAAAGCGCGAATAAAATGCTCGTTTCACGGGGAGGCGGCAGTGGTTGGCGAGTGGAAAATGGCATTTTTGGGGGGGTTTTAGGACACTAAAAACAAGTGCAGCTGCCTCGGCTGACGACCGTCGCGTTAAATGCTTTTGTTGATTTTAGATGCGCGACTGCCGCGGGGAAAGCCACCACCACCCACAAACTCGCACAATTTAATAGTTTCGGCGGCAAGAAATGAACTCCACAACTGCAGCAGTCTGCAATGTGTCTTGGCAAACAGACACGGACAGAGGACCACGGACAGCGGACAACGGACAGCAGACAGCGGACACGGATACGGACCACACCCACAATTGGCTTTTGTGGCACGGCAAACGCGCGTTTTCGTTTTGGGTCCGGGAAATGTGTTTGTTTTTCATTAAAAAAGAACGGAACGAGCGTTTCTGGCCAAGTTTTTGTGCCCAGTTCTTTTTGAAGGCAGCTGGAAACGGTCAAAGTTCGTCCGCGGAGCCCGGGGCTCGGGCGGAAAGAGCTCTGCGGAATGTCCTGTTTTATTGCGGTCGGGATTCGCTTTGACTGGGCCCCGAGCCATGGGCACTGGGCACTGGGATCGCGGACTTTGAGTAAACACATATTTCATAATTCATCATACGGCGCTGCGATAGAAAGTCACGTTTTTAATAGAGGACCCAGCGGACGCACAGACCAGAGACAACAAATGGCTGCGAGGACAATTAATTAAGTGCATCGCTAATGAATCACTCTCCCTCTCTCTCTCTCTCCCTGTCCCTTTCAGCTGTCATCGTCCTGGCCAGCGCCCCCGCCCCCAGCCACGCCCAGCAGCAGAAGTTCCGCACCACGCCGCACGACCTGCAGGTCCTGGAAGGAGCCGAGGCCATGATGCGCTGCGAGGTGGCCAACGTGGCCGGGGCGGTCCAGTGGACCAAGGACGGCTTCGCGCTGGGCTTCTCGGCGGTGATTCCCGGCTTCCCGCGCTACTCCGTTCTGGGCGACCGGAAGCAGGGCACCTACAACCTGCGCATCTCGAACGCCTCGATCAACGACGACGCCGACTACCAGTGCCAGGTGGGACCTGCCCGGCTCAACAGCGCGATCCGAGCCAATGCCAAGCTGACCGTCATATGTGAGTATTTATTATTTAATTAAGTGTACTCTTTCAAAACTATGACACAGAAAAAGTGTTAGGCGTAGCTGCTAGGGCTTATATATAAAATTGCATGTTATAGTCATAAGTGATTACTATGCTCCTCTTTTCATAAAAAAGTTTTGAGCCGATTTGGGAAATGGGTTTCCTGAATTCTTAAAACATTACACTTCGTTTGATTTCTGTATGTCATTTTAAGGTTCTTGTTAGAGAAAGCTAACTTGAAGTCAAATTTTTCGATCGACAAATCTTTCTTGCTAACAGACTAGCACACGAAACGTTAAGAAATCCATAAATCCAACCCTGAAATTGAGAAGTAGTCTAACTTTTCTTTGTTATTTTCGTTTTGCCGACCGACTAATTTTAACTAGAAAATTGCCTCTTGTTTAAATTTTTAAATAAGATAAACTATAACATTATATTGGGAAATGTTTCCGAATCAGACATTTTCAACATCTTCAAATTTCAGATGAAAAATGGTTATATAATTTCGCATTCATAAATAATTATTAACTGTTTTTGCTTCATGCCTTGCAGCGTGGCGAAAGTTTTCACTTTTTAAAACCATTTTCTTTTGATTTAGAAAAATAATGTTTACTTAAATCAATTGGTTGTCTATTTAATATTATAATAAATTACATAGAAGATTTGAACTACTTAGATAAGGCCTAACTTGTTAAAATAAATTATTATTTATTTGTGTCTGAAACGCCAACCAACTTTCTCGATTTTGTAGCGGCGCCAGTAGCGACTGCAAAACCTGTTTTGCCTAAAAGCATACTTTAAAAAATTTTAGTAATATCCAGCAAAGCCTGACTTAAACTGACCTTGTTAATCGAAGATTATGGACATTTTTTGAACAGTTAAGTAAGGATTCAAACCGGACTTGGAAATCCTGTAGAGATTTTCGAACACTGAAGACGGCTTTGCCAGATCAAAAAGTTGTTCTAAAATTCGAACAGTCAAGCCGATCTTAGAGCAGTGTTGCCAGATCGTTAAATTTTGAGATCGATAGTTGACAGGGTTCCTTTGAAAAGCTTAGCTTTGACACCTGTCAGCAACAGCTGCCACGTATTTCCGCAGCCATGTTAGCTGATCAAGCCCCGGTTCCGCCAACCATTCTTTTTCTCTGAACCGGCGGCCGATACAGACGTGCAGCTCTTCATACGTTTGAAAAACGCGTAGAAGTCCTAAAGTGCGAAATATTAAGTCGCGAAGTGGCATCCAGCTATTTAAAGTGGCCAATAAGTGCTACAAGTGGTTATTTTAAAGTGAGTGCGTTTGCGTCTGCAGTTTTGGTTATATTTAACCACCAAATTCTCTGCAGATCGCAACAAAGGTGTCTTGGCCGGCGCTGCCGCCAATAAAATACACCGAACGCTGCCGCTGCTGCTGCACAAGTTGCGCCGCAGCCGCATCTCTCGCCAATTCAGAGGAAAACCCGAAAGAAAAAACCCAGCAAGTCAGTTTTCGGGGCACATAGGTATGTTGTACATCTCAAGCCACTGCCAGTGCAAATGGCTAATGAAATTTTCGATCCATAGATTGTGCCCCACGATATAAACTCCCCGAGAGTTCCAGAGAGCTGAAGAACTAAGGAGAACCCAGCTCGGTGAACCTCTGCATGTAGTGTCCTGAGGAGCACCCCTCGCGCCTTAGCGCGTCCCGAGGAGCACCCCACATGGTGATCTCCTAGACGGGGCTCCAGTGCCCGACAAGATGGCAGATTTTTAGCTAAACGCTGCTGCTTCGCCGAGGGAAAATCTAGCAGCGCTTTTTTTTGGCTAAACAAGTAGCCATATCTCTGCCAGGAGGAAAACAACGACAGATGAGTGGAAATTAAATCTTTTCGTGCATAATTTGGCCTGCGTGCCATATCGGCCATAACCTTATGCATTCATATTGCCTCGCCTTTGCCATGGCCGATCGAGCCTAACCTAAATTTCACTCGCTCGAACTTAACCTCAGAAAACATATACATTCAACCTCGTGGAAATAACTTACAATTATCCAACAAAAAAAATCAAGAAGCTGAAAGATAAATTACTTAAATATAAAGTTAATTAATTAATTTAAATATTGAAAAAGAATGAAGAAGATGCAACGCCTTAAGGCAAATAGAAATAATTAGTTTATAGATTTTTTTTTATTGTTTAAATTTAAATTTAACATTTTCTTAATCTTATTTAAAACGAGAATGAGATTTCGGTGTTGGCTATAAAAGCAAATAACCAAGGCTTGAGAGGAAATGTATGAGAATTTAATTATTTTTAAAACCTTTGAAAAATATCACAAAAAATTGTTTTCAGTGTAAGCCACGCAGGAGATCGATCTTCATCGTTGGATACAAATGAGTGAGTTACATCAAACGTATACTTTATTATGTATTTATTTCAATTCTTGCCAAACTAAAAGCCAAATATAACCTCTCCGAATACTCTTTCTACACTGAGAATTAAATATTACTGAAAATACTTTAAAGTTTGAATCTTAAAAGTTATTAAATGATTTTTGAATTAAAATTAAAACTCTTAATAGAATTTACAATTAGTGAATTAAATTAGAATTGGAAGAAGATCATGAAATATTTCTGAATTTAAACTTAATGGTTAACTACCCTTAAAGAAATATTTTCTGAATTTAAACTTAATAGTTAACTACACTTAAAGAAATATTTTTTTGAATTTAAACTTAATAGTTAGCTACACTTAAAGAAATATTTTCTGGATTTAATTTAAAATATTCAACTACATTTAATTAAATATTTTCTAAATTTAAAACTTAAATAATTAACTACACTTAAAGAAATTTCTTCTTATCCTAACTTTAAATATTATTCTACTTCACTACTATTTAAATTTTATTTTACTTTGTTTTATAAATATAACTTCTATCATCGAAATATCATTATGTTTATATATCAATATTTTCTTATTATAAAGGAAGCCGCTAATTAAAGCTATGAATAACTAAAACCATATCTTTTTGAACTCTGCTGAGGTATCCGCGTTCGTAGGGTATTAAAGGGGTCACCGGAGACATGCTCCAAGGAAGGTGATCATAGGTTGGGAGGGCAAAATGCGACCACAACAACACCAGTGGCTTCGCGATCTCCGACTTCCTCTCTAGCTTTTCTATCTCTTTACTTCCTTCCTGAATTTATCTGTTTTCTCTTCCGGTTTCGTTTAACTTATTCTCTCTTGTCGCTAGCTTGCTCAATTCTAGTCTTAGAAATAATAATGTGTAGTTAGTGTTAGGATCTGTACGCGCAAGACCACCACCCCCAAAGCCGACGAGCGAGAGCCGGATCCTATAGCGAGCACCCGCAACTACAGATTCCACCGGAAACAAAACACTTCTCCCAGTCGTTACACGCTACAGTTATAATTCATTATTATTAATAAGAAAAGTGGCGCCCCAACGTGTAGGGCCTCAGTGAGTACAGTAATAACTCATTGAGACTCACCGATAGATAAATTAAAATTCTTTTCTATACCTTTCAAATTTCAACTTTACTTTCCTTCCTAAACAAAAATTTTCTCGTTGATTTTTAATTGTTTTGGAGAACAGAGATGGAGAACAATAGTTTTCTTTTTGGCCACAATTAAATTTTAACGTTAAAGATTTTCCTACATTAAGTAATGGTAAGAAAGAGTTAGATAGAGGAAAATACAGAAAGCATCGAACTTCTTTCGATCTTCTGGCCCTGTCTGATTTGCCAAATCAGTACTTAAACTTATCTTTGGAAATTAAAATTTTTTTGTTAGATTCAAACGTCCTGGAAAATGGAGGTACAATCTTGAAGATGTACTCTATCCGCGAATGACCAATAAGAAGATTTAATTTCAATTCGCCTTAGAGGAGTTAGATTTGTAAAAGGAGAAGCAGGAATACAACCATTTTGTTTTCGAATAATACGTTGTCCGGTTTTAAATTTTATAAATTCTAACAACCTCCCTTCTTTGTTTTTATTTTTGTTGAAAGATAGAAAACAAAAAGTACTATAACTTAAATTTCTTTTCTTTTTTTCGAGAAAGTTCAGTATTAATAAACATTATCCTACGATACGTGGACCTCAAGCAACGAGTTCAATCTTATTTTATTTACATTGAACAATTTATCGCTATTACGATTTATATAAATATTTTCTTGATTTCTTGTTGATTCGATATTCCGTTATATCTCGCTTATATTTATCTTATCGTTATCTTATCGTTATCTTACCGTTATCTTATCTGAGAATGGGTTTAGACCGATCCCCAGGCCAAGGCTCACAGGAAGCCACAAAGCCAGTCTGTCCGTTGTGTAAAGCCGAAATTAATTCCGCAGCTGATCTGCTTAAAACGTCATGCAACCACGAGTTTCATAAGAAATGCCTGGAAGCCCATCTAAAGAAAAGCGAAAGCTGTCCAGTTTGCAAAACGTCCTGCAGACCAGTAGCCGATAACAAAGGTTTAAAAACACGATCTCAATCTAAAAGTCGTCAAACAGAAATTAGCGAGACTAGAATCCCAGTTGAGGAAAGCCCTAGTACATCTGGAAGCTCAATAAGCAATGTAGCTAGGGATAACAATCAAATCAACACTATTAATGCTATTACTCTTCTTGCAATGGAGCGAAGGATGCTCACAATACTTTCAGAAAAAATGGCTGAACTTGTACAGACAACAGTAGTGGAAAGTGTACAAAGATTGATTGCAACTCCTGCAAATTCCGCCACTAATGGCGATGAAAGATCAACTACGTCTCCACTGTTAGTAGAAGTTGTTAACAACCATGCTGCTAGGGGTGAACAAATACCAATCACAAACATGGCCATGCCTAACACAGGCTCCCCCATTTCAAATAGAAGTTCGTCGTCCGATCTCATAAGCAGGCCCGACAAGGTCGTTCACATCCTAAACGGATGGAAAATTAAATATTCCGGATCCGGTGTGACCATCGATAATTTTATCTACAGAGTCGACGCGCTTACGCACCAAACTTTAGAGGGAAACTTCTCGGTGCTTTGCAAACACGTTAGCGTTCTATTCGAAGGTAAAGCCAACGAGTTTTATTGGCGTTACCACAAGTCAGTGTCAGAAGTCCATTGGGATAGACTATGCTCAGCTCTGCGCTTGCAATTTCGTCAAAGAAGGGATGATGTTGACATTGAGGAGTTGATCCGAAACCGAAAGCAGAAACCCAATGAAACCTTCGATAGCTTTTACGACAGCGTAAATGGTTTAATCGATCAGCTAGAGACACCATGGTCTACACGAAAACTTGCTAGAGTTCTTAAGAACAATTTAAGACCTGAAATAAGGCATGAGATATTAAATGTTGATATTGGAACAGTAACCGAACTGAGAGAAATCTGTCGTCGACGCGAAGCTTTTCTAGACGATGTCAAGCACTCTCACGGTTACTCTAGAGTCACTCCTTTCAGACGTGAGGTCTCGGAGTTGACTCAAGAAAAGGAGTCGCAAATCGGTTCCGAATCCGAAAGCGAATTTGAAGTTGACGCTTTTTCCTTGTTGTGCTGGAATTGCCGCAAAGACGGGCACAGATACCAGGATTGCTTATCGGAAAAACGCGTATTTTGCTACGGCTGTGGAGCAGCTAACACTTATAAACCAAGTTGTACTAAGTGTGCAAAAAACTCGAAATTCGGCATTTCGAAGTCGCCATACAAACCGAAGATTTCGAATGCCGCTCGAAACCAGTCAACTATGACCGATTAAAGGTGGATGCATATGTAGAAGCAACACCAACAACAACCCCTGACGTTCCAAATAGCAATGTCAGTCTATTGCATTGTAAAATTCAAAATTTACCTGAAGTTCCTATTCCTTACTTTTGTCCTGAACCACCTATTCAGAAACCAATATCTCGAAGTTCTAGGAGAATTAAATCATTTTGGCAGAATGTCAGAAATTGTAAACTTGGATTGAAGTACATTTGTTCTATTCCTACTGGAACCCGAGATCCTCGTCCATTCTTGCCTATACGGTTATTAGGCCGGACTGTATACGGTTTACTCGATTCTGGTGCTTCAATTAGTTGTTTTGGCGGTGAATTAGCCAAAGAAGTCATGTCAAAGGATTATGCTTATAAGTCGTTGAACGTTAGTGCTACCACGGCAGATGGAAGTCCACAACGTATAATAGGAAAAATTAAAGTTGACGTTGAATATGGCGATGTTAGAAAGACTCTTCTTATTTATATTGTGCCTTCTCTAAAACAAGATCTGTACTTGGGTATAGATTTTTGGAAGCTGTTTGACATTCTTCCCAAGAATTTGTGCATATCGGAGTTAGAAGCGAATGATGTTAGCAAAGTCAACAGTGAGGTCGAAGTTGATCAACACGACTTGACTGAAGAAAATAAAGCTAAATTGGTTCATGTTATCAACTTTTTCCCTTCATTTACACAGGAAGGGCTTGGCAAGACCAGTTTAATAACCCATTCGATTGATATAGGTATGGCAAAACCGATTAAACAGCGGCATTTCCCCGTTTCGCCTGCTGTGGAGAAGAGCATGTATGAAGAAATCGACAGAATGTTGAGACTAGGTGTGATTGAGGAATCAGAAAGCGCGTGGTCTTCTCCTATTGTCATGGTTACAAAACCGGGCAAAGTGAGAATTTGTTTAGATTGCCGAAAGGTTAATAGTTTCACTGAGAAGGACGCATATCCACTTCCACAAATCAGCGGAATTCTAAGTCGATTACCTAAAGCCGAGTATATTTCAAGTCTCGACTTAAAGGATGCTTATTGGCAAGTGCCACTAGAAGTGCAATCTCGAGATAAAACTGCCTTCACAGTTCCCGGTAGGCCTCTCTACCAATTTAAGGTGATGCCTTTTGGGCTGTGTAATGCCACAAGTACCATGTCTCGATTAATGGACAAAGTGGTACCCGCTCATCTGAGAAACGAAGTATTCGTCTACCTTGATGATCTCTTAGTAGTTTCATCTAATTTCGAGAGTCACCTAGATGTTCTCAGGGAGATAGCCGTTCACATCAAGCGTGCAGGATTGACAATCAATATTGGCAAAAGTCATTTCTGCATGCGACGGGTTCGCTATCTTGGCCATATCATAGGTGATGGCGGGATACGAACAGATCCTGAAAAGGTGAAAGCGATTACCGATTTTCCGGTGCCGAAAACTCTTCGAGGCTTGAGAAGCTTTATGGGTTTATGCGGTTGGTACCGAAAATTCGTTCCGAATTTCGCTACTCTTGCTTCCCCACTAACCGATCTTATGACTACAAAGCGAAGATTCTCTTTAACATCCGAAGCGCTAAGCGCATTTGAAGTATTGAAGACTCGTCTTAGCGAAGCTCCGGTTTTATGTAGCCCGGACTTTTCTAAGCCATTCGCCATCCATTGTGATGCTAGCAAGTCTGGTGTCGGTGCTGTGCTAGTGCAAGTATCCAAGGAAGGAGACGAGCGTCCGATTGCGTTTATTTCAAAAAAATTGAATCGAGCTCAACGCAATTATACCGTGACCGAGCAGGAATGCTTAGCCGCGATAGTAGCTTTGAGAAATTTTAGAGCTTACGTAGAAGGTCACGAGTTCACCATTATAACTGATCACGCATCGTTGAAATGGCTTATGTCAAATCACGATCTTAGCTCGCGATTAGCTCGATGGGCGTTAGCTCTGCAAAGATATCGTTTTAAAATCGAACATCGGAAAGGTACTCTGAATGTTGTCCCTGATTCTTTGTCACGTGTTAACGAAGACGAAGTAGCAGCTATTGATCTACAAGAAGGTTTGCTTGTCGATTTAAATTCAGAAGAATTCAAATCTCCTGAATATAGAGACCTAGTAGCAAAGGTTGACGCGAATAAAGATAACTTTCCCGATCTAAAAACGGAAAGCGGATTTGTCTACAGGAAAGCAGAACATTTGACGGGAGAACAAAAGCATGATGAATATGCATGGAAGTTGTGGATACCCGCAAATTTGGTTCCTAAAGTTCTTTTCCAAGCGCACAATAGTCCTTTAACTTCCCACGGTGGAATACACAAGACTATCGAGCGAGTAAGAAGGTATTATTTTTGGCCTCGACTTGTACCTGATGTGAAAGCATACATCAATGATTGCGAGACTTGTAAGGTTACGAAATCACCGAATCATGTTCTCAGGCCACCTTTAGGAAAAGCTCCAGAAACAGTTCGACTTTTCCAAAGGATTTTCATCGACTTTCTTGGACCATACCCACGCTCAAGAAGTGGTAATATTGGGATATTCATTGTCCTCGATCATTTTTCGAAATTTGTGTTTTTGAAACCGGTAAAAAAGATAAACGCAAGTGTGGTTATCAAGTATCTTGAGGGAGAGCTGTTCATGACTTTTGGAGTCCCGGAAACAGTTGTATCAGACAACGGGTCCCAATTTCGTTCCGAAGCATTTCAAAAGCTAATGCGGCAGTACGAAATATCGCACACGCTAACAGCTGTTCATTCGCCCCAAGCCAACGCTTCCGAGCGCGTGAATCGCTCTGTCATCTCTGGGATAAGGGCTTATCTACGTCCAGATCAAAAGGACTGGGACGAGTACCTAAATAAGATTTGTTGCGCCTTAAGGTCTTCAATCCATTCGAGTATAGGAACTACTCCATACTATATGGCGTTTGGTCAACATATGGTAACCTCCGGTTCAACGTATTCCTTGTTAAGGAAGCTGAACATGCTAGATGACCGTTCCTTGATGTTTAACCGGCAAGATTCGTTCGAGATAATTCGAGAGGAAGCGACTAAGCAAATGCAGAAAGCTCACGATTCGAACGAAAAGCGATATAATTTGCGGTCACGCGAAGTTTCTTTTGCTGTAGGGCAGGAAGTATTCCGACGCAATTTTAAGCAAAGTTGTTTTCAAACCGGCTACAACGCGAAATTTGGGCCAGCTTTTGTGAAAGCCCGGGTAAGAAGAAAGTTAGGAAGTTCCTATTACGAACTAGAAGATTTACAAGGTCGAGTTCTGGGTAATTATCATGCCAAGGACATTCGACAATAGTGTCGCTTCAGGCGGTATCAGTCTAGGGTAACTAGAGTGAGATACCCTAGTCTGATTGTAGCAGGGGGGTTTTGTAGCGGCGCCAGTAGCGACTGCAAAACCTGTTTTGCCTAAAAGCATACTTTAAAAAATTTTAGTAATATCCAGCAAAGCCTGACTTAAACTGACCTTGTTAATCGAAGATTATGGACATTTTTTGAACAGTTAAGTAAGGATTCAAACCGGACTTGGAAATCCTGTAGAGATTTTCGAACACTGAAGACGGCTTTGCCAGATCAAAAAGTTGTTCTAAAATTCGAACAGTCAAGCCGATCTTAGAGCAGTGTTGCCAGATCGTTAAATTTTGAGATCGATAGTTGACAGGGTTCCTTTGAAAAGCTTAGCTTTGACACCTGTCAGCAACAGCTGCCACGTATTTCCGCAGCCATGTTAGCTGATCAAGCCCCGGTTCCGCCAACCATTCTTTTTCTCTGAACCGGCGGCCGATACAGACGTGCAGCTCTTCATACGTTTGAAAAACGCGTAGAAGTCCTAAAGTGCGAAATATTAAGTCGCGAAGTGGCATCCAGCTATTTAAAGTGGCCAATAAGTGCTACAAGTGGTTATTTTAAAGTGAGTGCGTTTGCGTCTGCAGTTTTGGTTATATTTAACCACCAAATTCTCTGCAGATCGCAACAAAGGTGTCTTGGCCGGCGCTGCCGCCAATAAAATACACCGAACGCTGCCGCTGCTGCTGCACAAGTTGCGCCGCAGCCGCATCTCTCGCCAATTCAGAGGAAAACCCGAAAGAAAAAACCCAGCAAGTCAGTTTTCGGGGCACATAGGTATGTTGTACATCTCAAGCCACTGCCAGTGCAAATGGCTAATGAAATCTTCGATCCATAGATTGTGCCCCACGATATAAACTCCCCGAGAGTTCCAGAGAGCTGAAGAACTAAGGAGAACCCAGCTCGGTGAACCTCTGCATGTAGTGTCCTGAGGAGCACCCCTCGCGCCTTAGCGCGTCCCGAGGAGCACCCCACATGGTGATCTCCTAGACGGGGCTCCATTGCCCGACAAGATGGCGGATTTATAGCTAAACGCTGCTGCTTCGCCGAGGGGAAATCCAGCAGCGCTTTTCGGCTAAACAAGTAGCCATATCTCTGCCAGGAGGAAAACAACGACAGATGAGTGGAAATTTAATCCTTTTCGTGCATAATTTGGCCTGCGTGCCATATCGGCCATAACCTTATGCATTCATATTGCCTCGCCTTTGCCATGGCCGATCGAGCCTAACCTAAATTTCACTCGCTCGAACTTAACCTCAGAAAACATAAACATTCAACCTCGTGGAAATAACTTACAATTATCCAACAAAAAAAATCAAGAAGCTGAAAGATAAATTACTTAAATATAAAGTTAATTAATTAATTTAAATATTGAAAAAGAATGAAGAAGATGCAACGCCTTAAGGCAAATAGAAATAATTAGTTTATAGATTTTTTTTTTATTGTTTAAATTTAAATTTAACATTTTCTTAATCTTATTTAAAACGAGAATGAGATTTCGGTGTTGGCTATAAAAGCAAATAACCAAGGCTTGAGAGGAAATGTATGAGAATTTAATTATTTTTAAAACCTTTGAAAAATATCACAAAAAATTGTTTTCAGTGTAAGCCACGCAGGAGATCGATCTTCATCGTTGGATACAAATGAGTGAGTTACATCAAACGTATACTTTATTATGTATTTATTTCAATTCTTGCCAAACTAAAAGCCAAATATAACCTCTCCGAATACTCTTTCTACACTGAGAATTAAATATTACTGAAAATACTTTAAAGTTTGAATCTTAAAAGTTATTAAATGATTTTTGAATTAAAATTAAAACTCTTAATAGAATTTACAATTAGTGAATTAAATTAGAATTGGAAGAAGATCATGAAATATTTCTGAATTTAAACTTAATGGTTAACTACCCTTAAAGAAATATTTTCTGAATTTAAACTTAATAGTTAACTACACTTAAAGAAATATTTTTTTGAATTTAAACTTAATAGTTAGCTACACTTAAAGAAATATTTTCTGGATTTAATTTAAAATATTCAACTACATTTAATTAAATATTTTCTAAATTTAAAACTTAAATAATTAACTACACTTAAAGAAATTTCTTCTTATCCTAACTTTAAATATTATTCTACTTCACTACTATTTAAATTTTATTTTACTTTGTTTTATAAATATAACTTCTATCATCGAAATATCATTATGTTTATATATCAATATTTTCTTATTATAAAGGAAGCCGCTAATTAAAGCTATGAATAACTAAAACCATATCTTTTTGAACTCTGCTGAGGTATCCGCGTTCGTAGGGTATTAAAGGGGTCACCGGAGACATGCTCCAAGGAAGGTGATCATAGGTTGGGAGGGCAAAATGCGACCACAACAACACCAGTGGCTTCGCGATCTCCGACTTCCTCTCTAGCTTTTCTATCTCTTTACTTCCTTCCTGAATTTATCTGTTTTCTCTTCCGGTTTCGTTTAACTTATTCTCTCTTGTCGCTAGCTTGCTCAATTCTAGTCTTAGAAATAATAATGTGTAGTTAGTGTTAGGATCTGTACGCGCAAGACCACCACCCCCAAAGCCGACGAGCGAGAGCCGGATCCTATAGCGAGCACCCGCAACTACAGATTCCACCGGAAACAAAACACTTCTCCCAGTCGTTACACGCTACAATTTCAAATTTTGACGATTTTCAATGGGCTGGTAAATGAACATATATTATATTTTAGGCTTGTAACTTTGCATCCATTTATTTCAAGTCTTAAAAAAGAAGAAAAAAAATTGTACTAATTTTTTTTGTTTTGTTTTTGTCAATAAACAAAAGCCCTACTTTTCGGCGGCGCATGTGATTTTAGCTCACTGGAACATCTGAAACCAAAAATTCCAAAGGGATAAGAAAGAGTACATGTTTGGCTCTGGTATGAACTAGGATTATTCATTTCGCACAAAAATTAACATAATGGCGGACATTTGAAACCTTTTTTTTTGAAAATCGACCTTTTTTAAGCCACAAAGCGAGTTGAAAAGAAAAGAAGATCTTCACCGGATTGATTTATCCTAGTTCATACCATAGCTATATATGTATAGAATAACGTATTACAATTTGGAACCAATTGAATTAATATTTTTCGGTAACCTTATGCGCTGGTCGTAATAATACTGATTCGAAAACATACCTACGCCGTCGCCTGACGCTTCCACCATAAATCGGCTACATCTACAAAAGTTCTTGAAATTATTACTTGTAATTTTAAAGGAACATTCTTGAAAAGTCATATGTTCGAATTTTTGAAACCGAGAATGGGGGTATTATTACATTAATATTATTTTAATTTTACTGCTATGACTTTCTTGAAATTTATTTACAACAGAGATTGAATTTGTTGAAATTTGTATCACGGATTTCATTATTTTTAAAAATAAACCCAGCTGCTACAAGACTTAATACTTAAGTAAGCTTCCCGTTTAGCTTCTAAGAAATTTTAATTTTAATTAAGGAACCTTTGATTTTTATACCCGTTACTCGTAGAGTAAAAGGGTATATTGTATTCGTGCAAAAGTATGTAACAGGTAGAAGGAAGCGTTTCCGACCCTATAAAGTATATATATTCTTGTTCAGGATCACTAGCCGAGTCGATCTAGCCATGTCCGTCTGTCCGTCTGTCTGTCCGTCTGTCTGTCTGTCCGTATGAACGCTGAGATCTCGGAAACTATAAAAGCTAGAAGATTGGCATTTTGCATGCAGATTCTAGGAGTTCCTACGCAGCGCAAGTTTGTTTCAAAAAGGTGCCACGCCCCCTTTAACGCCCACAATCGCTTATATACGATTTCGGAAAATATTTCGGAAAAGTAAAAATGCAGTTTTATTGTGTTTATCAATACCTATCGAAATGTAGAAGAAATTTTTCAAATCGGACCATTCGTTAAAAAGTTATGCGTGATCAAAGTTTCTATCTCCATCTCCCTCGCACTCCCTTTACCTGTGTAACGGGTATCTGATAGTCGGGGCACCCGACTATAGCGTTCTCTCTTGTTTTAAATATTTTGCTTGTGAACAATATACGACTGTTCCCCTTGGCAGAATCCCACGAGCTCACCAGTATAAGGAGTACTTCTGTCGGAAACCCGTTCGAAACCTCCCTATATGCCGTAGCTTTAGGCCACCCACTCAATTGAATTTACCCCTTTTGTCAGGTTCGCCTTTTTCTGGGGGCTGCAATTAATTTAAGTAATAAATACAAATGAATTTGTCACCAGGGGCGCCCCACACACGTACGGTGGCACACATTCCTGCTGTTTCCTGCTCATTGCACCTATGGAATTCTACTAGTGAAATTTAAATGCGGGACCCCATCTCTCCCCCACCATCGTCTCTGTCGCTGCCAACATTTATTGTCAGCAATTTGCAAAACAACAGCAGCAACAGCATCGCCAACAGGAGCTACAGCTCCACCGAGCTGAGCTGAATTTAGCGCAGTTTATTGCTCCAAGGAGCCAAAGCGGGCGGAAGAGCAGGGGGCTGGGGTGGATAGTGGGGTGTATCTACACTGCAGGCTAAAGCGATGCGAAATGAATTCCTTTTTGTTTTAGCCTCTCGTTTTGCCTCGTTTTCGGCTGCTGCATTGTCGTCTAGCAATCACTTTGAATGTGCTGCTGCTGCTTTTGCTGTAATTGTAATCACTCAAGGAATTGCGCTACATTTGATGACAGCCAAATTCATTTGGCCCGCTTCGCCTGGTCCTTCCAAGGAATTTTTCCGAGACATCAAGAGACTCCATGGCTACCACTGCCTATATGTATAGCATACATTCCGGGGCCCAAGGCCCAAGGCCCACGCACTCGAACACTCGCACACTCGCACACACGCGCAAACGCCTAATGACGTTTGTTTAGTTAATTACGCGCCATGAGCTGTGACAATGGCGATGTGTGTGTTCGAGGCCTTGGGCGGGGCAATAAAAAAACAGAGAGGGGGCGTTCCGACTAAGCGATACCCAGAAAGTGCACATCTTAAAGTCCTTTCTTGGGTGGAATCATAAATACAACATGGGCACATAAGCAAGCATATTACTATAAGGTTGATATTCGAAAAGCTTCAGATGCTACAGAATTTAGTGTAATTTAAGAGTCATAGGAGGCATGCCAAAAAGTTGGTTTTATTGTGACCAAAAATGTTGCCAAATTATAAAGTTAACTTAACTTGAACACAAAACGGCGAGAAACATTTTGGATTATTTATTATATTTCGTTTACAATTTATAATCTTTAGAGCTCTAATATACCCTAGATCTCTACGAATACCGTGTATAAAAATAAAATAAAATAAAATAGGGAAAAAACCAAGAAAAACCAAGCTGGGGATGCTGCGGGAGGAGTTGGATTCTCGACCGAGCTTGTTAGTGCCTGCGAGTTGTTGTTGGAGCGGCGAAAGGTCGGTCGTCACATGGCATGTTTGTCATAATTGTGGATACTTGTGTGAGTGCTCCTCCCACAGCAGCCCAACCCCCCGCTCCACCCAGCCCCCACCATTGTTCTGTAATGGAATCTTCGTCTCGGCTTTCATAGCATGACATGTGTCTGTGCCCCAGTCCAAGGTATTTCGGCATTTGGGCATGCCAGGCGGAGGTGTGTGGGTGGGAGGCACGTGCGACATTATTGCTGCAATTAGCCAAGGGGAAATGTGGACAAATGCCTAATAATTCAATTAAGTTCGAATTACATGTATTTGATTTATTCCGAACGGGGACTTTCCGATATTTATCTCCCGTGCGCATTCACGTTATATAAGAGTATTGATAAAGGGATGTTTGCATAGCAAATAAAGTTCATACAAAATAATTGCCAGAGAAATAGTTTAAACAAAATTAATAAAAAAGCCTTGAAAACACGCTCTGATGTCTCCTTGGGCCAAATAATTATAAGTGTATGCAAACATATATTTATATGTGTTTTCAAAGAAATATTGAAATATATATCTTGGTAAACAGCAATAATTAATAAAATGTAAAGTAAATATTCTTTAAACTTATGCATCGAGACAAACTATTATTCCTGTCTCCCCACATCCAGACTTTCTCTCAATGTAATCTGCACTTGGAAGATATGATTTAATTAAAACTTTCTGCAGATAGTCTATTAAATATTAATAGCACTCACCTTTTGTCCTGCCCAAATTAAATTTTCAGGCTCCGTTGCAAAGTTTCTGCAGCAATTTCGGGTGTAACACTGCCGTGCTTATGTTAAAGTTCCAAAAATTATTCCGCACTCCCACCAACATATTCACATACATACATTTTCAATTATGGTACATACGTATATGGGGAAAAATAAACGTGAGGGCGCAATTAGATTATAAGTTTGGCAAAGCAAAGAACTTTTGCACACAAAAGTCCACGTGCAAATTTATGGAAATTCCCAGAAAATTTTCGCATGCCATTAATTTGGAATACAACAAAAAAAATAGAACAAAAAAACAAAGGAGCCAAAAACACATATGCCGCAAGGCAACTGCAAGGTCCAGTCCATGTCGGGGTCCGAATCCAAGCGCCAAAACTTTTTGCCGGGCGGCGGACAATGGCAACCGGCAAATGGAATGGCCGGAGAATGGAGGCACTTGCAGCAGCCACCTTCGAGCGTTTATAAATTTCTGACTACAATGCAGCCCGAATTTAAGTGGGATTTCCTTCCCGGCCAATAGACGCACTTCATTGATTTTCAAATGTCCGCACATTTTTCAAAAACACACCCACCCCAGTTGTAATTGAAGTGCAAATGAGGAAAGTTTTCATCTGCCGGCATTCCCCAGAATTATCGCCCCACATTAGTTATGTGGGGCTGACCTTAAAGTCAGCCCGAGCGCCTTGGGTCGCACTCCGGGAGCAACTGGGCCTGATGGCTCAACTTACATCACAGCCAGCCAGTCAGCCAGCCCGCTCCCTTGGCCCGAAACGGAAAAATGGCCAATTCTTGCCTTCGCCTTGGATTGAGATTGGGCGGCCGGCTGGGTGGGCGGTGTGAAGGGGGCTGGGAAAGTATTCCGGCGCATAAAACTTTTATGAGGCGTACTATTAGTGGGTTAGCCGGGTGTCGTTGCCCGAGGGGCGACTGCAGGGGAGGAGGGGTCGGTCCAGTGTTCATGGCAAATTGCACTTTGTGTTCTCGCTCGCCAGGAACCCGGCAACTGGAGCTGTTGGAGCTCCGCCGCTGCCAGCGCCGTTATTGCAGCCATTGTTGCATAAATTATTTGATGCCAGCCAGCGGTGCACTCAAAAAAGCGCGCTGCACCACCTCCCCCATCCGAGATCCACCCCCTCCCACCTCTGTCACGTGGGGGCGCTGCCTATGCATAAAATTTAATCAGCATTTAACCCTAACCAAGCCAGCACTTTCGGCCGAATTTTTACCTGAAGGGCCCTGAAACTAAGCCAATACTACCCAACTTACCTTGCACTTTTTAACTACAGATTACTATCTTCTTTTTAATTTTTTTAGTATTCTGCCGAAGACAAAATACTCCCTTTTACCTCGACAAGTGTTTATGATTAATTTATTTGAAAGAATAGCTTGACACTTATTAACTAAAAATTACTATCTTGCTGTTGCGAGCAAGTAAATATTTAATAGGATTGAGTAATATTCTTTTCAAACTAGTATTTTAAACCGACATTTTGATTACCTAGCAGCTTTTCTAGACCACTGAGCCCTCTTGTTGTTCCCTTCGAAATAGTTCCACCTGCTCGATTGTCAATAATCAAATACAATATGCATACCAATCAACAATGCACATACCCCACGTTCCAGTCCACACGCACATATGTACCTCCATCCATGTAGATATAGACATGTCGGTCCAGAATGGCAGGCCACGCTTTGGCATAAATCGAGCTGCATTTGCCAGTACTTGGCGCAAGAAAAATCATAAAATGTGAATATATTTCGGATTTTAACTATGCAGCACGCGCAGTTCCAACTCCCTGCCCGGCGCCCCCTCAAAAGCCCTGCCACGGTGTGCCAAATATTATGAATTTCCACTGCACGTAACACCCCCGAAAGTCCACGGACCATCTGTATAGCCTGCGGGGCCACGGCGACACCAATTCCGGCACACAAAGCCTTTAGTCAAGGCTGATGCTGGATGCTGGATGCAGGATGCAGGATGATCTGGGGCTGCCATTGGCATTTCCTCAGGCAGATGGGCCTCGCCCGGCATAACAAGCGACGCATCTGCAGCCTTGGACAAAATAAATCCAAAAATTGTCAAAATCTATATGGTCTTTGGGGTATTTTTTTCACAGCCAATAGAGGGCAAGTTAATTAAAGAAGAACTGAAATAAAAGCTTTATTAAAGGGTTTCAAGAATTCAATGTTTCAATGTGAAATAGTTCCAGGGAATAAGTTGCGTACACTGGACCTTTTAGGGAATTAAGCTTATGTGATTGTTTTTAAAGCAAGGTCTGTTAAATATTTTAAGAAAAGCCGACCAATAGCAAAATCGTCAAGGAATTATCAAATACTTTTTTATAATAAACTTCTTATAATTCTAACTACGAAAACTGATAGCTACCATGATATTCGTTTTCACGAAGAATTATTTGTTAAAGTCATTTTACCTCTGGGTACATTTGTTAATACACCGGAAAAACCTAGGCTTTTACGTCACAATGCCGTTGTGAAGAAGACTAATATCGGAATTCCTGATTTGGAAATTACATTCATGTATTTGATTTGATTCATAATAATTTGCGCAGCTGGCGGCGATGCCAAACTAAACTTAATCAAAGTGAGAGGGGCATCGCCCTTGCGGTGTTGATTTCATTTGTGTCGCAACAAAAGCAATTACCTCTACGCAGAACGATGTCTCAGATACGGCTCCTCCTGCGAACCACCCAGCCAAACCCCCCTCCCCATCGCAACCAAGGGACTCCTTGTGCGACATTAAGCATTCATTTTGCATGCAACAACTTCTGGAGCAGTTCGCGAGCAGACGGCAACATATGTTGCATGTCAAATGCAGGACTCAGGACTCCCTAAGCCAACTCCCTCGCGCGGTTGGAAGTGGGTCGGGAGTGGAGCCTGCTCCTCCTCCCACTCCTGCTCCTTTTGCCGCAATGGCAATGGCAGCCAAACTCCTTCAGGTGGCATTAAAATAATGCACACGTGCACTTAACTTTATCCACGTTTCTCGTTGTTTGTTTCGTTGCACGCTCGTACTTTCGTTGGTTCGTTTGCTTGTTTCTGCATCTGCTGCATTCATGCACCACCCACCGCGCACCACCCACTCCCACCCACTCGGCACCGCCCGGCGTCACTCAGCCATTGTTTCGCCGGTGGCTCGTGTATATTTCAACAGTTTGCCAAGGCATGCCGGCTCAGGCATGCTCCACATGCCCGCCCAGCCCCTGCTCCCCTTCCCCTCCCACAAATACGTCCTCTCAAGCGCAAATATTGAAACTCATATTTGAGCACATTAACGAGGGAACTGCCTACACGGAGACAAACAATCAGAGCTATTAAAGTTTAATATTCATATTCATGTTTACGAACAATTTTTGTATTTTGAAAAAATATACATCTTTATTATACGCTAAAGGATAAATTCAAAACATTTGCTCAAAAATTAGTATGTATTAGCCCTTTCCTAAGCAAATAAGTTCAATTAAATTAGTCAAGGTTAAAACTAATTTAACTGAAAAGTTTTAACTAGAGGCAATATAATAGCTAAAATTGGTCGGGATGCAAAACAAATACATAAAAACAAAAAGTTCGGCTATTTTTCTTTTTCAGGTTTGGTAGTCCCAATTTTATTATTGATTTCTGTACCAACAGACCCTTTAAAGATTTCTCGTTCGATCAGTTAACCTAACATTAAGAAAGCGTTTTGAACTCCCGAATAATTAGACTTTGTGTTAACTTCTCTGACATTAAAAACTAGAACCTTTACATAAGCGTGGAAGACCGAAAAAATATATTTAAGAATATCATTTTAAACAAAAATACAAATTATTTTGAAAATACCTTAAACGAGTAGCTAGATTGACTATATTTTTTTGAGTGCATCAGTAGATGGGGCCGTTGAAGTGGGTGGTTAACAAGGACGGAATGCTGCGTTCTTGGTGCATTCTTGCCCAGCCTCCCTCTGCCCCTCCCAATTCCGACTGCTGTTTCTGTTTCTGCATCGGCGGCCATTCAACCTGGGCCTTCAACAACAATGTCGTCTGTCGTCGCATACACACAATGCATTAGGCAGTGCCACGCCCACGACGCCCACAAAACGTCCTGTAATGCCATTGTGGCCCATAATGAGCAAAGCTTCCCAGGCAGCCATTAGCTTTTGTTTCGGCCTTCGCCACCACCCACAAACACCACCCATCACCCACCACCCACCGCCCGCGAACTTCCTTTGTGGCCCAGCCCCTAATCGTTGCCACTGCTTCTCTTCCAGCTCCGCCAGCCTCGATCGAGATCAAAGGTTACAGCCACAATTCCAAGGTGGAGGTGCGCGAGAACCAGGACCTGCAACTCAAGTGCATCGTGGCCAATGCTAAGCCGGCGGCTCAAATCGTCTGGTATCGCGGCAATGTGGAATACAAACCAGGTTAGTACCAGTCGATGTTAATGCCACCAACTATGTCATTACTTTTAACGTTCATCCATGCACCATCAACCGCGGCCAAGATGGCTTTTATCACGCACCTGTCACTCAGGTGAAACTCTACTCATTTAAGAGAAAGATAACCAAAAGCTCAGAGTAAACAGGAGGAAAAAAATATATTCACTACTAGGAAATATATTTATATAATATATATAAATAATGAAATGGCTATCAATTTGTAGAACACAAATAAACTCAATTAAAAACTTGTAGGTTGTATACAAGTCTGCCATAGACTTCTTTGAATCCCACAATAATACGTTCAATAATAATGAATAAACTAAAAATATATTTGATTTTTCGTTATCAAAGTTATCAAGATTAACAACAACTATTGAACAGATTTGCTTAGCTAAAATTAAACGGATCTTTAAATAATGAATTATTAAAATATACAAAGTGTGAGCCTTTATAATAAGTCAAAGAGAAACATAAGGAATGGACAATGCTTAGTAAAAGTAATAAAAAATATTAATAATATTTTATAACCCAGCCTTTTTCATATTCCAAGTTAGAAGACGGCGTTGAGACATCCAAGCTTTTTTAAACTGCCTAAAACAACATAGGTTATACGAACATAACAATATACATTTTCTCTTAGAAGGCATTATGCAGAATACAAAAAGTGTAAATGGGTTTTGGCCAGGCCCTTTTTAGCCGGGATAAGTGCGGATGAGGATGAGGATGGGGATGCGGATCAGGATGCGGATGGGGATGAGCCGGGCCAGTGAAGGTGGAGAACGATGCGGACGGACGATGGCAGTGTAGATGGAGATGGAGATGGGCAAAGTGACGCCTGTCAACCGTTTGGCCATCGCACATGTGATGGGGAAATGGACGTCGACTTTCGGCCTGATGACGGTGCTTAAATAATAATTTTATACTCCAACAAAGCGCCGACTGTCGATGTTCAGCCCTTATCTGCTGTGTGGTTCGCTGTCCTGTCCTGTCCTGTCCAGAGTCCTGGATCCTGTGTTTGTGCCTTGTCATTTAGCCGCTGCTGGGCAGTCAGCAAATTGGAAAACAGAGCTGCTGGAAAATATGGAAAATGCAAATGTCAATGGGGAAATGGGCTATGGAGAAGGGGACGCGAGCCGGGCGGCGAACCCATCACACGGCGCTTAACCGCCTTCTCGACTTTTAATTTTCATAATGATTATGGCCCCTACAACCGAACATGTGGGTGGACAAGGGTGTTCGGCGGTTGCCCCTTTCGGGTGGCGGATTTTCCGCTCCTTTCCTGCCATTTGGCCAGTAACGAAATCATTTTAGCACAACTGGCGCGTTAAAAATGCTTAAAATGTGAAACGCACGGCGACAGCGACGATGATGATGGAAATTTTTCGGGTAAACATATAAAAAACAAAAAGGAAAAAGGAAAACAACACAGGCCAGGAAGAGAGAAGAAAATACGCAAAGCGGCGTTAAAATGTAGGAAAATCCGCAAGGAAATGTGGACAGCGGAAGGAAGCTGCAGGATGAATTATGTTTATGACGCAATATGTTGCGGCAGGGACCTCGCCGGACCCCATCCCATAGATCCTTCGGTCCGGGGTTTGCGAGAATGGCCAGTTTCGGTCCGGGGCTTGTATCATTTGCAAGCTGTCGGGGCGAGGGGACGTGTGTGGTGGGGTCGCGTAAATGGCGGTTAATGTGGGCAGACGGCCATCTTGGTGATTACCCCCGGGCGGAACGGTGGTGGGGGTGGTGGTGATCCACCACGATAGTTGGGTGGCTGGGGCACATTTTTTAGGCCACACTTTTCGGCGCAGATGAGGCTCGTTCAAAATTTATAACTGAGAATGATGTCACAATGTGCTCTGGCTGGTGTGGGATTGATGAGAGTTGAGAAATACTCGTGTCTCTGGACATTAAAATTTAACACTGTCGTGTTGGAGTTATTTGTCAATACAAATTTTCTTATAAGAAATTAGGAATGATATTTAAAATTTCAAAATGAATTAAATTCTTTTTACCCATGCATAGTGTATTTCAATTTCAGTCAAAAGATTTCCCCGAATTGAATAATACATTAATTAGTCCGACAGTTCGTTTCTACGGAAACTAGACTTTTCCATAAGTCAACTTTGTAATGCAGTTAGTATTTAAGTCAAAACGGGCCGGATCGGAAAACTTTATCATAAAGCTGCTAGTAATAATACTAATTATAGCTTATGTTTTTATACCACAAATATTAGTCAAGATATAGTATTTTTAAACAATTTCAGAATTAGGGTTTTAATTTTATAAAAATATGATAAGCTATAATATAGTTATACCCGTTACTCGTAGAGTAAAAGGGTATATTGTATTCGTGCAAAAGTATGTAACAGGTAGAAGGAAGCGTTTCCGACCCTATAAAGTATATATATTCTTGTTCAGGATCACTAGCCGAGTCGATCTAGCCATGTCCGTCTGTCTGTCTGTCCGTATGAACGCTGAGATCTCGGAAACTATAAAAGCTAGAAGATTGGCATTTTGCATGTAGATTTTAGGAGTTCCTACGCAGCGCAAGTTTGTTTCAAAATGGTGCCACGCCCCCTCTGACGCCCACAAGCCACAAGCAGTGGCCACAGTTTTGATGCTATTATGAAAATTTTAATTGATATGTATTTGTTTCGTCAATACCTATCGATTGGCCTAATAAAAGTTTGCCACGCCCACTCTAACGCCCAAAAACCCATTAAACGCTTAAGCCTGGCTAGCGCCTACATTTCCGCCTTTCATGGCCCGTGGTACCAATGTCTTGGGGTAGATGGCGCAATACAATAGCGCCATCTAACGGATGACTTTGGAACAGCTGGCCAAGGTACTAATTCGAGCGGCGAAAAACATACAAGAAGGCACATTTATATTAAGTTGTTTAGCTGAGTAACGGGTATCTAATAGTCGAGGCACTCGGCCATAGCGTTCTCTCTTGTTTTATATAGCTGACATGGGAACGATCGAAACGGATTTCAGAAAATCATATTAAATCATTTTTAAACATGTATGCATTCAATCGAAATATGGTCGTTTTACTAGCGTTTTTTACTACCTGCAAAAATATAAAAACTTCGTCTTGCCGAAGTTTTCTTCCTCTAAATAGACCAAAACAACACAGGATATAACTTATAACTGATAAAACAATTCAAAAATCTTCCTAAAATAAAAACAGTTGAATTAAAATCATTGTTCATATTTACATTAAAGTTAATGCAAACACCTGTCAATCAATGGATATGCTTGGTTTTCTTTCAGAAAAAAGCGAGGATACCGTCGAGGAGTCGACGGCCAAGCGGTACACGACCACCTCGAGCCTAAAACTGAAGCCGGGACCCGACGACGACTACACGGAGTACACGTGCCAGGCGAAGCACAAGGCCCTGTCCCCGGACATGCCCATGCGGGCCACGGTTCAACTGTCCGTGTTGTGTGAGTAGCTTCTCAGCCCTTCCAGTCGCCATCTGCTGGGGTGTCCGGAAAAGACCCAGGGATTCGGGGTTCTTGTGGGTGACCTCATTAGCCGGCTCAATTTGCGATACAATTGAACGTGCGTGCAGGGGTGTGAGTGAGTGTGTATGTGGGGGAGTCCCCAAAGAGGGACAGGCTGCTACAGGATGCACTGAGAACAATCATATTGTTACATTTTTAAAACATTATTTTCATACTGCGATGTACATTGAATTGACTCGATAAAGGCTGCAATATTTTTTAAATATTCTAAAAAGAATAACGTTCCGGAGTGCTTTTTTCAGTCCAATATTTCTCTCTTTTATATTTCACATTTTAAATTAACAACAGTCAGCTTTGGATCAACTGCCTTCAAAATTGTCAAGGTTTTTGGGAAATTTGGCTAACAAAACATAAATAAAATTGACCTGGAATTTTTCCTCAGTGCAGGCAATGAATTTTTTGTGCAGACTCCATCGTTGTGGATGCCCGATGCGGATGCCATTTGCCATCACGGCCGCTAATTGCGCGATTCGGGCGCGTATTAATTAGTTTTTAAATTCTAATGTGCCGCGCAGCTGCCACTGCCGATGTGGATGCG
Source organism: Drosophila kurseongensis (assembly GCA_018153305.1). Classification (NCBI taxonomy): domain Eukaryota; kingdom Metazoa; phylum Arthropoda; class Insecta; order Diptera; family Drosophilidae; genus Drosophila; species Drosophila kurseongensis. The sequence continues at coordinate 4,608,003 of JAECXX010000004.1, read as the reverse complement.
AATTGCGAATGCGAATGCGAATTACGATGCTCCACGGGAGCGGGAGCCATTACGAATGCTAAAAGTCCTCTTATTGATTGTTGCCGTCGGCAGTGGTGGCCCCAGCGATGCCGAGGTGCCAGTGGTGCCGGTGGTTGCCTCCGGGCACCTGCAGTAGCCGGTAGCCATGGCGATGGTGATGGCGACTGCTCCACCTGCACGCACATTCAAATTAATTATGTTTGTTATTTATGCATAGGCAGCTGGCAAATGGCGGCCCGACTGCCACAGTTCGTTGGCCATTTCCAGTGCCCGTCGCGATGTAATTGGCAAAAAAATTGGGCGAAAATCGAGTTGCGCTATCCGAGAGTTCGGCCGGGGAAAAGGGTGAGAGAACGGAACACATCCCCTCTCATTTTCCCTTCCGGAGGGGGCTTAATTATGGCGCTATTATTGCATCCTCACTGCCCCATCTCGGGCCTGGTCGTACAATATTTCAAGTGATTTTAATTTAATTTTCGCTGCATGCCAGCGGGGAAAGTGCGAGTGCGTCACGTGTGTGTGCATAAAAAGTGTGTGTGTGCTTGGCAGCTTTCATGCCTCACCTGATTGCTGCTGTTGATTCAATCCGGTAGACCGCTTGTCAAACTGTGATAAAGGAAATATATTACGGGCAGATGGCAGCCGGCGGGAGTAAATGTGTTGACCAAGTTTCCCCCGCGGAATACCGATAGCCGATTGCTTTTGCTCTTTTCTAGTTGAAACCAATTATATTCCATCCGCTGATAAGTTTCAAATGTATTTAACACGCTCTGTCGCTGCTTGTTGTACTGCCTTGCGGTGGTTTACACTATTATTAATCGCCCAGTGCGACGCCCACAACAAGTGAAATTACCGACACCCCGAATCGGGGCCAAAAAAAGGCGGAATCGGAAAATAATGCATATGACCGCATAAACGATTTGCATGCAAACACTTCAATTAAAAACTGTACGAATTTCAGCTGCATATGCACACATGTGCGTTCCCCGCACCCTACTTTAGTGTAAATTGAATTTATTTGCGGACAGCAGTTGCAATTAAATATGCGAATTGTAAACACAGCAGACTGCCGGCATTCAGTGGAGTTTTTTCAAATCGGGGCATTCCCGCACTCTGTTCTAATCCCACAGATCCGCCTGGACCGCCATACATTGAGGGCTACTCTCCGGGAGAAACTCTACGACGTGGCCAGACCGTGGAGCTCATGTGCCGGAGTCGAGGTGGCAATCCGCCTGCCCAGCTCATCTGGTACAAGAACGGATCCCAGATACGCATGGCCTACAGGTAAGCCGTGTCAGGATTATATTGAAGGGATCATTCATCACTGCCAAATGCTCGTAACTTTATTAATGGTTTTTTAAGACTGCCTAATTCTCTGCACTGATTCAGAGCAATTAGCAGTTCAATCAATTTTAGAAACATATTTAATTTGTTTAGCATTTCAAAGGCCAGCAGTCTTCAACTGCTGTGTGATAATTTAACTTCTATTTAGCAAAAAACATTTAAAATAAAATTCAATCCATGCCCGTGAATAAATTACTGTGAAATAATTTGGTATTTTTAAAATATAATAATAGTCACTTTATGGATGGATTATAACATTTTTAATTTAAAAACATATGTTATGACTTATACAGAACAATTTTAAAATCGTATTTTGTTGCTTAAAACAGTCTATAAATTATTGACTAATTATGGGTATATATTTCCGCTGCATTCACAGGACCTCTGGCCGACTGTCCGAGAACATCTATACCTTCACCGCCGAGGCAGGCGACAACAGGGCGCGATTTCGGTGCGAGGCCAGCAACGTAATGTCGCAGAATCCTCTGAAGGCGGAAGTGGAGCTGGCTGTGCTGTGTAAGTCGAGTTGCAGTGGAGGCATCGTGGTTCTGCCTCCAATTTGCGCCGCCTAATTGTGCGTTGTTCATATTTATATATGCCGGGCTGAACAGCGTATCAGGTTCAATGGGTGCCTAGATTACAGGCCAGGATGCGGGCTGCGGAACGGGGAATGGGGATCTGATAGTTAAGAACAAGCACTCGGCGATGTGGGGACTGGATTGTGTCAACAGCCTGGCCTGGCTGCGACATCTTCCAAATTCCACAGAGCCAGCAGCACTTGGCAGGCGACTCACACACAGATGGTGGAGGGCTGGATGATTGAAGCACGAGGATGGAGTCCCCTGAAATAAGCCTGGCAACTCGCTCGGCTGGCTGTTGCTTTCTTTCGCAATTAAGCTTAAGTTTGCACTTTGAAAGCCTCTCCAGTCTCCGTCCCACTTGGCTTTGTCAAATCAAGCAATGCAAATTCTTTTCAAGTGCCAAATAGCGCAGATCCCCGTGCCCCCTTCCATCCGCCCAGCCCCTTGGCTCAGACGTTGCAGCTTGTTAGAGTTACAACAATTGCAATCAGGGACACAAAGCCGACGGGCGGAACGACGCGGTGCCAAAGTCGTTAGCGACACTTGGACGGACGGACGGAGGAGACCAGCAAACATTTGCATGCCGCTTCCCAACCCGCCACAGCCGCCGCTACTTACGCTCATGTGTCTCACATGCAAATGGATGAGACGGCCGCTCAACGCGGCGTATGCGCGATATTTAAATTTCAAGTGCTTGGCAGTCCGCTGAAATTGGCATCTTTTACCTGAAGCGGGCTTTAAGTGCGTGGAGGGTTGCCCCGCCCCCAGTTAAGCAAAAACTCGTTTAGCTGGCAGCTTCCAGTTTATGCGCATACCAATCAAAGTGTCATACAGGTCAGGCCTTCTGCCCACTCGGCCCATCTTGCCCCAATAAGTATGCCACATTGAGTGGCCAGCACAAGCGAATACATGAACAGTCGCACACTAACACTGCACTGAAACAAAATACTGTTTGCTAACTGAGTCTTGAGTCTAACTGGGTCGGCCTAAAAAATAAAAACAGTAGCGATAGGCTGGAAAACCTTACAGATTCCCGAATTCTCCCTTTCAGTTTGGGAGTAATTTTACTTAACGTTATCGTAATTATATAAGTTCTCTATGTAAGTTTTCATAGTAAGTTTTTAAACATTTCCTGTGGTCTTGCACGACGATGGGGGGGTGTTCTCCCTAAGGACCCGCCACTGATTTAACAACTTAGAAGGAATGTATTGATTTGCCAAGGATATGCTTACTTTTGGGTATATTAGGACACACTTAATTCCCTTTATGGGGGATAGTTTCGTCCTGTGTAGCAGATAGATAGCAGATGTGGCCTCAGCTGGCGGCCCTGGCTCTTAGCACACGCATTATTTATGTATAACGAAAGTGGAACAACAAAACTGAAGACGTAGCAGGAATACATTCAGCATCAGCATCAGCATTCTTTTACCCCTCACGAGTGTGCCAGGGCGTGTGCCCGGAATGAAGATGTATGGCTGAGACGGACCGACGAAAGATGCGAGAAGTTAAGAATTCATAATGTTTATTTATATGCGAAACATATCGAGTCGAAAGTTTCGTATTCCCTGCGCGCCCTACCCACTCCCCACGACCTCGCCCCACGCCCATGCCCAAGCCCAGGCCCAAGACAACGCTGCGTATGCGTAATGTATGCACTTATCCATCAAGGCAGCGGCAGCTGCAGCTGCTACTGCTACTCCGCTTCGATGGCATTAGGTAATAGCTCCGCAGACGGACGCACTGTCAGTCACTCAGTCATCATTTGCATGGAGGCGGCATCAGGAGCCGACGTACCTCCCCAAGGCTATTAGATAGGAAAACGGGAGCCAGGGGGTTTGACTTCGGTTTCGAACCGGAGACTAGGAGATATTCGTGTGTGCCTGCCAGGAGCATGCCGCAAGTGAGCTCGCCACAGACCTATTACATATTTATGCCTCCTTCATTATGCGAGCCCGGTAACTGGAATCAACTCAAGCCCTAACCCAAACCCAAACGAAAACCCTCTCCATCCCCAGTTGCACCCACCCACGTCACCGTGATGGGACCCACCGAGGCGCGCGTCGGCGATGTTGTGCCGCTGACATGCACCACCGCGCCATCCAATCCGCCAGCCGAGATCAAATGGATGGTGGGCGGGCGACAGGTGCGCAACGCCACCTCAAAGACGATTGTCAGTCCCGAGGGTGAGTGCCACGGCCGGCGTGACATAATCCCCCGCCTAATCCATTTCCATCTCTGTCTGTCATCGCAGGCGGTTGGACGACCACCTCGAACATCACCGCCACCGTGGAGCCGAACAAGCGCTCACTGGTCGTCATCTGTCACGGACTCAACATGCAGCTGACCGAGAACGTCGTCTCCACCCACACGATCAATGTGCTGTGTAAGTACCCCGAAACCAGTGAACCTAATACATCCATCCGAATAGGGATATGCCATTGCCAGTCATTTGCCAAGCACGGGAAATGGATTTTGTGTTCAAGACATTAATAAGAAATAGGTATACCCAGTATTATTTTCCATCGTATCGTTCCCCTATCTACCATTCTTTTATTGGATTTATTTTTTAAATATGGAAACAATGGAAACTTATTGCCTCATCGTTATTTTGTATTTGAATGTTAAGATTCTCTAATTAGAATTGGATTCGATTTTCTGACTCATGTGAAATAAGAGTATATATAATAATAAGTGAAAGATTATTCTATTTCGGAAACAGGGAGCCAAGCCTTTCATAAATTCAGTCTGTCGTTGACTCTCATTTCAGTTTTAGCCACGTAACATTTCGGTTGATAGCTTCCAGTGAAAGTTTCTCGATTTAGCAGTTAGTTTTACCACTTGATATTAGTTTGTACGACCTTAGCCATGTCGGAGTTTCCGATCTGCGTGTCTCCGTCGGCCTGCGAGTTGGCGCGTCTCACGGAGGAGGAGCGCCTGACGGCCCAGCTGCAGGTGAAGGAGCGCAAGAAGGCGGCCAAGGTCAAGCCTAAGAAGGTCATAGGCGGTCCCATGATGGTGAACCGCATGAAGATGTGGCGCCAGCACCGGGAGCGGGTCAAGGAGGCGATCACCAAGGTGGACGCGGAGGCGCCCAACTTCCAGGCGGCCCGCGTCACCGGTGTGAACAATCTGCGCGACGAGGCGCAGGTTTTCATGAGGAGGACCAAGGCCAACATCCAGTTGCTGGTGGAGATCTCGCGCACGATGCGCACCCACGGGGCCATCAATCCGTTCCGCTACGAGGTTGTGCACGCGGTCTCCACCATTCCCAATGCCCTGCTCAACCTGGAGCGGCTGGAGCGGGATAACAGGGATTTCGGGCGGCGCATTATGGAGGTGAAAAGCGAGGTGGACTCGGGTCTGTTGGACAAGCGGATGCCGGTGGGCAGGAGCTCGGCACCCGCGGCACCGCTGGAACTGCCGCCCCAGGCGATGGCCAAATACGAGGCCTTCAACATCCCGCTCCCCGAGTCGGATGACGAGTTGCGTCGTCTCTTTCGTCCGCGGATTTTCTTCGAGATATACCTGAAGGATGCCCGTCCGCTGGGGCGGATTGTGGTGCAGCTGTACACGGAGGCAGCCCCGCTGGTGGTGCTGCAACTGATCAAGTCCTGCATGTGCAACCAGCACTCCAAGTTCCTGGTCAAGCGGCTGTTCCCTAATCTCTGGTTGGAAACGGATTTGCTGCTGTCGCCGGAGTCGCTACTGCACCAGCCTCTGGAATACGACGCCAAGGTGATTGACCACGGGGCCTCCAGCTACGTATTATCCTTCAGCAAGGCTTATGTCAAAGGCTTCAGCGACCACCTGTCATTCGCCATCTCGTTCAAGCCGCTTACCGTGGTCAATGGATCCCGGGTGGGATTCGGGCGCATTGTGAAGGGCAGCAAGATTTGCGAGTGCATCCAGAGCTACGGCACCAAGAACGGAAAGCTCAGCCGGGGTCTGCAGTTCACCAGCTGCGGATTACTTTAGCTTGGAGTTGGTCCCTATAAATTGTTAATGTGTGTGAGAAATCCTTTCTGAGTGACCTAAATCAAAGTTAAGAAAAATATATATCTAATTAAGGTTATCTAAAAGGGTACGAACCAGGATATTATTTTTAGTTTCAATTACCCAGTTAATAATTCATTTATATACTATTTTAGCATGGTCAAATCTATTGCTTATAATTTGTAAGTTACTAAGGGGATTGCGTGCCCGATTTTCCGTACACAATATAAATTTAAAGATATTAAAAACCTCGTAAATTATCAGTTTATTTAAAAACAACGCTGAATATAAAGCAATTCAAAATCTGAGTTAAATCCAAATAAAACATTCGATTTTCTATGCATGCTTGGCAAAGTTCTATATACAACTTTCCCATGCCCGCACTTTTTTAGTGCCCAGTAAAGGTCCAAATGGATGTACGCATCCAGGACCTCGACACCACCCTCTTTCGCCGCCACAGAGTGACACTTCTCCGCCAAGCGACAACTGCAAGTGTCTCAAACTCCATTATCCGATGTTCGGTGTCACTCTTCATTTGACTCAATTATAAGCGAAGGCAGTGACAAAAACACGCAGGAAAAAGTAGACGGGGATAGGGGATGAGTATAGCAGGACGCAGGATTCTAGGAAAGATGAAAGGACTGACAGGCAAAGTCACTCGATAACAGGTTGAGTGGGTTTGCTTGGACCGGGGTGGCAACTAAGCCGATGTCGGGGCTTATTAATAATGGCGATTTCTAGATTCAGTTTATCCGGCCAGGGCACTCATGGATACGCCCCGCTGCCACCCCCTCCGGCCCTGTGGAGGATGTCCTTTGTGAGCGCTCTCCTGCAGCGCTAATTAATTTTTCTGACCAACATCACAGAGAAAAGCAGCGGGAGGAGGCGGGCGGAGATTTACATTTATTACCCATACCATGAGCACTGGAAATGACTAACAGACCCCCAAGGTAATGAGCCAGCCAAAGCCACCCGAGCACCCACCGAGCGACCAATCAAGGACGAAGCGATGGTGTGTGCATGGTCATGCCTTGAGGATGCGGACGCCCTGCGGATATTTTTACTTTATGCGCGGCAAATTAAATAATTTTAATTTTTATTGTTCGGCCGCTCTTGGCAGCGCTCTCGCAGGACGCAGCGGTGGGTCCAAGTCCTGGCTGGTACTGGCCCTGAGACCGCTTTTCCTTATTGTTGTAGGCCATAATTTGCTGGCTCGTGGCTAAGTTTTTGGTGCCACAATTCGTTGGCCCATTTCCCCGTGCTTGGCGCTCCTTTGTTTGTCCTTTTCCCAAACGTTTTTCTTATCCCGCGCTCTGTTCCCCAACTGCCTCCACAGATCCGCCCGCGCCGCCATTAATTTCTGGCTATATGGAGGGACAAATTATCCCAGCTGGCTCGGTGCAAAAACTGCTTTGCGTTTCATCAGGCGGCAATCCGTTGGCGACGCTAACATGGTACAAAAACGACAAAAGGGTGAGTGCAGAATTTCCATTTTTTTCCGCCCTTTGTTTGCATTTTCCGCAGAAAAATCACACACACACATACTGAACAAAGAGCGAGCGAGAGGGGCATACTATCAACGGCAGGCAGCAAACATCCGCAAAACAATAATGGCGCTTTTGTTGACCATTTCCGCTTCCGCTTTATGGGCTTAAAGTGCTAATGAGCCACTGCAGCCGGGCGCTTTTGATGCCAGAACGATTTCGGTTTTCACACCTTCCACCTACCAATAATCGAGTGCAAAACTATCGCTGGAACTTTGAACAAAAGGTGGTAAATACGGCGGGAAAAAAGAACAAGTCACCCACAACCGCAGCTCATCAGCCCACACACTTATCTCTGGTTGTTGGTGTGGGGCGGGTGGAGGGTGGGGGGATTTGGGTTGCAGGTGCACCAGGAGTTTCAGGTGCGGCTTCCTGTTTTACCGTTTCCCATTTGTTGCGGTGTCAGAGTTTTCATCTCTGGCCCACGGGGGAGTCATCTGGGTGCCCTGTTTGCTCGCTGCCGCGCTGCCTCGCTCACTCGCTCAGATTAGACGACGTTTTATCAGCGAAATTAAAATGCATCCGGCAGCTGTGTTCTTTGGAGATGTTTTTCCAGCCGACAAAAAAATAAGTATTCCTTCCCTCTGCAGATAAACTCGGTCATAAGGGCCGCGGACAAATCGGTGTCGGCCGAGATCACCGTTCTGGCCAACGTGTCCGACAACCAGGCCCAGTACCGATGCGAGGCCTCCAACAGCGCCACCGAAATCCCGCTCTTCCAGTCCACCACACTCAGCGTCCACTGTGAGTATACCCAAAATATCTACATATTAATGGAGATCAATAGAATAGAAAATGTTACTAAGTTTTACAAAGTTTTGAAGGTATATTTCAAGAAATTGAAACTTTTTAGTCAAGAGTTACACTACTAAAAGATAGTTAGATAGATTTAAAGCAAAAACATTTTTTTTTTTTTTTTTTTTTTTCGCGCGGAGTCCCACGGCCCACTTACCCGCCCAACCGACCGAGGGGCGCAGCCGTGTATCGTACGGCACGATTCGCGATAGGATAGACGCGAGATAGGAAAATAAAGGTAAAGGTCCGGGGAAAAAAGTAATAGTTAGATCAATCTTGTGCCAATGAAGCAAGTATTAATCGTTTTAGGAGCGGCAGAGAGTCAAGATTTGATATTACAGGAAAAAGTCTATTATAGTCAGAACATAATACTCTGAAAGGCTCATGCAAGGCATAGTTAGATCTACAATGATTTAAAATTAGGGGAATATAATTTCTAGTTAATCTACTTGGCACAGAAAAGTTTAGCCGACTTAACAAGTCGGGGCAGTCAATATCACCATGTATAAGGTTATAAATAAAGATAGTACCAAGCATCGTTCTACGATTGGCTAGGGATGGTAAATTAATCAAAAGAAGTCTACTAGAATAAGAAGGTAAGATAAGATTTGCATCCCAGTTTAGGCGCCGTAAAGCAAAAAGAAGGAAGTTTTTTTGTACAGATTCAATACGACCAATATGTATTCCGTATTGTGGACTCCAGACGGGAGACCCATACTCCAGAATCGGACGGACTAGCGAAATAAATAAAGTTTTAGTCAAATAAGGATCATCGAATTCTTTTGACCACCTTTTAATAAATCCAAGCACTCCTCTGGCTTTATTAACCATGGACGAAATGTGATTAGAAAATTTTAGTTTAGGGTCCAAGAGAACGCCAAGATCGTTTACAAGAGTTATTCTATCCAAAGAGCTGCCACTTAACATGTAAGTCGCGTATATCGGATTGGCCCGATAAAAAGTCATCAGCTTGCACTTGGAGCCGTTTAAATTTAGTAAATTATCTCGGCACCAGTTTTGAAAATTATCTAGATCGGATTGCAAGTCTAAATGGCAGGACAACATAGACTAATACAGCATAAAAATAAGTTATTAGTTTGATAGAACTTCCTAGGACCATTTAGGATTGGTCTGAGTAAGATTATGTAATGATTTATCTTCCGCAATTCAGCTCCCTAAGAACCGTTTCCAAAAAGTCACTATATACTCATTTTCAAACCTATTTCCAGACAGTTAGGTACAATTTACAACCAAAACTGGTCGTTGTGACTATTACAGACTAAGTTCACAACATTTAAATATGATATAAAATTCTTCAACACTTCATAGATGGTTTAAATTCAGTTAAATCAAATAGTGTTATATCTTTAAAATTATATATAGTTTTACAAAGTATAGGGCCCTTAAAACTGCATTTAAATAAGTTGCAGCTTTAAATGTTGAACCGTTTCCAAAAAGTCACTATATAATTTTTCAAACATATTTCCAGACAGTTAGGTACAATTTACAACCAAATCTGGTCGTTGTGACTATTACAGACCAAGTTCACAACATTTAAATATGATATAAAATTCTTCAACACTTCATAGATGGTTTAAATTCAGTTAAACCAAATAGTGTTATATCTTTTAAATTATATATAGTTTTACAAAGTATAGGGCCTTTAAAACTGCATTTAAATAAGTTGCAGCTTTAAATGTTGTTCGTTGAGTGTAGTACTTTGGCTTAAAATCCTTCGACTGGGGGACTCCTGCATCCTTTCTTATTATCCATTGGTGTGTGTGCTCTTTCAGTTGCCCCGGAGACGGTCAAAATACGCATTGAACCGGAAGAACTGCGACCTGGCATGGAGGCAGCCATCATCTGCGACTCCAGCTCCAGCAATCCGCCGGCAAAGCTGTCCTGGTGGAAGGACGGCATCCCCATCGAAGGTACGTACCGTATGGCTTGGCCTGCCTGGCGCTTTGGGCCTGGCCAAGCGATTTGGCAATTGGAAGGTTGCCCATCGCAATTCGCCATTCGCCATTCGGACTTGCCGGCGCCGCCAGTGCACTTTGTTGGTGCGAGGCGTTTCCACGACAACATCCGGTTCGCTTGCCTTGCCAGTCACTAAAATTACGCCCATTTCTCCTCCGCTCCCATTCTTATTCTCCGCCCAATCCGCATCCCGTGTCCCTGCCCACCCACCGGAACCACTGGCATTCCCCGACCCTACCCACAGGCATTAATAACACGTCCAAGCCGGGTCTCTGGGGCGGCACGGTCTCCACGCTGGAGTTCAGGGTAAACATCACACAGGAAATGAACGGCCAGGTCTACACCTGCCAGAGCGCCAACGAAGCGCTCCAGCGGAGCGTCCACGAGGCGGTCAGCCTGGATGTCCTGTGTAAGTACGGCCCCCTAATTGCTCAATTAGACGGGATCTGCAATCGGCAGTCGAATCTATAAGTGATGTCACAGAAGTCCTGTAGTTGGGTTGCAAGAATCCTTTCTCTTTCGGTGGAACTTCGGAATGAAATTTCTTTGGCATTGCGATGGCCGGAAAGAAGCCATTATCGTATAAAGTGATGAGTTTTAGAATTGAAATAAATATTAAACAAGAAAGGAAAGCTAACTTCGGGCGGAGCCGAAGTTGAAATACCCTTGCAGAATATTCTGTAAATTATATTCACCAAAATTATTCATATAATGCATTCTTAACACTCATAAAAATCCCAACTTCCTAATTTTAAAAACACCAAAGTTATGGCATTTTCAATCGTTCAGTTATATGGCAGCTATAGGATATAGTAGCCCGATCCTTATGAAATTTAGTAGGTCAGATTAATTGGCCAAATATAAAACCCATAGGAAATCCCAACTCCCTAACTTAACAAACACCAAAGTTATGTCATTTCCGATCGTTCAGTTATATGGCAGCTATAGGATATAGTCGGCCGATCCCGGCCGTTCCGACTTATATACTGCGTGCAAAGGAAAGAAGGGTGTGTGCAAAGTTTCAATTCGATAGCTTTAAAACTGAGAGACTAGTTTGCGTAGAAACAGACAGACGGACAGACAGACGGACAGACGGACAGACGGACATGGCTATATCAACTCAGGAGGTGATCCTGATCAAGAATATATATACTTTATAGGGTCGGAGATGTCTCCTTCACTGCGTTGCACACTTTTGACCAAAATTATAATACCCTCTGCAAGGGTATAAAAAGAAGAAAATTGTAATTAAACTGAAATTTATAAGTTTTCCTTTTTTTCCTCCAAAGTTTTAAAAGCGTGGCCATGAGCCATATAAAAATAAAACAAGAAAGGAAAGCTAACTTCGGGCGGAGCCGAAGTTGAAATACCCTTGCAGAATATTCTGTAAATTATATTCTCCAAAATTATTCATATGATGCATTCTTAACACTCATAAAAAATCCCAACTTCCTAACTTTACAACCACCAAAGTTATGGCATTTCCGATCAATCAGTTATATGGCAACTATAGGATATAGTAGGCCGATCCTTATGAAATTTGGTAGGTCGGATTGATTGGCCAAATATAAAACCCATAGGAAATCTCAACTTCTTAACTTAACAAACACCAAAGTTATGTCATTTCCGATCAATCAGTTATATGGCAGCTATAGGATATAGTCGGCCGATCCCGGCCGTTCCGACTTATATACTGCGTGCAAAGGAAAGAAGGGTGTGTGCAATGTTTTAACTCGATATCTTTAAAACTGAGAGACTAGTTTGCGTAGAAACAGACAGACGGACAGACGGACATGCTTATATCAACTCAGGAGGTGATCCTGATCAAGAATATATATACTTTATAGGGTCGGAGATGTCTCCTTCACTGCGTTGCACACTTTTGACCAAAATTATAATACCCTCTGCAAGGGTATAAAAATACTAGATTGTTTTATAAATTAAATTTAAACTGGGATTGATTACAATAGGATTTTATTTAAGCCTTTTAGAGTGAACCTTTGCTCGGACATATAATATTCTAAAATTGTTAGATTAGTTGGACCCAAATGGATTTCCGTGACAGCAGCAATCAATACTTCAACCTCACCTTTCACCTCCAGATCGACCCCAGTTCGAGGCGCTACCCTCGTCGACGAAGGTGGGCGCGGAGGGCGAATCCATGCAGCTGTTGCTCCAAACTCGCGCCAATCCCACCCCGGTGGCCTACAAGTGGACCAGGGATGGGGTCACCATTCCGCAGGACGGCGAGCGCCGCATCTTTGCGGACGGCGCGAGCCTGAACTTCACCCGCCTGCACAGGGACGATTCGGGGATCTACTCCTGCAGCGCCTCCAACTCGCAGGGCAAGGCCAGCCTGAACATCACCGTGTTGGTGGAATGTGAGTACTCCACTCTGTGCGATTCCCCAAATCAGACTAATCTTGGCCCCGCCATGCAGACGGCACCACCATTAAGTCGGTCTCGGAGAACATTGTGGTCAATCCCGGCGAGGACGCAATGCTGTCCTGCAGCGTGGAGGGCAAGCCGCTGACCGAGAAGCACGTGAAGTGGGAGCGGGTGGGCTACGACATGACCGTCAAGACCTCGACGACCTTCGCGAACGGCACCTCCTACCTGCACATCAAGAACGCCCAGCGCGACGACGTGGGCAACTTCCGGTGCGTGGCCGACAACCGAGTGGCCAATCCCACCAACCGCGATATCCTGCTGATAGTCAAGTGTAAGTACTCTCGGCAGTAGAAGAAATTACTGTTGTACCCTCGATCTCCCATCCCCGTAACACCCTCCACACCCTTTGTTTACCGCCTCCAGTTGCTCCCGAGATCGCCAAGGCTCCAACGCTCCTGCGAGCCGCCAGCGGGACAGGGGAGCGGGGTCGACTGCCTTGCCGGGCACAGGGCTCGCCCAGGCCGCAGTTCATTTGGCGGCAGGACAAGAAGGACCTGCCCATCAACCGCACGTACAAGTACGAGGTGGAGGAGCGCAAGATTGACTCGCTGACCTACGAGTCCTCCCTCATCGTGGAGAAAGTGGCGCCGGCGGACTACGGCGCCTATGAATGCGTGGCCCGGAACGATCTTGGGGAGGCGGTGGAGTCTGTGCGTCTGGAAATCACCTCGCAGCCGGACCCACCCCTCAAACTGTACATCCTGAACGTTACCCACGACACCGTCACCGTGGCCTGGACTCCGGGCTTCGACGGCGGCCTCAAGGCCTCATATCGCGTTCGCTATAGGTGAGTGATTTGGTCATGTCCCCAGTATTCAGAACATCCACAGAAAACAATTTTAGTAGGGTCCTTAAATACAAAATAATAACAAATACAATAACATAATAACAAATAATTTAAATTAAATTCCATTTTCAAGGCTATGTTGAAGCGTTTTGAAACACACAATTATTTATTATTATTACTATTTTTAACATAAAACAATAATTGTAAAGAGTCACCGAAAGTGAAGAGCTCGCAGTTTTCCCTCCGTGCAACTGTCATGAGTCCTGGCACTAATGAAATTGCACTCTGCCCTCTCATTTGCAGGATGTTCGACCGCGAGCAGTACAAATACGTCGATGGGCTGCCGAACAGCCACAAGCTGACCATCGCCGGGCTGCGCATGAATACGCTCTATCTGTTCTCGGTGATGTCCTGGAACGAGCTGGGCCAGAGCTCCTACCTGCCCGACTTGGCGCGGGCCGAGACCAAAGGTAAGCCACGCCCCTCCCCGCCCCTGAGAACGGCATTCAAATTGCCCGCGAGTGCCGCACTCGACCAGCGATGCCGACATTGATTTATGCCAGTCCGCCATTTGGCTTTTATGGCCACTGGAGCACGGGCTCGGTCCCGAATCGGAAGAATCGGAGCATAGGCGTCGGTATCTACGAGGATGTTGGTGGTGCCGGCCAGTTGTCAGGAAACGGTTCGCAGATTTGTGGAATTAATTAGCTAGCCAGTATGATAAGCAGCTATCAGACTAATTAGAAGCACGCATGGAACGAGCCAGCCGAAATAATTGATGAAGTGAAATTAGAATAGACCCTGAAATTGGCTATTTTCCCTGCGAAATTGCCAGTCGTGCATACAGAGATTCTCATTAATCAGAGAATTTAAGCCAATTTTGATGTATTTATTCAGCCAACTATATAGCTTAGTCCTAACCAAGTTGAGCCTTCAAGGGACAATTCATGAAATATAGCCAATTCACAGGACTAACACAAATCAACTAGATTGGTAATAGATTTTCAAAATATAATTTAAACTATTCTTAGCCTCAAGTCAAGCACTCAATCATGCCCAAAAATTAATAGTTTAAATAAAATCGTTACATTTAAAATTCAGAACCCACTACAATAATACTAATAAATAATTTCCGTGTTGTTGAAAATACAAATTTATATGTTACGATGGTTGAAAAAAGCTCTTGAGCTAAGAACAATTTTTGTAAATTGTTGATTTTCTCAGAGGGACAAAATTAATATGAAATGGGTTTTAAATAATTGATACATTACAAGTTAGCAAACAGTAAGGAACCAGACACAATACCTTCAAATTGTTAGAACACCTTTCTGCCGCCATTTGTTATCCAATTCAACTGCGTCCTGCACCACCACCATTGACTTAGCAATTCAAATAGACCGACCATAGATTATGAAGCGTAAGAAATGGCCTACAACCAGACATGGCCGTGGGGGCACATGACCTGGCCAGGTTCCGATCTGTTGTCTCACTCAATGATCTCGTCCCGACCCCTGCTGCTCCTAATCGGAATTGCATTACGGCCATCAACAACGCCAACGACACCGACGACGCGACCACCGCAAATGGCCACTGCCCCGCCTTCCGCCCTGCAGAGGCCCCGCCCCCCTCGCACCCTGCCTCGTCGCTGGGAGGCGGACCGCCGACCACCAGCCAGACGCCGCTGGGCGGCACATCGGGCATGCTCCTGGTGGGCGTGGGCGCCGGCATCGCCGTGGTCCTGCTCAACGTGTTTGTCATCGGCTGCTGTCTGCACAAACGGAACGAAAAGCGCCTGAAGCGTGGTGAGGGGTGCGCCGTGAATCCGGCGGTTGCTGCTGCTGCCACACTGGGAAAAATGTCTAGGTTCCATATTATTCTTTTTAAAGAAATCTTATGAAAACAGATAATAATTTATATCACACTAAGGGCATCTCTGTTATATGATTTGGAATGCAATAATTCAAGCTATAGTAATTTAATTTAAATCGAAATATATATTTTCAGATATCCCAGAATTGGTTACGATTTTTAACATTACTGAGAAACCCTTCAGAAATTTAACAAATAATATTAAAATAGTACGGATCACATTGCAATTTTAAAAATTTTAAAAATGTATTAAAACGTAGCCTTTTTTAAATTTTTTTTTTAACTAATTTGCATACTTAAATTATGATTTAAAAACTTAAGCAAAATAACTTTGTTACTTGACCTTTAGAGATTTAGAAAGAACATTGAGGTGATATCCCTAGTCTATGATCTCAGTGTTGTGGCACGGTTGCCATCGACCCAGATGGGGTTCAATGGGAAGCAATAGTTGGAGTTGAGAGTTGGAGAGCTGCAGAGCTGGAATCCGTGGGCATTTGAATTTCTAATTCCCTCGGCTCGGCCCGCAGTCGCCTCCGTTATTTTCTTTTAATTTGTGGGCGTTGTCAGCGCACGTGCCCGGTGGTCAGCGATTGCGGATGGGACTGGGAACGGGAGTGGAAGTGGGAATGGGAGAGGGCGAGGGAGAGGGAATCGCGATGGGAATCGCTGTGGAATGGCGATGGCGTCGCTAATTTCATTTGCCATCACATGTTCCGGCTCCGCTTCGCAGCCTCTACGTGATTTGCGTCACTCGCTGGTCGCTAGTCGGTCTCTTTATTTGATTTCGCTGCGTGTGCTCGCCATGCCAACCGAAATCGACCCTCGACCCCGTCTCCTTAGCCGGAATGGAATCCCCGGCCGAGTCCGAGTCCGAGTCCGAAACAGAACCAGAATCCGAGAACGAGTCCGCCTCGGACCCAACTGAAAACTGGGACAGTTCATTGCTATGCTCTGCGCCATTTTATATTTTTATTCCTCATGATATTATTCTTTTTTATTACAATTTCTCATTTCATTTCGCATTTATTTATTGTTTTATTTCTGCAACCATATTTTTTTGTACTTTTTCCATGGTTCGTTCGCTTTGTCAAGGACTTGAACTGATGCCAGCCGAGTTAACCGAGGACTCCAGCAACACACCGAATCTGGTCATAATTGGCATCTCCCTGGCGGCATTTGGCTTTCTCCTGGTCAACGCGTCGCTGGTTGCCTGGTTCTTTGTGCATCAGCGCCGCAAGAAAGGTTATTATTATTTATTATTATTGTTATTATGACTATTATTTGGGCGGTATACATTCCGTTCTGCTGTATGTACATGTACTGGCTTACTTGCTGAGGCTGCTTCCAAGGGTCCGCCTTTGATTGAGATTATTTCGGTGCGGGGCTGGCACTCCGGGCTCCAAATGCCGCCAACCAGACAATTGCACCGGCTGCCATGTTGCAGCGGCAGCCGGCACCACTTCCGTGACACCACCGGATGCGGAAGCGAGCGCGTTGTGCTGCATCCGCTGCCCACTAAGGACCTCGGCATGCAGGCTCTCTTTATGAAGCTCACTAAACAATTTCCTGCATACGCAGGACCCACTCTGCCCGGATCACTTTCCCGCCACGGCTCCTTGTAATTTCCGCAGGCAACCAATGCCAAGCGTGGCCAGGATGCTGCAGCGAGGCAAGAAGTCTCCGGCTGGAGTATAATGATGACAGAAAATAATGATGCATCCTGGGCACCCGGCAGCAGCCGAGAGCTGCTGTTTATTGAACAAGAGACCCGGACAGCCGGCAAGACAAATGTGCATCGTTTTCTTAGCTGAATGCACAATCCTCCGGAAATCAGATTGCTTTCACGGCTTACGGACGCCGAAGGTCGGAGGTCGGAGTTCGGAGTTCGGAGGTCGGGAGCACGTGTCGACAAGTGTTGGACATGTTTGCTGAGGGTTGTTTATTAAACCGAAATTATTCTTTCACCCCTAGAGTGGTGCCAACTTTAAAATGGAAGCCCTGGCGCCGCCATCAGTCCAACTGTTACCATTTTCCGGGCTAGCTTTCCTTAACAATCCCATCCTTCAGACTGGCAAATTTGATACGCGCACACACGGCGTATACGCGATGTGCCAGCTCTGAATCGCTATTACGTGCAGCCAGTCGACATGCAACACGCAGCGTCGTTGCCGGCTAACCAAATTATTTCCATTGAGCCGAGCGGAAAATAAAGCTGCATCGTTCTCAATACGGCGGTCCAAGAGCACGAAAAAGCCAAAAGAAAAGTCCGTAAAATTATGCAGATGCAAGGGTTCTTTTTGGCCACTAGGCACTGCAAATTGCACTTTGAAGAACTGAAAATTGTTAAGTCTTTTGGTACCAAAACAAGAGTTTTGCTCATATGCATAAAATAAAACAATGTTCAGTTGTTAGTAAATTATTAAGTTTATTGATACATTCTTATTTTGCTTGTTCCGAGTTGACAAAATTATTAGGAAATGGAATGGTGCTTTTCCAAAAAATGTATCTTAAAAGAAACAATTTAACATAACATGTGCACTGCACAAGTTGATGTTATCAACAATTTCACATATTTTTTTTGGTCTGGGAGCCATACTAAATGCCATTTGTTTTACCAGGGCGTTAGCACCATGTGAGGACGACTTGGAGTTCTATTTGCTGCTGTAATATGTGCGCTGTCATACAGTTTGCGTAAACATTTGACTTATGAGTTGACTTACATTCCCTTCTCCTTTAATGAAAAGTTTTGATTCATTAAGCCAGCGAAAAAGGGGCCAGCACGCCCCGAAACTAAACTAAACTGACTTAATCGGGGGAACAAAATGTGGGCCAGTTATTTTTGACATTTTCAAACGGGAAGCACGAGTAGCATGAACTACAGCCGCAGGACATAAATAAGAAATTTCCCTAAGAATCCCAGGCCGGGCCAGACTCCATTATTTCTGTCTTTCGTTTCCAGAGCGGCACAGTTGAACAAATGGCGAGTGCCGGGATATGAATGCAGTCCCGCTCCGCACAAAAGAAAATTCATATTTCAGTCTTGTTGCAAACAAACACAGCAACGAAAACGAAAAGCGGAGGAAAACCCCTCCTGGAAGCAACAACATTTTTATGACAATGTACGGAGAGTGGTTTGGTAGCCGTACCGCCATACTGCCATCCCCTTATCCCTGTCAAAAGCCGATAACTGACAATGCCCAAAAGGATTTTTACTTTTCCCGTTTTCAGTGCTCACAATTTTTCCATCCATTTCTCTTTTTCTTTTTTTGTTTGAAGTTGACAGGGAAACTGGTGCGTTGGCCAGCCGGCGGAGGGGGCGGCCGGGGAGTGGGCGTGGCCCTGGAAGTGGCAGTGGGAGGGGAGGGGAGGGGAGCGGAGGACCCTGTCGGGGGATATCTCTCTGCATATTTCAATGTTTTCGCCGGCGAAACTTGACTTGTGTTTTTGTTGCAGCCCTCGGATATGCATTTTTAATGTGCATTTGTGCCTTTGTGTCAAAATGCCGCATGGCGCACAGAAAGGAAATCCATCCCGCCGCCCAGCTCCAAATCTCATCTCGCCCAACCCATCGCATCCCGAAACCCGGCTCTTCGGCAAACCAAAAGCCCAACCGCACTGGAGGCCGCCTAAGAAGCCTTTCGCTGTAGTTGTCGCTGTCCGATAAACTATGCCAAAAGTCTGCGGTTGGCAGCTGGTTCAGTGGTTCAGCTCCGTCGCCGACTGCTGGTCGTCCGTCGGTCCGCCCGTCCGTCCGTTTGTCCGTCCGTTGGTCCGCTCGTTCCGTTGCCGGTCGGTCATCGACCACAGACACCATGGACAAGAGAGCGGCAGTGACCATCGCATCGCCGCAGCCACAGTCAATGCCCAGTGCCACATATTTCATTCCCGTATGAGCTGGGCCTGAGCCGGAACATCCAGAATAGCGCCATCTCTAAAGTTTATTGCCTTTCGCCTGGCCCCCAAACGGAAAGGGAAGAGCGTCTATACACTGAGGCTAAAAAGAGTTAAGGTTCTTAAAATGCGTTCAGACATCCAAATATATTTTGTTAAGCTTCGGTTTCAGAGCAATTTTAAACGTTATCTTTATAATTTGTAAGACTCAAAATATTTATTACTTTTGTTTTTTTTCAAAAACAAATATTTATTTTAAAATACAATATATTTTAAAATAAAATATACATATTTTGTTCAATACAAATATAATTATTATTGATAACTTTTTTTGCTAAAAATAAAACTGAATCTGAATTGGCGGCTTCTCTGTGCTGATCTTAAACGATTTTGCATATGTAGGTATATAAAACTACTCCTACTTAACAATTTAAACCGTTTTATTCTTGAAATTAATAGGATATAGATTAGTAAATTCAAAATTATGTGTTTGTCAAGCACAAACTCTATCTGCCCTGGATTACTTTAGTTAAACTAAATTAAATATCTTCTAGAGTTATTTACAGTGCTAAAAAAAACAACAACTCTTTTCCAAGTGCACTTTTACTCCATGGCCCACTTAAAAGGCCGAGGAGAAGTTGCATCAAACAATCGGTCCGGGAATTCGTGAGTGGTTAACTAAGTTAGGGCATGGGCATAGGCCCATATGGCAATAGATTTCTGTGCACAAAAAAGTGCCAACTTTAGCTGGAGCACAAATAGGAAATGGAGAGCACCCATCAACACGGAGGGTGTATTATCTTTTGGCCAGGAGTAAAACTTTGGACCGAGTGCAGGCGCAAAAGTGAAATGGCCCGCAACCCGATCTCGGGGATATAGTTGAGTGCGACACTTTTACGACTTGGCGGGGCGAAACTTTTATGCCAACGTTGCCACCAGCGATAAGACCACCCGACCCGGCACTTTGTAGGACCCGCCAACACCACCACCACCACCATCGCTCTGTCCCGATGGCTGCTCCACTGGCGAGCACTTGACTTTGACACTCTTTAAACAATTGACGGGGACCCGGGGAACTGGCCAGGGCACTGGGGTTTTCGGCGTGCGTGAGGGAGCTGCGACATCGAATCTGAAGAGATAAGCGCACAGGCTGTCGTGGTCAGGAAAATCGGGGAAATCGGAGGAATTTGGGGCGGTTTGGGGCGGTTTGGGGCGATTCGGGGGCCAGGGGGCTGGCTCAGCAATGTCGAAAAGTTTGCTGCTTAGGCAACTGGCCATGACATGCCGAGGCAGCGGATCCATTTGCGGCGGGGAGAGGGAGTTCATAAATTCGCCGGGACCTGAAACAATGCCCGGGAAAAGCTCAGCACCCGGTCCATTCAAATGACCAAAGAGCAAATGGCACAAAGCGGAGAAATCCACTACGGCATACCGCAAGTCCGGCCAGCGAATAATTGAGAGCTGATGCCAGGACAGAGGACTTACCAGAAAAGTCCTTCGGAGCAGACGTCGCCGTCATTACCGTGCCCAGATGACCGCAGAATCTGTCTAAGCCGCGCCCCACATATATACGTATGGGGAAAGGGATCCGGCCGGGGTTTTCCGAGCATAAGTGCAAAATTTGTAATCTCCGGGCGGCGTGGCGGAGGCACAAAGTGCAGCGGCAACAAGGAAACTTGGAGCGGCATGCGAGTGCGGATTATTTGACATCTGTGAGGACGGGGCTCACCGCATTGTGTCCACGGTCACAAGGACGACGGGGAGTGATAAGCCGCCCCCCGGCCGTAATACCCAAGGGGTCACTCATCCCGCCATCCGTCTGTCTGCGACCTGGAGTTCACCCGGTAAAACGCGCTTAGGACTTATAGAGTTTGTGGTTGTAAGGGGAAACCAAAAAACATAACATCAACAACTAACTCAGGCTTTATATGTCATAAAATATTCGTTTGGCATGACGAAGTAATCTAGGCAATTCCGAGAAGTATGTTTAAATGCATACACTGAAGGCGAAAAATGAATTCTTGTTGAACAAACATTATTGAATTTGTTTTTAGTCATTACACAGCAATCTCTTTTAAAAATTAAAAAAAAACTATTTTGTAATGAGTGTTCATTTAAATATATTGTGAAATGTTTCAAAGCCCTGTTAACATGTTAACTGATAGCTATTTAACATTAGTCAAATCAATAAACTTACACCTTCCATTACATTTTGCAGCGAAAGTAAAGTAAGCAGGCATTATAATATTTGTTAAGGGAATTGTATTTACATTTAACATTTTGTTTTTCCTATTCAAATACCTTCTTTAATTTGCCAAGAGGGACGAACTTAAAAGCCAAATCGAACTATATTTTTTTCACTGCCCGCTCTAATCTTTTGCTTGAAAAACACATTTAAGAGGGATCGGGCTCTCTATTCACACAAATGCACTCGGGCAGGCAAGCGGTCATGTTTTTAATTGCCCTAATTGATTAAAGCCAGGTCTATTATTTTAAATGGCCTGCGCACCCAAACGCCCTTCAGCCTGCCACTCGTGTGTCCTCATAAATAAAACAACTGACAAATGCCGAAAATGTTTTTAACTCACTAAGCCATAAAATCAGTGAGCTTTGGCAGGATACACACTCGCACATATGTGCATGTGCTACATGTGCTACAGGGCGCTGTCATCGGCAGACCAGCAACAGAGATATCTGAGCCGTTCAGAACTGCGGCCCAACATTTAAATGCGTTTTCAATTTTTAATTTTTTCCCTATGAGTGCCTACACAAAAGTGTATAGATTGCGAATTGTGTGTGCATATGTTTAATGAATTAAAATACAACGCTGGCAAATGTTGGTCAATCATAAAAAATGCAAATTGAAGCATCGGCAGCACAAACAAACAACAGGAACACACACGAAATGGAGACAGAACAAAGCAATTTGCGTTCGAATATTCGGCTGCAATTTGTTAAATATTCATTATACATCGGCCAACATGGGCACCGGCAGCCAAACGTGTATAAAGTAATTTTGATAACCCCCAAACATTCAATGTTCTTTGTGCAAATTAACAGCAAACGCCAATTTTATCGACTAATGGTCCCCGCATGTCACGTAACTGGAGGACGTGCCGCACAGGTCCCCTATATATCCTCTTATATATCCTTGGAAATGTATTATTAAGAAACCATTGGGCCATTATATCTTTGCATGGCTTGGACGCGATGATGATGGCAATGATGGCGATAGCAGGCTGAGTGGCAGGGCAATGTCCATTTACCATTACCTATTTACCTATCGCCATCAGGAGAAATAGGGGCAAATGGAACCACACGTGTCTATGGCTTTTTGCTTTTCTGCTGACTTCGCTCAGCCCGTAATCGTTGTAAATTCCGTGGCAGCCTGGAAAAAGCGCTCGGGAACAACAAAAGGTCGAAGTGCACACAAAAGGTTGTCAGTAAATAGGAATTTCTGATGAAAAACGGCATTTATTTTTATAATTTCCGACACAACTATTATTTTACTGTTCACCCAATTGCCCTAAGCTAATTCAATTCGGTCACATATACCAAAATTATTTTCATTCTTTTAACCAAAGCAGTAAAAACAGAAATTATACCAAAAATGTTGTAGGTACATTCGTCTATTGTACTTCTGAAAAATTTATATATGTACCATGTATATTGAATTAGGTTAAACATATGAAAATCGTCACCCAAATGCAGCAGCAGCAACAGCCAGGATTTTGAAAAATCTTTAAAATATATCCTATAACCTATACTATTTTTATATGTTTTCCATATCCCATCAACTGCGAACCGGAATGTGATACAATAATGGACTTGACTTTGCGCCAAACACGTGTTAACCTTTGCGGAAAATGTATCATAAATCATTTAATTGCATTTTTACCTTTGCCCGCCTGTCAACTCATTTATATTTCCCAATGTGCCTTACTTTGTTTCCGACGCGGCATCGAAATGCACATCAACGAATGCTGCGACAAATGTGAATAATTAACACAATGCCTGCGACCCGTGTAAACATCGGAACACCCGCACCACCCGAAAAACACCCTTTGTCCAAAACCCACTCAACGTCCTTGCCCGCACCGCACCACTCCTGTTTCTGGCACTTTGACAATCTTGGCTATTTGCATTTGATTTGCATTGCCCGAACCTGCAACTACAACACAATTGGCCACCTCGGATCCACATTCTGCCGCACTGCATCAACGCCCCCCAAAAAACACTCCCACTACCGCCCACACCCCCACCATCTGGCACCGCTGCGAATCATCAATTTTCGGGATGTCACTGCCAATTACACCTTTTCAATATTTGTGCACATACCTTGCCGCTGCTGCCGGCGTCGGAATTTTTTATGTGCCGGCATTGGAATACAGTGGCGGAAACTACAAATCAACCGGCAAAAACGGCAACCATCGAGATGTACGCGCCCAGCTCGTATAATGACACCGTCACCGGCGAGACGCTGTCCAGCGTTTCGGAGAAGAGCGAGTCGTACTCCAATGAGGGCAGCAGCCAGCCGGAATATATTGTGAGTATATACGGACCTACCTACGGACCGACCAGTTTCGGCTCCATTTTTTCCAATTTTTTCGCCATTTCTGTCCTTTTTTTGGGTGAGCATGAATATGCAATTTGTGAATGGGCACAAAAACGAACAGAGTTGGGAAGGAAAAGAGCCGGCAGTGGAAAATCGTCTGACATTTTAGGCATTTTCCATTGCTAAATAGATGTCCTGCAGGCGCAGAGGCGTCACTTGGCATTTTCACCGGCGGAGCATGGAGTGATTTCCCCGAAGTCATTCAATTTAAATATTGCTTTCTCCTCAATGTGCCTGCTGTATCAATCACCCCGACTTAGAATACACTATCTGGGGGTATAATAAGTTTTGCAATAACTTATAAGCTGTGATTTTTTTTTTTTTTTTTTATAGTTTGTTGAACACGCTACACAAGGATGGACCTTGTTTTCGTGTATTGACGAATTATTCCTAAATATCCCAAAAAAAGCGGGTAACGGGTGCTCCATTCTTGAGAAAATCAGGTGTGGTCATAGCCGGTCAAAAGTTAATCAAGATGTGTTATTACAGAACACGACCGTGTCTGTCACGGCCTAGAATCCATAAATCTGCCGGGTGTCGTCTGCGGAGACGCCGTCGACCCAGTGGTGTTGCAAGAAAAGAAGTTTAGTGTAGTACTATAGATATCAGTATTAGTATCGATTAAAAAGAAGTTTAGGGAATTATATATATATTTTTAAATGTTGTTCATTTCTTCTCTTTCACTCTAGTTTTAGTAAAGCTATAATATTATAAACAAATCAAATATTCTAAATCTACTTTTATTAATATCTTGCAAGATTAAAATAAAGAGGGGTCTAAGCCTTAAATTCCTGGATCTATTCTTAAAGGTGTACAATTTTTCTAGTTTCCTCATAATAAAAACCTTGTACACCGGTTAACCATTTAATACTATTAGATGAAATGACAGAAAATTAGTGAGAAGCCACCAAAATAGCTCCGGGAGGATTCCAAAGATGAAACAAATGTTATAAAGATGGCCTTAATATGACAACAAAGCATTTAATAATCCACAAAACAAATTAAAGGCACGATAGGGCTTCGAGTCGATTCAAGGCAGTCTGACTAACTTCAAATGTTGAGGGTGGTCAACACAGCAATCCCCCTGGCTGCGGCCCTGGGCTTTCAATTATTGCCAATGCTCGAAATGAGAGCTCCCCGAGTGGAAGGCAGGAAGTGCCAGACCAGGCCCAGACCAAGATGTGGCCCAAGAACAGGTCCAGACCAGCGGAGCGGAAACGGAAGCGGAATGCCGACGTCGTCGCTAAGACGTCGTGATTAATTACGCGACGCTGATGATGATAATGATGAGCCTGCGAGTGGGCTAAAGCGGAGAATAAAGCAGGGTCTGAGTGGGGACCTGAATCCGGGTCTGAGACAGGGAAGCGGCTTCAAACAAATCGTTCCAAATTATTAAAATCATTTATTATCGCCGTAATCTTGCAGCGGCAGAAAACCGCAGCAACTGCCTAACCCGCAGGAGCTGAAGTAAAAGTATGTAAAGTGCGTAAACTGCGACCGCGCCTGTTATAAATCAGCCCCGATCCGATCCGGGTGTCCTTGCTTTTTGTCCTTGTTGTCCTGGCTGTCCTGGTTGTCCTCGCTGTCCGTGTGTCGCCGCTGTCATTGTGGCTGTCAATTACGCGCCAACGACTTTCAACGCCTTTGCCAAAGTATGCCAAAAAGCAAAGTGTGGAGTAATTACGGGGCATTACTCAGATGGGAATGAGAGTATAAATTGATATATACCCGACCATGTCGCATCTGCCGCTCCTCACTCAGCTTCTATCCTTCTTTATTCGCAGGATGAGGCGCGCAAAAAGGCGGCGTCCACGTATTTGGTGGAGGGATCGGATATGCCGCCGCCCAGATACCAGAAGGATGGCACCCTGCCAGTCATATACCCCAACAATATTGGTAAGTATATATTGCAAAAAATATATCCATGACAACTCTTAAATAGTGCTAAAAATTTACTGTAGGAAAGCCCTTTAAAGAAACAGGAAATAATTTCTGTAGTAACCTAAGCTTTTACTTTACTGGCTCGCTCATTTTGCATTGCAATTTATTTTAAACAATAAAAGTCGGTCCTGAATTGTAATGATTTAAATCACTACTACAAATTTTTCATCATGATATTTTTAGATGTTAAAATGTTGTTCATTGTTCTTTAGCATTTTAAACAATGTCTATATTTATTTTACAATTATTTTCAAAGCCAAAACTATGCATTGGATACATTTTATTCTTTTTTCTCAAAAACCTGCATGATTTTAAAACGATTTTTTTGAGTACCAAACAAAGAAGCTAAAAATAGGTTTCAGATAATTAACTTTCGGGCAAAACAAAGTTGGGACTTTGCACGCGCTGTCAGGACGTCAGCAAACCGACCAGACCCCCTTAGCACCCTTAACCCTCTGCCGCCCCAACTGAAAACGGTTGCACTCGTTTTGGTTTGATTTTTATGCCATGATTGCAGCGCAATCAAAGCAAATGGTGAAAAAGGGACACGAAAATAGCAAAAGGACGAACGGGATGGGCAAGATGGGCAGGAGGAGGAAATAAATATACAGAGAGCGAAATCGAAGCATTCGGGGCGAAAGGAGGCAAGTGTGTGAGCTGAAAATTCAATTCCAGCACAACATCTCCATCTTAATTGTAATTGAGGAGCAAAGTTTTTGTCAGTCCTGATTTTCAATTGACGTATGTAAGGATGTGTGTGAGTATCCCATATACTCTAGATGTACATAGCCCAAGGCAAAATCCAAATCACGTGCGGCCCGCGCTAATTTAAGAAAAAACTCATGGCTTGAGTTGTCGAATTTAAGGAAAGAAAAAATGGAAATGGAAGAATAATAACCAAGGAAAGGACCCAGACTCTGTCTCAAACTCAGATTGGGACTGTGGCCCAGACAAAGGACACCGTGGCAGTCTATCAAAGCATCGAAGCTGTAAGAACAACAGGAGTTCTATAAAAACAATCCGTCCGGTTGGTACAAAAGCAGAAAATGCATTTTAAATGCAAAAGCGTAGAAATAATAAAAATACATTAGCTGCAGAACTTATCCCCGGAAGGAAAAGTGCCGGAGACTGTGGCATAAAAAATACAATTACCTTGTGTCAACGGCATGAAAATTTGGGGAGCGCTATTCCACTTCTCATTTTCCCTCCATCTGTGCGCCAAATAAATGTCAAGGGGAATTTTCCAGTCGTCATAGATGAAATAGAGGTGCGCTGGTGAGCGTATTCGATTTTCAGATAAGGGCATCGATGCAATTCATTATTATTTTCGCTTTAGTCCATACGGAGGCGTTTACTGAATTCAAGACTCTCTAGTGAACATGAGGTTTTAGAGAATTTTAAAGAAATGCTTTACGTTTTAATAAATCCATGGTATTCCCATTTATTTTGGTGATGAAAAAATTATGATAGTATTAAAAAATCCATGATTATGACCATTATAATTAATGGTGAATAAAAATGGGAAAGTTTTTTATTATCATTATTTTTTATTTTAATTCACGGCTACAATATACATGACTTTAAGTGAAGCTCAAGCACTCAAAACGCTAGAAAACCTTTATTTTTTTCCACAAACACCTTTTGATGAATTCGCATCACGTGCTCATCTCTAAGATAAACCGAAGACAAGGTCTTGCCGCCCCTTTTTCCACCGAGAAGTCCATACCACCCCATTTTCCACCTCGAGGTTTCTGCGGCGACACGCATAATTACGTATGTATGTACGTCTCGGGTGTTCGAGAGTACCGCCATTTTCTTTATGCCCGAAACAACAACAAGAGCACAGCAGAACGAGCTGAAAAGAAAACACGCCGAGGGAGAAGAACAACAAAGACAAAAGCAGCGAAGAAAGGCAGAAAAGAAAGCAAAAGGGAAGAAAGGACGAAGGCAAGAACGAAGCGCCGGAGAGGAAAGTGCCAAAGAATCCCCCACGTGGCACAAAAAATTAAAATGCTTGCCGGAAGCTGAATCTCAAACAAGCGAGCCCAAGGCTGTTGTTCCAAGCGGACGGAAAAGCGGACGGAAAAGCGGGTGCTGGTGCACCACCCCCCGGGAAAAGCTGGGGTGCGGCATGCACATGAGCTTAACGGGGCGGGGCAAGCGGAAATTGTTTTTGTTAGTTGGCGTCACATTTTTTATCAGAGTTTTTTGTTGAATTTAAATTGGTAGTGAGCGATGGGTGGTAGTCAGAGAAATTGGCAAAAAAAACAAAACAAGGATGACAACCCTAGGGGTTTTTATCTTGCCCGCCACCCCCCACCCCCCCAACCGTTGCAGTTTCATTTACCATTTATGCATTTACACGAGGAAAGCGGGAAAGCCGCGCTTTTAATGAGACACTTTTCCACACGTTTCCATTTTAATGAGCAGTCGAAAAGCAACAAGTCCGTAGCTCTGACCCAGTTTCTGACCTTGAACGAGTGCAAAGGCCCTGGCATCCCGAAAGCTCTTGAAAACCCCTTTGGTTAAGGCATACTCCCTGACTATAGCTCATAGCTGTTCCCCCATTTTTCAGCCTGTACGTGAATTATTTCTTATCTCGACTCCGACATGGCCCAATGTTATTAATATCAGATGAGCTGGGAACCGGGAACTGGGAACTGGGAACTGGCAGCTTTTGCTCCTGACCCGGGCAACAATTATGCAACTGCCACAGTCCCAAATTGGAACAAAAATACAGTTCTTTGTTCGACTTTCTTTTCGGCACAACAATGCCGCGCTGATCGAAAAATCAATAATTCATGAGTAACTGTCTTTTGAGAAAACACGCCCACATATGCGGAAGTAAACAAGCCACAAGATGAACAAGGCCCAAACTCAGGTCTACCACATGGTTTCCTTCGATTTGTCGTCGTCAGGCAGCCGCAGGTTCGCAACTTAGCCCGGAAAGTTATTGTTGCGGGGCTAAAGGTCCTACCCCTCAGAAATTCAGCGATGTCACAGTCTATTTTACAAAATTACAAATTTGTTACGTTTGCGGCTTTCACGCCTCTGCAGCTGACAGTCACTCGCTTTTCACGGAACGTGGCAGTATGTCGGGCCAATTCGTCACGCCCCAAGCAGGCTGCCTCGTGGCCAACTGAAGACTCCATTGACATTTGCATATTTATTGGACGGGCTTATCAGCAATGTCGCAAGCATTGCAATTAATGGCCATCGTTTTCTTTTCCTTTCC
The DNA here is from genome assembly GCA_018153305.1 of Drosophila kurseongensis. NCBI lineage: Eukaryota > Metazoa > Arthropoda > Insecta > Diptera > Drosophilidae > Drosophila > Drosophila kurseongensis. The sequence continues at coordinate 4,578,959 of JAECXX010000004.1, read as the reverse complement.
AAACGTTTGCACATGAAATCGGCCAGAACCAAACATCAAATTGTTGCATGCTACGTGAGCTGGCCGTATGTACAGGTGTGTTCTCGATTTCAACAATTCCTGATGAGCGGAAATCTGAGTCAAATATCCGAGAAAGGTTTATTTAATGCTTATTTTAATACTACCTATCAGTTAAATAAATTAGGTTTTTAGGATGTAGGTTTCCAAAAATAGCCGGGAAGCACAATAAACTTCATTTTCTTGTTTATGAAATTTATAAAAGTGTTCGGTTTTGTAATTTTAAATTTTTGTTTAGAGCTTGTAGAGTTTACTTCTGCGCCAAAACACACTAGCTTCGATATATTTAAATACTTTTCTGAGTAGTGAAGCATTACATCAGTTACAAACGAGGTTTCAATCTTTTCCGAAAACAGCTAACAAATCGAATAGGCAATCGAGAACTGAACGCCGGTATGCATATTTTTCGAATATACAACCCGTCGTTTGCAGTTTAAAATGAAAATTGAATGCGTTTTGCAATTCTCCATCTGCGGCTGGCCAGGCAAACGGCGTGCTCCGCTTATGGCCGCAATCAAAGCTTAAGCCATAGCAACGGCCATATATATGGGAAAAAATATAGGAAAATAATCAGTAGAGCGCAGCACGTACCCGACAAAAAGAGGGAATGAACCGGGGGTATTGGTAAGCCATTAAAATCAACCCCGAGCAGGCTAAAGTGGGCTTAATGGCCACAAAAAATAGCATCAATGCATATAAAATCGAGCTCACTTTGACTTAAGCACATATTAACTGTATACTGTTTTTCCGTCTCTGTGTTTTCCAGTGAACGCCTGTACACTGCCGCACCCGAGGCACAATAATGGCAGCGCCGCCATCCACATGACCCGGGATGATCAGATGCTAATCAGCAAGGGCGTCTATATTCCGTCCCCGTCGCCGGCGCCGCCCCCAGATGGCTCCTACTACAACATGAACAGCGACAGATACTTGTCCTATCCTCCAATGGTGAGTACGATCAACGAACCTGCCTTCCCGGGGGATTCCAGGCGGGATTTGGCTGAGACCCAAGCTTAACGAACGCCAGATGCAAGCTTAATTGCCCGCATCTGCAGTTACCTTCTTTGATCCGCTGCCATCTGGCATCTCCCCCTCCATTGGCGCCTGGATTATTGCGCTCAATTAACCAAAGTTTTACGAAGGACTCTCGGCATTTTGCATCCCGCCATGCCAACGGGGGTCCATAAATCCACGTATCGATCTGGGCGAGGAGCATAGAGAGCATGCCGATGCCAGAGCATCTTCTGCCCGCTGGCACTTAACGCGCTTCGACTTTTATAATCCGCAACACTGTAGAGACAAATGACAAACTTAAAAGCATTATAAGTAAGCCCCTCGAAGCACACTGCACTGCGTTGTTGCACTGCGCGCAGAGTAAACACCATTTTCCCTAGACAACAATTTAATATCACGCATACGCCGCGTACGGCAGATGGCAGCTTGGCTTTTACGACGAAGGAACGCCCACAGATGCGACAAAGTTCTGGCCCCGCGTCACTCATAAAGCGGAGGGAATGCCGGGGCCAAGTTGTGTCCCAGATTCGGGGCTCCACCTCCAAAAAGCACCGCAGCCATTCAAGGACATGTGATGTCCGTTCCATTCCAAGGCGGATGCCACACATTCGCCGCTGTCGCATTGCCTGCCAATATAAATTCCGCAAATTTCACAATAAACATGGGGAAATCAATTTTCGGAATTTATGTTTCCGACGCTTCTTTTGGGGAATAAGTGTCCCCTCCTCGGACCTGATGACTCCTGGCACTAAAGGGGTGCCAATGCGACAGCATAAGACGACATCCGACGTGGGATGACAGCCAGCCCGTTTATGTGTCGTCTCAAGTTGGCTGACGCTCAATAATTGTATAAATTAGATGGAGGGAAACGAAACTGCAGCAGCAGCAGGATAGTAATGTCCCTGGGATATTGGCCACCACCATCTGGCTGCACAGCTAATGTAATAATATTTATGCTTAGCAGTTGACCATGTTTATGGCCTTTATACGATTTGTTAAGTTATTCAATTGTGTCCCGCTCCCAGAGAGTACACAGTTAAATGATGTGGATGTGGTCGGCGGGAGGGATACTGTATCCCAGTATCCAGTATCCAGAATCCGGTATCCAGTATCCAGTGGCCAGTGCTCCGTCATCGTTCTTTGCCATCGCCCGACATGGGACTAAACCTTTTGTTTGCGGTTTTTAGTCAACGAGGGAGAAAAATTCAATTTCGGTTTAGTTGGTCAACAATGACATCCCATATGTGTGTGTATACACACCCCGGCCGCCTGGCCGCCCGCCCACTTCACTTGTGGCCCATGGAGCAGCCACTCCTTCCGCTTTGTACGCCGGCCGGGGCCTTTTGCCATTCCACATAAGAAATGTTTTGTGTGGATGCCAAATTGAATTATTTGATAAACATCATTAGAAAAATTACAAAATATACAGAGCTGAGCTTCGGTCCTGTCCCTGTAACAGTCCCTTCGCTGTGGCTTCCCGAAAACATTTGGCCAGCTCTAAATTACTTTTCGAAGAGCATCTGTCTCCGTTTCAGCTTCAGTCAGTGCCACGTATCCGAACGGACAGTAAATGAATAAGGACAATTTATAACAGTAAATCAAATTAAATTTCAATTGGAAAACTTGACAACAGCAAAAAAATCAAAAAAGACAAAAAGGCACACAGAGCTAAATAAAACAAAACAAAATGGCCATCTAACAAAGTTAGAGCATCGTTTTGCACATTAGTCCCCGAGGAGGGGGCGCGCATAAAGCTCAGCTGCCCATCGGAATTCTCCGTCCGGGCCACTGTAATTGCCCATCACAACTGAATCTGGACATAGATATAGATGCGATTTCGATTCAGCCTGACCAGTTTATCACAAAGCGCTGAAAAGTGATTGAACAGCTTCTTAATCAATTTATGCTGTGTTGCTGTTCAGTTGCCATTTATGAGAGCTTCCCCTCTACTTGACTTATTTCAGCAACCACATTTAGTTTACTTATTTTTATTTATTTAGTTAAGATTGAGATATTTCGAAATAATACAGTTACAAGTTTGTTGGATTGCAAGTCAAACTATTTATTTCAATTTACCAACAAAATTGATTTCTTTTAACCATGTTTATATTTTTGTTAGGCGCTGAAATATTACATAGCCTACAATTCGTTCCTTTATTTGACTTTACTCAGATTGAAGTATTCATTTATATCTTTCCATTTATAAATAATCTTTCCAAATTATCTTTACTCAAAGGTTTGATTTATTCAAATTTATTTAGCTCAACGCTTTGCTTCAAAAAGTTATTTACATTTAATTTTTATTTTTAAAGGCATTTACTTGCACTTTTGTTTAATAAATAACCAGAAAAGCTCTTGCCATATTTTGTGGCACATCAGTCATTCATAAAAATCAGGTATATTTGGGTTTTGTTTTGTCTATAACAAAACGAACCGATACGCAGTACTGGCAAAAATACACCGTGAATTGCATTCCGATAGATAAATATCACTCTCCTGTAGCCAAATGCTTAATTGGTTAATACATATCACTAACCTTTTTTAAGAATGTTTATTTCCCAAGGAGTTTATTTAGTTTGAAAATTGATTTAGCAGCCAGATTGACCAATATTCTAAACGTCCAACTGGATGTCCATGCTGTACCGTTTTTATATATTTGATAATATCTTAAGATGTTTATTCATTTAAAGCTGAGTTAATAATTTCACATTAATTTCATCACAAGATTCAGACAGTTCTTTTTTTAATTTTGGCTTTCTGCAGCTGATTATTGAGGAATAAAAAAGTCAGGACGTGTCTGATTTATTGTCATTAGGGTGATTTGAATACCTTTTTTTGTATTTACAAACTCGAAGCATGAATAGGCGGTGATTTCTGATTGATTTACCCTTCCGGAGCAACAGAATGTCCCAGGGTCAGCGCCTCAAGGACTTCTGTTCCCGCTCTATTGGTCGTATCCACATCCGTTCATTGGCACGCAAAGTGGCCCGAAGTAAATGCAATTTAAAACAAGTTGTGGCCACACCCGGGCAAAACCAGAACGAGAATGGCAGCCCACCCACTCATCCATCCGTTGCGGTGTTTTTGTCCAACCAGCTTGTAACTATTTAAGCGGCAATTTGTATTTTATTGCCAACTTTGGATGGCTTCCAAGGCCCGAGCACCAAGTCCACATGCCCACATGCCACACCCGCGCCAGCCCGAAAATGCTCGAGTTTCATTTGGCTGGCGTTGATAAGTTAAATGCTGACTGCCGGACGCAGTTGGAATCCCTATGTGGACTACGTGCATATGTGGCTCCGGACGGAGCAGCCGGAGGGCAGGGACTTGACTTCAGCCGGACAACTTAACTACGGTTCACTTTGTTAACTTGCGTTCTGCACAGTTTTAAATTCAATTAGTTTTCGTGCGGGCGAACTCGGTATCTGGCCATTGTCCGACTGCCACTGGGCTGTCAGCTGCAAGGGAGCTGGCGAGGAGGAGTATCCGTCAGATACTTTACGCTTTTCGGACTGGGGCGCTGTGGCTGTCATCAAAGCGAAGGATACACGAGTGTTTTGTTTTAAAATTCATGGGGCGGGCGCGAGCACGCAGCTGAAGCCGATTAAATAAATAAGGGGATCCGCTCCTAGTGGGCCATAATTTAATTTTCGCTCCAGCTTCTGCTCCTGCTCCGCAAGAGGCTCTTTCGACTCATAGACTTGGCCCGCCGGCGCCGCTTGGTTGGCCTTAATGTGGAAAGTTTCTACTTTATGGCCAGTGTGGAGATGCCAATTGGTTATTCTATTTACCCGGAATGAAGTTCCAACTCCGGCAGTAACAACAATAATGAGCTGCGGCCGAGAATTAGCGACGCGCGGCACACAAAAGCCTTTAAGTGGCCCAAAGTTTGCAGGCAGCAAACCCTTTACGCGACCAGGACACCCTGGCACTTCCTGAGCCCCCAAATCGTCGTGGCTTAGCTGCGGAGCTCTCCGGGCCCAAGTTTTCGTTGAAGACAATTTAACTTTGTAAACTGATACAAAATGTCCGCCCAGGTCTACTTAAGAACGCTTCCAAATCCCGTTCCCTGTCCCGATTCCTATCCCCGCCTCAGCCTTGTTAATCAGTGTCGAGTGTTGTGTCCCTAATGTGTTGCTGGATGTCCTTCCGCCATGTTAATCCCCGAGAGCTTTCAATTCAGCAATAGTGGGTACTCGATTCCCCTTAATATTCCAATTAGGTGCACGGGCCAAGTTTGCAACTGGAAAGTTGTACGTGCTGCAAACTTGGCCCGCACTGCTGGACTTCTGGCATGCGGAACAGCTTCCTCAACTGGCACAAAGTGTCATGTCAATTGAACTAGGAATCCACTCGCAGACAGTTCGCTTTTTTCCGTTGCCCAGTTGAGAAGTTGTCAGGAAGTTGTATTGTGCACGAGCGCTGGCAGGAGGCGCTGTCATAATTACGGCATCGTTAGTGCCAATCTTTGCTTTAATGCCGTCTTTTCAGGGAAAAGTAGCCAAAGGATTCGCAGCGCAAAGGAGTCCAGGGTATTTGAGCCTCGGCTTAGAGCGGACTTTTGTTTGCGCTCCTCATTGTTTCATATCTCGGGCGACAGTTTAATGGGAAAACTTTTGCGCTGAGCCATCGGAGAGCGGACCTATTCGCGAAGAGCTGCGATGAAGCCGCTTAGCTAAGCCTATGCCCACTTAATCCGCACTGGAAAACCGGATTTCCTTCTGAAATCAAGAAATCTTTCTGAAAAATCCGGTCCAATTTAAAGTACTTTCAAAAAATCCAAAGTTAAATTAAGAGTTAATGAAATCAAATATTTCTAAAAGTGTTATTTGTTTGGTATTATCATTTTGAAAAACTAAACAAACTGAATCGTTGTTTTACTTTTACAAATATTAATCTGATTTAAATTTCGATAGTTCTGGTCGAATTAAATTTTGTTATGCCTTACAAAATTCTTTATTAACAAATTTTAAAAATGCATTATGCCCAAGTACATATTTTATTATATCATATTAGGATGATTTTAAGATGGATATTTAGAATATGACGTTCAAGGTTGATAATTAAAAACCAGTTGATTATTAAAACCTTTTTATATTTTTCGAAACTGAGGATATTAAAAACTTAAACACTTCGCTGGGAACAAAAAACCTTTGCAAACCTTTTTAAAGAATACAATCTTAAGAATTTTGTGCACATTCATAAGCCAATACTAATACCTCTGACCTGTTGTTTTCTCGATTCCAGGAATACCCGGCAGCCCTGGACTTCACCGCCCAGCCGATGCCCCTGGCGCACATGCAGCCCATCACGGTGACCTCGCTGGCCACCAATGGAGGCGCCACCCTCATCGGCAACGGATCCGTGGCAGCGGTGGCCGGCGGCTCGGGTACCTTGCGGCGCGGCATTCTGCGCGGAGTGGTTGGAGTACCGCAGCCCGATGTCACCCACCACACGTCCGCCGTGGGCGGTAGCCCGCTGCAGATGCTGCACGACCTGCACCCGGTGAACCTGAGCGCCTCGACGCTCACCACCAGCACCACCCTGAACGGCAGTCTGCCCACGGCCACGGCCACGCTGCCCCGCCAGCCGCACGGCATCCTGAAGGATCCGAACCGGAACAAGCAGCAGCAGCAGCAGCAGTTCCAGCACCAGCATCAGCAGCAACTGCTCAACGCCAGCTTGGTGGGCGTGGGCGTTCCGGTCTCGGCGCCCATGGGCAGCCTGCAGATCCTGAACCTGCCGCCGACGGGCGTGGGACTGGGCAACAATTTGCTGATGACCACCAGCGGGGCCTTCGACCCGACGGCGGTGGGCATGAGCAGCTTCGGCGGAGTGGGCCAGGCCGGCGGCATCCCGGTGGCCTACACCGACGCGGACGGACACCTCGTATAGCTGTAGGCGGGAGCTGGGGCTATCAGCAGCACCACCGTGCGGATCCTCTCCGGCAGTGAGCCCCGGTTCTGAGCAACCACCACGTCGCACCACGTCACCACGCCCTACCCAGCATACTCGTATCTGTATCCAACCTACTCGCAAGGATGTAGCTAGTTTAGGAGCTTTCTCTTCGGCATCTGGGTCCCTCTTGAGTCCCCTGTCCGGCAGCCACATCCCCATCCACTTGCCATTACCTTATTCAAATCAGCCAGCGAATTAGTTTATGTAAATTTCCACCCAATTCTTACGGCGTCGCCGTCAATGCGGGTGTTTATTTAGATAAGAACTACGTTGGGGGGACGAAGTCACTCTAGGGGAGTGAGCATAATTTCGCAGAGAGTTTTACTAATTAGCCGGCAGCAGGAGAAGCAGGAAGCAGGCGAAAATAATTTCAAATATCCTTGGGTGGAAAACGCGAAACGGTCCAGAACCGTTTGACAGCTCCCAGGGGCGTGCTTCGGCTCAAGTCGACTGGGCACGTGATTGCCCTGGACGGCGCCATCGGCCATGGTCGCCGAAAGTTGAAGGTTGACAGCCGCTAGCTGCTCGGCGACCCCATCCCAGACCCGAGTGCTAGATTTGCCACCTCCCCTTTAATGGGGCAGCTGGAAAATCTGGAAACGGGACTTCATCCTATCGAAAACAAAGTGGAGCCTTCTTAACTCAAGCCACTCGGCACTTTGACAATGTAGTTAAGTTAATTTTGAAAGGTGGGAATATGGGCTTTTAAAAAAATGGATAAGGAATAAAATCCCAAGGTTATCACAAATGCGCTTCATAGTGTAGTAATGACCAGCCAATAAATACTCCAAATTCCAGTTTAAAATAACTTTATATATGAAAAGAATGGAACAATTTTTAACAAATATGTTTTATAGTTGGTTTTTAAATTGTTACCTAATTTGAAATGACTACTTTTAGAAATGCTACACTAGAAAGAATAAATTAACTTTACAGAAAGGAAACTTAGATATCCCTTTGAATCCGTTCTTATTGAATATAAAGTTTAAATCTTATTTATTTTCAAATTAGTTGTCAGCCTTTATTACCACATGAGTTGGAGTTAGAAAGGTTCCCCTTGAGCTAGAAGGATTTAAGAAACGACACTCGAAATTAACAAATCCAAGTTAAAGACTTCAAAAGAAAAGCTATAGAATCAGTGTCTCTATGGAAACTTTCGTACTGTTCTTAGGGAATGTAAATAACTAAAAATCAAGGCTGCCTTCAGATTACGCCTTGGAATTTAACTCCACCAGCTCCTCGAGTTGCTCAACTCAATCTCGTCCATGAAAATGCGCATATCGCAGATATGGTAGGGCGGCGGCCACGCCCTCGCAGCCATTATATGCAGAGGCTGGCTGTATCTTTATCTATCCTGCTGCCATTCGAGTGCCGCTGCCGCACATAAACAGTTTTCATTTGCCACTCGTCGCAGCTCAGCGAGCGTGACATGCCAATCCTGGCCTGCGTTGCCATTAGCTTTTCCAGTTCAAGACCAGAGGAATCCCGGAATCCCAAGGACCACTCATCTCCGCTCTGCCCACGCCCTCCTCCGATTTCGATTCAACCTCCGACTCCAAACCGCACCCGTATCCGTATCTTTGACTTTGTAGCCAAGTTCTTGAGATCCTCGAGCGTCGTGCATAATTGCCAGCAGCATTGTGTGGATTTTAATATTCATTTGGCTGTAATTGCTGGATCCGGGTCTGGATCGGGGGAGTGCACTATTGCAGCTGCTAGTCCTTGGCGGATTATCGCAAATGAATAAATGCCCTGATTTCGGGCATAGATGGCAGAGGATTCGAGGAGGTGGGGCTGCACAAACACAGTGTGTAATTAAAAGTGAAATTATCTTTGAAATTAACGCTCGCGTAGAGAAAGAGAAAGGCGAGGCCAAAGAGGATGGTGAGGGAAATGAAGAAAAATTCGCGGAAAACTGAGAACGAAATTAAGAATGAAGAATAAGATGAAGCAACTTTGTGTGTCGGCACACACATGGGTGTACTTTTCCGCTGTGGGACTTCGGCTATTGAATAATGACGATGCCGCTGTCCAGACAAAAGTTAAATGAGCGGGAAAATAAGGAGAGCTGAGGAATCTGTGGGGGAACCCAACAGGTTTCTGGGAACGATGGCCAAAGGACACGGGGCTGCGGGGACCCTCTCTATACCAGATATGTGAATGTATAGCTTGTACTCAACTCTACGAGTAGTGCCGCCAAATCGCATTAATAATTAGCATTTAACTGGATTCGTAGCCCTAAGTAGCTAAGCCAAAACAATTTCGAATCACTACTCAATCAGCAAGCCAAAATCTTTCAAATTGTACAATACCACAGGGCAGAAGGCGAAAAGCAAGGAATACCGATTAGCGATAAATAATTAACGATTAAAAGGACAAATGCAGGTATATCGATACACACGGAGAGTCATTGCAATTCATAGATGTAAAACGTAGCATACAATTTCGCATCTCGTAACTCTTAGATCCTGTCCCCACATACCCTCTAAACATTTGGAGCTTGGCAGGGAATTCCCGACATATACATAGGAATAACCAACTCGCTGTTTATTTAGGGATAACTATTTGATTGCACTCGAACTTATTACTCCACGAAGGAAATGTGTCCTTAACTGCATCTGCATATTCACAAATCTTGTATGTCTTCCCCAGCTTGTCCTGACGATTGTTGATTGTCCTTAATTTTATCCAGAATACGTATTTATACTTACACATACATATTAGTTTAAACTTAACACACTTGTCGGGGGAAATAAATAAGACTTATTGTAGATAATTATGTTTAAAACAATTAACAAACACGAAATCAAGTTGTTCAATTTGTATTTTTGCCAAAGAGATATTTGTTAAACAAAGAAACGATAACTTGCAGCTGGATTATGTGTGTGCTTGTTTCAGTCTCGCTGTGTTTATTTGTTGTGTACGATTGAATTAGAATCTTTATATATATATATATATGATTTTGGAAATCCCCTCATTCGACGTTAACGTAGCATAATTGAAGCAGCAGCTGAAGGCGATGACACACAAGACTTGAATACCGAACCTAGGTTAATGTTAAATGTTAATGGAAATCGAAACTTAATGCAACTAAGTATGCGTGTGTATAAAGCGAATAAATTACCAGTGGATGTGAATGTTTTTATGATACTAATTGAGTTATGTATTTTATGTAGTCTGTATGCGTATATCTATAACTATAATTAACTGAAAGCATTGTACAGTAGTCGAGAGGAAACACAATAATTAACAAGGCGTAAGTTCATTCGAAGAAAAAACGAAAATAAATTAAACGCATAGTTTATAAACTCAAAGCATAAGCCGCCACTCAGAAAACTGTATAAAACAAAAAAGATAAGAACGAATTCTTAAAAAAAAATTATTGAAAAACTATGAAAATTAATGCATATGAAACCTACTGCATTTTTAAAAAAAGATCTGTTAACAAATGAATAATAAAACCATAAAAAGGATGAATACCAAAACCGAAATGCATTTCCATTGCCGAACAAAGGGCCAACCGATTACGGCACAAAGGACAATTTAATGGCAAAACTTTCGAATCAATTTTCAGCGGCAGGACTCAAACAAAGGACGATGGCTTTCCAGCCCAGAGAAGAGACACTTTTGCCGGCGAGCCAAACTTTTCCGAGGGCAGGACGACTATCCGTCTTGCCGGGTGTGGTGCAAAAAATTGAATTCCTTGTAAAACTTACGAGCTGGCATTAATTTTAACAGCATCTCGGTGGGCGGCGGGTGGTGGGCGGGACCTGGATGCCTCAAATTACGTATACGGCCCATTGAACGCTCTGCCGGGCACGGACATGTGTGCGTGTACACTCCGGGTCGGGCCATTATTCTCCCCTGACTGACTTTATGACGCTCATTCGATGGGCCCAAATCGCAGCTCGTTTTTCATTTAAATGGAAGTTAATTAGTTCCGCCAAAAAACAAAGCGAAAGAATAAATGTACGTACAGCGGAGAACAACAATGAGAGAGCGACGCAAATAAAGGGCAAATAAAATTTCGCACAGATCTGGGCGTGGTCGAAAGCATTCCTTGCTGCAATTGATTGATTTGTTCCTGTTCCCATTCCACTTCCAACACCCCATCCTATTCTACTTCTTGCTTTGGCCTCGACATCCACTTCGGCTTCATCAGTTGTTGCCGCAAATTGATTCAACAAACGGCAAACAAGTGAAGCCTGGCCATGATGGGCCTTCAATTAATAGCCGGATGGGGCAAGTAAGTACGGGAGGAGCTTCCAGGACACGAAACTTTCTCGCACCGTAACTCGGCAACTGTCAGCCGGCGGAACACTCGATTTTCCCTAACGAGCTACAGGTGAAGAATGGATCTAAAATAATAAAACAATTCTCTGAATAAAGCTGAACAGTATATATTGCCGCAGAGGAGAACTGAAGGTTATACTTTGTTTTGATTTTATATTGTCAACAGATTATCAGCGGCAGGAAATCTCTAGATCGTCGCCTCCGAATTTTAACATTATTCTAATTTGTTAGTTGATATTTATTTATTAAGATTTGACTTTATTTTCATTGCTAAAAAACTTTACTTGAAAAAATATTCTATAAGCTAAAAAACTTTATCTTTTTAATTTTTTTCGATTTTTCCTTGATACTTGTTTCAATATACATGTTTTAGGACAAATTAATTTCTAGTAATCGCTTCCAAATGATGTTGTCTGTCTTTAATTTGGGAAAAAACATTTAATTTTAATTGCAGCAAAAAAAATCGTTGAGCTGATATTCTAAATGTTAGCTCCCCAATGCTTAATACACTTGGTAGCAATTTTTTTTTTAGGGTAAGCTAGATGTAGTAGATAACTACAAACGTAATTTAGCTAACAAGAAAATGATCTTTAATGAATCCGATAATTTCTGAGAAATTTGTTTAAGGATAAAACACAATTCAAAAGGAATTGATGAGTTACAAATCGAAGCAAGTCCGTGGTATATAAACAACTGGAAGGAGAGTATTCCAGTTTGGGTCTTGCAATCGAAACATTTCCTGGTATTTTCATTGTAATGCAGGTGACAAGCCGCCCGCATCCCATTCCCATATTCGGGCCTTTTTCGTCTACGGACTTTGGCCGGCAACCGGAGCCGTCAAAAGGAACAAACCTTAGTGGCGACAGCGTGGAAATGCACGTCACAAGTACTCGCACAGTTCATCTGGCCGAGTAAATGGAAAAGTTTTGTTTGGTAAACTTTTTGGGCAGAAAAGAAAGCGCTAAGGCGGGCTGAGTGCTGCAAGTGCGGAGTTGGGTCCGAGGTACAAAGTCACTAAGGAAACAATGACTACCGAAAAGTTTCTTGTTGGCATAATCATTGTCATGGCCATTGACGCAAGGATTTGCAAATTATCAGGGGCGAAACTTGACCGACCCGTGTGCAACATGAGCCTCTCGAGCAGGGACTGTGAAATTCCATCATTAAATTTAGTATTTTCCAGGAGGCGGGATGGAAGCCAACGGGGACAGCTGTCGGGACCGCCATAAAGGGCACAGATAGCAATTATGCCTTTGGCGAAATTGCCGGCTGACAATCAAAGAGGCCGCACGCATAAGCAAACCGGGCCCAGAGCCACCGCAACGTCTTCTCCCGGGAACCGCAGACCCTCCTCCCTCCTCCCTCGGTAATGAATTGTGGCCAACCGACCCACAACACAAACAGATAGAGAACAAGCCGATTATAAGTTTGGGTACTTCTTCTTTTCCGCCTGCCTGCACAACGCTCTGGATCTTGCCGACATTAGCTCTCAGCTAGGAGGTCCTGGCACGCATATGCAGCCGGAATCAACAACATCCCTTTTGCTGCAGCGACAGTGGGTTCAGGACCAGAAGGACCCGATTTCTTGGTCGGGGCTCATTGTTTTGCGCAAAATTCATTTCGTAGCAATGAAGTTTATCGCTACCCTGCAGCCCCACAATGCAGCTTCACACTCGGCTAATTTGTGTGGAAAAATAATACCCATATAAGCAGCCACCCACATACACAGAAAGATATAATCAACATTTATTAAATATTTTGTAATTGTCATATATGTTCTATTAATACATTTGCATTGAATAAATTTTTTAAAGCTATCTGCTTGAAACTTTTCCAAAAACTGTCATTCTTTTGCAGGTAGACTTATCCGGAATGATCCGGATCGGGCGACTATATCATATAGCTCCCATAGGAACAATCAGCAAATAATTTAAAAAGTATAACTTTGTTTTTTTTTTGTTCCCTGAGATTTGGTAATATTTAAATACTGTCGAAGTACGGTTTTAATTAAATTAAAATCGCACATCAATATCATATAACTCCCATAAAAAAATACAAAAATTAAAAAATTAAAAGTAATAATTTACTATATCAGAATTACGCTTTTAGTTTTGTCAAAATCGGACAACGATATCATATAGCTGCCATAGAAACGATGGCAAAATGCAGCGCAAAATCGAGTTAGATTAATTGTTTTTAGAAATATAGGCATAGAAATCGAAATGTAGTCGTTTTGTAATAACTGCAAGGGTATATAAACATCGGCTTGCCGAAGTTTGCTTCCTTTCTGGTTTTTTCTGACATTATTGGTTCAGAATTCAAATATTTTTACTATTTTAATGTAACTACTTTTTTAAAAGCAATGAAATAAAAAAACAAGACAGAAAGCTAACTTCACCAAGCCGAAGTGTGTAAGCCCGTCCAACTATTTCAAAAATTTAACATTCTAAAAAACGACAAAATTTCGCTTTTTATATTTTTTAAAATCGCAAATGCAATTCTGCTGAGTCTTTTACGCAAGTTAGATGTCGATGTATCAAAGATGTCCGAGTACACCAATGAGACGCAGTGGATTCGGTTTTGCAATCGGGAAATGGTGTGGGTTTTTTTGTCTTTAATAGTTTTATTATGTTCAACTCAACTTTAATATATAATTAAATTTTATTTCAAGTTTATTCACCAAAGCTCCTCCAAATTGTCACTTAATTTAAAATGTAAAGAAATATACAAACATTTTTTTATACATCTCTTAACTCTCAACTTCGGCAAGCCAAAATATAAATATATGTAATATTTGTAATAATAATAATAATAATAATAATATTTATGTAATATATTTCGAATATTTTTAATTTCATTATTTGGCAGCTGTATGATTTGGTCATCCGATTTTTATAAAATTAAAACCGTAACTCTGAAATTATTTAAAATAACTATATAACTATATATGTAAACAACAAGTTTTGACTAAAAATTATAATACGCTCAGCAAATGTATAAAACGAGATTAACAGTTTTAAAAAGAACCATTTTAATTTTTTAAACTCTATCTTAAAATTGTCTGCACTTCAAAACATTCAAAAGTTGATTGTTAGATTTTTGTATAATTTCGTACAATTTCTAATGAACTAAGGGCGAAATTAATGTTTAATTTAATGTTATGCTTTTTCAAATAAATACAAACTCAATCAGCTTCCATTTACATCAAAATGTATCATTTTTATTCACATAGAAGATAAATTCTTTGAAATTTTGCTGACAAATGTACTTTCCTAATGTCTTATGTTGTCAATGTGTCACTAACTGCTGGTCAACTTGTGATTTTATTTTGCTGTGTACTGCATGTTTGCTTTGCAGGCAACCCGCTGTAAGGAATCGCAATGAAATGCACAATAATTCAAATTACGCATACGCCGCATGGTACGAATGGGAAAACCCTCAACATCCCCATCCTCCTGCCGCATTTCATCCTTCGACCCATATACAGTCCGTCCAAATAGAAAATATCTCAAGTTGTTCCGCCTGAACGCATCGCATCCAAGCCAATGACGCTGACTCAGTTAGCAAGAAGAAAGCCAATGAAAAACTCTAACGAATGCGACTGCAAAATATGATTTCATTCATTAAAAACCTGACAAGTTCAAGTTGAATGAATAGATATTTTTGGCCGCCCGTCGGTGGCCACATATGATTTATTTTTACCACGTCTATTACAGCATCATAATGAGGAAAAGTCCCGGCGTCTTGGCAGGCACTCAAAAAATCTAACAAACAAAATGCCCGCTGACATACAGGCGTTGGCAATTATACAAAAAATATCAGAAACCTTTTAAGATCCGCGCAATGCATGCTTTTATTTGTTTTTCCTGTGTGCCCCATACTCATGTTCTCGGCATTTCCCCCAAACCGAATTGCCAAACAGCTGATTTAAATAGCCAGGCCCAAAGAGAAGCAATCAGAGCGAGAAAGTAAAGGATGTGGGCCAAACAAGCAACAAGCGGCGAGGCGAAAAATGTAGGCGAACACGGCAAGCCGGTGAGAAATCGCCTCGGGCTAGAGTCGCCGCACAGTGTCCCCCAACTTATTAGTTAGTTAGAAGTTGCAAACAGTTTTTGATGTAAGCCGATTTACTTTAAATGGACGCCTACATTAAAAGAACCCTTCGCCCTTTAGTAAGATTTTAAAACGCATAAAATTAAATTTTAAAAGCCCTTTAGTAAGATTTTAAATCCTTTCAAATTATTTATGCGTTATTATTTAAAATAGTTTGTTTTACTATTTTAATATTTTATTTGTAAAATTGTAAAAAATAAAAAAAAGCTTTTAAATTTATACCGATATATTTCGGCTGTGCTTCAGTTTTTTAACGCGAACCACATGAGAATCGCCATACTTTCTAGTAAAATTAGACCAAAAGCGGAACAATCTTTTGATTTTCAATGCATTCTATATAAAGTTTCAAAATATACATTTTTTTTCAAAAACTACTTTTTTGTTTTGTTTTACGTAGCAACTCAACATACAATTATTTCAGACTTTAATAGCGTTTTAATGGTAATCGCCTGAAGCAGTCCGAGTTGATAAATCAATGTTAATCATTTCCTTAATATGTTCACTGTGCCTTTAATATGCACTTTCTTTAAAAAGAAAACGAACTTTCCCGATTTTGCAACCCACTGTGCGGCTGCTGCGTATTGCGTGCCGCAGTGCTGGTGCTCGCTCAGCAGCAATTCTCGCTGCTCGCCGCCTATCGCACATCGCTCATCATTCTGCACTCGTAGTCGCCGCCGACGGGCTCGTCGTCAGTCTAGAGAGTAATATCGACACGAAAAGTAAGTTCGCCGTGCTTCTGCTGGCCCACCAGCATCGAGTATAGAATCTATATGTGCTGCGGACCCGTGAAACGGGTGGAAAACGTGGAAAATCCATGGCAGACCTCGTCGGTTCCACGCGCCCTCTTCGGGCACGTGGCGGAGCTGGGCTTCAGGGCGAAATCGCGGTGGAGTGCTCGTTGCATAAGATTTGCAATTATAATTCTGACGATTCGAATAAGTAAAATATGAAAATTTGATGAAAAATTCGGAAAGTGCTCTAGTTTTGTGCGCTGCCCAGGCCTTTGCGTGTGATATTTTTGGACATGTGTGCGCCTTCGGCAACGGCTCCGCGTCTTCGGGTTTTCTTCGGGCGGCTGTGTAGACCAAAAATAAACACACGACACTGCTGAAAGCCAACGAATTGTTAGAGGTTTTCAAAAACTAAGATCATCCGCTCGGTTCGACAAAAAACAAAAAAACGAAAAACACCTCTCTAATGAACAATCCCCTGTGGTATGCCGGGTGTACTTCATATATGTACCAAACGTTCGGGCATGTGCCTTTTTGTGCGGGTGCTGCTGGGCCGACAAAATGGCGGAGTGCGGTGGGCGGAGAGAACCGAGAACGGCATTGCGTGTCATCGGACCCTTGGATTACCGATGGCCGCCTTATCCCCGGATCTCCCGCCTCGCAGACAAGTGGCCGCCAGTGAAATCAGTGAAAAATGGGAAAAGTCCTTGCCCAAGGAGAAACGCATCCCAACCACCGTCGGGCAATTAATTAGTCGTCGGGACTCTCGGGAAATCGCTGTGTGCGAATGGCAACATGTTGCATATAAATCCACAAATATACGAACTAAATATAAGTGCTACCACTAAATATACATATAGCGTGTGTTTGCAAAATTGGTCAAGCACGCCATGTCGACAAAGTAACGTTGGCACTTGCCCAGAAACATACTAGACACCCAAAGAAAACACCACGCTAGAAAGCGGAAATTAGGGATACATTTGATTAGCCGAATCCAAAACACTTTATTAACTTGATTGCCCGTGAAATCTAGGAATACGCGTTTAACACGACTCCGTTTTGGTTGCTTTGTTATAACTATGATGATAACCTTAATTTGTTTGCTTTAACATGAGGATTCAGCGAAGTGTACGCTTTTAAGATTTAGGAATACTACTTAAAAAAATGTTTTCTTTATTATCTTTTTTACACTACATAATAGGATACTCTCAAACCATCAGTAATGTTCAGCTTTAGACGGAAAATTCACCAATAAAAAACTCATCTTTTTGCTTTTGTACCATATTCTCAAAAGATGTTGATATACATATTTTGCAAGGACAGGTAAACATCTTCGAATTTCTGTACATACAAAAATACTAGGTAATCTAGTTTTATCAGAGAAATTAAATATTATTTTAATATTATACAACAGAATGTTTTAAGGATCATCTTATTACAACGAGAATATCATTTTTCATTAAATTAAATGAGACATTAAATAAGAATCAGTTATCATGTTTAATTTTAATTGATCAAAAGGAATATGTATACTGTATATCTATATCGCAAATTTAAATGTCCTTGGGTACATGCGTTTTTAAGTTGACCTAAAGTAACATTTTTTTGATTGGATATTTAAACTTTAACAGAGTTTATATATAAATGTACTATTATTCATACAGGTTAAGAACACATAAAACCTTGTTTTTTTGTTATTATTATTAGTATTATTTTTAGAGAGGTATAATATGATATGAAGTTATAAATGATGCTCAAATTTTATTCGAAGTATTGGTTAAGCGTTAATAAATTTCACAAGCCAAAACCTATCGAGATATGTAAGTTAAATGCAAAATAGTTAGGGTATGCCCTTAAATGTGCAGCTAATATTACTGTAAACCCTTTAATGAGGAATCTTAGTCAGTTCGACCACTCGTTTCATTTATTTGGCTATTTGCCTGGTAGTAACATACAAACATGCATACAAGCCACATGTCTATATAAATTCCTCAATAATTACAAGTGTAAAAAACCAAGAGAAAATTTACGGCGAAATTGGCAAGTGACACAAAAAATGCGGCGAGCAGAGCAATGGCGAAAATAACCGCAGAACCGAGTGTATCAGCTGTTCGCACAGCGAAAGCAAAACAAAAGACCGAACGAGAGAAAGAGAGCATGAGAAAGTTTTCTGCCACTCTCCGTTGGTCCGTGTGTGGGTGTCTGTGTTTGTGTCGGTTAAGAGAATGCGGAAGGGGGATTCTCAAAATATAAACAAAAGTTCGTGCCACTCGAATTCTGTCCGCCCATTAAGAAACCCTCGCCGAGTATCATTCCCATCCGTGACGAGTGTAAACAATCCAATTCTAACCGTAAACATATTCCCAATCTTTCGAAGGAAAATAAACCGATTCGGGTGACCGAGGGAAATCCCAGAACAATTGAAATCCAAACGCCGCTGCGATATAAATTCTGATTTGGAGGCGCTGCGGTCATTGCGTTAACCAAACGAAATGGCTGAGGCGGAGGGAGGCTCCGAGCAGGATGATGTTTCATTCCTGAGAACGGTAAGTACACCGGTTATTCATAGCCCTCGCACTCAAAACAAAAATATCCCAGACTTTTAAGAAATTGTTATTATTGACATTAGCTACTATATTTTCTTTTTCTGATCTATTCTTAAGACTTGAAACTGATTATCTTAAGTTTAAAACTTTTAATTAGGTCTTAAAAAATTTATACTCAATTGTTTTATTTTGTTTTTAATTTTTTTTATTAAAAAAAGTAGAGTCTATTCAGAAAACATGTCTGGAAATGATTTATTAAAACCGCTATTAGGCCCGTGTATAAATATATATATTTTTTTAAACACTTAAACAATTTAAAATTTAACTTTTGTTAAGAGTGTACCCTGCATCTAGAGACTACGTCAGATCATCTAAAATCAATTACGTCCACTCAATAAAATCCATGGGGATTTTTCACAATTGGTGTCATAAAATATCAGGCAATCCATAAAATATGTCCTGCTTCGTTTCGCGCTGTATATGTAATGCATATTTATAGGCGCTGCTAACTTTTGTTTATGGCACACAATAAATACAAAGCCCAAGTCACAAATTCAATCACGGCCACCAGGGGCTTTAGCTTTTCGTCTGATTCCACTTTACATAGCCAGCTGGTGGGGGAGGGAAAGAGCAGGGACTCCTCGATGAACACATCGTCAGCTGACAAATGCCGCCATATATCAATGCCCACAGCTGGTGCGCCAAATGACAGCCATTATGGGGTATAAGTAAATAGTGTTGCTTCCTTTTGCTCACGCCCACGAACTACACCTCCCCACCCAAAGGGCCCCAACCCCTCTGGGGGTCAGCGAGGTCAGCG
The DNA here is from genome assembly GCA_018153305.1 of Drosophila kurseongensis. Lineage (NCBI taxonomy): Eukaryota > Metazoa > Arthropoda > Insecta > Diptera > Drosophilidae > Drosophila > Drosophila kurseongensis. The sequence goes on along the minus strand of JAECXX010000004.1, from coordinate 4,559,427 downwards.
GCAACGACACCTTGCCGCAATAAATAAATACGTTTGAGGGCAAAAGTTGAGTTTACCCATCGCACCCACACGGCCATCCCAGTATCCCTGTATCACTTTGCAAGTCCCGCAGGCCCGTTTCCCAGTCACCGCAACAGAAATTCAATAAATATCGAAGACCCAGCGGAAGCACAGGAATCCAGGTCCCAGAGGAAGTCCCTTTGTCGCCCTTGAAGTGATGTCAAATTACGCTTATTTTCTCCCGTCTATAATGTCTCCCTGAAAACTTTTCAGTTCACAAGCGGGCGACCCGAAAAGTGCAAGTTTGCAAAAACATTTATCGAAATGAAGTCAAATGCAAATTGAGTCATTGAGCAGTGCAGTTTTTGGATACCAAAAACCGGGATGTGGTCGGGCTTAAATTTTAAATAGATGGGTCCAGTCCAGAGACAATGATGCTGCTGCGTCAGGACTCGGCACTTCACTCGCATTTAAATTATGCAAATTGCTCGATTCGAAATCCATTACCGTTCATTTAACTTTGACTACACACAACATCACCGGCCCAAAATCACATCGCACTGCCCACTAAAAGGGGTGTGTGTGCGGAGGAGGAGGCAGGTGGGAGTGGCTGTGGACAACAATACACCACTCTCCACCATCCATCCACCGGCCATTCATTTGCACATTTAGTACCTTGTAACAATTCCCTCAATTTGCGTGTGCATCGCCCTGCTTGATGCTCTTCGCCCGACAGGACGCCGATGGGACTGGGGAGTCGAATGTGTCGGCAAATGCCAATTGGTATTGCGGTGGCTTGCCGGTCGGAATTGTTGCCAAAGTCTCATTAAAATTGCAGCACAACTTTGGGCCTCTTAACGACTTAATTGTTGCCCAAATTCTTCCTCATTCCTTAACTCATCGCTTACACTTGATGCAAAGTTTAAGGATTTTAACTGCAAAGATCTTTGAAAAACTAAAAAAAAGACTGCGAATTTGGGCTAAATCCTAAATAAGAAAACTATTTTCCTGAGATCCAATGGTTCCTTAAGAACTTTCTAATTTGGTATTATAATACCATCAAAAGATGTACTAGCTGGATTATTAAAATAAGGGACAATATCTACCAGAAGTACAATAGCGTGTGCAATGTGTATGTCAGATTATAAACAAAGGGAATATATTTTGTAAAGCTATAAATATGAAAGGAAATTGAATTATAAATAACAATAAATAGAGTATAATAAACTATACCTTATATCTATTCTTTTTATGAAATAAGACCATATTGACCTTTATCTAACTTCGTACTATCCGTGCCCTATTGTAGGAGGACATGGTTACGCTCTCCTGCACGGCGACGGGGGAGCGAGTCTGCTTGGCCGCCGAGGGATTTGGAAACAGGCACTGCTTTCTTGAGAACATTGCCGACAAGAATGTACCGCCGGATCTTTCGCAGTGCGTCTTCGTCATCGAGCAGGCGCTGTCCGTGCGAGCTTTGCAGGAGCTGGTGACTGCGGCGGGATCGGAGACTGTAAGTAAAGCCACTAGAATCCGGACATCATGGATCAATGTCTCTCACTTTTCGAACCAAGGGAATCCCGAGCATTCATACTGTTCCGTAATCTGTCCCGACCCTTTTATGTTGTGATTGTGATCCATGTCGCTTTGAAGTCCCATGAACTTTATGATTTATAGATTCCAAGATATTTAGGTCTCTGCATGCCACATTCTCTGCTCTTCCCTTTTCACTTCTCTTCTACACATTTGTAACCAATAAATTTTTCGTTATTTTTCAAAATTTTTCTAAATACCCACAAAACAGGATAGTCGACTTGTAAGTATAAAGTTCAATTCTTCTTCTTTACTCGTATCGCGCTTCTGTGTTTTCTCTCTTACTTTCTATCTGTCTCACTCTGTCTGTGTAAAGTAGCGCTCCTTCTTTCTTGCTCTGCTATTGCTTTCTGTATCACATCTCTGCGGGAGTGATTCCCTAAAAAGAAGCTTTTAGTTCAGTTAGCCTCAACAGAGATTCGAATTGCGGTAAACCAGGTCTACGGCCTGGTTCCTAAAAGCTCTTAACTCAGCTGCGATTAAAATTGAGTACACTTAACCAGGGATTAAAGGATTTCCGTTTCCCTTTTTGGTTTAGAGAATGAATCAAAGCCGTATCTTATTTAAATGAAATTATTTACAAAATAAAAAAAAACAAGAGAGAACGCTATAGTCGAGTGCCTCGACTATTAGATACCCGTTACTCAGCTAAACAACTTTAGATTTTGCATTAACATAATGTAAATTAAAGTGACCACAGGAAAAAAGGACAAAAAGTTCAAATTATCAATTTGAATTAGGCGATCTCTTAGAACTGGCAGCTTTACAGCACGAGCATCAGCACCAGCGCTGCTTTAGCGCAGGCAGCTTTTGTCCTGCACCAGCATACACACATACGCCATTGTTTGACTCAGACCTCCAATTTGGCTAACTTGATTTGATTTGCATAGTTCTTGGGATATAGTTCGGTATTGACAAATGAAAACCATCGCAATTCCCTTTAAAAGAAATCCTTATCGAGAATTAACGTTGACTCTGTTGAGCACCTTGGCCAGCTGTTCCAACGTCATCCTTTAGATGGCGCTATTGTATTGCGCCATGAAAGGCGGAAATGTAGGCGCTAGCCAGGCTTAAGCGTTTAATGAGTTTTTGGGCGTTAGAGTGGGCGTGGCAAACTTTTATTAGGCCAATCGATCAATTAACCATAATAGCATCAAAACTGTGGCCACAGCTTGTGGCTTGTGGGCGTCAGAGGGGCCGTGGCACCATTTTGAAACAAACTTGCGCTGCGTAGGAACTCCTTAAATCTACATGCAAAATGCCAATCTTCTAGCTTTTATAGTTTCCGAGATCTCAGCGTTCATACGGACAGACAGACGGACAGACGGACAGACGGAGAGACGGACAGACGAAGAGACGGACAGACGGACATGGCTAGATAGACTCGGCTAGTGATCCTGAACAAGAATATATATACTTTATAGGGTCGGAAACGCTTCCTTCTACCTGTTACATACTTTTGCACGAATACAATATACCCTTTTACTCTACGAGTAACGGGTATAACTACAGACTGAAGTTTAATATCAATTCTTTTAAATAATTACTTTTTAATAATTGTATGGCTATGATTTGTTCTCAGTTTGGAGGTACTCTATAGATCTAACCATCAGCACACATAAACATTTTGCATCCTAACTCCGTAAATACTTTTCCCACTGTTATGCCATAGTTAGTAGATTGTAGACTGACCAAACCCTAGAGCTCTAGCTGCCTGCAGATAGGGCTAACAATGTTTAATGGCTTTTCGACAATTCCTAGGGCAAAGGTACCGGATCGGGACATAGGACATTGCTCTATGGCAATGCCATTTTGCTCCGTCATCACAACAGTGATATGGTAAGTGTTTGATTGTTTCGATTAGTTAAGCTTTGACAATCTAATAAACCTGATTACTTCTAGTACTTGGCATGCTTGTCCACCTCCTCGTCGAACGACAAGCTCTCATTCGACGTGGGTCTGCAGGAGCACAGCCAGGGGGAGGCCTGTTGGTGGACGGTTCATCCGGCTAGCAAGCAGCGTTCTGAGGGCGAGAAGGTGCGCGTTGGAGACGACCTGATACTGGTGTCTGTGGCCACCGAGCGTTATTTGCATACCACCAAGGAGAACGAGCAGTCGATTGTGAACGCCAGCTTTCATGTGACCCACTGGTCCGTGCAGCCCTACGGCACGGGAATCTCGAGGATGAAGTACGTGGGCTACGTCTTTGGCGGCGATGTGCTGCGCTTCTTCCACGGCGGCGACGAGTGCCTGACCATACCCAGCACCTGGGGTCGTGAGGCGGGCCAAAAGTGAGCTAATCATTATCGAACCCTTCTTTCAATCAACTCAAACCCCATTCCAATCCCCTTACAGTATTGTTATTTACGAAGGTGGTGTGGTCATGGCCCAGGCACGATCACTGTGGCGACTGGAACTCGCACGCACCAAGTGGACTGGTGGCTTCATCAACTGGTACCATCCGATGCGCATCCGCCACATAACCACTGGACGCTACTTGGGCGTCAACGACAGCAACGAACTGATTCTGGTGAAGAAGGAGGAGGCTTCGATTGCCACGACGACTTTCTGCCTGCGGCAGGAAAAGGACGACGAAAAAAAGGTGCTCGAGGACAAGGACCTGGAAGTAATTGGTTCGCCGATCATCAAGTATGGCGACACCACCGTCATCGTCCAGCACTGCGAGACGAGTTTATGGCTCAGCTACAAGAGCTACGAGACGAAGAAGAAGGGCGTGGGCAAGGTAGAGGAAAAGCAGGCCATCCTGCACGAAGAGGGCAAAATGGACGATTGCCTGGACTTCTCGCGATCCCAGGAGGAAGAGTCCAAGACGGCGCGCGTAATCCGCAAGTGCAGCAGCCTTTTCACCCAGTTTATCACGTAGGTAGCCTAGAAGTCATTTTTGAGAGCTTTTCTAACCCAATTTTCTTTCAGGGCTTTGGAAACATTGCAGTCCAATCGCCGACACTCCATTTTCTTCCAAAAGGTCAACCTTAACGAGATGGTCATGTGCCTGGAGGATTTGATCAACTACTTCTCGCAACCCGAAGACGATATGGGTAAAGCTGACCCAAAGCAAATAATGTTCAGATACTTTAAAATTCCCTTCTAATCCGCAGAACACGAGGAAAAACAGAACCGCTTCCGTGCGCTGCGCAACCGACAGGATTTGTTCCAGGAGGAGGGCGTGCTTAACCTAATCCTGGAAGCCATCGACAAGATCAACATAATCACCTCGCAGGGCTTCCTCGCCAGCTTCTTAGCCGGTGACGAGACCGGCCAGAGCTGGGACCTCATCTCGACCTACCTGTACCAATTGCTGGCTGCCATCATCAAGGGAAACCACACGAACTGCGCTCAGTTTGCGAACAGCAACCGACTCAACTGGCTGTTCTCGCGTCTGGGATCCCAGGCCTCCAGCGAGGGTTCCGGCATGCTTGATGTGCTTCACTGCGTATTGATCGATTCGCCCGAGGCGCTGAATATGATGCGGGATGAGCACATCAAAGTGATCATCTCGCTGCTGGAGAAGCACGGGCGTGACCCGAAAGTCCTGGACGTCCTCTGTTCCCTGTGCGTGGGTAATGGAGTGGCAGTGCGCTCCTCCCAGAACAACATCTGCGATTTCCTGCTTCCGGGAAAGAATTTGTTGCTGCAGACGCTCCTTGTTGACCACGTGGCCAGCATCCGACCGAACATCTTCGTGGGCCGCGTGGACGGCTCGTCTATGTACCAGAAGTGGTATTTTGAGGTGACCATGGACCACATCGAGCAGACGACGCACATGATGCCACATCTGCGCATCGGCTGGGCCAATACCTCTGGCTATGTCCCGTATCCGGGTGGCGGAAAGAAGTGGGGCGGAAACGGCGTGGGCGACGATCTGTATTCCTTTGGCTTTGACGGAGCGTATTTTTGGACCGGAGGTCGCAAGACTCCAGTGGTGGATGCGCTGCCCGAGGAGCCCTTTATCCGTAAGGGCGACGTAATTGGAGTGGCCATCGATCTTTCTGTGCCTATCATTACGTTCACCTTTAACGGAGTAAAAGTGCGAGGTAGCTTCCGGGACTTCAACCTAGATGGAATGTTTTTCCCCGTGATGAGTTGCTCCTCGAAACTGAGCTGTCGCTTCCTTTTCGGAGGAGATCACGGCCGACTGAAATTCGCCCCGCCCATGGGCTTCTCTGCCCTGGTGCAGTGCCTCATGCCTCAGCAGATCCTCAGCCTGGATCCCTGCTTCTACTTCGGTAATCTCAGCAAGAATGTTTTGGCCGGACCGTGGCTCATCGAAGACGACAATGCATTTGTTCCAAAGCCCGTGGATACGACGGGCGTAACACTGCCGAGTTCTGTCGACCAAATTAAGGAGAAGCTGGCTGAGAACATACACGAGATGTGGGCTCTAAACAAGATCGAAGCGGGCTGGTCGTGGGGCGAGCACCGCGACGACTACCATCGCATCCATCCCTGCCTCACCCATTTCGAGAAGCTGCCAGCGGCGGAGAAGCGATATGACAATCAACTGGCTGTCCAAACGCTCAAGTAAGAGGACTATTTATTTAATTAATATCCAATACTAAGCCTTTTCATTTTGCAGGACAATCATTTCACTGGGCTATTATATAACCATGGACAAGCCCCCAGCGCGCATTCGCCCAGTACGCCTGCCCAACGAGATATTCATGCAGGGCAATGGCTACAAGCCGGCTCCTCTTGACCTGAGCGCCGTAACACTCACCCCAAAGTTGGAGGAGCTAGTGGATCAGCTGGCTGAGAATACTCACAATCTGTGGGCACGGGAGCGCATCCAGCAGGGTTGGACTTATGGCCTAAATGAGGATAGCGAAAACCACCGGAGCCCGCACTTGGTGCCCTATGCCAAGGTGGACGAGGCCATCAAAAAGGCGAACAGAGACACGGCCTCGGAGACGGTGCGAACCCTTCTGGTCTACGGATACGTACTGGATCCCCCAACGGGAGAGGGAACGGAAGCACTCCTGGCCGAGGCACAACGCCTTAAGTTCGCCGGATTCCGGACGTACAGGGTGGAACGTAACTACGCCGTGACTTCGGGCAAATGGTACTTCGAGTTCGAGGTTCTCACGGCCGGACCTATGCGAGTGGGCTGGGCCCGGGCCGATTGCTATCCGGGGGCCATGCTGGGAAGCGAGGACACCAGCTGGGCCTTTGATGGACACAATGTGAGTATATGATGGGGAGGGGTCCATGCCGAAGGGTCATCCATTTGATGTAGGCTAGGGAGGGCTAAAAAGGGACTGTGGCGTCAGCCTTTATGCAAGATCGACTCAAACCAAACCCACAACCCCGTGATTATAGGTGACCAAAATGCACGCCGGATCCATCGAGCACTTCGGGGTGCGGTATGAGGCTGGCGATGTCATTGGTTGTTTCATCGATGTCAAGGAGCTAACGATCAGTAAGGACCTAGACGCCCTAGCAGCGTGCATCAACGTTGATTTTATTTATTTTGATCGAACGCATTTTGTTTAACTCAACTTTTAAACTTAATCGAAGATTTCGTTCTCTTTTAATTTGTTAATTTAGCGACACTCTCTCATATCCGATCATTAACAAGCAACAAACAGTGTAAAGAATCACATAACATTCGAGTAGGGCGGTACTGATCGATCGAATCGTGATTAAATCTTGTCCAATTGCAATTAAACTTTTTAGGAAGAGAAAGTCTATGGTGGCGTCAGTGAATCCTTCGGTAAACAGTGCGGACCCGGCGACATAGTCGGCGTCTTTCTAGACCTGGCCGACCACACAATTAGTAAGAACTGCTCGTCTCCTTGTTGTATTGTAAAATCCTCCAAGCACCCCCTCAAGGAATGTCAACCTCCGTGCTTTTGATATCTACTAAATGTGAACCAATCGAGCCACCGGAGAGCCGAATGCCGCAGGTCCGGTGATGTAAAGGACATGCGGTACTCTCGCATTCACCTATCTATAGAAACCCTGCAAAAGAAAACTCCCAAATACTGGTTGGTGCATAGTTTTCTTTGGATTAAATGTAGTGACTTGGAATTGACAACACTTTACTTTAGTTTTAGTTTTGGTATAAAATTCCACAATGTTTTTATAAAATCTGCACCATTTTCATATTTGAACATTTCAAACTTTAAGTTTTAATTGAATATTTAGATATCTCGACTTTTAAAGTGGTTTAGTTTTAACTTTACCGAAATTTTAAAACTAAAAAATATTAAATCGTATAGATTCCTTTTTATAACTATTAACAGTGATTGTTTGTCAATTTCAAGTTGTATAACTTTGATCGGATTTGAACTATGAAACCCGGCCTGGTAATTCAGCAATCAAAACAAGTAGATCAGCCATTTCAGACCCGACGGACCTCGAACCGAGCCCACTCATAGAATCGTCCGACCAACGCATAAGTTCATCAATGCCAGCTTCTCGTAGACTCTCACTTTTAAACCAATTTATCCAACTCCCATGCTCTAATGTCCAACTATTGTTACTTTAAAAAACCTTGACGACTAACAAGGAGCGTGACGCCTGATTAGCAACATGGGTGCCTGAGGAGCAGGTGACACATCAGCTCATCCCAAAGCTTTTTACTCTCTCGTAACTGCCTGTAATTACTAACGACACGTACTTATCCAATATCAATTCAATCCAATTGTACAATATTTAGCATGAGAGCTAACACACCGTACTTAATAGCTTGCTTGACTTTATAATCCTAGCTTTAAATCGAAACCCAACCAGTTAAACACTACTATAGTCCAGTCATAATAACAACATAATGCAAGTATGCTGCAAGGCGAACTCAACAGCCAATTAATACGCACGCATTTCCTAGAGGAATTTAAATTGCTTAATGGATTCCGGACGAATGAAACAAATCGGATACGGATAAGGTTCTGAGGCCCAGTCCCGTTCGGAATTCATTGAGAAGCTGCTTGGTTCTTGGTTTCAATATACTCGTCATTAGCAAATGCTCAGTCACCCCCATGCCCCGACCCCATTAACTGTAATCAATCGTCGTGCAGGCTTCTCGTTGAACGGAGAGCTCCTGATGGACGCCCTGGGTGGCGAGACGACTTTTGCCGACGTCACCGCTGAGGGGGTGGGTTTCGTGCCCGCCTGCACCCTGGGAGTGGGCCAGAAGGCGCGCCTCATCTACGGCCAGGACGTGGACTCCCTCAAGTTCTTCACCACCTGCGGCCTGCAAGAGGGCTATGAGCCCTTCTGCGTGTGAGTATAATAGTTATTTACTTTTTTGTCATCCTCATAATGGTTTTGGTCTTTAGAAACATGCGTCGACCGGTGACCCACTGGTACACCAAGGATCAGCCCATTTTTGAGAACACAGAGGAGATGCCCGACTGCCGCATTGATGTGACGCGAATTCCCGGAGGAGCCGACACACCGCCGCACCTGAAGATCTCGCACAACACCTTCGAGACCATGGAGAAGGCTAACTGGGAGTTCCTACGACTCTCTCTGCCCGTCACCTGCATGGGTGAGTTCATCAGCGAGCAGGAGAAGGCTCGGCGCTGGGACGAGATCAAGAACCGGCAATACCGGCTGATGCGCGAGGCGGAGGCCGCTGCCCAGATGCAGGTGCAGACCCAGGCCGCCCACATGGACCACATGCTCAAGGGCGGCTTTAACATGAACGACATCAAGGGTCTGACCCGGAATTTCGATGAGAATGCCGATGCCGAGGCGGATCACATGATGCGCGGACCACATCGTCCGCCGCGCAAGGGATCCCTAACCCGCAACATCACCTTCGAGACGGACATGACGGCTGCCCTGGACGAGATGCAGCGTTCCACGTCCGTCCTGGACATGAACGGCCTGGGCGACGAGCTGGACGACAAGAAGAAGCGTGGCCGCAGTCCCTTTAAGTTCTTCTCAAAGAAGTCACGCGACCAGAGCCGCGAGAAGATGGGTGCGCGCACCGCAGACACCTCGCTGGAACGTCGTAACACGGTGGCCCATGGCCGTAACGTGGTTAACCAGCAGATGACCACGCGGGCTCCCACGCTGCGGCTGAATAATGTAGGTTTTGGTTACCTTTAAAGAGAAATTTAGCAATGTAATAAATATAATAACTTTCGCAGGCCGAAATCCCGCCCAGCCCCGTGGCCCAGGGACCCAAGCAGTTGAGTTCCTCAAATCTGGGCCAACAGCCGGTGGAAACTTCCGGCGACGAGATGTTCGACGCCGAGTGCCTCAAGCTGATCAACGAGTACTTCTACGGAGTAAGGATCTTTCCCGGCCAGGATCCCACGCACGTGTACGTTGGTTGGGTGACCACGCAGTACCACCTACACAGCCGAGAGTTCAACAAGAACAAGGTGCGCCGTGGGTCAGTCTACATCGAGGACGACTACGAGATGGCCATCGAGCGGATCGACCGCCAGAGTTGCTACGTGGTACGAGCAGACGAGCTCTTCAACGAGGTGACCCAGGATGCCTCCGGCAAGGGAGCCTCACAGGGCATGTTCGTTGGCTGCTTCGTGGACACGGCCACTGGCATCATCCGTTTCACGTGCGAGGGCAAGGACACCTCGCATCGCTGGATGATGGAGCCGGACACCAAGCTCTTCCCGGCCATTTTCGTGGAGGCCACCAGCAAGGAGATTCTGCAGATCGAGCTGGGGCGCACACCCACTACCCTGCCCCTTTCGGCGGCGGTTCTGCCCACCAGTGACAAGCACATTAATCCGCAGTCACCGCCGCGCCTAAAGGTGCAGTGCCTGCGTCCGCATCAGTGGGCCCGGGTTCCGAACACTTCGCTCCAGGTACACGCCCTGAAGCTGTCCGACGTGAGGGGCTGGTCCATGCTGTGCGAGGATCCTGTGTCCATGCTGGCCCTGCACATCCCCGAGGAGGACCGCTGTATAGACATTTTAGAGCTCATCGAGATGGACAAGCTGCTGTCCTTCCATGCTCACAGCTTGACGCTCTACGCGGCTCTTTGCTACCAATCCAATTACAGAGCGGCCCACGCATTGTGCCAGCACGTGGACCAGAAGCAGCTGCTCTACGCCATCCGGTCGGAGTACATGAGCGGACCCCTGCGGCAGGGCTTCTACGACCTGCTGATCGCCCTGCATCTGGAGTCGCATGCCACCACGATGGAGGTGTGCAAGAACGAGTACATCACGCCGCTGGGGGCCGAACTGAAGGAGCTGTACGCCGAGGAGGAGATGCAGCACTCGCTGCGATCCCTGGTGACGGAGTCAGTGCGTCCGCAGCTGCGGATGACGGAGATCACGTGAGTTGACTATTTGCTCGCTTTTCGCTCTACCCACAATGCACAGATTCCCCGATCACTGCGCGGGCTGGGGACATGGCATTCCGCGATTATTCGTTCGATTTTGTTCACACCTCATTCTGTTTCGAATCTCCCGGTCCTGCATCTGATCCAACACAACACCTGTTCCATCGAACCTCCTGCACCGACACAACAACTACAACTACACCCGTCCAGACCCCCTGTGATTGCAACATCTAGTATGCCAAGTGTTTCCAGCGAACCGATCCCCGACATCGACCAATTGTACTCCCCGAAGTTCCCCCTAGAAGTAGTCAGGCAGTTTGTAATGGAGGCGCTGAAGGATGCCGTAGAAATCAACCAGGTCCACAACCGCGATCCTATCGGCTGGACCAACGAGAACCTCTTCCTGTAAGTAGCTGTTAAGCCCATAAGGTCCATAGATAGTCCTATAGTGATAGCCCGATCCCCCTCTGCCTTGTAGCCCTCTAATCAAGCTGACAGACCGCCTGCTCTTGGTCGGCGTCCTGACCGACGAAGATGTGCAGCGGCTGTTGGTCATGATCGACCCGGAGACCTGGGATGCAGCCTTCGAGAGGGGTGAGTAATGGACTGGCTTAAGCTTGGGTCGGATGGTTTAACATGGTAATGTTAGATAGTGTAAAACTAATTGATTAATGAAATTAGATTTATTTGACATTAATGTTATGTATAATTTTGATCTTTTCAATGTCGGGACAATGTGAAACACAATATCACTGACTTTTTATATTTTATATAATGGGGAATCTTAATTTGAATACACAAATATATTCCATACAACAATAATTGACTTATTGTTCGTATTCGAGCCCTGCACCAGTATACTTGAAGAGCCTATTGATTAAAACAGCTCGCAAACATGTTCGATTCAATGAGCTCAATTTAATAAAAGTAAATCGGGATATATTAAACTTATTATAACATTTAATTTATATGATAGGCATCGACATTATCTTCTTTTAACTCATTTAAAAATACATCGGAAATTCTATAAAACATTAATAGTATGTTCTTTACTCAATTGTGGGCGACCGTGAATTCTTCAGCTAAAGAAGGTCCAATGTATTCCAAAAGACTGAGATGACGGTAAATTGTCGCGAAAATTTAATCCTCGATAGATCGCAATTTTTCAAGAATTTATAGGTCTGGTTAACTGAATTATTTGTATATAAGGATATTTTGATTGCTATTATTGGCAATTATTCTCGCCAATAGAATTTTCTTGTACTATTGTACTTCAGCTAAAGAATTCGAGGTGAAACTAAAAATAAAAGTGTTAAAATATTTCACTAAACTGTTTGAGCTGTTTATGTTCGATCAACGTGACCTTGATTGAATTGTTTATTTTGTTGTTGTGAGCTACTCAATCATACGAGTTAATGGAATCATAGTTCGTGACAGAAGCTGTTACTCGATGATTTCTTGATTCCTTGAACTATAATTTTAAAGAAATAAACAAACAGAACTAACTCTAGTTCGTAGCTGATTCTAAACTCAACTCGTGCAGGGCTCTAGTTCATAACAAAAACAAATTCATATGCATTAAACATCTTTAGCTTACAAACATTTGGTTAGGTAATCCTTATCCTTGCACCTTTGCATAAAAACCTTGAAAAGCTTTTTAATTTATTTTATGATTTTAATGTAGTCCGATTCAGCAAAATATAGAAACCATAGTCTCGACATATTTAACCTATTATCTGTCTAAATATTTCTTATTTTTAAAGATAATGTATTTTGGATACTTTTAATGATAATTAAAAAGCAAACATTTGGCAGGAAATTTGGTGACCATATTTGACCATCTGACTTTGGCCTCCAAGACCTGAAAGTCGAACCTTTCTAACTCATTAATGCTCGCTTTCAGAGGGCAAGGATGAGCACCGCAAGGGTCTTCTGACGATGAAGATGGCCGAGGGCGCCAAGCTGCAGATGTGCTACCTGCTGCACCACCTGTACGACACCCAGTTGCGCCACCGCGTGGAAAGCATCATCGCGTTCTCCCACGACTTTGTGGGCGACCTGCAGACCGATCAGTTGCGACGTTATATCGAGATTAAGCAATCCGATCTGCCCAGTGCTGTTGCGGCCAAAAAGACTAAAGAGTTCCGCTGTCCGCCGCGGGAGCAGATGAACCAGATTCTCTGCTTCAAGAACCTCGAGGCCGATGACCAGGACAACTGCACCTGTGGCCTTGAGTTGCGCAGCCGCCTGGGCGACTTCCACGACTGCCTCATGCAGAAGGTGTCGCTCAACGCTCTCATGGAGCCGGATGGCGTCGAGGGCGCAGCGATCGAGGAGGTCAAGACAGGACCCATCACGAAAATCTATAACTTTATCAACACCGTTAAGGAGCTGGAGGAGGGGCCCAAGGAGGTGGAGGAGCCGGAGAAGAAGACGCCCGAGGAGGTGTTCCGCAAAGTGCTAATCAAGCAGATCGTCAGCTGGGCCGAGGAGTCGCAGATCGAGAATCCTAAGCTGGTCCGCGAAATGTTTAGCCTGCTGCTGCGCCAGTATGATACGGTGGGCGAACTGGTCCGTGCCCTGGAGAAGACCTACGTGATCAACACGCGGGCCCGTGATGACGTGGCCGAAATGTGGGTGGGTCTCAGCCAGATACGCGCCCTGCTGCCCGTCCAGATGAGCCAGGAGGAGGAGGAGCTGATGCGCAAGCGTCTGTGGAAGCTGGTGAACAACGCCACCTTCTTCCAGCACCCGGACCTCATACGCATCCTGCGCGTCCACGAGAACGTGATGGCCGTGATGATGAACACGCTGGGACGGCGGGCGCAGGCACAGAGCGATGCGCCCACCCAAACAGAGGTGGCCGAAGGAGCCCCCTCCAAGGAAAAGGACACCTCGCACGAGATGGTGGTAGCCTGCTGCCGATTCCTCTGCTACTTCTGCCGCACGGGGCGCCAGAATCAGAAGGCCATGTTCGATCACTTTGACTTCCTGCTGGACAACGCCAACATCCTGCTGGCACGACCCAGCCTGCGGGGATCCACGCCCCTCGACGTGGCTTACTCGAGTCTGATGGAGAACACAGAATTGGCTCTGGCCCTGAGGGAACACTATCTGGAGAAGATCGCCGTCTACCTGTCCAGGTGCGGCCTGCAGAGCAACTCGGAGCTCGTGGAGAAGGGCTATCCGGATCTGGGCTGGGATCCCGTGGAGGGCGAGCGCTACCTGGACTTCCTGCGCTATTGCGTTTGGGTCAACGGCGAGAGCGTCGAGGAGAATGCGAACCTTGTCATTCGACTTCTTATCCGTCGTCCGGAATGCTTGGGACCGGCTCTAAGAGGAGAAGGAGAAGGTCTGTTCCGCGCCATCGTCGAGGCCAATCGCATGTCGGAGCGCATCTCGGACCGCTGCAAGATGCAGGACGAGGCCGAGGGCACCATTGCCGGACTGAACTTCACGCATCCTCTGCCGGAGGGCGAGGAGGACGAGGACTACATCGACACCGGTGCCGCCATCCTCAACTTCTACTGCACCCTGGTGGACCTGCTGGGCCGCTGTGCCCCGGACGCCTCGGTCATCGAGCAGGGCAAGAACGAGTCCCTAAGGGCTAGAGCTATTCTGAGATCTCTGGTGCCACTGGAGGATTTGCAGGGGGTTCTCAGCCTGAAATTCACCCTCTCACAAACGGCGCCGGGCGAGGAGAAGCCCAAGTCGGACATGCCGTCCGGCCTGCTGCCCAACAACAAGCAGAGCATCGTGCTCTTCCTGGAGCGCGTCTACGGCATCGAGGCACAGGACCTCTTCTACCGCCTGCTGGAGGACGCCTTCCTCCCGGATCTACGCACCGCCACCATCCTGGACAAGAGCGACGGATCCGAGAGCGACATGGCCCTGGCCATGAACCGCTACATCGGCAACTCGATCCTGCCGCTGCTCATTAAGCACTCCAAGTTCTACAACGAGGCCGAGAACTACGCGAGCCTCTTGGACGCCACTTTGCACACGGTCTACCGGCTGTCCAAGAACCGTATGCTGACCAAGGGGCAGCGCGAGGCCGTCTCCGACTTCCTGGTGGCCCTCACATCCCAAATGCAACCTGCCATGCTGCTGAAGCTGCTGCGCAAGTTGACTGTCGATGTGTCGAAGCTGTCCGAGTACACCACCGTAGCCCTCCGGGTGAGCATTGGATTAGGGTTGCATCTGGGGTTTTTATTGTTTTAATATAGTTAATTTTATTTTTTCAATATTGATAAAATTGTATATAAAACTACATTTTTTTTCAAGGTTTTTTTAACCATTTCCTTTATAAAATTTTAATAGACTTAACTTCATTTTTCTTATGTAATACGAATTTCTTAATCAATTATTTTAATTTTGCCAATGAGGCGTAATTAAATACTAATTATTAATGCGAAATTATTGTTGTTGCTTCCACTAAGCTAACTCTAATTACAAATTGATAATGCTTTGATATACGGCACGTGAAGATTTTTTTGTTTTTTTTAGGTATTTCTTATATTTTTGTTTTTTTTAACCAGGAGTTTATAGTATTTTAAAATAATTTCCTTATCACTTACAAAATTATATAATTTCTATTGAATAACATTTTTTGTAAAGAATACTTACCAAAGCTTTTTCGCAATTGTCACCTAATTTAAAATATAAAGAATTATTATCTTAATACATTACTTAAAAATGTTTATTTATTAAATACGAATAACATAAACTATTTTATTAACATAACCATCAAGGCGACTTCCAATTGTATTCCCAAAACTAATCTTGTTTCATTTCACCTACGATAGCTTCTCACTCTACACTTCGATCGCTGCGCCAAATATTACGGCTCAACTCAAGGCCAGGGCTCATATGGAGCCTCATCGGACGAGGAGAAGCGCCTGACGATGCTGCTGTTCTCGAACATTTTTGACTCGCTCAGCAATATGGACTATGACCCGGAACTTTTCGGTAAAGCACTGCCCTGCCTGATCGCCATCGGCTGCGCCTTGCCCCCGGATTACAGTCTGTCCAAAAACACGGACGAGGATTACTATGGCCGCCAGATGGGCGCCCCGGATCAGCCGCAGTACATGCCCAATCCCATCGACACCAACAACGTGCACCTGGACAACGACCTCAACTCACTGGTCCAGAAGTTCAGTGAGCACTACCATGATGCCTGGGCCAGTCGTCGCTTGGAAGGTAGCTGGACCTACGGCGAAATACGATCCGATAATGATCGCAAACATCCACGCCTGAAGCCTTACAATATGCTCAGTGAATACGTACGTAGACCACTAAATTGGTCGCTTGCAAAAAATATATATTTTTAATCTATCATCACTAACCATTTATTCTATTTTCATTATTTAGCATTCACTAATCCCTATAATTTGTTTAACCATTTCTAATCAATGATTTTTTGTTATTCATTCTTAACATAGAATGTTTGATAACAACTTTTTAGGTTAATTTGGTGTCACAGAATTTCGTAAGCAATTTCAGTATAAATAATATTTCTAAAAAAAAATATTTTGTTTAAATATTAATTTATTATAAAATTCTGGTAAAGAATCAACATTTAATTAAACATTTGTTAAAAACAAATGATACAAAATTTAAGTAAATTTGGGTTTGTATAAATGTATAAGTTTGTATAATGCGGTTTTATTTAATTTCAAGATTTAAATCGATTTTCGTGGCACTAAACTTAAAATTTATTAATTTCTTTTAAATCATAACAGAGGCTGTTAATTTGTAATTATTCCCGTTACTCGTAGAGTAAAAGGGTATATTGTATTCTTGCAAAAGTATGTAACAGGTAGAAGGAAGCGTTTCCGACCCTATAAAGTATATATTTTCTTGTTCAGGATCACTAGCCGAGTCGATCTAGCCATGTCCGTCTGTCCGTCTGTCTGTCCGTATGAACGCTGAGATCTCGGAAACTATAAAAGCTAGAAGATTGGCATTTTGCATGTAGATTTTAGGAGTTCCTACGCAGCGCAAGTTTGTTTCAAAATGGTGCCACGCCCCCTCTGACGCCCACAAGCCACAAGCTGTGGCCACAGTTTTGATGCTATTATGAAAATTTTAATTGATATGTATTTGTTTCGTCAATACCTATCGATTGGCCTAATAAAAGTTTGCCACGCCCACTCTAACGCCCAAAAACTCATTAAACGCTTAAGCCTGGCTAGCGCCTACATTTCCGCCTTTCATGGCCCGTGGCAATACAATAGCGCCATCTAACGGATGACTTTGGAATAGCTGGCCAAGGTGGTCAACAGAGTCAACGTTAATTCTCGATAAGGATTTCTATTAAAGGAAATTGCGATGGTTTTCATTTGTCACAATTCACATTATGTTAATGCAAAATCTAAAGTTGTTTAGCTGAGTAACGGGTATCTAATAGTCGAGGCACTCGACTATAGCGTTCTCTCTTGTTTTTAATTAATATTTATAAATTAATTCACCAGATAATTTGATTCACATCGAAAGTAATACTGGATAACTGGAACTTTTCGGATAGAAAATAAACTCATCCTTTTAATTTTATTGACAGGAACGCGAGCGTTACCGGGATCCGGTGAGGGAGTGCTTAAAGGGTCTGCTAGCCATCGGTTGGACCGTGGAGCACTCCGAGGTGGAGGTGCCGCTCAATCATCGCGGATCGACGCGTCGGCAGTCCAAGCCCCAGATTGTATGTAGCACTCAAGAGTAGTTAGCTAACCTTGTTAAAACCCCCTCTAACAAACTTTCCAAATTATTTATCTATTTCCGAATTGGCTTTTATGTCTTTATGCCCATGCCCCTCTCTGCCGCTCCCTAACATGATAGCACGAATTCCAGAACGAGGGCAGCCCGTTCAACTACAATCCACACCCGGTGGACATGAGCAACCTGACCCTAAGCAGGGAGATGCAGAACATGGCCGAGCGTCTTGCGGAGAACTCCCACGACATCTGGGCCAAGAAAAAGAACGAGGAGCTGAACGGCTGCGGTGGCGTTATCCACCCACAACTGGTGCCGTACGACCTCCTGACCGACAAAGAAAAGAAAAAGGATCGCGAGCGCTCGCAAGAGTTCCTCAAGTACATGCAGTATCAGGGGTACAAGCTACACAAGTGAGTAATGGAAAAAGACTAAGAATGTCCTCATTACACATCCATCGTATTTTTAGGCCGTCAAAGGGGGGAGCCGTTGAAGAAGGTGGCGCCACACAGGCTGCCGTTGAGCTGCGTTTCTCCTATTCCCTGCTGGAGAAGCTCATCCAGTATTTGGACAGAGCCACCATTAACATGAAGCTGCTGAAGCCATCTACCACGTTTAGTCGTCGCTCATCCTTCAAGACGGCAACCCGGGATATTAAGTTCTTTTCGAAGGTGGTGCTGCCGCTGATGGAAAAGTACTTCTCCACGCACCGCAACTACTTCATCGCCATTGCCACGGCAACGAATAATATTGGAGCAGCATCTCTAAAGGAGAAGGAAATGGTGGCCTCGATCTTCTGTAAACTAGCCGCCTTGCTGCGCAACCGACTGAGTGCCTTCGGACCGGATGTACGCATCACTGTGCGGTGCCTCCAGGTATTGGTCAAGGGCATCGATGCTCGCACCCTGACCAAGAACTGTCCCGAGTTCATTCGCACCTCCATGCTGACCTTCTTCAACCAGACATCCGATGACTTGGGTAACACGATCCTAAACTTGCAGGATGGCAAGTACAGTCACCTCAGAGGCACCCACCTGAAGACGTCCACATCGTTGGGTTATGTCAACCAGGTGGTATTACCCGTTTTAACGGCCATGTTTGATCACCTGGCAGCCTGCGATTACGGCAGCGATTTGCTTCTCGATGAGATTCAGGTGGCCTCTTATAAGATTCTGGCTGCCCTTTATCACTTGGGCACAGATGGCACATTGACGCATGATCGGAAGTATCTAAAAACGGAGATTGAAAGGCATAGACCAGCTCTGGGATCCTGTCTGGGCGCGTACAGCTCCTGTTTCCCGGTGGCATATTTGGAGCCACATCTGAATAAACACAACCAATACTCGCTGCTCAACCGCATTGCGGATCACTCGCTGGAGGCGCAGGACATTATGGTTAAGATGGAGAGCTGTATGCCAAATCTGGAAACAATTCTGGCCGAGGTGGACCAGTTCGTGGAGTCGGACAAGACATACAACGATGCGCCGCACATCATTGATGTGATCCTGCCGCTGCTTTGCTCCTACCTGCCCTTCTGGTGGTCCCAGGGCCCGGATAATGTGAGTCCCACCAGTGGCAACCACGTGACCATGGTGACCGCCGACCACATGAATCCGCTGCTGCGAAACGTGCTCAAGATGATCAAGAAGAATATCGGCAACGATAATGCCCCCTGGATGACCCGGATTGCCGCATATACCCAGCAGATCATCATCAATACGTCGGAGGAGCTGCTCAAGGATCCGTTCCTACCGCTGGCGGAGCGGGTGAAGAAGCGCACGGAGAACATGCTGCACAAGGAGGACAGCATGAGAGGGTTCATCAAGTCAGCCACGGACGACACTTCGCAGGTCGAAACGCAGCTGCAAGAGGACTGGAATCTTCTAGTGCGGGATATTTACTCGTTTTATCCGCTGCTGATCAAGTATGTGGACCTGCAGCGCAACCACTGGCTGAAGGACAACATCCCGGAAGCCGAGGAGTTGTACAACCATGTGGCGGAGATCTTTAACATTTGGTCCAAGAGCCAGTACTTCCTCAAAGAGGAGCAGAATTTTATCTCAGCAAATGAGATCGATAATATGGCTCTGATCATGCCAACGGCCACGAGGAGGTCGGCCATCTCCGAAGGTGCTCCTGCCGTTGGTGGCAAGGTCAAGAAGAAGAAGAAGAACCGGGACAAGAAACGCGATAAGGATAAGGAGGTGCAGGCTAGTTTGATGGTGGCTTGCCTCAAGCGACTACTGCCCGTGGGATTGAATCTGTTTGCAGGACGAGAGCAGGAGCTGGTGCAGCATTGCAAGGATCGGTATTTGAAGAAGATGACCGAGTACGATGTGATCGAGTTTGCCCGCAACCAGTTGACTCTGCCCGACAAGTTGGATCCCTCCGACGAGATGTCCTGGCAGCACTACCTCTACTCGAAGCTGGGTAAGACGGAGGAGCCGGTGGACGAACAGGCGCTGGAGAAGGCCAATGTGAACTCCAACGAGAAGGGCAAGGACAAGACCACGGAGACAGTGGACCGCATCGTGGCCATGGCCAAGGTTCTGTTTGGCCTGCACATGGTAAGTGCCGGTTCAACTCTGCCCAGCCGGATGTATCCAAATCTCTATATAGCTCTGTCAAAATTTCAATATGCACAACTCTGATGCCATCAGTTCGAGTAACTCATCTCTATTGAACAATTTTCTGCGACACCTATAATCTTTCAACTTTAATCTGTTAATCACTCGATCTTTCTTTTCCTCTCGAACCATCAACAACATGATCAACACCAACATCGACATGCACCCACATCGCCAACTCTTCATCCACCCCAACAATTGTTGACTGAAATGCTGAACGTCCCGTGAACGAAACATTTACAGATCGACCATCCACAACAGCAGAGCAAGAATGTCTACAGGAGCGTTGTGTCGATTCAAAGGAAGCGTGCCGTAATCGCATGCTTCCGTCAGACATCGCTACATTCTCTACCCAGGTTATTACCGAATTCCGATTGATTAGCTCTGTGAGAACTTACTAACAGTACTAGCGTGCTATGAGTTTATCTGTCCTAATACCCATCTTTTCATCATCAATGGCATCAATCTAATCCCTAATTTTTTGAAACTGAATCCCCACTAATAGCTAATGCACTAATGTGAACGCCGTGTTCTAAACGCCATTTGTATTATTGTATATTTTTATGGACTTGCCGCACGCTTGCTTGCCACTTGCAAATCCGAATTCGAATCCGAATCCTTTAGGCAGCCAGCTCCAAGAACAGAACCAAACGCTGGAGTTCAAAGATATCGGTGGCGCGTCGCCAGGCAGTCATTTCAAGCTTACGCGCCAAGCATCTTTATCGCATGAGCAGGTGGTACTCGTACTCATAGTCGCATCGATTGGTTCATCGTGTCCTAATTTTCTTTAATATCCCACTCAAGGATCAGCATCTGTTCCTATTTCTGTCTTTTTTTATATCTAATTTGATTAACCAAAGGCATGCCAATCTGTTTGATTAAACTTTGTAGTAAATTGTACCTATTTTAAAACTAATTGATATACCCAATCCCTTCTAGACATCGGGCCTGCAACATCTTTGCCCGCTCCTACTACGAGCAATGGCTCCAAGAGGAGAACGTGGGCCAAGAGGTGATGGTCGAGGATCTGACGCAGACGTTCGAGGACTCGGAGAAGTCGAAGAAGGAGGGTGAGGAGACGGACAGCAAGCCGGATCCGCTTACCCAGCTGGTTACCACCTTCTGTCGCGGCGCCATGACGGAGCGCAGCGGAGCCCTCCAGGAGGATCTGCTCTACATGTCCTATGCCCAAATCGCGGCGAAATCCACGGGCAAGGAGGAGGAGGAAGGTGGCGACGAGGAGGGCGGTGAGGGAGGCGAAGAGGGCGAAGGCACCAGCATTCATGTAAGTCAATCGCAACAAATTTAAACCCACTAACACCAGTTAATATCCCAAAACCCGATATGTCTGACTCAGTGTCGGATGAGGCAATTAATGGTAACTATTTAATCAGCTGAGATTACTAATACACCGCTTTATTTTTGCACCCTTGCAGGGACTACTATCATTTAAGCCCCAAACACAGCTTTAAAGCCCTATATCCTATCCTGAATCATCCAGGTTATAACCAATTGTTATTCCCTTCACAGGAACAAGAGATGGAGAAGCAGAAACTGCTCTTCCATCAGGCACGTCTCTCCAATCGTGGCGTTGCCGAAATGGTGCTGTTGCACATTTCCGCCTCCAAAGGTATACCTTCGGAGATGGTAATGACGACACTCAATCTCGGCATCGCCATTTTGCGTGGCGGCAACATCGACATCCAAATGGGCATGCTCAACCACCTGAAGGAGAAAAAGGACGTCGGATTTTTTACCTCGATCGCCGGACTGATGAACTCCTGCAGTGTACTAGACCTGGACGCCTTCGAGCGCAACACCAAAGCAGAGGGTAAGTCCATGCGCCCCGTTATCCCGCCCGCCAATCTCCTCCAGCTTTCAGTTGCCGTGCCCGTTAACTTTGGTTCGCATTCTTCTAAGTTTGATTACTTTATTGATTTGTGTCTACTTCCTTCCAACTGATTACCCAACCACCCAACACCACCATGCCTCGCATGCCACTACCTCCAACCAACCCACAAATCCCGTGTACGTGATTCCCGCTATCGTTGTTCCAATCCACCCAAAATTGCCACACGAACAAAGAGTATATTCCGAGTGCGGGTGCAGGTCTTGGTGTAGGTTCCGAGGGCGCCGCTGGCGAGAAGAACATGCACGACGCGGAGTTCACCTGTGCGCTGTTCCGGTTCATCCAGCTCACCTGTGAGGGCCACAATTTGGGTGAGTTGAATGCTGTGTGTTGAGAAAATTCATCCCCAACCCAATCCTTTACAGAATGGCAAAACTATTTGAGGACCCAAGCCGGCAACACCACCACCGTAAACGTTGTCATCTGCACTGTGGATTACCTGCTGCGTCTGCAGGAGTCCATCATGGACTTTTATTGGCATTATTCCAGCAAGGAGATCATTGATCCCGCCGGCAAGGCCAATTTCTTCAAAGCCATCGAAGTGGCAAGCCAAGTGTTTAACACCCTAACTGAGGTCATCCAGGGTCCTTGTACCCTCAATCAGCAGGCATTGGCCCACTCGAGGTTGTGGGATGCTGTAGGTGGCTTCCTCTTCCTGTTCTCTCACATGCAGGATAAGCTGTCCAAGCACTCCAGCCAGGTGGATCTGCTTAAGGAGCTGCTGAATTTGCAAAAGGACATGATCACTATGATGCTGTCTATGCTGGAAGGAAATGTTGTTAATGGTAAGGGGATTTGGTTGGCAACTTAGAAAAACTAACGATATTCTCCTTTTCACCAGGCACCATTGGCAAACAGATGGTGGACACGCTGGTGGAGTCCGCCAGCAACGTGGAACTGATTCTCAAGTACTTCGACATGTTCCTTAAATTGGCTGATCTCATCGAATCGCCAAGTTTTCACGAGGTTGACATGAAGAACGAGGGTTGGGTGACACCCAAAGACTTTAGAGAAAAAATGGAGCAGTCCAAGAACTACACTCTGTAAGTACACTTAAAGACTTCCCCTATTTCTAGAGAAATTATAATGCCGAATTTTACAGGGAAGAAATGGATTTCCTTTTGGCCTGTTGCGAGCGCAACCACGAGGGCAAGATCGACTACCGGGCCTTCGTGGAGCACTTCCATGAACCATCAAAGGAGATCGGTTTCAACCTGGCCGTTCTGCTGACCAACCTCAGCGAACACATGCCAAACGAACCGCGCCTGGCGCGCTTTTTGGAGACCGCCGGCTCGGTGCTGAACTACTTCGAACCCTTCCTGGGTCGCATCGAGATCCTGGGCAGCTCCAAGCGCATCGAGCGAGTGTACTTTGAAATTAAGGACTCAAACATCGAGCAGTGGGAAAAGCCGCAGATCCGCGAATCCAAGCGTGCCTTCTTCTATTCGATCGTTACTGAGGGTGGTGACAAGGAGAAACTGGAGGCCTTTGTAAACTTCTGCGAGGATGCAATCTTTGAAATGACCCATGCCTCGGGCCTAATGGCCACCGATGACGGTGGTGGCAATGTGAAACGGGATACGGCCTATAGTTCCTACATGAGCGAGGAGGAGGAGGAGCGAGCAGCACGAGATCCCATCCGGCGCACAATTACCGCCGTCAAGGAAGGACTTAAGTTCGGGGTGCATATGCTCAGTCCGGCGAACATTAAGCACCAGATCGGCGTAATGCAAACCAAATCCATCCCCGAACTCATTGTAGGCTTTTTCAAGATCATTTTCTATATATTTTACTACACCGGATATGCGCACTTCTGTGTGGTACGTTACATTTTTGGAATCCTGCTGAACCTGATGCGAGGACCTGCCCCGGAGCAGGAGGAGGAACCGGTGGTGGAGGAGGAGACGTTCGGAAGAGCACTGCCCCCGCTGCCGCTGGAGGAACCTCCGGGAACGGTGCAAGCTTTTGGCCTGGACATCAACAAGGAGGATAACGGCATGTACAAGGTGGTGGTGCACGAATCCCCTGCCAATTCGTCGATGGAGGAGGGCGGAGAGTCCAGTCCTGAAGATGGCACAGCCGCCAGTGGCGAATTGGTCGAGGGCGAGCCGCACCAGGAGCCCATATCTATTGTGGATCTGCTGGGCGGAGAGGCCGCAAAGAAGGCGGCTCAGGAACGACAGGAGGCACAAAAAGCACAGGAGGCGGCCATGGCCTCCATCGAGGCGGAAGCTAAGAAATCATCCTCTGCACCGCAGGAAACGCCCGCCGTTCACCAAATCGATTTCTCGCAATACACCCATCGTGCCGTCAGCTTCCTGGCCAGGAACTTCTACAACCTTAAGTATGTGGCTCTGGTGCTGGCCTTCAGTATCAACTTTATGCTGCTCTTCTACAAGGTCACCTCATTTACCGAGGAGTCGGACAGTTCCGGAGAAGAGGAGCTCATCCTGGGCTCTGGCTCGGGAGCAGGTGCGGACATCACGGGCTCTGGATTTGGCGGATCAGGTGATGGAGGATCGGGCGATGGCGAAGTTGAGGACGAAATACCCGAACTGGTGCACGTGGACGAGGACTTCTTTTACATGGAGCACGTGCTGCGTATTGCGGCATGTCTGCACTCGCTCGTCTCCTTGGCCATGCTGATTGCCTACTACCATCTCAAAGTCCCGCTGGCCATCTTCAAGCGGGAGAAGGAAATTGCTCGCCGTCTCGAGTTCGAGGGATTGTTCATTGCGGAGCAGCCGGAAGATGATGACTTCAAGTCACACTGGGACAAACTAGTGATCTCGGCCAAGAGTTTCCCGGTGAACTACTGGGACAAATTCGTCAAAAAGAAGGTTCGCCAAAAGTACAGCGAGACATACGACTTCGATTCCATCTCCAATTTGCTGGGCATGGAGAAAAGCACCTTTGCGGCACAGGAAAGCGAGGAGACAGGCATCTTCAAGTACATCATGTCCATCGACTGGCGTTACCAGGTTTGGAAAGCGGGTGTGACCTTCACAGACAACGCCTTTCTCTACTCCCTGTGGTACTTTAGCTTCTCGGTTATGGGCAACTTCAACAACTTCTTCTTTGCTGCCCATCTGCTTGATGTAGCCGTGGGATTCAAGACGCTGCGCACCATCCTGCAGTCCGTAACCCACAACGGCAAGCAACTGGTCCTGACTGTGATGCTGCTGACTATTATCGTGTATATCTACACAGTGATTGCGTTCAACTTCTTCAGGAAGTTCTACATCCAGGAGGAGGACGAGGAGGTGGACAAGAAGTGCCACGACATGCTTACCTGTTTCGTGTTCCACCTGTACAAGGGTGTGAGAGCGGGCGGTGGCATTGGCGACGAGATCGGCGATCCGGACGGAGACGACTACGAGGTCTACCGCATCATCTTTGACATTACGTTCTTCTTCTTCGTCATTATTATCCTGCTGGCCATTATCCAGGGTCTGATTATCGACGCCTTTGGAGAGCTGCGTGACCAGCTGGAGTCGGTGAAGGACAACATGGAGTCCAACTGCTTCATCTGCGGGATGGGCAAGGACTTCTTCGATATAGTGCCGCACGGCTTTGACACGCACGTCCAGAAGGAGCACAACCTGGCCAACTACATGTTCTTCCTGATGCATTTGATTAACAAGCCGGACACGGAGTACACCGGCCAGGAGACGTACGTGTGGAATATGTACCAGCAGCGCAGCTGGGACTTCTTTCCGGTTGGTGACTGCTTCCGCAAACAGTACGAGGATGAGCTATCCGGCGGAGGCGGCGGTGGTTAATCGCCGGTCCGCTCTCATATGATTTCTGGGCACAATAACAATGGACGGTCCAAGGAATCTCGGGATCCACTTTTGTATCGGTACTTTGACAACATCTGGAATTTTTACCTAGTCAACTTTAGCAATGTATTTTAAGCAATATCCTACACAATCGTTTTTCTGTACGTAGGAGGACGACCTGTTTCCAAAACGATATATTGATGACGATTCTAGCACGTATAACAACAAATGTTCTTAACTCATTTTAAAATAAATCTATTCATTTTGAACGAACATTGTATGTGGCGTGACATTTTATTTAGTCCCGTGTATGGACAACAAGAATTAAAACCCTTTCGAATTAACATCAATTTATTTAGTAAGTATTGAGATTTTCTTTACTTGCAATAAGCCACATGACTATAACTATTTACAAAAAGAGCGCAAAAGGTTGTGTATCTGTTCTTTTCAACGATGTAAAAACAGTCAATATCTTACATATTAATTCATTGGTATATCGAATTTGATGAATATTTGTCAAATATATTTCTAGACATTTATTAATTTTTTTATTTATTTTCCATTTGCTGTTGTAAAAACTATTACTTATTTGTGTCCTTATTTAAATATATAAAATGAAACATTAAAATTCTGTTCTGTTTTCGACGATATTATCAATTAAAGCTAATACAGAGTTAGTTATTTGTATAGTATTTTATTACATCAACAAGAACTCATTTATTCTCCAAACATTCATATTTTTTGAGCTTTTTAGTTAAACGGAATTAACTAATTTTTAACTATTAACGAATCAACATAATTTCAACGCTCAACAATAACAAAAACAGTTCAATTAAGGCAACTGATCACTTAATTTATAATCGTGTACACTTAACATACGAGTCGTACCTTACAAAAAATCACAGATGAATGTGGACAAACGTAACGTATGAAAATTTAATAGGATTACAATAGAGACTTGTAATTTTCTTAATCTAAAAGTGTGCGGTTCGTGTAAATTTGAGTGTATATCCAAATACATCTACATCTGCTGCATATAATGTATATAAAGCTTTCACAACTATAGCCCCAGTTGATGGGGCCATTCGATAAAAATAAATATATGCGCGCTGCTCCGGGGCTGGGGCGATTGACTAGCGGAAGTTGTACAGCTGAAAGTAGTACAGAATCAGGACAATGAAGATGGCGGCGAAATATCAGTAATCGAGTCGCTTCTTTAGGCGAAAAAATTCGGCGTTGTCTATGCTTGTCAGATTGTCCATATTGAGGTTACGCAACGTCCTCACACCGGACAGCCGCTCCTCCAGGTCGGAGTACATGCTGCGGCAACGGTAGATGGACAGCGTCTGCAGACAGTTACAGTTGTTGATGATGGCGTCCAGTGTGTGCTCCGTCAACTGGCTGCAGCCGCTGATATGCAAGGACCGCAGGCGGGGCAACTTAGCAGTTACCACCTGGATGGTCTTGTCCGTTATGTTGTAGCAATCGGACAGGTCGAGCTCCTCAATTGAGGGACAACTGCTGACCATTGACTCCATGCCCAACAGCGAAATCTGCTGACAGCTGGAGAGCATCAGTCGCCGTAGCTCAATGTGCTTCAGGCCATATTTCAAGGAAACATCGCTGATCTTGTTACAGCCGCGCAGATTTAGCGACCGCAATCCCCGCAACTGCTGTATGTTGTGACCCTCGAAGTCATCTTCGCGTATCAGGTTCATTTCGTAGGCGGCCAGCATAGCCTGCTTTCGTCTGGCATCCCGCACAATCTCATCCTCGGCCTTGCTTCTCAGCGATATCTTTATGGACTGCAGGGATCCTGCCAGACTGTCCCGTTCTGCCTGCGTGTTGCAGAACGGCGGGTAGAAGTTGTCCATCGAGGACACCTGCGACCCCGACTGCTTACGACTCAGCTCCAGCTTAGATATGTTTATCCCTGTGAGAGCTGCGTCTGTTAGCTAAATGGGATTGCAAAAGATTTATTTGAGTCATTTTACAAAAATTGCATTCTCCGACCTACCCTATTGCAGTGCTCCAGGGAGAGTTCGCGCAGCCAACGCAGCTGGCCAATGACCGACTGGATAGCCTCATCGGTGGCCCCATTGACGCAGTGATTCAGGTGCAGCGAGCGCAGGCAGCGCAGATTACTGGCAATGGCCTTGATGCACTCCTCGCAGATTTGCAGATACGACACGTTCAGCTCCTCCATTACATGGTTCTCCTCGCTGGCCACGCCCTCGATGATGCCGCTGCTGGTCAAGCCGTCGCAGTTGGAGATGTCCAGGCTTTTGAGACGCTTTAGCTTGACCAGGTGGATGGCGCCAACGTTCGTGATACTCAGGCAGCCATTGACCTTCAAGTGCTCCAGTTGCGGATTAGTTTGCACGAGGGCGGCCAGATTATCATCATTCACACACATCGTGGCCGACAAATCCAGGGCACTTAATTGGGGCTGGGTTGTCAAGAAGTTGCGGATTGTGGCGCAGTTAAGCTGCCTGCATCCGGCCAAATAAAGACACTGCAGCTGGAGATTAAGGTCGCAAAGGGCCAGCAAAGCCTGGCCAATCAGTGTGTTGCTAAAATCCAGGACGCGCAATGTGCGCCTTTGCAGGTTTAGAATGGTTAGGATAAACTTAAAGGTCAGCACAGATTCGCTGGGAAGAACGTGATCCGAAGAGCTGTTGGTGGGGTAAAATCTGCGATGGATGGCATTGTGAAAAGCTATGTGGCAGCCGGACATATTGATCGCCTCCAGACTGGGCATGAACGAGGTGAGTCGCATGAGTATGGCGTCGGTGAGGTACTGATTCTCGCACAACGTCAACTCCTTGATGCCTGCTAGGTTGCTGGCCAGGTCGTTCAGGTCGGGACAGGAGTTGTTGTAGGAGTCCAGAAAAGAGCCGGACATGAACAGCGGCAGGCAGCGCTTCAGTGACAGCGAGTGGAGGTGGGGAAGGACACCCAGCATTCCGTAGAACTGTTTATCATTAAGGTCCACATTGTCCAGAGCCAGAGAGTGGGCTGTCCTGCCCATGAACCGCATCAGCTCCTTCACCTGGCCAAGCGTCACGTCCTCGAACATAAAATGCCGGAAGCGGCGCTCGCAGCGCATAAGATCCACCCCCGGGCTCAGTTGATCCGATAGCACCACCTTTGAGAAGCAGACGCGCGTGCGCATGTTGAACTCTGTCTGATCCAGTGCTGCATGCCATCTCTGGCAGGTGGATCCTGCCGCCTGGAGATCCGAGTAGCCCAGGTAGCTAAAAATCTTCAAAACAATCTGGGCGAAACAGGAAAAAACACAATCAGCTGACTGTCTAACAGGTATATGGTACGTATACATAGATACGCATGAAATGATGGATTGGTCACGGGACCATGGATATGATTTACTCACCTCCAGCGGCAGGTCGTCGTACCTGCGCGAGCCGTACTCCAAACCAGACATTATTATATTGCTCTCGGATGCGAAATTTGCAATTTTAGTCCAACCAACTAGCAGCTCCCACCGCTCACACACAGCGCCCACAAACTACCCCGAAACTAACTTGGTACCTGTTCTAGGTACAGTATGACCGTTCATCGTCCCTTTCCCAACATTCCTAGAAAATACCAATTACAAAATTTAATTTTACTGGAAGCCCTTTATTTTCAAACCCTTGCAGAGAGTATTCTAATTTTAGTCAAAAATATGCAACGCACAGAGGCTCCGACCCTACAAAGTATACATAATATTGATCAGTTTCTCTAGGAAAGTCCATCTCAGTTCTAAAGCTATTTTCTATTTCACGTAGAATATAATTCGAAACGGCCCGAATCGGTCAACTACTTAGCTCCTATAGGAACAATCGGGGGAAAAATAAAAATAAAAATATAGCTTCGTTATTCTCAGAGATAAAGTAATTTTTCAGGATTGCAAAAGTACGGTTTCAAGTTTTTAAAAATCTGGCGACTAATTAAAATAGCTGTCATAAGAAATTTAAAAAAAATGTTTGTAAACATGTACAAATATTCTTCGAGATATTTTTACAATTATATGCATACAGTTTACATTTTATAAAACTATACCAATTTATCTTATAGCTTCTAAAGACAAGAACGAAGATAATAGGAAAGTCGACTTAGCTTTGTTGTTTTATATTTTATTCGGTTTTTAGTTAAGAATTTACAATTTTACCAAAACCAGTCATTTATTTTATATAGCTGCAATAGATACAATCGTTATAGCCGGCTCCCCAGTTCACGCGCAGGAAGTTATTTCAATTTGACACTGACTTCATTAACTTTTCCTGTAAAACTGAATTTCCTACTTTGATACCTTTGCAGAGGTATTATTTCCTAAAATTAAACGATATTGAACGAACAAATATATTCCGCCAGAAAATAAGGTATTTGGACTTTAGACTCCCGAAGAAAAGATTACTTAAAATTTTGCGAAAAATAGAGTATAACATTAAACCACATACTCTTAAATTACTGTAGGATATATGTACTTCTTAATTTCAATCTTCAATAACAGTAAAGCTCATTTTATGGATAACCATACGTATTAATATATAATTCTTCTAATAGTAGTTATTCATTTTGTTGTGTTACGAGGATAGAAATCATATTTGTAATGCCCAGCTTAAAAACCGTTAAAAAGTATAGCCATAATCCTATTACTTTCGGTTAAAAATGAAAATACCGCAATTTAAAATACCAACTTTGTGGAAAAGCGAACTAGGGAATTAGCCTTTGTACTACATACAGTCACATTTTTAATGACATCAGATTGCTTTTTGCAAATAAGAATAGGATTTTTGCAAGGCTTAAAACAATAACTAGTTCGTCGCCCAAGGATACCGAACACCGCAATCGACGTGCCCACAGTAATGGCCGACCCCAAGTTCCAGAACCTGCCGGGAATAGTAAGTGGGAACTCCTCATCATAGCACTGACGTGCGAACTTTCGTTATTGGATATTTGCTTACCGTCCTACTTTTAGGCTTATGACCAGCCAGATGTATTTGAAACTGCCGATGAGTTGGAACCGGATACATCCGACTATTACGAGGAGGAGCCGGAGAATGAGGCAATTGAGCGACTACACATCTCGCCCAGTGTCGCCCATAAGCGATTTAGCGGCGCAACTCTCGAGGGAAGTGTGGATTTCACGGATCGCATTGGACGCCGGGTGTGCCGGGGATATGATGCCCGCGGATCCGGAGACTACGAGCTGGTAGGCCAGGGCGAGAAGGAGACGCCCGTGCAGAAGTGCCAGCGCCTGCAGATCGAGATGAACGAACTGTTGAACGAGGTGGCCGCCCTGCAGGTGGACCGCAAGATCGCCGATGAGGAGAAGCAGTCGTACGATGCGGTGGCCACGGTTATCAGCACGGCCCGAAAGGTTTTAGAGTCGCTAAAGCTGGAGCAAGTGCTGGGAAAGGAGCAAGCGCCCGGCAGCAAACAGGTAAAGGCGCTAATTAGCCAGGTGGAGGAGTTTAAGCAGTCGGGTGTTCTCACTGCCATACCCACGCCCAGCACCGATTTAGCGGCCACCGCACGAGTCGCCAGCCTGGAGCAACGCCTCTCTCAGCTGGAGAAGGTGGTGGGCGCCCAGCCGGACAAGCTGAGCCGCCTGACCGCCGCCACCAACACCACCAATGTGCTGGAGGCCGTGCGCCATCTCAGCACTAAGGCGGCGCTGCTGCAGCCGGACAAACTGGACACTATCGAGCAGCGCTTGACCTCGCTGGCCGGCAAGATGGACGCCATCGCCGAGAAGTCCAGTGGGAGTGCCCAGGACGCGAAGCGGGACCAGAAGATTACGGAACTCTACGACATTGCGAAGCGCACGGAGCCTGTGGTGGAAATACTGCCGCACGTCATCGAACGCATGCAAGCCCTCGAGTCGCTCCATAAATATGGTAAACTTTGTTAGTGACCCTTTTTTTGCGTGATTAATTGTTAAAATATCCTTTAGCAAACAACTTTGCCAAGATCATCGCTGAGATTGAGCAGAAGCAGGGCACCATTACCACCAGCTTGGTGAACAACAAGGAACTACTGCATTCGGTACAGGAGACGTTCGCTCAGAATCTGGAGACCATCAACATAAAGGTGGCCAAAGTGGAGCAGCGCGTCACGGCCATTTCCTCCGCTAAATGAGAGAATGCACAACATCCGTATTACATATAGCTAATATTTATGAGAAGTATAATAAACCAATAAACATTCGAGTCTTTTTTAAAAAGTAAATAGGTGTATTGAAAATTTTGTTTGAGTTGGAACTGAAAATGTAATTGAAAATAAACGATCTAATTTTTAATCCAGATATTCCGGATAATGGACAGAATATAAAATTATTATAGTACCCATAAATAATTATGATTTTATAATAATAATTTTAAAATGTATAGAATATTAAGACGTTTTATTATTAACAGTAATTTTCGAAAAAATATTTGGTTTTAGTATATTTATCCGTGTTAAGCCTAGTACTCAGATCGACAAACGAGTACGCTAGCGTAAAAACTTTAATCTTTCCAGTGTGACCAACATTTTGAGAGTTCATCAGATTTAAGCGATTGCTGACAAGCAGTTAAAATTCAAATATCGTATTTGCCGCTGTACAAAGAAATTAAAAAACAATACAATTTAAATTTAGCAGTTGTTTTTTTAGTTTACTGATAATTATTTGCTAATTTATAGTCCATAGCTACACTTTTATTATGTTTTTTCGTACATTTTTGACCTAAGAAATATTTTGCTCTGACAAGAGGCACCCCAGATAGTATTAATGTTATTTTGTCCTCACATGTAAACTCCTGCAATCGACTTTTGCGGTTTTTTTTGATTTTTTCCCTCCATTTTGTAATATGTTCAGTGAGAGGCGCACGTCAAAAGATTACATTTTGTAATCTTTTCGCTAGGGTTCACCCAAATTTCATTTCCGCAGACTGGCAACGCTATGCAATTTTCTGGTATTTTTGTCGTCGATCTGAGGACCGAGGTGAAGAAAAACGTTGACTGGCGTGCAGTTTTCGTCGATCTGAGTACTAGGCCTTAAATATTGTATCCATGCCGAATGGTATATTGCGTGGCTCAGACCGCGGTCACACTGGCCGTTCCTACGGTTCTTAAAAATATTAATATTTCCAGTTAAATTTAAGCATAAAACGTCTCGTTGCAGTGCAAGCGAGTGTAAATCCCATTCACAATTAAGTGTAAGTAGCTTTATAAGCATAATTTATTGTGATTATAGCACAGGAGTCTATATGGGTCCACAAATGCATCAGAGAAGCCAATGGGAAAAAAAGTGATGACGGGGCTTACTCCAATTGGACGTGACACAATTTCTATTAAATGGTACAACCCAAATAATATTTACATTTATTCGCTTTAATTACTCTTACAGCACGAGGGACGTTTGCAAGATGAAGATCAAGGAACTGCAAAAGACGGTGAACATCGCCTGGTCGCCGGCGCAGCAGCAGCAAATTCTCCTGGCCGCCGGCACCGCTGCCCAGCAATTCGATTCCAACGCGAATTCTACTCTGGAGTTGTACTCTCCAAACTTTAGCGATGCCACCTACGATCTGGAGCTTAGGGCCAGCGTGGCCAGCCAGTACAAGTAAGTTTTTAAAGGTCCATAAGATCTTAAAGGGTCGTCACTAAACCGGCAATTTATTCGCCAGGTTCCAAAAACTCATCTGGAGCCCCGTGGGACCACATCCCAGTGGCCTGATTGTGGGCGGCTGCGAGGCGGGTCAGATCAACATATACTCAGCTGACAAGCTGCTTGCCGGCAAGGAAGAGCCGCTCCTGAAGCGGCAGGACAAGCACACGGGCGCAGTCACCGGATTGGACTTTAATCCCTTCCAGAACAACCTGCTTGCCTCATGCGCGTCCGAGTCTGAAATTTTAATATGGGACCTTAACAACCCGGAAACCAGCATGAGCCCCGGCGCCAAGACACAGCCGCTAGAGGACGTAAAGAACGTGGCCTGGAACCGGCAGGTTCAGCACATCCTGGCCTCTGTGTTTAGCACACGCTGCGTAATCTGGGATCTGCGCAAGAGCCAACAGATCATCAAGCTCTCGGACTCCCAGTCTCGTGTGCGGTGGCACGCCATCGAGTGGCATCCAGAGGCGGCGACGCAGGTCTGGCTGGCCTCGGAGGACGATCAGGCGCCTGTGGTGCAGCTTTGGGATCTACGATATGCCACTGCTCCAGCGAAAACATACCAGATCCACGAGCGCGGAGTGCTGGGAATGTCATGGTGCCAGCAAGACAACGACCTGATGGTTTCGTGTGGCAAAGACAACCGAATTTACTGCTGGAATCCCAATACCAAGATCCCCGAGGGAGAAATCTTGTCTGAAGTAGCAACCACGGCTTCGTGGTACTCCGATGTGCAGTTCTGCCCGCGGAATCCAGCTTTGATTGCCAGCGCCAGTTTGGAGGGTGCTGTTTCTATCTACTCCCTGCATGGAGGCACCCATCACCTAGTGCAGACCGCCAACAAGATTGCCGACTCGTTTCCGGGCATGGATCAGTTCGCCCAGGAGCCGATCCCCCAGCAGGCCACGCAAGTGATCTACCACGACCTAGCACACGCTCCCAAGTGGATGAAGCGACCCTGTGGCGTTGCCTTTGGCGTATGTTGGTCTTCAAGTAGTTTCTAAACCTCTTTTATAACCCCCTTTTGCTATTTTCAGTTTGGTGGCAAGCTAGTGAGCTTCGATGGAACCTCAAAAACGGTGAAAGTCCAGCAGTTAACCACCGAATCTGCTTTAGTGGAGCGGGCCAATGCTTTGGAACGTTCTCTTGTCGATGCCAACTACTCGGAATACTGCAGGCAGAGGGCGGACGAGACATTGGATCAGCATGGGCGCTACATCTGGTATTTTATCAAAGCGAACTTTGAGCTGAATCCCAAGGAGGAAATGCTCAATCTCTTAGGTAGGTCAGATCTAAACGCATCAGTGGACATAAACTAACACTTCTTACTTTTTAAGGCTACAACAAAGACGACACTGATAGCAAGTTCAACAAGTTTATCAAGGAAACGGAGGGAAACTCGCAATCGGACGTGGATACGCTTACAACCCGCATCTCGACACTGACCCATGTAAGTACACGTACGAGGGCTCTTATCAGTTCCAAAAAAATCATCATTCCACGCACTATCAACATCGTATGCTCATCTTGCTCTGTATATTTCTATCCGATAACATACTCCGTGCCATTGCTGTAGAGCGACTCTTCGGAGGTTGAGTGCGATCAGAGTACAAATTATAGCACCGATAATTCGGTAAGATCCAAGATTCAAGACTCCTGATCGAAGTAAAAAATTATTAGCAGCTTTGGAAAACCGTTAGAAAGGTATATTTTAACTTATTTATTAATTTTCCATTAACAGCAGACGCAAGATAACAAGTTTGATGGAAATGCCATCGACTCACAAAATCAAAACGACTTTGCCGCTCCTCCGAGGCCGCAATTCAAGGTTCCCAGTGGAGATCGTAAGTAAAACTAGTAATAACAATGGAAAGCATTTAGAACATAAGCACTTATTTTGATTAAATGTACTTTCCAAAGTATATCGATTCAATAAATGATATCTTTTCTATTACAATTAGTAACAAATAATTAATCGTATTTTGCAGACTGTGATAGCTTGATTGCAGAAGCCATACTCACGGGCAATGTGGAGGCTGCCGTGGAGCTCTGCCTGGAGGCCCAGCGCATTCCGGAGGCCCTGATTATTGCCTCCACGGCTGGTATCGAGACTTTGACCCGCACGCAAACCCGCTACCTGCTACAGCAGAAGAGCGAGCTGTCGCACGTCATTTCCGCCTTGGTATCCCATGACTGGCTGGACTTTGTCAGCCGCTGCACCGTGGACTCGTGGAAGGAGGCTCTGGTGGCCGCCCTGAAGCACAGCGAGCGCAAGGTGGTTGACATCTGCGAGCGGTTGGGCGATCGATTGTTGAGTGAGTGCGCCTCGAGCGCGGAGTTCACACGAAACGCCATGCTCTGCTACATTTGCGCCGGCAGTATCGACAAGCTGGTGACCGCATGGTATCAGTTGAAGCGACTGGAGCAGCAAAATCCCGGTTACAAGCCGAACACCACAGAGCTGCAGGATTTGGCCGAGGTGGTGATGCTGATGTGCAAGTCCCTGGAACAGCAGGGCATATCCGTGGACCTAGCGGGACGGTTTGCCGGATTTCTGACTGAGTACGGTGGTCTTCTGGCCTCCCAGGGAGCGCTCACTGCAGCGCTGCAGTACATTACCACGCTGGGGGGCGGAGCCGCCAACGAGAACGCAATTCTGCAAAGCCTGCGAGATCGGATCAACAACGCTGTGAACCTGGACTACTCCCAGCCACAGGCACCGGTTGCTGGAGCTCCACTTGGCTACCAACAGCAGCGAGGTAGGGGATCGTTCTCGCAGCCGCAGCCATCGGTTCCCCAACCATACGGTCAACCAACAAATCAGTATGTCCAACCCAGCTGGCCTGCGCCAGTTCCTCCACTACAGACCACCTATCCAGGAGCCCAACAGCCGCAACCGCCTCCGCAGATATTCAATCCGCAGCCCATCAAGGCAGAGCCTTTGTCCCACCCACCCCGACCCCTAAGCAATGCCAGCTCCTCCGGTGGTCCTCCCCCGACAGGAGGAGCATCAGGCTCTGGTGGCTCAGGACTTTCTGGGCGGTCCAAATACGTGCTTGATCCCTCTGTGGCGGCTCCAACCAGTTCTTATGGCATGCCGTACAATCCCGTAGCCGCCCCCGTACCATCGGCAGTTCCCTTCAGTGGAGGAGTGGGAGGAGTGCCTGGACCCGCACCCCAACCGGCGAACGTGCCAACTTTTAATAGCAATGCTTTCAACACGAACCCCATTGCGTCTGCCCAACCATACAACCCATCGACATTCATGGCAGCTCCACAGAACCAATTTTTGCCCGGCGTCAATCCCATCGAGACGATGCCGCCACAAGCTGTGCCACCGGTCATCCAGAATGTACAACGCAATCCTACACCACCGCCAGGCTGGAATGATCCCCCTGCTTTGAAATCATCGCGGGCGGTAAGTGTTCGTAACGAATAACAATTGCAGTGATGTTTAAAATGTTTACTTTTCAGCCCAAGCCGAAGCCAGTTGTTGAATCTAGTGCTGCCATCTTCCATCCATTGTTCCCAGTCGATCCCAATCAAAACCAAAACGGCTACGTGGACCCCGCTCAATATCAGGTAATTTATGACTTTGTTAATTTAAATTGGGTTTGTTGAATAATGCACACCATTACTTCTAGAATGCACCACCCCCTGGAGGAGCACTTAATGCATACTACAACCCGACTGCTTTTAACAACAATCCCCAGCAGCAGCAGCAGCAATCCTACCTTCAGCCGCAGCAACAGCTTCAGCAATCGGGAATTCCGAATCAGGGAGGACCGCAGCATCAGAACTGGCAAGGGCAGCAGCAGCAGACGATTGGCTATACAGAGCAGCCAGCTCCGATCCAGCAGCAGCGTCAACCAGAGCCTCCAAAGGAGAAGCCCCCACTTCCCGAGGAGTACATCTACTTACAAACGGTGCTGGAGGAGCTTAAGAACCGCTGCCTGAGCGCAACAAATGACCCAGTGAGTAAAATTCTTATTCGAATTGGTAAGGATTTTTAGTAAACTATTTCGCTTAAGCGTAAATAACCTTACTAACTAAAAGACTGTGCTCACCCTCAAAAATCGAAAAAATATTAATTTCGGTGGACCGCTTTTTCTTATGAGTTATCAGGGAGTTTTATCGCGGAACGACCATGGTTCTGAATGTCTATGTTTGCTTCTGTCAGTCAGCAAAAACTAGTTCAAAGAATTGAATTGCTTGGTTTCTGAATTCTCATTCGCCTAATTGAAGACTGGTACAAGCATATATGTACATAAACATTTAAAACATTTTTCTAACACAATCTTAATAAAATTGAAAAACGTTTCTGATTTTATACAAACTAATTGCGAGCTTACTTGATTTGTTTACCAAAACAAGCAATGTTAAATTTCCATTAATAGTATGATCGAGAGTGGCATTTTTGGTGTAAATTCTTAAGAAATCGCGGTTCGTTAAGGTAATTATTTCCCGATTTTGGGGTTAAGCAACGTCTACTAGAGTATTACCCTAAAATTGTTATTGCTCTTCATTAATAGCGCACAAAACGTAAGTTTGTTGATGTGGTAAAGAGGCTTGAAAATCTTTACGATTGCCTGAGAGAGGGCAAGGTAAGTCTGCTTGCGGAAGAGTCAAATTATTTTTGCTAACATAACATTTTTATCTTCTAGCTTACTCCCACAACTGTGCAATATCTGAATCAAATAATACAGTACATTCAAATATCCGACTACGCCAATGCACTGGAAATCCACACACGCATTGCCTTCGGCACGGACTTTGCGCAATGTGCGGGTTTCATGCAGGGACTGAAGGTTCTCTTGCAATCCGCATCCGAGCTGCAGTTGGTCCTTCGCTAAAACATCGTTTCTGGCCGCGCCAAGCCAAGCTCACTAAACGTATATACTTATTGTGTCTTTAATATGAATGTCTATTGTGTTTTGTAAACAAAGTGTGGTTTCCTTTGTTAATGTAGGCTGCCAGAGTGTCAACGTTATTCCGTATATTGAAATATATTTCCACTTAAATCGCAAATAGACATATGCATAAATAACAAAAAAAAAATATTCTTTACTTTCACAACAGTTTCGGTTGGTTCCTAATGTTCTCCAAATCAAGTTGCATTTGAGGCGAGGAGGCCGCCGCTGCCGTTGGAGATCGTGGGCACACTTGCTCCAGTTGTTCCTCGGGCAGCAGGCGGTATTTCTTGAGATACTTGTATGAAGCATTTGAAATGTCGTTGGGACTCTGGGAGTGTGCGAGATTATCAATCTGGCGAAGGGGTTCCGGATTGGGGGACTTCGGCGACGAGCCTAGGCGCATCTCCTTCATGAGCTCGTCGACGGGCTGGCGCAAGTACTTCAATGCGAGCTCGTTCATCACCATGCTCTTCTCGGTGTTTGGCTTGGCCAGTTGAGGGATCCGTTTACTTTGGGGCGTATTAGCCCGATAGCCCGTAGATTGAGCCATGGGCGGAGTGGATCGTGGAGATTGAAACTGCGGAATCACTCGAGCTTGAGGCGAGGCTACTGGCTCCTCATCTTCTGCTATGTAATCTTGTATAATCGGAGATATTCGTCTGCCTGAAAAACCATGAATTTAAAGACAATGGGCTTTACATTATTGTTTTACACACCATTATTGGTAGTCAAAATATTACACTGAATAGCAGTTGATCTGCTGGCTTTCGAGATGGCTTCGGGTTTCGCCTGCTGTTGTTGCTCCAAAAGCACCAAGCAAAGATTCTTAAGCTGCTGCTGCTCCTGGCGCATGGACTCCATAAGAGAAACCAGTTCCGCCAGGTCAGTCTTATTGGCCAGGTTGCTGACGTCGATGTCCGAGTAAACCACTGAGGGCAGGGAATTACGCGGAGGAGTTGGGTTAAAGGAATCGGTTTGTGTACCAGCACAAATCGTTAGGACATCAGCGTTAGACGAGCTGGACAAGCGCCTGCCTTGATAAATCTGCTGCTTGGGTTCGGCATTATACCCTCCTGAATTGCTGGCGCCCATGTGATTTCCACTTGGTGGTGCATCGTTTGTGTAGTTGCGATCCCTAGTCGCCATAATGTACTCGTTGGAAGAGCAAGGACCACTGTTGTTTGGAGCAGTTCGTGGTCCCAATTCCGTGGCCAGGATGGGCGAGAAGTTGACCCGGGGAAGCATCTGCTTCTTCCAAGACGCAAAGGTGGGGGCAGCGCGAGATGATGGCTCTTGCTGAGGCTGCTGCTGCATCTGAATTTGCTGATCCTGCGGCGGCTGACCAAACAATATGGACACCTCAGGCACAGTGGGTCGTACTATTTCGTTGGTGTGCCCAATGGGCGCCGCTGCACTTGGCCTGGGCGCCGATCTTGGCAGCATGTCCTCCGTTTCAGGTACAAACATTTTGAATGTTTTGGTTTATTGTTAAATTAAATTCGAGCGGGAGAATCAGTCTGATTGGAGCTGGGTCGACTTAGGGATGAAACTAGGCCTGACGTAAAATGCAAAATAATCGATAACAGTTAAAAAAAAAGGTTTGGGTATTCCGCCAAACTATTGGATCCTTGAGTTTATGATTTCTTTTTTTTGACCGAAGTAGTGAGAGTGGACACATTAAACTAATAATTATTTAAATATTAAAACTATATCTCTGATCATTAATCTTAACGGATACAATATCATGATCAGCAAATATCAAATGTCCCTTAATCCGGGGGTTGTTGACTGGCAAATTATTTTTATATTGTATTATGCTGCTTGATAATGCATAAAGATAACAGAGGGTTTGAACATACGTACATATGTATAAAAAATAATCCACGTTTTTCCCGAATTTGAATCAGGATAACTTTAAAAGATTATGTAATCAATTAAAAGAATGGCAAGTCCTATAGTGCTCTTTTCCAAGATTAATTTTAGTATTGTACGTTAGTCTTAATTTGAAAAAAATAAAAAATAAAATAGACGTTTTTTATAAAATAGATTTATTTTTCTAGGCTTTCTTTAATCACTCTCAAAAAAAATACGCATGATTTTCCCGATTGCGCAGTTACTCACCGTGATTGGCAATAACGTTCATATAAGTAAATGTACATATGTATAATTTTTGTCGAAGTAGTCGTGTTAATCAGTAGTACTTAAACAGCTGCTTTTACTGTTTTGCTCGCATTCTACGAGGCAATTTATAGCTGACATCACCATAACGGGAACGAAATTAAAATTATTCAAAATGTGCATTTTCATCGATTGTTTATTAAGCCCCTTGATTCTTTGGCCAGCTATCATCGGCGTGTCTGTCTACCTCTTAAAGTAAGTTCCTTCAATAAATGAAATCTACGATGATGACGAATCCATGACTCCCACTTAAAATTCCGATTTGTTCTTGTTATAATTCTTGTTCGTAATTTAGGGAATACATGCAGGGCGGCAAGTTCTCAAAGGAGACTGATGAAACCGGAAAGGTGTTTATTGTCACGGGAGCCAACACCGGTATTGGCAAAGAGACTGCTCTGGAGATCGCCAGGAGAGGGGGAACAGTATACATGGCTTGCAGGGATATGAACCGATGTGATAGGGCCCGCAAGGAAATCATCAAAGAGACGAATAATCAGAATATATTCTCTCGGGAGCTGGACTTGAGCTCCCTGGAGTCCATTCGTCAATTTGTA
The DNA here is from genome assembly GCA_018153305.1 of Drosophila kurseongensis. Classification (NCBI taxonomy): domain Eukaryota; kingdom Metazoa; phylum Arthropoda; class Insecta; order Diptera; family Drosophilidae; genus Drosophila; species Drosophila kurseongensis. The sequence continues at coordinate 4,518,214 of JAECXX010000004.1, read as the reverse complement.
GCTGGGTGAGCTAACTAATTAAACCTTTTAAGGAATATCTGTTCAAAGCTTATTCCCAAACAAATTAGCTTCAAAAAAGAGCAGAACAAGCTACATGTTCTAGTCAACAATGCCGGTGTGATGCGCTGCCCCAAGATGTTAACCAAGGATGGTTTCGAAATGCAGTTGGGTGTTAACCACATTGGCCACTTCTTGCTTACCAATTTGCTGCTCGATTTGCTGAAGGTATGCTGGTATATACATATATTCATAAATCAAGATTACACATTAGAATATGGCAAATTTGGCAGAAATCGGCTCCCAGTCGAGTTGTCGTCGTGTCCAGTTTGGCTCATACCCGTGGTGCTATTAATGTGGCTGACTTGAACAGCGAGAAGTCCTACGATGAGGCCCTAGCCTACAGCCAAAGCAAGTTGGCCAACGTTCTATTTACCCGAGAATTGGCCAAGCGCTTAGACGGTAGTGGTGTCACAGTCAATTCCCTCCATCCTGGTGTTGTAGATACAGAGCTGGCGAGGAACTGGGCCTTCTTCCAGTCCAACTTGGTGAAGTAAGTGAAGGCTAATTGAAGAAGGAACTATGTTAGTAAATCTGTATACATTAGATATTTCATCAAGCCCATGATTTGGCCGCTTTTGAAGACGCCTAAAAGTGGAGCACAGACCTCCATTTATGCTGCCCTGGATCCGGAACTACAGACGGTCACTGGTTTGTACTTTAGCGACTGCAAGCCCAAGGCTGTAGCTGCTGCAGCCTTGGATGATGCGGTTGGAAAGTTCCTGTGGACTGAAAGTGAGAAGTGGACAGGTTTGAATGTACCAAAAGTGCTAGCAACCAAGGATACCGAAAATATATCCAAGGATGAGTCTCCTTCAGCCAAAAATGAATAATCGAAAGTCATAATTTAAAGACGATGTGAAGAAACCAAAGATCGAAGGTCAACCGGAAACTAAGCAATAGGAGAACACGAGTAATAAGTAAACGAAGACCAAGCAATGCTCTATACATAAAGTGTAAAATAACATAAAAATATTAATATATAATAGAAGATATAAAAAAGACCGAGCAGGGTTGGAACAAGCGGTTTATTCAATTGTAATACTAGCTGCTTTTTCACGAATATGTTGTTTTAATAAATACATATTTTCCTATTTTCGCTTTTAAAAAGCGTGCTTTATGATTCTGAAAAGATCGATTTATATTCCACATGACTTAATTTCCATTTTAGGTGGCCTTATGCTCCGTTGCACCCGCTGTGATGAACACCCTGGAGTGGAGCGCATGCGTGGTGGGCTCCTTCTTCTCGGACGCATTGGTTACGGTGTTGACGTACGTGTACTGCATGAAAAAGCCCAACACGACGTCCGTGCCAAAGGCCAGCTCCTCTGCCGGGGTGAACTGCAGCCGCACTAGAACCTTGTTGCCCTTGCGCCAGACAATGAACTTGGGCTCCTCGGTGGGCAGCTGCACATACTCGTCGAACTCCTTAGAATCATCGCGCTGGCTGAGCACAAACTCGCTCTCCAACGGCACGATATCTGCATTGGAGGCATCTATAACCTCACGCTTAACCTCCCGGGTTGAATTTTGACGCGACAGGGTGATGCCAACAGTCTTGAGAAGTGGGGACGAAGAAATCGGTTCTTCCTTTACAACACGAGTGGTCTCCGCTGATACTTGGGCATCCTCGGGGGGTGCTGCAACCAACAGGCGAATGGTCATGTCGTACATGGTCGGATTGGTCAGCTTTAGAAGGATTGCGTTGCTCTTGCCAGGCACCAGCGGTTGCTCGCACCGCACCATCACCACCTCAGGCACATGATAGCTGGCAAAGAGCTGGATGCGGTACTTAATTGAAGTGGGATGGTATTCCGGCTTGATCAGGTTGTGCTCGCACTGGCGGCAGCGCAGCGAACGCTTAATCCACAGCGAGCGCCGCTGCGGATATAAACTGCCCACGGCAGTAGGCTGATCCGCCGGCTGGCTGTGGCGCTGGGCGATGGTCGTGACATTGCGCAGGTTTAGCTGTTCCGTAAAGATGTTTGCCGGCAGTCCCTCCACCTCCGCAGTGGGCTCCGCCGGCGTGATGACGGCCTTGGCCTTGGGAACCTTGTCGTTCCAGCCGATCTGGCGTCGAATAAGCGATACCGTCAGCCCAGTACGATCCGTAAGGCTGGGGAACTTGTGCTGCTTGGGGGCCTTGCGCCGCATAAACTCCAGTTTCTCCTGCTTTTCCTGCAGCACCACCGCCTGGAAGTACTCGACCAAGGCGTTGAATCGCGTCTGGTACAGGCACTCGTTATCCGGCCAGGTGCCTGTGGCCACGCCCTGGTCGGGAATGCCCACGTCCCGGGTTGTCCATCGGCAGGACAGGCACGATAGATAGTACATCTTCTTAGTGGTTGGCACCGCTGAGGGTTTGCTGCTAGCCGGGACGGGAGGCGTGGCTTCGCCGGTGGAATCGCCATCTTTCGGTTCTTTGGCGTCCTTTGACTCTTCAGACTTGCGCACCACGGGAACCGTGGATGCTCTGGCGGACAGGGTGTGCTGGCAGCAGGGACAGTCGAAGCAGTTGGCGCAGCAGTTTTTTTTGTGTTTTGCCTCCGTGGATGGGATGTTCTCCAGGCAGTTGGAGCAAAAGTGCGATTCGATTTCATGCGTCACGCAGAAGCCACAGTGCAGCTTTGGACAGTGCCGGCAGAAAAAGAGCTTGTTGATCGGGTTCAGGATGCCGCAGGAGCACGCGTACTTAACGGGACTCGGTTGCATGAAGCTCATCTTGAACCACGAATAATTTTCTCCTAGCTTCTTTGTAAATTTGCAAATCTCTCCTCTTCTTCCACAAATGACGACAGCTGTTATATCGATACGTCGATGTTTCTAAATTTAGTCATCGACGCTTATACACAAATTCCACTGAGCTTTTTGACAGTGGTGACTCTATCAAACAATTTGCAAAATAATTATTTCTGATTTTAATTTATTTAATGCCCTAATTATTTCTGATTTTAATTTATTTAATGCCCTAAGACAATGGCTTAAAACAGAGGTGCTCAAATCCACCTTATGCCATAAATACAAATACAAACAAAAGGTTAGCAATGCAAACAGAAATATAATTTAGTACAAATAATGAAAATCACATGCAAACATGAATGAAAATTTTAAAAAATTTTCTATTACTTAGGAGCTTTATTGAAATTTCGTTTATAGATTAAATACATTTTTAAATGTTTATTTAACTGTATATAAATCAATTATGATCATAATACATCTTTTTTGCAAGGGGGATTACAAAAATATGTTTTTCTCTTTCACATTATTTATATTAAATGATCACATCATTTAAAAAGGTTTACTCTAGCTACATCAAGTATAAATAATAATAAATGCTATTCTGATTCCAATCAATCGCCTAAGTGTTCAATTAGCACCGAATTGCCAATTAAATAGACATTTTACGGTTGATCAAATTTTGTTCGGCACTTTTCATTAAAAGGTGGGAGCATTGTCAGGGAAAGCGTTTACCGCAAATCGAAATTGCAAAAAGTTCGATAATTTCAATTCTTTGCAGAATTTGTAGCACTTACTTTTGATTTCGGAGTAAGCTCGACTAAGAAGACTTATTCGTTTTGCAACTGTAAATTACAATCACGACTTGTGTGTCTCACTTTTTTTGTAAAAACCAATTTTAATACAAAATTCACGATTGTCATTTTTGTGGTCACTCACCATGCAACCGCAAAAATTATTATTTAGTTGAGAAATTATTTCATAAATTTGGGTATAACATATTTAGTAGGTTTGCGTATATGTATAAATATAATTTGGTCATATTTTTGGCCGCGTATAAAATAGGTTACAGTATAAGGTACTTTTTGGTGTGGGAGCCACGAGACTAATCCTACAACTAAGCCTATGCTAATCATCCTCAGTCTGTACTCTCAGTCCCGGCAGAAGGACCGGAAGGACTTCCTCTAGCCGAAGAAGTTGGGCACGAAGAGCTTCTTGCGCTTGGTCTTAGTCTGCCGGACGCGCACAATCGGGGTGAACTTGACGTTGTGTGGTAGGGCACCGCCTTCGGAGTTGGCATCTTCGCGGCGGGTGTAGCCAGCACTGGCGGCCACCGGAGCGATGTAGCCGTCGTCCACGTAGTAGTAGCCCGGGCTCAACTTCTTGAGCCGGTTATCCGTCAGGGGCTTCCCATAGCTCAGGGCATACGAGGAGCCGCTGTTGGTGTCATAGCGATCGGTGTCGTAGGTCTCGTAGCTATCCAGGTCATAGTAGGTGGGCTTGGCACTGGACTGGGACACCTTGCAGATGATGATGCTGACCAGCAGGCAGACCCACGAGTACAATTGCTGAGGGGAGAAAGGCTGGGTGAGCTAGATTGCCTCGGTGATCTCTCTTAAGCAGTGCTTACCTTAAGATCCATTGTGTTTTTCGGTATAAGCTAGTTATTATCTGTAAATTCCCGTGTAGGCAGTTGGGTATTATCCTTTGATTTCCGTCTGGTTGCTCTGATTGCTCTGAACGTCTGGTGAGTTCTGTGTGCTTTGATGTGAAGAACCCTTCCTTTATATACGCACCGGCAGCCATATTCGCACCCAAATGTGAAAATTTGCTTTCGGGCAGAGACGATGCTCTGGCTGTGACGCAAGTCCGGAGGAAACGCAGCGACATTTTCGACGATCTTCGGTTGACGTCGGGGTTTTTGCGCATGCGCGGACGCTGTGACAACGATTTTGTCTTATCTCTATGGGATTCGGTGGGACGAAAGGCTCTAATTGCCGGGTGCACCGTTTCGGTTAGCGTCGAGCCAGTTTGTTTCGGAAAAGTTTTTACAATGCGGAAAGTTACGCTCCCCCAGAATTCCCCCATTGTCTGAGACTATTTTGTTTTGATTCGGATTAATAATAAATATTAATTTTGTTTTAGGCGCTCTGACGTCGGGCAGTGAACGGTAGAAAGTAATTAGGGGCTTTCGGATCTCGGTTTGAAAGGTTTGCGGTGCACACGGCGCATGAGTAATATGTGTACCAGGCGCTGTGGTCGCCGGGTGGTAATTTTTGTGTGGTCACACGCTAAGTCTAAATCCAGACCCCGAATGTCGTTGTAACAAAATTCGGCGTTTTTATTATAAATCAGCATAGATACGCAAATAAGAAGGCGTCTAAAAATACTACTCAGACTTTATAAATATCCAACCGCAATGGTTCATGCGACGGTTAATTAATTCGTCGTGAAAATGTTGCCGGCTGACTCAGGAAGTGATAAATACCGTGATTTTCTAGTAAAACATGAACGGCTTTCGGGAGCAATAAAATGATTAACAAACACACTCGACCTGGCTGCGGTTAACGCTTTAAATCAGGCTCCAAAAAGGGGCATGACTGCACTCGAAGAGATGAATCAGAAACCAACTAGAGTTGTAATGCATCGTTTAGCAGACGGAAAAGACCTATGATAGGACCCAGACTAATTTGCACTCAATTAGCGCTGGCTGTTTCGAAAAGTTTCGGTCGTAAATATAAACTCGCTAATTATATAAATTTATACAATTATATAAATATAAATCCCGAGCGCTCGCTAAGGGAAATAACAAAATTCAGTTGTTTTCCACAACTTCACCTTTTTCCATGCCACCGCACTGGGGGTAAATATTTTTGCACACCCGAAACATCGTCAACAACAACAGAAAGGTGCGAGATTTGTCAGCGGTAAGGAAACATAAACAATCCAGTTGAAATCAGATCGCATTACGTATACGCACGATTGGCTGCATTGGAGGCCAGCGCAGCGACTTCTGCTTTTTGATTGAGAGCTCCGGTGGAGGCACGATTATAATTTTTTTTTGTCACACCCCCCGCTGGGCACGAAACCTGAAAGGCGGTGCCAAATTTCGTACCCCTCGGCTAATTTCTGCAAGAAGTGCGACAAACATTCTGCACTCTAAGCCGTCTCCAAGTGACGATCATCTGCTTAGAAAATTTCCTCAGACTTGATTTCTTTGTTGGCCGAATGTGCGAATGTAAATAGCTAAATTTGCACCCTGCAATATTTTAATATTTACAGTGGCACATTATCCGCTTATTTAATTGCCACTTTTACCAATTTTGGCCTGGTGTGAGTTGGTAGTAACAAAGAGTTATGGAAATTTTTATGTCTGCCAGCTAGGGGATCAATGGATCTTCAATTTTGTTGGTTTTTTTTTCGGAAAGTGCTAAGATAAGCAAAGTCGGATGTTTCTTAACCCTGTTTAAACGTTAACCAGGCAGGCTATTCCCCAATTTAAAACCAATAAATCGGTTAAACGGTTTTTGCGAAAACAAGCCTAAGTAGAGCACGTTTCTGGAGATTTAATTATGACGGTGTTTGGTTTATAAGCAAACGATCAACCGAATCGAAGATAAACATTTTCGGGCCGTGCCAAATTCTTGATATCCTAACCGAAAAGTCAAACACTCGGAAAAACAAGGGAGCTCCACTGGCAAGGTGTGCAAATAATAAGCTGATAAACGGTGGAACATATTTACTGATGAAGGCAAATATTAAGCTTCATATTTGTTATGGTTGGTTGGCTCCGCTGGCACGATCGATATGTTAATCTCTCCAGGTTGCTCCAGTGGGATCTGGACCACATTGCGCAGGCCGGAAGAGGAGGTCCAGCCTGTAACTGGCCTTCGACAATAACTTACAGATAAACAAAAAAAAACGCTTACTTCCTTGTTTACAAAAATACTTTGAGAAGTGACTCGAATACGCGAGCGGTAAGCCTTCTATTAACAGCTAATGTGTTAATAGGAGCCCACTCCCGCCTTAATAGATAGTCTTAGACCTCTCGGAAAAGCAGGCAATGCTTTCATCTCGTCTAAATGCCAGGACACGTTACTACGACAAGTGCGTCACTGACGTTTTAACACTCAATTAAGATGCGGCAGGTGTTTCGCCCCGTTGCAATTAAATCCTCATTAGCGGTACGTCTAATGAACTGTCGAATGCGCCACGCTTGCTGTTTGTGGAACGTTTTTGAAACGTGTTTTGGGCAAACATGTGTCCACATCACAAGACCATCATTTAATTTCGTCTCCATTCATTAAGCGACTTATTATAACTTATACAGGCTAAGATTAGGAGGCTATTCTTTTTGTTTAAATAGCAGGTGGCCCTTGGGCTTCAATTTGTTTTGGATAAGACGCTGCTTTTCAGATTCGGCGCTTTGCTTGAGGCGTTCATGTCGTTGCTTGGCAAACTCCAGCTCCCCACTAAGCTCCACGATTCTGGCGGCGATTTCCTGCTGCTTCAGCAGTCGTCTCTTCTGGTTGGCCTATAAAAAAAGGAATATTTGAATGGTACTTCAATTCAATGTACATAGAAAAGACTTGCACTAGCTGAGCTTATGTTTCTTATTGAATAATAAACCAAATAGATCTATCTATAATTCAAATTGCTCATTGCGCCAATGTCAACGACATACTGTTAAGAACTTAAATAAATGATCAATTATATTAAATCGGTTTTAATTTATTAAATAGTTTCATCTTTTCAGTGTTTGATCTATTCTAAGCTTGAGCATTTTGGAGCTTCATCTGTTTTGCCAAATGTTTAGACCGAATCAAAAAACATGAGCTAAGCTACTTGCACCTAACCTATTTTTAAAAACAGTAGGGTCTTTTGACTCAATGGTTTTACACTATTACTTACTCCCAGGGGCGTAGGTCTGCCATCTAGGTATGTGAAGTCAGGGGAATTGGTAAGTGGGCCAAAGGCATTTGGATTTTCCGGCAATCCCTTGTCTGCACGCCACTTTTGATCAATGGATCGGGCGGCAGATAAAGCAATACCTCTCCGAGCTGCGTAAAAACGTTCGATCGATGAATTATAATAGGATTAGAATCAAGTAAAGTACTTACCTGTAACTGTGGAGGCGGCAGCCAGGAAGATTTTCGTTATTTGTAGCATTGTTTATTAATATTATTCAATGGTTAAAGTGAAAACTCAATTGACATAACCAAACAGCTGATGGCAGGGTTGCCGCCCTTACGCAAATAAACTTAACAGCACTAAAATAAATATTAGGTCCAATCGAATAATAATAGATGTATAAATATTTTCGGAAATATCGATAGTATCGAATAAACATCGATTTTGGTCCCAGCTCTACGCGATAGTGAAAAAATTAATTAACAAAATAATTTAAAGTGATTTGGGTCAAAGCTGAATCAAATAATGGCCACGAAAACAAGTACAATTGAGCGCAACGGCCACTCGGCCAAATCCTCCACTCTGCGAGAAATTTGCGCGCGCGCCATTACAAAATCGGAGTGGGAGGACAAGGTGAGCAAAGTTCCGGATCTCAAAACCCGCATGCTAATCCTCTAATCTCCCGCAGGAAGAGTTTCTGGACGTTATCTACTGGTCGCGCCAAGTATTCGGAATTTTTCTGGGCGTCATTTGGGGCATAGTGCCGCTAAAGGGGTTCCTGGGACTGGTTCTGTGAGTACCTATAACCTATAAATAGCCGGAGTCAGTCCATTTGGATGTTATGCTTTCCAGATTCGCCGGCATCAGCTGCGGGATCGTTTACCTATACGCCATCAACTTCCAGAACGTGGACGAAGACGCCTACGGCGGCGTTTGGGAATTGGTGAAGGAGGGCTTTATGACCTCGTTCGCCGGATTCTTGGTCACGTGGATTATCTTCTACACTGGTCTGCACTACGACACCATAATGGCGGCAAAAGGTTCCTAATAGAACCTTCCAGCAATATCAGATCCGAGAAGTCAGATTCTGATCCCCACCATTTTCACATAAGCTAGCCGCACCTCCTGTTTTTGACCCCTTCGAACTCGCTGTAGATTGTTAAACTTTTAGCCAATTACGTTCGTGTAACCGCATTTCTACCGTGGCCAGTTGTCCCAGATCTTTCCGTGAAAGGTCCTCTGATCAGTGGCCCTAGTTAAAAACAAAAGAAACTATATATATTTGTGTATGTCCAGAATGCAGAATGCGGTTTATCAACTTGAGGCGGCGTTTTATTACAAAATATTGGTCTATGGTTATAAGGTAGCTGACGGATAAGCTGCATATCCTAGTCTTAGTAATCCATGGCCACGGCCCCAGAGCCGTTGTGCCCAGCTCCATTCTGCGCCGGCTCCTGCTCGTGCTGAAACTTCTCAGGTAGGTGGCCGCTCTGCAGGATCTGTGAAAGCCGCTCCACCTCAGCCAACGAGCTGGCTTGCTTAATAGCCTCGCGGATGCGCTGCATGTCCTCTGGATTGGCCAGTCGGCCGCCGTCCGACCCCCTTACCTTGCCATTCCCCGCCTCGGCTGCCATGGCGGCAGCGGCGCTCATTTTTGACTTCCGGCTTATGTCCTTTAGCATGTCCTTGCCCTGTTTGGTACGGAAAAACTCCTGCGCCGCTTGGCGGTCCTTTTGCTTGATCTTTCGGAAGTCGAGCAGCCGCAGCTGCGGAAATTTGTAGGCCATGTACTCGCGATAGTTGGGCTTCGTGGATACCGGGTTAATAAGCAGGCAGATGGTGTCCAGCTTGGCGAACGCGGCCAGCGGCTCTAGGTCGCTCAGCTCCTGCAGGTTGTTGCCGGTAAGGATGACGGAGCTTAGGTTAGGCACCGCCTCCTCCAGTCCCTCGTTGATGCGCAGGATGCGATTGTTGTTCAGCAACAGGCACTTAAGGCGCGGTAAGTGCGGCAGGTTGTCCAGCTTGCGTAGGTCGTTGTCCGACAGATCGATAGTGTCGAACTGGTCTAGGGTGGCGCCCAGGTTCTCAATCTGTGGAATCTTGTAGCCGCGCAAATCCAGCTCGCGCTCCCGGCACGGGTTAATGTATTGCATAGACTGGTTGATCAGCTCCGGCGTTAGTTTGACCATCGTGGCAGTTTCTGTGTTTAGGCGTTTTTTCGATTCGGCTTTTTCCTACACCTTTTTCGTTTATTTTCCTAAAATAAAACAATTCGCAGCCGACGCGAGTTGGGGATGAACGATTTCCCGATATCAAGCACTGCCGGCATCGATTGACTTTAGAGGTGGGCTGCAGCACTTCCGCGAATTTCCTATCGAAGTCTTGATTATACCCGAATCCCACTGAGCACCATCCACTAACCATTTGCAGGATGGTCCATAAGATTTATCCACCATCCGTTGAACGGATGGTCCATAAGTTTTGCCGGTCCGAAAATTTCCAGTTAGTTCCCATCCAAAATGGACGCACTAAGTTAGGCGATGTTTTTTCGGTGCAACTCTGAGTTCTTCTTTTTGACAGTGCAAATAGAAAATTCCCTACGAAAACGTGAACAATAATGACGGGGATCTTTTGAAAATGGAAGGCGCAAAATCAAAAAATGCTGTTTACCATATACTTGTAATAATTAAATAATAACTGCTCCATCCGTGTGGATGAGAGTGTGTCGATGCTGGTAAGTGCTCTTAAATTCTATTAAAAATACTATTAAAGTATGCGTTTTATATTAAACAGAATCGATACGGGACATTTTGGGAAAACAACGACGAGTTCTTCAAAGAAAGTTTTCGTATAGAGAAAGGGACCTTTTTGTTTTTGGTGGACCGACTAGGTCTTTTACAGAAGAAGGAAACCATTTGGGAAAAAATTTTTCCTCTGGGAAAGCGGGTTGCTATAGCCTTGTACACCCTGGGATCATCCGCAGAATATCGTTCCATTGGAAGTCTTTTTGGAGTACACTGAGCACTGTGTGCAAAATTCTCCACGAATTTTACCGGGTACTCATTTTTGAGTTAGCTAACGAGTTCATGTCACCCGACTATCTAACTCCAGAAAAAGTGGACGAATGTGTCAAAGGGCTCGAAGCAATGGGATTTCCCCAGTGTTTAGGTGCAATTGGTAAGACATCAATTCATCAAATCAGATCACGGTTATAGCAATATATAATTTTTAGATGGCTGTCATATCGAAATAAAATCGCCAGCAGCAGAAGCAGTCGATCACCACAACTACAAAGGCTGGTACGCAATATTACTATTCGCTCTCGTAGATTACAGGTAAGAAGAAACAGGCAACAATCTTATAATGGCATTGTATTTTAAATTTATTGCAGATACAGATTTACCTACATATGTGAACATCGGCGCTGCAGGGCGATGCAACGACTCGGCTATTTTTCAAAATTCCAGCCTGGCAAGAAAAATTGTGTCTTCTCCGTTCCTTCAGGAACAATCATGGGAAATTTGTGGCGTACAAGTTTCGGTTCTGCTTGTTGAGGACTCTGCCTTTCGATTTTCCCAAACGCTGATAAAGCCGTACCCATTTTCCACAACTGCATCCGAAGAACAGCGAAATTTTAACTACAATCTGTCCAAAGCTAGGCGAGTAGTATAAAATGCATTTGGCCATTTAAAGGCAAGGTTTCGGTTCATTGGGAAAGGTCTTGACACCCATTACATAAATAATAATGCAGGCATTCTAGCCTGTTGCATTTTGCACAATATTTTAAGTGAGCACAACTGCCTGATACCTGGCAACAGCCTGCAAGTGACCTAATTGAACAACCAAATCGGTCTAATATGTCTGCCGCCTGCAGAACAAATAAGAGCAGCTATTACCTAATATTGTTTAAATGGTACGAAATAAAGTTCTTTAAATATAAATGTTTGTTTTTTGTTTTATTATAATTTTATTTTAATTTAAATTAAACTATTCTAAATTTGTATAATTTTTTGAATTTCTCAACAGTTCCAACGAATCTGATTGGAACTGAGTTTGGCTGTCTGCCATCCAGCATTTTTCGAGCTATCTCCACAAGCTCGTCCTTGTGGTCAACCTTTGCTCGCTTTGCAGACGGCGCTGTGCTGGCTGATTGTTGACTTCCGCTGCAGATGGAGGCTTCAATATCATCGGGGTCCATATCTTAGACCACCACAAAGTATTCACTAGCACCTGCAATAAATACATTTTATTAGTTAATTGTAAACCAGAAATATAAGCCTGGGTACATACTCTCGTTATCCAAAGTATTCTGCTCCATGTTGTGAGCATGGAATGCGCCTACGAAAGAGTGGAGCAACTCTTAATGCTGCCACACGGATGGAGCCCCACGGAATAATATCGTGGAATGGATTGCCAATATATTGTTGCACGCATATAAGTTACCTGTACTTACACACACACATCACACCCAGCTTCCATTAGGTACCATCTTCATGTACTGTATTATCGACTGTAAAATTGAAAACAATTATTTATCACAAATATAAATAGCATTTATTGATTTGGCGCCTTCCATTTTCAAAAATTCCCCGTCACTATTGCTTACGTTTTCTTAGTGAATGTTTCAGTTTTCACTGTCAAGAAGAAGACTTAGAGTTCCACCAAAAAAATTGAAAAATTTTCTGAACGGCACAACCTTATGGACTATCCGTTCAGCCGAAGGTGGATAAATTTCTGTGGCAAGACGCTATAAGCGGGATTTTTAAAGTTTCCAACCCATTAAAATACAAAATAAAACTGTCATCTTTGTTATTGTTTTCCGTTTAATTTGAATTTCAATAGATTACAATGAAGTTTTTAATTGCTTAACTTTAATGAACACGTTAAGTTTTTCGTAATTCGTTTTGGGTTTTTGAAGTTGAATGGGAATCGGGTAACACTCTAAACTCGAAGTGTGTGGTCGGTGGTGGACTGGTTTAAACGCTTCTCTTAAAATTTCCTGTGTTGTTGGTGCAAACTACTAAATCTTCAAAATTGAAATTGATCGATTCGCGATTAGAGTAATTACTTTTCTGTAGTTTTCGGTTTTCTGTCGTTTAAATGCATTCAGTAATTTTTTACCGTTTTCGCCCAATTTCTTAGCATAAATTGTTAACTTTTTAGAAAATAATCAATAAGATCGTCGATCTCCGTTTCGTTTTTAAATAAATGCATTTGTTTCTGTCGGCACATTGCGCGTTAAAAGTAGAAAACGGATTGTCGCTGGAATACTATAAGTATGTGTATAAGTAAGGTAAATTAAAACAGGGAAATAATATAGGATAAAATTTGTATTTGGAAGCAGTTATAAAAAATATTATATTTCATTTAGATTTTGTAGGTTTAGACCATTAAAAGAGCTCTTATGCACGCAATCAATTTACATAATATGTATAGTATCATATATATATATATATATATCATATTCATTGCGTTATCTTCGTTAGTTTCATTGAAATTTTTGTATAGCACTCGCTAAAAATAGATTTATGTTAATTCTTTATATAATTGGCACTTAACTCATTTTAAATACATAAAAATATAAAATATTGTACACAAAACATTTTTAAAAATATGCAAAGGTTAATTTGGATAAAAGTATCAGGGTATATATCAATAAATAAATCACGTTCATTCTAAATTTCCAAATGAAAACAACACACACGGGCCATTGCACATTAATTAATGGTTCAGTACGAATAAGTTGCAACCTCGTATCCATCTATCCATCTGTCCATCATCATCATCATCACTTTTTCTTATCATCACCCCTAGAATCGATCACGCATAACTGTGGCAGGTTGGGTGGAGGACTTGGAGTCGATGTGAGGGAATGTTGAGCATAAAACTAAACACTTATAAATCAACGACATCCTCCTTTGTGTAGGGCGAGTCTCTAAACACGCGTCTGCTCGCCATGCTCTGCTGCAGTTCTTCAACTAATGTCTCCTGTGGGAAAGTATGAAAGTGATTCCATTATACGGCGGTTTGTATAAACATGAGCTCAACAGGCATACACAAACTAGATGGAGTATAGGCAACATGCGGCTTACAAAATAGTAGACACAACTTAACGACTAAACACTAAGCAACAAAGACGCATGTTAGACTAACAGGATGAGCACCGAAATCAACGAAGCAACTTGTCCAAATTTTGAGCGGTGATCAATGCAAGCTATTCCAATGCAGCTTTAGCCTCGGAGTTCAAACCTCAAACAGCGTGGATATCTCCTTGCCGGCGATCCGCTTCACGCCACCGCTTTCCGCGCAGCTCCCAGTCTTGGCCCCCAATTGCGCGTTGCGCATGCTCAGGATCTCGTTGCTAATCAGACTGGCGCAGGCCTTAGCATTCTGCTTTTCGTGGCTGGTTGAGGAGGTGCTAATATTGCTGTGTTCTGTGATGGTCTCGGTGTTGCCAGTGTTGCTCGTCGAGCTCAAAATCCTCGATCGCGTATGGCTCTGGCTTAATACTGTCGTCGAGGTCGTGATGGAGGTCGTAGATGAGGTGACTGACCCACCATTGGAGGTGGAGCCCGTGGAGGAGGTGCTCGTGCGGGTATTTGCTGCGTTCAACAGGGTTCTGGGCATAACGGGCGGCTTGATGGGGATTTCTTTACAAGTAAGGAGTGCAACAAATCAATCAAAATATGAAAATAAATAAGATACAAAACAAACGAATATCAAAAGGGGTTGCATAGCTACAACTAAAAGGGAAGCTAAGTACAGGGCAGGCAACTATAAGCAGCTAAATATTGATGCGCATGCAGAACATTTAACTTACCTAATCTATTGAGCCCCGCTGCTAGTTCTCGCACAGACTTTTTCTCAAGAGCAGCTCCTGAAAGGCAATTAAATTTTTAGAATCTAGTGAACCAAGTACCTCAATTTGATGTGACTTACCAGGTGAAATGCCTACAATGCTACCACCGCCAACCGCTGATAAGGCTATTCCCGGCGTGATGCCCACAATGGAGCCACCGCAGCTCGCTCCAAAGGTCACCACCTCGACATCATCTAAACATAAAAGATATGTGATAGTATTCAACCCTCGTTTCATTCCAATTGCTTCACCCACCTTCTTCTTGTTTTTCCGGAGTGGTTTTGCTGGAATCGGCATTTCCATTGCCAGTGACAAGCTCTCCGCTTGGCTTAGGCTCACTGCCCACCACAGACCAAGGTCTCGGTTTCTGGAGGACAATGGGCGTTCGCAGGATGCCATTACCCGTCTTCACAATCACGCTGGCCTCGCCAGTGGCATGGCTTTTGATCGAATCGCTGCTGGGCGACCGCGTTTTATCCTCGCGGGTGGTGGCCTTCAAAAGATTTGAGCTGGGCATGACTGCCTCCTCAGGGCCACCGGCAGTTCCCGAACCAGGTCCGCCTTCTGTTCGCATTTTCACCAGCGGCGATTTGCGTCCCACCAGCGGCGAATACTTCTCCAGATTATCCGTTGAGCGGGAGCGGGTTGCCCATGAGGCACCTACGATGGGTTAGATTTAAAGGAAACTTTATAACCCATTGCAATGCCTAAATAAACCTCGACTTACTCTTAAGCAATGGTGACTGGCGCTCCAATTTAATTGGTCGGCGCTCCTCCAGAATTGGCGTGGTCTCCTCAGAGGTCATGTGCCCATTGCCGTCGCGGCTCATCGTGGGACTGTCCACAAACGAAAGCGAGCTGCACTCCTCCGAAGTGGGCGAAACAAGCGGAGTCAAAGTAGTGGGCGTCACCGACCCGGGCCGGAAAAAGTGCTCAAGACCCTCGCCGATCTCCCTGCTACCCCCGGCACACTCAGCACTGACCAACGGCCTGGTGGGTGCACGCGTCTTGGCCCGCTTCGGCCGACCTTTGACCAGGTGCTGCAGCTGAAACGAGGCGCTTGGCAGCTCGGTAATGGAGTCGCAGCACTCATCCACTCCTCCGTCGTCCATGACCGCAATGCTGTCGGTCATGTTGGTGGCTCCCGCCAAGGCGGCGGCCCCTGCAGCTGCTCGAGCGGACAACTGAGAGCTGGAGCGGTGCGAGGAGGGCGACTCCAGGAGGTCAGGGAAGTGACCTAGGCTGAGATTCTCTACCACGGACTGGGGACGCACCTTCTTGGCTTGGTTGCGCCGCTTTGTGGCCAGATGGGGAGTTGCCTGTTTGATGGTTAATATCCAGATTAGGATCGCATTTACATGAATATATTATGTGATGTTCATAAGCTTCATTGAGTATGTGAAATAATGAAGAATGTTTTTCGTTCTTTTGCGTGTTAGAAGAGGGTTACAAATCAAAACAGTCACAGAGATAGATAGTCTACAGAAACGAGCAGTCTACAGATGGAGAAATATAAAGATTGTGTTTTTCAGTGGCTTTTCCCAAAACAGTAGTCCAAACTGACGAAGGATCCAGGAAGAAATTCTGGATACCCTCATAATTTCAAAACCACTGCCTCAGAAAAAACGTTATAAGCTGATAAATAGACTTAAGAACAAGACAAAAACTACTTACAAGGTTGAGATATTCCAATTTCTTTTTGTGTTTGTTTGGATTTTGAAATGCAATTATGTAAATGAGTTGGAGACAAGGTTTAATTAAAGTATGTAAAGAGAACGAGTATGAGCACGAGAACGAGTATTTGCGATTGTACAATTGATTTTGATTCGTTTTCGGTTTTTATTGATGGTGATGATGATGATCAGATCAGGGCAGGAAGACACGAGAAAAATAATGAGCATGAGCATTTGGTGTACACGTTTAAGTAATTTATTAATGAGATTCGATGTATGTGTGTTGGGGAATATAAGTGATGCATGTGGGATTTCTTTTATTTTGCATGTGTCAACTACATCCAGCTAGTTGGGTTTGGAATGAGTTTTTAGTTTTACACATGAATGTACAAAGCACACATATATGTAAGTATGTGGTATCGTGTGTTTGGATGACTGCGGGGTAAATGTGAATGACATATCTTTTTGACACTTGGTACTCTACTGTTCGCATATACTCATTAATATATAATGTAGCTATGGACTAATTATATTTTGTTGGCTGTTTTCGGAGGAGTCTATTGCATCCAATTTGGTAGCGAGAGATTTTCAACACTTACAGTGGGCGATTCCAAGCCCAGTTTGGGCAATATCGAGCCTCGTCCACCCGGTCGAATGATCAAACCATCCGCATCCTAAACAAAAGAAAGAGAATGTGTATTCGTTAGTGTCCAGGTTCACTCTAAATATTTCTTTGATTCGGCAACTCCCCAAAGTGGGTGAAATATTTGTAATCAAATGCCCTGATAAGCAGAGCCAAAGCAGCAGCACCGCCGATCACAATAACAACTGCCTCACTTTTTTGGGTCGAAGCGAAAGTAAAATACAGTCGAGGGGCTTAAGGCCATGACATCACATTTGTCATTAGCAGGGGCTGATAAAAGCCACCCACTCGATTGGCCCGATCGCAACCCGAATCGAATATAGCACTTACATGACTGGAGCGGCTGCGCACGATGTCCGGTGTCTGCGGTTCGTCCAGCAGCACCGATGGCGACTCCGCGATGCCCATGCCACGGCGGTAGCGGGTCAGGGCCTCAAGCACCTCATCTGTGGCTCGATCCGAGATGGCGGCGGCCAGGGATTGTTCAATCTCACTAAGGTAAAGAGAAATAAATTAAATAAATTAGTAATCAATAAATATAAGCCTGAAATAACTACTTTTTATCAGAAAGATTTTCAGATTTCGGCTTTATATCCAGCTCCTCCAGTGGCTCCTCATCGGGACACTCAGTATAGGCTAGACTGGTTCCTGAAGCCTTGGAATTTTGGCCACTGAAGCAGCAGCAGAAAGTGCGCATTAGACCCATTTCTTCGAGAGACTTTCCCCCAACAGCTGGTAGCGAACTAAAGGGATGTGAGCTAGCCCCAGTCAATAAGCACAGATAAACCTATTTTTGGCGCAAGCCGTAATAGAAGTGTTTGGCTCCGAAATCCCGGCCACAGTGGAAATGCATTCAGCTGTTTCTGTGTTTTTTGTGTGTTGTTCTTAATCTTATCTAAGCGTCAGCTCTCTCACTAATGTGTATATGGGAATACCTAAATAAACAGACTTTTTCGAACGTTCATAGGAGCAACAAGAGAGAACGCTATAGTCGGGTGCCCCGACTATCAGATACCCGTTACTCAGGTAAAGGGAGTGCGAGGGAGATGGAGATGGAGATAGAAACTTTGATCACGCATAACTTTTTAACGAATGGTCCGATTTGAAAAATTTCTTCTACATTTCGATAGGTATTGATAAACACAATAAAACTGCATTTTTACTTTTCCGAAATATTTAAATTTTTAAAATCGTATACAAGCGATTGTGGGCGTTAAAGGAGGCGTGGCACCTTTTTGAAACAAACTTGCGCTGCGTAGGAACTCCTAGAATCTGCATGCAAAATGCCAATCTTCTAGCTTTTATAGTTTCCGAGATCTCAGCGTTCATACGGACAGACAGACAGACAGACAGACGGACAGACAGACGGACAGACGGACGGACGGACAGACGGACAGACGGACAGACGGACATGGCTAGATCGACTCGGCTAGTGATCCTGAACAAGAATATATATACTTTATAGGGTCGGAAACGCTTCCTTCTACCTGTTACATACTTTTGCACGAATACAATATACCCTTTTACTCTACGAGTAACGGGTATAAAAAGAGCGCGCAGAGAGCTCCAGATAAAGCTCGTTTTGGGAAACAGAGTGTGAAAATACCAAGCTATCATGTGTTTGTTTTCGACTCTCTTTTTTAT
The DNA here is from genome assembly GCA_018153305.1 of Drosophila kurseongensis. Taxonomy (NCBI): domain Eukaryota; kingdom Metazoa; phylum Arthropoda; class Insecta; order Diptera; family Drosophilidae; genus Drosophila; species Drosophila kurseongensis. Next base: position 4,499,691 of record JAECXX010000004.1, on the reverse strand, counting down.
ACCCTTGCAGAGAGTATTGTAATTTCAGTCAAAAGTTTGGAACGCAGTGAAGGAGACACTTCCGACCCTATGAAGTATATATATTCTTAATCAGCATCACCAGGAGAGTCGATCTAGCCATGTCCGTCTGTCCGTCCGTCTGTCCGTCCGTCTGTCTGTCCGTCCGTTTCTACGCAAACTAGTCCCTCAGTTTTTAAACAATCTGCTTGAAACTTTCCCAAAAGTTGTCTTTCTATTGCAGGTAGTATATAAGTCTTAAGGAGCCGGATCGAGCGACTATATCATATAGCTCCCATAAAAGCAATCGGGAAAAACAATTCATTATACCCTTGCAGAGGGTATTATAATTTCAGTCAAAAGTTTGCAACGCAGTGAAGGAGACATTTTCGACCCTATAAAGTATATATTCTTGATCAGCATCACCAGGAGAGTCGATCTAGCCATGGCCGTCTGTCCGTCCGTCTGTCCGACTAGTCCCTCATTTTTAAAGCTATCTGCTTGAAACTTTCCCAAATGTTGTCTTTCTATTGCAGGTAGTATATAAGTCGGAACGAGCCGGATCGGGCGACTATATCATATAGCTGCCATATAACTGAACGATCGGAAATGCCATAACTTTGGTGTTTTTAAAGTTAGGAAGTTGGGATTATTATTTTTTGCCAATCAATCCGACCTACCAAATTTCATATGGATCGGCCGACTATATCGTATTGGAAATGCCATAACTTTGGTGTTTTTAAAGTTAGGAAAATGGGATTTTTTATTGGTTTTATTTTTGGTCAACCAATATAACCCGAAGTTAGCTTTCCTTTCTTTTTTTTTTTGTTGTTCTTTGGGATTTGGTAATATTTAAATATTATGGAATAACGGTTTTAATAAATTTAAAAAGGGACAACAATATCATATAGCTGCCATAGAAACGATGGCAAAATGCAGTGCGAAATCGACATAGCTTAATTGTTTTTAGTAATATAGGCATAGAAATCGAAATGTAGTCGATTTGTAATAAATGCAAGGGTATATAAACTTCGGCTTGCCCAAATTTGCTTCCTTTCTTGTTTTTTGGTCATTCATGGCGATGTGCGAATTTTATTTCGAAAATAACATAGAGACTTGTTAAGAATTACTGAGAATTTGACTCATATTGTTTACGTTTCTCTACGTTTTTAGTTAAAAATCATTCTGCCTACTCTCTAAAATTCTCCTTTTCGTTATCTCAGCTACCTTCATTACCAAAATTTTGTTAACGCCAAGCTTATTTATATTATTTGCATTTTTCTTTGCAACACAGCGAAGGGCACATTTTTGACCCTATAAACAATATATATTTTGCACATTTTTGACAGTATAAAGTATATATATTCTTGACCAGCGATCAACGATTTCAGAATTACGGTTTTACTCCTAAAACAAGAAAGGAAAGCTAACTTCGGGCGGAGCCGAAGTTAATATACCCTTGCAGAATATTCTGTAAATTATATTCTCCAAAATTATTCATATGATGCATCAGTTATATGGCGGCTATAGGATATAGTCGGCCGATCCTTATGAAATATGGTAGGTCGAATCGATTGCCCAAATATAGAACCCATAGAAAATCCCAACTTCATAACTTTAGTTGTATGGCGGCTATGGGATATAGTCGGCTGATTCTTATGAAATTTGGTAGGTCGGATTGATTGGCCAAATATAAAACCCATAAAAATTCCAACTTCCTAACTTTAAAAACACCAAAGTTATCGTTTAGCTATATGGCATCTATAGGATATAGTCGGCCGATCCCGGCCGTTCCGACTTATATACTGCGTGAAGGGTGTGTGCAAAGTTTCAATTCGATATCTTTAAAACTGAGAGACTAGTTCGCGTAGAAACAGACAGACGGACAGACGGACATGCTTATATCAACTCATGAATATATATACTTTATAAGGTCGGAGATGTCTCCTCCACTGCGTTGCTTACTTTTGACCAAAATTATAATACCCTCTGCAAGGGTATAAAAATCGGACGACTGTATCCTATAGCTGCAATAGGAACAATCGGAAAGAAAGGAAATAATATCATAACTTCATTGTTTTTAAGCATCGAAATGGAAATAAAGAATATTAAATTGTAACAGCTGCATAGGTATATAAACCTCGGATTGCATAGGTTTGCTTCTTTTCTTTTTTGGTTTTAATTTTGTCAATTCTCTATTAAATAAAGCTAACAATTCCATTCCCTAAAAATCTTGTGTACCTATACCCGTTTTTTATAGATTAAAAAGGCATTTGTATTCGTTGAAAAAATTTGGCCATCCCACTTTAACTCCCACAAATTACACAATTTTGTAAAGACATGGTAGAGAAAGGTTTTTTCTTGTTGCTACTCGAACCACTCTATTTGTTTAAACTTACCCAACTTTGTTCATAATCTCGCTGCCGGCGTTGTTGAGTAGACAGATCTGCAAAAACTCCTCGGGCACCACCAGACGCTCCGCAAGTCCCTTGCGAAGATCCTGGACAACGATCTGGTTCCCCAGGGTTTTGGGACACTGCTCGATCCCAGTGCGCATCATCGTCTCCAGCGTCTCCTCCAGATAGCTCTTGATTGTGTAGCCCAGTTCGCTTGCCACTCGGGTCAACTTCATCTCGATGGGATGGCTGTCGTTGCGAACGGCCTCCTGCAGCTTTGGCATCAGCTGCTTGCAGTTCTCGGCATCGGTAATCAATCGCTGCACAGCCGAAGCGGAGTCGCTGCCACCCTTGGCCAGCGAAATAGTGTCCTGTGTCTCGGCCACCAATTTATCCACGAGTTGATGCGTGGATGAGAGCAAGAATCCGTGCTGCAGTCGGAATCCCTGGCCAGTGGCCCGTTTCAATCCATTGCAGTTGCGCTGCAGCAGCTCCTGCATCTTCCGCATTACCGCATCCGTCTTATCTGGATGACTCTTTAGATGCGGAGCGATATCAAAAATGGGAAAGGGAATGGTGCGCATGCTGTGGTTGTGCTCCAGCGCGTAAACGATGTCCGCATAGCCCTGTAGGGTCACCCCGTTTTTGTCCATGTATATGGTGCGCAGCCGGTTGTTGATCTGCAAAGCTTTTGCCAGGAGCCGAGCGCCCACATCCCCCATGAAGTTGCCACTAATGTCGAGCTTCTGAAGGCTCTGGTTGCTGCCCAGTGCGTTGATGAAGTCGTGCAGGTCGTGCTTCAGTTTGTTCTCCGACAGCACCAGCTCTGCCAGTGGAAAGTCGTCCTTTTGGATGAGGTTCACCAGGGCGTCCATTACGGGTGGAATGTGCTTCGGCTTCATTCCCGTAAGGCTGCGGGTTAAGTGAAGCGTCCGGATCGAGGGGTTCTTCGAAATGGCTGTCAGCACGGGGGCCAGCTCAGCATCCAGATCTGAGAAAGTTTAAAATGGTAAGAGTTTGATAAGTTGCATATCCGGGCTGCAGCCTGGATAGTAATCTTCCACTTACTGTTATCACTGATGTCCAAGCTCTGCAGCACACGAACTCCGTGGATGCAGGATTCGAGCACGTGGGCCCCTTGGGCGCCCAGCGTGTTGCTACTGAGATCCAGGTAAAGCCCCGCTGTGGACTCGTTGCAGGCCAGGCCAAGCAATAGGTTCTTCAGCGCCTCCATGGGTAGTTTACAGCCGGCGATATTAAGGTGCTTCAGGCTGAAGGTGCTGGTGAAGAACTGCTTGAACGAGGGCGGGATCTCCTTGCCCTTCTTGGTGCTGAACGAGTTGTGCGAGACGTTCAGGTGGGCTAAATGCGTGGCACAGCCGCGTAACAGAGCTCCAAACAACTGGAAAGCATATAAAACAAAGATGAGCACTTTGACTAATTAAAATTCGGATTATTATACATTTTCAAGCGTGATGTCAGTCGAGGCTAGATCCAAGTGCTCCAGCACATTGGGTTGAGCCAGGAAATTGTGCAGATTCTGAAAAATATATATATATTAATTTAATAAAATTATAGAATTCCTATACTTACGGTTATATCATCTTTGAGACTATTACCACTTAAGTCTAGATACGTGAGCGAGTTGGCAATACTTTGATTGAGCGTCAGAGAGTGCGACATTTGGTTGACTCCCTTAGAAGTTAGTCCGCAATGGGCCAAGGCCAGTTTGCAAAGACCCTTGGAGACCTTGGCTATGGGCCCGGCCAGATGAATGGCACCTGAACCAGAAAATACACCATATATTATTAGCAGACTAGTATTCTCTAAGATAGCCCAAAAACAACGACTGTTGAATGAATGAAAAGCATGATCGTATAACAATTTGAATACTTGAAGTTTCATTGTTCCAATTGTTTAATTTACTTTATATAGAGAAGAATGTTTAAAGACGAGAATGACGATAAAGTATGGGAACTCCTTATCGAATTAGTTTAGACCTATGTGGCGATTGTCGATCTGAAGAGTAAAACAAGAAAGGAAAGCTAACTTCGGGCGGAGCCGAAGTTGATATACCCTTGCAGAATATTTTGTAAATTATATTCTCCAAAATGATTCATATGATGTATTCTTAATACTCATAAAAAAATCCCAACTTCCTAACTTTAAAAACACCAAAGTTATGGTATTTCCAATCGTTCAGTTATATGGCAGCTATAGGATATAGTCGGCCGATCCCGGCCGTTCCGACTTATATACTGCGTGCAAAGGAAAGAAGGGTGTGTGCAAAGTTTCAATTCGATATCTTTAAGACTGAGAGACTAGTTTGCGTAGAAACAGACAGACGGACAGACAGACGGCCAGACGGACAGACGGTCAGACGGACAGGCGGATATGCTTATATCAACTCAGGAGGTGATCCTGATCAAGAATATATATACTTTATAGGGTCGGAGATGTCTCCTTCCTGCGTTGCACACTTTTGACCAATATTATAATACCCTCTGCAAGGGTATAAAAATAGACTCATTGATCCTATCTGAACAAAATCATGTTGGTGGCTCGACAATGGCCACACAAGTCGGCCAATTATATTGCAAACTTAGGGAAAATAAGAAGAACGTTAACGGCAATATAGCAGTAACACAACAATAATGCAATAACTATGTTTTGTTTAGATGGCTGTGGTGCTATGGTGTCTATTGGTGGTTGCAAACCTTGTACAATCTTTCCAAATAGGGCGCACAATGAACTTGCTCCTACACAAATCGCAAATGAAAATGGCAAACCGACAAACGACAACACATATAAACAGTGGGGAAGAGAAACGATAGCAGAGAGGTAGACAAGAATTGGATTAATTGGATTACAAGAGGCGGGTCTCGATTACAATTCGGTGGCAGTTTTGGGACAGCGCTGTCAGCAGGGGCGTGGCAGTTGATTGCCATCCCGGGATTTGAGTACGCACCTTTATCCTCAATTATATTGTGGCTCAGATCAATGGTGCGAATGGCGGGATTGCTATTCGTTATCACAGATATCGATAACTTGTTTAGGAAATCCCATCTGCAAAATGGATAAGAGTTTATTAATTACATGTTTTTGTATATTAGTATTAGGCAAACTCACCTTAAGCCCAGTGCCTCAAGATGCAACTCCTCCAACCACATCGAACGCTTAAGCACGTGCAGGATGCGTTCCAGGGTCTCGTGGGACAGTCGCATGTGAGCCGCCTTTAAGCCACGAAAAAACGTGTTGTACTCCAGCGCCGAAACGATGGCCATCAAGTCTCTAATATGAATATTCAAGGATATTATATTTAAACTATTTAGAACAATTTATTCTGAAAAACTCACTTTGGCTCCAGGTGATCAAAGTCGCGCAGGTTGAGTACTCGCGTGTCGTGGGACAGGTAAATGGTGTCCACATCCCAGGCCACCTCCTCGCGATACGGAACGCCATGGAAATCGCACATACAGGCGTACTGGGCACTGAATCCCCCACAAGGACCCACATTTCGTGGATCGGAGGGTCGAAATTCCTCTGAGAATATTATCTCTCGCTCCGGCGGCTGTATATCGATCTGGAAGAAGAGGGAACCAGTTCACTGACCTGATGCAAAAAATTTGTTTAAAAAGTTCTAGGAGTGTGTGTTAAAAGTCTCAAGAGTCCGCCTTTGTTGTGTAGCTGCCGTTGACCAACTAGAAGAACAATGCAACTTTTCGGACTGCCAGCAAAACTCCTCGAAAGTGGCACCTCTCCTTCTTTCTTCGCCTACAATATGCTTAAACTTAATCTCGCACTTAACACTTTTGCTAAATGCGAATTTTGATGGGTACATTTAAGGCGTCAACCCGATGACGCCCAGGTCGCGTGCCCTGCGGCAATTATCCAAGCCATGTAGCTTCAATTGTTGCTGGCACTTCCCAGTCGAATAGCTAGATAAAAGTCGCAAAACAGCAACAATGGGATGGGCTAACCTTGGTTCGTCCATAGTCGTGGGTGCCTCGTGGGCGGATCTCAGTCGATTTGCATAAACATAGCCAGCATTATGTACGACAAACTCGGGCCAGGAGCATTACAAATGCATTGAATTATTAACCCCAACTCGCGCAGATGACGACGTTTATGCACTTACGGCTTAATTGGAAAAGGGGCGGGGGTGGCATGCTGACACAGTGGGTGAGATGCCACATATGTATGTACATGTCCCCAAGTACCCACAACAGATACACAGCATTGCTCACTAAATATTTAATTAAACATTAATTAAAGCCAGACGTGAGTCAGTGGGCTAGCAGCGGTCGATAGTGCTCCACTAAACGACTCTCAATGGGTTAAAGGGTTGGGTCATAATTTCAATTTACAGAAGCAATAAGGATATGAAAGATGATTTGATTGTCGAAAGCTTCAATGATTTAATATTTCCATATAAATAATAATATATTGAATTTGTAAATGACGTTGGCATACCTTATTACATTTGTTATTTCAGCTATTATCTGACTAATTTATTCAAACATATATAATCAACAAAATCTTTATTTACCCAAAACCTATTGATAGTCATTAAATAAAAAAGAATACTTTAAATATGACATATTTCAGTTAACTAATTCACTGAAACTCCGTTAATAAACCTTCAATATGGTCAATACTTACCTTTCGTATGATGTACTTTAGAGGAACTGTTGGAAATATCTGCTTGATGGCTGAGGCCAGATCGGTCAGAATGACATCAGCGTTCTGCAGAATGAACACAACCGAAATGAAGATAATTACATGTGGAATATTACATATACAAACAGTAAGTGGTTTTGCCTTACCGAGCTGAAATTGCCCGCATCGCCGGTGGTGACAAACGAGTATGGCCGATCGCTGGTGACAATGGAGAAATGGGTTGACTTCTTGCTCTCGACCCCCACAATGTCCAGGTAGTGAAAATGGCATTCAATCTGGAAAAAAAAAAATTAAATTAGTAATTAGAACGCATAAAATGAATGGGTCAAAAACTCACTTTGGTGGGCACTTTGGCACTGAGCAAATAGACCCTCACGGGGGTAAAAACCTGCGAAAGGAGAGGAGTTGCAAAACATGAGTGATAAGTGTTGTAATTAGCAAAGAAAACACAGGCTAGACATGCGTGCCAACAAGCTTGGCTAAAACTTCAAGGAGGAGGGGCAGATGGAGAGCATTCTGTAGGCTGTTAGTAGAGTGTAACTCCATTACACGACAAACGGAGACTCAAAACTCAATTTGGCTTTTGCCTAGTGAGAGTTGATTGAGAAAAGTTCGTTGCTTTTAATGGCAAATCAAAGTGCGTCAACTAATTCATTTAGGTTCTAAAATGCAGAGGCCAAGCAAAAAAAGTTGGCGAATAGGAGGTGGAGGAGTTGGCCCCATCGACTTTGGTAATTGAACACTTTGTCTCTGCCACCTTGTAAGCCGATTGCACAAATCAATTTTCCAGCTGTGTGCGCTCTTCAAGCGGCCGTACAAGTGGCCAGGTATGAAATTAGCATAGCCCGGCCCCCAGGAAATGCCCAGGTGGGAGAAAAGTCGTGCCCCGCCGCCGCTAAGTATGCTATAAAATATCAATTTCGGTTCTAGGTCAGTTGCTGGCCTACGGTCAGGTGCAAATCGGTTGCCCCCATCGTGATGAAAAAACGAATAAGCTATGTTGGTAACTTAATAGACCAGTAAGACTGTGCAATACTCATAAACTCGGTGACACAGTGGTTTTAAAAGCTAAAGATTTTTTTATTCAAATTAGAATAAAGGTTTTAAATAATTAAAACAAATTCTAAATAATTACATATTAAAAACAAGAGAGAACGCTATAGTCGGGTGCCCCGACTATCAGATACCCGTTACTCAGGTAAAGGGAGTGCGAGGGAGATGGAGATAGAAACTTTGATCACGCATAACTTTTTAACGAATGGTCCGATTTGAAAAATTTCTTCTACATTTCGATAGGTATTGATAAACACAATAAAACTGCATTTGTACTTTTCCGAAATATTAAAATTTTTAAAATCGTATTTAAGCGATTGTGGGCGTTAAAGGGGGCGTGGCACCCTTTTGAAATAAACTTGCGCTGCGTAGGAACTCCTAGAATCTGCATGCAAAATGCCAATCTTCTAGCTTTTATAGTTTCCGAGATCTCAGCGTTCATACGGACAGACAGTCAGACGGACAGACGGACATGGCTAGATCGACTCGGCTAGTGATCCTGAACAAGAATATATATACTTTATAGGGTCGGAAACGCTTCCTTCTACCTGTTACATACTTTTGCACGAATACAATATACCCTTTTACTCTACGAGTAACGGGTATAATAATGGCTATTTATCCGATTCCTTTTTTTACCATACTTTAAATGTTCGAGTTTTTTCCAATTTAAAAAGAAACCAATAACAATTCACAGCATTCAGGAATGCTAGTGTTTTATAAACATGTCTATTAAGCAGGCAATTATGTTTCAAACGATAGTGGGAGCGTTTGGCGAGTCATTTAAATATTAAATAAACTCTTAATTTGAGTGCCAATAGTATAAATACTCGTTACTCTGTTCTCCAATAAAAAAAAGGGCGAAACTAATTGCAGTTTAACAGGTATTAGGGTATGAATCTTTATTTTTATTTATTATAAAAAGTTATTTTACAATAAAAAAAAAATTATTTGCTGTCATTTTAAATCTTAAATTTTAACCTATTGAAATTATAATCGAATGACCAAATAACGAAACAGACCTTTCCCTATATTATTCATTATTTGACAATCTATTAGAGGCAATAGATGTTTTTACTATTAACTATACAATTTTGCCTGCTTTAAAACAGGTACCTTTGATGATATTGCATAATATTAAAATAAATCAATTTTTTTTCCTAAGCTGCAGCTTTTTGAATTAAAAACCTTCTCAAAAGTCCAATTGACACAAAACATTACAGAACTGCCGAGGCATGGCTGCAGATATGCATTACCTAAATGGTACTTTGGGAGGCTACCGAGCCTCCTTCGAATTTGAAGCAATTAGGCTGGGGTGGATGCAATTTCAAAGCCCAAATTGGACCACTGACTGCCTGCAGAGTCGGCAATTTGAATCTGTGCCGCTGACAGACGGCGTCTGCTGGTCGTCAGCGGATCTCGAGTCCACGAGATCTGAAGTAGCTGGCAGCAGCCGAAAGCCATGCCAATTAGCCAACTTCGGGAGGGGATTCACTTACCAGAACACGATTCTCCGTCTTATCGCCTTTCGTCTCCAACTTGACCATATACTTGACGAGTATCTTTGTGTGGCGACCCAGAATGGATTTGACGCTTTCTGTAAAGAGATAATCGAGAGGAGCATGAGAATCGGAATGAGAACGAAGATCGCTTGGAGACAGAACGGAAATGCAATTAAAAACCACAGTGGCATTTGCGTTCGCCGTTGAATTACTCACATCCGAGGTCGACACAAGTCGCTCTCGAAAACTGCGACTTAAGATAACAAAGCGAAATGTAACGACTTAAAAACAAAAGATTTTATAATAATTCCAAAAACAAAAGTTTTAGTATAACTTTAACTTGCAATAATCATGAATGCGTAATGTTCAATGGAAATGCGAAGCTACATATCCTAAACTTGGTTTTAATAAGCCAACGAAAGGAAAGCAACAGTTTGAGTCATATTTCTCCATGTGCACAGCCGCATACATTATACAGATGTATATATGCATGAATGACATTATTATATACCCAACTGTGGGGCTTTGTTGTGCATGCCAAACTCGAGTATTATATCACTGCCCGCCAGTAAAACGAATTGATTCAAACGTATTCAAACGAAACACGTAGAGGAGCCAATTTTCAGGCGATAACACCCTTGATGCTTCCTCCCTTTAACCTCCCACCGATATTAATCCCCGATTCCCCGATTCATAGCGACAACTACTTAGCATATACCCCAAGAACACACGAATACTCTCTTTTCTTTGGCAACACACGCCAGCGAAATATTCACAGGGAGATATGTGTTTATATGGGAAAATGGAGGAGGTTAGACGGGGGAGGGCTCCATGGGGGTGACATTATTATGTCATGCTTGAGGCATGTCGGATTCCCAAGCACCTCCAACATAAAGCCGAGAGTTATGACTCCTCGTCTGGGCATGCCCCAGTAAAGGAATGAGGAAGGAGGGGGAGAACCAGAATTAGCAGGCAAGTGCCTAAGGGGAAATGGAATTGAAATGTCGAAAATTCTGAATGCCAGAAAGGTTAGCATGCATAACTGCCACTCCCTCTTTCCCCTTACACTTCGCACAAAAAGCTCATGTTTGTACCCTTAACTCTTTGAATCTAAATGTTCGTATTTAGTAAATATCCATATCTGATCCATTAACCGTATCAATAAGGTCAGTAAACTAAAATATTTTTGTAAATATCATCCTACTAAAGACTAGATTGTTTTAAATTTTAAATTTCATACTTTTTCTTTTATTAAAATAATTACAATAATACTTTTCGTAACAAGGAAAGTATTAATCAGATTTTAACAAGATATTTTAAATGAAAGATATTTCAAGAATTCTTATAGTCTTAAAGCACTACAAAAATCATAAAACGAAGGTAAGAGTTTTAAAAACTACAAAATGATAAAGGGAATCACAGTTTTTACTTTTAAAAGTCAGGGTATGAAGAAAATGTCAAGTTCAAAAAAGAACATGCTAAGAAATCAGAACATAGAAGTTCTCAAGCAATTACCGAAATACCCAAAGAGAGAAAAGCTAGACGGGGAAATACGCCCATTAGCTTGACAATGGATTTGCATAAAGTGGGAAATAAGCAGAGCTGCGGGGCACTTTTGATCCTGACCACACTCAAGCGGCGAAAACCCGGAATGGGGCCAAAATAAATAAAGTGACTGTTTGTCTTTATGGCCCACCACAACAGACAGTGAGGTAGCGGGAGTGGGTGACTATGATAATGAGTGCCAATTGCGCGTTATGGCCAAAATAGATTGTTAAGACGTTTCGGCACGCACGATATACACACACGCACCCTGTAGTTGAGTGATAAAAATCAAGCGAGCATAATCAACAACAGCTCACTGATTCTCTCTTAATTATAAAGCCCAAGCGCATCGAAATGTGAAATGACTTGGGCAGAGAAAACGGCACCAGAGATGGGTTTTGTGGGCTATGAACTTTGGGTGCCACTCTGTCAATATCATGCGGAAGAGCTATAAACCGTCACTCTCATTTTTCCTCTTGATATAAAACAACTATCCACACAAATGAGGTCAGAATTATATAGAACCCATCCATTATTGTTATTCCCGGAATCATTTGTGGATTTTTATAGCACTCAAATACATACATATTCATTTTGTATCAGGGCATTGTTACTATTTAAGTCACTTAAAGTTACAATTTTTTTCTTTGTATCTTAGTTAAGAATATGAAAAAATTTACTTTTACGAATGCGATGCCAAAGATAGTCATAGTTTTAAAATAATCCGCGCATAAGGTCACAATTACAAATTACGAGATTTGCTGACAAGTCATCAGAAAAATAACTGTTATCGAGGCAAAAACAAAAGCGAAAAGAGCAAACATTGAACTCTGACAAGGGCGTTGATGTTTACCTGTGCAGCAATTCACCTGAGCTTGATATTTGCCATTGACTTGGTTCATATTTTGTCTGGCATTTGAGTGCTGCATCGGGTTGCAGCCAATCTTCTTTGGCCATGATTACCTGTCTGCACCGGACATTGTCAGTCTGTTTCTGTCGCGACTCCGTTTCCGACTGAAGGAAATTCGACTTTAATTGGCTTTTGTGGTTATTTCGCTCAGTAGCCACGATTAGATCGCCAAATTACATCTCAAAATGAAGAACTGCACATTGAGAAAATATGAGTTATGGATTTTGGATTTTGCCCTTTAGAATTTTATTATTAAAATTATTAAGATGATTTGTATTTCATATGACTATTTAAATTATACAGTTGTTTGGTTTGTCCTAGAAATTTCAAACTTGCTTGGACACAATATCACGACATAATGCATTGTTTTTTGGCAAATTTATTAAACTACAAACATGGGTTTCAAAGTCATATAAATGGGTTTAAATCAAAGAAAATCTTCTTTGTTGAAGATAACACTATTTTTATACCCTTGCAGAGGGTATTATAATTTTGGTCAAAAGTGTGCAACGCAGTGAAGGAGACATTTCCGACCCTATAAAGTATATATATTCTTGATCAGGATCACCTCCTGAGTTGATATAGCCATGTCCGTCTGTCCGTCTGTCTGTTTCTACGCGAACTAGTCTCTCAGTTTTAAAGATATCGAATTGAAACTTTGCACACACCCTTCTTTCCTTTGCACGCAGTATATAAGTCGGAACGGCCGGGATCGGCCGACTATATCCTATAGCTGCCATATAACTGATTGATCGGAAATGCCATAACTTTGGTGTTTGTAAAGTTAGGAAGTTGGGATTTTCTATGGGTTTTATATTTGGCCAATCAATGTGATTTGTCAAATTTCATTAGGATCGACCGACTATATCTTATAGCCGCCATATAACTGATTGATCGGAAATGCCATAACTTTGGTGTTTGTAAAGTTAGGAAGTTGGGATTTTTTATGGGTTTTATATTTGGCCAATCAATCTGACCTACTAAATTTCATAAGGATCGGCCGACTATATCCTATAGCTGCCATATAACTGAACGATTGGAAATGCCAAAACTTTGGTGTTTGTAAAGTTAGGAAGTTGGGATTTTCTATGGGTTTTATATTTGGCCAATCAATCTGACCTAACAAATTTCATAAGGATCGGCCGACTATATCCTATAGCCGCCATATTACTGATTAATCGGATATGCCATAACTTTGGTGTTTTTTAAAGTTAGGAGGTTGGGATTTTTTCTGAGTGTTAAGAATGCATCATATGAATAATTTTGGAGAATATAATTTACAGAATATTCTGCAAGGGTATTTCAACTTCGGCTCCGCCCGAAGTTAGCTTTCCTTTCTTGTTTAATTTTGATACTGACAAAATCGTAACTACATTAAAAATGGAAAATCGACTTTTTCGTGGAGCGCGGGTCTATTTGGCCTGGGGGTTCAAAGAACCGATTCTCGAAAAGTTAGTCAAAAAAGTTTCCACTCGCCTGGGAACCTGCAGGCGGCAGGCGGAGGCATTGACAACAATCTAAGCTGGCATAAAAGCCAACGAGTGTGACCCAATTCAGCGCATTTTTCCACTTTTTATACATTTTGCAGCTGGAAAGCTCAGCACAATGCCAGAGATTACACGAGTTCAAAATACTCCACTCCCAGATACATTGTGTATCTGTATCTGCAAGTGCGGGCGGGCGAGTGTAGTCTGCGATGTGTTGGTGCATGTGTCAGCTGTCCGCAGCGCCTTTTTAACACAGTGTTTATAGTTCGTGTTTTCAATCTGTAGTTCGCATTGTTTGCAGCAAAGTGTACACTTTCCGTTCGCTGCAGGTTCTAATGGATGTCATCGTTGCCTGTGCAAATACAAAGGCTGTCAAAACTAGTCGGCAAAGAAATAAATAGGAGCACCAAAGTGGACAGAGAGCCATTTCGCAGTTTGACAGCAATTGACCGGGGGGCGCAGGGAATGGATGGGGGATATATGAAAGAAAAATCCTAAAGGCTCTGAATTACTAAGAATATTTTAAAGGCGAATTAAATGTACCCTACGACACACTACTGAATCTGAATGTAAGTAGTTTAAGCCCAGTTTCTTTGTTAATAGTTTTGAACTATTTATTATTATTATTATTATTTTGACATGTTAACATTTTTAAATCCATGTGTAGTCCGACTGCAATTATTCAAATTCCGTTGCTTTTAAAATTGACCTGAACTTGTATTTTCCATAATAGTTACTAGAAACTATCTAGCCCAAATGCAAGTACTCCAAATCCGATTGTGATATACGTATTTTTTATACTAGCTCTCATTTGAATTCCTGTAGCGATTATAAAGAATTATCCTCTTTTTAATTACCTTTCTAGGGCATTTCTGAGTAAAAGATGGTCTTAAAATAAAAAAAAACACATAACTCTTTGCAACTGTTTATTAGCGATGGTTTCTAGCAAAAACTAGATAGTTTATACCTAGGAATAGTATCTTTAACAAATTATTTCATTTATAAAAAATACATTATTTTAAAGAATCCAAAAATGTAAAATTTTTAAAATATATTAAGCTCTTATTAAGTTACGGAAAATTCAACTTTGGTAAGTAAGTCTGCAGTAATAACCCGGAATATGAGTACAACAATAACCCTCGGTTAACGGCAAGCGCTAAATGCCTTTTTCTTTTTAAAGAAGAAATCAAAGACAACAATGGCAAGGCCTCTGCCTCGGTCTACGTCTTTGCCGTCGCACAAAAGAAAGTTAAACGAAGATTTTTATTTTCGTTTTTCTTTGCTTAAATGTTGCGATTACTTTACGTTATGTTAATTATATTTGCACAATGGAGCAGACAGACATAAAAAGTGTAAAAAGGAGGAGGGCTGCATTTATTTAACGATAACAAAAATGCAAATTATAAACTTTTGCAACTTTTAACAGGAACCAAGCTGGAATTCAGGTCACTTCCCGAGGAAATGCTGCAATAAATGTATTGGATCCTCTCCGATAACGTAAACAAGTAGATAAATAAGTCTCAATTTATTGCCTCTGAGTCACAATTGTTGATCTAATTGTATTTAACAAGTTGTGACGACCAATTGTGGGCGTGGCAATTGGTGAGTTTAATTCGCTTGACCTCAAAACGCAATTTATTGTGCGAAATTTTCGTTCGGAGTAATAGAAAGCGACAGGTTCAGGTTCTCCTACGACTCGAGAGCTCTCTCCCTGTCTCTCTCGAGCAAGCCATACCCCTCTCGCTCGGCCGAAAAAGAAGTGGGCCAAAAGCAGCTGGCCAAAAGAGGAGGAGGAAAGGGGGATTTCAGCCAGGTCAGGGATGCGAGCGGCGTCATTAACGTCATTTCTTGGGTGACACAATTTCACCAAACACCAGAAAGAGAGGTGTTTTAAAGCTGACGAAAGAGAGGAGTATACACCTAGTGAAAGAGAGGGGAAGATATTCGCATTTGGCTATTGGAAAATGGAGCACATGAGCGTGTTTCGGCTTTTGTAAATTCTGCGTGCGTGCGTTCGTTCGTTCATTCTTTCTTTATTTTTTATTATCATTTTTTTAATGTCTTTTTGAGACTAGTCAGACTAGTTTTCCCAATTCAGGTGAACAAAATATGTATGCGTTACTAATGAGCATCGAGGATAAATTAGAGCAACCCGAAAAGCGAGAGTGAAATGGTGGCGAAGAACATTTATAGGTCACTGGAAATAAAAACAGAAGCTGGGTGCTGGAGAGGATTAAATATGTATGTACGACGGATAAATAAGCGCGCTAATTGCGAACAATTTGCCACTTAGTTGCATGGCAAATGGCCAGCACTTAATTGCTGGCATAAATTATCGACCGGCTCATTGATATACACTGGATATGCTCTCTAAAAGTAGGTCAACCAGAGGTAAGCGATGGCTTCTTTTTGCTTAACCATAAATTGGGGCAATCGTCCAAACGCTTTTGTTTCGAACCTTTGATATTTGTATAAAATTTGAATCGTTTTACGTCCCGCACTTTGGTCTGGGAATTTTCTCAGTCACATCTCGGCGGGACAATCAATTTTATTGCGTCCACTTTGGGAAGGTCAAATGATTTGAATCTGCATTTACAAGTTTGCGGCCACAGGCAATATGGCTATTGTAAACCCTACTTTAAAATCAGGTTATTGGAAGTATGGCGTTATGGGTTAAATTAGGGTATAAAGGATTGCATAAAGTGCCAATATGAATCTGTTTTTGGCCTAGAACAATTTATTTTGTTATTTCTTCTTTTCCATTCATTCTTAATAAAAACAATAACATTTTTTTAATAAATTATAAAGAATTCTTGTGACTTATGTTTTCTGAAAAAAAAAACCCACGCCAAGTCATAAAATTATTTCCATTTATGGTTTAAGTAGTTCACGAGGAAGTCTCATTACGCACACTCATTTTATTTGTTTATTTGCCTTATTGCATATTTAGTGCGTGCTTATATAGGATTGCAAAACAACAATTTGGGCCTCGGAGGCTTTACAAAGTACGCGTACGAGGAATTGTCTTCTGGATGAGTAAATGCAGTCGAACCGTTCGAGATAAGCCTTTGAAGGCATGCAAACAAATAAGTAAACAAACAAAGAGAGTTCGCCGCAACAGGCAGAGCAACAACAACAACGAGAAACCATCAATAAACTTTTAACAAGTCGATTTCCGTTGAGCAAGGTGCGGACAGACCAGTGGGCCCACGGGGAAGTACAACAAACTTTATGAAGTGCAAAATGCTCTGAGCAATCACACCTGCCTGAAAATCGAAACGACGATCGATCGACGGCGAACAGAGATATCGGCCTTTTAAATGGAAAGAAAACTTAACCAAGGGCGGCATAAGTACAAATAATATTGACAGGCGTTGCGTCAAATGCTAGTTGCCTAACGTTAAACATTTACATTTGAATAAACTTCATAGGACAGCTTTGAGGGGCATTTATTTATTCATATTTGTTAAATGGTATTACACAATTCTTATAAGAATTAAGTTCATCTTAAACCTTAGACATCCCAATTATTAACAATTTGTATAACAAATTTTTTCCCTTTGAATTTGTTTTAATTTGCTAGTTATTTGGACAACATTTCATATCCGAAAGATTTACGTTACCTTACATGGTAGATACTAAATATATAGAAGATACTTTGAAACAACATTATTGAGTTCACTTTCAGAAGAAATTGTTTGCAATAAATTCGAAAAGAATTTGTTGAGAGACAATATATAGCTAAGTCGGCAGCACTGGTTGCGAACCAGAAGTTGGGGAGTGGAGTGCATGGGCCCATGACGCACAACATTTCAGCGCACGGTAAACAGATGAAGTTGTAGCACCACCAATTCCCATCCAACCGATCCGAGGTGATCTTCTATTGCTCACCTTTGTCGCGATTCTGCTTGACCACGTCGCGAATCTGCAGCTCGATAATGCGGCGCAGGTACTGGTCAATGTGACTCATCATCTCCGTCGTGAACATTTCACCCACTCTGACACTAACGGTTCACTATAAAACTGACACAATCGTAATTACACTTATCGGGCAACGTTGTGGCGATATATGCTTATAAGTCGGAAGGCAGGCGGCGCGTTCTAAACCGATTTGCATGCCAGGCCAATTAGCCTTGGTAGTGCGCAGCCCCTTTTGAAAGACAGGCCAGGTACCGAGCACGGCGATTTCAGAACTGAGCTCTGATAATAACGATCGTCTTATCAGCACATTTTTCACTTATCAGTAGTAAGAGAGCGAGGGAATATGGCCAACAACAAGAGAAATTAAAAACATTGTGATATTTTTACAGGGTGATCCTTGGCTAAACTAGTTCTATAAAATTAAAATTTGTGTTAAATAATAAGTGATTATTACACAAGTCGTTGATGATAAAACTGCCTCTATATGCAAAAATGTAATCCAAAAGGTAATGAAAACAAGATCAAATTAAGCATACAAATTAATAAAGCCACACTAATCTTTCTATTCAGAAAAACAAATATTCCCTTTTCTATTTCAATGGAAATTACATCTACATTTATCAGTTAACTAATAAATATTTCACCTTACCGCCATTCAATTTCATTGCCTTGGAATTTTTAAAGCTCTCGGAGTTTTATGCACCATTTAATCGTATTCTCCTATCAGAGACGCATTTGGTCTTCGTTCCCTTTAAGAGTGAGGGTAATCGACCTGGTCGTTGATTTATGAGAACCATCGCTGGCGACAGGTGTCCAAACAAAAAAGTTAAATTAAATAAACTAGAAATGAAGTCGAGGCAAGCGAAGAGAGCGACAGGGAAATAACATTTACAGAGCCCGGACCGAATCGCCGATCGCGCCCATTTATAATTGCCCAATTGGGTTTCGGGTGCAGCCACCGCCTCCGAGCGGAATCGAGTTTATTTTGGACAGCCAACTGGAACCGGAGCAGCGGCAAGCAGCGGAGACATCATAAATAAAATTGTCAATGCTGAATTTGGAGCGGGTGCTCCAGATTCCGGCGGATTCCCATGCAGTTGCAGCTGTCGAGGATATTTAAATGTTTAATAAATGATGGACATTGAAGCGATGGTGCAAGTCTCCGCCCATTTAATCAGAGTACATTAATTGGCAGACGGGAAGCAAACTCTGTTTCGGAGTGGAAATAGGTAGAACGAGATGGATGGGTTTGTCAGATAGACCATACAGACGGCTAGCACAAACAAACCAGGTAGTGAGCAAACAAACAACAAAGGTGTCAACGCCCACACCTGGGAACAGGAGTCGGGAACACGGGACTCCCGGAGCTCGGAGCTCCGAGCAGGAACTAAGCTGGTGGAGGAGCTGCTGTCACTGCACTCAAATTAAATTACTCAGCTCGCCGACGAATTGGGGTTAAATTCCTCGGGACAGGCACCGTGGGTCGGCCAAGGCAGGAAAGGATTCGATGCAAACAAAAATACATATGCAGTTAAACCAATCATAATCAGTAACAGGGCGTCTAAAAAACTAAAATGAATCCTTTACAATATCAAAAATAAAGAAAAAGAGTTGGGAAAAAATAGTTAGAAAAGTTTGAGTTGTTAAAGCGGTTTTTTTATGTTTTGGTTATTGTCGACTTTTTGACCATTTATGGTTGTTCTTCTTTATATAAACAATATATTTTGCATTACAAAATTTCGTCTTATAAAATATTTTCTAGACCGCCCTGAATCGCGTAATTTTCGAAAACTACCTTTTTCCCAAAAAAAAGTTGCTCCTATGGCGAATATAGGATATAGTCGTTCGATCGGCAATATTTTCTAACATGAACAGATCACACATACAACAGCTATCGATATATTCATGCTATTTTCATGAAATGTAAAATATGGCTCCAAAAATAAGCTATAAGATATATTGGAGAAAAACAGAGAGAAATACAAAATAACATCAATTCTTCCTATGGCAGTCTTAGCATATAGACGTCCGATTAGCGCCGTTCTCAAACTTGATCTGCCTAGACATATAAAAAATACGATTGCGTATGTTTAAATTAAAATTACATGATTTGGGTGCCGGCTAATTAGTTGATAGCAAAATATTTAAATAAAGCAAAGGACGTTTAAGGTAAAATCGAAAAAGAATAAAAGAAAAGGAAGTTTAAGGTAAAATCGAAAATGAATAAAAGCCAAGTAACAAATTGCTTTTATTTTGAAAGAAACATAAACATTTGTTTTATTTTGATTGGGTTATACAAAACATTTTAATATTTTAAAAAATATTTTATACAAAATAAGTAACCTTATTTTCACTAATAATTTACGGATAAATAACTCAATAACCTCAATTCGGAACCATTGTAGATGGGCTGCGCAGATGACTGTTATGGGGCCAGACACCTGTCATGGGGCATTACGCGGTCTGCATGCCGGCGCTGAGTGATTCGTCTTTTGTCAGATCGGTTTTCACGCCCCGCGGGGATGACAACGGGCTAAGCATTAACCGATTTCCGTAGGAACCAGAACTTAGATTGGTAACTATGTGGCTTGTTTATGGGGAAATAATGCTTCACTAGCTGCAATTGAACAATGAGTTTGTTTGTTTACAGTGCTCACCCATTCACTGATATCAATATCGAGCTTTGAATGTCTTTATATAGAAACCTTCGCTGGCTTACTGTTTAGTAGATAGATAGTATATGTCTGTACATCTACATATGTACTTGCTTCTTATTATACCCTTGCAGAGGGTATTATAATTTTGGTCAAAAGTGTGCAACGGAGACATCTCCGACCCTATAAAGTATATATATTCTTGATCAGGATCACCTCCTGAGTTGATATAAGCATGTCCGTCTGTCTGTTTCTACGCAAACTAGTCTCTCAGTTTTAAAGATATCGAGTTGAAACTTTGCACACACCCTTCTTTCCTTTGCACGCAGTACATAAGTCGGAACGGCCGGGATCGGCCGACTATATCCTATAGCTGCCATATAACTGATTGATCGGAAATGCCATTACTTTGGTGTTTGTTAAGTTAGGAAGTTAAGATTTCCTATGGGTTTTATATTTGGCCAATCAATCCCACCTACCAAATTTCATAAGGATCGGCCAACTATATCCTATAGCCGTCATATAACTGAACGATTGGAAATGCCATCACTTTGGTGTTTTTAAAGTTAGGAAGTTGGGATTTTTTATGAGTGTTAAGAATGCAATATGAATAATTTTGAAGAATATAATTTACATAATATTCTGCAAGGGTATTTCAACTTCGGCTCCGCCCGAAGTTAGCTTTCTTTCCTTGTTCTTATTTAAACTCTCACGGCTTGGTAGGATTTAAACTTTCTGACTTTGTCTTTCCTTTTACCTCAATTACATTTCACGGAATTTAATTTGTATTAACTTTGTAAAAACTTTAGTTAGCTAGTAATATAAGTATATTATCGTATAATTTCGCCTAATGACTAACATCCTAGACAAACCCAAATTTTGATTCACTCAAACATAAAATCCATTATAATTATACCCTTGCAGAGGGTATTATAGTTTTGGTCCGTCTGTCCGTTTCTACGCGAACTAGTCTCTCAGTTTTAAAGATATCGAATTGAAACTTTGCACACACCCTTCGATCCTTTTCACGCAGTATATAAGTCGGAACGGCCGGGATCGGCCGACTATATCCTATAGCCGCCATATAACTGAACGATCGGAAATGCCATAACTTTGGTGTTTTTAAAGTTAGGAAGATGGGAGTATTAAGAATGCATCATATGAATAATTTTGGAGAATATAATTAACAAAATATTTTGAAAGGGTATATCAACTTCGGCTCCGCCCGAAGCTAGCTTTCCTTTTTTGTTTTATAGATAACAGTTTGAATTCCTAGACGTGGTGATCAAATTTAAAATTCATTGCTTTGTGTAAATGTTAAGTTCAAAGTAATTAAAATTTTGTATTTATAATCTTTTATTTTAATTCTTTCAATGATTGTGAGCCATTATATTTTTGTAAAAAACTTTAACCAAGTTTGACGAATCTGACATCTTTAGGAGGAGCTGTTTTTCAAATTTAATTGTATTTGGTTAAGAAAATAATTTGGATTTAAACTTTAGGACCAGGAATAAGCCATTATATTAACCTCGTTTTATAAAAAAGATTTCAAAATAGAAAATTCGTGTTTATAAAAGTTTAGATGTTGGGAAAAAACTTATTCAAGGCTGGAGTTATAAAGGCAGTGCTTTCAAAACTGTGCGTGGGTGGGAGTTCCCCAGCGGGTGGGTGGTAGTGTCACATTGTGTGTGAGTGTGTTTGGGGTGCCGCATTAAAGAAAACGGAAGCCGGCGGCCCAAACAGAAAAGTAAAGAGCGAAAACAAAACGTCAACGTTTTGGAGGGGATGCATCTGCATTTGTTTTTGTTCGTGCGTTTTCCAAAACAAAGAACGGAGAAAGGGGTAGGGGCAGGGGCGCGGAGAGAAAGGCGGCGAGAGAGAGGTGGAGAAAGGGGAGAGCGAGCATTACTCACCGTTGAGGTCCTTGGTTAATTGCGAGCGCGTCGACATTTTGTCTTCCGAAATGCGAAATTCTGCGGCGAAAGCTGGGTGAAAATGAAGTCAAACAGGAATAACCAGGAAAAGGGCCAACGAAATTGGCTCAGAGCGGCTGTTTTCGTTGTTATTGTTGCTGCTGGTTATGGTGGTGGTGGTTCGATTTCAATCCTGACACGCCTTGCAGCCCGAAACTTGATTCTTGAGCTGCTCCCGCACTAAAAATCGCCCATCAAACATTCCGCCTTTTTGCCCATTTTCTCGTTTCAGACTTTTTGATTTTTTGGCAAACTCTTTTATTTTTTCGTGAGATTTTTCTTCACATCATTTGCACACACACGCAGGATTTTCGTTTCGGGTTTTCACGCGTTTTCCACCCTTGTCGCGGGTCGGAAGACGGAAAATTCACTGAAACGCCGCCGCACAGACTGCAGTTGGATTTTCCTCCGACACTTTGACTTTAATCTTGCTGTTTTATTTGTGAATTAAGCGCTTTTCCACTGAATTCGCTAGCATATTTGTGTATATTCGTATATCGTTTTACTTTTCATTTAGCATTTAGTTTTTATGTTTTCGGGATGGTAAAATAAAAAATTATTAGAGAAGTGCTGTTCCTACCGGCGCGCCTTTAATTTATGACTAACTAATTACGGCAAAGCGAAGTTAGACTGCGAATTTGGAATTAAAATTAACAAACACACGATCCGCAACCAGCCAGTTTCAGTTTCTGTTTCGACTCAGTGTGGCCAAAACTTTAATGGGCTATAAATTATAGCCTTATGTGGCGTTATTAGTTAACATGAGGGATTTTAGCTTTTTTGGCATTTAACCAAATTAGCTATTTTCTAGCCAAATTCGGCTATTATCAGAAGTGCATTTGTGAGATCTGCCATCCCCTGGAACTTTGGCTGCCCTGCAGTACCGTTCATCACCTTTTAATCGCTTTTTCATCACCAAAAATTCATCACTGCTGATTAATCGGCGATGAAACTTCATACAAATTAGTGATGAATTTAACATTGGCATGTCCTAGGAGTTAATCAGTGAAAATTAATCACTCTTTAATCAGTAATTCATCACTCTTTTTTCAGTTTTTCATCACCATTTAATCAGTAATTCATCACTCTTTAAACAGCATTTACTGATGAACATGCGATGAAAAAGCGATTAACGAGTGATGAAAAAGCGATTAACGAGTGATGAATTACTGATTAAAGAGTGATGAATTAATCAGTAATTCATCACTCTTTAATCAGTAATTCATCACTCTTTAATCAGTAATTCATCGCTTTTTCATCGCATTCTCATCGCTTTTTCATCGCATTTTCATCGCTTTTTCATCGCATTTTCATCGCTTTTTCATCGCATTTTCATCGCTTTTTCATCGCTTTTTTTCATCAGTAAAATTCATTCAGTAAATTTTCATATACATTTTTTTTTATTTTATTACATTATTTAATTTAATTTATTACATATAAATAATTAATTCAACTTAATTCAATCTACATATGTCCGTTTTCAGTTGTCTCGGAGGTGTTAAGGATGTTTCGGTTTCGGTGCTCTTTTTTTGACTTCGTGCTTTATGTACTGGCTCATCCTGACCAAGTATATCTAAAATAGAAAATTTATTATAAAATATATGAAAACTTACTGCGTTTCTTGTTTTGCCGCCGGCCAAGTCCAGCTTAGTTTATGCTGGCCCAACAGTTTTATTATAAGCTTCGTCTTAAATAATAAATAAATAATAAATATATTAACAGTATATGTAGGTACAGTTCAAAATAATTAATAAAATAACACTTACCTAAATTTCTGATAAATTTAGTTATAACATTTCACAATAAATCTCAGCTTCGATCTGTTCTCTCCGTTCTCTCAAATGCAAGTGCACGTAAAAGCCGCGAAAACAACTTCAGTTGAAAACAAGGGCACCGTTAATCCTATTGTTCTTTCCTTTGCCTAATTTGTCTTTACATGTTTCGCTTCGCGTCAAAGCAGGGTATATAACAGCATGTCCGACTATGCAAAATAATCACATAACTTAAATTCACTTAAAAAAGGAATCCATACCTTTCAAAACTATCATAATAATTTTATTTTTAAAAAGTATTTCCATAAAATAATATAATTAATAAGAATCAACGACTACAATACAAAAATTATGCTAATTTATTTTCAAGGGTGTATAAAGGTCGATCTGATTTTAATACATTGTCCTCCACCTCTCAGCTCATTTTATGGGGAGAGAGACAGAGTAAGAGAGGGAGATGGAAATTTTTCTGCGTTGCCTACGATCGGGGACTGAGAGTTTCGGCTCTGCCTGCGTCGCACTCGGCTCTGCCGACTTTGCCTTTGGCTCTGCCGGCGTCGCAGTCCGCTGCTGATTAAACAGTGATGAATTTTTGTAGTGATGAATTTCGGAACTGCAGGGTGTTTAACTAATTTGAATTTATGGCCCTCTTTTTCCCGAGTTTCCTATGGAGTTATCTAAGAAAATAAAATTGTTTTTGTCCGACAGCCATATTATGCTCGCGATGTGAATTTTGCATAGAACAGCTGTTAATGCAGATTATCAGATTTTTGCTGACCAATTGGCCAAAAAGGTGCGGTATATTCGATTATACATGAAAAACCAAATTGACATCACAGCGATAATAAGGATAATTTATAGAAGAACTTTTTAAATGCAATTCGGGTATTACCTAAACGATGAAACGGTAACAATTTAACAGATCTGTTTAGCAGATCGATTAACCATCGTTACTACATTATTTTTCAATTTTTGGGGCATGTTTATTTAACATCTCTTTTTGCTGTTAGTTACAATTTAAAACTATAAGTTAGCTAAAAATTTATGTTTTAGCTATTAGCTACATAGGATAAAGCTAAATTTTGGAGGGAGAATTGGCAGCGCTAATTAAATACCGAAACATTCCACATAACAGACGGTAATATAAAAATCGCAGAAATACTAAAAAAGCATGCTGCTTTCCAACACTACCTGCTTTGGCTTCCTGGTGAATGC
This sequence comes from Drosophila kurseongensis, assembly GCA_018153305.1. Lineage (NCBI taxonomy): Eukaryota > Metazoa > Arthropoda > Insecta > Diptera > Drosophilidae > Drosophila > Drosophila kurseongensis. Next base: position 4,474,586 of record JAECXX010000004.1, on the reverse strand, counting down.
CAAACAAACCGATTTCAATTGCCCGAACGATTTCAAGCCGCTAAAATGGCAAGTGTGCGCTGTTTGCACAAGTTAATCCGCCTGCATAAGGTCCTGCTGCCACTCAGTAAGTAATGGGCTCCTCGCAATTCACCTGTTAGCCGCGAATTATTTGGGTTCGGTCATTACGAAAGAGAGCCCGCAACACGAAAAACAGCTGTTTGATCGAGTAGTGCGTGCGTGCGAAAGAGAGGGGGCGAGAGGGTGTGAGTGAGAGGGGAAGTGTAAAATGCTGACTGCCAAACGCCGGCGGCCTTAAATTTCTCGACAATTTTCAACAAAATTACAAATACCAAGTGGTAATATACAGAAACAAAAGAATAAAATAAAATGCAGGAGCAGGAGATGGAGGTGGATATGGCGGATGCCGTGGAGGCGTCCAATTTACTGCAGCTTATCAAGCAGCTGCTGCTGGAAAAAGCATACGACGGCGTGCGGATGTTGTTCGAAAGTGCCCAGGAATCAGAACGGAACACCCGGCTGCTGCCCCACATAGCCATGCACCTTTATCACGACGTGTGCTCCGAAAACTTGTCCGACGAGGTCAACTCCCAGGAGCCGGAGCTCTTCGACTGCTCGGATGAGTTGCTTAAGTTGCTGGCCAAGTTTGCACCGCTGCAGGAGCTCATGCTGGAGCTGATGGAACGCCTGGAGGAGAGCAGCAGCCTCAATGTTTTCGGCGCCCATCTAAGGGCCCTCCAAGTGGTGCTCCAACGACAGGGACGCGACAAGCCGCAGGCTGTGGAGTGGAGCCTCCAAAGCGTCTTCACTAGGTTGAGGGAGTTACCCCTGCCCAAATACCTCTCCGAGGGCTACGACGAGGCCCAGGCGCGACTTATAGAGCAAAACGAGCAGGTTGAGGACCTGCTGGCGCACTACATTACCGTGGGTCTCTTTCGCCAGCCGCTCTGCAGCGAAATCCTTCAACAGGATGTGCGTTCTCCTAGCCAAACCTTCAAGGACTGCTGTCTGAACCGACGGAACATCTTTACTTGCTTTTTTATCCAGCTCCTGGGTCGACCGCTGGCCCTGCTGGAAATGAGCCATGTCAAGGAGGACCTAACTCGCACCTATGTGCAGCAGGTGACAGAGAGCCTAAGCCAAGATGCCAGCCAGTGCCTGGGCGATCCCTTCTACCTACTCAATCTCGTGGAACAGCGCGCCAGGTGGCAGCGTAAGCTGGATGTCGCGAAAGGCGTATACGAGATGAGCTGCCGGAATGTGTTCCTCATCGAGGAAAAGCTGCCCCTGCATGCGGTGGCCATGTACTATCACTCGCTCTTCGTGGGCAACCAACTTCCCGCTAATGCGCCCAGGATATATGCGCCTCTTTTCCTTTTCGAATCGATTGTCTATCTTTCGGAAGTGCTGCTCAAACAGCAAGAGCCACCGTTACAGTATTGCGGCCTTCGACTAGTGGAGCATCTTTTAAGCACCCTGGGCAACCCGGTACCATCAAGTTCCCTCCAGTTGGATGTCCACAAGCGCTTTTGCGAAGCGCTGTGCAAGATTGTGGGGTACTCTCCGCAAGTCGCCCTCCGCCAGCTAGGACTTCATGTGCTGCGGCAATATGTGCTAGTCTTTGATGACCAAGGAAAGTATCTCATTCTCAAGAATCTGCTGGAGACCCTGCAGCACGACGGACTTATGGGCTACCTCGGCGGAATGTACAAGGATCTGGTGGATAAGGCCCTAGAGGAGTCTGACCCCTTGCCAGAGGTTTACAGCGGAAAGCTGTTCCGCGAGATGCTGCTGCTGTGCGTCTGTGTTCTGCCCCATGACGTCAAATCCGATCTTCTCCTGCACGCCGATCGCCTGTGCCACGCTCTGAACATTCTGCGCTACTTTGCGGTGAGGGACAAAAAGGACGTCACCGGATTCTGGCAGGCTCTGCCAGATATTGTGAGAAGGTTGCTAGATCCCCTGGGAAAAGCGCTGAACTTCTCAATGGCCCACTACAAGGCGTACAAGGAGCGCGTGGAAAAAGGACAGAGCGCTTCGGACGATGAACTGATGCAGCGTCAGCTCAACATGCTAGCCGTGAACATAACCAACAGCGGTATGGCCGGCGGCGACGGGGACAGCCGTCTGCCGGACATTGGGCGCCAGGAGAAGCTCGAGGTGCTGGCCAGCTCGATCACCAGTCTGGAAACACTGCAATCGTTATACCTGATCGCCAGTGAGAAACTCGAACAGTCCGCCTGCCTACGTCGAAAAGCCGCTCAATCGGATTCTTAGCTTATATTTTGTCCCCAATGAAAGCGAAATGAGAACGTAAACTTTGTGTGTAAACACAGCAGAAAACGAAACCAAAACTGATCTATGTAGTTTGGGGGTTCTACTCTTGGGCGATAATTGACCGGCTAATTGAGCCAGTTGTGGCGTGCTAATTAACTGGCCACCGATGCGGACTTTGCTTCGCGATCTGCGTATTTATATTTGATTGCATATACATATTAATAGGGATTTAAAGTACTTAACACCTTAAAATTAAAAAAAAAAACAATATGCTATAGGTTCTAGTTTTTCCATATGTTGATGCTTTTTTATAACCATTTGTGCACATTTCCAGAAAATAATACAATCAATTTCGAATATTACTTAGGAGAGTTCTTTTATAAAAATCTTAAACCAATCACGATAAATATTTTTTGGCATACATGTATTCCCCATGTTTAACCTAGGATTAAAAAGATCGTGTTCTTTCCACCCTCGTAAATTGTTGATACATGGGTTAACCTTATTTGTAGATGCACAAAGCTCCCGTTTGGCTTCATTGCATCCCAGACCATTAACTTTCCTGCTGGCAAGAAGTTATGCCAAGGATGAAAAGTCAACCAACCTAGACGATTTCCGGGCTAGAGAAGAGCAGCGTGAAAAGGAACGTGATGCGGCTGATGAGGCCGCTGCAAAGGCCACACAAAAAGAATCGGTGGCAGGAGGGGGAGGTCTGGGAGCAACAGGATCGGAGTCAAGTGGCCAACAGGATGATCCCAAGCAGGCCAAGGTGGATGCCATAAGGGCAAAGATCCTGGACGCCGCACTGCAGCATGTGCCCCAGCAGGGTTGGACACGACAGGCCATTGTCCTGGGCGCCGAGGAGAGTGGCTATCCCAGCGTGGTGCACGGCATGTTCCCCGAGGGTGGCTTTGCCCTGGTCTCCCACTTCAACGGCAAGTGCAACGCCCAGCTGGTAGAGAGCCTGCAGCAAAAGACAGATGGCGGAAAGATGGAGGTGGAGGACCCGCTGGACTTCCTGGTGCAAGCGGTACGCCAGCGCCTAGAAATGGTCACCCCCTATAAGACGCAGTGGCCCCAGGCGATGGCTTTGATAGCCCAACCACAGCATGCGCCCACCGCCTTGGCCCAGGTGCTCACTCTAGTTGATGACATCTGCTACTATTCCGGGGATCGATCCGTGGACGTGAGTATTCCATAACCCTTGCTTTCGGTTGCTATAGTCTATTCCCTATTCTGCAGTTCGGTTGGTACACTAGACGTGTGGGTCTAGCGACCATAATGAAGATGACCGAGCTATACTTTCTGCAGGACACCTCCCAAGGACACACTCAGACCTGGGAGTTTCTGAAAAACCGCATGGACGAGGCTGTGCAGCTCCAAATAATGCTATCTCAGACGGAGGGCATGACTCACACGTTTCAACGTTCCTTTAACTCGGCGTTCATAACGGTTTGGCACTTCTACTCTATTCCATATTTTATCCACTAATTTTCAACTACTTTCACAGGCGCGTAATATACTGGGTCTTGGTTATAACCGCAATTAGCACGGAAAAAGTCAGATCCCGTGATCCGTAGCCTCGAGTGCCGCATGCAGTCCAAAGATAAATAATTATAGTGGGAACGGTGCTTCTCCCACTTGAAGATCTACACTTATGTTTACCTTAAATCCATATGTATATATGTGCATATAAGTACACCCAATGCAACAGAATGGTTTTGTGGTTTCCCGGGGGAGTAAATGATAAAACCCCACCGTATTTCGTGTTTTCTAAAATTCGCAGTCTGAAACTGGAAATAAAGGGAACGGGAAACCAAACAAACTTTTGAAGTTTGTACATGTTTATTTGTTAATCATATTAACGTATCTAGTTTTCTAAATGGTTTGCTTTGTCCGCTGAATGACTTATTGCGCACATGACATTGGTGCCGTAGAGGTTGCAATATTAACGCTCAAGTGATTATTCAAGGATAAAAAGGACGGAAATGATAAAGGTAAAGCTTTGTTTAGGTTTTACATATATATGTTGAAGGTTAAACCAAGATATACAAATACTTTAGTTTATTTTTAATTTATTATGTTGATTCTAAAACCCATAATTTTTAGACATGTTTGTAAAATCGTGTACATTCTACAATGACCCAAGTTATATAATAAGAATAGTGCGTTATCCGATATTTCAAGAGAGGCTTTCCTGGGCCCCAAATATTTTTGCAGAGGGCAACCAATGGATTGGGCAGCGGCTCCAAATAATATGTATATTATATATAATTTAATATTTATTTGGTTCGGCTGCCATATTTATTGGTTGACTGCCTGGTTGGATCCTAACATGTCCTTGGTTTAGACGACAAAGACTTAATGTTGGTACTGGGCGATCTGGTTGATCCACTCAATTCCTTTTTCGTACACACATTTCCAAACTTTGCACTGCCGAAGGACTTCTCGTTTGTCGCAGATCTCCTTCGCATACTTCCCAGTCCCCGCTGCTCGTCCACATTTCTATAAAGTTGCTCCCCACCCCTGGCAGGCCGTTTGTACGGCATCATTCGATTAGCATCAAAAGCATCAAAGAGGAGCGTTGGCATCTTAAATTGCAAATAAGTGGCTTTTGATTGAATGGAGCTAGGATGGCTTTGAAGGGTGTTGACTTTTATGCGATTGTGACTTGGAATGGATTTTATACAGTTTGTTGGGATCAGTTTTATATTGGTTTTCGGGTTGGATTTTAAACTGGTTGTTGGCATACATTTTATACTGGTTTTTGGGATGGAATTTATACTGGTTGTTGGAATGGATTTTATAGTGGTTTTTGGAATGTTGTTAATACTGCGCGATGGGCTATTTTTCAAATTAATTGGCCTCGTAGTTCCCTGAACTGATTGCGGGGGACCAAATCTATTACCTTTGCCGACTGGTGACATTCTAATTGTTTTCTTGGGTTCTGTCACTTCCGAATAGAGATCGGATATACTTCTTACCAGCCAAGGTTTGATTTTCTTCTTCCATTTTCCGAATATATTATTAAACTCCAGTTCGTTGAGAGCTCTTAAGAGTTGTGGAATGGGGACCACATCGCTGTCCGCAAAGAGTTCCCTCAACAGTCTTACCAGTTCATCTTGTTCCCCCAACAGGTGCAGTATATCTCTAAGATCGTCGCCATTTTCAAACCACTTGTACTTAAGATTGAGCGCTCTGAGCCGGAAGATATAGTCCTGCATCATGCGGAGCAGCTTTCCTAGAGTTTCTGGCGCCATGGGGTCGTAGAGGTAACCATTGCTATCAAAAAGACCGCTGGCGGAGAACAGGTCCTGATCCGGAAAGCCACTCAATGGCACCCTGAAACTCCTTCGTTTTCGGGATATCACCATCACTTTTCCATAGTTGGCATATAGCAGGCGTAACAACATATAATGTGCTGCTTCCGGTGACCGATCCAAATGATTCGCCAGGGCGTAAATGACCCGACGGTTCACCTCCAGCCAGCGGGGTGGCAAGATGCCACAGGGATCAGGGGGCGGCTCCAGATCCCCGCCCTTCATAAAGGGATTCTCAGCAAAGGGGCGACTTTCCAGTGGACAGCAGCTGGAAATGGTGCGCACTGGGCAGTGGGGACAGCTGTACGGAATCGGCGGACAAGGCGTCCGGCGCAGGCGACAACAGTGGATGCACATCGATGGAGGTGTTCAGAAATTGGATTAAACTGTAAACAGGCCAGCTTGGAACTACTTCAAATTTTGAATTTTCAAGGATGCTGACGATTAAACGCCCCAATGTGCAAATGAACCAGATCTAATTGAAGCCTACATCACCGCAGGTGTGGACAATCATGTCGAAATAGCAAGGCTCTGCCAAAGAGTTGTGGTTTCGAGGAACAGTAGCTTCAAAATCGATGACAAAAAGTGAATTGTCTTATTTGTAGGTAAAGGATTTATGAGTATTAGTCTTTTATTTTCCGAATTGATCGAAATCGGATCAAATCTGAAATGTAACCAAACCCATTTGATATACGTCAAAGATATTTTTTAATACCTATCTTTAATTTTTATTTCTAATTAGAAGCGGGTTATCTGCTTGTCAGCGTTGTCTGAATTGGAAGTACAATTCTAGGACATCATTTGTTCTCCAACAATCTTGTATTGCACTCAATCTTCAACTTCTATAGCTAATGGAGATTAATTTAAAGGCTTCAAGTATGGCTCCTCCTCACAGGGCAGTTGTTCCACTTTACTGGAATCGAGGCACTAAGAATAGTTTAAATATTAATTATTAATCTCACCTGTGGAGATTGTCACAGGACTTTGATTTGGTTTCAGTTGAAGCTTGCAGTTGTTTTAGCCGTTCTGGCACATCGTTTGTGGCTGAAATCATTGCTCCAAGTCTGTGTTTAAGGCTTGAAAATGTGGGTCTATATGATGGCACGGAACTCCAGCAACTCTTCATCATCGTAAACCTAAGTTACGCAGATATTTTCAACGATTATGTGAAACAAAATTTATTTTACCCACATTTCATCCGAACATCCTTCAGGTTGCTTCATCCGGTGACCTTGTCGTAGTAGTTGCAGGATATCACTGGGTGACACCGATGGGTATGGCATTCCACCAAGCGTGGTGATCTCATAGAGCAGCACACCAAAAGACCAGCTGAAAGTGTAAGAGGTCAACTGAGTGCTTGCTTCGTAGGGAAAGGCCAGAGTCCTTACACATCGCTCTGGCTGGTGTACACTTGGTGGGTTAGCGATTCCAGGGCCAGCCATTTAATGGGTAGCTTCCCACTTCCTCCGGACTTTCGGTACACATTCTCATGGTAGACATCCCGACTTAGCCTTTGGCAAAAGGAGAAATGATATGTAGAATCACTGAATTTTAAGAGATTACTCACCCAAAGTCTGCAATCTTAATGCTGCGATCTAGAGAGATCAGCACATTTCGAGCAGCCAGATCCCGATGCACAACTTTTTTTTGGGCCAGAAATTCCTGAAAACCGTATATTACGTTTCAAGTTCTAAAGTTTAAGGTTCAGTGGAAGTATCTCACCATTCCCACCGCCACCTGTTGAGCAATGTCCAGCAAATCTGCATATTTTAGAGGCACTCTGGGCCTTGAATACTCTGAGTCTAGACAATCAAAGTATTCCTTGTTCTCAAAGGTTCGCTTCTCGGTCTCGAACCTGGATTCTTGTTTGGTTTCTCTGTTAATCTCCGTTTTTAACTTCTGGGTGGACTCATTCTTTGGAGCCTTTAAGTCTTTGGGAATATTACTGCCTCCAATGTTTTCAATATCCTCCATCCCATAACCCTTGTTGTCTGCTGAATTGGTGATTCGAGTCAGGGTGTAGGTCTCAACTCGACCGCTTGTTTGTGTCTGATCCGTTTCACTTTCCTCCTCCACAGTGGACAGCATGGATATGTTTATATCTTCTATAAGATCATGGATGGGACTGCTGGTGGGTTGGTAGAGTCGTCGTTTGTCAACATCCTGCCCAAGGTTCTTTTTGAGACAAACTGCACTTTGCTCCTGCCGAAACTTCCACTCCTCTCTAAGTTTAGGAACATAGCAATAGTTATCGTTATTTTTAAGAAGAACAACCTACCGTAAGAAACTCTGCAGGCTTCCGAGGCTACAATATTCAATTAGCAACATCATTCGATTGCTAAAGCGGGTGGAGTACCCAACGATTCCCACAATATTCGGATGCTTGCCCACGGCTTGGAGCATCTGTATCTCGCACTTAAACGCATACACATCCTCGTCATTGGGTTCATCTGTCGAATCACAAATATACTACAGACAAAGAAAAGTTTCCTTAATAGTATTACCTTTCAACAACTTGACGGCCACTTGGCGCTTTTTGTAGATTCCGCGTCGCACCAAACCGAAGGCTCCCTCGCCCAGGACATCTTGGAGGAGCACCGAATGGGGTTCCACTTCCAGCTCGTCCACTATATCCAGGCTCCCGTTTGCCGACAAGGTGACCATCAGGCCGCTGCTGTCCATCAGCGAGAGGTGGAAGTCCGAGGCCATAGCATCCTTGGCTTCCATTTGCAATGCCTGAGTATCCGTCCGATTCCGTCTGCAGAAGGTCAGGGAGCATAGCATACAAATGCAGCACAAGGGCACAATAATGAAAAGTACCAACTTGACCAGGTTGCTTTCTGTTTGCGAGGACAAAAAATTTTATCTTTGAGTTTCTTTAGAAAACGTTTAGTGTTAAGTGACATTTGAAATGAAAAATATTTTCTTCCTAGAATTACCACTCAGCAAGACATCTCCCGGCAGTTTATCCAGGGTCAAGTCGGTGGCATTCTTGCCGCCTGTCGATTGTGCCACCAAGTGAACCTCAAAACGGGAGCCCAGCACAGTGATCCTGGGTACGAAGAAGTGGCTTCTGTTTTGGTCAAGCGTGAAGTTCACCTCCTTGCTTCCCGTGAACAGATCGAAGATGCGAAGTGTGTAGTTATCTGGGAGGTGACTGGGTCGCGACCAGCTGATATTAAGAGCTAAGGTATTCGGCAGATATTGCTCCTGCTTCACAGTCAGATTCTCCGGCTTATAAGGAGCTATAAAAGAATGAATATGAAATTAAGTGTAGTGTGAATAACTCTGTAACTCACCGCAGAGTGTGTAGTTGAAGGGATGCCAGTCCAAACAACTTGGAGCCACCACTGTCAGCCATTTTAATTCGCTCTCTAGTCTGTTTAATTTGTTCACCGTTTTCACGCCTATGAGATAGTGTTTGTCGAACTCCAAGTTGTCCAGTGTGTGCTTGTAAAGCTTCTTTGGCTGGAGGAGTAGGTTGAGTCTAAATTATTTTTCTTATCAAAGGAATTCCATGTACTCACATCCCGGAACCAAACCTCTTGCAGGTCGTCTAAATTCACGCTGTTGGTTGAATAGGACACTAGGTCAAAGTAGCAGTTGCGTTCTGGAACAGGAATAGTTCAGGGAAGGTCAAGGATGTATTCTACAGATGAAGAGACTCACCCGCTGATGGCTCCCACCCAATCTCGGCTGCAATGTGGTGCAGGTCATCTGGCTTGGGGAAAAATCGTAGCAAATTCACAGCTCCCATTTTGCTGGGTTGATATCCACGTATGAGGGTGGCGAAGGTCTGCTCTTTGGCTATCAGCGAGTAACTTCCATCCCCGTGCACCGCCAGAGCTGTGATATTGTGGCTGGAGTTTGACATCAGGCTCGGCAGGATTAGAATGTTTTCATCGGACTGAAATCACCACAAGAAACCATTTCGTTCGAGTGATCAAAAAGCTTTAATTATCTCCTGGTCGACAGTATGATAATCATTTCATAAAGGGTTTTTTTGTATTTCCTTACCAGGTATAGTTTTGTCCTCGCAATATCCTCCTCGACAGCATTCACCTTGATTATGTAAGTGACATTTGGAGCCGACTCATTTCCCCTGCTGTGCTGCACCCAATCTATTTGGAAAACTAGCTCCGACTCCGTGCGACAAAGCATCTGTAGCTGGAAATTATCCTGCACTTTGCGTAAAGCTCCGGGAGCGGTTCCATTGACCCTGCAGTCTTTAAAGCATTCTTGAAAGTCCTGTCACGCGAATGAAAAATATAATCGAAACAAAATGTTGTGCTTTTGGTTTTTAATTTAATAATTTCTGAAAAATTTTCCAGGAATTTCTGTCGCAATCCTTTCAAGAATTAAAAATGTCCAAACACACATATTGGTCAAAACAGACATTTTAATCCATTTAATTTATATCAAAATTAAAATTGTAATGCGATATAATTTGCAATTAGTGACGCCTACCTTGTTGCCCATTTCCAGGCAATTCTGGGTGCAGGCGGTCACATTAAGCAGCATCTCTTCGTGGGTGGTTTGGTCCATCAGCAGAATTTCGCCTCTATTGCTTCCCACAAAAAACCAAAAGAGAAATGCGTATTTCGCATAATAAATCAGCATTTTTCTTTGTTTCACTTCCAAATCTATTTCTTCAGTCTATCGTTGTGTGCGTATTGGAATGCAAAATTTATTTATCAAAAGCTTGCTTTGAGTTTATTGCACTTTTGCCATGCACTTTGGTTCACCCATCAATACTCCATTCGTTTACTTAGGCAAAGTTACACTTAATAAAATACACCAAATATTTAAAATACTTATTCCTTAGGACCCAGATTTTCGAGATTCATAGCAACCACTGCTCACGGATTATCTTGTCACACTGAGGCTTAAAATGTGATAGAGGAGAACGACGAAAAAGGAATGATAAGAAACGGTGAACTCGCTGAATATATTTTGCGCTATTTTGTTTTGGTGTGTTTTTCACCTCTTGATTGCATTGGAGTAAATTTGACGGGGGGACATTTGAAATGCAAAAATCGGATTGGTACTTCGTCATCGTAGCGCCAAGGAGGATTGGGCAATTTGTTAGCATTCCCTAGGGGACGAATTCTACAGGTAGTCCAATGAGCAGACAACACACTTAGCCCACATTTGTATTATATTTATTGTTTTTAACAATGAAACTTTAAGGAAGCTAATCTTTTGAATTTCGAACAAGTCGATAAGAAAGAATGAAGTGTTGATCAGTGCTAAACCGCATACCATCCCTGAAAACGATCGGGTGGGCGCCAATATTTAAACCTGAAACTTCTGCTATTTTTGCTTATATTGTTTTAAAAGTCTTACATAAGCCCGCTTTCCTTGATTCCATTATAATTAGAGTAGAGTAATCGTAATCTTAAAACAGGTATTCCTCGCCAGAGACTTGCAAATGCACATGACCTCAGCTGCCTCTGTATGCGTTTATATCGCATAAAACCCGCCATTACGTATGTGACTCAACTGTTGCATTGTATTCTAGTATTTAGTAAATACGATTTACAATTCTCATATGGGAATCTCGTGCATTGCTCTCTGACTTTTAAAAGCCCACTTGCTTGTTTAGTTAAATATTGCACGCTCGCGTCGTTGGTTCTGCTCTTAAAATGCGATGACGATCTATTACGTGAGTACACATTTGCTCAGCGTGCGCCCCCAAAACATGGACAATACTCACTATATATAAATATTATATTCCTACAAGAAAGCATACTTTATATCAGAAGTCATCATAGTTTGCATTGCATGGAAAATACAAAAATAATCTGTGAAATTATAGAGCTTATCGGTTTATACCTTAACAAAGTAAAAAAGCTGTCGATGGATGAATAAATTAAAAAAATGTTATTATATTATTGTCGGTTAATAAAGCCATGGATAACAGATTGTAAAGTCAAGTAATAAGTATCACCAAAACAAACCAATTAAACTTGGTTGTAGTTCTCTATAAAGTTTCATTCTTAATCTAATGACCAGTAGTAATTAACTTTTTAAATCTGTAATAAATACATTCAAACACAACTACGATTGGGAGTGCAAGAGAAAACTGTTGAAAAACCGGCTGTTGGCAATGATAAGACTATATTGGAATAGCTGCCAGACGTCTATATTGAGCAAGTTATTATCTTGAATGTTCGAATTTTTAAACACCCCAAGCAAATAGCCATTAAGTCGGTGGTATTTTTTTAACAACTGTTAACGATAGCCACGAACCCGCGCCATCGTCGGATACTGATAAGGATAAGAAAAGGTTACTAAGCATCGGACATTTTTCAGTCGCTGGAGGACCGTGCAAGAGTCGCTACTAATAGTTCGATTCGTTAAGAGTTTTTGAGTTCAACATGAAAATCGAGTGGGCTCCCATTGAAGTTCCCATGGAACGGCGTCGTCAGACGTTTGCCATGGCTTTCTTTATCCTTTCCTGCTTGCTACTTTCCTTTGGTTCTTATATTCTAGTTGCTGCCCTGCTGGTAAATAAAATAACACCCCAAACTTTGGAATTTTAAAGTAAATAACGCATTCTCCCGTAGATATATGGTGGTCTTATGTGGCGCACCTTAATGGTCATTTACTTGGTCTACGTCTTTGTGGATCACAGGAGAACCCACTCCATTATGGACGGCAACGGGTAGGCTTGGAAAATTCCTTATAAAAACCCATTAATATAATCTATTTTAGGTGGAAGATTAACCGCAATAATTGGCTGTTTCGGCACTATCGGGATTACTTTCCCGTGCAGCTGGTGAAAACCGCCGAGCTACCACCGAATAAAAACTACATTTTGGCCAGCTTTCCCCACGGAATTCTGGGGTAAGCTCACTGACTGATTGCCAATCTTATCGATGGGCGCTCAAGTGACGAAATGTTGTATACATATATACATATGTAAATATTGAAACCCCCGATAGGACTGGCATTTCCATCAACATGGGTCTAGACATCTCCAAGTGGGTGGAACTGTTCCCGCAAGTCAGGCCCAAGGTTGCTACCTTGGATCAGAACTTCCTGACCCCCATTGTGCGTGGACTCCTGAGGTCTTGGGGCTTGGTTTCCGTTTCCAAAGAGGCGTTGGTTTATTTGCTAACCAAATCGAACGATCCCAAGCACAAAGACAATCGGGATGGATTTACATCCAACGCGGTGGCCATTCTGGTAGGTGGTGCCCAGGAGGCACTGGATTCGCATCCTGGTAAATACATTTTGACCCTAAAGAATCGCAAGGGTTTCGTAAAAATGGCCATTCGAACAGGGTGAGTAACGATACGATTTCCATGTAAGAAAAATATTATAAATGGTATTAACGTAGTTCATCGATTGTGCCAACGTTTTCCTTTGGCGAGGTGGACATTTTAGATCAAGTGGCTAATCCACCGAACTCCTTGGTTCGTCGGGTTCAAGATTTTGTGAAACAGATTACCGGAATTTCCCCAATGATTCCTCTGGGTCGTGGTATCTTTAACTACACTTTTGGCATCCTCCCCAACCGTCGACGTATTGTTCAAGTTGGTGAGTCCCAATCTCTTTAAGATTTGTTTGTTGATTCCCATTATCCAATTAATGCTAAAATCATTTTAGTTGGGTCACCCATCGATGTGGTAAAGACGGACCGGCCGGACCCTGAATATGTAGATAAGATACATAAACAGGTCATCGAGGACCTGGAGAAGATGTTTGCTCAGTACAAAGATCAATACATACCAAACTCAAAACAGAGCAAGCTGATTGTTCACTAATCGGAAAAACATTTGTTATTTTTTTTCTAGGGCATGTGATTAAACTAATCCTTTATAAGCATTAAATAAAAACCAATTTACTCACTTATAAGTTTATTTTATTTCGGCGATTAAAACTATATCTAACTGTCGGTAGGAATACATTGTTTAAAAAGAGTAATATCGATTTGCAGCTCTTAAAAGCTTTGAATTGGCTATATGTCGATTAGGCAGCTTTTAGTGTTGCTGAACGATCGATATGTATTGGCGGTCAAATTTGAGATTGAATTGCTATTGAATCGGTCAATGATTGGTTAGTATGGGAATGGATTAACAATGCAACTTTAGTTGGTGCAGTCTTCTTTCGGAGATTTAAAACTGCCTAAAAAACCTGCTCTACAAATATTGAATTTTTCACGGTGCATGCCTAGAGTATGAAAAATATTTCACCATTCTACTGTTAGTTTGAGTATAATACTTAATCCCATACTTATCTCTAGTAGGGTCTGGTTTAAAAATAGGTTTTGCTATCACCTAAATTTTTACTAAGTTAGTGAGATGAAATACGACCCAGAGCATAGAGTGTTAATATGATCATAATGCTTTTAAAATCAGAAGTGGGTAATATTTCAAGAGCCGTCACAAACCTTTGTACGGAATTCTTCGATTGCCAGTCGTCGATTACCATACTTTTATCATCTTTATCACTCTTATCAGCCCCACTCAAAGAACTACTGGTCAGTTGTTTTCTGATTAGCCGGTAATGCGGGACCCAGTCATCAAACCTCAAGCCGATAAGGATTAGTATAAGTTTGATACAGGGCAAATTGACCGTCGCTGGTTTTTGTATCATTTAGTCGTGGGAGTACCTCCGCAAGAGCAGCTGGTGGAATACTTGGACATTATTGGAGTAATATAAACATGAAAATCGAATGGGCACCCCTTCGAGTTCCTCTGGAGCGCCGAATGCAGATTCTGGTCACGGCCTTTTTCACCTCCATGCTCTTGATATTATTATCTATTTCCTTTCTATTAGTAGCTGGTTCCCTGGTAAGAAAATAAAATAAATAAAACACAAATGTGACCGTTGAAAGCCGCGTTCTTCTTCCTACAGATATATGGAGGCCTACTGCTGCGAAGCTTAATGGTGCTTTATTTGACTTACGTCTATGTGCATCACAAGAAAACCCAATCTGTGGTGGATGGCAATGGGTAAGTGAAAAAATAAGGAAAGTTTCTCCAAAGACTATACTTACAAACATACCTAAGCTGGATGATCACCCGCACCAACCGTTTACATCTTCACTACCGCAATTACTTTCCCGTGGAGTTGGTGAAAACCGCCGAATTGCCAGCGGATAAGAACTACATCTTGGCCAGCTTTCCTCACGGAATTCTGGGGTAAGTGAATTGACAGATAGGCAATCTAATCGTTTAGTATAAATAGGCTTTGATTTGGATTGTAGAACGGGCATAGGTATTAACATGGGCGTGGAAATCTCCAAGTGGCTAGAGCAATTCCCCCAGGTGAGACCCAAGCTGGGTACTCTAGATCAGCACTTCCACGTGCCCTTTATGCGTGAGGTCCTCCGCTGCTGGGGCTTAGTGTCCGTATCCAAGGAGGCTCTGATCCGGATGCTCAGCAAATCAAATGATCCCAAGCACAAGGATAACAGTGATGGCTTTACATCAAATGCGGTGGCTATACTGGTGGGTGGGGCGCAGGAGGCCATGGATTCCCATCCTGGCGAGTACATTTTGACCCTAAAGAACAGGAAGGGTTTCGTAAAACTAGCCATTAGAACGGGGTGAGTAAGAGTTGGATCTTTATAGAAAAAAGCTTACTTATATCTCTTGGATTCTAGTTCATCAATTGTACCCTCGTTTTCCTTCGGCGAGGTGGATATTTTCGATCAGGTTGCTAATCCTCCAGACTCCCTTCTCCGTCGGTTACAGAATGTGGTGAAGAAACTTACCGGCGTTTCTCCGCTGATTCCAGTGGGTCGAGGTTTCTTTAACTACACCTTTGGCTTTCTGCCATTTCGACGACGCATTGTCCAAGTTGGTGAGTAGTATTTTTGATTGTGTTTACAAATAAATAATTACCATATTTTCCATCCCTAGTTGGCTCTCCCATTCACGTTGTGAAGAGCGATCAACCCGATTCAGAGTATGTGGACAAAGTGCATGGACAGCTTATAGAGGCTCTGGAGAAATTATTCGATCAGTACAAAGACAAATATTTACAGAACCCTATGAATGCCAAACTGGTGGTACAGTAATTAAAGAATTAGTAGATACAACTAAAAATTCAATTTATGTTGATTAAACTATGCCAACTGCAGTTTTGGTATATGAAAACGTTATCAAGAAAGCAATATATATTTAATAAAGTAATATAAATGTTAATATGAAAGTATTCTATTAATTTTATATATTACACGTTAGCTATGTCGGTTTAATTTTAGATGCGAAAACGCTCGCAATGTTATGGCACAAGCACCTTTTGAAATAATTCACCTCAAAAAAATAACAATGTTGAAATATTATATTAATTACAGTTCAATGTAACAACGACAGCGTGAATCAGCACTTGGGCGAATGAAACACTCCCCTGATAAGAATGACACAGATCTGTATTGAAAATACGACAAAAACTAGAGCTCTTATCAGAGAACTTACTGTTGGGGTACGCACAATACAGTCGGTATTTTGACTGTTGCGAACCACCGCTAAATCGTGTGACTTTAACATGAAGTTCTACGAGTAAAGGTCATGAATGGTTCTTGATAGTAATGACTGTTGCCGGCATACCCATATAAACACGATTATATTATATGACTCAGTGTTCTTCGATTAGAAATTAACTGCTGGGACTCAATAACTTTAACTATGCGTTACTGAGTTTTTATTAAAATGTTTGTATAGAAGTCTAAACAAATCGGGTTCTCTTCAGAGCATCTTCACGCAGTGACGTAATCTTACTTCATACTTGCAAGGTTTGTAGTGTCTAGTGTCTGGGTTTAAGGAATTATCAATGACTTATCACTCAAGTGAGGTTTTCAAACTCTTAACGACTCTTACAGATTGCCCAGAAGAGACGGTTCGCATTGATAAGGACAAGTACAACTGTTACACCCTGGAATGGTTTGTCGCAGCTGCACGATCGCTCAGTCGTTGGAAATTCCTCGAAAGAGTCGATACTTTGTGTGGAAGAGATCGGTTGATTTCAACATGAAAATCGAATGGGCTCCATTACGAGTTCCTCTGGCTCGGCGTCTCCAGACTCTAGCCGCGGCCTTCTTCACCTATACTTTCTTCACGCTGCCCATATCATCCTGCCTCACAGTTGCTGTCCTGCTGGTAATCTTTCTATATTTATACCCGTTACTCGTAGAGTAAAAGGGTATATTGTATTCGTGCAAAAGTATGTAACAGGTAGAAGGAAGCGTTTCCGACCCTATAAAGTATATATATTCTTGTTCAGGATCACTAGCCGAGTCGATCTAGCCATGTCCGTCTGTCCGTCTGTCCGTCTGTCCGTCTGTCTGTCTGTCCGTCTGTCCGTCTGTCCGTCCGTATGAACGCTGAGATCTCGGAAACTATAAAAGCTACAAGATTGGCATTTTGCATGCAGATTCTAGGAGTTCCTACGCAGCGCAAGTTTGTTTCAAAAAGGTGCCACGCCCCCTTTAACGCCCACAATCGCTTATATACGATTTTAAAAATTTAAATATTTCGGAAAAGTAAAAATGCAGTTTTATTGTGTTTATCAATACCTATCGAAATGTAGAAGAAATTTTTCAAATCGGACCATTCGTTAAAAAGTTATGCGTGGTCAATGTTTCTATCTCCATCTCCCTCGCACTCCCTTTACCTGAGTAACGGGTATCTGATAGTCGGGGCACCCGACTATAGCGTTCTCTCTTGTTTTAAATGAAGCTGTTGAGAGGTATAATGTCTATGGCTTACTATTCATGTTAGTGAATGTATCTGTTGTGAAATTAATAATTATTGAGAAGTAAACATAATCAAAAACATTTCTGGTATTCATTTCAGTTGCGAAAGTGTTAAATTGTAGGTTTGACGGACAAAAATAATGAACGACCATTTTTTAATTCTTTGCTAGAACCTGCCATTTAAATGAAACTACATTATATCTTTGGTATTGACAAATGTATTTGGTGTTGTTTTAAATAAAAGCACTGAGGACAATTAAAAAATTTCCACACAAAAATACAACAAATTCGTTAGCTTTATATTAAACGTTTCTAAGCATTGTCTCGCACTTAAACCCTTTTCAGTAATTTGTGGTATTTTGGCTAAAATATGTACCTATTATTAAACCACTATTTCTACACAAGAATGAACGATTTCTTGATCTTGCAAGCCTGGCGAAAATAGTTTATATCGAAATGGTTGTTGACTCTATTAATTCCTTTGGTAAAACAAGACCATAAAGAAGACCTTCGATCTTTTCTTTCCTTTACATTTGTATATATTAATTTAATCTTCAGTATTACGGTGGATTCATTCTTCGCAGTCTACTGGTAATCTATTTTGTAAAAATGTATTTGGACTACAAGAAAAACTATGGCACCATGGAGGGTAATGGGTAAGGTTTAAAAATTAAATATGCCAACAACTAAAGACCTAGTAACCCTATTATTTTCCAATAGCTGGTTATTTTACCGCACTGTTCGGAGATATCGAAGCTACTTTCCCGTCGAACTTGTCAAAACCGCTGAGCTGCCAGCAAACAAAAATTATATTGTGGCAAGCTTTCCTCACGGAATTCTGGGGTAGGCGAATTAAAAGATCATCGGTTCCATTATATCTTATCATATCTTCGGTCCTTCCCAAGAACTGGAACTTGTGTTAACATGGGCATGGACATCACAAATTGGCTGGAACTGTTTCCTCACGTTCGGCCCAAGATAGGCACCTTGGATCATCATTTTAAGACTCCTCTTTTACGTGATATAGTGCGTTGGTGGGGCATGGTGTCCGTTTCTAAGGAGTCGCTGGCTTATTTACTAAGCAAGTCAAATGATCCCGCTCACAAAGACAATCGGGATGGTTTTACATCCAATGCGGTGGCTGTACTGGTTGGTGGGGCCCAAGAGGCTATGGACTCACATCCTGGACAGTATATTTTGACCCTGAAGAATAGGAAGGGTTTCGTCAGAATGGCCATTCGGACGGGGTGAATAGCTAGTTTAAAACTTATAAAAAACCATTAATAATATCCCTGTTGTTAAAGCTCATCGATAGTACCCTCGTTTTCCTTTGGCGAGGTGGATATTTTTGATCAGGTGGCCAATCCTCCGGACTCCTTACTGCGTCATTTTCAAAATGTGGTAAAAAAATTCACTGGAATTTCACCGCTCCTTCCCAAGGGTCGTGGTATCTTCAATTACAACTATGGGATACTGCCCTATCGCCGACGTATTGTCCAAGTTGGTGAGTCCCGGATACCTTTTCAAAATCCAAAACCATCAAAAATCCGAATTATTTCAGTGGGGTCCCCCATCGATGTGGTGAAAAGCGACAGTCCCCATGCCGAATATGTGGACGAGATCCATGGACAGGTGATGGCAGCGCTGGAGAAGATGTTTGAGCAGCACAAAGAGGAGTACATACCAAACTCCAAGCAGATCAAGCTGATTATTCATTAACTGAGAAAGGCTATGTGATTTTAACAGAATTTAGGAATCTTTTTTAAACTCCAAAAAAAACAGATTATGATTACTTTTAACGAAAGCGTATGTTTTTGTTTTTTCTTTTATTAATTACCAATTAAATTTGTTACCTTGTATGTACTTATATATACAAAAAGAACAAGGAGCTGGATTTTCATATTTTTGGAAAAACTTAACTTAATTTCTCATTTTGTGCCACGACGACCTTAAGAACTATAAGAAAAGAATCGATCGCAGAATTCCTTTCAAAGGTACAATTTCATTAATTTAGCAACAAATCAGTTTTAATCAAATTTTTATTAGATTTTTCAGTTTTATTTCGTTTGAATTGTTTAACGCTAAAGCAATTGCAATATTAGAAGGGAAAATTTGGGGAAATATTAAGATTCAATGAGATTACTAGTTACTTGTAGTTGGCTTTTAGATTTACCTACAAATATTCAAATATTACGAAAAGTATTCGTCTAAATATATACTTTTTAGAAAGGAACACTTGGCATAACTTGGATTTTCGATTTGAGATTCTGTTTTGTGATATTACTTTTTAAATTGTTCAATAAGGTGGTTCTCATACAAGCATAACTTTTGAGTAGACTAATTTGAGTAATTTCCGTGATTCTGATTATTGTTAGAGGGGAAATTAAGATTCCCCATAGCACTCTGATTAATTTTCCTAAATTCTGCTGGTGAGGCAATACAAAATACATATGTAATTGGCTTAATTGTCGGATGAACTGCCTGCTACATACATAGGTACTTATAAGAACATGTCCAAAAACTATCTCACTTTGGTGTTTCGCTATAACGCTACTTGTTTTCTCATTTTAGGTACTAGCCAGGCTGCCGATTATGGTTCGAGGAAAGCGCATTTGTCGTTTATCTAAATTTCTTTTGGTTTTAGGTTTTTGTTTTGTTTTGGATTTTTTTTTTGTTTTAAATCAATCCCTGAGTGCATTTTACTTTGCATGTAATTGCGTAGTTGCTAAATCAACTGCTGGTGTTGGCTGTGGCTGTCTTTTGGCTCTTCAATTGGTGGTGCGCAGTGGTTTTAATGTGGCTCTGATTTCTGATTACTGCCAGCGAGTGCCATAATTAATTAGACTTATTACAATACCTATATATCTCACATTTACAAATATATACGTATAGCAGTGGCGTGCTATTGGCTTTGATTCTGGGTTTTTTGAGCGCAAATGGTGCATGGAAGATAAAGGGGACGTGTCTCGAGCTGTAAATCTCAGGCGCCTAAACATATTCATATCAAAGTGGAACCTTTAACATTCATTATTCATTAGTCGTTATTCGATAGGATCTTTATTGGTGTTTCGATTGCTGGGAGGGCCTTACGGTGAGCTCTAGTAAGTATCTACAAAAGGTTCTGCAGGCTCCTTGCTGCACTTCTCAGAGCTTTAAAATATATGCTTCTCCACGAGTTGACTTCTCATCCGTGTTTGGTTTTGGTTTTAATTTATTAGTTGTGTATATTTAGTATATAGTTATGTATAAATACAATTGAATTATAGTACGTATGTGTGTGTATATATCGGGGGATCAAACTGCATACGCTTTAGCTCTAGTATTAATACATTAATAATACAATTTGTAATTGCAAAGATAACTAACAATATATGTATACTTATTCAAATATACTTTCCCTTCCATAATCAATTATAATTTATCAATTTAATTTTAGAATAATCTTGTATATCCGTATATGCAGGTTCTCTAATCGATTTTCATTTTGTTCAGCAGTGCTAACGTTTTTTGGTTTCTTTTGGTATCTTATCTCGTTATCGAGTCCTCCATCTACCCTCTCCATCTCCTACCAATAGTTCAACATCTATTTTTAGCGAATTAACAAGTTTTTGTTCTGCCGATGCCAACTAATTAACTAATTTACATGCATTTCATAAGAATGTTTTACACAATTATCTGGTTTTTGGGGCTGCCGATTTATGTTTTAGCTAATTGGTTTGAGGGATCGGGCGACAAGGCCACTCCCATAAAAGTATGCTACACAATGTTCAACAAAACTTGCGGCAAGTCAATCGATAAACGACAACATCGAAAGTTATGCGCAAGTAAACAAATATTACTTATCAAGAAAACAAAATACGTTCTATAAAATCTATAAAAACTTCACAATTGTGTATGTATCTATGTATATGTATGTATATGCTATTGTGGCTGCCCGCTGTCCTAGACAGCAACGATGGCCGCCATCTACGAGGCAGTCGGCACAGGATTGAAGTAATGCAGGCCATTGGTCTGTAAATATGTTAATAAAATATATGGTTATAACATGGGTAATCGATAGTGCATTCCGACTTACCGCCATGTCGTACTCGGTAATGTAGGCGGGAATTTCCAGCTGATCCTTTGTGATGGCTGAGTACAGGTGCTCCACACCTGGCAGCGAATGCACTTTGGCCTTAATGGCTGGCGCCATGAACGTGGTGAACCACCAGGTCATCATCTTAGTCCAGAAAGTGGGGTGCACAATGTAAAAGGCCTTCAGGTTCTTCTTGTACCTATAACACATACGGTTATGTTAGTTAAAGGATCTTTGACGGAGGTCTGAAAACAAAAAGACGCACTTGTAGGGCAACACACTGTAGACCTCACGCAGCCAGTGCAGCGACGGATAGTTGTTTGTGGATGTCAGCGTGTGGAAGTACGAGATGACATAGTCTCCTTTAACGATGGGATCCAGTAGCTTAATCAGATATAGCAGTGCCTACAAAATAAGAAAAATTAGTATTTTTAAATGGATTATCTCTGCAAAGAATTACCTTTTCCAGGTCAATGTTCTGGGCGGGGAACCATTTGCCGCAGAACACAATCACTGGCCGACCAAGGCGGTCAACACCGCTCTGGTAAAGGCAACCGATGCCCGAGACCTCCGTCAAGTCCTCGACTTGGGCGCGACGCAATAGGCGCTCGTATCTGGAAGGAAATAAACTAGAGGTTAGTTCTATATACATATATCACATGTGCGTTATTTTTAGGTAGTTCAGATAATTTTTTTTTAATAAGAGTATATGGTCCTCAATGAGAACTTATAGTTTAAATTTTATATTATATGTATAAATTTGTTTGTACGGTATTTTTTTATTTGTATACAGTCTTGACATGAACATAACATGAGATTTTAATTTTTAAAGAAGTACGCAGTCAATATTTGCTGCACCTTAACATTTCTCAGAAATTCGATATCTTCTGAGCAGCAAACAATTCTACCTTAGATCGATTGTAAAATGGATTAAACGCATGGCTGATTCTATTTGGCTTTTTAAGTTCTACGCATACAACTATTGAAAAGGCGATTATAAGAAACTCATTTTGATTACGCTGCTTGGGGGAGGGTGTTGTTCGATCGATTATTGTGTGGCGTCACGCAATTCCAGGCCATATAAGCATATAAACATAATGTCTGTCACGACCAGAAGCTGCTGTAAAGCCGACAAGTCCAACTGTTTGAAATTCATTTCGCAAAATACAAAAAGCCATGAGCTTCATGTTTATCCGCTTGGCGAATTATAAATTTAAAATGCTTGCTAAACCCATGTTAGGCTGTTTGCTTTTGTTTTTTATAAGTGTGCTAAATTTGAAGGTAACAATTGCCAGATAAAAGTACAAAATTAGAATTGAAATGGGCGCAGGAGAATGGGTCACCCAATTAAATCCAACTAAAGTTGTAAAACTGCATTTGATTGGCTAGAGAATTAGTGTGCACATTACATATGAATCATTTGAAAAAGTTGAGTAGAAAACCGATATACTATTCAGAGGTGTACAAGTGTGCAAAAGTTGTGCTGAGGTGATTAACAACTTTCGACGCCACACGCCGAAATACAAACTCTTAAACTGGCTAATTGAACACCTCAACCTCCGCTAATTCCTGACTAATATGAGTCAATTTCAGGTGACTTAATGCTGTGATTAAGCAGGCTGATTTGGGATGGAATGGGATGTGATGTTTTGCCGCCTTGTGCGGCTGTAAACTTCGGTAGCAGCAGCCGATAAGCCTTTTGCGACTGCAGAGAGAAAACCAGATAAAGATACAGATAATGCCAAAATGTGACGCATTGTGACGCAGTCTTAGCAAACCCATTCTCAATCACAATCTCGAATTTGGTGTTTGCTCAGCTAAAGATACAGCTGCGGTGCGGATGCATGTTGATTTCGTGGGTGTTGCCCCCTGAATCTGATTATCGTGCGAAATATACAATGAATATTAAAGCACAATGCTAATCCATAGAATAAATCTCACACTTTAACAAGTCAGAGCCACGGAGAAGTAATAACATTATTATTGGATCACATTTCCTGGCATCACACACATTGCATGTTATTGTTCACTGGCACGTACGGAAAAAAACAAGGCCGAAAGGTTTTATTTGGATTCACTATGCAGCGGGTGTACAGCTGAAGGTTGGTTTAGTTAGTTAAATACCAAGTCAGGGGAAAAAAGCAACCAACCAAAGGATGCACAATTCCAAAAATAGCATTAAGAGCGATTTGCAGATGCAGTACAGTATAACCTTGCTAACTCTGACATTTAGTAGTATTTTATGACTAATATACTTCCGTTTCTTTGAAATGTTTATTGTCCCTAATAAAGGCGATTCTTAACCAAAACTTCTGTCTACATTAAAGTTAACAAATCATTTGTGACATAAAAAGAAATTGTTCAGAATCTACTGCGATAAGTCCACATGAATAAAAACCGTGTATTAAAAAATATTATAGCAGCTGGTCCTAAATGCCATCCTTTTTGTATTTTCGAAACATTATGACTGACAGTTCATTAACTGAGTTGGAGCAGTGCGACCGTGGTGCACTGACGTCATTAACCCTTGGCGAGGACCAACTGTTTATTGCCAAGGGGAGGAGGAGGCCCGGTTATGTCCTGTCCGACTTCGTGACTGACACATTTCAATATAGTACACCCCCCAAGTTCCAAGTTACGAGCACTTTACCTTTCCTCCGGCGACTCCATGAGCTCATCGGGCAGAACATCGTTCATGTCGCCCGTAGTTTCTTGCATGGGACTGGAGCCCAAGTCAATCGACGTCATTCCTTCTAACATTGTCATAGTTTACAATGGGTTTCGAATGTGGTTGTAGTGTTACTGGGTTTTGTTGGTGGGTGGCACTATTTTCGGTTCCCCTTTGAGTTTGCCGTTCGCCTCTCGCGCACAATTACGGTTTATCGATTTTAAGTCAAAATAGAAATTTGGTTTTTTACAGCTAACCGTCCGATTTGATTTGCTCTCCGCTGTTTCAACCCAATTTCGTATTCAATTGACGCAAAATGGTTTGTTTTTCCTTCCGCTAAATACTTATAAATAGTTCAGGGTGTTGTTTTTTCTGTTAAATAGTATGTATTAGTGGGGCAGCTTGATCGCCAGACTTTTGCGTTGTACGGAAGAGGCTCGTGGAAATGCGAAAATAGTTTTTCCTTTATACTTTCAACTTTTAGCTCTGTGTGACTTTATGGATTTATCACCGATTTATATAGAATTGGCGCCCGTCACGGAATATATATTTCGATGCACGTCCGTTCGCCGCGAGTGGAGCTTTTCGAATGAGCGAGTTGGTGGAGAGTCGGGCTGCTCTTGAATCTTTTTCGCCGCCCCCAGCAGCCGTGCGTTAGAGAGGCGGAGAGAAAGAGTGGCGCAGTGACGACGTCGCCGCGAAAGAAAGCTCTCGCTTGCTCTGGTTCTCTCCCACGCGACGATGCCACACAGTAAAAAAATCTGATTTGTTTATGATGATTTTTAATATCATTTTGATAAGCATCATTTAAATTATTTGATTTCGATCCCAATGGTGTCATTGTAAATTATGACTTAAAAATGTATGACTTAATCTTTAAATATTATTCACTTATCATAATACTGTGAAAAATCTATGTTTCGTTTGAAATCGAGATTTTTCTCATAGTGCATAATTCTCGTACTGGGGAGAGAGTGTTTCCACTCTTCTTTCACTTTGGAGCGTGCGCCCTTTCGCCTCTTCAATGACAATCAGTTACAACACCAATGCCAAGTATAAGAGCAAGAACAGTTAGTGACAAAAGCAGTAACAACAATAACCCAAGGACATCATGCTAGCGGCTTTATTTGCACTAATGTCAGTTGGGGCTAAAACAAAACTGTCCAAAAAATGAAATCAGTTCAAATGTTTGCGTTGTCAGTTGGCAGCTAAATGCGCAAAAAAACGAACACTCGAATTCTATTTCGGTTCTTCCACCCACCCATTCTTATAAATGTAGAGAGTACTACCTACGTATGCGTGCAATGTGCAACATTTCCTTCAAAATGGAATGTTAAAACAATACGGTAAACCTAAACAAAATTGCCTTTGACTCATACTACTTATGTATGTATGTATGTAAAAGTACAATACACAGTACGGACGAAAGTGTGGTTACATACGTTTTAAGATCTTTTCAATATAGTTTTGTAAGAATATAAGTTTTTGGTATTATTGGATATTATTTGTTTTCTTTATGAGCCAGGATGACCTCCGCTTGTAAATAATTGAGCGCGCTGAAGAAGAAGCATCTCCACAGTAGAGTGCATTCCCCCTGCTCGCAAAAAAAAAACGACAACAAAAACTGGTCCAGGAAGCGGTGGTCACTTGTCACCACCCCACCGAACCCACCTCCCCCTCTCCATGAAATCGATTTAATAAATTAATTTGCTTCAGAGATGTTACATTTAAATGTCTACAAAATGTGTGCGAGGCATTTTTGCGGTTTCATTCAATGAACTGCAACGGTTCGATATTCTGATTATACTGCCACCGGCAGATCCGGTTACCAACGGATTCCCAGTCCGAATTGCACTCCCACTCCGATCCGAGCTGTCGTTTTAATTATTTAATTATGGGTATTGACAATGTTTGGGGGTGTAAGGAAAATTTGTAATGAGTCTTTTTGTTTTTGAAAGAAATCATTTGTGCAACTGCTTTGACTTAAAACTAACAATCCTTATATGGGGTTTACTTTAAAAAAGAACACGGCATTTATTTAAGCGTTTTGTGATAATCCCTTACGTTTATATTTGATACCGGGATTCTAAAGAAATTCAACAACACAGAATTTAATGTTGTGGGATATTATTTTAATTTAGATAATGTCCCCAGGAGTTTGTTTATTCTTTAAAATAAATTTATCACAGACATTATCTCTGTTCATATGAGCAATTAATAAATATTTACCTCTAAGCTTATTTCACCACGTAAAATGGCAAAATAAATATTTTTGAATGAGATTATTAATTTGTTTAAAAAATTATCCTCAATTCTAATTAACATATTTATCTGATAACGTTTATTGAAATATCATGGTATGTAAAAACCGTCTTCCACACATTTTTGGCTAATTTCACCTGACAATTTCTGAGAGCCCTTTGCTAACCATAAAAGTAATAAATTCTTTTTTTAGACCAACACCCAAAGGGACCGACCCGAAAGCTAAAAATATTTTTAGAACCATTGAAGACTTCACGCAAACTATGACGCCACCATATTTAATATTCCTACGTCACCGGTTGCGTCACAAAAAAAAGCCACAAAACACTTGGCCGGTCCAATTAGCATTGTGCAGGACGAAAGTCAAGCACTTTCCTACTCCACTCCACTTCATTTCGTTAGAATTCAATTCAATTTAAGCCTGAGCCTGAGCCTGAGCTCCTGGGTTGCGTGCCACCGGTCTCTAAAATTTCGACAAGCGGTGTAATTTACATAGAGGAAAGGCATTTGCTAGACGGTTAAGATATTTCCGGCATGCTCTAGTAATAAATATGCTGGCTGAGGTGTTTATTGGCGGAGAGGTTGGACCAATACTGTTTATCTTTCTAGCAGCCTTATGAACTGCAAATGTTCCCACACCCAATGTGACGCAGATTACGATCTAATACCACAGATGCTTAAAGGAGTAGACTATTTAGACGGATATTTCTTAACTCAGTGTTTTAAAGTCGTTTATAAATAATTGTTTATTTTAAGAAGAAAGCCTCCTTATGAAAGTTCTCTGTATTCAATAAAATATTTAAAGCTATATAAGTAGTCAAATACTTTTTTTAAATGAATCGTTCTCGAGAACTAAAAGTTCGGCGTACATCCCTAAATTGTGTATAATTTTCATTCATTATACTTATAACATTTTTGACTTTGATTCATAGCACTGCAAATACAACTTTATACCATAAATTCAATATAAGATCTCAAAAAGGTTGGCTTTAATATTTTTATGATTCACCCATTAAACAAATTTAAGTCGTTTCACTCTTAGTAATGTTTGCTTAATGGCGTGTTTACGATTTCGGTTATGTGCTAATTGGAATTTCTGCAGCCAGAATTTTCTATGTTAATATTTTAAAACGATAAATGTCTGCAATTTAAGCCTAGAAGACGTTTAAAAAGAAACCCAAAACTATTTCATGTGAAAATATAAAATATAAAAATTACGAATTAATTTCTTATCCCATTCTCATCCCAACTCCTACAAGAATGGAGATTTAGGCTGTATAAGCAAAACCTACCTTTCCTGGTGCTCAACCCCCTCGACGCCCTCAGAAATGACATTCTCGTAAACTCCAGTGCGCGGGCGATCGCTGAGCAGGTGCTGCCGGTCCAAGTCGCGCTGTTTGGGAGGTCAAAGAAATCCATAAATTAGCACACACTGATTCGATCAAGGTGCTTAAATGCAACTCACCTGAAGCTGAGCCTGCAAACCGCTGCTATACGAATTCAGGCTGAGGCCGTTCATATCGCGAGCTCCGCACTCCAGATCCGAACTATTGCCTTCCATATCGTGTGGACTCACGTCCGAATCGTCGTCGGCTGGAATAGAACAAATTTGGAACATAGAGCTTGGTTAGTTGCAATAAAGAAATACATTTTGAGGTAATGTGGTGAAACAACTCAAAAAACCCATAATATTTATATAATAGATTTCCTTGTCAAAGAAGATACAAATATAAGATACTCTTGAGTATTATTTGTTTCTTCTTTGTTTATAATTTTACGCTTAGGGAATTCATTGATTGATGTAACGGTTACAATACGAAATATTCTCCAAATAATGATTCACTAGATTAATCCTTATCAAGCTTAGATGAGAATTTAAGGTCTTCCTGACATTATATGATTTTTCCTTTGTCTTTCATTTGGGTCGCAGGGGTTTATGGTCTTTACACGAGAACTCAAACGAGTTGTTTATCATTCTGCGCTGGATTTCGATTATCGGCGCAGAGCTAACACTTTCTGTAATCGTGTCCCAACTTCAGCGCTTCGGAATGTGAGTTGAACTGAACGCCAGCTCTTGGCAAGTGAGACAACAAGGCGAGCGGTGAAACGCACGAGCGCTGAGCAAAAACTGGAAACCGCCTACGCCGCCACGCTTCCCCCCGCTACTCTCTCCTTGGGCTCTCGCTTTGCATCGCTCTCGGGAGATAACTGATAACGCTGATATCTCGGCTGCGGTGACATGATTTAGGCCCAGAATGGAACTTGGCCAGGCCAAACACATGAGTGACACTACTCGTGATAAGGGCAGCAAAAGTAAGTAACTAACTTTTGTTGATAAACTAACGAAATACAAATGCGAAAGAGATTTCAGCTTTCGCACATGTTTAAATAACAACATGTAATCAAATAACTTTTGTAATTTAAGGTGAGATTAACTAATGCAGTCGTTAGGTAGGCAACTAAAGGGTAAATAGAAACAATAGGAATTCCAGTTAAACCTTTGATTCCGAAACTATTTTTTTCCATTTTAAATATTATAAGTTGTCATTATAACATTTACATATTTACATTAAAGCGCCCACATTTGTATGAAAATTGAAAAGTCATATTGTTACCCGGGAAACTGTTACGACATATTATATGATATTTTTCGGAAAATATGAATTTTGGAGTCCGCTCATTGGCCTTAAAGTTTAACATTCGTACGTACTTTTGCTTCTAGTTAAATAATTAATTTTCAACCCAGTGGCGTTAATTTGCTTTTATTTCATCAAACCATTTTTTTTTGTGTTGTTTACCATTTTCTTACTTTTACTTAAAAGAAGTTTATAAGTTGACGAGGTTATAAGTGAAAGGATGAATTTGTATATACAAAATTGCCAACCAAAATGTACCTCATTAAAAGGTGGGAGAAATTTGTTGAACACCCTAATATACTTTTGTGTTTTTAATTTAGCATTTAATTATTATAATAATACTATAATTTACTATTTGGAAACCGTGACTTGAATTTTTTATAAGGTCTGATATTAAAAATATAATTTGGTATGTATTAAATCGATTAACCCTGGTATTAGTTGTAGGTCAGTAATTCTAAGAAACATACATTTATTTTGAAAAATAATATATAAAGCTTATTTAATTTTTTGGAAAAAAATTTCTCAATTCTACATGTTATAAAAGAAGTCAATTTACACAGTTAGTTAATCACTTTGGTCCCGAAAGTATGCAACGAATTAGTCCCGATTTCATAGCACTCAGCCTACGGTCATTCGACACTGACTAACTGCGACATCGAGGGAGTAGTCTTCAATCCCAAAATCGTTTTCCAGTTTTATATGGATTAATGCACTTATTTGATTTGGTTCATGTTAAACTTTTCGATGAAACACTTACAAATAAGCTGGGCTGTGCTACCTGCGTGGGCCAAAAAAACCAAAAACTTTGTCTGACCAATCGAATGCAACTACGACAAGTGACCCGCACACGACCGACTTTGCAGCGTAACTGAAGCCCTAGAAGTCGGCCAGTCAGTCAACATAGCAGACCAGCGAATTTCACATATATTTCGCTTTTGTTTCGTGTGTGGTTCACTTGTTTTTTTATATTTTACTTATCTTATCGACAGGCAGGCAAGGAATTGTATATACTTCACATGGAATCATTGCCATGATAGGCGTCTTTATCATCGACAGTCGATTGATAAGCTGGCAGTGAGAAAACAGTGACGAAAGTCACAATCGCAAAATTACAATCAGAAAAGTGCACAGAAATAAAAAAATCGTAGTTTATTTCTAGATTTAAGATCCCAAATTCATGTTCAAATCTTAAATCGTTTAGTTACTCATTCTGTGCCAACTAAATGGTTTCTGATCTTCAAAAAAATGTGGTTTGATAATAAAAAAAATATTATTTTTGTTTTGACAAATGGCAAGGATTATAAGTCTATATTTACTCATGGTATTTTTTGGCAGTTTACTCACCCAGACGATGACGCATGTGGACACTGTGCTGGGGATTGCGGATAATGCGTATCTGGCGGTCGGGGTCCGGATGTTGAGGCTCCCCGAACTCCCCGCCGATGTCCTTCGGCAGCTGCCACAGGGCACTGCGCTCCTCCAGCTGATCCCTCGGAAAGTACAGAGGGGCCAGGACCTCGTAGGTGCCCCGTTCGCTGCTGCCCACGCACAATATCACAACCTGCAGGGTGCACTTGTCCAGATAGCGACGAATGGTGCCTGTGCCAAACACAGTTATGATCGGTTCACAGATCTCTTGATTTAGTTATTTAGTACTCACGCAGGGCAATGTGGGCTGCCACATCCGCTGGAAAGCTCTTCTGGTGGGCACTGATGTTGCACAGGGCGATGGTGTGCAGGTTCAGTTCCTTCGCCTTGCACAGGACATTTCTGTGGACAAAAGGATTGGATGTCATTAAAAACGGATAAGGTTGAAAAATCAACTCAATAAATTGTAATCTAACTAAAACTATTTTTAAGATTACTTAATTTATTAACGTTTTGGAGTTATCTATTTTCTGGCATGCGACATAGAAACTCAATTGGAATTTGGTTGGATTGCAAAAGTACAAAATGTTATTAAATAAAGTAATAAAATAAAATTTTTTTAAAACTTATATTCGCAAATTATAGATTACAGACTTGAACTTTTTTGATTGTAAAAAATGTTCATTCTTTGTTATTATATGGTTACGAGAATCTGATTATTTTTGGTGCAATCTTAAGATTAGTCACTTCTAAATCAGAAAACAAATATGTCTAATCAACAAATGACTGTCTTTATAGACAGGGCATATAAGAAATATATCAGTAGCTAAGTCTGTTCACAGAATTATAATCTTCATTTGGACGTGATCTTTTCGTAAGACCTTGAAATAGAAAATACTATAGCATTAATAACTCACCTGTAGCAGCAGTGCAGAGTATTCTCGGCGGCCGTCTTGAACTTTTCCCTGTAGGCAGGTGCCACCGTATGCAGCACATACTTGGCGGGTAGATTGTATCCACGCGTGATGCGCACATCCCCAGTGCGACATTCTAAGTAAGAGAAATTCCAGATAGCAGAGTTATATAATTAAGACGTTTAGGCCGCATGCTCACCCTTAACAGTGGTGCTTAGCTCCTCTCGCAGCTGGTTGCCAGCCACGGCGAAGATGCGCTCCGATATGCTATTGCTTTCAGTCAGAGTCTCATCGCTGGTATTTGTGATGGCGTCCACCTCCAGAGTGGTCATGTCACCATCCCTGAATTAGGCAATGATAGGTACGTGTTAAAGAACAAATAAAATCTGAGTTTAACAACAATTAATAGCTTAAAAACCGATCAACAAAATGTAAGTACATGGTCCGGGACGTTTTAAATCTAATGGTGATCTTACCAGATTACGAAGCGATTGTTGACATCTTTGGACAAGGGGAACGGGCTGCGATTGTGCCGGGGTCCGCCCAGATTGGAGTAGTCCGTGATCGGCAGCCGTGTGTCTGTTTTCTGTGAGCCTCCCCAGGTGGCCAAATTATCCAATTTGATGAGCTAAATTCACGAATAATGAGCCTCACTTTTCGAAGTATTTACTTTAGAGTACTTACACATGAGCTAGAGCTGGATTCGAATGCTTTGAAGTCCACATTTGAGTTCGTGTCGAGACGCATTGCTCTGTGGGAATACGGAGAACGAATCAAGTTAGTTCCATGCACAACACTCGAGTCGACAGTCAATCAGTCTTTAACCGGCCAAATTTAGTTACCCCCAACATAACCTGTTCTCCGACGTTCCCATTTGGTCGGTAAATTTGTTTACAATCAGCTCTTTGTCCGGCTTTAGCCAGTTTAAGCCCGTGCAATCTCGAGAGCGTGGGTATGAATGGCCACAAGATATGTGCCAGTGCCCAGAACTCCGTCGATGAATCACGACTGGAGCCAAGCGGCACCTCGCCTTCTCAAAAAGCCATTTGGTTCAGCCTGTATGTGAAGGCACCAAATGAAATCTATAAATATTTACATTCTAATTGTCATCGTTAGTTGTCATCACGTAGACGGAAGATCTTAATTCGCGGGTAAACACAAAAAAGAGGAAGGGAAAAGCTGGAATTGTATTCTTCAGAGGGTGCGAGTGTGAGATAGGGCTGCAGAGATGCCAGAGGTCCGATGTATAAGTTATTCAAGATAATCGAGATTTAACCAGGTGAAGATCCGCTGATATCAAATTGAATCGACTAAAGTATACAATTGACGGACAACGAATAAAAATACAATCTGCTAAAAAGGTACTGGTACCCTCTATTATCAAGCAATAACAATTAAATTTAAATCTTTTATGGGAATAAGCCATTAAATATGTACGAATTTCACTATTAGAAAAATGAAAGTCCATTAGTGGGACAACCCATGTCACACGACTGGCATTTTTGTTGTTGTTTTAATTTAACAGACTGTGGTTTTCGAGAGAACCCTGCCAGAGTGCCCTGAAAATAAGATAGTACATTTTAGGTGGGTACTTCCCATCACTGACTGTGGAATGTCATATGGCTGCTGCAGCGATAACCCACCCCCTCCCCCTCCCCCTCTTTTCGCACCTGCTGGATGTGCGTCACGAGCCGAGTGAAAGGTGAAAACAACAGCAAAAACAGCGGCAACTGAAAACGCTGGCAAGTGCAAACTGCAGCTGCGCTCTTAATTGCCGCATCAAACGCTCCAGGGGGCGGGTCCCACGCCCACCAGTTGAAGCGGTCGCCCCTTGCTCTTTCCAGATGAACAGAAGCCCCTAAAAGGGGGGGAATTCCTAGGTGGGGGCTCTGACCCAAATTGGCCCTTTGGGAATCGAGCGGCTATACATAGAGCCGCACAGATCACGGCTATTGTCATGGATGTGTGTCGAGTGGTGCTATCACACAATGCTAAACTTTCCACAGCCACATTATCCGCGCACCAGCACTTGGGTAAACAGCGCGGATTGGAAGGGAACATGTATGTTATCTGGGTTGAATGAAGGCTAGTGGTTGCAATCGTAGTGTGGAAATACAAGCTGATCTCAGCGCAAATGGGAAAACGTTGGGCAATTTTAGTCACACTTCGTGGAATCAAATAAAATCAGATGTGTCAGTATGATAACCAAATTTGCTAACTAGTTTTTAATCGTATTTTTTTCAAACTAGTGTTTTGAAACAAATTCTTCTTTTTTATGCCCTGCATTTTCTTTAATAGTTATAACATCTATATATATCTATATGTCTACCAATATCATAAAGAAAGATCCGAACATTATTAAATATTTTATTTTATTATTATATTTTTTCAATATATACGCATACAACTATTATACGTAACACATATAACGCATTTGTTTATATTTTAACGTTTTGTTTAGAATTTTATAGGAAATCTATTTTGTACAACAAAGCTGTATCACAATTGATACTGATTCGAATATACCTATTTATTTAAAAACTTCTTGTTGAAACTACTTATCGTAGAGACCATGCAGATTGGAACGAATCTTTCCCATCTAAATTGGCATATTAAGCCCACATAGCCGCAAAGAAATAAAACCTGAAACTAGATAAGAAGGTTGGAAACAAAAAAGAGATATTGCTGTAGCTTCCATTGTGACTAATGAGTTCCATTCAAGGTATTCCGTATAAGGAACCACCATAACGTCACTTCAATCGCTAGATCAGCCAGCAAATAGCAATTAGCAATTAGCCACACATTCAAATGTTGATGATGTAAGGTGGACGGGGAGTGATAGAGCTTTACGTGATCGGTTATTGATCGTGGGTCTTATATAAGAATAGTTTCTTTCTTTTTTTTGTTCTCGGTCGACACCCTGTATACAAGTTCGACTGGTCTAACCAGAAATTAAAATTGACAAATATCTTACAGCTTGTTTACTTAAGCTGTTTCTGTTTGTTTTTGCAGGAGTGTAGAAACGCAAATGACGCCTCAACTGAGTTAGCCTTTTGATTAGCTTATCCGCCTAACCATTCACTCCCACTTCCCTTCCCGTTTATCTATAGAGCAAATAAACAAAGTTTTATTCTCGTCGTTTATTTTAATTTAATTATTATTTTGAACTTTCATTTTTCCTCTAATATAAAAAAAATCGAAAATATATATTTGACATGAGAAAACAAGTTTTTAAATCATTTATTATATTGAACATTACCTTCAATATATTTAAATATTATCTGATAGACTCTTCTACATGAGGGTTGTATTTAAGATTCACTTGTCTAATGGATAATTACTTTAATAAGAAATAATTATCTGTTGTTCTTGTTTTAAAATATTTCATTACTTTAGACAATCTTGGGAAGAAATTTGAGTTGAGTTTTCAGTTGGTATTCAAAATATCGTTTAAATGTTCAAGAGCGTTTTCCAAAATAAATATAACAGGTACAATGTTAAGATTGGATGTATAAAAATATTTATAAATTTAATGAGAACTTTCCAAATGGCTTGTTCTTAAAAATATTTTTCCTGTCTGCTGCCAAGAGATTCGTTTTAAGCTGCAGCATGTGGTTGCAAGTGTGGCAGCCAAGTGGCAGACTGGGCTCAGGCCGATAACTGCTGTTGCAGTTATTCCTCGGATTGCATTCGGCTGAGCAATCACAGCAAGACCACCATCACCTAAGCCACCCACTCCGCCCAACCACCCACCACTGGCTGAAGTCCAAGGGGCGTACATGTGATCCCCAGCTTTTCCTACGCCTCGCCTTGATTTGTCTTGCCAGTTGGCGTGCCCGAGTCAATTACATTATTTCAACTGTGCTGCATGACATGATTTCCACCTCTCCTCCTGCTTTCCCCTACGGAGGGGAAGTGGGGTGGGGACTGGGAAATTGTGAAAAGTTGCAGGAGGCAATCAACTTGAATGTAAATAACGCAGGGAGAACGGGCATATATTGGTTCAGTGATACGAAAATCTGTTGAAGGCTATTGGGATAATTTGTTTAGCAATGACAGGAAATTGGTAAGGCAATACAAAAATATAGAGGACAAACAAATTATCTTTAAGATAGACGACAGTTTTCCATAATTTTTGAAATCAATAAAAGGTAGAAGCCTACTCATTGAAACTTTTTTACTGTCGAACTGCAATATGTTGATCAACTATACCAGCAAGTCCAATGGTTACATGCGACATTATTGATTGGATATTACATATATTGCGGTATTAGATTAGATAAAAGTATTTGGAAATACTTTCTACTTTGTAATTAAAGCGTAAGTCAACATAAAAAGCACTTTAAAAGGTTCTTTTACAAACAAATATGGAGGACTGTTTAAAATGCTTTAGATGTTTAGAACAACAGACAAACTTATGAAGGTATTTCACATTCGATCATAGGATACGTCAGCATTTATGGAATTTGTTGGGCTGTCGACTCTACTCTCTTCGTCTTCCTTTCTCGTTTGGGCCAAATAATGCTGCCAGCAAGTTTGTTTACGCTACACGCTCAATCCGCCAAACTGTTGCATAATAAATGCGAAATTGTCGCCCACATGCCAAGGCCTCAGCCGAGCTGGGCAAGTTCCAAGAAAAAATAAAAAATACAACAAATACACAAAATACTTGGCTTTTGTCGGCGTCGTGGGGCATGTAAAACTACAGGAGCTCCAGTAGCATTGGAAGTAGCATTGGCATTACCGGAGTGGCAGCGAATCCAACTGGGTTGCGCTTGGCACGGACCGAAACCGAAACCGAACATTCCATGCATTAAGTATACGCCGTGTGTGCGCTGTATGCCCAGGTTGTTGGCATTGTCCTTTGCCTTCTGATCTCTGGCCCCGAGAACAAGCCTAAAAGTCCCCCAGAAGAGAAAACAGTGCCAGGCGGGAAGCGTTCCGCGATTTGTGTATCTTCAAGTCAGCGGCGCCCAAATATTTGCCGTTTATATTTACTTCGGATGCGTCATAGGCGAGGCCTAACCTCGGGTTCGAGTCTGCCGCCGTATAGCGTTCCAATCATTGGCTATTAGCCCGGACGATTCTCGGCTTAGTTCGCACTGACGTCAGCGAGATTAATTTCCCGCAGCCATTGTTAACGGCAAATTGCAGCAATTTTCCAGGCATTATCTCCGACCAAATTGTGTCGAATTGTCGCACAAGGCCCAAATACTAATTATAATCTGCAGCAGTCAGCTCGTTCTTCCTCCGATCCAAAGCAAATGCATTTATATAATGGCGTTTGCTGGAGCATTAAACGAATGGTCAAATACTCCGACAATGGTGCCATTCAGAGATGGTTGTTGTCGTGCCTGGCCAGCTCCAATGACCCCAATAAGCTGGCCGACTGCCCGAACAATAACTCCAATATCATGCGGACTGGTTGGGGGAAATTACATTTCTATTAAGGAAATTCAACAGACAAGTGTATGTTTATGTGTACACATATTGTATGGCGGCAAATGCTAAAACGCTTATTATTAATTGTCAGTTGGTGCTGGAATGGGCGTGCACAGTGGGCCCAAATGGGAAATAAGTTCAAAAGAACAACAGGGGGAGCAATTGTAAAGTATAAAACTTAATATATTGCTTTTAAGATTTGTGGCCAAGGTTTACTGGCATATTCACATTAAAATTTAAATTAAATGATTTAGAAAATATTTTTCATTGATAGATAAACACTCTACAAATTGTTATTTTTTAATGACGAAATTCAAAAATACACGATTCTGAGCTCTACGTTTGAGGTTTCTGATGGGGACATAATTGTAGATCTAGGTCATCTCTTTAAGATGAGTATGTTCGGTTTGTTTTTCCATTTATTTTACTTCTGTTGATACTGCAAATAAGTTAGGTATCTTAATGTTTTGTATAGGTCGTTTCTTTTTTTGTAAAGCTATTAATATGAATTATTTTGGTTGGGCTCCCAAAGCGCAATGATTTAAGGCTTTTAAGAGCTGTTCGTTAATATTTAAAGACCAACTTCAAGGACTTCCCCTAGTTTGTGGGATTTTTAGCACACTACCAAGCGATTTTGTGGCCCACTGCGATTGCCTTGGGCCATTTCCATATCGCTTGATAATTGAGCTGCGTTGGACATTGTACTCTTCTGGCATTAACCACATGCCCCAGGGATCCTGTGGCCGTACGAAGGACTAACTGCGAAGGTGGACTGATGGCTGTCGGGCGGGAAACTCGGCGTTGGAGGGGGAGCACAACTGCAGTCATATTTCATATTCAGCAGAACCAAATGAAAGAACAGGAAAAGCCCGTGGTGAAAGCCTGTCTTGGGGTCCGGTTCCTGGGCGCAATCAAATGCTTCGCCACGCACTCATTTATGTATTTTCGCATAAATTTCTAATGCATTCGCAGCCGATGTTGCAGCACGTACAAAGTTGCGGAGAAATGGGAGGAAAATGGATGGAAATTGGGGCGATTAGCAGGGGGGCTGGCGGTAAATGTTGTCAGAGAATAAACCTGTCACTGAATGAACTTTTCGAAACTCGCTACTAAACCGAAATCATAAATAATTAGTGCTGTGGTATGGCCGCCCTCTATAAGCTAAGAAGTGGAAGTTGCACAAGCTCGGCTCTTGAAGGTTATTCCACTTTTTTGTGAGTGTGTGCGCGTGTCTCTCCGTAATTGCTTATGTATTTGTGTTTATATTCACCCTCTCGTAATAAAAGAACGCTTTCTGCTTGCCACAAATAAAATCAAAATACTGGTTGTTGTATAACCAGGACCTTGTTTTGGATTGCTTCTTTTCTTTTCTTTCCTTTTCGTAACCTTTTTTTTTTTGGAAAAATGCACACACAACTTTTTCGAAATGAAAACACCAAAAGACAACACACACACGCAAGCGTGGGCAAACACTCACAGATACTGCGTACACTGACAGATACTCCGAGCACCGTTAAACGGGCGAAGGGGCGAGGGGCAGTGGGAGTGAGATAAAAGAAAACGCGGTAGGCGCGGCGGTTATTCAGGTAACTCTCTGTCAGAGTGTGTGTGTGGGTTTTTGCCTGGCTGCGCCAGTGTGCCTGTGTGCGTGTGTATTTGCAGTCCAAACTTTACGGGCTTTACGCACTCGGTTCGTCGATCAATGAATCAAACTCCAACTCCAGGTAGCAGCTTTAATCACTTGTGTCGCCCGTTTCGCTCAGTGTTCTCGATTTCAACTCCGCTGCGCTAGTGTGTGCCGTGTCCGTAAGTATGTGTTTAGTGTATTGCAAGCCTCAGTTTTTGTGGCTCTCGGCTCAAATCACTTCTCTTCTTCTTAACGCCACCGCTCGTCTGAAATCCGCGTTCGACACTGAAGTTGGCGAAAGCTTTCGGGCCAGCTTTAAAATTTCGACTACCTCTACGATTAAGTGTGACCAAATTAAAAGTCCCAAAAATGAACTAATTTTGCTTAAATATATTTTTAAAATATTTCAAAATCTTCGTAAATAGTAACTTTATACGTCCCTACACATTTATTCTAAATTTATTTTAAACATATCCTGTTACACTTTCATCAACTTTTGTAAATCCACGGGTCCATTTACTTCACCATCATGTATTACAATAAAAACTAACATTCAACAATAAAAAAGAGTATCCCGACAATCTATATTAAGGTTTTTTTTAAATTACTGACTTAATTTAAACAGTGATTAAAGTTCATCTTTACTACAAAAATTCCATAAATATAAAATACCAAAAACTACAATCTTTTGATACTTGACAAAAGCTGGCTGCTCTAAAAGTGAAAGCTTCAAAAAGCTATTAAAACGCCATGGCGCGTATATTAAATTTTTCAAAACTTTGAATGTATTACCAAAACCGTGTCCATAAAGTCCCTATGTTTTCATAGTAAATTATACTTCGTGTGCTTGTAAAACACATTGTTTGTCGATAGCACAAGCAAATATACCGGGTTTACCAACTGAGGCAATGCATGTAACGATTTCCTGGCCTGTGGTATAAGCCTGAACAGGGTCTTATGTGGCCCTCTCAGCCGTTGGCTCATCTGCATAGACTTCTTGTTATCTATTTTTGGCTCGCTTAGTATCTTTTCAGGCACGCGAAAAACTCTTTGGGCCATTAACAACCTAATCAAAATGCATAAATCACCAATATACAAGATTCCGACTACAAAGTCGCTGCCGCATGGCGATCCATTCACCTGCGGCAATGTGTATTTGTCATATTTCCCACTTATCACCAACTTCATGGACCCGCTCCGGGTCATATAACATTGACGCTAAAAACGCTAGACGGCTGCAGTTGGTTAAAAAATTATACAATTACCCGAAAACACATGCGAATTAAATTGTAAAAAAGTGAAACCAGCAAAAGAAGCGAAAGCCAACCGGCTGCAGATGAAAATGGAGATGAAGATGAAGTTTGAGCTCTAGCTGAAGTCGAGGTTGAGGCTGTCTTAAGTCGGTGTCCCGTCCCACTCCCAAGATGCATTTCGGTGGGTCCCCAACTCCCCATCTCCCCTTCCCCAACTCTGCTCGCTCATAATCGGCAGATGTTAGCCATAAAATTGGAAAGGAGGAAACAGTTGACCATTCCATTCCATTCCATTGGCCAACTGGTTATGGATGGCGAATCTGCCAGCGAACTTCTCGAACCCCCATGTCCAAAACCAAGAGTGATAAATGCTCGAACGGATTTATATTTTTTGTTTTTTGTATATTTTTTTGTATTTTTCGATGGTTTTATACTTTTTAGGTATTTTTGTTTGTTTTTATTGAAATTCCTTAGATCGCAAGAAGCGCACAGAAGTAATATGTATGGTAATTGTTGTATATGGTATAGATATAGATACATTATTATTATTATCATTTATATATATATAATGTAATATGTAAGTAATATTTATATATTGTTGTTGTGTGTATATGGGTGGTGTATGTGTGTGTGGTGTCTGCTTGTGGTGTGTTTGTTGGTATAATAATTAGATATACGTAATTAAGTATATATATTATATACAAATCTCAATGGATTGTTGATTGATTTGCTTGAATTTACAATTATATCTGGTATATGTACCTTGAATCTTTATCTGTTTATGTAGATTTATAAATTTAAGATTACACGCTAGAGATATTTCAAAAAATGTCCACTTCGCTACAGGCTTATCCAACTAACATACAGCTAAGTAATATATATGTGTATATATCTATATATTTTATTGTATTGTATTGTATTGTATGTAAAAACACAATCCGCCCAACACAGTCATTAGCTATGGGACCCAAATAAAAAATAAACCTTTTCATTGCAGCTGGCAAAACCAAAGAATTCTGACAGACTCCCTATCGTATTTAGTTGTTTTTTTTTTGTAAATTTTCTGTTTTTGGTTTAGATTTTGATTCAGTTTTAGAGTTTCAGTTTCAGTATCAGGTTAACTCGTTTTAAAGTTTGCACTAAGTAAAATGTTTTGCAGATTGCAAATTGGAATACGTTGGCTTTGGACCTTGTCGAATATGCATATAGATAATCTGGATATATACACATACATACAGCGTACATCGTACATTATGTCACAATGTTTAAACTAAAGTTAATACATAAATTCAAAACACAAGTTCAAGGTTAACATTATACAAAAGTGAGTGATTGATATACAATTCTCAAAGTTCTTAAATAATGCACACGGAAAGGAAACATCGTCATCAACACATCTTCGATTCATTTTGTTTTGTGGACCATTTGTCTTTCATTTGTTTTATGTATAAATATAAATTTATGGTTGCATATAAGTATATATTTTTTTAGTCGTTTGTTGTATTTGTTTGCAATCGCAAAAAGGAGACTTACACATAAAGCAAACATTTCTTGATGCTTTACGAAGAAGTGTTTTTCGTTTCGAACTATAAATATTTGTTGTTTAGAGCGTATTTATGTAGTACATGTTTATCAGTTAATCATTCAAAATTATCACCCAGTTGGATTTAACACTTCAATCAATCAATCATTCACATATGTTGCTGTTGCTGTTGCCTGACATTCCGAAAATATTCTAAAAAATATGACATATCTCATTTGTTTCGTTCAGAGATTTTTTTTCTATTTTTACACATTACTTTAAATTTAATTTCATTTTTCTTTGTTTTGTGAATTTAATTTCATTGAGCAACTTCTGATACACCAGACAAATACATCCTCTACACATCCGAATCCTCGTCGACATTTTAATTTGACTAATATTTACATATCATCGCTTTAATTTATCATTTCAGCCTGCAATTAGATTGTTGCTTGGAATTTCTAGATTGGAACCCAACACTCCGCCTTCGTTTACTGCACTTGGCATACAAAAAGGTCAATCCGTAATTAACAGGCTATATCATATGCATACGGTTTTTTTTCAGTTTTGTGTGTCTGTTTGTTTATTAAAAAATACAATGGTAGGTGTGGGGATATGTGGGTTGGATTATCCAAAATTAAGTCATTACTGCTTCAGGTTTTTGGGATTATTTATTACAAAAAAATGAAGAAAGTTGGAAAAGATGAAAACGATTTTCGACCGAGGAAACAGGGTAAATTTGGGCTTTACATTATTATTTTTTTTTTTTTTGATTTTTAAGCATTGACAAATTAAAATTTAGTTATCGTAGGCAAATCAAATCACACAATAAACGTGGATGGTGTAAATTGTGTGTAAAACGATTAATATAGCCAAATAGTTGATGATTAGGTATGATTCGCAATCGTTTTCGTCCTTCTTGGGAGTCAGTAATGATGGTTGTGTCTCTGTTCAACATCTAACAGCGGCTGAAGTTCAGTCTGCGGTTCAAACTCTCGGTATAGTTATATTATTAAAGTAGGAGCGTGTGTGTGCCAAGTGTCGTGGATAGGCCTTACAGTCGCCGGTCACATTGAATTAGAGATATAGAAAAGGAACAATTAAATAGACCTCTGATCATACAGTTAACAAAGAAAGAAGCCAACCGAATGAATAAAAAATCAACAGTAATCGTAAAGTGCCCAGGGGCAAGGCAAGCGAACATGACCCGTAGCCCTAAGTTCTTCTCTCTCTCTCTCTCTCTCTCTCCACATCCTAGACAAACTGATGATGATGCTGTTCATGCTGTTCGGTCACATTGAGGTAGGAATCCTCGCCCAGCAGCAACACACTGGGCGCCGAGCCGTCGTGCGGATAGAAGTAGGCAAACTGTCCGCTGTATGTGCCCGCCGCGGAACTTCCGCCATCCTCCAGTTGGTTGTAAACGGGCAGTCCGTTGATCTGCTGAGGTGTCAGCACCAAGCTGCCCGTTATTCCGCCGACTCCTCCTTCTCCTGCTTCTGATCCTGTTTCTGCTCCTACTCCTGCTGATGAAGCTGCATTCTGTTTGGTCCTGTTGCACTTCCCTGCTGTCCTTGTCATGGTTGCTGTTGCTGCCGCTTCTTTGCAATTGCTCTCTGCTGCTGCCTGTTTACTTTGGGTCTTGGTCTTGTTCTTCTTTTTCCTGCCGCTGCTGCTAATGGTCGTGGGTCTAATTTGGTTTTGGACTTGGGTTCCGGGGGCTGTTGCTGACGGTGGTGATGTTGGTTGAGATGATGGTGCTATCGGTGCTGTTTCTAGTTGTGGTTCAGTTTCAGTTTCAGCCAATGCATTCTCTGACCACTGCTGCTGTTGGAACTGTTGCTGCTGATGCTGCTCCTGCTGCCCCAATCACGTGCTCAGCCAGGTGGAGTTGCACGTGCAGATGGTGCTGGGGATCACAGGTGCATAGTAGACGCCGTTGGCGTAGATGAGTCCCGGCGGACCGGCCTGTATCTGTATGGTCTGTGGAGCCGCTGTCGCCGTCTGATCCGCGCTGCTCGTGCAGCATACGGCGGCTGGGGCGGCCTGTTGCACATAAATGGTCTGCGCCTGGCCCGTTGGCGGTGCCTGCGAGACCAGGGTCAGGGTGGCCGCTTGCTGCGGCTGCTGCTGTTGCTGTTGCGTCTGCGACTGCTGCTGCTGCTGTTGCTGCGCTGGGTCCAGGAACTGATGCTGACGTTGCTGCTGCTGGTGTTGCTGATGTTGCTGCTGCTGCTGTTGGTACTGCTCTTGGGCGTGCTGCTGCTGTTGCTTCTCCTGCTTGTTGAAGAGCACCTGGGCGGCCAGCGACTGGATGAGGTGCAGCGTCTGGCGCCGCTCGTGGCCCATCAGACAGACCGTCGACATCTCGACCACCTCGCGTAAATGCATCAGGTACTGATACTGCAGCGGTTCCTCATCGACACCCCAGAAATGGTTACGCAAGTAGGCCTCCAGCTTGGTGGTCTGCGTATTGATGTCCGGGAAATCGATGAAGAAGCGCGAGCACATGTAACGCTCCAGGGTCTTGATGAGCTGCGAGTCGACGGCCTTGTAGTTGCGCACCAATAGATTGCAGTACTTGAGCAGGCCGCCGCCTCGTATCTCCTCCGGCTGACGCGTTGAGATCAGTTTCTTTTGCAAGTGGTAGAGTGCCTCCTGGAAGTCTCCGTACACCGACTCGCCGACCACCGTCGGATAGAAGTTCTCCGAGATGGGCAGTGCG
Source organism: Drosophila kurseongensis (assembly GCA_018153305.1). Classification (NCBI taxonomy): domain Eukaryota; kingdom Metazoa; phylum Arthropoda; class Insecta; order Diptera; family Drosophilidae; genus Drosophila; species Drosophila kurseongensis. The sequence goes on along the minus strand of JAECXX010000004.1, from coordinate 4,430,784 downwards.
GCGCAGTCGTAGAAGAGCAGCAGTGAGTCCAGGATAATCTGGAACGAGTCCACAGAGAACTCGAACTGACGGCGCATCGAGTCGACGAACTTCAGCTCGACGTTCTTGTGGCCCGGGGAGTTGCCCAGCGATATGAGCGACCAGCGGTCGCCGTCATTGTTATTGTTCACCTTCACCATCTTGCCCACGTAAGCCTCCTTCAGGGAGGACGTGAAGATGCGCCGCTTGCACACGCCCTCGGGCATCAAATCCAGCAGGGTGTTAAGCACCGCATTCTTGACCCGGTCAAAGACACGCGGCGAACTGAGCTCGATGGCGAATATCAGGTCCAGGTCGTTGTAAGGCTGATCTTCGCTGGCTAAAACATGACTAGCTGCCCCGCCGTTGAGACGGATGTCCTTAACTAACACCCCGGCGCCGCCGGCGTTCACCTCCGCCTCCAGCTTACGCCGCACCAGATTCACCAGATCCTTGAGCGTCACCTCCAGAGTGGGAAAGTTTCCGCGTCCGTGGATGGCCACCTTCTCGTCCATGACGTCGTGCAGCTTGCTCACCTGCTCGAACGATAGCACGGCCAGCCGCTGCGTCCCTCCGGTGTCGACGCTCTCCAGCGATCCATGGTCCGAAGTCGAGGCGATCGATGATCCGGAACTTGGAGACGGCGGCGGTGTCTCGGTGCCGCCGTCCGAGTGGAATCCATCGTCGATCTGGTAGACGTCCATTCTGTTGCTGCGCTGTTGATGATATAACGGTTCGGCTCCGTCTAGTGTCCCGCACTGCAATTAAGTTAAAGAGAAAACAACCCAGTTAGTACGGTATTGTAAGGATGTTAAATAACTACAAATGTACTACCAATTTTCTATTGGTATAGTGATTAATTCTGCTGCTGGTTTTTTCTCCCACCGATCTACACTACCATCGTTATTGTTATTGTGACGTATGTGGTTGGCTCGCTTTCGAGGTTTTGTACCAAACCAAATTTTGTATAAGGAATTTTGGGTGGAGGTGAAAATGTCGAGGTCCAACGAATGAAATCTGTTTAAAAAGCAACTGTTTGATTACATTTCGAGAGCCTCGTTGTTGGCTGTCAACAGCCTAAAATGGTAAACTCAGTGCGGAGGAAAAACGTACTGGGAAAACTAAGTGGAAAATTAAAAAAAAAAGTATACAAAACTAAAATACTTCTAACAAGAAAATTTCAATTTTAAAAGGTAAGTAAACAACTTTTTTAAAATTAAAAACAATGAAAATTGAAAAAAAAAGTTTGCTTTTTCGAACGTATACCCTAATATGTATCTGCTCTTTTCTAACTTTATCTCTTCATCATGTTCTTTTTTTAATACTTTCATGTCACTTCATCATTATGATATTGTCACTGTTATTTATTTTGTTTTGCCATTTTATCTTGCCAATGCCAAATGCCGCCCGGGGGCTTCTTTTAATTAATTAATTTGCTTTAAATTTGCTAAATTCGACTGTCTGTGCACAACCGTTTCTGTGTGCGAGAGCAGCCTACGCGCTAAACATTAAATGCTGTGCTATTTATTGCTTATTTTATTTCACTTTTTCGCGTTCTCGTCAAAGAGGGGCAACAACAAGAGTTTTTGGCATAACATCGAATTTGGATCGTATCGGATCGAGGCGAGTCGAAAGTTCCGCGTTGTTATCGAGGCGACGTTTCTGTTTTTGTTCTGTTCCCCCCAAAAATTCCCTATGGTTCCTATATTCGTTATCCCATTCCCCCGATTTCGCCTTCTGTTTTGTGCCACTGTTATACATGGCATGGGCCATTATATCGTTTAGCTCTATCTATTGTATAAGTTTTATCTGCGAGTGTGTGTGAGTTTTGGGTTCTCTTTTTTATCATTTTGTTTGTGCGTTTACAAAAAAAAAAACTTTAATTTTCTGGCATAACTGGCCGGCAACCACACAAAATTTATACATATTATATACCAAGCGCAATATAAGAGACAGATAGAGCTGAGCGACGATTAGAGAGGTGGGGTGATGAACGAGTTAAGGAATCGCCATAATACAATTCAAATTCAAATGGATTCTTGCGTCGCATGATTCACAGTTCGTTCGTACATCCAAAGCAACTTAGTTAACCCCCGATTCCGACCTGACCTGCCGATTTGCACAAGTCGTCATTCGCATGCAAATCTAGCCGAAGGCCTCTCTACAACCGAATTATATCATTCACACGGCTAAACAAGAAAGAAGGCAGAACAGTGTTGTCGATTTGGCTGGGGTTTGATCACTACAAAAGTTACAGTTCTTAAATTCAATTTTTTCGCACTAGATCGGTTCAGATTTTGTATAAAAATCATGCCTTTGGCCTAACGTTTGTTTAGTTGGGTATTAAATTTGTGAAATTCTACCTGGGTTTGGTGAAATTAGAATAAGATACTTTACATTCGTTGAGGTAGAAAGATAAGGGCACCAATTAATTCAATCTGGGGTGTTCCCGAAATTCGAAACGAATTTGTTTGGACTTACTGTCGAACACCTCTGATAATACCAAATCTATATTTAAATAAATTATTTTAGCCATATTGAATGCCAATTTCGAGCAACACTGCCGAAGATACAAACTCAAGCAACTGCGAGAGTGCACTAATTTTTGCTCAACTTTCGTGTGAATTGGGTAATATAACTAAATTTTGTTTGGGGTCTGGGGTCGGTGCGAATCCGCTTTGCATCTTTGCATCTTGAGAACTGCCGCGTGGCTGGGTTCACAGTTTTTATAGAAGGCGGTGCAGAATTTGAAGAGCGGTGGAAATACACGGGCATTGTTATTCACTCAGTTCCAGTTCAGTTTGCCTTATTTTTTGTTTTTGCTCAGCCGGACAATTAGTTATTTATTAATTGCCATTGACGTCGCGCACAAGCACAAATTGCCTTTGCTGTCATGTATTTATTGTAATTGTTTAAACAGAATTTTCATGAGGCAGCAATAAAAACTGCGAAGAATTCGCCCTTGAAGAGTTGCAGCCAGGAACTTTAATTTTCCTGCAAGTTTTAGTTTCACCTCTCTTTAATTAAATTAACACGTTTACGCTAGTTAGTGGCTTATACAAAGTGCGAAATCAAATCAAATTTGATAATTTTCATGTTAATTACTTTCTATAGTTTTTTACTGGCCGGGGTTTTTGACGCACAGAGAACAAATATTGGTGATTGTTAGATAAGTTTTGACCTGACCACACTGTTATACTAGGCCACTCTTTTATATATGTAAAAACAACTTATCACCAGTTTTTCACAACATAAAAATTATTTTTATAACAATTGCATCCTCTATAAGTTTTAGAACTTAAATTCACAATTGTGAGTAACCCAAATCATCTATGTAATTTTAACCGATTTGTGTACGATTCGTTAAGATCAAACGTCGTAATGCTTTATCGTCGGATTTGTCATTATCATAACGGTGTTTCAGTGGCAGTGCAGCTGCTTCGGACATGCAAACAGGTGCAATAGTTTCTACGCGAGTGTTCGTGTGTGTGTTGGCCTAGACTGGTCTCAAATAAAAGTGAAAATCGTTGTTTTTTTGCCTTTTTCTCTCTCCTCTTTCACGGCTAAGGAAAGCAGCAAATAGCCCAACAATGGCAGAAAGTCTTTTATAGAAATAAAAAAAATATATATATATAAAACACACAGATTTAAAGCCTACGCACACAGGGAAAAAAAATGATATCAAATATATGTACTTGCGCTGGTGAAATAACTTTTGATCAATTCTCTTTCGAACATTTAATTTGAAAAGTATTTATATTTAAGTACGAAATTCAAATGTTTGGGAATAATACTTTTATACACATCAATGACAAGTAAGACCATTAAATTGATTATAATATTATATCAAATTTTCTATATGTGCACACTCATTTACGAGATCATTTTTTTTAAACCTACCGAATGTAAAGTAAGGCAAAAACCAATTGGATTCCGAGTGGATTTTGTTTTAGCACCGCATCACCACCGAATAAGAAATAAAATACGAGGAAAAGGCGGTGGGTGGCGGATTTGGGGGGTGGTTGATGCCCACAATTGGCGCCTACTAAACGCGACTAAGCGACTCCGACTTTTTCGCAGCAATTTCAATTTAACTCGCGTGTTTGAATGTGAAATAAATATCTGGTTGCAAATTACACACACACTTGGTTATTTCTTGTCTTCAACACTCAACACTTTTTATTTCAAATGATTTTTAATTTAAATTTCGACTCTCACACTCTTATTTGCTTGTATATTTTTGTAATCGCGACAGAGAGACAGACGACCGTTGAGTTGCGCGTTCGAAAACTAAATGAATTGACGTCGACGTCGTCGACTGCTCTGAAAAAATAACTCCAATCTGAATAGCGAACGAGAAATTGTATGGAGAACGCCGTCGAGAGCGAGAGCGCAAAACGTATTAAAGCTCCCGCTCTCCCCCATTTTAGCTGACGTCACGGCGCTTGAGTGGAATGCCGTTTGAGTGGGTTTTATGCTTTTGGGGCTTTTTTTTAGAAGGGCACACACATATAAAACTTTGGGTTAGTCGGTCGATCTCTCTCCCCCTCTCTTTCTGTCTGCCTCTTTTTATGATGCACTGCAATATGCGGGTGTTGTTCGCTCAGCTGATAAATCAAAGAAGAAGCATTGGTCTAGGTATGTGTGAGTGTGAGCCTCGTTTATACCATATTTGTAATGCATTTTCCAGTTCGAAATATTGTTGTTGCATGCATTAGAAAACAAAGCTCTAGTCTTTTTATAGTTGTCTTATTTTTTCAGAACAATTTATTGGTTTTAACATTTTTTTATAAAGTTTTATTGAATTAGTTTAAAAATGTGCTCTTTATCTTTTTAAACGATTGAATTCAAATCGTATTTTAAAACCATTTTTTAGTTAATCTAAATATCTATAATCTCTGATTAAAATATCTTAAAAAAAAAAAAATTTCGAAATAAAATTATAAAATGAAAAGCTACATTAACTCTGGGATATATACATAGATATAGTAACTAAATTGAAACAATCAAGCGTTGTGCGAGCTAATTTATACTCAAAGTTATTTCAATGAAGCCGCAGAGCAAAACCACAAAATCCAAACCTAATAATAACCAACATAAATCTAAAAACCAAGGACAATTTTCGGATAAGTGGAAAGAGCGAGCTCTATATTGATAAGGCGGAGTTCTCCAGCATCCCCGGAGATTAGTCTTATGTTAATTGGGAAGACGACGATAGCCAAAAATAAACACAATTTATGTGAGTAATGATTTGGTACCGACACACAAGGCCTAGCAACAATAATCTGTCGCTATATGTGGGGAATTTATCTGATGTATACTCAATATATGTACATATTATTCTCGTTTCGACTGCACTGCTCTGGCGTTTTCAATATCAGTAATGAGATGAACACAAAAGTTTCGATGCCATAATATATGCAGCACAGTTAATTATATTTAAGCTTCATTAGCCTTACCGTTATTCCGAATAGAATAACAGTCGGCCGCTTGAATGTTATAATTTAACCAACATTTTGAACAAAACATTTTGCAACGCTTTTTGTATTTTTTTGAAAGGTTGTTTTTGGATATTGCTTGATTAATGCCTATTCGCTCGTGATGGAAGCCTGAAAAAGCACAGCAGTAACATTGAGGCAAGCGTTAATGTATCTTGCAGATACAAAACCTCTTGCACTGCAGCGGCAACACACGAGAAATATAATATAAGTCGCTGAGAGCTGAGGTCGCAGTCGGGCCAAGCTTGTTGCCATTATGAATGCTATTGTTGTTGCCAGTTAGTTGTTAGCCGTATCTGTATCTGCGGCCGATGATGTCTTGGTGCGACGCAGCTCGCTTGTTTGGCAAGACGCAGACTCATTCAGGGCGACCCTGACCCAATAAGCCGTGTCCATTGCGAATGTATCTGTATCTCACGCTTGGCTTTGGATACCCCAAGTTCCGCCATTCAGCAGGGCTTGGCCGAAAGGCCGAAACGAAAGTGCGGTGGCCAAATTCTAGCGATTGCCCCCACACCCACGCCCAGCAAACCGATCGATCCACAAATGCAAATCGCAACTAATTGTTATGCCAGGCGCACTGGCAGCGTCGAATACCCAAAAACTTCAGACCCCAAACCCCCGAACCGGTTCGACCGACATTTCAAATACGCACTCAATTCGAGCCAACACAATCAGAAATCAGATTCAGATATACTTGCGTTTTTGGCATAGCTTCACATACTTCAACCAGACTGAAAATGAAAGTGCCGACAGCGCCCAAGAATCGGTGAACACTTGAAATAAAGGCTAACCGAAGTGCTAATTATACATTTAAAAGTATATAAATATCATATTTAACATGAAACTTCGGTAATCTTTCTTTCCAAAATTACACAAATAAATATTCTATTAATGAATTAATCGTTGGGAACTACTTTTTATCCCAGCCTATCATATTTTATCAAAACTGTCATTTAAGAAATAAAAAATCACTTTGTTTAAAAGCACATTATCTGTGGAAGTTCAAGTCAACGGTCATGCTCAGGCAATTGCATTGAAAACTGCTGATCGGAAGTGTTAAGAGCCCTTTGCCTGTGTATGACAAAGCGGAAATTGAATTTCTTTTACTGAAATTTTCTTCCTTTCTTTTTTGTATATTTTCTATCTACCGCTTATTGGTCTTGGCTTCACCTTTCAGTACTTTGCTGCTTCTTAACTTTCGGTTTTGCTTGTCTGGCGGCTCTGCTTTGGTCAGGTTTAGGTTTGCTTTTCCTTATTTTTTTCTGTGTCAAGAAATGAGGAACCGAGTCGAAACGTGACACAAAGTTGAGGAGTGAGAGGGAGAGTCAGTTAAATTTGATTTGGATTTGACTTGATTTGGTTTTATTGGACAATACGGACCCGGATAATTTAATTCATTCGTGGGCTTGTCCGTCTTTCTCTTCTCAACTTTTTACCGAGCTCCCCGATTATGCAATCAAATAGGCCCATTTGCGACTCGTGTTCAAAATAGTTTAAAAACAAATGCTGGCAGCAAAAAATTCAGAACTTAATTATTAACACAAAAACAAATTAAACTACAAATTGAGATTTGGCCAATTTAGATTAAGCAATTTAATTAAAGCTCATTAAAACGGATTGAAATTAGAAAGTGGCCGCCCTAAAACAAAAAATAGGGAAAATTGTTTGTGATTGGTTGAAATTAGTTAAAATTAGGGGTAACCACTCGCTCTACTATACTAATTAATCCAAATCTGACTAATTTGTAAAGGCAAGAAAATCTGCACAAACAAAACTTTTAACGGGTTCAAAAAAAAACAAAGTTTTCCTCAGCCTATTTATGTTAAAACAAAACTTAATTGGAAATATCGGTTACCGCACAGACGTTCTACAAATTGATTTTTGGAGAAATTCTAAAAAAGCATGGCATTTGTGCAAATATTATATTCAACAAAAATAAAATAAATAAACATAGTACATTGTTTTTTGGTGTCATAATATTTATCAATATTTGTTACTTTGTCGCCACGATAAAAACCTGAGAGAGGCCAATATTTACCTGGCATGGAAACAAAAACGTAAAAATATTTGGGTCGTTGTTTTATAGGAATTTAATTATTATGCTAGACACTGACTTTATTTATTTCGACTTCACTGCTTGAAGTATATCATTCTGCGTATCCCGGTGGTACTATTGAACATGAGTTTTATTGCTTTTTCGTTATTTTAACACTCGGTTAATCTCTTGACCAAACTGGGATTAAAACTGTTGATCATTTGTTTGCCGCTGCTAACTATTATTGCGGCTTTAATTAAATTGGATTTAATTTGGTTTTGCGTATCAACTGATTTCAATTGAGCGATTAAGGCAAGAAAAAAAAAAACTTTCAATTGCAAATGCTGTTTTTGTTTTCGTTAGTCGTCTTCGTGGCTTTTTGCGTAGTTCTTATATAGAGTTTTTTTATTGGCTTTGAAAATGGCGAACTGCTGTTCGCCTAGTTTTCATATCATTTTGATGTGCTTAATGTGTCTGGAGTGTTGTTCTCTGGTTGTTGTTTTGGATACTCATTGTTTTCTAGCGTGACTTTACAGAACCATGCAACTTATAATTACAAAAATGTGACGATGAGTATCTGTGTATCTATGGGATACACAAACAAACACCCGCTCAAATGGCAGAATAGTAATGAAGTTTCGGCATGCGGATTTAGCAGAGGCGACTATCAGGGGTTTCAATAGGTTTCGGGGATATCGGAGGGTCTGGAGGGGCCCAAAAGGTGTGTGTGCTTGTTTTTCCTCTACCTGTCTGTCGACGTGCCTTCCATCTATCAGTTAATGGCAATTTGACTCGGAATCAATTAAAATCGCTTACAACGAAACTATGAGATACTTTCGATGTGTGCGTTCGACAGACCTTGAAGCCTACCAATATACTCCACAATTCCGGCCCCCGACCTCAACTCCCTTTACTTTAACTTTTGAAGTTTTGTTGCTACAGTGGTTGTAATTAAAATTGATAAATGACTTCGTGCCACTAAAACTGTTCTTTAGCCACTATCAATTGCTTCCTGGGAATCGAATCAAATCGCCTCCGCTGTGTTCGAGCCAAGTTAATATATGTATCCATATGGGAGCCAGCTGAAAAATTGAGACAATAAGTGTGGGGGATGCACTCGTGTCAAGATATCAAATTTCCGAATTCTGTTTAATAACTTCACAAAACCTTAGACATCATATATCATAAATGTGTATTTGTGGCAGTCATAACAATGTACTTTACCTTAATGGTAGTTCAGGGAATTTGCATATGAATTTAAAACTATCTATAATTACCTCATTTAAAATATACATATGTAAAAATGAAACTTTCACAAGAATTGTTTAATGTTGTACTTTAATTTTATTATTCTTTTGTTTAACCCTTGTGAACTTTATCTAGAGCTCTACCCTACACCAAATAAATGCTGCGACTGAAATTTTTCCAACCACATTTACTTCCGTTGGCGACACCAAAGAAGCAATACCGCAAAATAAATATTTCCGCTGGCAAAATGATAAGTACGAAAGCGGCGAAAAACCTAGCAACTAAGTAGAACATGCCAGGTAAGCTGAAACATTGTCAACTGAAGCAACCTGTATCTATATATACATGCGAGTGATATATAAATAGGGTAAAAACAGTTGTATCAACAGTCCGCGATTGTGCCAGATTCAGGTGCGGATTAGTTGGCCTGTTTAGCACGAAAAAAGAGTATATTTTTGGCCGATGCCTCCTCCACTCTTTTGGCAGGCGCGGAATGATAAAGACGCGGCCTTTTTAATTGCTAATTGCATTTCTCGACCCACAAGTAAATTGATCAGAAGTATTTACGCTAACGTGGGTTGGGATTGATGATGGGCTGGATGGTGACTAAGTCACTTGGGGTTTGCCTGGCGTGTTGATTCACTGCTAACTGGGCTCGAAAACAAGGCAATTAACTGATCGCGCTGGGCCAAAAAAGTACAACAGCTGATTTATGTTGGCTCCGCTAAGTGTCCCTTAAGTGCTCAAGATTTGGGCCATGCTTTAATTCATTTAAATTACAATTTAATAATCGTGTTTTTGTTCAATTTCAGTTTACTTTTTCCACATCCCATCAGCGTGCAAAAGTCGACGTGGGTTTATTGCCCCGAAGGCGCTTACATACTTTATTTATATAGTATGCAGGCAAGTAAGTACAATGAAAATAAAACGAGATGGCAGAGAGAAGACTCGGCAACAAATGAAATAAAATTAAATTGCTTGCACAAACAAAATTCAGAAATTATTGCTTATTACATCTTATGTATAGTACACCGGCGGGTAAAAGTATATGTATCGCTGGGTTATCATCAATCACCGCTCAGATGATGTTCCAGATGATTGAGTTCCACTGCCGCGGCCAGCACGTGCAGGCCAAATCGGTGTAACAAACGGGCCCAACAAATCACGATCGCTCTACAGTGTAATCACCTGCAATCTGCAATCTGAAATCTAAAATCTACAACCCGTTATCTATGTGGACCCATTGTGATTTTCATTCAGCCCGTGCAAGCCGAGCTGCAAGTCTGGACTATTGGAATTTGCTGCCTGAGTAGTTGACCTGCTGGCCAGTGTCTGCCCTTTTGCGCCGCTCAGCTTTTGGGTTTCCGTTCAAATTCGATTTTTCAAATTTTGTAATTTCACTTTCTTCGACGTGACAACAGCTCTCGACAGCTACGTGGTTGCCATTTCAAGTAGACCATTAAAAAAACTATTATGCAACTGGGAAAAAATAAAAATAATGAAAAGTGTAAGTTCAATTAAAAATTTAACAAAGTTACGTCTCACAAAAGAAGCATGCTCTAAATTTCATTGGTGTTTTTAAATACTAAGACGTAAATTCAGTGAATAAATTTAATACAGTTAAAATAAACAGTAAAAATAAACTTGTATTGCATGTATTACTGCATACAACCATAATTATATTTACATTTTTTAATTCTGCATATAAATTAAGCTTTACAAAACTGTCATCGGTAAAAACAGTTTATGCATTGCTTTAGTTAGGACTTTAATCTGACAGGAGTCCCACCACTTCGCTCGAAACAAAAAACGCCAAAAAGTAAAAGTATTTTAGTAAATCAAAAAAAAATGTATAATAATATAATTATCAAATGTTAGTAATTCGTTGTTTCGTGCCATGTTAAACAAAAAAAAAGTAATGCAATCATCGTTTAAATTAATTGAACATTAAACAGCAGCTTATAACAAAATGTTATTATCTTTAATACACCAAACCAAATCAGTTAAAGACAGAATTCAATTATAAGTCCACCGATAATTACGTCATGGGGCATGCTCTGAATCTCTTTAATTTTATCTGATCATCTTGGTTTTTAAGGCATATTCTTGATTCTGAAGTGTGCTGTTGATTTGAACCGATGTGTGGGCATTCAAGTGCGAGCTGCGTAATCTGCTTATTAGACATGAGTTGATGCCTTCGGTTTTTGCTCAGCTCCACTCGAGTGCGCAGCCATCAGGCGGTCGTGAAATCATCAAATTGTAATAAAAATAGAAACCCGATTTCAATTATAGTTCTCCCTCGATGAGATTCATTTGATGCGCTTGGCCTGGCCAGAACCGTCTTGAGTGTTGGATCAGGGAATGCGTCCAATACGAAAGGTTAGTAGCAGCCACTGAAAGTTCGTTCAACGCCGTAATGCAAATGTATCTGCATCAGTATATGTATCTGGCAGATACTCGTGCTTCGGCTCGCTTCGCGACTCGTTTCGCTTCGCGTTGCGATTTTGCGTTGCGCTTTAGTTGGTCTCTGTGTCAGTGGAACTCTGAAATGCCACCTTGCCTCGTGTATCTGTGGCAATGTGGCAAACATTCTGCGATGTTGCCGCTGCTGCAGGCAATGCTTCGTTGCACGACAGCAACACAACAGCAACAACGACGGATTGGTTTCAACTTTTCAAAAAAGTGAAAGGAGTTTTCAAACATTTGTATATTTACTATTTTTATTATTATTCCTCCGAAATTTAATTTGGCATTTATGCTATGAGGAAACGCCGCCTACAGTCTTTAAGAGAACCAAACAGAGGAGTTGACCCGATGAGTACAAAGGAAATCCCCTGGCTGATGGTGAAAATTACTGGAAATCAAAACAAGGCTTTTCACTTAGCAAACAACGGCTACCAAAGCAAACCAAAAGCCCAACCCAAACCCCAAACAGCCGCAAATTATTGCTGCTAATGTTGTGGCAATTGTTCATGTGTTTGCCTTTGTGTGTTGTACAATGCACTCGAGTCATGCACATGAACATGCACATGCCAAAGCGTTGCGCCACCACAAAAGCAGCAGCAGCACCACCACCACCGTGGCCATATGGCTATGTAGTGCTGTGGCACCACCGACAAAATAAAGACAGAAATAAAAACAAGCACCTGAGAGCCGAGCGACGCGACTTAATCTGAGACAAACACTGAGGCAACTGCACTTGCAACTGCAACTGCATCTGCACCTGAAACCGAATCCGAATCCGAATCCGAAACTGAACTGCCGTCGAGAGATGCAGCGTGAGTTGTGAGATCGAGATCTGTTGGCCAACTTTAAATTATGCACTTTTTTGGAGACCCCAAAAAGAAGAGCGATTCACGATTATAAAAAATAAATTAGCAGACTAAAAGCATCAAAGTATTAAGAGAAGATATTATTATATTATATTTTAAACTCATTTCGTGCTTTTGTTGGTTCAACATGATAGAAGTTTTCAACAAGTATCATTTCATATCTCTGAAATAATTATACCTTTTAAACTAACTGATGTCCCAGGCCAATTTGGCTTTAACGGACTTGGGTAACCAACAATTACCTACCTATCTGCATATAAAATCTGCTCTAATTGATACCCGTTTTATTTTGAGCAAAGGCCACTTTCATATGTAAATGCAATAAAATTAAATGAATTGAAGTTCTTCCAACTAGACCTAAACTTGTTCATATGGTTTCAACTTTTTATGTGAAAGCCACAGAGGAGCCAATGATGAAACTGCAACCAAAAGCCGCAGCAAACAGACATTTCATCTTCCCCTTTGCGGCTGGTGGAACTTCTATGTGCAATCGAAATGACCATTGCCACAACAAGTGCAACTGCAACAACTGCAACTGGCATTGCGAGTGCAACAAAGTATCTGTGACTGGCTGCGTTTTGCCGTTTTAAGCGTGAAAGTGAAATCTTTTTTTTTAACCATTTTTACTTTTTGTTTGAGTTTTGTGCAAACGCGCTTTTCTTCGATTTCTGTGTGGCCAAACAGAAAAGTTTTTCGGTCTCTTCTTCTGGTCAGTGAACCTTTTGAAAAACAGTCGATACGATACTTACACAATATCGACAGCGATAGAAGTGCCGATAACGATGACGGTTTGATATAGAAGCTTACCTGCAAGCAAAAGAAATACGTGGAAAGGTTAATAAAACAAAGAAATTTATTATGCATGAGGCAGATAAAAGTGTCGCCACCAAAATGGTTCGGAAAATAGAAAAATATATTTAAAAATATACAAAAGAGGGGAAATTCGACGGCGCTTGGCAACCGACACAGAAACAACATTCGAATTAGATTCTGCCAAGGCGCACCATTTCTTTCAATTAATTTAGCCAATAAAGTGAGATCTTGCCAGAGTGTACGCCGTGTTTTTCTAGATGTGTTTCGATATTTTTAAAGACCCTTCACTGTACGCAAACAAAAATTGTCGCATTCTTGGCCCAATCTGGGACAGCATTTGTGCTCTACATACGGCCAGTTGATCTGTATCTATATTTGTTTCAATAAAATACTCAATTTATTTTTTTCATTTTCTATTTAGGCTCTCTCACACATGCTATTTAAACAGCTGAAAGATGTTCATATTTGCCTTGTTTGGCATTGTTTAAAGGGGAACACAAAGCGAAGCACTCGAAATGGGAAACTATGGCACAGTGGATATATAGTTTTCACCCATTCACCGTGTTTACGTTCAGTAATTTCGGGGACCCAAATAGCCAACAGCAGGTGTAAAGCCCGTAGGTATCTATCAATGCACGAGCATTCTCGCCTTAATTCAATTAGCTGTGTCTGTCCTTAACTTGAACGTATCCATTTTTAATTGGAACGGTGCAAATTTCGCAATTGCACACACACACTCGCGCCAATCTATATATAATCAAAGTCAAAGATACATAGGCATAGGTGCATCTAGTATCCGAATGTATGTAAATGCATATAGCTCAAAGCTCGTTCGGATCAGATCGGTTCGGTTCAGTTTTAGTTTTTTGTGCATGAAATAAATGCCGATAGGCCGCCGTCCGTCGACAACAACAAATGCGACGGACAACGAACGCAGTGGACGACCTTCGCCGTGTGCGGCATACAACGTTGTTCGCTGAAGGTTGACAATCAATAATAACAACAACAGCTAAGACAAAAACAACAACTACTACAATAACAGCAGCAACAAACAATAGCAACAACTGCAGCTACAGCAATAACAACATTAACTAGAGCACCATAGCAAGTTATCAAAGTTGATTGCATTTCAAAAAGGGTTTTGTTTTACCGTCTTCGAGTTGCCCAATGCAACTTTGATTAGCCATCTCATGCATAATGGAAAATATGTTAAGGCCCGTGTGCCAAATGCAAACGAAAAGCGATAGATCCCCTCCACGAAATAAACAAAATAGGTTGATATGCAAATGGTTTTGCAATGGGAAAATGGGTTAACAAATGGTTTAGCGATATGTAGAGCAAGGAGATCGCTGTAAAAGAAACAGACTTAACCGAAAATAAATTGAGATCTAGTAAAAATAAATAATATATGAATTAAATATAATAATATTTCCATAATTAAAATTTTAGTTTGCATATTACTATTTTGTTTTACCCAATTTTAATAGTCATTTTTAAACTGTTAAGTGCTTTTTAGATCCCAGGTTTAAGAGGGAGATCAGACCAAAAAAAAATTAAAAGAATTAATATAATTTCAAAAATAATGCCACGGTTCAAAAGAACGGCTCAAAACAGAAAACTTTATTTTTAGAAATTCTGAATAATATGTACATTTATTTTAGCACAAAAAATTGACGTTTTTCAAAACCTATACAACTTTTTAACCATTTTTACTTGTTTCTTATGATTTTAAAAACATAGATTTTAGAAATTTAATTTTATTTTCTCAAGAATATTTGGGTTAAAAAGGATAAACTATAACTTCGAAATATATTTTGGTGACTTATTATTAATATTTCTTAAGAGTTAGGATAATTATAATGCTGAGTATCATGAAAAGTCGTAGAAGTCAACACCCCCGTAAGTTTCCCTACTCAGCGGCAATCAAAAGAATTATTCAACACGCAGTTTTATTACCCGTTCGCTTGTATATCTGCATCATTAAGCCAAAACGTTTTTTGCTGTTTTCGGCATGATTTCTGTTATTTACAAGTCACGAAGTCGAGCCACGCAAACTGCAATTAGGCTGTGGCAACAGCTCACCTGGTCAGGTGGGAAACTGGCTTTAGATCCTCTCTGGAAGACCACAAAGATCTAGTATCTGGAGAGATAAATCAAACGCCCCCACAGAGAATGGAGAAAAGCGTTTCAAGTTGCATAATTAAACTTCTGGGTATCTGATTGTAAATAGACAAGCGCGGCATAATCAGCTTACGTTCTGTGAGCCACGTTCTGGGCTTGGCCCTGGTAATTAATATCTCCGAGATAAACACACTTCACGGCTCTGCCCTGGAGCGGGTATTATTATGCTGTTCGGATTTTGATTCGGATTGAAACTGCCCACAGCTGAATGGGGTCAGAAGCCAGCAAACTTCGTAACGGAGAACGGGCCCGAGATACAGATACATCAGCAACTCAGGTAGACTGCGGCTGAGCTTGGCTATTTTAAGTCGGGTTATTAACCTCTGCAAACTACAAAAATAATAACTGAAGCTCGCGTGGTCAACTAAACAAATATGTGCCAGATATTTGCATGTGCGCACACGTAGAAGTATTCGATTGAGTCCGATGACCAACAAGTGCAGTGGATCACTTCCATCGAGGGATTATATGGAAACATTGTTGATATATTCAAACAAACACGGGATAGACAAATAAATAAACTCCAAACTGTTTAAACACAAAACAAAACCGAAGTTCTAAAGTTTGTTTAGCTTCAACTTCATATTTATGCACCCACCCAAGTATCCCCTATTTACCCTTCCACACTTTTCCCCACACATTGTTTACATAACTTCTTTCATCGGGGCTTGTATCAAATGCGTCTTTAGCCATGTAGACAAAGACAAAAAAATTTAAATTCCAATTCAGGTGACACAACGTGAACAAACTACAAACAGACGAAGACATTGCGCCAAGTGTTATATATAATGTAATGTAATTAGTGAGGGTTGCTTCAGTTGTTGGACGTTTTAGCTACGTCAAATGTAATTTGCGTTTGTTGGCCTACCTACACGTGACCAGACAAACGCTGGCCCAGACCAGTAAAAGAAAATACGAAAAACAGACCTAGACCAAGTCATGAGGTTTCACTGCAGCCGCTGAAAAACTAAGGCCGAAACCGAAACTGACGTAGCTGGTGAACCCGGATATGTGCTCCGACATATACTCCTCCTATATATAAATCGCTTGTGTGCAGACAATATGTATTGGAAATCGAATTTGAATACCAATTTCAAATTCCGATTCCAATTTGAAATTCCAAGCCAAAGGCAGCCATATGCATTGCATTCATTTGAATGTCGAACGCGAACTTACGTTTTTTAAATGCCAACAACATTTCAGGGCACTACGTAATTTCTCGATTAGGGAGTTTTGTAAATGCCATATTAATATGCCGTAAAACTAGTTAAATAGTTTTTAAGATTTTTAAACAATATTCCAAACTTACTCGGCAAATGTGTTACATTATTTTAATAGTTACTAAAACACCTTGTCATCTTTTGAGACATGTTTAAAAAAACAAGTTTTAAAAATACACACTTAGTATTTTTAAAGAAAACTCATTCCCAACTAAAGTAGAACAGCATTGCCCAAATTCAATAAAAATAATTGTAAGTTTTTTTTTAGTTAAATAATACCGTTGAAAAAAAGGATAATTATTTATAAGTTATATTATTATTGCTTGTTTAAAAGCACTTACAAAGAGTACGGTTTTTTTAACATAAACTCTTTTTTTAAATGTGTAGAAGACAGAATTGTGACAATTCATGATCCATTGTTGCCCCCAACAAAATTTCTTCATTAGACCCCTATTTACAATACCGCCACTCCGAATTCGCTTTGATCTTGATCAATATCTGCTAGTTCTCTTATTCGTTTTCAAACATCTGTTGCTGCTTCTTGTTTTCATACAATGAAATTCAATACAAGAATAACAACGATAATCATTGCGAATTCTTCAAATTTAATGAGCCAGAACCAAACTACAGCAATAAACAGTTGAGAGAGTCGAATGCCATAAACGCACTTAAAGATACATAAAGCAAACAAAACACTTTAACGAGATTTGTCAGCAGCAAAGGCGCGATATAGATACAGATACAAAATAGAGATACAGATAGAGATGGATTTTTGCGCATTTAAGTTTCGCCATATGCTACATGCAACGTGAATGAGGCGGGTGGCGGGGTGGAGTGGATTGGATTGGAGTGGGCGTGGTCTTGACATTTACCTTTGCATTGTACGATTCATGTCGATTTTCCGGTTTCATAAGAATGCTGGATGCGACGAGCGACAGGATATATGGGCAAAAATATAACAGCACTCCAGATGCTTCTGGTTTTTGCGAGAGTTGGCTGGCAATTAATTCGGCTTTTTCCCCTCGTTTTCGTTTTCAATTCCACTTTTCTTGTTTTTAGACACTAGACACACGCGCACTCGGGAAATTTCTCTTGTTTGGATATATATATGTTATTTGGTTCACACACGAAACAACGCTAGCAACATATGGTCCAAAAGGTAGTTCAGCTTGGGTGTAGCCAGGCGAACATATGTTGGCTCTACCACTCGATGTGGGCGCTATGGAGTGGGTGGTTGTGGGTGAAGCAGGAGTCCTGTCCTGTTGCCAGAATGTTCCCTCGATTTCTCCGCTAGGGGCTTTCAGATTTTTCTTCTCTGTTTTTCTGCTTAAGATGTACCTTCTTTTCGGTGTTGGTGGGTGAATATTCAGCTGATTGAATTTTTTCGCAAGGCGATGGCTTGGATTCTAGCTGTTTTGTCAATACTCTTTTTTAAATATATATATATAGTAAAGAGCGGGTAGGATGTGCGTTGTCTTGATTCTGGCTTTCGCACGCGGTCACTCTCGTTGAACGACTGATTTCAACGGCAATCGGCGTTGGCATGAAACTTGACTACGCGGCCATTCCACCATTCCGATTGAGTGGGAAAAGCTCTGGCGGCGGCGGAAAGCTCGCTCAATTGAGTGGAAATCAAATAAAATGAAACTGCAGTCCCACCGCACTCGCACTGATCCCATTCGAAAGTTTAATTATATTTTGCGCCACCGACACTAGTTGCTATGCTGTTATTTTATTTATTTCGCTTTTCGCTTTTTTTCGAAACCGGCAAAGCGAGCAAACTTCGATCAGAAGACAACAAGAAACACACATAGCTTTGAATGCTTTGTTTGTGGCCCGCTAACGGCACAATTACGTCAGTAAAGTAAGCTTTTTTCGGCTTTCAAGCAGCCTCCAAAAGAATTTAATTAGCTAAATATAAAATTAACGAAATATGTGCCTAAATCAATGCAGTTGGCTTGAATCAAATGCTTAACTGCTTAAAGCTAAAAGCATGACTTTTGTCGATTTTACTTCAGAATTCAGTTGTTGTATTTTTGCTTTGTCTTTCGCTAGACTTACTTTATTTTTAGAAATAAACAATTTATTTTTATTCTCATCTCTTGCTATTAGTTCTGCTCTTTAATAAGTTGCTTATTTTTGTACAATCACTCGAGATCAAGTATACGACGCGTGGGCCGAAAATTTGGAGGAAACGATAGCAACGTTGGGAGAATCAACAATTGGCAAAACGTGATTAAAAAACGAATTCTAAAAACAGAAAGCTACATGAAAAAAAAACAAAGCAAATAGTATTAAAATGGTAATGCTTGCTGGCATTTACATTATATCAATTTGGGTTTGATAAATCCTTTAAAAAGTACAAAAAAGTTAAATTTAAAAAAAAACTATTTAAAGTAGGTGTTCGGTTTTTAGGCAGTTATCAACACCATAAGGATTATAAAAATATGAAAAATTAAACGAATATGCGTATGTTTTAAAACAAAAAAAAGGATGATATAATGACTGATGTGTTGAACAATTTAAATGTCAATATTTTCATAAAAATATTATATGTTTGGTATCAAACAAAATTTATGTTATTATTATTTATTTATTATTTACGCTTATTACAGCTGTTCAAAAATGTATAAATTATATATTTATATATAATTATATATTTATATATAATTATATATTTATTCTTAATTATATGTGTGTGATAGATTTGATATAGAATTGAAAAACATACACAAAAAATATACAATAAATTAAAAAAAAAAACGAGGACGGAAGCTAACTTCGGCAAGCCGAAGTTTTAATACCCTTGCAGACTTAGCCGCAATTGCTAAAATTGAAAAAGTAGCGAAAAGAATAACAAATGTGTAAAATAATAAACCCGAAGTCTTCTTAATAAAAAACATCAAATTTTGACCGATTTCACCCTATTGTTCCTATGGGAGCTATAGGATATACACGTCCGATCAGCACGCGCTTTTACCTTGATGAAGGAATGCATAAAAAAATACGATTTGAAAAAATGTATGGCAATAGCTTTTACACTGCGCGAAATATGCTGAAAAACATCAAATTTGGACCGATTTTACCCTATTGTTCCTATGGGAGCTATAGGATATAGACGTCCGATCGGCACGCGCTTTTACCCTGATCACGGTTTGCATAAAAAAATACGATTTCGAAAGATTCATGTCAATAGCTTTTACACTGCGCGAAATATCCTCAATTCTTGCTAGATATACCCGATTGTTCCTATGGGAGCTATAAGATATAGACGTCCGATCGGCACGCGCTTTTACCCTGATAAAGGTTTGCATAAAAAATTACGATTTGGAAAGATTCATGTCAAAAGCTCTTACACTGCGCGAAATATCATCAATTCTTGCTAGATATATCCGATTGTTCCTATGGGAGCTATAGGATATAGACGTCCGATCGGGGCGATTTTCAAACTTGATCTGCGTACACATGTTTTAGGACGAGTGTGAAAGTTTCAGATCGCTAGCTTTTAAGCTGAGCTCGCAAACGGTATTGAAACAGACGGACAGACGGACAGACGGACATGGCTATATCGACTCCCCTATTGATCCTGATCAAGAATATATATACTTTATAGGGTCGGAAACGTCTCCTTCACTGCGTTACAAACTTCTGACCAAAATTATAATACCCTCTGCAAGGGTATAACAAGAAGGGAAGTAAACTTCGGAAAGCCGAAGTGTATATACCCTTGTATTATTATTCTAAAAAATTATAAGTACATTTGAAAAACATATATTTTAATATCTTTACATTCACATTTAGTTCAAGAGTCTGGTTGGGCTTCTTACCCAAATATGCATATATAATTTAAAAGAAAGAAAGCAAACTTCGGAAAGCCGAAGTTTATATAAATAAAATATTCTATAATATAAATATTGATTTCCCTATACATACGTCCGATATTCTTGATCAGCCCCACCAGGAGAGTAGATCTAGACATGTCCGCCTGTCCGTCCGTCCATCCGTTTCTACGCAAACTAGCCCCTTAGATTGAGAGCTATCCGCTTTAAACTTTCCCAAAAGTTGTCTTTCTATTGCAGGTAGTAAAATGCTTTGAAATAAAAAAGTAAAGTTACAAATATAGACCTCCGATGCAGATCAACTATATATGTATATATATTATAGGGTCGGAAACTTTTGACTGGAATTAAAATACCATCTGCAAGGGTGTACAAACATAAGTCACATACATTATGATGCAGATAAAGATCTTGCATGAAAATTCGTACACACAAATGCAGCACAATCTCTTTTCGAACGTAGAGTGCCGTTTATGTTGCTGCCGCTATCAACAAAAGCTGCATTGTTGGGAGCAAGAATTAAAGGCCCTAGCAGCAGGACTTATGGGCTTATCAGGCTGCTGCTCTTGACAACGCCAAACAAACCAGCAGCAATGGCAGATGTCGCTGCTGCCGTTGGCCTTGCTAATTGCAATTAGTTGCCGATGACGTCGAGGGGTTGACAGACACGTGCCAAAGCACCGTTACCCTTTCTGAAAACCCCCATAGGTCTCCGTTTTTTTCCGCTATCTCAAACCTATGCACTTGCCATTCTCACATTGTCTTCTTTTTGTTTGTTTGTCCGTGTAAAAATAGTTTAAAGCCCTACAAAACAAACGAAAAGCACGACAGAAAAGAAACACACAAAACGACAAGGAAAAATGGTTGATACGTTAAATAGATGGCTAGGCGCTCGAATTCGTGGCCCAAACATGTGACTACGGCCAATAATTAATTTATAAATTACGTTCTAAACTAAAAATCCGAGCTTAAAGGTATGCCAACAACAGCAATGTTGTCTGCAGAAAAGACCTTGCTTTCGATTTTCAAAGTGTGTTTACTACGCTCTCAGCCGAACAAATCACAAACACACACTCAACGCAAAACAAGAAACGTTCAAATTGCTATTTTATTCACTCAAATTCTCGACGCTGAATACCAAAAGCGCCAATAAAAACAAAAATGAATATTGAAATAAGAACGAAAGAAAAACTAAAAACACTCAATACAAGTCGATTTGATTTAATAAAGAAATAATAATATTTAAAATTAAGATTTTGGATTTCTTTATAACCGAAAATCTTTATTTATGGTTTTTATTTTTGTGGGCAAGTGTGAATAGACTTATATTTATTTTTTTATTATATTATTTTTTTATATTGTGTTAAAGAAAAATATAAGTCTATTAAAAGTA
The DNA here is from genome assembly GCA_018153305.1 of Drosophila kurseongensis. Lineage (NCBI taxonomy): Eukaryota > Metazoa > Arthropoda > Insecta > Diptera > Drosophilidae > Drosophila > Drosophila kurseongensis. Next base: position 4,409,204 of record JAECXX010000004.1, on the reverse strand, counting down.
AAACCAATCCGGGCAATTAAAAATATACGATTTTGTTGTGTTAATAAAACATAAAAGCACTATTTCAAATCAGAAAACTAGACAGAAAAACTTAAAATTATAAGTTTGATTATGAAAAAGTATTAATACGTTAGATATTAAAATATAAAATCTCATTGTGCTGTTCAACAAAACTTCACATTTATAACACAATTAATATTTAGGCCGCCGATCAGTACTTGATTTACGAATAATAAAAAGAGATTTTAATGGGAATTATCCAAAAATTAAATATCAAAACCATAAATATTAATCAAACCAAATTGATTAAGAAATGGAGTTACAAATTACCACACAATAACGAGATGGAATAACATTTATTAAAGACTTTGGGCAAATCACGAAGATATAAAAAATTGGTGTTATTAAATGAAACAAAAACAAAAGGCAAGCTTATACAAGTCGATGTTTATATACTCTTGCAGTTAATTATTTATACTATTTGACCAGTACCTTAATATTCAGTTTTATATGTTAAAATAAAATCAGTTATGACGATTTGATTAAGGATTATATATATTTTTAAGAATCGGCAGAGTAAAAAAAAAAAAAAATATATATATAAAATATATAACAGTAAAAAGCTACCATTTTATACATTAAAAAATATTAAATTAGTTACGAAACATCAGAAAAAATGTATAATATTTAAGATTAAAATCTTTTACAAAAAGTACGAAACAATAAAGGCGACTAATAGCGGAGTTTATTTAAAAAATGTTTTGGCAATCCATTTAAAGTTAACCATCAAATCAGAAGTAAAGGCTATTGGTCTGAGCCAAGATAAATTAAAAAAATGTATTTATTAATTGTATCTTGGCGGTACCTGCCTTACACCCCTTTTTTATACGGACCCACAATTTATCTACTTTATCTACAATTTAGCTCCCCGCTACCAAATCATCCCCTCTTATGGCTTTTTGGCCGCACTCGTCTGACTTTTGATAGCGATAGCAAAGCAAAGGGAACGCTCGAGTGCTTTTGGTAAGACCGCAGAAAAGACAATAACAGCAGAATCAAAAGCAAAAAAACCAAGACAACCGATAGCCAACAACAAGTTCTGGCTAAAACTTGTTGACGACTTCACTTTTGCTCGGCTGTCCAAAAAGTGTTTTGCTTTACTTTTGGTCTTTGTGTCGTACGCTGTGCTAGTGTGTATCTGTGTGCCACTGCCTGGTTAATATAGATACATAGATATATAAAAGACACCTTTCAAGACTGGTTTAGTTTGCCCAGCTCAGTTCGCTGCTTCTGTTGCATTTTTCCCGTCTCTTGGGCCACCCAACCCCAACCCTCCAACTGCAGCGGCTCTAATGCAATCAAATCGGCCTTTGTGTGTCTGTGTTAGCCATATTGGGTGTTGGCCAGCAGCTGTTGCTAGTTGTTGCTGTTCTTTAGTTGCTTTAGAAAAAATGTCGTTTGATTACGGCTGGCCAAGAGAATGCAAAGTGAATTGTTGAAATATTGAATTAAGACCAAAGTCTGTGTCGCAGAACCGTACGCTCACTGCCAATTTAGCTTCGTTCACCCACTTTCAGGGCCACTTTTTACCTTATCTGTTGCTTAACTATTTTACCAGCATTTCAATTGATTGCATTCGTTTTTTATGCAAGAATTTCAAATTGAAAGCTCAGCCGCTGCCAAAGAAAAAGTGAAAGTCACCAGCTACGAGCAGAAACCCAAGCTTGAATATTACGTATACGCAGCGTTGATCAGAGCCAGCCTTAGGTGAGCAGAAGATTGGCCAGAACGAGACCGAAAGTGGCATCCTGGATTCCAGACACGTTCTCGCCGCCGGCGGACGCAGATTTACGATCTCCTCATCACCACACGCCCACGCAGAAACGAACTTAATTGTGTCGATGTCGGAGTTTCTGAAAGTGTGTGCCTTTTTTTTTCAATTTTATTTAATTTTATATGTAGCACGTCAAGAAACGACTCCAAGGGCAGTCGCTGTAATAGCAGCAGTAGCAGCAGCAGCAATGCAACGCATGCACTCCACATAAATTGCACACAGTTGAGCTTCGTTGGAAGAAGGCACAAGAAAAACCATATTTGAAGCTTCAAAATGCTAACAAATGTTTAGGAAAGTATTTATACAAAAAACATTGCATTTAAAAAAAAAGTTGAAACAAAAAATCATACAGCAAACAAAAAAGTAGTATTAAGATTTAGGTTTATTTAGTATTACAAGTATGAAGGTAATTAATTTTTTTTTTTGACCAAAATGGGAGTGATAAAGCCTTTTTTTAATGAAGGCACAAATACAATGAAAATGTTTGCTCACAAAAGCCAAATTAAAATAGGGAGTGTAAACTAAAGTATTCGCCATCTTCGCCAAGTTGTTCCCCATCTAGTAGTGCCCACTGTGGCAACGCTCACTTTGCAGACACGGACACATTAGAATGGCTTGAGGCTGGAACTGGTTGCAGCAGCTGTGTCCTAACACTCTTCAGCCGCAGTCGGACCAGGTAACCAAGTCTCCAAGAAACCAACAACGCCTCCATGGAGGCAACAGCCTCCACTAACGAGCTCGTGCAGCTCCGTCTCCGAGTTTAAACTCCAATCGCAACTGCAACTGCGGCACAACAACGCACAAGAATTGCCATGAACCAATTTGATAATACAAAGCCCCGACTATACACTCACACATACGCACAACAATTATTATTATTTGGTTTGCCATTTTTTCTATCATTTTTGGTTGGAAATTGAAAGTTGTCTGTTCTTCGCAGGGAGCGAGCAAAGCGTGAAAAAGCGACACTTTGGCAGCACCTAAGCCGCATGGAACACATCCTGTCGCCTGCCTGACGCCGGTAATCCGGGGACTCCATAAGGTCGACCACGAGTGCAGGGTCAGGGGTTGGGGGAGAAGAGAACGAATCACTAACCAAAACTGAGATTACTCACAGGCTTGCGTTAGTATATTTCGCTCTGACATAATTGTGTTCTAAAATTAAATTACACTTTACAAATTTGTACTATGAAAACTATTATCATATGATCATAAAAAAGAAATCCATTCCTTAAGTAAACAGTAACAAAAAAGGGTTGACTTTAAAAGTATTATCTTACTCTCTATATATATTTGAAATCTAATATAAAATCTAATATAAAACTTTATATATACTGTAAACTTATATTAAAACGAGGACGGAAGCTAACTTCGGCAAGCCGAAGTACCCTTGCAGACTTTGCCGAAATTGCTAAAATTGGAAAAGTAGCGAAAGGAATAAGGTATACATAAATAAAATAGATTTGCATAGTTTCATGTTGCTTTTATACTGCAAAAATGTTATACAAAATTAGAAAAAAATAGACTTTAACAATTTTTCCTACGGAAGCTATAAGATATAGACGTCCGATGGGCAAGCGCTTTTAACCTGATCAAGATATGCGTAAATAAATAAGACTTGGAAAAATGTATGTCAATAGCTTACACACTGCGCGAAATATTGTGAAAAACATCAAATTTGGACCCATTTCACCCTATTGTTCCTATGGGAGCTATGGGATATAGACGTCCGATCGGCACGCACTTTTACCCTGATCAAGGTATGCATAAAAAAATACGATTTGGAAAGATTCATCAATTCTTGCTAAATATATCCGATTGTTCCCATGGGAGCTATAGGATATAGACGTCCGATTTTTAAACTTGATCTGCGTACATGTTTAAGGACGACTGTGAAAGTTTCAGATCGCTAGCTTTTAAATTGAGCTCGCAAACGGTATTGAAACAGACGGACATGGCTATAGCCATATATATCGACTCCCCTATTGATCCCGATCAAGAATATATATACTTTATAGGGTCCTTCACTAAGTTACAAATTTCTGACCAAAATTATAATACCCTCTGCAAGGGTATAAAATATATATATTTACAAAATTTATTTTAGGGCAAACAGTTTAGAATGGCTTACATATTTTTAAAAATTGTATAGTTTCCAAAGAAAATGTAAGAAATTATTCAAAATTATAATGAAAAACATAAAATTCTACAGTTTTAGTGACAAATTTAGGATACTTAATTATTTTTAAACAATTGATTCATTACAAAAATATAAGATCATAAAATTATTTTTCAAAGTGCTTTCATCTGGTAGTCAAGTGCAAAATAATCGTAAATTGGTGCTAAGCACTTACTCGTTTTATCATAACGACCCACACAAACACACGACAGCAGGCCAAAAGGTTCCGGACCACAGATGAACCCATGTTGAATCCCCAGCTGGATCCGGAGCTATTGCCATCTCATTCGTACATTCGCTGATGAAGCGGCATCCTGCTTCAACGAATTGGATTCCGATTTCTGAGGGCGCTGGTGTTATTTTCAACTGAGTGACTCGCCTTATTTGCAATTTAGTTAGCTAAAAATAGAATTCCCATTGACGCTTGCGTGGGCAGGGCATCAAAAAAAAGCAGCAAGAACAAGTAAAAAAAAAAGAAAGGAACGGAATGAAATGGGAGAAAACCCAGGAAACAGAAGGAATGTTGTATACTCTCTGTAAGCTTTGAAATATGTATGTATAAAGATTGCTTCATCGATGGCTTTGAAATCAGTTTGAGATGTTGTTTCATAAATTATATTTTGTTAATGTGCACTGATTCTTGGTGATGAAATTGAAGGAGATAACAAACATTTTTAAAAATTCTACAATATATTAATTAATCTTTTTAATTCTGTTATATGAAACATGCACCTTCCAAATACGAATAACATTAGAGCGGGAGCATAATAACTCTTTAATCAAATAAATAAAATTTATAACACCTACTTTCATCAGAAACGGAAATTTCCAAGGCTCATAAGGAGAAAGCTAAAACTTTCACCTCCATTTTAATTGTCTCCTCTGCAAACGTTTTAGCCCATCTAGGATAAGACCTTATTCCACAAACAACAACGTAAAAGGCAGATGCCAAAAGCGAAGGGGAAAATAAAGGGTGGCGAAGAACAAGGACCGCAAATTCGCACATCCTCACAGCAACCTGCCAGAGATCCCCGAACGACGTCAGCGTTAAATAGAGTAAGTAATGAAAAATCGATAAGCCGGTTCGTAACTGGCTTCCATACGGAGAACTTTGGAAGTTGGGAGGCGTAGGCGGGGGCGGAGGTACTTCCCCAGTCAACAGGAGGTTGGCAGCCGACAGGCGCCCAATGTCCCTTGTGGTTTGTCGGCACTTGAATACATTTTTTACAAGTTTTTAAAATATAATGAAGAAAACAGATTAATAGCTAATATCAACATTATCAAATTATTCAAGATATAACGAAATCCAAGTGGCAAGTTGTATATTATAACTTTTTCATTCAATTAAATGTTAACTTAAAATTAAAAAAATTTTTACATTTAAAATTTGTTAAATATCGATTTATATTACTGACTTCGAAAACCTGTAAAATTACAATTACTCTCTTTAAACGTTCCATTATTAATAATATTTAACAAAAACCACATCATTTTCAGTTTAGATACTTTCATTATTTATTTTTCCGAGTGTGTCAAAGGGACCTGCAATTCAGACGGACTTCGCAAGGCTACTGGCGCCTGCTGCCAGTATGAAACCGAGTAAGGAATCGGAGATCGAGGGAAAAGGGGCCATATGACTGTGGGAGGTTGAAGGTGGGTGGACGCAGGGGCGTGTCCTTTGCCCGTGTATGGCGCCGTAGTACCGTCATGGGCGTGAGCGTGCGCATGACCAGTAATATAACATTCAATTAAGTGCAATTTATGCTCAGCTAGTGCATTACGTAAGTCCTGTACAGAGTGGGCAGGATTGGCAATGGAATTGGCCGACTGGGTTACACATATAATTATCGTTAAGGCAAAATTTTGCTGTTGTCGCCTCAAGAAATACTGATGTAATCATAAATTCCCCTTTCTCCCCTTGGCTTCGATTGTAAACTTTATTGAAGGCATTACCCAAATACTATACATCCCGATTGGTACTCTATAATGTGCCAGTTTAGAAAAATTACACAGTTTTTTTTTACAATCAACAAATTTGTTTCTTAAAATGTATTTTCCTTTTTTATTTTTGGAGATAAATACTAATCGTATGTCAAATTACATAAAACTATTTTTTTATAAGAGCTCTCTGTGGTAGCTAAGAGCTCTTTTGGAAACACTTAACTTAATATCAATAATATCAATAATATCAATAATATCAATAATATCAATAATATCAATAATATCAATAATATCAATAATATCAATAATATCAATAATATCAATAAGATCAATAATATCAATAATATCAATAATATCAATAATATCAATAATATCAATAATATCAATAATATCAATAATATCAATAATATCAATTATATCAATTATATCAATAATATCAATAATCAACTTAATAATCCAAGAGGCAGTTATGAAATAAAGCGTATTTTTAAACATTTTGCCAAGCGGCCAATTTTTGTGCTGTTATATTTTCCGTTATGCAAAATCTATTCCCCAAGCTATACTCGCCAATGCAGCTTAGAGCTATGATCTTACCCAAGGGGATTCAGCAATCTTTAGTCGACCGTGGTTAGGGAAAAAACTCCGCTTTCTAGAAAATCAGCGCTATAAGCTCGCTCAAGTGAAGTGCAAACAGAATCTTTTGTTCGTAAGGTTTTATCTTGGGCCCACATCCGGTCGGATACCCAACCTCCGGCCGAATGTTATCTGATGTTTTCGGTCACAACAACATACGCGAATAATGACAAATCACGCCTGTTTTGCCGCTCTTTTGCGTAAGTTTCAGGCCAGAACCATGCCCACACGTTGACGCCCACGCGGTTGGGAATTACGCACGCTGACGTCATTTTGAATGGCTGAAAAGGAGCTTTCCTTCGGCGGGTGGGAGTAGATGTAGGGGAAAGAAAGAGACAGTAGAACCTTCTAGCAGACACCATAAACTGCGTCATTCATTCATGGATACCCACAATTTTGTCGTAGGTTGGGCACGAGAGAAAGGGACGGAGACTCAAACAGAAAGAGAGGCGCGCAGGGGTATAGTGTGGGAGGCATAGGTGAACCGTTGTGCATTTCATTCATAAAATCCCATCGAGTGGGAGCGAAAAAGCAAGTCCTTCGTTGACCTTCGTCACTGCGCAGGCCTTGAGCGAAATTCTCAGCTTTGAGTGAAAGCCTCAGCAAATAAATCGGAAAAAACAAGTGACCTTTCCACACTATACCAACTAAAAACAAAATAATAAAAATCGCAAGCCGGCTTAGCATATGGACAGAATCGGTATTACATTTGGCCAAACCCTCAAAACATATGGCTATAAACTAATGGATTTATGGCTTAAACAGAGGAGGGTTGTGGGGTGGCTATGTGCAAATCTCACTCGCTCATTTGATTTCAAGGTTGATTTGAAATGTCAAAATTGCAGATGCGACGTCTTCAAATCAAGTTTGCACTTGGCTGCGAATCGAAACGAGTTATCCAATCCAATCGCAAAGAGCATTGGAGCAAAATAATACTAATGATCGGCATTATGATGACGATGATGGGGGAGCAGGTGGGCAGTGGGTGACGGGTGGGCGCAAAAGCTGGCGAACCTTTTGGATTCCACAGCAAACCCGTATTATAATTTATTGTGTAATGAATGCAACAAGCGCTCGAGACCGATAAAAACATTCTAGTCGATTGGGGAAATACCCAGCAAAGCGATAAGCATTATTTAAGATCTTATTTTAGATCATAAAACCGGAAGTTCGTCTGATCCAAAAATATCTCCTTTTATATTAAGAAGAATTTTCCACATTTTATCCAGAACTTTCAATTTACCTATTCTCAAAAGATGTATGAAAAACATTCTCCGTCTTTAGCTCTAAGTTACTACCCATCAAATTTAACTTCAGTTTGTATGGTTAAAGGGTGTGTCTATTATTGTGTAATCACAACAATTTTTTTTTCAACCATATTTAAAGTCTAAGTATTAAGAACCTGAAAGAGACGTGCATTATCATAGTCAATAAACCCCTCTTGCTCGCGAAGGGCAAACGCAAAGGCGAATGAAACAAGACAAGTGAGTGTTTGGGTTTCTTCCCCTCTGCATATACCCTCCCGCCTTTAAATGCAGTGGGCATGCAAAGCAGAAAAGCAAATATACCGTTGCTTTATTGAGCAGCTTCAGATTCAGTCGTTGAAATAATTGAAAGTCAAATTGAAAGCTTTGGGGCGAGGCTCGAATTTTTTTGGGATTTCTTTCGACTCGATCGAATAAGAAGCGGCGGAAAACTCCAGTTACTTGCATCTGATCGCTAGCAAATATGCAGTTCAGCTCAAGAGTTGTGTTTCTGTTGCTTCTGTTTTTTTGTTTTTTGAGTGGTTCTGTTCGAAAATTCATATACATGCTATAAGTATAGGCAAAAGTGAATGTCCACCGAAAAGTCCTTGAAACCTGAAACCGATCTTTCCAGTTTGGCGCACAGAGACACAGTGAACTGTTGATTTAGCTGGTGCTATGTGGCGGTAACTGCAGGTCCTACACTAAGAGAAGTCAAAAGTTGTTTCTTTTTCAAAAAAATAACGTTATTGCTGCTATTTTTTGGGCTACGGTGATGACAAGAAATTTAACCCTTATCTCTATCAACATTCACATTCAAGCTAGCCGTATCTTAAATCCGCATGTTAAATGTAACGATCCTTAGTGGGTGTGGTATGAAACTGATAACTGACGAAAAGTAAAACTGTTTTCGGATTGAACTATAACAACAGCGTATCTTGAAATACTAAATGTTAAGTTCTTTTAAATATTAAATTAAAGGCAGAATTTGGGCGTTTTTAAACTACCAAAAATTTAATTTGTAATTTCTTTTTAACAAATATTAAATATATTTTAATGCTCTAATGCTTCGTTCAGTGCCTACTAGTTGTGTTGGACTGCTACTGCTGCCGTCAGTTTTCAGCTTCGAGCTGTAGACAAGCTTCACTTGGCTCAGAAGCTTGGACTGGGAGTCGGTTTTGGGTCTTTGGGCTTGGGTTTGGGTAATCCTTCATTCACCTGATCAGATCGAGAGGTTGAGAACGAGAGGGCGATACAAGGCCAAGAATTATTTGGGTTGCCAATGGGTGTGGTTCTTTTTTTGATATAAATCAAAATACAATAACCATTTGATACGTCGAATGTAAAAATGTATATATAATTAACCGATAAGTGCACAAGCAAAAAAAGCGGATGTTTTCAGGAATCCGGATTTGCAGAACACTAGAGTATTTCTGATTCCAACAATGAAAGGTTAATAAATCATATTACTATAAAACGTTAATAAAATCAACATAGTTATACCCGTTACTCGTAGAGTAAAAGGGTATATTGTATTCGTGCAAAAGTATGTAACAGGTAGAAGGAAGCGTTTCCGACCCTATAAAGTATATATATTCTTGTTCAGGATCACTAGCCGAGTCGATCTAGCCATGTCCGTCTGTCCGTCTGTCCGTCTGTCTGTCTGTCTGTCTGTCCGTATGAACGCTGAGATCTCGGAAACTATAAAAGCTAGAAGATTGGCATTTTGCATGTAGATTCTAGGAGTTCCTACGCAGCGCAAGTTTGTTTCAAAAAGGTGCCACGCCCCCTTTAACGCCCACAATCGCTTATATACGATTTTAAAAATTTAAATATTTCGGAAAAGTAAAAATGCAGTTTTATTGTGTTTATCAATACCTATCGAAATGTAGAAGAAATTTTTTAAATCGGACCATTCGTTAAAAAGTTATGCGTGATCAAAGTTTCTATCTCCATCTCCCTCGCACTCCCTTTACCTGAGTAACGGGTATCTGATAGTCTGGGCACCCGACTATAGCGTTCTCTCTTGTTTTGAATTGAAATTAAAGAAATTGTTAATCCTGAATTTGCCAAATTGAACGAAGAAGCTTTGTGATATTTCTTCTTATACGGCACTCGGAATATTGAATATTAATAATAGAACTGGAATAGCCAACCTTTCCTCTCTCTTAATTTTTTTTCATGAAATAAGCTATAAGGCGATTTCATAACAACTTTGATCCGAGCGAAACAAATAAGCGGACACAGCATCCAGCGATTAAGTATGTTTGTGAGCGTTACAGATAAATAAAAAAAGAGGCAATGGTTTTGACCAAAACCAAAAGCTTAAGGCTTAAAATGAAAATGAAACTGAAACTGAAGCTGGCTCTGGCTGAAACTGAAACTGAACCGAGTTAATCCAACTGAAGTGAACTGAACTCGGGTAAAATAAAGCTGGGGCGCAGCCGTAGCCACCTGCATTGAATTGACATTGAAGGTGGTTGTTGTTAATGTTGTTGTTAACTATAGTGATTGCTTGTTTTGCGGTAAAAGACCAAGAGACCAGGCCAAACCTACCAATGTTTGTTGCTGCTGTAATGCGTTCATTCCACGTTGCCTTTCATTTCTTGCAATTGGCGTTTTAATTTGCCTATTTAACCACATCAACAAAAAACAACCACAGCCCAATGAATATGCATGCAAAACAAAATCAGCTTTTACAATGCGATTTATATTCATAAGTATTTATATGTGTAATAGTTGGGTGCGAGTGAGTATGTCAGCAGTCCATAACAGACAAGCCGCAATCAAATTGAACCGATTATAGTTTTGAAATAAATTTATTTAAGTGGTATGTAATTAATTAGAAGTTAAAACATCTAGAGGAAAATTGTAATTATAAAAAAAACAAAGCTTGCAGTAAACTATTTATAACTTCAATATCACTATAACATAATGTCTATGTTCTCAAAGTTTTCTAGCAGGCATTTATTTATGATCGTAGGAGCTCGAGTGTTTTTTTACATCGGTCTTTTAATCGGAACTTTTTATTGAAAACCTGAATTTGAAAAATGTTAATATTTACGATTTAGTTATTAAACAAAAAAATTACTTCTATAAACAAATTTAAGGGTTTATTAATGTATTCCTTAATCCTGTAACTTTTTAAATTCCAATCTTAACACAATTAAAGCTGTTAAGCGACAAAGTTTGTTTATTATTTCTCCTTTTCGAAAACAACTTTACTATTAGAAAAGCCTTTAAATTCCAACCTCAAGCCAATTTAAAATATGCAATTAAGTGAAGCATTAATTACTCAAGCCCCACTAGCAATAACAATAACAGCTGAAGCCGAAGTAATTGGTATAAGGTCTCTTGTCTGTCGATGAGTTCGAGCTTACCGAACTCTAGTGTTGAAACCCTTCAAAATAACTCGAAAAAACTTGATACAAAGTGTTTGGCTCTTCTTTAATTTCTATTTTATTTTTTGCGCATTAGCAGCGAAACGAAGTTGGCAAATGGCCGTAAGGCAAAATACAAAAATAAAAAGGAAATGAAATAAATAACAATAACAACGCAAAAATATATACAGCTTTTGACATTCCAGCACCTGTTAACTATAGTTTTGCGTGAAGTCACATTAAAAATTCCAAGAAATCATCAGCAAAGCCACAAATACCAAAACGGTTTCTTGCACTAGTCTTAAAAATAAATACATACAGAAAATATATTAACGAACGACCTTGCTTAAGGCAATCTTCAAACGGAGTGGAAAAAATAACTTCGACTTTGGTAATAAAAGAATTAGCGGCCCCTAATGCCCAAGCGTAACTGAAATATTGGCAACAAAAAAGACCGAAAAAAACTGCGTATTTTTTGATTATTTGCCCCCACTTCTTCTTTAACAACAAAAGCGGAACAACAAACGTTTTGAAGTAAAGTGGATTTGGAGTCATAAATAGATTTATTTATAGAATAACGTTCGTTTCAACACATCCGTATTCTAAGATATGCTCTAAATCATAATCAAAAATTCTTAAATTTGTATACCCTTGCAGAGGGTATTATAATTTCAGTCAAAAGTTTGCAACGCAGTGAAGGAAACATTTTCGACCCTATAAAGTATATACATTCTTCATCAGCATCACCAGGAGGTTAGATCTAGCCATGTCCGTCTGTCCGTCCATCATTTTTACACAAACTGGTCCTTTAGTTTTAAAGCTATCTGCTTGAAACATTCCCAAAAGTTAGCTTCCTATTGCAGGTAGTATATAAGTCGGAACGAGACGGATCGGGTGACTATATCATATAGCTTCCATAGGAACAATCGGAAAATAAAATCTAAAAAAGGAGAACTTTGTTTTTATTATTTTTTTTTCTGTTCTTTGGGATTTGGTAATATTTAAGTACTATGGAATTACGGTTTAAATTAAATTAAAATCGGACATCTATATCATATAGCTTCCATAGGAAAATCCAAAAAAATATAAAAAATAAAAATGAAAAAACAATTTGGTTTAAATGTTTTTCTATTTATTAAAATATTCTGTTGAGATATTGTAATTATTTAGTATATCAAAATTACGCTTTAAGTTTTGTCAAAATCGGACAATAATATAATAATATCAAAATCGGACAACAATATCATAAAGCTGCCATAGAAACGATGACAAGCTTCATTGTTTTTAGTAACATAGGCATAGAAATCGAAATATAGTCGTTTTGTAATAACTGCAAGGGTATATAAACTTCGGCTTGCTTTCTTTCTTGTTTAATTTTAATTTCAATGCTAAAAGTGAGCAGCACGTGACTAATTCAAAAGCTGCTGACAAAATAATTGAATATTCAATTGTTCACTCACATCGATTACGTACAATTGACAAGAGACAGTCGGAGTAATTATAAATCTGATGTTACATGAATTGCAAATAATTCAGCCAGAGATGGCAGACTCCAGTCTGTGATGACCGCAATAAGTGTTTCCTAAATAGATCAACAAAGTTTGTTTTTCAGAAACGGAAGCTAACTTTGAACAAAGAAATTTTTAATACCCTTGCAGTCATACCGAAAATTGATGACAGCTTTAGATTACCGTATACTCAAGGGTTGGATCCAATAATATAAAACCATTAAACTTCGGGTTCCGTTCTCGTTATACCCTTGCAGAGGGTATTATAATTTTGGTCAAAAGAGTGCAACGCAGTGAAGGAGACATCTCCGACCCAATAAAGTATATATATTCTTGATCAGGATCGTCTCCTGAGTTGATATAAGCATGTCCGTCTGTCCGTCCGTCTGTCTGTCCGTCTGTCTGTCCGTCTGTCTGTCCGTCTGCCTGTCCGTCTGTCTGTTTCTACGCAAACTAGTAAGATATCGAAGTGAAACTTTGAACACACCCGTCTTTCCTTTGCACGCAGTATATAAGTCGGAACGGCCGGGATCTGCCGACTATATCATATAGCTGCAATACAACTGATTGATCGGAATTGTCATAACTTTGGTGTTTGTAAAGTTAGGAAGTTGGGATTTTTTATGAGTATTAAGAATGCATCATATAAATAGTTTCGGAGAATATAATTTACAGAATATTCTGCAAGGGTATATCAACTTCGTCTCAGCCCGAGGTAATAGGTAATATATCAACTTCGGCTCCGACCGAAGTTAGCTTTCCTTTCTTGTTTTTAATTATTATCGATTTTTTAGTGAACTATTTCATTAACTGCGTTCTTTTGAAAAATATCGTTGTTTACTTGTTAAAAAGAATACTGAACACATTATCTCACCTATAATAACACAACCGCTTTAAGTACGTTAATCTCAACCAGTTTACCACCAATCATTCAATCATTCAAAGCTATATTTAAAAACCTTTACAAAATTCTGGCACACAGTTTACCTTTTTAAGCGTTTTTAAATGTCTACCTCCTTCGAACAACTATATATTTAGTTTTTAAAATAATATCTTAAAGTTAATCCAAATGTTTTAAATATTAAAAATAGTAGTCTTATCTTGGTTTTTTAATAACCCCAAACTCTTCAATTAACTTAATCCATTCAATTTATTATCGTTATCTATACCGTTATACCTTTAAGGCCAATTTAAAAACTCGTTTCATCATTTCGTAGGAAAAATTTGCCAAAACAATTTATTTTGCCTTGTCATAATTGTAGGAAAATTGGTATGAATTATTTTCTGCATGTCGGTTGTTTCGTTTTTTTGTATTTTTTTGGCAAGTCACAGTGAAGCGTAAACAAAACCATTTTACGAAAATACATTAAATCCGATTCAACCCACTTATTATTGTTAAATATATGATTTAACCTTACCACAGATTTTGTGTAAATGTGTGCGTTCTTTTCATTATTTTGAGCAACAACAAATCAAAGACGGCCCAAAAATGTTGTTAATTGCCGGAAGTAACTTGTGTCACGCACAGACACACAAAATTCATACAGACAATAGATAAATTATATTTTTTTATCAGAAAGCAATTTGGCAACATTGGAACCTATTTCTATTTTTTTCCTAGAAAATACAATTACACAATACTTATCAGCAGAAGTACAATTTTATTGGCCAACAGAAACGATTCGAAAATATTGCATGGAAATCGATACTATAAAGGATTTTAATTTCCCCATCGCGCTCACTCACCCGGTTTACAGAAGCTGATTTAAATGTCAGAGGAGCCGACTATAAAGCTCTAGTCAAGCATAAATGTTAAATGTCTTTTAAATACCAAATTGAGGAGGCCGCCAAAAAAACACACACACACTGGAATACACCTACGGAATTTGAATCTATAAAAAAAACAATCAAATGCTCTGCTCTGGGCCAAAAACTAATGTTGTTTTACAGAAAAAAAAAACTTTTATTAAAATTTTGCGTCGTTTATTTTTTTTTTATATTTAATAATTAAGCTTAGTGTTGGGCAAACATTTATTTTTGAATGAAAAGTCATATTTCACTATGAACATTTTATCAGCATTATAAATTTCTCAGGATCATTTAATTGAAATCTTTGAAAGAATACGTTAAATAAACATACATTAATTAATTCTTTTTCATATATAAAAAATTAGTTTTCAATGTTTAGCAAACAGTTTTTAAGTCTTAAGTAAATAAACCGCCGAAAACACACAAATATACAATGAAATTGTTATTTAACAGCAAATAGTGTGATGTTACCTAGCAAATGGCAAAAAGCAAATAATCGTTTTTAAAGCACCTGTAATGATTGATGGGGTCGTAAATTCTATTTTATGCGCACTCTTGAATACCAGGAAAATTTGTATACCTTTTGGCAGTGTATAACAATAACACGACGCTAAAACTACAACAACAACAGCAGCAAAATGCCGATTGCAAGTCAAACTCAGAGATTAGGCGAAGCTGAAAAAATTTGAAAGGTGCACGCGAATGCATTGCAAGGCATTTTGTTGCATTTGCAACAAAGGAATGCGAGTGGCAGCGACTAACAAGTAATTTACGTACACAACCCAATGCACACCATCGCAATGAGAAGTTCCCATGTATATATTTCGCATCTGTTTGTCCACAAAAACTAACAGATTTACAAATAAACGTATGCAGATTATCATCAAAGACATTTAAGAACCCTAACAGAAATCATTATATTGAACAAAAATTGAAAAAGAAAGCTGAAATGAAATAACAAACTCCTATACTCTTTTGATTTAACGCAGTTGTAGAAATAAAATATTTTCGGAATCACATAATATATTATTATTAGTGATATCAAAAGTGTACAGTAGACTTCGGATATACAAAATTATATATTTTTTTTAACTTTAAACTAAGTTTTTTTTTCAAAAAAGAAGTTAAAATGGCCGGTTGGCGGATTTTGTTTTTTAAAATGCCTGATAACTGGTGTCCAAAGCAGACTTAAAAAAACATTCCTATTAATAAAGTTCTACCCCTGAAAACGGAAAGTAAAAACTCCGACAGTAATTTCGGGTAATACAAGACAATTAGCAGCATTTGTTTCTATAAATAGATTATTATGAAATCCATGGAGAATATAAAACGTTCGGTTAGATACTACAGAGGGTTCAACCAACTTTCGGTCAAATCAAGTGCACTCACAATATTGCTTATTCCAAAGATTCATTGATGAGCGTAACGCTGACAGGCGACGTCTACTTTTGAGCCATGGTTATCAGTTACAACCTCTAAGCCCAAACATTGTATTCGGATTTGCTTTTACGACACGTCAAGTGGACTCTCTGCGATATCAGGAATCAATGCAATCTCGAATCTACAAAAGTGCTTTAAAAATAAATACAATTTGGTTGATTGGAATGCCTCTCAAGCTCCCAGCACCGACCCCCCGACAGACTGTTTATGCCTTATCAACATCAAATTGAACTTGTATTTTCTACGCTCCGTTTGCGTTTTTCTCTCTGTTTTTCTCGCTTTCTTATCACGACGGCAACAGGCACCTCAAAAGCAAAAATAAATAAATGTAGAAATAAATGGGAATATGCATTTGTTTGTGTGGCGACCGCAAACATTTCAGGCTTCTGCTCTGCATTTCTTCACTTCTTATCGGTGGGCTGACCAATTTGATGGTTTTGTTTTTACTTTTATTCAACAACCTATTATTATGCTGCCACAGAAATGAATCCGAGTACATACACAAATTCCTCATAGATATGATATGATGTCAGGTTGGGGGTCATCGTCATTCCAACAGACTTTGCCTCTGCCCGGCGATTGTCGTCGCCTCTGATTTCGCAGGCGCCAGCGCCTGGCATTATTTCCGTGGCATTATCGGGTGTCTCCCCTACCTGCAGGGTCCATTGTCTTCCCTAATTAGCAGACATAGCCACAAAGAACTGTGCTGGAGTGGATGGAAACAGGTCTACCTTTCATCGCCCTCGCTAAGATACTGACCTGCTGCCATTCGCTTCGTGATGAAGTGTATTAATCCCAAACAAACTCTTCATGGAATGTGTGTTTTACGCAAGGCCAATAAAATCAAAATCGAGCTTAACATGACCTTTTGGATTTGGTTATAGAGGTATATTTGAACAAGTTAATGGATTTTAAAACAAACTTCATTAGGAATATGATTACATTTGGTAACAAATATTAAAATATCTGTATTATATTCTTTATTAAAAGTTGAATAGGCAATAAATTAGTAAATATCATTCACACCTAATTTAAAGTTTTGATATTTAACAAATATATAATACTTATAATACTATATTTGGTTTTAAAATGAAACACCGATGCTGGGTTAATATTTTAAAGCATCTGTGTAAGTAAACGGTTTTTAAACGTGCTCATTGAAGAATATATTAACAAAATCGAGAACTGAAGCAAATATCGGGAATTCAAAGTTTTATTACCTTTGTCTTTAATGACAAACAAATTTAGAAAATTTTATCCGATCGTTCATTTGTAAGTTGTAAAATATAGTCGACGGAAAAAATATGAGTGGGAAAGTTTTATAAAAATAACTGCGCAAACAAACTGCCTAGAACCGTAAGGCTTATATAAGACAGCAACAGGATGATATAGTCATCAGATTTGACAAAAATAAAGGAATTGATCAAAAAATGTGGTAAAAACAGCGATAAATGCAAAAAATGACTTTTAAAACATTTTGTCTTGTTTCCAATCTCAGCTCTAATCAGAGCCGCCTTGTCTTCAAATTTGAACTGCGAAAGCAAATAAAAACGCGATTGCGAAAGTTTCTCCAGCTTTTAAACTCAGCTTGCAAACGGTACAGAAACCTACGGACAGACTGTCATACGGACATGGCTATATTAACTCCGGGATACTAACACTGATGAAGAATATATATTCTTTATAGGGTCGGAAATATCTTCTTTCTGCGTTACAAAAATTACCAAAATTATTATACAATAAAAATAATAAAAATCGTAGTTTTACAGCAAATATATGATTTCTTTTGCGGTTTTAATAATACGTTTTTAGCTTTATAAAAATAAAACGAATATTTTTTTTAGAAAATCGACATTTTTTCAATGTTTTTAATATATACGCATAAGAATGGATTTATAGTCGTCTTAAAGATGTATAAACGTCTGCAAGAGCTTTACAAATCGGCCGGCCTATATTTCTTGTTTTCACTTAATTTATTATAAAATAAACTTAAAACAGATCCATTTTAATAAGTTTTCAGCTTGATTTTAAAACAAGAAAGGAAAGCTAATTTCGGGCGGAGCCGAAGTTGAAATACCCTTGCAGAATATTCTCTAAATTATATTCTCCAAAATTATTCATATGATGCATTCTTAACACTCATAAAAAATCTCAACTTCCTAACTTTAAAAACACCAAAGTTATGGCATTTCCAATCGTTCAGTTATATGGCAGCTATAGGATATAGTCGGCGATCCTTATGAAATTTGATTGGCCAAATATAAAACCCATAGGAAATCCCAACTTCCTAACTAAACAAACACCAAAGTTATGGCATTTCCGATCAATCAGTTATATGGCAGCTATAGGATATAGTCGACCGTTCCGACTTATATACTGCGTGCAAAGGAAAGAAGGGTTTTCGCAAAGTTTCAATTCGATATCTTTAAAACTGAGAGACTAGTTTGCGTAGAAAGAGACAGACGGATAGACGGACATGCTTATATCAACTTAGGAGGTGATCCTGATCAAGAATATATATACTTTATAGGGTCGGAGATGTCTCCTTCACTGCGTTGCACACTTTTGACCAAAATTATAATACCCTCTGCAAGGGTATAAAAGTAACTATACAATAATTTTCATCAGAGGTATTCTACACGCATTTTACTTACATCTAATGAATATTTTAAATTGAAAACCATGTACATGTTGCCTATTTTCAGGCTGGGCTCAAAAGAACTACGTTTTATAAATCCCCATCGTAACGGTTACCTAGGCGCAACATTAGCTAAGCTCAAAAAAGAATCATATTATTTTTGCCTGGGGCTGCGGTGATATGAAGTGTGATAAAACTCAAAATTTGTATTGTCATGGAACTTTCTAGCCACGTTAAGGGGCTCTTTTCTTTGTGGTCTAACACCTTTGAATTTATTATATTTTGCACGTTTTTTGGCAACTACGATAAGCGTGTTAAATCTCAAGCACACGTGATAGGAGCCCCTACCAATACTTTTCTTTTTATATTTAATTTTTTGTGCCACTGATTTCAATAATCAAAAGATTGCGCACAGGCACAGAATTGCAGTTTTGCCACTCCAACGCTTTTTTGCCAACCAAATCATATTTATAAATGATTTTTACTACGCAGTTGACTTGGTGGAAGCCAACTGAAGCAAAAGTTGGCCACACACAGCTGTGGCAGTTCGCGAAAACAATATGCAATTTGGTAGCGTAATATTTACTGACTCAAATAATAATAGAACAAACCAAAATTGAATAATTAAGAAAAATAGAAAAAGCTTGGCACGCTATAGATCCACCGATATACCTAGGCATATTTATTTTTTCAATACATTTACCCATCTAAAAAATTGTACAAAATAATCGTCTGGACAAACGCAGTGCAAAATGAGAAAGTGTTATATCATATGCTGATCCAATAGAAAGTTCGTAACTCAGACGGTTCTATGTAAACATATTCACCTGTTCATATAGCACATTCGCAATCACATACTGAGTTAAGTGAAGCTTGACGTAAGCAAAGGAGTTGATATATTTCAATATATAATATAAACCGATGTGTGCTTGTACAATCGCCCTGCCTGATAAGCTTCAGAATGTTTGCAAATCTTTGACGAGATTCAAATCAAGTCTGGAAATCCCCGCATACTGGGGACTCACATTGGGTTGAGTACTTGCTTTATATGCGTTTCGAAAATGTAAAGCGAACTGAAAATTTGACTACCAAAATCACAATAAACTATTTAAGTTGGAAGAATATCGCAAAAACTTTTGGTAAACATCTTTTTGTAAGCTAAATGTTCGTTTTATATTTCTGACTATTCGATACATACAAATATTTCCAATGAAATGTATTTGTTATTATTGTTATATCATAATCTTAGATTGATTGCTAATTGTCTTCAGTTTCCAACTTTCTGCGAACAGGACTTGTGCGATAATTGTATCTTGTGATAACTTATCACACATACATTTTAACCACAGCGATAACTATGTTTGCACTTGACCACTTCTTTTAACCTCATCATTAATTTTCAAATAAGAGTTTTTGATTAAAATAGATAAGAGAGCATCAACTCCGAATTTTTCTTCAAAAAAATTAAAGATATGGAGCAATAGTAGTTATAAAATTCATTATACACTCATAACCCTAAAAACAAGAAATTCGCCATATTTTTGTCTTCAATGGCATCGCACCATGAATTCTAAGGTAAATTTTTCTAAAATTAAGGGCGTTCCTTTCTAAAAAATAGAAAAATATTTCTTAAAAGTAGGGCATCTTTCGCGCGATAAATTTTATATTACGTTTTTTTAAGAATTAAAAAAATGTTTAAAAAAATGTGCCTACATTCATCATGATTTAATTTTTCATTCAGAAAAATCACAAAGTTTGTATTAGTATTGCACTATTGAATTGCCAAGATTGATTTCATGTATGAAGGGGCGTTAGCGAAGAATATTAATTTAAAATATTTTTTAGAACTCGTTAAGTCGCAATAGTGAAAGTCGAAATATTTAAAATAAATTTTCTAAGATGATATTTATTATGACAAAAAATATTTTAATTACTTTTCAATAAAGGCTAAAACTTTTAGTCGTTCTAAACATTACTTCTCATGTGTGTTTATAACAAAAGTAAAAAAAATAAAAATGTATGGCCCGACGGCAGTTGAAATTGAATTTGCGGTGCTAAGATTTCTGGTCAGACGTTCTAACCCCTATAGGGGTAGCCTATAGGCTACGCGGACAGGGTTATAGAAAATATTTCTATATTAAGGAAAATATTTCCATATTAAAGAAAATATTTCTTTATTCAAGAAAATATTTCTATATTTTAGAAAACGTTTCTATTTTTAGGGTTATCTTATTTTCAGGATTAATTTGAGAAAATTTAGAGTTCCTCATTTTAAGAAAAAAAATTCTAAAATCAAGTACCATTTTTACTAAATTATAGATATTTTTTCTTGGATTTAGGGCGATTTTAGTTTATGGCGACAATTTCTACTTTTAAGAAAAACTTTCTTAATTTAGAAAAGTTTTCTCGTTTTCAGAAAAATATTCCTTGAAAATAGAAAATTTTAAAAATTTATATTACTTAATAAGTGAAAAAGTTTAAACAATTTTATTTTTAAGCCGACACATTTTTTAACCGAATTGATCTGAAGTTCGAAAAAAAAGTATTTTAATCACTAAATCAATCATAATTTTAATTAAATATATAACATTCTCAAGACTTTCCGTTACGGAGTGCAGACTCGTAGATAAACATATGCCTAATAGAGCTTTCGGCATAAGAAGTCCCACACACTATCTTATCAATGGACTCGCTTCCGTTGCCAAAGTGCTGGCCACGTGTGGAGAGATTTGTTTCCAAGTAAGTAATTTCACCACATAATGGCACAACTGCCCCACTGTGCTTGGAAATCAAAATTCACGTGGGGAGAAATAATGTATATCTGGCCCAAAAGTGTAAACATCAGCAAGCTGCCGAGAGATCTTATTCTAGTGATTCATTTATAAAATGTGTGTTGGGATTGTTTTTCAGAAAATTTTCAATGTTTTCGTCTAGTTTTTGTTTTTTCTATTTGAAGGCCAGCGAAGGCAATGCTAAGGCTAAGCAAATTGTTGAAACAGTTGTTAAAAACGCACAAGCCCTAGACGTAGGCAATTTAACCCAGAAGTGCCGGTTATTGGGAAACTTTAGGGCTTGAATTTTTGTGGTCTTCTGAATGAATCTCTTTGTGTTAATTTCAGGCTGAGCTTTCTAAATCAGCCATAGGCAACAGTTTTTTGCCAATATATAGCTCGCCAAACAAGTTTTACTTTTCGCATCAGTTTGTCTTGTTTTTTTCCTGTATTATGGTTATTTTATAACTAGTTTTGGTAACTAGCTAAGTGCCGCAGCACATGCTAATCAAACCACTTTCGGTTAATATTTTACCACAATAAAATCAAAATCAAAAGTCAAAGACGTCAACGAGGAATTTGCATAAAATACCTGAGACTCGAAGTTCTCGCAGAGATTTGGTTACCATATAGTTTGGATCTCGAGTTGTTGGGCCAAAAAATATATACATAAGCAGCTTTTAAGAGTGACGGAGATTCAAGGCGAAACATCAGTATTTCCGTGTTAGTATCGCATTTGTCTCTCTCGATTGCAGAAAATTGGTGGCGACAAATTGCCCGCTGTCAGCCAGGGCGTATACGTAATATTTCGCCTTAAGTGCATTACCGTAAATAATAAACAAAAAGAATATGTGCACATATACACAGGGAAGAGATAAGAAATTGCAAAACAATTGCAAAAAAAAAAAAATTCCCACAAAGCAGTTTGGCAAAAAGTCTTAGAATGTTTTTCTCGAGTTGTGCAGTTTAGTTTTTGCGACTTCCATTCTGCGACTCCCATTCTGCCACTCCCGAAATGAAATCAGCTTATCAAAAATATATAGATGACTCGCTTTCTCGCCTTTCTGGCTCTTTTTCTTATCACCTGTTCTTGTTTGTGTGCCATTAATTATGGCTGCTTCCTTCGGTAGCTGCTGAAACTGATTAGAACGCAAACTTCTCAAACTAATGGAAAGTTACGAAAGTTTCCCTACTTCGGTGCATTAAATACTGCGTTTACAATATTCCCATTTTTTTGTGTTTTCCCAGTGTGTTTAAACAGAATGGTAATGGTAATATTAGAGCACGAGTGGAAAAATTGATTTTATGTTTTTTTTCCCAAGGCGGCTATTGCTTATCTTTTGAAGTCGCTCAAATATCTTTAGTTTTAAAGTAAAATTGAAATCAGAAGCAATTGCATATTATAAATGTACAATTTCATTTTTAACATATATTTTAGAGATTCTTTAGGAAATATGAACATTTTTAAACTGCTTAGATTAAAAAAAACTACTTTAGTTATTTTTACGTTCTGTCAAGGTTATAGAAAAAATTTATAAAATTTAAATGTTGTATAACTAAATTTCTTCAAGAAATTATCTAGTCAAAACTCCAATTCTATTTCAGTAGATCTTAGATCCTTTCTCGACTCACCTGCATTATGGGATATGCGATACGTCCTTTGCCGAACCGTTCTATGATCGTCAGCTTGGAGGCACTAGCCATGACTCCGGCGATGTTGGATGAGGACAAAACCGGACGCGACGGCGGCACAATGGGCACAAAGTCGCGATTCCTTTCGGCAAATGTGCGATCAAACGAGTTGCGTCGATCGCTATAGGAGCGTCTATACGCCACATTGTTACCACCGCTAGCGGTATTGGGCGCCCGACCCGATTGGTTTGTGTTAGATGAACTGTTGTACTGGGATGCACCCATATAGGATTTGGATTTGCGATACTGCTTGCCTGAATAGACAGCCGGTTCCGGATAGTTGAGATCGCTGTGATTGCTGGCGGTCTCCGATCCGGAACTGGTTGACGACGAGGTGGCGGAGGTGGAAACGGAGGATGAGGAGGCGGTTACGGCGGTGGTCAGACTAGAGATCATCGATGGCTTTGAACATTTAGCACAGGGCACGGCCAAAGCGGCCGTTAGCAGTTCAGCGGGATTTATTTTCCCCACTACACTGTCCAATGTTGCCGATGTGTCCAAAGTGTTGCTGTTGTTGTTACTGATGCTGCTACTGTTGCTGTTTTTGTTGTTGCTGCTGTTGTTGCTATTACTGCAATTGTTGCCACTGATGTTGATGCTGCTCCTGTAATTGTTGCTTCTGTAATTGCTGCTGTCGCGTGGCAACGATTGCAGGAATATCTGTTGCCGGTGAGGCTTGGCTTTTTTGCTGCTGCGTTGCTGTTGTTGCTGCTGCTGCTGTTGTTGTCCCTTGCCTGCATTATTTTTGCTGTTGTTGTTGTTGGGCTTGGCATTTAGCCCTTTGTTGGTTGTTGCTTTGCTATTCGTTTTGTTGTTAATGTTGCTAAGGTTGCTGCTGTTTTCAATGTTGCTGCTGTTGTTGCCCGCCGCCGGCAACATTGCCTCTCGCTGCCTCTCCTTTTCCTTGTCCGCCTTCTTGCCATTCCCCTTGTTTACCATTTTCCCTGTCTCGTTGTTCGCCCTTTTTAACCGTTATCCGTGCTTCGCTTGTAGAGTTCCGTTAGATTTCTCCGTTCTACGTTCCGTGCGCAATTGGCTTTTGGCTTCTGCTTGCGCTTGTGTTTTGTTGTTGTCGCTCTAGCTTACCGCTCCTCTCTCTCTCTCAACTTTTCTGCTATCTCACTCAAGCGCGCGCATTCGCTCTCGTTTTCGTTGGTAGAGAGCTTTTTTGTGTTTTTAGTTTGTGCCACGTCGTGTTGTTGTTGGCGTGGCGCGATCTTATATTATTTTGAATTTTTCGGTTGCGTTCTTTTTATTTTTATATTAAATGAGCTTTTATTGTAAACTTTTTAAAATGTTTTTAATCACGAAATTCATTAATGTTGTTTATCACTTGCTAACACTTTTTCTCAACTGCGTCTTCTTGGCAATACTGCGGTTCTTCGTTTTTGTTACCCCTTTCGGATGGCATTTACCGCAAGAAAAACAGAGAGGGCACATCAACATGCAAAGAGAAGGAAAAAGATTAAAGAAACAAAATTAGTTATTGGCTATTTGCTTCGTAGAATAATAGTTTTAGGGGATCCCAAAGGGGCCTTTTGGTTTATTTGTTCTAAATGCCGTTGTTTTTCATATTTATTTAGATACTTGAATATGTATTTATGTACAAAAATCGCTAATGAACGCGTAACGCCAAACCCCCTTTTTTCTACTGTCTTTGCTTGGTTTTTATCACTCCTTTTTTCTTTGATTAACTGCTGTGGGTTCCTAAATGAGCTACAAGTATAAAACGTTCCACAATTTTCAAACGCGCAATTTGTATTACTTATTTTTTGCGTTCATCTGAAAATGCAAAAACAAAAATAACCGAAAAATAACGCATACCTAAGTTTCTACATACATATGTATGTATGTATGTATGTATATATGTGTTATACATATATGTGTTAATAGGTAAATGCTTTCCATTTGGCGGGCGGGCGCGTTGTTCCACTATCTCTTTCTGTCCCCCAGCTCGATGATGTAAGTTTTCGTAAAGAAATGCTTTATTTTATTTTGCCTTACTCTTCCATTTACAAAATGAGGCGATTGAATGTGCAATCAGTAACTAATCAGAAGATCAATTTTGTTGAGACTCGCAATACAGCCTGCATTTATTTTGTCATTAAATTTCTGATTATTACTGCACTCGATACAATGACAAAACATCATATTTGATATCCCGGTCTTTATATACCCTTGCAGCTAAAAAACGACATATGTATGTACATATGTATGTATGTATGTATGTGTATCCAATATTTGGGGATTTACAAAATTATTGAAGTTATAGCTGTGCTCACCCATATTTTGAATCTCGCTTAAGTATGATCGACCAAAAATGTCCTGAATCGATTATTCGAATTCGGTTATTCCCTACAAAATCCAGCATACTCGTCTTCTTCGACTAGCAATATTCGGAAACTATCACCCCAAACAAAGCTATTTCATGCTAATTCAAACTTTCAGACAAATTATGGAAGACAATTCTTCACTATCTACAGCAAAATCAGAACAAAGAACAGCTGTTCGTAACTCGAGTTTTTGAGTTAGCCAAATGTGGACTGGACAATCTAGATAAGCTAACTCGATAGGAAACTCGAGGCAGTGTGATACTTGACGTATCGCTTTTGCCTTATATCGAAATAGAAAATAGAAATATTTAATTTTTATTATATTTAATCTTTTGTTTTGTCGGAATTTTTTTTAATTTTATGTTCCATTCTGTGATAATACGTCATGGGCATTCATTCTTTACCCGTGATCACTATTCCATCTGTGATTAGTGATCAGTAATCATGTAGTTCTGCTGAACACCGCCAATATGTTCTCAGACTTTACGATTTTATGTTAGTGCAAGCAAGACAGACATGAACGAATAAAATTAAAACAATCGTAACAAAATATATTCCCTAACTCGCTAGCACCATAAATCGACTGCAATGTCAAGGTTTCTGTTCTTTATTCAAAACCTTTAGCATTTCTTTTAGCATTTTTGCGTTTACTAGTGCGGTCCCAATTTGTATGAAAATGTTAAGGTCCTAATCTAACCCGCGATGATATGGGATAGAAAAAACAACTTGGTTTTTTTTTAACGAAAACATTTTTTGTCCTCCATATTGTGTTGTATCTGAACAAGATCAACAAGCTGAAAAGGAAGTTGAAATCGGAAATCAATAATCCGGCCACCCATTGTATAAGTAATTACAACTTCTTAAACATATGAAAAACTTGTTTTATTTCAAATAAATTTATTGCATACCAAAATCTACTATATTTAAAAAAGACATACATCGTGTTGCCCAACTGGAATGACATAATCGAACTTGATCTTAAAAGTGCTTGTCAGCAAAAGTGCTTACCAGCAGCAGGACGAGCTGTCAAGTTCCTCAGACAACTGGCATATGTATTGACATATGTACTTATGTATTTACCTTACCCGACGAGATCAAATCGGACAACGATTTTGAATTTAAGGAATTCCAAACATTCGAACGGCTCCATTTCATCCATCTAAAAACGAATGTTGCAGCCTACCAAAAACTATTTACGGAACATTTCTAGTGATCCAGTATGAGCATGTGGTTCACAGGAGCTACATATTGTATGCCGAGTGATTGAAAAAGAATCGCACTGTTAGAAGGCATCAGGATCAAATTCAAGACTTTTCCCCTAACTAATCGGGGATCCACCAGAACCACCCAAGAAAAAAGCGCCCGCTGTGGCGGACTCACAAGAGGTAATGGACAGTAGTCAGAGAAATTGGAGTTTTAATCAGTATCAGCTGCTTCTCGCAGGTCCTATCGAAGCAAGAGGGCAACGGATCATCTGAGTGTTAAGGAATAAAACATACATATGTATGTATGTATGTACGTTAAGTTACGTTGGCAGCCCGCTGATATTGGCATTAGGCCTGACTGCGTATATACTTGTGTTGGCGTTAAGCCGTAAACTTTCCCGCCAGTACAGAACCGAGAATATTTTCTTGTAATATAATAAAATCTTTATTAGTCAAAGAAGATATAAGATTATTAGATTATTATACTATCAGCAGGGGGATACAAAGTAAAGTAGCCACTTACGAAATTACCCAGTTGAATTTATTTATTATTGTTTTCCAGAAATTCTGACTCAGTCACACATATAAATGTAGGTACATTGAATACATATACAACTGATCTCCCCTTCCAAATGAGTTAATTACTTTTCCAGAATTGTCGAATACTAACCGATCTTGAACCCAAACATGATGGATGAGTGTAAGAACGACGATAATTATTCCTCTTAACGAGCAAACGTATTAGTTTAAGTGTAAAATGGATATTAAATAATTTGGTTATTCCCGAGTGCGTTAAATTGTTTTATTATTGATATATTTCACAAATTATATTTTATAATGTTCAATATATATACTGATATTATTTTTCCGTCTTCGTTGTAAGTAAGAAAAATAAAATCCGCCTTTTATTAAATAATAATGATAAAACATAAAATATAATTCAAAGAGATGAATCGCTCCAATAAAACGACTTTCAACATAACATTAGATTTTTTAATTTACTTTTAAAATACGCCGTAAACAATATTAAAATTATCTTAGTGGTGTATATCATTAAAAAGTTGAATCTTATTAGTAATATATTAAAAGTTTTGGATGCTTAATGTGCTATCGTCACGACTTTTTTTTCTTCACTAGTAGGTGTGTTGGATTTATTATGATTAGTTTTGAAGTACTTATGTAGCTTCATATTATTGAATTACGATTTACAAATTTAACAACAAATATCGTTATATTTTGGTTCACTTCCCTTAGAGCAAAGTTAATACAAACACATATAGAGGAGGATCTTGGGTTAAATAATTTTTGAAGGTGTTTTCATCTACATATCTCTACACCGCCAAAAAATAGCGAAACCGGAAATGCCAGATGCCAAGACTACCCGACAACCAAACGGGGGGATGGGTTGAGGGCGAGAGGTGTGTGTGCCTAGATCGTTATCCGCATTTCTGGTTTGCTTTTCATTTTAGGCAGAACTCAAAACCATGCGACACGATGCGATCTGCGAATACCCCGGACCTCTGCAGTCACGTAGCCCCACTAATTGAGCGAGATCAATAAGGGTGATTGTGTGTGAAAGTATATATATTTGTATTTACCTGAACAATTCGAATAGCTTGTGGCCAGTCGCTCATTATCCAAAATCCACGGGTGGATGGCAGCTTTGTGCTCTTTTTTTTAAAGATAAGAACCGAACAGAATCCTATCTAAACGGTCTTTGTAAAATAGAGCACGGATGGCTGAATTTTCAATCAACAAATGTTAAAAACAGCAAGCGGCTAACATTGGCTATCGGTATCGGTATGCTATCGACGACGGGCAGCAGGGTGTGGGTGGAGTTTAACGTTCCGGCAAAACGCTGGCAGAGCGCCTCACATTAAAAACAACGAACGGGCCAGGATGGCGATCTGTACTGCGGCAAATTAACAAGCCAAAACTTTCGAGTATTTTGATTAAATTCTGACAGGTAACACCCTAATTACTCGGCTTCCGTTACTTTTGGTTTTTAATACCGTTGCACTGCACACTCACACTGAGAAACACATTCCCTAACAAAACACACGCGTTCACTCACTTAACTCCCAACGTTTGATTTTAGATTTTCAATTTCACTTTTTTCGCTTGCTTTTTGGCGTATATTCTTCGTTTTTACAGGCCACGCGTTTCGATCCGATGGCGGAAACTTGCCGAAAAGCTTCGAGAATGTGGTTTTTGATTTGACAGCTAAAAGGGCTGATAAAGGTTGCACTCGCACTTGGTTATATAGCTCAATAAACGGTTGGGGAATTGTCGGTTGGTCTAACTGTTAGAGAGTTGCTATATTCGATAGTCTGTCTAACGGTTGCTCAGTGCTCGATCGGATTTCGTTTGGCACTATACTGCTGGGCTCTTGGTCTACTTGAGTGTCGAACATGTGACGAGCAACTGATGGCGCTGGTCCGCGAAGCGAAGACGAGCGCCAAGCGACGGTGGCCGCGCTTGTGGATACAGTAAGACCAGCCTACGGTCAATTTTACAATTCATTCAAATCCAAAAACAATATTAGTTCAAAACCTTAAATATTGAAAAACAATCTTCGACTTTTTTTTTAAATTTCTTTTGATTAACATATTAGTTGTTGCTGTTTTGAAAGCTGAATTGTTTAAATTCTTGGGTATTTGATACCGACAAATTTTTTAAATAATTACCAATTTTTTTAGATTTTCTAAATTTATCATTTTCATCCCTTTTAAGAAGTATGCAAAATACAAAGAACTATATTTTTAACTACGAATTTTTCGTGATTCATGGAGCTAAAGTAACTAAAGCTAAGTAAAGTAAAGTAAAATGTTCAAGTAACGGTGAAAAAACTTATTAAGTGAATATTGTTCAAGCTAACAACTTTTTTATTTGGTTGTTCTTCGATATCCAAGGGCCAGCCATTTCTTTAATTTTTCGTCGAAGCTCTACTGTCGTTAGTGGGAGCAAAGCGGAGGCCCCGACGATTCTAGAGAGTGCTAACCAAAAAGTTCGCGAAATGGATTTAGCAACAACAATTAAGTGGCGCTCGCTCTTTCTCTCTATCACTGTCTAACGCTCCCCTTCATTCGCTTTGACCATGTAGTTTTCTACCTTCGATTTCATTTCCTCACACTGTTTCGTTAGTCAAATCTTCTCCAAAAGCCTGTGAGCTTTTGAGTAGTAGGTCAAGAAATGGCTTGAAGCTATTGTTTTTTAAGGTTTTCACTTTCTAAGCCTTGTTTTGCACTGAGCTGTTTTATCGGTGCTTACGAGAGAGGTTGAGATAAAAAAGGGAAGAGTGGCTGAGGGGGAGGGGGAAGAGAAAAAGCTTTTGTTCGATCAGCTTGTTGTTGTAATGAAATACCGGCCGGCGTTGACGTTTTGAAATCTAAAAAGCGCAGACCTTGTGCTCTCTCTCCCAACCATCCATTCCTCTCCCCAGAGGGGAAGGAGTGCGGTGTGAGAGATCGAGAGGGTTGGGGTGGCAACCAAATGCTAATTAATCGAAAGCTGTCTTCCCCCTCAGTCACCCCAAAAAAGCTTCCCGATCACTGGGCTATGCCCATTTTTGCATATGGATTATAGGCTTTTATATGGGTACATATTCAAGTGATCCTTTAAAGGGGACAAAAAACTAATGCAACATCCGTATGTTTGGGGATCTCGATCACGTGACCAAGGCTGCAAAACTGCGACCAGAAATAATTGATGAAATATGTAGCTAAAATCACATTGTCAGGGCGGTATTTTTGGCTGTCGCCGCCTCAATAGCTAAAGCGACAAAACAAACCCAAAAATATCTATACATCCACAGGTTGATAGTCCCACAGACCAAATGAGATGCGTAGTAGCCACGCGGCCAACAAGAAATTTCAATTATTTTGCCAACAAACGAAATCGGGCATACATACATATGTACATATGTACATATTTATAAGACCTGCGTGAATCCACAGTAAACAATAGTTTATCAGTTATTTTGTTTTCAAGTTCGTCCAACGCATTTGATTTTTTATTGAAAGAAGGCCTATCTCTAAACATGAAAACAAGTCAAGCGTCGTCAAGTTAAACTCCCCTTAACTCATTTCAAAAATTGGGAGCAACTTTTTAAGTAAATTTAATAGGAACAGTTTTTAAGTCTGTAAACTTTAGAAATTTCTGCTTATGAGTTAAACGACAAACATTTTCATTGACAACTTTTCCATTCACAAGGGGAAACCTAGAAATGTTTTTTTGTGTGAGAAAATTAAAATTTAAAGTGCAACCTTTTATCCCGTTAACTTAAATTTCTAAGTACACTTTTGTCGTTTTTAATTTCCTTACCAAAGTTAAATTTAATTTACTGGTTTAAAAAGTTTATAAATGGATGATATTTATTAAAGCATGAATAGCGTTATGAGGGGTAAACAATATTTTAAAAGCACTCTTCCTGATTTTAACTTTTTCAGTTAGGTAAGGTGATTTGGATATTTAAAATTATTTTATATGAAACGCTGTGCGAAAACAACTCCTCCTGCCAGGATTGCAGCTAATAAGGTGGCGCCGGTAACACGCTTCAACAGCTGGTCCTGCCACTTCCTGTTTGCAATGCACTGGGCATAAGGCATACTGGAAAACGAGACACTGTTGTAGAGTGGAATCCAACCGGGAAAATATCGAAATAGCAGGGTGTCCAGCCATTTTCGTATCCGGAATGACCAGCGTTTGGTCAAGTCGCGCATCTAAAAGTGGAACGCAGGAAAATAAAACAAAATAAATTGAAAACACAAAATGATAAATATATCAAAACACCCACCTCTACATAGTTATACATGGCCAGATCACAAATGGCAAAGGCGTCCTGCCAACGGGACTCGGTAAACTGAGCCAACGCCTCGTCCAGCGGCAACTGCTTTCCCAAAATTCCGGTGAGCAGCGTCACATCCTCCATTCCGGCATTCATTCCCTGACCGTAATACGGAACCATGGCGTGTGCTGCATCGCCCAGGATGAGGGCCTTATCAGCGTAGTGATAGGGTCTGCACTTGATGGAAACCAAATGCTGTGGTCGGGTTTTGAAGAAGTCCTTAAGCAGCTGTTGCTCCCCAATAAGGGGCAGGGCATCACGAAAGTTCAGCCTAAAGAAATCCAGCAGATCGTTCTGGGTCCGAATTTTAGCAAAGACCTCAAAAGGCATGGACAGGGTCACCGTGAAAGACTTATCCTGATTCGGTAAGGCGATCATCATAAAGGAGTTACGGGGCCAGATGTGCAGGTAATTGGCGGGCATCTGGAAATCTCCCGATTTCGAACGTATACAAAGCTCTAGGTAACCGGTTTCTATATACTCCTGGGAATAATTGAAGCCCGGCAAGCGAACCAATTGCTGGCGTACGCTACTAAAGGCCCCGTCACAACCCACTATAAGATCCGCATTGGCAGCTACAACTTCATTACTAAGATTCCGGAACTCCATGGATCCCTCTCTAAGGTTGGCGCTCGTTAACTTGTGCTCGAAGTGGCAGCGAACATTTGGTAATTTATCGCAAGCATCCAATAGGACTTCGTTTAGCTGACGGCGACCCACAGAGTACAGACATTGTTTGGTGCAAGGATCATAAAGGACCACACTGGTGTTTCCCCTGATATCGTGCAGCATTCGACCCCTCATGGGTATGGCGGTGGCCAGGACCTTCTCCTCCAGACCCACGGCGGCCAGAGCCTTGCGGCCCCGCTGGGAAAGTGCCAGGTTAATACTCCTGCCCTGAACCACCACAGCCTGGCGGATATCCTCCCGGTACTCGTACAAATCCACAAGGTTGCCCATGCGGGCAAAGTTTATCGCCGCCAAAGAACCCACCTTTTGAAGAAATTTAAATAGAGAAAATAGAAGGCTTACAAAAATCTCGATAAGATGAGTTTTATCTGAAGCCGGGGATTAAGGGACCCTAGAGATAAGAAGCATTCAGATAAGAGCCCCACATAGTTATGCCAACGAAAATAAAAATGAGTAGCATAAAATGAAAATCTTGGTCAGTGTAATTCTGGAAAGTTTATAAAAAATTTTGTTCTACTAGGAAGATTTCCAATCAATTTGAACAGTTAGGTATTACCGTTTAATTACACTAAATTTGGAATTAAGGTCCGTTATAATTGGACACCTTTATAAAAAAAACAATAATTTTGAAAGCTTTACAATTATTTAAATATACATATTTAAAACCAAAGTAAAAGTTGACCTTTATAGAAATTATGTTTTATTTTTAAAAGCAGGAATATACAAATATTTTGTAACTTCGCATTTTAAAATCCACTTACCAGTCCCGCTCCAACTATCGCCACTCTGCGCCGCCGTTCCTCCTCCCCAGCAGCCTCCGGCGATTCCTGGCGCCCGTTTGCTTTCTGGCTGATGATTTCTTGCCTCATGACCGTTCTGGTGGGTCGTCGCCAGCGAAATGAAGATGGTAGTAAGATGGAAGCCCATCAACTGGCTGGGGAATGTTTAGCTCAAAGATTATGTCGGATGGGCAGTAAATGCTATCTGTGGTTGTTTGATGTTGCTGCGGGAAGCCAACCAACTGCAGCGGTGTAGTCAGAAACTATTATCTAGGGGTCGCACTTTTTACATTCATTTCATTTTTCGGCATACGAATTGAATATTTAAACAAAAAACCATATATATTAAAAGAATTGTTTTGAATATTTAAGGATCTTTATTGAAAAACAACGAGCATTTATGTTACAAATCGTAGACGCAGCATAGTTTCCTTTTAGCTTTTTTTATGTTTATAAAAAATTATTGTCTCTCGATTTATTGGGGGTAATTTTAACGAAACCTATATAAAGGTATATTTAAAAAAAAACAACCGCGCACATTTTTAAACCGTTTTGTGGTTAGCTGACATTAAAAAAGTTGACAGCCCTAGCGACGCGTTGCCAGACGCAAAGCTTTTTGGTACATTTTGCTCGGTCTCCTCGTTTTTTGACGCTCGCACCACGGTCACACCAAAAGCTGCTGTGGAAAAACTCATGCACAATAGAAAATAGAAAAACCGAAGATTTCCACAACATAACTAAAAATCAGCGCCCCAGAAACCTGAGTAGCATGTGCAGAATATCTCCCAGCATTGGATTGTAAACGAAACTACAGGGAAATCAAGAGTAGAGCGACGCAAAAAGGAAAGTTTATTTGCACTCTATAGATAGCACCCAAGGAGAACCACAAAAGGCGAAACCAAAATGGTAATAAAATGCCTGAAATATTGGCGAAGAACAAGTGCAAAAGGGGAAGTGTGAGGTGGAGAAAGGGGAGAACGAGAGAGCGGAGAAAAGGGAGTGAGGGTTTGAGCCGTCATAAAGTCAATTTCCGCTGTTCATCTCTCACTTCCCCCCTCTCCCTTTCACCTGCTGCTGCAATAAATTAAAAGTTCCCAAATATCATATACATTTTTACTTTGCAGGGAAATGAAACATCACTGCCCATGGAAATGTGTTCCAATTGTAAGTACGAAATTGTTCAGTCAATGTCATTTCAACGAAACGGCAGCTGTTTATGAATATGCAAACATCGGCACATACAAGCGTACATTTAGATACGGTATATGCGAACCGCTAACAAAAAAGGAATGCAAACGAAACGTGGCGTCGAAATTAGCATTGCAATTCCCAACCCTTTATTTCGGATCAACAAACAATTTTACCCTTTGTTTATTTCAAAATTGGCAATCCATAATGTATGTACATATCTTGTAAACTTTGCTTTATTTGATAACCGAAGTATAAACGAACGCTAAAAATAAATTATAGTGCCACAATCTTAATTTCGTTGTGATCTAATTTTACATCTATAAAAAGAATTTTCGTAATTTTTTGTATTCCGGTTTTGTGCGGACTTACAATTAATATAAGCTTTTGTTTCCTGTGGTAACAAATTAAACTATTGGTTCACTTAAACATTTACTCTTGTGAAGAATCTGAAAATATTTTAAATCTCCATTTTATTTAACTTAAGTTATTATCATTATTATTATTCTAAAGGGAATTCAAACATCATAAATGGGCATTACAAATTTTGAATTTCGTCAAATCCAACGATATAGGGATGCTTCACTGAATGTTTCCAATTTTTTTTTCATTCTCCAGTTGACGCCGATGAGATCCGGCGGTTGGGCAAACGCTTCCGGAAGCTAGATCTGGACAACTCGGGAGCGCTGAGCGTGGACGAGTTCATGTCGCTGCCAGAACTGCAACAGAATCCACTGGTCCAGCGCGTGATCGACATTTTCGACGCGGACGGCAATGGCGAGGTGGACTTTAAGGAGTTCATCCAGGGCGTGTCACAGTTCAGCGTCAAGGGCGATAAGCTGTCGAAGCTGCGCTTCGCCTTTCGGATCTACGACATGGACAATGACGGCTACATTTCCAACGGCGAACTATTTCAGGCAAGTCCCACGAGTTTAACATAAAGAATATCCTATATGCAACTCTGTCTTACAGGTGTTAAAGATGATGGTGGGTAATAATCTGAAGGACACGCAGTTGCAGCAGATAGTGGATAAGACGATCGGATTCGCGGATAGGGACGAGGATGGAAAGATATCGTTCGACGAGTTTTGCTCAGTGGTCGGCAATACGGACATCCACAAGAAGATGGTTGTCGACGTCTAAAATAGGTTTACCGCAGATCCTTCTTATTCGCGATTTTATTTATTCTTTTGTACATGCGTCGGCATCCTTTGATTGTCACTATCAACACTATTATTATGGTTATTATTTTTATCAGCGACTCTTTAGTTGAATATTGTTATAAGCCGTTAGCCAGCCAGTTCAGTCAGTCAGTCAGTAAAGCGATGGAACGCTTGGGGAGCAAATCGCGAAAACAATGTTGTTATCCTATGTTAAAAAGTGGAATAATGCGCCTCCTACTTACTTTTTAAATATATCCATCTATATACTTATATATAAATGCATATATAGTCATAATTTATTATACAAATATACTTTTAAAGAATTTACAAACCCTAAAGCAAAACTAATCTAAAACGGAAGCCAGCTCTATGCAAGTGAAGGCAAATAAAGCAAACCAAGTTGAACCAATGCTCTTTCGAATCGGTAACTGAGAATTTTTCACTTTCACTCTATCACATTGATGTGTCATAGTTTACGTTAATTATTTCTAATTCTCCTGTGATTTTGCCAAAAACAAAAGAAAACGAAAAGCAACAAATCGAAAAATAATGAGAAAGGGCACAAGGACGAGGGGCAGCCAAGTAACCTGCCCCTAGGAGCTCTCCTCTATTGACTTAGTCTAATTTACACGTTGTGTACTTTTTATATATTTATACATACCTACTTGTACTAATCGAATGTTATAACCTACGTATTTTTATATATCTTGACTAACTTGAAAACACCAGAAGAAGGGCGAACTTTGCCAAGTTTCTTAACTCTACCTTTACCAGTCTAACGCCACTTAACTCAAATTAACTAATTCTCACACAGAATTACGCCTCGAAAATTATCTAAAATATGCTACATTTAACGGATTACCAAGCGAGTTAACTGAAAATCGAATAATTATACATCAATACATATGAAGCAATGCCATGCGATGCGAAGCGCTATTGCAGTAACATTTTTTTATACTTAATTATACTAGCTAAAAATGCAAGAAAACCAAACAATAAGAATGCATGTTACAAATTTTACAATAAACAAATTTTTGCACACTCGCCACTTAATTTGTTAGCTAATCAACTTCATTGCATTATTAAAAAAAAATCGACTCGAGATCGTAACTCATTGTAAAATGGTGTATCAACCAGCTGGGACCCCATGGGTGGGCTCAGTTTGCTGGCCAGTCGAAGCAATAAAAAGCAATTCCTTCAATAAAAATTATACTTATACACAAACGAACAAAGACTTTACAATTTGGCGATGGGAGAGCGCGACAGATAAGATAAGTCCCACCGCAAAAGTTTGTCCATCGATGCGATGAATACTCTCCCATTCAGTTGTGAAATAATCCTCAAACTGCAAGGTTCTTAATTAAGTCGGAAACATGTTGAAGTTGGACACAAAAGGAGGGATCATTTGCTCGGGCGTTTTGTCTATAGCCTTTGCCATAACCTATTTGGCACTGATGGACGATTATTTCTGGAGAAGTAAGTATATATATATATATGGAAATATTGTAAAAGATTTGCACTATATATGCGTAATTATTTCGGTTCAGGTGGACTTTACGAACTAGGGATACACATTTCTTCTCTGCAAATATTAGGCAGCGTATGCCTTCTAATAGGAGCTTTTAAGGTGAGTGAAATATTTCAGTTGAACATATGGCACCCTCATAACGAATTATCTTTTTACGAAACTCAGCAAAAATACAAATTCTTGGTGCCTTGGATGATAACCACAGGATTCTTTATGTATCTTATGGTTTATTTAGCCATTGTAATATTAACCACGTTGAACCACTGGATTTTCGTTCCGACGATGGTGCTGCCATTTACAGGTAAGATTATGATATATTACTCCCATTTTTAACACTAATTACACTATTTTTAGTTTATCTTGGCTGTGCTTTGTACTCGGTGCAAAAGGCATTCGACAGGATGCGTAGGGACCAGCCACCAGCTTATTCTAATTTGTCCGACAAAAGGGATATAATTAATCATATATAGGCCAAGAAAAATACTTCAATAATTACAAACGAAAGTTCATTAATTGCTGATAAAATAGTGTTAAAATTAAAGGCTCATTAATCATTAATCATTTAGTCTTTCCTTTTTTGTTATTTGGAACTGAGAATATTTATTCAATTTAATTTTGTCCCGTAATTAGTTTTTCTACCAAAAAGGGTTTAGTCTTGCTTATACACACATTTCGATACTTATGAACAGAGGCACAATACCTGATTAGATAAGTATTAAACAAAAGCTTTTTATTATAAAACAAGTTTGCGATTTTTCTGAAAGTTAAGCAAAGTAAATCGGACAGAAAATAGAAAAATGTAGGTTCCACATTATGTAATATTTTTCAGCAACTTGATGAATGTCTAAAAAATTGGGTATTTTAAGATTTTCTTAGTATCCAAAAAATGAATGAAAATATAATTGTATTTGGTTTTTAAAATGCGCTTCTTGTGTTTCTTGCTTAAATTAAGGAAGAAAATAAAAATTGAGGACACGTGGGACTTTTTATATGCCAAAAGCCTACTCGAATTTGTTGACCATTTTCTATGATTTTTTTAAACTTAAAAAAACGAATGTTTTAGAGCTCTTTAAAAAAGCACAATTAATCAAAATCAAGTGCCTTTAGTAAAATTTTTGTACCGCTGTTTAATTTTTATCGCGATAAGATTCTTTTGATGGTCTCTTTTTATACCCTTGCAGAGGGTATTATAATTTTGGTCAAAAGTGTGCAACGCAGTGAAGGAGACATCTCCGACCCTATAAAGTATATATATTCTTGATAAGGATCACCTCCTGAGTTGATATAGCCATGTCCGTCTGTCCGTCTGTCCGTCTGTCTGTTTCTACGCAAACTAGTCTCTCAGTTTTAAAGCTATCGAATTGAAACTTTGCACACACCCTTCTTTCCTTTGCACGCAGTATATAAGTCGGAACGGCCGGGATCGGACGACTATATCTTATAGCTGCCATATAACTGATTGATCGGAAATGCCATAACTTTCGTGTTTGAAAAGTTAGGAAGTTGGGATTTTCTATGGGTTTTAAATTTGGCCAATCAATCCGACCTACCAAATTTTATAAGGATCGGACGACTATATCCTATAGCCGCCATATAACTGATTAATCGGAAATGCCATAACTTTGGTGTTTGTTTAGTTAGGAAGTTGGGATTTTCTATGGGTTTTATTTTTGGCCAATCAATCTGACCTACCAAATTTCATAAGGATCAGCCGACTATATCCTATAGCTGCCATATAACTGAACGATTGGAAATGCCATAACTTTGGTGTTTTTAAAGTTAGGAAGTTGGGATTTTTTATGAGTATTAAGAATGCATCACATGAATAATTTTGGAGAATATAATTTACAGAGTATTCTGCAAGGGTATATCAACTTCGGCTCCGCCCGAAGTTAGCTTTCCTTTCTTGTTTGTAGTTAAGGACGTCATTGATTTGTACACCAAAGCACTTCAATGATAAACTTCTGGAACATTTTAAAAGTATATTCTTATTTTTTAAGCGTCATTTTGTACTCAAACATTTTTGTTAAATTGCTGAGAAAATAGATGAGCGTTTTTTTGTCAGTTCGCGTAATTTGAGTGAGCAATTTAACGTATTTTGCGCTCCAAGAAACACCACAATATCTGTGACCTTATGATTATCAAAAGTATTTATTTCCCATATTTTTAATGCAATTGTGACCTTTAAAAAACTTTATAAATTGTTTAAAATTATATGTTCTCTTGATTGTTATCAACAATCAAAAAGAACCGGCTAAGAGATACCGACTGTTTGCAAGCATAATACTTCTCAAAACCACATCCTCTTATGAGAAATTAAAAATAGGAAATTCAGACTACTATACATTTTTGAGGGAGAGACAAACATGCCTGGTGTCTCAGCTCTTTAAATATTACATATTTATATCAAACTCTTTCGCTTAGCTTTTTAAATAGTCCGCTCTGTGCAGCCCTGGTCGATATAATCGATTTTATTTTTTGCAGCCAAAAACTTGTGTACATAAAATATGTACATTTCAAAGCCACTATGCCCTTCCATGACCTTGAGCATACAAAACAAAAAACTTTTGTGTACAAAAATGCAGGTTGATAAATTGCAAGCAAATCATAAGAAAACTTTCCGCAAATTGATAATATTATATTATTAAATGGTTCCAACAATCAGTTGTTTGCTTTACTGGCCTAAAA
The DNA here is from genome assembly GCA_018153305.1 of Drosophila kurseongensis. NCBI lineage: Eukaryota > Metazoa > Arthropoda > Insecta > Diptera > Drosophilidae > Drosophila > Drosophila kurseongensis. Next base: position 4,369,715 of record JAECXX010000004.1, on the reverse strand, counting down.
ATTATGTTCTGGCAGCAAATCGAAGACAAAACAAACTGCATCCACAAAGGTTCTAAAGTGCAGCGATAAGAAAATATACAAATGTTTGCATAATCTGAAAATTTCGGATTCCTAGAGTTTGCGATATAAATAGATAGTTGGTCCTCTTTACTTTTACTATTCCTCTGAGTTTCGGGTGGCTCCCCCACCTGCTTTTTATGTATATTTTAACAAATTTCCCGGCTGTGCCCTGATATAACCTTCCCACGACCTTGAGCTTACACAAGCAACATTCAACTATGCACATGATTTTATTTTTTAAATAGCTGGCAATTAAATACAGTAACAGAGCAATACTTTATTAAACAGCAATAAATATATTTGTGTAGGTATGGATATTTGTATTTAAATTGCTATGACTCTGGTAACCAACAAAGGATATTAATTGTGCATAGTGCTGAATTACCGGGGCGCATTTTACCTAGGTTATACAACAGTGATTCCTGATCAACTTGTAGGCCCCGGGGTTGTATGATTGTAGACTTTAGTCCTTGCTCTGCATATACTTGATCAGATCGATGACACGGTTGGAGTAACCGAACTCATTGTCGTACCATGAGATTAACTTGACGAACTTGTCGTTCAGCGAAATGCCAGCCTTGGCGTCGAAGACCGACGAATGGGTGTCGCTGAGGAAATCGGTGGAGACCACCTCCTCGTCGGTGTAGCCCAGGATTCCCTTCAGGGGACCCTTCGAAGCCTCCTCGACCTTAGCCTTGATCTCATCGTAGGATGCTCCCTTGCCCAGACGGACAGTTAGATCCACCACAGAGACGTTGGGCGTGGGCACGCGGAAAGCCATGCCGGTGAGCTTTCCATTGAGGGCCGGGATTACCTTGCCCACAGCCTTGGCAGCTCCGGTGGCGGCCGGGATGATGTTCTGGGCGGCACCACGTCCATCGCGCCACAGCTTTCCAGAGGGTCCATCCACGGTCTTCTGGGTGGCGGTGGTGGCGTGAACGGTGGTCATCAGACCCTCGACGATCTCAAAGTTGTCATTGATGACCTTGGCCAGAGGAGCCAGGCAGTTGGTGGTGCAAGAGGCGTTCGAGACCACCTTCATGTCGGGGCTGTAGGCATCCAAATTGACGCCGCAGACGAACATGGGCGCATCGGCGGAGGGGGCCGAGATGATGACCTTCTTGGCACCGCCCTTCAAGTGGGTGGACGCCTTGTCGATGGTGGTGAACACTCCGGTCGACTCCACCACATACTCTGCGCCAGCGCTGGCCCAGTTGATGTTGGCCGGGTCGCGTTCGCTGAAAACGGTAATCTTCTGGCCGTTCACCACCAGGAAACCGCCCTCAGCCGCAACGGTGCCCTTGAAACGACCGTGAGTCGAGTCGAATTTAAACAGATACACCATGTAGTTGACATCGATGAAGGGATCGTTAACGGCCACCACTGCGGCGCCCTTTTCGACGGCGGCACGCAGCACCAGACGGCCGATGCGGCCAAATCCGTTAATTCCGATCTTCGACATGGTTAAATCTCCGCTTTCTTTTCACTTTTCCTCTCGTTCAGCTTCAGCTCGCTATTACGACTGCCACTTTTTTTGGAGAGGAGCTTTTTTTCGCAAAGTGTGTGTGGGGGTGGCGCTGGGGTGTGTGGGGTAGGTTTATTAGTATTTTGCCAGCGAACTGCAAAGGTCACATTTTACGATTTCAACATGTCGTTTGAAAAACATCGATTAAAATCGGATTTTGAAAAAATTTGTGAACAGGTTGCACCGGGACTCCTCTACGTATGTAAGTACTATCTGGCGCACGCTTTATGTAAACTAAATACAAAATTAATTAATTAAATTAATCTATATTAAATCTAATAAATGTAAACATTTAATCTAATTTAAATAAACTAACTAAGTGTATAATAATCATTTGTACCCACAACTTTTGGGCACAATAAAATGAATTTTTTAGTAACAAAATTTGTTCACTAGCTTGTTAATTGGTTTTGGGCACAATAAAATGAATTTTTTAGTAAAAAAATTTGTTCACTAGCTTGTTAATTGGTTTTGATATTCTATATTTATGTATATAGCATGTAGATTTCTTTACTCTGGGGCTATATTTTTTTACCCTATTTTTGTATTCCTTAGCAGAGAGTATTATAATTTCAGTCAAAAGTTTGTAAGGCAGTAAAGGATACATTTCCGACCCTATAAAGTATATATATTCTTGATCAGCATCATCAGGAGATTCGATTTAGCCATGTCCGTCTGCCCATCCGTCCGTCCGCCCATCCGTCCGTCCGTCTTTCCGTCTGTCCATCAGTTTCTACGTAAACTAGTCCCTCAGTTTTAAAGCTATCTGCTTAAAACTTTCCCAAAAGTTGTCATAGGAAAATTCAAAAAATTAAAAATATTAAAAATAATTTTATTTTTTATTTCTTTGAGATATAGTAATTATTTACTACATCTAAATTACGCTTTTAGATTTGTCGAAAAGATCATATAGCTGCCATAGAAACGATGGCAAAACGCAGCACTAAATCGACATAGCTTCATTGTTTTTAGTAATATAGGCATCGAAATCGAAATGTAGTCGTTTTGAAGATTTTGCTGAAGTTTGCTTCCTTTCTTGTGAAGCCACTTACGATAATTGCATATTTTATATGGTCCTTATACAGCCTCTGAAAAAGCTGTGGCTATCAGCTAACATTAGCGGATTGCTTAGGTAGACGGGGTATTATGATATTATTTACATTGTTATAAAATTAGGGAATATAGTTTGAATTATAGTTTACTTAGTTTACTTGCATTTTCAACAATTCAAAAATTTTACAGTTTATGGAATACCCTTAATGTGTCGATTGCGAAATCGATTAATGGTCACTCTGATTTGAATCAAATTGAATCCTCCGCTAAAAGAGCTACATAAATGAATGTCCGTGAGAAATGGCAGCTACAGCAGACGGAATTGATGGCGTCTACTCCGTGCGACTGGTGATCGCGGATTTCTACTTGGAAAAGCCGCAGTTCGGCTTGGATCCCTGCTATTCAGAACTGCGCGGCAAAGAGATCAAGCGAGTTAGTACTATTTCACCACTATTGGTGGTAAGCTGGTATAAAGATTCCGTCCCCCAACAGGTTCCTGTGATTCGGGTTTTTGGCGGCAACTCAAGTGGCCAGAAGACCTGTATGCATGTGCACGGAGTGTTCCCCTACTTCTACATCCCGTACGACAGGAAGGACTTTGAGTCCCTGGAGCGAGGCATCTTGCAGATAGCCATGCACCTGGACAAGGCTATCAATATATCCCTGGGCCAGGGTAGTTCAAATGCTCAGCATGTGTTCAAAATCCAGCTGGTCAAGGGCATGTAAGTGCTCCCAGATATTTTCCTTGATGTGAATCTCTAGAGGCGTGTCATTTGCAGACCGTTCTATGGCTACCATCGCGTGGAGCATCAGTTTCTCAAGATTTACATGTTCAATCCTCGCTTCGTACGCCGCGCCGCCAATCTTCTTCAGAGCGGCGCCATTCTGAGCAAGAACTTCAGTCCGCACGAGTCGCATGTTCCCTATATCCTGCAGTTCATGATCGACTACAACTTGTATGGGATGAGCTACCTTCATGTGCCGCTGGAGGTGCTCAAGTTTCGACGCAGCCACGAGGATGAAGGCAAGTTGTCTTCACAACCTTCATAACCTCCTTATCTAAACCATTATTTTAGTAATACCCTATGCGAATGTTAAGCCGGCTCAGCTTCTGGACACTATAAGCGTGAGAAAAGTGGCCTGCAGTGCCTTGGAGGTGGATGTCAGCTCTAACTTCATACTGAACCGCTTCCAGCTGGTTGCCAAGAGCAAAGGAAATCACACCAATCCGGGCATTGAAGCCATCTGGAATGATGAGAACCTGCGTCGTCAGAAACTGGTCGAAAAACACACCGCTGCTGGTGATGCAGAGATGGTTCAAGCGGTACTTCGGCTATCCTTATTTCTAAGCTATAACTTATATCTTTTTTGAATCATAGGTTCCAGTTTTAAAATTGCCGCCTACGCAAGAGCGCCACCTTATTGAGATCGCCGAGAGTGATGTCTTTTACCGCACAGCCCTGGAAAGCAAGCTATTAACTTTGGAGCAGTCCACATTGTCCGACCAAACACTGTCGGATCAGACGACACTGGCCAATGCGACTATGCAGACCACAATACCCGGCACTAAAGAACAAAAGCGCACATTTAACTTGCAAAAACTGCTGGCCAATGCTGTTTATCCTGAGGAATGCTCACAGGATCAGCAGCAACTGCTGGTTAATGCTTCCTTTATACAAAACCATGTGACCTGTAGCAACAGTAGCAATGATACTCTACCAGTTCCAAAAGATGAGTCCGATTACAAGGACGAAACAATGGTGGATGAGGAGCTAATCCTAAGCCTCACACAGCCGCATGGAGCAATGCCCCACGATGCCACCTGTGGGTAAACGCTTGCCCAAAACTAAACTTGCTTTTTGTGCACGTAACAATTTCATTTTATGTAGTGAGGGAGGAGGACCTGGAACTTTTGGATGCGTTGCAGCTGCTAGAAGAACAGAATGAAAGTGAATCGCATGTGGATTTGGACAGTTCATTGGCTCCCTTGTCGCAGCACCACAAAAGGGACTGTAGGTGAAACTGAATACTCAGTATTAAGATAAGATAATACCATTGTGATCTCTTAGTCGAACTGACCCCGGAGCTTTTGGACAAAGAAACAGTAGCTGCTGCTGTAGGATCGCATGTGATTTCCGACGAAGATTGTGAGTCCGATGAGGATCCAGAGCAGGGAACCCGACATGACTTTTCCACCGCCCTCGATGACATAAATGATCTACTACTTAAGCTAACGCAAAGTCAGACTGAGCCTGTGGAGGCCAAAAAGCACGACCCCTCAAAAAAAGTGCCACAACTCGATGGCTCTGATGATCGCTTACAGCGAACACCAAAAAAAAAAACAGCTCCAAGCTAAAGTCAAGTCCTCCAAAGACACCCTCCACTCCGAAAGGACAGACAAGCCTGTTAAAGTCGCCCCGCACACCAAAAGTTAGTACGGCCAAGAAGTATGCCCCACTACCTTTGACTATTGGAAGCAGTTCAGCAAAGAGTGTGTAGAATTGATTGCAGAAGTCTAAATATATTTTAATATTTCCAATCAATTGCAGAAAAAAACGAGGAAGTCAAAGGAAAAGCCCCTCATCCTCGATTTAGTTTGCAGCTTGACCAAGGACCAGAAACCGAAACTCTGAAATCACCTGGGTAATTTAATGGTTGATGTTTTTTTCATTCACATTTTCAGATATGTTGCCCTTGCATTTTAATTTTAGAAAAATGCAGTAAATGAGACAATTCCGGTCCTATATATAGAAATATATAGGTCCTAGATATATTATTGATCCGCATCACCAGCCTATTCCCTTATATTTTTACGCTAACTAGTCTCTGAGTTTTATATCTATCTGGATAAAACTCTTAAAAGTCTTTTTTTATTAGTAGAAATATAGAATAGCTGGAACGGAACGTATCGGACGACTATATCATAAAGCCACCATAGAAACACTTGGAAAAATAATTGATAAAAATGAATATTCATTTTTTTTTTACATTTACCCCAAGATATGTCATTATTTACAATAAAAAATGTTTTCGTCTTAAATATTTTAAAAATTGAACGACTGTACAATATGAAAGACCGAAAATGAATTGAAAACACTTAACTTTGTTGCTTTTTAACATATAGCTGTTTTTACGATTTACGTAATAGAATATAAATTTTATAATACTCGAAGGACTAGTTAACTGCCATAGAAATAATAAAAACAACAAGAAAGGAAAGCTAACTTCGGGCGGAGCCGAAGTTGAAATACCCTTGCAGAATATTCTGTAAATTATATTCTCCAAAATTATTTAAATGATGCATTCTTAACTCATAAAAAATCCCAACTTCCTAACTTTACAAACACCAAAGTTATGGCATTTCCGATCAATCAATAATATGGCGGCTATAGGATATAGTCGTCTGATCCTTATGAAATTTGGTAGGTCAGATTGATTGGCCAAATATTAAACCCATAGAAAATCCCAACTTCCTAACTTTACAAACAGCAAAGTTATGGCATTTCCGATCAATCAGTTATATGGCAGCTATAGGATATAGTAGGCCGATCCTTATGAAATTTGGTAGGTCATATTGATTGGCCAAATATAAAACCCATAGGAAATCCCAACTTCCTAACTTAACAAACACCAAAGTTGTGGCATTTCCGATCAATCAGTTATATGGCAGCTATAGGATATAGTCGGCTGATCCCGGCCGTTCCGACTTATATACTGCGTGCAAAGGAAAGAAGGGTGTGTGCAAAGTTTCAATTCGATATCTTTAAAACTGAGAGACTAGTTCGCGTAGAAACAGACAGACGGACAGACGGACATGCTTATATCAACTCAAGAGGTGATCCTGATCAAGAATATATATTCTTTATAGGGTCGGAGATGTCTCCTTCACTGCGTTGCACACTTTTGACCAAAAAAAATATAAAAAGTATCGGAAAATCGATATGAAGAATAGAATATAATATTAAATTTGTGTTGCAGCTGCAAGGGTAACAAGAAAGGAAAGCTAACTTCGGGCGGAGCCGAAGTTGAAATACCCTTGCAGAATATTTTGTAAATTATATTCTCCAAAATTATTCATATGATGCATTCTTAACACTCATAAAAAATCCCAACTTCCTAACTTTACAAACACCAAAGTTATGGCATTTCCGATCAATCAGTAATATGGCGGCTATAGGATATAGTCGGCCGATCCTTTTGAAATTTGGTAGGTCATATTGATTGGCCAAATATAAAACCCATAGAAAATCCCAACTTCCTAACTTTACAACCACCAAAGTTATGGCATTTCCGATCAATCAGTTATAAGGCAGCTATAGGATATAGTCGGCCGATCCTTATGAAATTTGGTTGGTCGGATTGATTGGCCAAATATAAAACCCATAAAAAATCCCAACTTCCTAACTTTACAAACACCAAAGTTATGGCATTTCCGATCAATCAGTTATATGGCAGCTATAAGATATAGTCGGCCGATCCTTATGAAACTTGGTAGGTCGGATTGATTGGCCAAATATAAAACCCATATAAAATCCCAACTTCTTAACTTAACAAACACCAAAGTTATGGCATTTCCGATCAATCAGTTATATGGCAGCTATAGGATATAGTTGTCCGATCCCGGCCGTTCCGACTTATATACTGCGTGCAAAGGAAAGAAGGGTGTGTGCAAAGTTTCAATTCGATAGCTTTAAAACTGAGAGACTAGTTTGCGTAGAAACAGACAGACGGACAGACGGACATGGTTATATCAACTCAGGAGGTGATCCTGATCAAGAATATATATACTATATAGGGTCGGAGATGTCTCCTTCACTGCGTTGCACACTTTTGACCAAAATTATAATACCCTCTGCAAGGGTATAAAAAACTTCGGCTTGCCGCAGTTTGCATTCTGTTCAGTTTAAAAATATTTTTTTGTTGTAGGCCAGAGCTGTCTCTTCGCAAGAAATTAGCCATGACGGAACTACGACGAAAAAGTACAGAGGAATCAAAAAGTTTCGTCCGCTTGCAGAACGAGTAGGATTACTTATACTCTTTATACTATACCTTTAAGCGAATATAACCCTTGTTTTTCTGACAGTTGTACACCACTCCGCAGTACCAGGCGATCGAAACGCAATCTGGACAAGACACATGTTATTTGCTCCCTGACGCCTAGGGATAGAAATCCAAGTTTTTTTGACATGTTTGAAACAGCGAAAGGCGGGGAAATAGCGCCGTCGGAAGAGGTAATAAAGCCAGAAGACAGTATTGGTCACCAAGATATGGAAAAATTATGGATACACCAATGTATAGAACCGAAATATAGCAACGAAAGCCCACTTGAACAAAAAGCAAATGCCTTGAATGTGATAAAACCAAGGCGAAGTTTACGACATCAAAAGAACTTAATTAACCCAAATGAGTACTTTAGTGAAATCGAAAAAACACAAAAGAAACACAGATTTGAAGAAAACACAGAGGTTACAAATGATATCTGCTTAACAGAAAGTCCCAAAAAAAGTACTGAAACAAATTGTACTAGTATAACCCAGACTGTGCAATCAGAAAAAAACAACCAAAACCAAATCAGTTTTAAACAGTCAAAAGACCTTAAAATATGTCCTTATAAAAATACAAAATCTATGGAGTGTTCTCTCTCTAGGTTAGAAACTTACAAAAACAGTACTGAAAGCGTACAAAATGAACTATTTCCACATGAAACATCTGCTCTTTTCTCTGGGGACCCAGGAAATCCCAGCGAGAAACGACAAATTGCTCCAAGCGATGATGAGGCCATTGAATCCGACACGGAGAGCGGTACTGTGCCCACCAAACTACGTAAAACACCTAATTTGAGGCGACTGCGAAGAAGCTTTCGTTCGGAGATTCTAACCAAGCAGATAACTCCAAGTACAGGCAAAGCAGAGCCTGAGATTCAGACCACTCCTCATTTCAGCCCCAAAAGCAATGAAAGCCACACACCGGAACAAATGAAAAGTTTCTACGAGCAGTCGCTGATTGTTAACAGTCCGTCGGTCTTTAGTGACATGTTGGATAGTCCCATGATGTCTAACTCCATTGTGATTTCTCCCTTGGAGCTGCCTCCATCCTACGATGAAGTTGTTCATGGTTGTCGCAAGATGGATATACCGGAGCACGAGTTTCAGAAGCCTTTCTATAGCAAACCCGCTGATGTGAGCAAGGTAACGGAGGTGGGCTTTCTGGTCCTTCACATTCCAGGAAACAAGCTTAATGACTGCGAGCCCTTTCAAAGCGTAATGGGCAACGACCGTGGGTTGGCCTCCTGGCGACGTCAACAACTGATAGCTATCGGTGGCCCGGCAATGTTGCAAAGACATCGAGGGGAACAAAGGATGCGGGAGTACTTCAGCAGTGGGCAAAGAGTAGCAATCGAACCCGTGCAGCTCCCTCCTACTTGGCAAGAGGCTAAGGTCTGGCTGAAGGCTAAGGAACTGATTCGCCAGCGGGAGGAACCAGACAAGTCTTCAGACGACATAGACAGTCCCATTAAAATCAAACGCCAGAAGATCACAATGATGCTCCAGGCTGAGAAGGGCAATGCTGCTAGTGGCGACGAAGATGCTGGTGAGGATTTCGATTGCAGCCTGAGCCTCACTCCCCTATCTCAAGCTAAGGATAAAACGAAGGCATCCCCAATAAGTAGCAAGGCTAAAGGAGCGACGAGGAATCTCCTTAAACGTGGAACCAAACTGAACTTCAAAGAATCCCAGGAAGAGAAACAAACCAGCTCACAGTCCAGCGAGCAGAGCGTCAGTAGTGCTGCCCAGGCGGTGCTAGAGCGGAGTTCCTTTCTACGCCAGTTGGAGGGTAGCCAGCTGCAACACGAACTCAGCTTTGGACTAAGTCACGCCACATTGGACAACACTTTCGGGTTTAAGGTTAACTTGGAAAACCTGCAACAGGCTAAGGCCGACATTGATTGCAACCACCTGACCATATTGACATTGGAGGTGTTTGTGTCCACGCGAGGTGAGCTACAACCAGATCCAATACACGACGATATTCGCTGTTTGTTCTACGCGATTGAGCATAGTTTGGAAGATGCAAGTCTTCCGAGCAAAGCCTGTGGCTACATTATGGTCAATAATGACCAGGATTTGCTAAGCGAAGGCTCAATACATGGTCTTGATCGGGATATTAAAGTGCAAGTGGTGGCCAGTGAAGCTGAAGCGTTTGAGGCACTGCTGGTCCTGTGTGGGCGGTGGGATGCGGATATATACGCCGGTTACGAGATCGAGATGTCCTCATGGGGCTATGTGATCGATCGGGCCAAGCATCTTTGCTTCAATATCTCTCCTTTGCTGTCACGAGTGCCCACCCAAAAGGTGCGGGATTTCGTGGACGAGGATCGGGAGCAGTTTACCGACCTGGATGTGGAAATGAAACTCTGCGGCCGCATTCTGTTAGACGTGTGGCGTCTAATGCGCTCGGAGATTGCCTTGACGTCGTACACATTCGAGAACGTGATGTACCATATCCTGCATAAGAGGTGTCCCTGGCATTCTCCGAAGACGCTCAGCGAATGGTTTTCCTCGCCCTGCACTCGTTGGATAGTAATGGAATATTTTTTGGAGCGGGTGCGAGGCACTTTGTCTCTGTTGGATCAGTTGGACTTACTGGGTCGCACCAGCGAAATGGCTAAGCTTATCGGCATCCAGTTTTACGAGGTATTGTCGCGCGGATCTCAGTTTCGCGTGGAGAGCATGATGCTAAGGTGAGTTTTTCCCTTTAAAGGAAGTATATCCTATTGTGTTCAACAATTTCACAGAATTGCCAAGCCAAAGAACCTGGTGCCTCTCTCGCCTAGCGTCCAAGCTCGTGCACATATGCGGGCGCCCGAGTATCTGGCTCTCATCATGGAACCGCAGTCGCGCTTCTACGCTGATCCGCTGATCGTGCTCGACTTTCAGAGCTTGTACCCCAGCATGATTATCGCCTATAACTACTGCTTCTCCACTTGCTTGGGTAGAGTTGAGCACCTGGGTTCGAGCTCGCCCTTTGAGTTTGGAGCTTCGCAGCTCCGGGTTTCCAGACAGATGCTCCAAAAGCTGTTGGAGCACGATCTAGTCACCGTTTCGCCTTGCGGCGTTGTATTTGTAAAGCGCGAAGTTCGCGAGGGCATCCTGCCGCGCATGCTTACCGAGATTCTGGACACGCGCCAGATGGTTAAACAGTCGATGAAGCTTCACAAAGATAGCTCCGCCCTACAACGGATTCTTCATTCCAGACAGTTGGGTCTGAAACTGATGGCCAATGTCACTTATGGGTACACTGCAGCTAATTTTAGTGGCAGGATGCCTGCGGTGGAAGTGGGTGATTCGGTGGTGTCCAAGGGACGGGAGACATTGGAGCGGGCCATTAAACTAGTGGAGGCCAATGATAAGTGGAATGTGCGTGTCGTCTATGGCGATACGGACTCTATGTTCGTTCTTGTTCCGGGTCGAAATCGTGCCGAAGCCTTTCGAATTGGCGAGGAGATCGCCCAAGCCGTCACCGAGATGAATCCCCAGCCGGTGAAGCTAAAGCTGGAGAAAGTCTACCAACCGTGCTTGTTGCAGACCAAGAAGCGCTATGTGGGTTACATGTACGAGACGGCCGATCAGGCACAACCTGTCTACGAGGCCAAGGGCATTGAGACAGTGAGGCGGGATGGCTGTCCGGCGGTGGCAAAGATGCTGGAAAAGGTGTTGCGCCTCTTGTTTGAGACACAGGACGTCAGTCAGATAAAGCAGTACGTGTGCCGGCAGTTCACCAAGCTGCTCTCGGGCAAAGCCAATCTGCAGGACCTGATCTTTGCTAAGGAGTTCCGCGGTCTCAACGGCTACAAGCCCACAGCCTGTGTGCCGGCACTGGAACTGACTCGGTGAGTTGTGTTATAGTTATTGCTTACAATTCCATTTTTTATATATTTCCTTTTCAGAAAATGGATGCAGAAGGATCCTCGGCATGTACCACGTCGCGGAGAGCGCGTGCCCTTTATAATAGTCAACGGACCGCCGGGCATGCAGCTCATTCGCCTGGTCCGCAGTCCTCACGATATTCTGGCCAACGAGGGTCACAAGATCAACGCCATTTACTACATCACCAAGGCGATTATCCCACCGCTGAATCGCTGCCTGCTGCTTATCGGAGCCAATGTCCACGATTGGTTTGCTGGTTTGCCACGGAAGTTGCTCATGACGCCAGCTGTGGGAACGGCCAACGAGTTGGCCGGTGCAAGAGTTGCCAAGTCCACTATTTCCCAGTATTTCTCCACCACCAGCTGTGTGATTGATTGTGGCCGCCAAACGAAGGCGGGCATTTGTCCAGAGTGCCTACGGGATCGCACCAAATGTGTAGTAATGCTCTCTGATAAGACCGCGCGTTTGGAAAGAGGCTACCAGCTCACCAGACAGATCTGCCAGTCCTGTTGTGGCCGACTGGGTAGCCTTCAGTGCGATTCTCTCGACTGCCCAGTACTTTATGTTTTGGAAGGAAAGCGAAGGGACCTTCAGCAAATTGAACACTTTCAGAAGCTGCTGGAAGTTCACTTCTAGTGCCAACATACACAAATTCTCATTTATAAGGGATGTATATATATTTTAACTTTCAGCTTGCTTACAAAAGTTAAAATTACATTTATTGATTTAGCCAGTGTTTCTAAACATGTACATAGCTTAGACACTACTCTTGCAATTGGGTGATTCTGTTGCCTGTATAATACTAGAGAAATTGTTAACTATTGATATTGTTTAATATTGTTGTGTTGTGATTGTTTTGTGAGCTATGAGCATGCAGCCAATAAATGAATGTTTATCTTAAACTTATAGTTTGCAAAATTGTTTCGCAATATGAATGAACATGATAATTTTTAATCTATAATAGGGTTTTCAATTCAGCGTAGGATTTAATCTTTCGTTTTAACAATTTCAATGAGTAACCGAATTACATAACAATTAGTACAAAATGTAATGAATATTTTGATTTCTGATTTACCCCTGATTCTTGTTGCGTAAACAAAATTCTTCTATATATTTCCAATTGAACAATTTGCTTGGATAAAAAACAAATTGCAGTATACATATTACAAAAAAAAACATCGTTTTTTAATTTTTAAGTAGCATAAAAATGTTGAAAACATGCCTATAAAACACTCAAAAAATATGAATATATTTCTGGTTTAAATAACATCATCCTCATCATCCATTTCAAACATCATAGTGTTCTTGGCATACGATTCGATGTTGCTGCCGCGTGCACCTGCTGACCCAGTGAGATCCAGTCCGCTGTCGTGAAGCAAGGACTCGCCCTTGGGTTTGCTGCTATTTTTTGATGGATTCTCTTGTTGCTGTAAAGAAAAATAAAGTCATTATTATTGTGTTAGGGAGGACATTTTTAAACTCATTAATTATTTTTTAGCACTTAGATGAAGTTTTATAATTTATTTTACTTTGACAAGCAAATTAGAAAATGTATCTTTTAATTCGGTGCCGAAATCTAAAAAACATAAGTCATGTTTTTTTCCTTCTTTAAAATAGTCAAATAGCAAATAAAAGCGGAAATTGTAAATCTTTTCCAGCTTTTCTATAAGAATTTCAAACAAAGCAATTTGTAAAGGGGATTGTTAATTTTAATTTAAGTTAAAGAACGTTCTTAAAGCTTCATTGCTGTTTAAGGATAAAAATTGAAATATAGAATATTTAATTTTTGTAACAGCTGCAAGGGTTTATAAACTTCGGCTCGTTTTTTGTTATTATATTAACGTGTTTCTTTAAGAAGGCAAGCTCCTACTAATGTATAAATTCCATTCCTTGCTTAGTCTTCTCCAGCTATTTATCAATTAACATACTTTAATTAATATAAATTCCTGCTATAAAAAAAGCCCACTCTAGATTTCGCACACAGGTAATACAATTCCCCAAACAAAAAGTTGACCAATATTTATGTCTGGCGAAAGGCAAATCAAGCAAAACTGCCCGATTTCGCTGGTGATCACTAATTCAATTAACAAGCTAACAACCTAACAGCCTCCTAACCAGCGGGGATATTCGCTCAATAAACGAGACCAGATAAATAAAGAGATAGATCTAGATCAGCCACCCCCAGCTCACCTTGAGGGCAGTGCCACGGGTCTCCTCATAATCAACCGAATCACCTTCGCTGAGGCGACGCTGCTGGGCCCGCAGCTTGAGATCGCGTCGCTTCTGGTTCTTCTTGCGTTGACCTAGGATGCTTGAATCGAGTCTGGAGAAATGAAAAAATTATTAGATTACTGGCAACTTTTAGTGGTCAGAACTGGTACCCACCGAAACACTTGTTTCATGATGTGATCATTAAACCTAACAGTCTTCTTGCAGCTCTCCGAGAGCCCGGCATCGGATCGATCCTCCTCGGGAATGCCGCCAAACGAGTGCGAGTACAGCGAGGTGCCGGAGGCATCTACGGAGCACGAATATGAGGAGCAGTCGTCGATGGATGAGCAGCTGTCTGACATGGAAGGTCGCGGACCATAGCGGCTGAACCGCTTGAGGATGCCGCGATGAGAGCCACCGCTGCTGTCGTTGCACTCCGAGTAGCTGCGTTGCTTGCGCTGGGGTATTAGCTTAAGCATGGCCTTCCGGTGAGGATCAGGGTTTCCATCCAGTGGCTCTTGGACGAGTATATCCTCGCAAGCCGACTCAGAGAGAGAGCGCTCCTTCTTATTCCGCTTGCGTTGCTTCTTACCGGGCTTCTTGTTCTGAGTCTGCTGATGGTCCTGCGGCTCGCTTTCGTGCTCAAGACATGGCTGGTCATCGTCCTGCTCACCCTCCGTGGTGTTTGACACCGGTCGAATGGTAACCTTCAGGGCTTTACCCTCCTGGTTGTGCTCGAACTTGACATTCAGCGAATCATTCTCATTCTTTGTATAAACTCTCCCTTTGCTCTTCACATTATACTGCCCGTTAACTGGGTACTCCTTGAGATCCTTGGCATCTAGTCCAGCCAGATAGTTAGCCGGAGCTTCGCTCTGCGAGCTTAGGCACAACTTGAGCACCACATTGTTGTCCCAGGCCTCCGCCTCCACGCTTTCGATGGCGGAATCTTCGTCCCCCGCCGGCAGCTCAACATAAAAAGCATAGTGGGTGGGATAGTAGCCACTGCCGATGGTGGCGAACTGCAGATGCAGGCTCCGCTGCTCTTTCAACTGCTCTATGGAGTCCGGCTGAACGTTGGGCACGTGAAGCACAAAGGCCATCACATTATCCAGGACGTTGCAGTCGAACTTGTTGGGCAGTTGGTAGAGCACGGAGCTCTTAAGGAACGGGCTGTTGGCGTTGCGCACGGGCGTGGCAGTGGGCGTGGCTAAGGAGAGCAGACAAAAATAATTACGGATTAATCGATAGCCTCAGACTAATATTGAAACGGATAAAAACAGTTAATCACAAATATAAAATTATACATAGTACATAATCCACAAATGTATATACAGTGGTGGAAAAAATAATAGGAACGCCCAGGTTGCGTTCGTTAACCTAATATTTCGTGAAAAACGAACATATACTAAAGCATGTTTAATTTTAAGGAAAAAAAAATTGTAACTGATTTCTTGAACTGGTCCATCCATAACAGTCAGTTTTCATTGTCTTGCATGAATTATCTTTGGCATATGTCAGAGTGGCAGTTTTTTTTTATACAAAAGTATTTATTTAAGTTTCTTCAGCCAAAGGACGTTTATTTCAGAATCTCTTTGCAAAAAAAAAATATTTTTGTAATGTTTTTTTTTGCTTTGAAGTGGAACTTTACTAGCTAGGATAGGATGGGTCTTTAAATTTCTTTAAATCAGCGTGTTCCTAATTCTTTGTAATTGATGTAAGGAATGGGTACATGCTATAATCTCTACGTGGCGTTAGTTGGAAGCCTAGACTTCTCTAAATATTTAGTCATTTTGCAGGTCGTTTCCCTAATTTTGTCCAGAACTGTATATGGCAATTCATTTTTCTCTCAATTCTTCTTACCAGTTTCGGACGTTTCCGCCTTGGAATCACTAAAATCGCCATCAGGATCCTCCTCAACAGGCGACTCGCTGTTGGAATGCAGCTCCACGCCGCTATCCTCGCGGCTAAAGTGGCGCAAGGTGTCATGCATCTGTGCCTGTTCTCGTCCGCCCTTTCGGACCACGGGCAATGTGATGCTCAAACGACGCAGATCCGTATCAAAGCGTGCACTGCCAGCCTTGTCGTTCACGGTGAAGGGAAGGTCCAGCTTCAGGCGGTATTTCGCGCCCTGACGCTCGCTGAAAAGATATACGGACTTCGAGGTGACATCCAATTGGCACTCTGCTGTGGACCGGAGCAGCGGCAGCTCGATCTCGACGACAAGGGAGCGTGGCACCGTTACATGCAGCTTGGCGTCCAGCTCGTCAGTGTATTCCGACAAGTCGACATCGTGGCTGTGCTTGATCGAATACCTCGGCACAGTGAACTCCGGTACCGGAGTGGGACGTGTCTTCATGGGCAGGACGCGGGGCTCCACTTTTTCGGAGGAGGGTGGGTTTGTGGGGTACATGTGCGCCAGGGGATGCGGCTCCTGTTCCTCGGCAGTGGGATTCTTTGCCAGCTTTCGTATCACAGTGGGTCGGGCGATGCCCTTGTAGTCCAGCTTGGGGAATTTTAGATTTGCGCGATCCAGAGCGACCTCGAACTCGCGCTCAATTGCGTCCAGCGCCGTGTCGATGAGGCACTGCCGAAACTGCTTGTTCCGTTTGGCCAGGTGCAGTGCGTCCGGATGGAAGACCACGTCGAACACCTTGCAGTGATTGTTCCTGGCATCGCAGTCATCTCGTGATGAAGTCTGGGCCATGGGAATGGACCAACTCAGGCCACGACTGCCATTTGACGGATCCGTTGCCACCTCATTCTTGGGCCTCTCAATCTCCGTAGAGCTGGCGATGTTGATGAAGCACTTGAGCTCGCCATCCAGCGCCGTCTTGATCACAAATCCAGGCTGGGGATGGATGAACCTCACCTCCACACCCCGCTCCTTTTCAAGCTGAGTGATCTCCTCCTCGTAGATCTTGCGGTTTTCGGGGTCCTGGATCTCCTCGACGTACTCAAAGAAAAGCTTGCGGAACTCCTCCTGGCTGAGGGCCTCCCGGATCCGGTTAAACTCCTCCTTGCTTATGTCGAGCTGCTCATCATTACGGATCTTTGAGTGTTTATTACGCGAACCGGTAGCAGATGCGGACATAGCGCTCTCAGGGGGACACTTCACTCACGGAGAGATCTCTTCGGTTCTCTTGTCGGCACTTTCAATACACAACAATTTTTTTGTGTCACTTTTAAGGTTTTAATTTTTTGTTTGTTATGTTTGGGGTTGGCAAGTTTTTAGCACGTTGCTTAAAATTTTTTTTTTGTTTCTGAAAAGTTTGGAAGGAAAAAATGATAAGTGGGATTTTTTTTAATAATAAAAATTCCCGAGATCTGGGGGTTCATACAAGCGGAGGGACGAAACCGATTCGATTGGCTATTGATTCCATTATATAGGGTCGAAAAGGCATCATTAACTCTTGTACATAAAATATACAAATACCCCATCAACTCTCGAAAAACGGGTTGATGTTAATTTTTGTCATTTTTAAGGCATTTTTACGATTATTTATTTAGATATTTTTTATTTGTTAATCTTAAAAAAGAAACCCTTTAGCGTATTGAAAATTGCGAATCCCTTTAAAAAGTCATTGAAAACTTTCCAATCGAAACACTGATAAGCTAACTAATTTCCAAGGTTGCCCTAGGTCTTGACCATTTCAAAACCAAGCATCTAAATTACGAATTTCTAATCAGTCGATAATCAAACAAACATTTAATCAATGACGCAGTAAGGTCGTTGCCAAAAATCGCCGGTATTATGCAAGAAAGAATAAGCTGACCACGCGCTATTTCATTTCTCGGCCAATAAATAAACGAACTGCGTAGTTTCTAAAATTCTAGGGGAACGCGCTTTACCTACGTGTATTTTTATTTTGTTTGTGTTTTTGGGACCGATGCTTTCCCGACGAGCGTGTTTATAAGAATGAGAGCGCACCGCCTGAAACGCCGGCAAATATTGGAGGGACTTTCAGAGCGGAAGAGAGCGGTATCTGCGCAGAGGGGCTCTTGATAAGCGCGAAAAAACCACTTGCCCCCAATTGTTTTGGTTTAGCGAGATTCTTCCCCCTCCTCCCCTATTTCCTTCGACCCCACACAAAATTCTGTCGCAACCCAACTAATTGTACAATAAACTATTATATCTTCACATATGTACATACATACAGACAATGATAACAATTGTAATTTTTACCGACTGTCGACTGATACACTTAGACTTGATGGGCGGTAAATAGAGGTCCACATAGTATTCCCTACTGCGTATGTATCTCCTCTCCGAGGAAAACGAGGAAAATTATAACAGTTACGTGACCGAACACATGTTTTCGGTGGGGGAGGGGAAAACTCTCGTTTGATCGATACGAACTGAAAATAATTGATTTCGGGACAAACCGGTCGCTGGAAAGTGGAAAGCCCCTTCTAAATTAAAGTTATATTGGATCAGAAAACTATTTACCTCTCATGGGCACCTCCATTGGAGGTTCCATGTAAGACAACAACTTACATGCCCCTAAAAACAGCTCGATTTATGGTTTCCTATTTAATAACACACACACCACTCACCTATTTATAAATATTTGTTCTATTATTGTTTCAATGGCACGAAATTAAATGTTTATTAAAACACTCGACTGCTATTAAATAGATTTTTTAATGGAGTTCGAGTTTGACGTTCTAGAAACTTTTCCGCTGGACCGGCTGCTCGTGTTTGTGTGTGTGCAACGCTTTGGTATATTTACGCAATTAAATTGGAAAAATTATACCCACAGTATTTTAGGTATATGTCAACGTTCTCTTTTGTTACCCCATCTGGTCACACTGTACCCAAGAAACGGAATGGAGCAATGGAGTCCCATTTATTTTTAGTTTTTCTATTGTCGTTTTCAATATACAAAAATGCAAAAGGTGGGATTTTATTAGTGTTACTCAATAAATGAGTGTTTTTCGTTGAAAGTGTATATAGGCACCCGGATTGCAAAAGGTTTTATAGCCCCAACGAAGTGATAGAAAAGTGGAAGAGTGTTTTGAACGGCCCTGATTTGTTTTCGAATTCTGCAGTTCCTCTAAATTGTGCTGCGTATTTAGCGGGGATAGATGTGAATAGGTGGAATCGGGATGCTCATCAGTGGAAACCCCATATAGAGGAGCACTTGGAACGCATTATGTAAACGGATTCGTGGGCGTTCGAAGCATAAGTGCATTTTCCTAATGATTTACCCACGCACACCAAAGTTCCGTGTGTATACACAGAACTCGATGAGGCGCATGTGTGTGAGTGGTGGGGCCTTGCATGTATGTATGTTTAATGTGTTTTTGTTTTTTTTTTCTAGCTGAAATCAGCGATCATTTGTTGGAGGACATTCAGGAAATAGACATGGAGCCCTCCGCCCATCCCAACGGCAAAGAGTTTCCGTCCGTTCCACAGAACTCGGTGCAGACGCATCCCAGGTGATCACATATTTATCCTAACTTTTAGCTTATAAACCCCGCTTTTGCCAGTTGAAATATTGCTAACCTCTATTACCACCCTATTGCCATGCTGCTTATCCTTGATAGGAGACACATTAAGAGTAAGCGCCGCATGAAAAGAAGGTAACATTAACACTATACAGATATCGGGATTGGCCAAAAATGTTGTCCAACCAAAAATCGAATTTAAAGCCAACCAAGTCTGATTTACAAAAATTGTTTAAGATTTTTGAGGCACTTCTGTTCAATTTGTTTTATTTCCGTCGTACTTTTTACAAAAATACATTTTTTAAAAATTATAAAAGAAATTGTGTAACAAATATATTTTGTTAATATAAGCTGCTTTTTTCCTGTGTACGATTTCTTAAATCTCGTGAAATCTTATTAAACCTTTGAATCTTTAAACAGATACAAGTGCTATTCTTGCGAGCCGCCTTGTCTGGATCCCTATGAGTTTTCCCACACCTGCCAGAATGCCATTCAGGTAAGTAATATTGTTTGAGAAACTCAGAATCTATGTATAACGAATCCATCCCGACAGTGCTGGAAATCACGCACCCGTAATGCCGATGGACAGGAACACGTGTCCCGCGGATGCAGCACCTCGCCGGAACAACTGCCTCTGATCTGCAGCCAGAACTCCCTCAAGCTCAATGGGCCCAGCAAGCGCAATACGGCCAAGTTCGTCAATGTGGCTTGTTGTGCCGGCGACTACTGCAATAGTGGAGAGTTCCCCGAACTGCTGCCCTTCGCTAGTAATGAGGTGACGGTAATAACGGCCGATACCAGTAGTATAAGCAAAATGGCGGCCGCCATTCTGGGTCCCTTTCTAGTAATCACGCTATTGGGAGCCGTGGCCATTTTCTTTATCCGTCGCAGCCATCGCAAACGCCTTGTTGCTTCGCGCACCAAACAGGATCCGGAGGCGTATCTGGTCAATGATGAGTTGCTGCGCGCTACCAGCGCCGGTGACAGTACGTTGAGGGAATACCTCCAGCACTCTGTGACCTCGGGATCGGGCAGCGGACTGCCCCTGCTGGTACAGCGAACTCTGGCCAAACAGGTCACATTGATCGAGTGCATAGGACGGGGTAAATACGGCGAGGTGTGGCGCGGTCACTGGCACGGCGAGAGCATCGCCGTCAAAATATTCTTCAGTCGCGACGAAGAGTCCTGGAAGCGGGAGACGGAGATCTACAGGTAAGGCTAATTAAAACATTTTCAAGGAGCAATCTTTAGGAGTATCCTTGCAGTTTTTGACTTTAACAAAACTCGATGTTGATTAGTTATATCAATCAAACATGTAGATTTCATTATGTTTTCTCTCTAAATCTATGTTAATAAAATACATGATTATTGGGATAGGAAGCAATTCAAAGAAGTTTGATCAACATTAGATTACAATGGGTACATAATTTAGGCAAACCAACTTAGTTGGGTAATGTAAGAGAAGCGTTTAAATGGCGAAATCTTAGTGTATTCCATTTCATTTAGCTACGTTAAAAACTAGTCATCATTACCAGATGCTCAATGAATCATCAATAAACCGCTGTATTTTTCAGCACTGTTTTGCTCCGCCATGAAAACATACTCGGCTTTATTGGCTCTGACATGACGTCGCGCAACTCGTGCACCCAACTTTGGCTAATGACGCACTACTACCCACTGGGCTCGCTCTTCGATCACCTGAACCGCAACGCTCTGAGCCACAACGACATGGTATGGATTTGCCTATCGATAGCCAATGGACTGGTGCACCTGCACACGGAGATATTCGGCAAGCAAGGAAAGCCAGCAATGGCTCATCGCGATTTGAAGTCTAAAAATATTCTGGTCACCTCAAACGGGTCCTGCGTGATAGCCGATTTTGGATTGGCCGTCACCCATTCGCATGTCACAGGACAACTGGATCTAGGCAACAATCCCAAGGTGGGCACTAAGCGCTACATGGCTCCTGAGGTTCTGGATGAGAGGTTTGTATTTAATGATAGGATACGGAGGGATGATTTGATATACAAAAATTTGTTTCCCTTGCAGCATTGATTTGGAATGCTTCGAGGCACTGCGCCGCACGGATATTTACGCTTTTGGACTGGTACTGTGGGAGGTTTGTCGACGCACTATCTCGTGCGGCATCGCCGAGGAGTACAAGGTTCCCTTCTACGATGTGGTGCCAATGGATCCCAGCTTTGAGGACATGCGCAAGGTGGTCTGCATTGACAACTACAGGCCCTCCATTCCGAATCGCTGGAGCTCAGATTCGGTAAGTCGATCCTGAAGCTTATCGTAATAACTTAAAATATATAGTTTCCCTTCTGCAGTTACTGGCTGGCATGTCCAAGCTCATGAAGGAGTGCTGGCACCAAAACCCCAACGTGCGCTTGCCAGCGCTGCGCATCAAAAAGACTATACATAAACTAGCTTCCGCTGACGAGAAGATACGCCTTGACTTTGACGAGGTCTGCGTTTAGTGGTTGTAGACGAGCCTTAGCTATAAGCAATAATTTAGTTTACCGTCTAGCTAGTTTAAGATTCATTCATTGACATTTTCTCTTGCATTTTCATACTATCAGTCAGTACATGTATTATTCAGAGTTAAGCCCACGTGTTGAATGAGGAACTAAGCCAAGTACAAGACCCTTGACAGTTTCTAACTAGAAGACTATAACTTATTTGCAATGCAAATTTTGAATTGTTTGGATTGACTTTACGTTTCCATTTCACCGCGAACTAAGCTCGACTTGAATGCCTTTGAAATTGCCTTAAATTTAGCATCAACTATATATATTCTTGGGATATCATCCTGAATAGTTATCATTTCACTATTAACCATTGTTCATCGTTCATCAAGTGCCATTTGCAATTGAGAATTGTAAGCGCGTTAACTGTAAGCTCACTCTTTGAACTCTACACTAAATTCTTCACCCTAGAACTTGTCCATGCTATGATAGAACCATAAGCCACACCACCAACTGACTTGCTCTCCTAGTTAGTTGTTTAGCACTAAGTTCCCCACGCATAGAAGCATACACACCTACTTGTATATTGTACAAATTACAAGCTATTTAAGTTTTGTATAGTCTAAACGAAATGAAATACACGAATAAGCATTAAGCATTAGGCAATTATGTTTATTAATTGATTTTCGTCAATTGTCTGCCGTCAGAAGCCGGAAGCAGTCTTCGTTGTCTTCGTCCAGAAAAAGCAGCCGGAAGATGTCGTTGAAAAAGTCGGGATAGTAGTCGCAGGCCCGTTTGCAGTCGGGGGTCCAGTTGATCTCTAGCAACTGCGGCTCGATCTCCTTCTCCTCATCATCTTTCCACCGGAGCATAATGTCAGCAGCGTACAGAGCTCGGGATTGGGCACAAGGTGCCAGTCCGCAGGGTGGATCTGCTTGTCTGGCGCACTGCAGCACCTCTTCCAGCATTTTACAGATCTGCAGCTCCAGAGCCGACCAATCGCTATTAGGATACTGCTCCTGCCAGAGAGTCAAAAAGTCGTCGCACTTGACATGATGCAGCTGCGCCTCTCCCTGGTAGTTCATCACCGTGTAGTGCTTTTCGTAGTCATCGAAATGATCAAGCGAGAACGGATGATTGGCAAAGCGCAGGAAGAACTTGCGGTATATATACGCCTTAAGGGGGTTAACGCTCTTTAGAAGTATTACATAGCGAATATCGAACTTGACGCTTCCCTCCAGTTCCTCTCGCTTAAAGAGAACTGGTCGCTCAATGTACTTCTGGGCAATCTTTGGTCCAGTGGCCGGCAGACGCACAATCTGCTTGATGTTGTCCGTGATGTGAGTGTCCAGCCCGCGGGCCAGGTTCCAGGGCTTGACGATCCAGTGGTTGTCCAGGCCCTTAGCTGCTCTTGTTTGGTAATAAGCTGCGAACTCCTTGAGTTCCGTGGATAAATTATAGGTGGTGGGGAGCCAACTCGGGTATGTTTCCAGGGTTTGGTTATTGTGGTGCTCCTTCGCCGCCCGACGACCAACAATGCTTAGAAGATCCTTAATGGTGATCACGTACTCGAAAGGAAACTGATTGATGAACTTGCCAGGCGACTGGGCGGCGAACTCCTCAAAGTTCTTGAAGTGGTGCGTAAGCCACAGGACATCCGCCTCGTCTTCGTTGCTCACCAAGATAAACTCAGGCGAAGTGAGATACTGTCGCACCACTTCATACTGGGCATAAACCTTCAGGGGATCGCAGCGTGACCTAGCGGGCAGAGTATCCGTGTTAATTTTGGGATAAGTCTCAGGGGTGTGACCACTGGTGAAGTAATCGGATCGGGGCTCAGCCTGTAAAAAACTCTCGCCAGTGAGATCGGCGTCGCGCCAGGGGAGAAGAAGGGCAGCCCGCTGCGGCGCCTCCTTGGCCACATATTCCACCACATCGCGGGTGACTTGATCTCCGGCATCACAATCCCGAATAGGAAAAAGTGCACTGTACGTAGTCTGGGTGTTTAGGTAGAGCAGCGGTACCAGCCGAAAGTTCGGATCATCGGAGTGGTTTACCGCCGAGCCCACCTCGTCCATTACATACCAGATGGGCTGGCGGTCCTCATCCGACAGTCCCTCACTGCCGATGGAGTAGGCTTGGCAGTACTTCCACAGGCGGCGCAGTATCTTGTCGATCCGATCCTCGAGCTCTAGATCCACGCCGGTGATGGCCGACATTCGGTCCGCAAGTTGCGGATGCTGCTGCAACTGCTGCCGAGCGCTGTTCAGCCGAAACGTCCAGGCATGATCGACCAAAAAGATGGCCTGCGGATCACCCGCCTTCACGCCTTGCTCCCGGGCCACACCCAGTGCGAACACCGGATTGGGACTGTAGTCGTCCTGGGCGGGATCCTGCTCCTCATCCTCGTCGTAGTCGATCAACATCAACTGCAGTGCCTCTCCGGCATCGAAGATTTCCGTAGACAGTTTCCGGTAAAGAGCTGGCCAAAAGTGCACCGGAATCGCTGATGATTCCAGTTGCGTCCTGTGCAGCGCCACAAATTCGTTGAACTTGTTAATGCCGTCCATGTGTAAAGCGCAAATGAAACTATTATTTGTTAATTAATTATTAAATAAAAATATTTCTAAAGCACGTCCCAGTTAGAGTGACCCTATTCGCAGGAGGAAGATCTTATTCCGTTTCTATCGGGCTTCCAGCTGCAAAAGACTTATTTTAGGACGTTGTTCATGTTTGTATGCTTCGTTCTTTTCTAAAAATAGTTTGTCTTAAGCGTTTCACTTGTTGCCAATTCTTGGTTTTACTATGATAAACGTATTTATTTTGTAACGGTTTTAATTAAAACTACCGATTTTTCTTAACTTATTATTAACAAAGCTTGTGCATTAAAATGTATTGTTTTAATATGATGTTTTATTTTGTTGTGATTACCTAGTGTTTGATTTTATTATGGTAACGTTTTTAAAATATTTATCTACATATGTATATCTAAATCCTTAATATAAAATTAACAAAAGCAAACCCGTTGACCCATTAACTTTTCTCATTAACAATGACATTGTATTAATTCATTTTTTTTACTGGAAGACAAGGCTTTCTTTGTATCCAATCATACGCTAATCTCCAAATTATTATTAATAATATAACATTAAAGAGTCGTCTGTTGTTAACCCTTTTCTGCATCCCCAACAACGCCCCTGTCCTAACCCAGTCGTTAGTCAACACTGTGAGCGAACAGCTGACCAGCTGATGGTGTGACCGCACCCGCTTTTCGCCGTGCGTCTGTATTTGTTAATGCCTCTTCCTACCAGATTAGCAAAAACAATAAGTATTTCACCATTAGAAAAGATAACATGTAATAGCGCCGACATCGGCACACGAACCCGATTCAGAACAAACCAAAGCACTTTCCGCGGAGCATTAGCAGAAGTTCAAAGTCATCACAACTCGGCAGTACTAAGGGGTACAAATAAGATTTTACTTTCGTGTCAATATTCATGAAACTCTTGACTTTCGACGGGTACACAAGTAGCGCGCAAATGGTGACGGAACTTTGTTATTAGGAGCCCCCGCACACTCTTCCTAAAAAATTCAAAATTGAGAGTCCGGACCGTGAGCACAATGAGCGAACCGCTGGCATTGGCGAGCGGCGGCGTGGTGGATCCACCGCCCACTTCCGCCTCGGTATCGAATCTGCCGACACCTACAGTTGCGCAGGGATCGAGATCCAACCAGGGCATGGACCTAGAGGTAAGCAGTGGGTCCAGGTCCAGTTTCCCATCGTAGTCGGCCCTGGCTGGTGAAATTACGAGAAAATCCCTCACAAAGACTCCCATTTCCCTTGCCCATTTTGCACGAACAACTGCGCAATTGACTCACAGCCGCTGGTTAAGTAATTTTGGGAGAGAACACCTGGCATGGATCACCCAACTAGCGGCTAGAGGTGCCCATCGAACTCACTATACACTCTATCACACTACCACATGCCCGAACTCACTTTGTGACTTTCCTCTCTCACCTGCAGGATCCCAGAAACAAAGGATTTTTTCTCTGGCAATGGTTTTGTAACTGGACATCCAGCTCACCGACCATGCTACGCGCCGTAGAGAAGAAGATACTTTCGTACGTGAAGCTGCCCTACCGCGGTTTCTTCGTGGACATTGGGCCTGCGGTAGGCGAGGCGGACAAGATCTGGACCATCAGCATGAACACTGAGTCCAAGGAGGTGCCTCTGGTGCTGCTTCACGGCTTGGGAGCGGGCATTGCCTTGTGGGTGATGAACCTGGATGCCTTTGCCAAGGGCCGACCCGTTTACGCAATGGACATCCTCGGATTCGGACGCAGCTCGCGACCGCTGTTCGCTAAGGATGCTTTGGTGTGCGAGAAACAGTTCGTCAAGTCAGTGGAGGAGTGGCGACGCGAAATGAACATCAACGACATGATCCTGCTTGGCCACTCGATGGGCGGCTTCATTGCCTCCAGCTACGCCCTTACATACCCGGAGCGGGTCAAGCACTTAATTCTGGCCGATCCCTGGGGCTTTCCCGAAAAGCCCTCGGACTCGACCAACGGCAAACAAATACCGCTCTGGGTGCGGGCCATAGCTAGGGTCCTTACCCCGCTCAATCCGCTGTGGGCACTTCGCGCCGCCGGTCCCTTTGGACAGTGGGTGGTGCAGAAGACGCGGCCGGACATCATGCGCAAGTTCCAGGGCACCATTGAGGAGGACATCAACCTGCTGCCGCAATACATCCACCAGTGCAACGCGCAGAACCCGAGCGGCGAGTCTGCCTTCCACACAATGATGCAGTCCTTCGGCTGGGCCAAGCATCCTATGATCCATCGCATAAAGGACGTGCGTAGCGACATACCTATCACATTTATTTACGGCTCCCGCTCGTGGATCGACTCCTCCTCGGGGGAAAAGATCAAGTCGCAGCGGGGCAGCAATATGGTGGACATTAAGATCGTGACGGGGGCTGGCCACCACGTGTACGCCGACAAGCCGGACGTCTTCAACCGTTACGTGAACGAGACCTGTGATATGTACAAGGTGGTCGGCGGAAAGCTGATCACGCCCCTGCAGCTGATCCGCGAGTCCACGGAGTCTGACGAGGAGCGCGAACCTAGCCTGAGTACAGCAAAGACGGTGGAGGTTCAGCCAGAGGTTCAGCCGATGCCCCAACCCGTCACCGGCGAAGACACATCCACGCCCACCACCGACGAACTGGCAGCCAATGTCAAACCGAAGTGAGCAGCAGCAACAGGGTTAAAGGAAAAACCAATCACAGCTCGCCTGCCAGCCTGTATCTATTAGCTTAGTGTCTTTGTCTAGTATTAAATGGTCATCTTATTTACCTAGCCGCTATTTTTACTCTCTATCATACAGTTCAACTTGGCTAACTGGAACTATGCCTTAGTCGGCCAGTTCTAATTTATATTTTTGGAGATTTCAAGTTTACTAATTAGCTTAAATAAATTTGTTAGAAATGCAATCGAGTGTATTACATTAAAGGGAATCGCCCTAATGGTAAGTTAAAAGTAGTTTAAACCTTCTTCCAGCCTAGCATGACAAGAAAACGCGTTAAAATGTAAAGTTATTTTATCTAGGAAAAAATCTAGGTACTACATTTTTAGGTTATAGAAAGGTTCAAAAAATCGAACATATCTTCTCGCAAACAAGTACCTCTTTAGCGACCATCGTTTACTTGTGCTGAGTCAATCGAAGTGCAAAGGTCACTTCACGGGCACTATCACCGCGCATGAAGCTTCATTGATAAGTTGGCCAGCCAATGGGGGAATCCGAGCTCCGCCGAAAAGATCTCTACGTATGCGGACCGACTCAAACAAACATGCGTCAGACCTGACATCGATCCGGAAGTACCCACACTTGCCAGTTGTTTGTTTTTTATTCTTTTGGTTTGGGTCTTAGGTTATCTCGAGGTAGCTGATAGGCCCGACAAAAACAATGGAAATATGTAGGTGAAAACGGGAGCGTTTCTACCTCTCTTGGGCCTGGAAATCGTTGACTTTATCAACAGATAATTCATAAAAAACAATGAAATTGGTGTATTAGAAAAATAGTTAAGTGTTTTGGTTTTATTTTGTTATGTTTTAAGGCCGGCTATGTGTCTTTTCACAAAATTTTACGATTTGGATAGTATTTTTTAAATTAACGTCTTAAAAAGGGACTGATCCCCCAAAAAATTAATTTGAATAAAAATGTTTAAACATTGTAGAGCTGTGCTAATTAAATGACAACAGAGAAAGCCGTTGATCCCCCGAGATTTGTTATCAGCTGACTGGTAAAAGCTTCGCTTTGTTTGCACAATCACTGTGTAGAAAAATAAAATATAGAATTAAATTGAGTGGAAAAAGCTCCTCAGACAACCATGTATATTCTTTTCTTTGATTATGACAAATGCAATTTACACATATACATAGTATAATGATTATCAAAAAGCATAGCAAGAAAAAAACATTTCGCTGATAAGTAAGCAAAAAGTTGGCATAAACAACTTGCAATCAAACAAAGAAACGATATAGCTTATACATATATATTCCAAAGGTTTTTCGGAGAAAATCCCAATAGGATCGATAATGTTTACAATATAAGTTTTAAGTATATATTTTTTGTTCGATTACTTGGCATCGGCGAAGCCCACACGATCGTTGCCCATGTCGAACTCGGTGTAGTATTTGCCAATGAAAACATCTCCCAGGATCCACAAAGGTCCATTTGGCGGGGGAATGTCCATGCCCATAAAACCGGACAGGCAGATGGTCTTGCCCATCTGGGCCACACGGAGAATGTAGTCCTTGCCCTCCAGCTCAAAGGTCTTGCCGCCCAACACAAACTTGATTACCGGGAGATTGGGGATCAGATCGCAGGAGACAATGTACTGGAAGGGAAGACCGGTTAGATTTGTAACTTTCGAGCAATACCCTGAAATCACTTGACGCCCACCTGTCCACCGATGATTGGAGTGCCACCAATCTTCTGGTTAATAGAGGTGGCCTCCTCCAAGGGAGCAGCAATCAGCGAGGTGCCCGTATCCGCAATCACCTGGCAACCGCCCTTGCATAGCTGCAGATCGCCAATGGAGGCCGCATCCATCTTTATCTGCCAGTAGGCCTTACGCGTCACAGGCAAATAGGTAAATTCACCAGTATAATGGTTAGAATCGGAGCCGCCGAATATGATCTCACCGCCTTCGGGCGAAGCGGGATCGCGGTTCAGGTAGAACGAGAACACCGGTGCGGAAATCAGGCCCTGTTCGTACATGGCGTAGAATGGAGGCTTCACCTTGTCCACGGAAATGGAGCTGTAGCCCAGGCCTAGGATACCATCAAACTTGGCGGCCACGAAGACGAGACCTGGCTCACTCAAAGCCTCGGCAAAGGTCTGATCCTTGATGTCGAGCCCAGCAATTGAAACCGTATCCGTGGAAAGATAGCCCGACAAGCTGCCCGATCCGTAGTGGATGGCGAACTCAGTCCCGTTCTTTGTGTAGGTTTTCGATTTAGTGGCATCGTACTTGTTGTGCATCAAGCAGGCGATGTTAGTCAGATGGCACTTCTTGGACGGCACCCACAGGTTCGAGGAGCCGGTGTCAAAAACCACACGGAAATTTTGAGGGGGTGAGCCGATAGCAATGGGACCATAGTACTGGGCGTCCATGTAGTTGGACAGCGGTTCCGGAACATCGCCTCCGCCGTATTTAATGCGCAGTTGCTGCAGTTCCGTGCCTACGTCGGCGAAGTGTCGGCGGGCCGACTGGAATTTCTTGAGCGGCACACGCAGAATTCCGGATCTTGTTTGCGAATTCGATTGGGCCGCGGCCAGGAAGGCGACTAACAGCAGGGCAACCTTCTGCATTTTTGCTTTCAAGTAATTTGTACCACTTGACTGACAGCTAAAACTGCAATGATCCAATCGCTGCAGTTAATTAAATATTGCGGGACTGGACAGCAGAAATGATTCAGCACAGATAAGGTACTAAATTTTACCTCACGCGAGGTGCTTATTACAACAGTACCGAAAATTTTCTCGTTATTTAAGACTTTTAAAAGAACGATTTTAATTTTATTTGTAAATGGCGCAAAAAAAAATATTTTCAATTAAATTAATTTATTGTTGTTAACTATGTATATATTTTTCAATCTGATGGAATTGCTGACAGGTCACACCAACTCTCGTTTTTCTTATTTATTCAAACAAAATTGACGAAGTTGGCCAAACTTAGTTTTCTTGATACATAATTATTAAATAACCTTTTTAAAAAATGTTTGCAGATACTTTAAACTAAAATAATCTAGACAAAAATTAAGAATATTTCAAATATTTGATTTGGATAAGTAATCAATGACAAATTTATTTCCCGATTTTAGAAATATACATTTAAGCGTGAAGATAAGTTTGTATGTTTTCAAAACTGCAATGACAGGCGTGTAAGCGGTGGTTCCTGTGTTCGCGATTCAAAGCGTTTTTGAAATATCGAAATCAGGAATGCCCATAATAAATGTAAATGGAATTAGCTCAAGATTCGATAAGTTATTGCTCTGGATTACTACACCCCTGGTTTGCTGCCCGGCAAAATTGCGTCTTTGGTGAAATTAAAATGATAGATATTCCTTAGGAACGATTTTGTTGAAACGTCATCCATGTCATCCATTGATAAGTTGTCTATTCAGGGAGTCCGGAGTTTCGGCTCCAATTCCGAGGATCTTCAGGTAAGAGCTGCCTTCCAGTCTAACAGACCATTTTGGTCTAAACACTTGGCAACCCGTAGAGCATTACGTTTTCATCGCCGGTTACCCTTATTCTGGGCGAGAATGGGTGCGGAAAGACGACTGTTATAGAGTGCCTGAAGTATGCCCTTACCGGCGAATGTCCACCGGGAAGTGATCGCGGCAAAAGTTTCGTCCATGACCCCAAGATCTTCGGACTGAACGAGTCGCTGGCACAAATTAAGATGCAGGTCCGCGACAAGAGAGGCGCCCAAGTATCCATCTGCCGCACTATGAAGGTGTCCAACAAGCGCAACAAGGTGTCCTTCGAGACGATGGACTCCACCATTAACTTCCTCAGCGGCGCTGGTCAGTCGAAGCGCGAGAGTCATGACTCTCTGAGCGGACGCACCGTGGACATCGATGTAGCCATTTCGGACTTCATGGGCGTCTCGAAGGCCATTATCAACAATGTCTTGTTTTGCCATCAAGAGGACTCCAGTTGGCCGTTGGACGAGGCTAAAAAGCTAAAGGAGAAGTTTGACGCTATATTCGGCATCACCGAGTACAATAAGGCTTTAGATAAAATCATAAAGCTGCGTAAAGAGGCCGTGGAAGAGCTGAAGATAATGGGTTAGTTATATACACCTGAACGCAACAAACTTTGGTTAAATATACTATCTTCACAGATGCCAACATGAAGCATGTGGCCTATCTTAAGGAAGAAATGGAGGTTAAGACCATGAGCCTTCAGAGGGCCCAACAAAAATGCGACGTTATAGAGGCGCAGTGCAGTGAATGCGAGGTGCAGATGAAGCCCATTGAAGCCAGGTTGGAGGAAATCCGGAATGTAGAGTTTGAAATTGGAAAATACCAAGCGCAGAAGGTCGAAATGGACACCAAGTAAGTTTAATCAGCTCTTAACCGACTTTAAAACTTACTTTCAACTACTTGATAGGCACAAAAACTGCAAGGAGCAGATCACCACCATATCCCGAAAGATCAAAAGCCTCTTTGAGGGTTCTCTTGTTGAGTTGGAACTGGAGATAAGCAACTTCGATCAACGCATGTCAAAGATGAGACAACAGCGAACAGAGGCGGAGCAGAATCTGTCCCAGCTTAAGAAATCCAGTGCAACTGAGCAGGAGAAATTGGGCAAACTGGACAAAAAGCACTGCCTGGCCAAGGAGCGGTATCAGAGCGAGCAGACTTGCAGGACACTGCTACTAAAACGGGTCAAGGACTTCTGCGGAGAACTACAGTTGCCCATCGATGGTAATCTCCTTGAGGAGCCCGAGAAGCTGGTGGAAGTGCTGCAGGACATCGAGGCGATGATTTTGAGTAAGCACTGCGAAATCTCAGAGATCGTTGAGCAGAACGACAACGCCGATCGGAGCAGACAGGCTAAGATCGACGAGCTGCGCATCGAGCTAACCAAATCGGAGCAAAGTGCGATGGCCCAGGAGAAGCAAAGGGAAACCAGCAAGCGAGAGGGCGAAAGCCTTCGGGTGGATATAAAAAAAATTGAAGGCTCCATGCAGGAACTAAAGAAGCTGGAGAAAGAAATTGCTGATGTAAATGAACTTTATGAAAGCGCCACAAAAGATTTGGACCGGCAAGCCATGAAAGAAGTCATCTCCAAGAAGAAATCCAGTATTGCCGAGAAGCAGGTGCTGTTTAAGAAGTTGGACGAACAGTTAACTTTCTTGGGGTCCATGGCCAAACTAGTTGCCGAAATCAGTCTTAAGCAGAAGGAACTAGAAAAAAGGAACCAGGAAGTCCATCGCGTGCGCAACCGTCACGCGGATAACTTTGGAAAATTCTTTAAGGAACCTATAAACAGCAATTATCGCCGATCGGTGCAGGGGGCCTACGAAAAACTGCGTCACGAGATCAATGATCTCAACGAAAAGGCCAACACGCAGAAGCTGAGGGAGCAGTCGTTCGAGATAAGGCGTAAAAATCTCATTGGCGAGATTTCACGCATGGAGAAGGATCTCAAGGAGAGCGAGGAGTTGATTTTTCAAAAATGTCGCTCAACTCCGTACGAGGATCTGCTGGAACGCAGCAAGACGGTCATTTCCAAATTACAGTTAGAACATGGCGCCCTGAAATCCTCTGAGGCCCTTTACAAGAAGTGAATTTTCGAGAAGGCGCTCGTTTAATTATTTGATTTAACTACTTTCTTTTCCTAGGTACATACAAAAAATCGGTGAAGAGCCCTGTTGCCCTTTATGCCATCACAATATGTCTGGAGATGAGGCCTGTGACTTGACCAACGAGCTAACCGATGAAATTCAAAAGTTGCCCGATAATATCACCAGAGCTGAGAAAGCCCTGAAAGCAGAGCAAATGAAATACGAGAACTTACTGCACATAAAGCCCAATATTCTTAAGGTTAAAGATCTAAAGGAATCCTTGCCCCAAAAGAAAGAGGAACTGAAAAAAGTAGAGGAGCTGCTCGGAGATAGCGTCAGCGAATATGAGACTTTGCTGGCTCTGATTGGGGAGCCCACACACAATATGGAGCTGGCGAATTCCATGATGGGTGATATGAGCCTAATAGACGAGGCTTTAAAAGACTCCTGTCGGCTTACAAAAGATCTGGATCAGCAGAGGGTAAGGTTACTTACATTGGTTAAGATATATAAAAAATAATTTTTTATTTAGGCCAAGTTACCAGCTTCTTATGACTCGAGTGTATCGATGGATGCTTTGCAGGCGGAGAAGAGCGAGATTTCTAAAAGCTTGGAGGCTGACCGCAAGGAGTTAGACTCCACTCAAAATACATTCCAACAGCAGATGGATGCTCTAAATCGTTTGCGGGAAAAGAAAAATAGGTAAAGCCATGCGCTTTGTAAATCTACAAAAAATATATTGTTTTCTGTCTTTTTTAGCTTGAAAGACAGGCAAATACATCTCCAGGAGGGTTTGCAAAGTCTTCCACAGCTTAAGGAGCGTCTGGATACGCTCAATAATTTCCTTAACACAGTAGCTGCTGAAATAAGTGAACTGAAGGCCAAAATACACCCTCTAAAACTAAATCTAAAATCTGCCATAGGTGAAAAAGAACGCTTAAAGGAGACCGAAAAGGTCAAACTAGCTCAGTTGAATTCCAAATATAATTCATACAAAAGCGCAGATCAGGACATACAAAGGTAGCTAGAATAAACACTCTCAATTTGCTTAAACCTATTTATATTTACTTCTTAGATTAAATAAAGAAGCCCAGGAATATGCCAAATTGGATCTTCAAAATGAGATCAAAAAACTTGATGAAAATATAAAAGGAACCAGAAACACGCTGAGAAAATTGGCAAGAATCGAAATACAATATAAAATATATATAAATAATATATATATAAAATATATAAAATTCAAATTTTTTTGTATATTTTATTTTCAGGAAATCGAAGTCTCTTTAAAAACTGATGAACTGGAGACTATCAAAACAGAATGTCTTAACCAGCTAACAGTTGAACGAGATATGAAGGACAACCGTGAGCTGAAACAGCTCCAGGAAACGGAATCCAAACTGAGCGAAAGCTGCAAGACGCTAGATAAGCAACTAGGTAATCTGGACTTCCACAGCGTTCATAGGGAGAAAGTGGAACTGACAAAAAAACGGGATAAAGCTACAGTGCGAAAAGGTGAGCTGCTGGGACAGCTGGGTGAGATTAACAGCCAGGTTGACAAGTTGAAGCGGGAAATCAATGAGCCCAGATTCAAGGAGTCCCTTAAAAATTTCCGCAAGGCCAATTACGAGCTGATGGTGACCCGTCTTAGCATCGAGGATTTAGGCCAACATCGTTTGGCATTGGAGTGGGCCCTGATCCAGTTCCACGCGGAGAAAATGGAGAAGATTAATCGGCTGATACGCGAGTACTGGCGCATGATTTATCGCGGTAATGACATAGACTATATCCAGGTGAAGACTGACGAGGTCAGCACGGAAGCTTCGGCAGACCGCCGAAAGACGTACAACTACCGAGTGGTCCAGTCCAAAAACAACACGGAGATCGAGATGCGGGGCCGCTGCAGTGCTGGTCAGCGCGTTCTAGCCTCCCTCATCATCCGTTTGGCGCTGGCTGAGACTTTTAGCAGTAATTGTGGCGTCCTAGCTTTGGATGAGCCCACCACGAATTTGGATCGCATCAATATAACCTCACTGTGCGATGCCCTAAACTGTATCGTAGAGGAACGCCAGAGCCAGTCTAACTTTATGCTCATCATTATCACCCATGACGAGAATTTCATCTCGTCACTGGGCAAGATAACCACCTACCATCGGGTCTTCCGCAACGATGAGTGCAAATCGGTTATTCGGAAAGTGCAGGTTGGCTAAATGGTGTGCCTATCAAAGAAGGCTTTTACACATCAGTAAAAAGAATTACTTTTATTATCGCTGTGTGTTTACTGAAGAATAAA
This sequence comes from Drosophila kurseongensis, assembly GCA_018153305.1. Classification (NCBI taxonomy): domain Eukaryota; kingdom Metazoa; phylum Arthropoda; class Insecta; order Diptera; family Drosophilidae; genus Drosophila; species Drosophila kurseongensis. The sequence continues at coordinate 4,334,859 of JAECXX010000004.1, read as the reverse complement.
GAAGACAATGTACTGGCACAGCAAGCATGTTGAACTTTAAAAATGGTTTTCTTTATCTGATATGCTGATATTCAAATGAAACAAAATATTTATTAAGAGAATCAATAATTTACTGTTTAAAACAAGCGAATTCATTGATTTACCTTTTATAAAAAAATTAAGAATACAAAAATGTTTGGCCCAATTGGGTTTTAATGAACTATTTTGTTAAAACTATATCGATTTAACAGTCACAAACTCGCTCTCATAGAGATCAGACGTGCCCTCGCCCACATCTAGATCTTAGTAGCATTAATCCATTCCTAATTAAAAGACAAATTGACTTCACCTTTGGCAGTGAGGTTGAAGACTGCAACAAACTTAAAAAGCGGAACACTACTCATCAAAACAAAAAATCCACCACACACTAAACTCAACCAAAGGGGTAATTTATTCTAATGACCTAAGAGGAATAGAAGAAAACACTATCCAAAAAGATTTTGCTAAGCAAGAAGTATGCGAAGTAAAAAAAAATTCAAAAAGAGAAAACGGCACACTTAAAGAGACTGGTCTCATAATAATTACGTTTGGTCGCCATGACCTTTCAGAATATATTAAAATTGGTTATCAAAGGACCACATTCGGAGGCACAGCCCCTTTATGCGGACTCTATCCCACTAAACATATCCACACTATCTATAACCCTTTTATCCAAACTCACACCACCAATCCATCAGAAATAGCAAACACCTTCGGTAAAAGAAGCTGAGAACTCAAATTTTTCTTCAGATCAAATAAGAGCCTGGTCAACTACACAACAAACTACTTTCCATGCCACTCAGCGCTGGAAGTAGAAAAAGACAACACTTATAGAACTTCTATCTGCCCTCAACTCTCTCAATGGTGCCACTCTAGGACCGGATCGCATCTCTTACTGTCCTAGACAGTCTACTAGACCAGAGCCCTTTCCTTAAAACGGCAAATTTCTATCATATCCCTACATTTCGCAAAAGCCTTTGATATTCATTCCCTCAGCCACCAACTCCAAAAATGGAAAGTAGGCCCCCGAATCTGTACTAAGATACGTGTCTAACTTTATGAACAACAGAAAAATCATAATCAAAAACGGAGTCTCACTTTCCAACGCTTACCCACTTGACAACGGCATCCCACAAGGCTACACCATCTCTGTTATCCTATTCCTAATTGCCTACAATTCCCTTTCGAACATTATTTCCATTCATAATCATCGAACCCAATAGAAAAAAAACCCCTATACAAATCTGACATCTGCCTTTCAAAAAATTAAAGAACGGTGTACTTACTCAAGATCCTCCCTCTCGATTAAAAAAAGTCAACACATATGCCGGAAACACAACTATAGAGCAAAATCAAATACTGGTTCCCTAACTATCACAGAACTAACACCACAAAAATCCTAGGCCTCACTATAAACAATAGATACATCTGGTCCACCCACATAAGCAGACTAAAAGATAGCCTCTAAACATCATCAAACACCTATCCTAACTACTAAAATCGACTCCTGCTTAGCTATTTATGGAAGGGCACCTGCACACTACACCAACCAACAATCTACTTATTGAATCCAATATATACACTATAAAACACAGTAAAAAACTTTTAACAGGCAAACTATTAAATAAATGAATTCTAACCAAGACCAGAAAAAAATTTAAATACCCAAGCGCAATAGACCGAGCAATAGAAATCTGCAAATGGCATATTATGCCCTCTTCCCATAGAGTCCATCCGTTCGAAACGGTTGGGATTTTTGACAAATGTGAAACACCGATTCCCACAGAGCACATCCACCATCCAATAACAGCTGATCTGAATAGCTGTGGCTCATCATTTTAGCCCGTTGCCTTTTGCACAACATTTAAAATGAGCACAACAGCTTTATAAATGATACTTGGTACTAGACTGCAAGTGATCTACGCGAACAACCAAATCGAACTAATCTGTCTGCAGATTTTTGCCAGCCTGCAGAAAAAATATGAACCGCTTTTGCCTAATATTGTATAACTGGTAACAAATCAAGTTCATTATTTATAAATGTTTGTTTTTTGGTTTATAATAATTATATATTTTATTTCATTTATATTGTTCTGATCCATGTTGTGAGTACGGTATGCGCCTAGGAAAGAGTGGAGCAACACCTAATGCTGCCCCACGGATGGATCTTTAATTAATAAATTATTAAAAGTAAAAACAGCATTTTTTGAATTGGCGCCTTCCTTTTCCCAAGTTTGCCCGCCAATTTTTTTTTAAATTTTCGTAGTGAATGTTTCAATTTTCACTGTCTAGAAGAAGAACTCAGAGTTGTACCGAAAAAACATCGCCTAACTATCGCATAAAAAAGTCCGTCAAATTTGGATGGGGAACTAACTGGGAATTTTCGGAACGGCAAAACCTTATGGACCATCCGTTCAACGGATGGTGGATGGATCTCTGTGGGAAGAGGGCATTAAGCTTTATCGGAACCGACGAAAACAACACCATCAAATGTGGTCTTCTTCTTCTTTATTCCTCAGTCCTTACAAGCGAACTCATAGCCATAATAGTTAGTTCATAGTTTTACAACTTTTAAATATCGATTTAACAATTTTTTTCGGCTTAATCCTCTGCTTATTGCTCTAAATTAAAGCAAAATTTGTTTGACTTTACAAAGTCTGCCGCTGTACAATAAAATTTAAAAACAATACAATTTAAATTACAATTTTTTTTTTAATTTACTGAAAATGATTTGCTAATTTAAAGTTCATATCTGCAATTAGTTCAAACAGGCTCTGACAAAAGGCACCCCAAAAGATTAACACCCGTTGGATTCTCCAGTGGGACACCTCCAGCGCTTCCACTCTGCGGTCGCTTGAATTTTTGGTGGTATTTCTAGCTGTCCCGCCTTCCACGCCAGCTTGCAACTCTTATCTAAACATAAATATTGTATATGTCGTTACAAATATTTACTTTCACAAATATTTAATAATGTACAATTATGACTTACTATCTTTATCCATTTCCCAGGCTATTTCCTCCCACGCTCTTTTTATAATGGTTACATTAAAATGTTTTTTAAATGACAAATCCCACAATTCTGGGCGGGACTTTACAGATCGTATTAATGTTATTTTGTCCTCACAAGTAAACTCCTGCCATCTTCTTTTGCCGGTTTTTCGATTTTTTCACTCCATTTTTAAAATGTTCACTGAGAACACCACGGCAAAAGATTAAATTTTTTATTCTTTTCGCTAGGGTTCACCAAAAGTTAATTTCAGGTGGTTGGTATTTTCTGGTATTTTTTCGTCGATCTGAGTACCGAGGTGATAAAAAAAGCCTGACGAAAAGTGTACGCCAGCTATTTGCCTCTCGCTCTCTCTCATGACTGGCGGACAGTTTTCGTTGATCTGAGTACTAGGCTTAAGTAACAAAAGCGTTAAGCAGGCTGTAGCGTTAACCCGTTATATACGGGGAGGCCAAATAAATCTTCCTCCTCTACGGACAGAAAATAACCTAATACAAAAAAAAAAAAGCGTTAAGAGACTGCGTTCATTTAAATTAAGTACAAGCTGTTCCAAGGATTCCTTCTCCTCTACAGTTTGAATGCTTGCTTCATTTGTTCTGCATGTGTGTGAAGAGGCTATTACACTATGTTAACAGCTGATAGAGCTACCACCCCACCACACAGTTATGTTGACACTTGGCCCCTATTGGCGCGAATGTTTTAAGATTGTGAGTTACCCCACATTACTGGAACGCCAGTCAATGATTTCATTCATCTGCAGATTCTTTTGCATCACACGATGAAACGGGCTAAAACAACAAAGGCAGGCCCCTCCAAAAAAAACGCCAAAAAGCAAGAAGACAGCTCCAAAGATGACCCCAAAAGTGGCCCTGAGAGCACTGATGAGGAGGCCTCTCCTTCGAAGGCTTCTTTAGTTTCCAAGCCGGACTACCAAAACTTCGAACAGTTCCTAACCCACCTGGAAGTGCAGCGAGCCGATACGGCATCCAGCATCCAGGAGTTTTCCTTCCGGAAGAAACGAGTGCGGGTTTTATCGAAAATCGAGGATGTGGAGGAATCCAGCCAAGGAGGGGTCGTCTACTGGATGTCCCGGGATGGTCGCGTCCAAGATAATTGGGCCCTGCTCTTCGCTCAGCGGTTGGCTCTCAAGCTAGAACTGCCTTTGGCAGTGGTTTTTTGTCTGGTTCCCAAGTTTTTAAACGCCACTATTAGGCACTACAAGTTCATGATGGGCGGCTTGCAAGAGGTGGAGCAGCAGTGCCGCACTCTGGACATACCATTCCACCTGCTAATGGGTCCGGCCGTGGAGCGTCTGCCGGAATTTGTGAAATCCAATGACATAGGAGCCGTGGTCTGCGACTTCGCCCCGCTGCGTCTGCCGCGCCAATGGGTCGATGATGTGGGCAAGGCGCTCCCCAAGAATGTGCCACTCGTACAGGTCGATGCCCATAATGTGGTTCCACTGTGGGTGGCTTCTGACAAACAGGAGTACGCTGCTCGGACTATCCGCAACAAGATCAACTCCAAGCTAGGGGAGTTTCTCAGCGAATTTCCACCGGTGGTCCGGCATCCCCATAGATCGCGATGCAAGGAGGCGAAAACCGTGGACTGGCCAGCTGCCTTTGCCAAGCTGGAGTGCGACATGGATGTAGACGAGGTACAGTGGGCACAACCGGGTTACAAGGCTGCCTGCCAGCAACTCTACGATTTTTGCAGCCGTCGCCTGCGTCATTTTAATGATAAACGCAACGATCCCACGGCAGATGTCTTGTCCGGTCTCTCACCTTGGCTGCACTTTGGGCAGATTTCAGCCCAGCGTTGCGCTCTAGAGGTACAGCGCTTCCGGGGCCAACACAAGGCTTCGGCGGATGCATTTTGCGAGGAGGCCATTGTGCGTCGTGAGCTGGCGGACAACTTTTGTTACTACAATGAGCACTATGACAACCTAAAAGGTCTGAGCTCGTGGGCGTATCAAACCCTGGATGCCCACCGCAAGGATATAAGAGATCCCTGTTACGGCCTAGCGGAATTAGAGAAGGTAACTGCAGCAACAATTTCAATAAGCTTTACATTAATAAGGTAGTATTATTTTTTAGTCCCTAACGTACGACGACCTGTGGAACTCGGCGCAACTGCAACTGGTGCGCGAGGGCAAGATGCACGGCTTCTTACGCATGTATTGGGCCAAAAAGATTCTCGAATGGACCGTCACCCCGGAACAGGCGTTGGAGTATGCGATCCTTCTGAACGACAAGTATAGCCTCGATGGACGCGATCCCAACGGCTATGTGGGATGTATGTGGTCCATCGGCGGTGTCCATGATATGGGATGGAAGGAACGCGCCATTTTCGGAAAGGTTCGGTACATGAACTATCAGGGCTGCCGGCGCAAATTTGATGTGAACGCCTTTGTCATGCGTTACGGGGGCAAGGTGCATAAAAAGAAATAAACCTTGTATGTCTTTAAATGCAATCCAAAAGCATTTTTGTATTTAACCATAGTTCCAGGAGAGGCTTTATAAAATATGACAAAATTATAGCTAGCGGGCACAACTTAGTCCTTTTCGGCGATCTTGGTGAGGTGCTCTTCGATCTCTCGCTCGTCCAGGATGCGGAAACTGGGATCGGACTTGCTGACCACACCGATCTCGATGCCGTTGGGCTTAAAGTCGATGGCTAGCACGCTGGACAGGCAGGTGATGGCCAGCTGGATAGCCTTCTCCTCGGACAAGTTGTTCTTGTACTTCTTCTCCAGGTAGCTGTTGGCCTCCAGCGTCTTGGCGCCCACAGAGCAAGCCTTAAATCCACTGTAGTATCCAGCCGGATCCGTCTTGTAAACGCTAGGGCCGATCTCATTATCGAAGGCGATCAGCACCATGCTACAGCCGAGCGGACGCATCTCGGCGTTCTGAGTGTAAACCTGGTTGATATCGGCAATTCGCCGGCACAGCACATCCACGGGCATATCATAGCCGTACTTGTATCGAAAGTTGGCAGCCTCGTACCTAGCCTTCTGCACCTGCGAGCGGGAATCAGCTGGGGGAGAAAAAATAATGGAAAAGAGGATTTTATTCAGTCATCCAATAATTAAAAAAAAAGAAAGCAAACTTCGGCGAGCCGAAGTTTATATACCCTTGCAGTTATTACAAAACGATGCTCGTGAAGTTGATAAAGAATTTATATACTTTATAGGGTCAGAAATGATTCTTAACTGGGTTGCAAACTTTTGACTGAAATTATACCATCAGCAAGGGTATAAAAAACACAAAAATGTCGGGCGGCAAAATTATAAAATAAAAGTTCACACTTTTATGACTTGAAATATAACGACATTTAGGCAGAGACTTTTCGTTGACATAAAAACTTGAACTCTCATCCTTTTCTGTGGTACACACATTTGAACAAGCTTAAATATATAAATATAAGCGGATCATAAACATTAAAGTTCAGGAAGCTTCAGGAAGAATTTGTCCTGACCGAAAGTCCATAGCCTGCCTGAGAAAAAGTTTTGCCAAATGATGGATAAGAAAACTACAAATTTATACATCCAATTATCCAAAAAGCTCCGATTATAAATAGTATAACTCGGTACCGTATTAAGCGGCATTTTTAGTTCGACTTATAGTCCAACTCAGTATCCAATTCGACTCATGCAAGGATCTACAAAAATTCGAGTTGTCCATACCCATGCGTCCTGTCATGGCGCATCCAATGTCCTTGGTAATGCGGAAAAGGTGGGTCACCGTTTCGGGCACGATGTTTTTCTCGGTGACCTTCTTTTGGGTGGCCACCACGGCACAGTCGCCGCTCTTCAGCGCCACCGTGGTGATGTTTTCCTGGGCGATGGCCTTGAAGGCGTATTCTGCCGGGGTTTGGAGAATATCAGATTGGATGCGGAGGAGTTGTGAGTACCAGAGTACTCACCCACTTGGTAGAGGCGTCCCTCGGGAGAGAAGATCGTGATGTGTCTATCAAAGCCGGCTGAACTTCCGCGAGACATGATGCGTTTTGATTTTTTCGGTAACTGAAGTTAATTTAAGCCGGTTAAAATCGATTGAACAGCTCTGCTGGAAACAACACACCGTTCGAAAACAAGAATTTGCTTATTTGTATAAGGCAGAATAAGTCGCTTCAAATGGAAACTACTGTGCAAAATTCAGATTGTCATTCTCAACCCGACAATGGGCCTAAAAAATACCAAAAAGCAACGCGCGCTGGGATTTATCGGCTATCGATTATATTGAATACTGAAAAAAGCTGATCTTATAAATAGCCAAATTATATTGGGTATTCCTTAAAAGCCTCTTTACACAGCTATCTAAAAAAGTTGATGAGAGGCAAATGATGCAAGAAGAACAACATAACTTGACCGTCATTTAGTTATTTTAAACTTGATTAAATTAACAAGAAATTGCGTTTTTATTAGCAATCAATAAAATATTTAGTTAAACAACAAAATTCTGTTCTTAATGTTAAAACATAAGCTTTGGAAGCTTTGGAAACTAGTGCAGATTTTTTTAGAGAATATTTGAATATTAAACATATACAAATAATATCAAAGAACAGCGGGCAAATTAAAGGGAAAGGATATGGACTTAATTATTTTGTAATTTGCAAGAGAGATCTGCTTATAAAGTGGTTATTTGGCCTATTGGAACCTTCGTAATTGCTGAAATATGATTAAAGATCCAATAATAAGTGGCAGATTTTTTAAGTGCAGTTCGGCTAAATAAACAGCATTGATGAGGTTAAATTTTTCATTATTAACGATATTAAGTAAGTTTTGTTACCTTTCTGTAGTTTTTCCTGCTTTTTAAGTTTCATTTGCAGCTGTTTTCCTACAGACAATCTCATATGTACTCTAGTTTCTTAGTGAAACGCTAGATCTGCATGATCCAATAACAAAAAAAACTTGCTTAAGTGTAAATCGTTTCTACTTAGTCTGCGTTATTGCCTAACTTAGTTTTTCTTCCACCGGCTTAGCATAACGGACTAGAAAAGGGAGGCTATTGGTTGCTTGCTCGATTATTCTGCCCACATTGGACTTTATAACTCCAGTTACGAACAGCAATTTTTTGCTTTGATTTTCCTGCAGAGGGTGAAGAAGATTGTAGAAGATGTAGGCACATAGCGCTCTAAAATGCGTTAATAGTACATTGAACATTGAACTGAGAAAATTGTAAAAACTTTCGAAACACCCAAAACTCCACCACTAAACTTGTTCTGACTTATCGACAATCGATAACCCCGCGGTGCCGTGAGTAATTGGCCGCCCACCTCTAACTGGATATAACGATTGGGACGAATTGGAGGTAAATATTTATCAATAACAGCGGGTGCGCTGCAATTGCGAATTGTTTTGGAGCCAAGTGCGAGTCGCCGTTAGCGAAAATGCACGAGGATGATCTAAAGAGTCAGTTGACAATTGCGCGGAACGAGATCAACAATTTGAGGTGCGTTTAAGACACTTAAATGGTGTCCTTTTGTGACTGGTAAAGTTCAAGTTCACACCGATTTTGCCTTGACCATGATGCAGGCAGCAAGTGCGCAACCTGCAGCATGTGCAGCGCAAGGACATCGAAACGATAAACCGCCTGCTGCAGGACTTCCGTTGCGAGGGCTGTGCTAGCAACAACAAGAGCGTCAAGGACAAGGTCGCCGGCGAGAAGCAGGAGCAGCCGCCGCCGCAGGAGCCGGGACAAGGTCAGGTGCGTTTGACCCTCCCACACAACAACAGAAAGACACACAACAACTTCCAAACCCATCCTCCACCACAGAGCAATCACACCAATGGACAAAACAGCTCCGAAGAGGACTACGCCCACTTCCGTCCAATCGGAGTGATCCGGACGGCCTTCCCGGAGAAACGAGCCGTACCCAGGCAATCGATTGTGGGCGGTCGCCTTCGCGGTATCATCCAGCTGAACGACGGCGTCTTTACCAATCCAGAGCACTCGCTGGAGGGCCTGGGTGACTTTTCTCATCTGTGGCTCATTTATCACTTCCATCGCAATAATGCCCATCCCAAGGCCAAAGTGGCGCCTCCGCGTCTCGGTGGCGAACGGGTAGGGGTGTTCTCAACGCGGTCCCCACACCGCCCGTGTCCGATTGGCCTCTCGTTGGTGGAGATTGAGAAGATTGAGAACGCCACCATCAGTTTCTTTGGCACGGACATGGTGGACGGGACCCCAGTACTGGACATCAAGCCCTACATTCCACACTACGATGCGCCATCCTTGAGCGTAGACTCAGGTACGTTGGGTGACAGTAAACCGGAAAGTCAACTAAAATTCTTGCCCCGGACAGGACGCAGCGCTGTAGGACCACATGAGAACAGCCTGGACTTTTACGACTCCCGGCAGGAGCCCGACGGAGAGGAATCTGACCTGGAGCTTTACGGAGCAGCTGGTTTTACCGGGAATGCGGGCATTGGAGCGAATGCCATTCTGCCGCCACCGAGCGCCGTGCGAGTGCCCAACTGGGTGGTTGCAAGCAATCGTCTAAACGTAAACTTCAACGAGCATGCCGAGGCACAGCTAAAGGAGCTGCAGGTGGAGAAGCAGTGCATCGTGAACATTTTGGAGGCGGATCCGCGCTCTGTTTACTTGCGCACAAAATACGGATCGCAAATATTCACCTTCCAGCTGCGGGAGGTCACAGTGACGTGCAAATTTGATGACAAGGTCGCCACGGTGACTGTTGTGCAAGTCAGGCGCAATGAGAACGTGCAGGTTACCGCCTTGGACGGCGATCTGCGCAGCGCCTAACTTACGGATTATTGCAATTGATATTCGTTAATGAACGATTTGTGTTTAAATTAAGTATTTCGTGTTGGGGAGCTTTAACCTTTGGCGTTTTAATGTTGATTAAGGACACATGACATTCTGAAATATATGCATTAGGCTTGATTCCCACGCTAATTTAATTGTTTTCTTTTAACTAATTAACTGTGTTGTTAAAATGTAAAGATTTTAACAATCTAATTTATACTTTTTTTACTTTCAGCATTATGGGCGATTTGAGCTGGAAAGATTTTCTGAGTCAGGCTAAGCAGTTCCTTAAAATTTCACAGCAGTTAGGCGATAGTTGGATGCTGGAGGAAAAGGTATGTAGCTAAGGTATTTCAATAATATATATTATTTAAATAGTTTAATTCCTCTTAATATAGGACTCGAATGAACCAAATACCTTCCTTAAGTTCAATCAAAAAATTAAATGCCAAAGCGAAGGGGATTATTCAGAAGGATTGGTTAATGTGGAGTATAATGTGGTCTACAGTGTTTCCTATCAAGTGCCAATGCTCTTTTTCCAGACACACAGATCAGGTATTTAAATTGAATTGAAAACTAAGCAGTATAAAAACTTATCTATGAATTTACAGATGGAAGTCTTTTGGACTTGGAGGCTACTTGGAAGCTGTTTATGCCGGAAACAAAAGCCAGCGGTCTCTACCAGATACTCACCCAAATGGATCATCCCGTGATTTTTAGACCTTTCATGGCTCTGCATCCATGTCGCACCGCCGAGGTTCTTAAACAATTCGGGCAGCCCAGTGACAATCAGGTTCTTACCTTCATTAGCCTCTACGGACCCCATGTGCAGTTGCACCTGAAAAATTCCTACGGCCTCGTCCAAGAATACACATAGTTTGCGTTTATTGGTGGTTGTTTTAAACACTGGTTATAGGAGTATACATGTGTGGATTATATGGCATATGTAATTTACAGTTTTACATTCAATTGCTACTTTAAAGTGGTTTGACCTTTACATTGAATACGCAAACTCTTTTGGGATATATTTATATAGCGACCACTCTATATTTTACAGGCTACACATTAGTGGTTAATTTAAATGTAAAAGAAAATCCTTTAATAAATCTATAAAAGGAACCAAGCTTTGTACACTGACTATAACTCCGCTTAGGGGATACATTGATCTACTTACGCATTAAATGTCGTACGCCTAACGTAGTATATAGTTAGCAAGTTCCACTTGCTCTCTTTCTTAATTTCACTGGCAATATCAATTAATAGTTGTTCAATTATTTCATAGTATCAATATATAGATATTTTTTAGACAGGTATACGCTTAAAACTAATTGTACTGTACACAAGCGTGACCTTAGTCGAGCCGCTTTGTTTTGCATTTTACTAATGTTAAGTGGTTCATTTATAATTAATGTTAACTGGCTACTGTGTGGCATTAGCGGCACCCCGGCGCTAACACAAAATCCTCCTGTTCCTGGTGAAACATAGGACTTGTGGGCGTGGGGAATCGCATTGAAAATGTTTATTTGCAAAATTAATTAGATTTTTGAGTAAATTACGTTGGTTTTGCAATTGTAATCCGACAGAATACACGTTCACGTACATTAATAATATGCTTCCTATTGACAGGATGTCGTGCCAAAATTCTCTAAAGGAAATTCATGAGTGATTATTATGGCACAAGGAGAACTTAATTTGGTCTGGAAAAATGCCCAAGATATGATTCGTCTAAACTAGATACTATGTTTAATTCCCAAGCAAGCAAGTTAGTCGTTGAAATGAGCTATTTTGTTTACTACTAATTGGAACTAATGGTTTTTCTTATGCAGAGGACACATATTTACGAGAATATGCATTTTACATTTCATTTAAGTTTCCTTCTATAGAAGGTGCATACCATAGCTTTTAGTTATTTATAAATAAGTACTCTTATATTTTGTATTATTATATTTACCTAAATATGGATATACCATTTAACAAACAAGACATTTTTTACTTGATTTTAATTTTTAGGAGATTTGCACTATTTCCTGCTTCGTTTTTTTTTAATTTACATGAATTAGTAAAATGTTTATGAAAGTAAAAGAAAACCAAATTAAATATAGTTAATATAGTTTAGTTATTTTAAATGGAATGTGAGATTTCATTCTGAAAATTTAATTTGGTGGGTATTATTGGCCCTCCCAATGTTTATTCCTTGCCATGTTGGATTTTTTATGCTGAAAACGTTTTTGCGTTTCATCTATGAGTATTGTATTTGTAGGGACCTTATTGGCACTAAGCATACATACATGATTATATGAAATATGCACGTTATAGTATTATTAAACATCCAATTCATTTCATCTCAATACATGTATTCATATATAAAATTTCGTTTAAAGCTGCACCATTAATTTGACATTTGCATATCAAGTTACATTTGATTTATCTATATACAATATAAAGTACTAAAAAAAAATAAAGTTCGCAAATCAGTGGCGGATGTTCCCCAAAAGCAATTTCTCGAGTCGGAAATCAATGATATGTTTCTTTTTTGGGTTCGGCACTGATCGTATTATATCTTCGATCCTTGCAACACCCGCCACTGGTAATGACGGATTAAATTACTTAGGCCTAAGGCATAAAATTCGCACTACAATGCTGTTAGTTTTGTTTTTTTTTCTGGTTGTTTGGTTGGTCTCATTTCAGTTGCATAATTGGACAATTTTCGCTATGTTATCGTTTTTAAAGAGTTCTTAAAATATCCTGTGGCACTGTACACCTAAAGCCTTTGCACGCTGAATCGGGGATTCCCCGATCTCGTACTGGTATTGCTATATACAGCTTCCGCACTCGGATCCCATTGGAATGGACTTGACTCGGTTGTATATTTGGCTACTCTAACACTAAATATAAAGCTCTGAAACTCACTCGACATACATACATACATACGAACACATCTACACTATCATAAGGGGAAGCCTTAACCTAGGACAAGCCAATTCGATGCTATCGTGGGTGGACTAGGACTAAAGCTATTGACGCTAGGCTATGTTGTGGACGGTGGTGCTCCTAGTGACGATCCGGAAGTCATCATCCAGCTCATCGGCGGACTCGGGGGCATTTCCGCCCATGAAGTCGCTCGATGCGCTGCGCCTGAATCAGCTGCACAGTAAATTGAAGAACCCGCGTCCCTTCTCCGATCGCGGCGCCATCAGCATCGGTACCTGGTTCTTGTGGGTCACCTTGATCTGGGTAGACAAAATGCAATGTATTAAAAAGTCCTTCAAGCAATAACTATTTCCAGCTCACCGTGCAGGGCATCTGCATCCAGGGCTCGCCATCGATCTGCATAGGAAATGTTTTCTTCGTCTTGATGATCACCTCGCTACACTGTGCCAACCGGCGACCCGAGGCTCGAAGTCCAGTTCTCACCTGCCCCATGTGCAGGCAGTTCTCCAGGCCAATCACCTCGATAAGGCGATCTCCAAAATCTAAAATAGTAAAGAAAAGTCGTGGGTAAAAATGTAATAAGTCGCTCAACAGCTATCGACACCCCAAAGATTTTTCAAACCGAACCATTACATTTAAATTTGCAATTCGTTAGCTGATTAACGTGTATTTAATAGCGTTTTGACTTGCCTTTTTGTGTATTTACTTGTCATATTTTTTAGAAATTTGGAAACAAAGATACAGACAAATACAAATATATTTAAACGTATTATTTACCGAAATTGATATTATTACTAAATAATATTACAAAAAAATCTTTTACTCTATTACTCAACATTTTTGGAAAGGAAAACGTCAAAATTAAAAATCAAATAACATAATGTTTTTAAATTGAAAACAGTTTTAATATTTAAATATTTAATATTTTTATAAAAAAATATCTTTATTTTGTATGTTTTTGTAATATTGATTAAAGTTCGTTTCACGTAAATAATAAAACGATTTAATGTTCAAATATATCTGTTCAGGGATATCAATCAGAGCTTTCAGTAGTTCTGCTTAACTTAAAGCAGTTTAGTTAAACCTGTTATATTATTTGAGACTTAAAGCTTTTAGCGCACCTTGTATGGCCACCGAGAGATCCGCGGAATTAAAGCTGGTGGCCGAGAACTCCTTGTCGCCCGCCCGGAGTTTCTTGCTCTTGCCGAAGGGCCCGGCGCTCTTGCGGATCCGCTTCTGGGACAGGTGCTCGCCCCACAGGTTGGAACCGCCGTGTGTGTACGGGATGTTGAGCAGAGCCACACCCTGCAGGTGAGGTCCGTTGGCCAGGTCCAGAGCCACGCCATCGCACTGTAAATATGGCGCAAAGGTTGCACCAGCATCCGTAAATAAATCAGCGATGACAGGAGACCTCTTTCCCTCCCACTTTTCCAGCCAACCCCTATCCACTTACCACAATTTCGATGCTCTCGTGGAGATTCTTGCAGGATGCCGCAAATGTCTCGGATGTTGCATATTCGAAGTACCAGAGCTTGTTCTTCATGCGGCTGTTGAATTTGTGCGGGTTCTTTTCCCTCTCCAAGTGAAACTTGACGCAGATGGCGGCGTCCTGGGGAAACAGAAGGAATGCGGGGGGGTTGAGAGCAAGGCCAATCGAAAGGTCATCTGAGAAGCGGGCCATTCAGGGTCACGTTCGGTTTGCATTCAACTGCGATTCCTATTTCTTCTTTTCATTTAGACTTTCCGAGAAATCTCAAACGGATTGACACCATGGCTGCCATGGCAATGCACTGGGATTGGATTGGCCAAACCGCATAAATGTTAATTAATGTTGTGGCCCAAGAATAGATAAGAAATCTAATTAATATCAACAACTGCAGGTGAGATTAAAGCTTCTTATTTCAGTGGGTTGCAGCTATAGAAAACTTATAGAAACTTCTTGGTGAAAAGGACTTATCAAGAATTTAAAGACAGCAGTCGCAAGCAATGTTTTAATCCAAGCGAACAGCTGCGACAAATCCATAGAAAACGAAAAGTTATCTTGTTTTCAAATAATTGGAGTCATATTTTTCGTTATATGAACTAGTTCATTAACTAATTACAATACGAAATGTTATTCTCAAATTCAAAAATTTAAGACTGATATATTTTTCCAATTTAATCTTTTTTGAATTTATCATTAACCACTCTAAAAAAAAACATATTATACATACTATAAAAATGATTAAAAAATAATTTTAAGCAATACAAAAAAAAAATGTTCCACACTAAAATGCTTAAGTTAGTTTATTCTTTTAAAGAACAAAATAAAACTCTTGCCGTGTCTTTATCAAATTTATAATACGTCCGTCCCATTTATTTTTATAAAGTTGCATTTATTTTTACAATTTGTCCTGACTAATCTATTGACCAATAGTGCTATTTTTCTAGCCACATATGTCTGTGGAAACTGGCAACTCCATTCCACGGAGAACGAACGAACGGCTTCATTTTAATTTCTTATGCGGATATTCGGTTGAGTGGGCCGAAGTAGCTCATACGACACGTTGCACTTACTGGCAACGCATTTGCTATGCATGTCGTTCGGCATCACAAACACAGGCACGCGCGGCTTTGGTCCTTCGCGCGCCGGATGCAGAGCACGTGGTGGCGGCAGGACTTTCAATTACGGCCCGTTGGTTACACAGCAAATAAGATTTATTACCGCTCGACGTCAAATTGAATTGTCAACATGAGCGAGCGCCTGCCAGAGCTTAAAATCGAAAATCGACGAAACTTTTTAATTAGCTCCAGCCGCATCCCGTTTCCCCGCCTTCGGTGTCACTTTATGCACGGCCCGGGCGGTAAACTAATTTAGTGACAGGCCAGCTTATTAGCATGCCCCGACCGCACCACAGCCATTAGTTGCAGGAGAGGGGGCCACCAGCTGACAGCTTGTTTGCATTGGGGAAAGTTGGCCGATGTTGCCCGAAAGCCGGCAATAGAAGGTGGCACGTTGGGAAAGTTGGCACTTCAAAGGGGCTGGAAGGTGAGATGTTAATGAAATAATTTGTATACCCAGGCAAATCCCGATCTGCCATAGATAAGCCGAAATATCTTTTAGGCCTCGGGGTGTATGAACAACTCAGGTACAAAAGGCCAGCCATAAAATGCGCATCCAGCCCCATCTCTGCGCCCTGATACATAAAACTTGAGCCAAAGTCGAAGTCGGAGCTCCTACAATTACACATTAACTCCATAACAGCCTCCAGTTGGCAATCTTCTCCACCTTAAACAGTGGTGACAGGTTTTTAGAGAAAAACAACTCTTTTACGGAAGGAGCTAAAACCGTTTAACTTAACATCATTTTTGATAATTATGTTTTCAATTATCTTTAAAATATATGATAAGCTATAAATTATCCGTCAAAAAAATGTTTTTAAAAAATTCAATATTGCTTTTATTTAAGCTCAATATTACAAAAATTATATTATTACTTAAATGAAGAGCTAAAACCCCACATGAAGCTCAATAATTCGCTAATAAATACGCAGGAAAAGGAAAAATATTAATTTTTTAGTTTATTTTGAAGAAAAACTATGTTATTAAATTAAACGAAACCGCCACGAAAACCCCACACCCAACTTTATCACTACACACGAAGTTTTTGAAAAAATCCAGATTAAACGGCTAAATGCTGAAATGCCAACTCCCAAAACTGCCTGGAACTCGTACTTTTATCATCGTCGCACAAGTTGGCGCTCAACGTCAATTGTTTGACGTTAAACCCAAGCGTCAGCGTGAAATACTTTTCATGCTGTATTACTCGACGAGGGTGGCGGCCTTCCTCCCGTTTTCCCCGGGGATGCTCGCTCCCAAGGAGCTGTGCCACTTGAGCAGTCCCTCGTAGACCAGACACATGTTCATGTACATGAGTGTTAAATGGATTTCGTGATGGGCCCAGGACAAAGAGCTCTCCGTGTGAAATGTGTCCGACAAGTAAAATCCCAGCAGCAGGAGCGGCAATAACATCATCGCCGACAGTTTTGCTGTAGTCGCCTACTGTTTAAACAGACGCACATCAAGTCATAAATAAACTAACACGCAACGCACACAAAAATATACGGAAACCCAAACCCAAACTCAAACCCAAAGCGGAATCCCGCCCACACGGCACACGTTTTTATTTAGGTTTTGGTGCGGATTTTGTGGGATCTGGTGTGCAATTGCCGGGGCTCTGTGGCAGGAGCATTAGGCTGATTTCAGTGGCGCAGGAAAGCGCAAAATGTTTGCACAAAAAGGATTTCGGCTTTAGCCGCCACTTGACAAATGGTGTGACCTTACGCAGGCCAACACCCACACATCCACCGCCCCATCCCGTACGATTACACAGCAAAATACAAAGGCTACTGGGTAATCATTGAATATTGAAATAACAGTTAAGTTCTATTATTTCCAAAGAGACACCCTATATAATTTTATTGCAAATCAGTTTTAAATTTAGCTCGTTTCTAAATGTGTCAGTTTAAGGTTGTTATGGAGAAATATTTAACTAGCAGTTAGGATTTTACATTTTTTCTAATACTCGTATATCAGCACTCTGGCTAATATAGCTAGATAAAATGTTTAATGTTAAAAACCGTAATATTTTTATAAAAACTGGTAAGGTAAAGTTCAACATATTTTAGGAAAATAGTTGCTCGAAATTAAAATCAATAAATATAATGCATATAAATCATTGCAGATAATGAAATAAATAAATTAAAGATCTACCTCATTTGCTTTAAATGATGTGAGATTGGCCCTTGCGTCCTTAATGTTTCTGTGTACCTTGGCCGACCAGTGGGCGTGTCTACACTCTGCTGCTAACACAACCAGGAGGCAGGACATCGTCTTGCTGACTTGTACCACATTTCCGTTTTATTTGGCCTTCATTTCATTTCTGCGGCCGTGCTGTAAAGTTGTCACTTAACTTTTCTTTATGGCCCTCTTAAATCCAGGACTGATAAACGGAGTGCAGGCCACTAAAAGTGCGAGTATCTGTGATTCCTCTGTTCTTTTCTTACTTCTCGGTCATTTTCATATCTCACATCATACTAAATAATTCAAAAGCCCCTACGAAACTTTGCAAAGTTTTATCCTTTCTCCTATTTATTGCTCAGAATGAGTGTGGGTTGCGGGTATGCTATATGTTGGTCCCTGGGGCGCAATCTGTTTCTTTTTCTTGACTTTGCGGTGTTTGGCGTCACCTTGGGCAGTTACTAATTTAACACTTGCTGGAAATTATAATGAGACAAGTTTCGTTCTGGCCACAGCTTGGGCGTCCATTAATTTAAACGTTCTCGGCTATTTGGGAATGTTGCGGGAGTTTAGTAGTGGATCAGTGGCTAAGTGAATTTGAATGTGTAGCCTTCCTTTCGGGACAGCTTGATTGGAATTTTTACGGGTAAAGCAATGGCATCTATTTGGTCTCAAAAGCTGGCAAAAGAGCAGACAAACATTGCAAATTGCACCTGCACCTGCACCTGCCAATCCCATGCACTGCGGCATCAATGATGCAAATGCGCAGCTGATGATTGTGTGCTTAACTCTGCCACCTCGTTTGCATACTCCCGAGACCCAGCTCAAACTGCGAAAGTATCTGTATCTGTATCTGTGCCTGGTATCCTGCACCTGAGCCTGCACCTGCATCTGCGCCTGTATCTGTATCTGTGCCTGTATTTGTATCTGTATCTGCACTTGTGCCTCGGGCGTGTGGCATTCGACTTTTGTGGCAATCAGCCACTTTGCATGCGCAATGTGTTGCAACGCGGCAGAGTCTTTGACTAATCGCTAGACACTATTCTGGTTTCTGGGGAAATGGAAATCGTTTTCCGCCCGACCTCTTCTCTTCTTTATTGAAACTGAATTGTTTCAGTTTGGCTCTCTCCTTGGTTATGAATGTATCCACATAAAAGCGAGTTCCTCGGAAATTTGCATCTGAAAGAACACCTACCCGAAGGTTATTCATTTGCGGGCGTTTTTTGGGCTGGATTTTGGCGAGGTAAATCGGAAATGTGCGGTCTCCTGGCCAAAACGCTGAATAAATGATTGTGACGTCTTAAATGAATTATTGAACAGCCCCGAATCGCTTCCCTACACAGCCAGCAGGACATTGTCCTTAATATTATTGGCCTTTAAGGGATATTGGGAATTAAGTGTGGCGATTCCGTCATACGACACTTATGGAAAAGTCGTCGTTAATGCAAAATGATTTGGGAACTCATAACAATTTTGGTATTTTAGTTTATATTCATACAAAATTATTTAAATATATTCATTAAAACAAAGCCCTTTCTGTATATGTTTAAGCCAGGTGATTCATAAAGTTTTAATCTACGCGGTGTCACTAAAGCCGATTTAAGATCAATAATAAAGGCTGAATCCTGTAATACTCTGAAAAGCCCCAGCATCCTAACACAATTTCCTAAATTTCTCATTATTAATTCCGTTTTGATGAAAGGTACAGCGACACAAAGTCGAATTTTCCGGCAATCAGTTCAAGGCAAAGGCTTAAGCTTTGTGACGCGATTTTCTAAACGAGTCAAATCGAGCTTGTCATATGCAAATCCCATGTCAACAGCCATGACAGCTCGACCTTACTAATTACGAAAATTGTAATTGCTAATAGTTGTTCTTGTTGCAGTGGATGTGGCCACAGCTGACGATATCGACCTGGACCTGAATGCGACCTGGATGCCAAACACGAGTAGAAATGGCATGACAACTGCCGGCTTTGCGCCTGACATGTGACGGAGTGAAACCGGATCCAGACACGATGGCTTTACTCGAAGCAACGAACCGGAATCACAACTCTAGGACCTGCAAAACGGGGAGTGCATTTTACGGATTCCTGTGCTACACCTAAAGAAGCAGACTGAGTTCAAAACAGGATTGTGGTATATTTTAAGATATTCATTAAAAAAATCTATATTCTTCTATGTTGGAAATGCAGTTTAGTAGCTTCTTAAATATATTATTTTATTTATAGACCGCATTGTGAATAGCTCACGTTCTGTTACGTCTGTTTTCAGTCATATTTTTTTTTAAACTCTAGTTCTGGTTAAAGTCAGGTATTCAATATAGTAATACAATGTTATTAAACTTTTCCATATTCGTTAAAAAAAGAATTTTTGCATGGCTTCTAATATAATGCAGAACTTTAACAAATCTAACAAGACAAACCACCAGGTATTCGATTTTATACGATTTCTTTCACGATGTGATAAAAGGGTATTTTGTTACAACTTTAAAAACAACTGCACCGAAAAACCTAACCTTTTATGTCAGTAGTAAATTGTCGACTAAACATTGTAGACTAGTGTAATTAATTTTTGATTAGTAAACTGAGGCCATTCAAATATAATATATAAATACTATTTTCTTTCAGTGCCTACAATGAAGCGTACTCACCACGCCGACGGAAAAATAATTGTTGATAATGTTGTAGGGCACCGTGCAATCCTTGTCGGACTGCACTTTGATGGGCTTCTGTTGCTCGAACTGGAGATGTTGCTGCTGTGCCGGCACACTGGTCGAGGCACTCGGTGTTGTGGGTGTGATTGGGGTTGCCGCGATGCTGCTGCTGCCATCTCCCCCGTTGTCGCCCCTGCCCTCGTCCTCATGGTCGGACAAATCCAATGACAATGTAATTTGCTGTTTAAGGATGTTGTTTTGCTTATTGTGCTGGCTATTATTATCGCTTTGATTATTCCCAACTGGCGTTGCTGTTGCAGCTTCCTCGA
This sequence comes from Drosophila kurseongensis, assembly GCA_018153305.1. NCBI lineage: Eukaryota > Metazoa > Arthropoda > Insecta > Diptera > Drosophilidae > Drosophila > Drosophila kurseongensis. The sequence goes on along the minus strand of JAECXX010000004.1, from coordinate 4,314,370 downwards.
CAGCATCCGAAGCGGCTCCTTGTTGCTGCTGCTGTTGCAGCTGTTGTTTGTGCTGCAGCAGCAGCGTCTCAAGTGATTGCTTTTCCGTTTCGTCCGACCTCCTGGCCACGGACTTTGGCCGGACTTCGACATCGGCATCGGCAACGGCTTCCGTTTCCGCATCCTGGTTGCCGTTGCAGGGACTGCCGCTGCTCGTGTTGCTGCTGCTGCTGCTCAAGGTGGAACGCAGGGTCTTTCGCAGGCACTGCGTCTCGAACGTGGACATCGAAATGCTCTTGGTCGTGGTCGTCCGGGTGGTCGTGTTGTTGCCGAACTCCACCGTGGCCGTTTCCATTTCCATTTCCGTTTCCGTTTCGCTGGCCATCATAATCGATGTGGTGGAGGCGGCCCTGGCCGCCTGCTTGCTCTGCCGCTGAACTTCCTCGAAGCGCTCCATCAGCGACTTGTCGACCACAACACTTTGCGACAGCTCAATCACCTTCTGCATATTCGAGTGCAGCGTCACCTGCAGTGGAAAAAGGGGGAACTTGGCTTAGCAGTTGTCAGCTGGAGAGCTCAAAACATGTTGTGGCTTCGGGTTTTGCGGATTGCAGGTTGACTGCGTCAGCATCACGCCTCCCAACCAGCAAAATTAGTTTGTGAATCGTTTCCCTTCCAGGGGGTGAGAGGGAGAGAGGGGTGAAGGTGTGCATGGTAAGCGCTTTGTGGCCAATAATTGGATTTTCCAGCCAGCAGAGCCTTGCCACGCCCACCAAAGACTTTTCTGGCTAGCCAAGTATGCCAATTCGGCTTAACTCGAAGAAAAAAAAATTCTTCGGCTAGTCCCTAGGCCAGATAATATAATAAATAAAACGGGAAGGGCAATTCAAAATTTAATGGTTTGTGGGATCTATTGACGTGACAATGCTAATTAAACAAGGGTCATCAATTCAAATCTGTTACTCAGGAGCATGATAACAGGGTCTTTTTCTGGCAATAAAAATGGAGCGGATATATGCGTACTTAACAATTTCATTTTTGTTTTCAACCCTTAAAAAAGGTTATATTATAGCGATCATGTTTTCTTAGGGCATGGATATATTTTCTTGTCGAACTATTAAGAATAGTCATTTTTAAACTGATTTCAAATTTTAAAATTAAATTTAAATTTAGTTTGATTATTAAGTTCATGTACTACATTTCTTCAGCCGACTACTTACTTTTGGCCGCAGGTCATCACTCTGCGGCGTGTTGGTGACCTCAATGCTCCATCGGTCCAGCATCACGGTGGATGCTTTTCGGATCTTCTCCATCAGCTTTGGGATGTTCTCGCCCTCGTAGCCGCCACCCCATCGGAGGCAGCGGGCCAGGTCGTTGCCTGTCCCAAGCGGAATTACTCCAATGGCAGGCTGGCTGGCCAGCTCGATGGAATCTGCAGAACAACCAATCAGTCAATCAAAAACATCAGTCTTAATATTCCAAAGTCTATTTAATAAACGAATCTTAAAACAATACAAAATTATATATTGTCAGGGTTTTCATGGGCTCAGAATATTTGTACTTTTTGAATGCATGAATACTTAAGCTTTAAATACTTTATGTTAATCTGTAAGGCTTCACTTATAAAATATCGAATCTTTGTTTTTGCTTTCATATTCTGTGAGCTTTAATATTTTCGCTTATCTTGTAAAAATTGTTTGCAGTTTATTATCCATTGCTTTGACGACAAACCAGCAAATCAATCGTTTTGGGGATTTCAAATTTTTATACCCTTGCAGAGGGTATTATAATTTCAGTCAAAAGTTTGCAACGCAGTGAAGGAGACATTTCCGACCCTTTAAAGTATATATATTCGTGATCAGCATCACCAGGAGAGTCGATCTAGCCATGTCCGTCTGTCCGTCTGTCCGTCCGTCTGTCCGTCCGTCCGTTTCTACGCAAACTAGTCCCTCAGTTTTAAAGCTATCTGCTTAAAACTTTCCCAAAAGTTGTCTTTCTATTGCAGGTAGTATATAAGTCGGAACGAGCCGGATCGGGCGACTATATCATATAGCTGCCATATAACTGAATGATCGGAAAAGCCATAACGTTGGTGTTTTTAAAGTTAGGAAGTTGGGAGTTACTATGGGTTTTATTGTTTGCCAATCAATCCGACCTACCAAATTCCATATGGATCGGCCGGCTATATCTTATAGCTGCCATATAACTGAATGATCGGAAATGCCATAACTTTGGTGTTTTTAAAGTTAGGAAGTTGGGATTTTTTATGAGTATTAAGAATGCATCATATGAATAATTTTGGAGAATATAATTTACAGAGTATTCTGCAAGGGTATATCAACTTCGGCTCCGCCCGAAGTTAGCTTTCCTTTCTTGTTAAAAGTAAAAGTCAAATAATATGATATGCCAATATATTCGGAAATTATTATTAAAGTATTAAAAATTGTAAATAGTCGGTTTTCATTCCAGTTAAGAATTAGAAGATTTTTCGTATGTTTATATTTCACCATTATGCAAATTTGTAGTAATTTGACTTCACTTAGAAGTGCATTTTTTTATGGTGTACGAGTATGTAAAGGAATGGAAAAGTATTGTATTAAATTAAGGTAGGCAACTGAAACCTATTTTATACATAAAGCTACCGCAGAAAAGGTGATCAGATCGCCAGGACATGTATGATCCCGCCCAGCCGTGCACTTACCCATGGCCTCTAGAACCCAGCCCACGGTGCCGTCGCCGCCACAGCAGATGACCCTGAAGCGGGGCAGGTCCTTGAAGAGCGTAAGTCCTGGCAACGAGAGCGGAAATCAATCACCGTGCTTGAACGGCCATCACTCACACACACACCCTCCTTGGGCCCGCCCTTGGACAGGTCGTACACCTGGCGCGGATTGAGCATGTACTGGAACTTCCGCAGGATGCGATCCCCCTGGCGACCGCCGCTTTTCGGGTTGACGAACACCAGCAGCGGGCAGCTCAGCTCGTCCGGCGGCGTGATTTGGAAGTGGGTGGCCTGGTGGTGATGCATTTGGGATTTCTAGTTACGATTTCGGTGGAAGTCATACAAATGGGTGGGCACAAAGCAGCAGTTCCAATTGTTTTGTTTTTGATTGTTTTAATTTTGGCGGAAAATTAATTTTGAAAGGGGGTTATAGTTAGCCAATTGTTGGGGCTTACATAAATACTATGTAAAATATTTTAGTATAAAAACACATCAGACCAGAACCATTGATCAAATGATCCTGTTCGAACCACATTTTAAGAACTAAAAAAACTGTTTCGCTTGATCTAAGCATAGTGATTAAAGTAACTTAAATAAATGTGTTTGGTCTATTATTTATCTTAAAGATAGTTTTAAATGGGAAAGCTGGATAGAGCAGGTGAAGCTGATAACATGTAAATATTTAATATTTGTCAATGTACCTTGTGGGCCTGGTTGACGGAGCGCTGGCGATCCAGTACAGCAGGACAAATGGCCGTGGGCGGGACAATCAGCTCGGCATACTCCCCCAAAGTACATTCCTTTTTCACCGACGAAGCGCAGCGGTTGTGGAGCTATCGAGGTGACGGGATGGGGAATCGAATTAAATTAGTCCGAGCGGCGGGCACCATGAAAATATATTTTAGGAAATCGCGGCCTCCTACCAATTTCACGCTTTTAAATTTAATTTCCACTTCATTGCTGGCCAAAAGCCACTTATGACGGAAAAAGAGACGGGGTGGCTCTCAAGCGTTTATTTCGCCTTAATGAAACCGATTAAAAGTTTGTTAGCGCCGACTACTCGACCCGCGGTGCAGGAAAAATGGTTAATTTTGGCCTAAATGAGATTTAGCGCGGATTTTCCTTTCATTTAAATACCAATTTGGCTGAAACGTTTTCTTGGCGTTTTTTCTAATGGCCGCGCGGCTTCCTCTTTTGCATAACATTTTTCCACAGCATCGGACTTTGATTTGGAGTCATCCACTGATGACTTTTTTAATTAAATAAATCGATGGGAGCATCGAAAAAATGTTTCTTGGCTATAACAAGTAAAGTGTAATTCAACTTATTTTAATCTTTAAAGGAAGCCCTACGGTTTTGGTTTAAATTGTAAATGTCTTTGTTTGATCATTTAATTTATATTTTTTTAAATATTGAAAATGTATTTTTTTCAATTATTTAAAAGTAATTAAATATGAGTAACTGCAAAATCTAAAATTAAAGAAAAGTATTTCTTCGCAAATACCTTTAATTGTTGTGTGCTCACTTTAAATTGACATTGATACTTCGGCTTAAGAATTTCCGTAAAGAAGAATTTTACGCCGGAGGACAGTATGACAACCACATTTGCTTCTTATCGCGGGCAAAACTTTAAGCACACACAGACACATCCACTCAAAATGCAAAGTTATTGACTGTCAAAAGCGTCGGCAACGTTTGGCTTACAAAGTATTTGCCGATGCAGCAGCATCCGAATCGCAGGACCAAGTTTCCCGACCTCCGCTCCCGCCGGCGGTCCTCCGGCAACAACAAATTCGGCATTATCTCCGCTGCACTTGTCAAAGACACAGGACTGGAAAGTTGGTGGCATGCAACGGCGGCAGCAGCAGCAGCAGCGCGATTTGCTCGGGACGTGACAATTTGCCAGCCATAACGAAGTTGCCAACTCATGTGCGGCCCGGATCGGATCGGATCCGGGTCCGGGAATCGGGGGGTGCCGGGTTGGAAGTGGTGTTGCTGGCGGGCTGCAAATCACAGCTGCCGAGACTGGCTCCAACAAAACTGCAGACGGAGTGCTGGGCCAAAGGCTGCCTTGTTTTTCCGAGTAATTGGAATTTTTGTTTCGAAACAATGCTGGCAATCCCTGGCGCAACAGATCTGATTTGGTCTTGTTGCGGATTGATTCTACCTCGATTCACTTGTTTTTGAAAAATCATGGTTGCAACCATATCTGAAACCTCCAAGCGGTGAACTATTTTTATAGCCCTTTTGAAAGTTCGATGAATTTTGTCTAATCCATTTTCGCAAATAAATCACTGAGTTAAGTTCTCATTTAAATATTATTTAGCTAATAAAACTTTCACGGACTTATTTCTTTTTTGGGAAAAGGCAGTCAAAAAGTACACATATCCATACATTGTGTCGATTTTAGCCAAGCACGTATAAACTGAAAATCGGGGATCTCTATTTACTAGTACGCATTTAAAGTGGTTGGTAAATGGTTTCTCAATATCATCAAGAAATTAACTGGAGACCTAATCCCCTTCAGAGGGTATTATAATTTCAGTCTAATATTGGCAGGAAAGGGAAGGAGATATTTTGGTGTTGTTTTTTTGTTTTTTATGTAATTTTTGGTCAAATTTTAGATAATTTAAAGGGGGTTGTGTGTATAAGTCCCTGTTAATAGGTTGACACAGATTAACCAAAACTTTTTTTTAATACTGCGGTAAAAAAGCCCAAACATAGGTGTACAAAATAGGAACAAATCAGTGAGCTTTGTGTTTTACATACATATGTTTTGAAATTTTGGATCAGCAGTAAGAGAGTAACTATCTCCGAGTTAATCATCAAGGCATAAGGGTGTTCCAAGCTTGTGATTAAATTTGGAGGCTTTACTTTCACCTGCATTCTGTGCGCATTAGTGCATTTAAGGCGGAAAGACAGACTGAAAGACAGACGAACATGGCTGAATCTCCTGGTGATTCAGATCAAGAATATATATACTTTATAGGGTCGGAAATGTGCCCTTCACTGCGCAAAACTTTTGACTGAAATTATTACCCTCTTTAAAAGTAAATAAATTCGTTTTAGGGTGTGGGCATTGGCTTTAAAGTTTATCAATCATACCTACTGTTTCCTTAGATCAACAAATTGTGTTTGAATTGAAATTACGTGTCGTATGAGTAATAACAACGGCAGATTTAATACCGTGACGCAACGCTCAAGACTTGAAATAACATTTTTGGAATTTTTAACGATGCCCATCGTTACGATGTAAAATATTTAAGCTCTTAAGGTCAAACCCGTCCACACCCACTCACCATCATGTGGCACCAGCGGCAGGTGAGTCCTGTAATGCCGTGGTAGGCCTTGATCCGCTTGCGACACTTGGAGCATCGCCCGTAGCAGTTGCCCTCCACCCAATGGTGCAGCAGGTCGCCGCCGCACTTGGGCTTCTTCGACTTCACGTAGGTGGTGATGCAGGAGGCGGGGGCGTGCTGCACGCACCGTTCGTGCACCGTGTACTTGCACACTGTCAGGAATAATAAATATTTTTAAAATTTTTTTAAATATAGCTCTATAAACAAGAAAGGAAACTAGCTTCAGCAAACCGAAGTTTGTATACCCTCGCAGCTATTACAAAAATAAAATATATAACTTCTATTTCTAAGCGTATATCCTCAATGAAGCTATGACGATTTTCCAAAACTTGTTCCGATCGTTCCTATGGCAGCTATATAATACAGTCGTCCGATTTTTAAAAAACTGAAACCGTATTTCTGAAATTGTTGGAAATGACTATATCTCGGAGTATATAAATATATGTTCAGAAACAACAAGGCTATAATTATATATATTTTTTTTTTGATTGTTCCTATAGGATCTATATGATATAGTCGACCGGTCAGGACTGTTCCGAAGACTTTATGGAAAGTTTTATCCAAATAGCTTTAAATCTGAGAGAATAGTTTGAAACGGACAGACGGACAGACGGACGGACGGACATAAGGGCAAAAGGACACCTAGATCGACACTCCTGGTGATGCTGTTCAAGAATATATATACTTTATAGGGTCGAGGACGTCTCCTTTACTGCGTTGCAAACTGGTCTCTAAAATAAAAGTACCTTCTGCAAGGGTGTAATAAAAACCATATCTTTCCAAAATAAAAAAAAATAACAATTATTATAGCCTATGCTTAAATTATATCAAACATCTTTCCTTATATTGTGTAATTAAATGAGGTTATTGGCAGGTAATAAATTATTATTAGTTTTAGCTAAAAAGAAATAGTTTACCCTTAATACCCCATAATAGATTCCTAAAACAATAATGTAATAAATCGAACACTGCCGATTTTATGGCTTATGCGTGGTGTAATGGCCATAAAGTTACTTTAACGAAAGCTGAAGCCGTTGAGATAGACAATTTCCTGTCGTCGGACTCCACTACACAGGAAGATTCTTCGCAAATACCCCTCACAGATACTCACGCACACAGCAGAGACCCTTCTTGCCAAGTCCCACCAACATGTTGAGGCAGAGGTTGCAGTACGCCGGCTTGCTGAAGTGCTTCAAGCGCCACACGTGGATGCCGTCCTCCTTGAGCGTGGTGCTGTCGACACCTGGGGAAGATTTAGGTGGAAGTGTAGGGGTTGCAGGTGGAAATGGCGGAGGGGGTGGGGCGGAAGGCGAGTTGTCACTTTGCATAAGCGTGTGGAGGGGCGGCAGGCATGCCACGCCGCCTGCAGCAACTCCTCGCTCCCCCGTGCCACTTGGCCAAATGACTTGATTATTACGGCAGCAGCCAACCAGTCACAGATCAAGGCGTTCAGAAGGCAAAGGTGCATTTAGCAGGGGAGCGAGGTGCAGCCACACAGAGAGAAAAAATAGCCGCCAATCGGGTATTATTTATATCGGTTTTCAAAGTAAAACGTGGGACACAAAAGAATCAATCTTGCTTTTTGTTATAGACCAAATCTCGGAGTGTGATATGATATATAAAAAATATACGTATTTGTAAAGGTTATTTTGTATCTTAATAAAATAGTCAATTAAAAATCTGTAAGCTAAGTTTTGTTGTATGAATATCGATGTGCAACGTACAATTTTTTCAAAATATTTCATTACAAAATGGCGACTGTGTGAAAAATTTATTGGAAGTCGTTTTGTTTTTACGGGTTTCAAAAATATATAACATGTATTTATCAAGATAGTATAGATCAACAATGATTTTATGAAAATACAATTTAAATTTTTGTCACTAAAGACGTTTTTTGAAATTTTTTTCTAAAGGAAACCTTTGCATATTTTCTCTCTGTGCGGAATGGAAAATTACCCACCTAGGAGCACGAGCAGAGGAATGGTTGTCATCCCGCCCCGCTGCCATTCGTCCAAGGACACCGTGCCGTCGGCATCATAGTCAATTTCAACCATCATCTCTTGCAGTATCTGTAAGTACAAAAAGCGATTGCGGATTGCAGTGAGTGGAGTGCAACCGAAAAAGGGTTATTTTAGAAGAAATGAAATTTAACGGAAAGCTAACTTCCTGTTTGGAATGCACTTCTCCTCGGTTCAGGGCAATGTAGACTTATTGCCTTGGGTTGGTTGGCAATCGCATTTCCGACAGAAATGCAGTAAATATTTTTAAGAACATCACCAACACATGTTTTACGCTGCTAACAGAATGACTTTAAAATGTCTGAAGGTATGCAATAATTATGTGGGAAATAATGTTATTCATCTTTGGTATTTTAGTGCGCACCTTTAAGCATTTCAAAATTCGAGGACTACCAAGACTAGAAAAAATACAAACAGGTCGATGCGGTAGGAGTACTCTAGCCATATTAAATATTCAGGGTGGAGCGAAAACCTAACTTACAAATTTATTCAACTTTCGAATCCTTCTTCCTTTTCTTTTGGAATTTCATATTCTTCCGGAAATGAATGCCAGAATTATGCAACTCATTAAGTGCTTTGATTATTTGCGGGGAGCAACCGGAAAGCGAAAAGGATAATATAATGGGGCCGAAAGGCTGACCCAAACTTGGCTTCTTGGCAGGTCTTGTCTTAAAATATTTTGATTAAAATATTTTCTGTGTCTGCCTAGAATTTAAAGTATGCGGCAGTCATAAAGTCATGACGGCAATGGAACTGGAGCTCTCGGTTCCCGACCAGCGGAAAAGGAAGTCGGTCGAGGGCAGGGCAGGGCAGGGCAGGGCAGGCACAGGCGGGAAATGCGGCTGGAATCATTCCGCTATAGCCAGGGGTATTTTGTTAATTGAGTTTTGTGGCGCTTTGACTTTATTTGCGGTCGCAGTTCTTTCTTGTTTTCCCTTCCTTTCCGTATATATTTTTTGCTTTGCCTGTCAACATCGAGGGGCTTTCTGGCTGTTAGGGGGGAGGGGGGGACGCTTTAAGCTTGTTCTTTTTGCTGTTGGTGAAACTATTAAGTCGCCTATGCGATGTGGTAGCAGCGGCAGCTCCACAAATTGCGGTTGAGTTGAAATGGAAACCCAAGGAACACATAAAGAAAATAATATGAAAAGTAAGCATAGCTTGAAGATATTATTGTATTATTGAAAAACACGAATTTGATAATTCAAAAAATCATCACTGTTTGAGTAACCTTAATGGTTCTAAACTTTAGAAATCTGAAAAAGGCAATAAAATCAGTTTCTCTGAAATTGTAAATGGAAATAATTTGACTTAATTAGCACTCGTTTTTAGGTATTTTTTTTTGTTTTTTAATACTAACTCAAGGTACGCAAATGGACAATATATTTGGTTAGTGCTTGCAAACCAACAGAAGTGCAGGCTTTAATGGCTAATCGATAGTTAATTAAACTATTTTCTTCCTGTGTGGCTAAGCTCGGACTATCGCCGAAGTTGAATGCTCAAACAATAAAGGGAAATTAATTTCAAGTGTTTTTTCCGTTGTGTTTTGTTTGGTGCTTTGTTGTGTTTGCTGCTGAAAATGTTGGTAAGTAATTGAAAAAGTTTTATTGGACTGGATTGGGTCAATGAGTAGTTGGGTTCCGAACGGGTTCCGGTGTTCGTGACCGCCAAACAGACGCAGGACGTGGGTGTTGTAAGTGGGTTTGCCGATTGCTGTGCATCGATATCGGTTGCAATTCGTATCGCGTAATGAGTTTTTAATGTAAGCCGGACTTAACCGGCACTCACCGGACGCAGTTCGCTGACATCCCAGCCGAGGTACTCGGCCACGGCCATCATCTGATTGACAATGGCGTCCATTTCGGCCGTGTCCAGGACTCCGTTGCTGTCCGTGTCGTACAGCCGGAACATGACTGCAACGCAATGAATAAATAAGGAGAAGCCGGATCGAAGGTTGCAGGTCGGTCTTACACTCCAGCTTATCCTCCGGACGGCCAGCCTCGAGCAGTGATAAATAGCAGACGACATCCTTCAGCGGGACCTTGAGTGTCAGCGGATCAAAATGGGAGAGTTTTCGCGCCAGGAGCTTGATGTCGGCTGCAAGTGAAAGAGGGGATGAGTGGGTGGGTGGGGAGGTACATGTGCAAGTGCAAGTGCATTCATTAAGTGCTGTGCACTTCCAGTGACAGAGTGGCCGCCCCTCATTATTCTTAATGCCATCGACAGCTGACAGCCAGTTGCCATTATGCTTAATGTTAATTGCCAACATTTGACCGGGCCAGAAGCCAGCGCTTCGTTATGGCTCTTAATGAACTCCAGCCTCGGAAAATTCTGACGCAATTTACTTTCCAGTTGAATGTGGGAGGAAGGCTACTTGCTTTTAAAGCTTTGAGCCTGCGACCCAAAACTTTTCTCATCTTATGCTCCAGATACTTCATCTCGCTTAACTTTGTTTTGCTATAATTACAATTTTATACACCTTTCTCCTCGGTTCCCTATTGATTTGCAGTCAATTCCTGCGTAATTACATAATGAGTTCAAATCAAAGCGCTTTGTGTGGCCCAGCAAGTTGTTTAGAAATTTTCAAAGGATCTTTTCGTCTGTTTGATTTCTTTGTGTGTGCGACAGTATGAATGGCTTCCATCTTTTATTATTTTGACAGGCCATTTGTGTGTGCTGTTGACGTTGTAATTTATATGTTAATGCAGGCAGCGCGGGAGTTTCCATCTAAGCTAGTCAAACACTCGAAAAAGACATGGAGATGATTGTATTTTAGCTAATTATGTTTGCCCAGTGTCGGAACGTTTGTCGGCAATAAATTAAAATATATACGTAAATACCCACACAATGCTAATATTTGCCCTTCTTCTTAATAACTAAATGAGGCTGTCGGTTCGCGATGAGTGCAGGGAAGTTGTGTAAACAGGGCTGAGTGTGTGAGCAGGATCAATGTCAACTTATTTGCCGGCCTACATTTGGACTAATAAATTTAATTCCCACACACACAGGCAAGCGGAATACAAAAAGCAAAGCAAAACTAATCCAATTAGCGCTTAAGGCGCTCAAATACACTCGGAGGAGGAAAGCGAGGGCCTTGTTGTACTTAATATATAATGCTAATAGGAAATTCCTGACTGGGCCTCGTCCTTTCGCCTTTTGCGTAATTTCCTACACCGAAAAAGAAATCATTAACATTAAACTACATCAACGTGATCGTACGGGTAATACAATTTCTTCAAAAATATATATTCATCAGACGCGTAATGTCGATTTGATACTTAGCGTTTTCAACTAATACTATTTAGTATCTTCTTGACGTTTGACACTTTTTATTTTCAAACTGGTACTAGAGTTGACACTAGGTTTAGTTTTACTGTAAGCCCCACTAGAGAGATTTTGGTGTACCTCGATACTGACTTCGTTCTTCATTTTTAAAAAATGGTTCTAAGGGATTCTATTGAACTAAATAAACCTTTATCCATGTTATACAAAATGCAGTTAAAATGTGAAAATACTCTTTTTGCTGTGTATTCCCACCCTCTGAACTTTCAGGACAATGCCTTTCAATTGCTGGCAAAATGCGTGAAACTGTTGGCCAGCGACAAAAAGAAAAAACGAGAGAAAAAACGAAATTTACGTTCATTAATCATTCTCGTACACATTTCAAACGAAGCGAAATGAATGAAAGCAAAAAGGAAAACAAAACGATGGCTGAAAAAAGGCGAAAAAATGCTGCTGCATACTTTCAGGCCGCAAGTGCGCCTCGCTTTGCCTGTGTGTGTTATCGTGTCCTGGCTGTTTGTCTTTGTGTGTGCGTGCCTGTGTGTGAGCAATAAATGTTAATTTAACGCAGGCTTCGCATTTTACGAGTTGCGACTTCGTGAAATGCAAAAATGTTTCTAATTGGGCGTTGATTTACGACACGATCCCCGAGACAAGAGTCGCTCAGCCTTATTTTTTAACTTTTCTTTGTTGTTGTGACAGGGGAGGCGGAAGAGGAGAGGGGCGGGATGGGAAGTAGGCTGACTTCCGGTGCCAAGTTTCGACTTTTCAAAGGACTGCAGCTTGGGCGGCGGTCCACGTTCATAATTTATGAACTCATGAATTAGCGAATGTCTGCCTTGTTTTCCTTCCGCGCTGATATTTGCTTTTAGTACTCGCCCCACTAATTAGCAAGTTCGTGAGAACGTTAACTAAGCAAACGGCAAATAAGCAGAGGCTTTACAGCTTGGCTAGTAATCCAGATGAGCTGCAGTTACGCCAATTTGGTTAAACAGGTATGGCAATTAACTGCAGCCCTAGGTAGGCATTGATATTTACTATATATTTAACATAAGACATTGGTGTTTTGTGGGCAAAACTTAATGGCAAATTTCATAAACATATAAACAGATAATAGTAGTAGCTATAATAGTCCTATTCAAGCTATTTAAAAGCTATAAGATGTGAATACATTAAAATTGGTGGAAAATTCTGCAACCAATTACTATTGTATATACCTAATTCTAGCCTTATAGTGCTTCTTTTGCATTTCAAATCCAGCCACTTTACCCTTTTCAACACGCAGAAAGCAATCAAAAAGTAAGTTTTTCCCGATCAAATAGAGCGTTCTGCACATAGACGGTTAATTTTAGCATTTGCATTGTTCTCTCGACCAGTATGTTGGCCGGCCAATTAGTTGGTTGTGCATTTCCAGCTGCCAAGTCGCCCACGTCCTTCCACACCCCGCACACATCACATGCTGATTGCACAATAAGCGTCTTAATTGGAAGTCGCATGCACATTGTAATTTCTGCGCAGTGAGCCGAAAGGGTGCGCGGATATGGGCGGGGCAGGGTGGACAATATGGAGCAGTGCCTAATTAATACTCACCATCAATTTTGCAATTAACCGAATTGTTGCTCTTCTTGGAGGAGTTGCGGGACATCTGCGAGTGGTTGGTCGCCGAGTGGGAGGGACTCGAGTCCACGGACCGACGGGCCGGATTGTTGGCCTGGAACATGCTGGGTCCGCTGGCCAAGGGACTCGGCGTCACGGTGAGCATCGGATGGACGCTGCCTGTTAAATGGACGAGCCAATAAAGTAGATATATAGAAAACGTGCCGTGAAAGCAGAAGAGTTCCTTCTGTACTCGCAAAAAATTGCCAAGACTTTACGAAATTAATTCTGAAATCACAAGCCTAAATAATCGTTACACGGTTTTTAAAGATGAAGGATTTTGGCAATGAAACAATTATATATATTTATATACCCGTTAGTATATGGTATTCGTTAAAACGTGTTTAACAGGTGCAAGAAGTTGACCTAACCATGTCCGCCTGTCTGTCCATATGACAAGCTGTTGAGACAGCTACAACCAGAAATCATAAAACTCTGTAGAGCTTTTGAGCGGTATTTATTCAATATCTCTCTAGACATATTTTCTTGAGTTTTTACAAAATGAATGTCAATGAATTGCAGAGACTTCTACAAATATGCCTTTATGTACGATTTCTACAACTTTTGACTTTATGCAGAGTATAGTGCAATTGATACTCGCGGCATTCCTTTATTATAAAATATAATTACTATTTTTCTTAAAACCCTTTAACAAAGTATAAATTGAACCCGATTTTGCAATATAATATTGTTTTCTGTATTGTTCCCCGTGTAACGATACTCACCCGTCTTGCTGGGATCGTGCGAGAGATGTCCGCCCAGTGAGTGCTGTAATTTATCCGTGATGCCATGGATTTTGTCCACAAAGCTGCTGCGGGTCTGTGCGTGGCCGTCGCCTCCGGCCACGCCCCCTGCGCCTCCGCTGGCGCTGCACTGCGGCATCAGCTCGGCAATGCTATTGATGTTCGGTATGGAGCCTAATTACGGCCGAGAGATGTGTGTACGGGGAGGCCAAAAGAAATGTTCAGCGATTATTCACATACACACGGAGTGGGTGGCATGGGGGGTGGGGAGTGGCTAGTGGGGAGTCGGTAGGGGGAGGGGACAGTGGCAAGGACGATCTCTTACCCTTCGTGTGGGACGTGACTGGCGCACAGGCGGCCGTGCTGCTGATGGCGGCCATTTGATTAAGTGCCCGGCCATGCAGCTGGGCCTGGGTGACATTCGGCTTGAGGAAGGACACAAACAAGTGCTTGGCCAGGTCCAGCGGCGCCTCGCAGTCGAGGAAGGAGTCAAGGAAGCGCCGAAACCCATCGAAATCAATGTCCTGCAAAAAGAGTTTTAAAGTATAAATGAAGCGAGCCCATCCAATGATTTATTGGGGCCTTTGTCTTGTCAGTTTTTAATGAGCTGTCAGAGCGCACGGTCTTTTTATGCTCTAAGCAAAACATATGAAGAAAAAAAACAATATAAAACAATTGCAAATGTCTTTTCCTTAATACTTAATAAGTATAGACTATTCACGCCATAGCTCTACAAAATAAATAAAGAAACTAGTGTTCTAAATTGAAGAACCAGTATTTTTGCAAGTCCTGAATTTCGTAAGATTTTTTTCTCTGCAAGAGTATGTAATAAATCTACCGCAGGCCATTCGCAAGTGACAAGTTAAAATGTGTGCAAAACACTCGTCGTTGCATAGTTTATCCACTGCCAGCATCCTCTTTTTCAGCCAAGTTTTACGAGTGGTATCGGGTTTGTTGTGACAGGGAAGAGGGAGTGGCAGATGGAGGCGCGCAGAGCTACTTATGCAACATAATATGTTGACGTTATTATGGCGAAAAAACATTTTGCGGTTGCCTTCAATGGGAGCCTTCCATTTCTCACATTTTCAGGAGGGAGGGGAAAGGAACCAGCGCCGTCATCGACTTTATTACCGTTGACAACGGAGCGTATGATTAATAAATGCTCGCCATATTGTGACATATTCAGAGATGATTTTCTGCGTGGCAAGTGAAGCGCGAGTACATTTATCTCCCGACTAAATAATGGTGGCAATGTATGAGGCAGCGGTTCATTTGGTGGCCTAATTGAAGGTCAAACATCACTGAACCATTTTGAGTAAATGCCCCCCACATCTAGCAGAGATTCTTGCTTTAAAATTTCCCATTTTACGCGCCTGGAATACATAATTATCTGTGGGCGAATCGCAAGCCATTTTATTTACATTTGTCCAGTGCACAAAATTCCCACATAAATCCGAGCTCCGTCTGGAAAAGGTTCCATCGGACTCGTACGTGCCGGGGAATGTCCCCCAAGGATCTGGTGCCTCTCTATTTGCCATTTGGAAATGGGTTTGGGGCCAACTTTTTATGGATGCAGAACGGAAGCTGGCTGAATGGGGATCGGGCAAATTACATGTCAACACCACGTGTAATGTCAATACATTGACAGCTGCGGCGCGATGCTCGAGTCAACAATGCGACATTGATAGACGCCGGCATTCGCCGACATTGATAGACGTAACGCCCCTAGCTGCACACGGCAGCTTTACGGATTTTACAGTTGCCAGTTTCAGTTTCGGTTTCGGTTTCGGTTTGGTTCCGGTTACGTTTCCCGGCCGGGGATAACAGCTAATCAAGGATAACAGCCCGACGGGGATGCCCGTGCGTTGGGTGCGATTAATTGCGCAAGAGGCAGCGAATCGTGTCGCAAGTAATGAAACAACCAGCTCGAGCTGGGACGGAGAATATATCTATTCTGCTGAAAATATCTGCCTTTATTATCAGACTCATCACGAGCTGCTGCTCCTTCTGACGCTCTTTTGCATCGTTTTAAATTTCTAGACATAAAACAAAGTAAACGAGCCAGAGCTGGTAACATTAAGAGGGCTCTGAGGTTTGGGCTTTACACTGGAAAAAATGTGAATCAAATTTGGCAATTGTTTATTATTAAAAAAACTGTGTGGTTTAAAATATTTGTAAGCCTCATTATAATATTGAAAATATAGTTAGCAAATATTAAATAAATTTAATTTTTTAAACAAAAAGTTGTCTTTTATTGATTAAAATTAATAGTGATGAAAACAGTCAGAATGTACAATTAATTGATTGGGGATAGGATTTTTCTAAGATTTCCTTTGGGTTGAGTATACTAAATAAGCTAATAAGGTAAGAAGTCAGGGTTTACCAATCATTACAGCTAATGTTTTTTCTCCGTGTCCTTAACCACTTGCAGGTTTTTGTTGCTTGTCGGATCCTTGGCCATAATGAAACCGAATACAGGCAGATGGAAGCTTACACTCGTGACGCTGACTGGCACTACACCATACACCAGCATCTATGGCTATGACTTTAGTATATAGCTGCGAAGCCACGAGTGCCAGAGCAAACTGCTTAAAGCCGGCGAACGCAAATGGCAACGCCACGCCTTAGTGGAGAAACATCGGCATATTGTAAAACCCAAACACAGATACTCACACCCACAGCCACACACATAAATTACAACCCAGTCACACACACACAGACACTATAATAATGGCGCGAATCGCGCTAGCAAAATTTATTTAGCCAGCAGGAGCAACGAGATACGCCTGCGAAGAGCTCTCCCTCTGCTCCTCTCTGTCTCCTTCTGAGGGCTTCTCCCTTTAACTTGTTCTACGCGTACGGTGAAGGGGAAAAAAATAGAACAGCTTTCAACGTTTCAATTGCCAAAAACACTAAAGCGTGTAAGTTAATTACATGGCTTTTTAGAAATTGAGATATTTTGGTCGCAAGATGATCTGCTCCTTTCTGTGTTTTAAATAGCTTTTTTAATCTTTAAAAAGATTTTTTTTAATGTTCGACAACAGTTTTGTATCAGTGGATTAAACAAACTATGCGATTTTGTAGTCTCCATTGGAGATGACCCAGAACTATCTTGCGGTCATCAACGTATAGTCAAAGAATTTTTCAACCAAATCACAATAAGCATTCCGTACAAATTTTATTCAAATTGATTAAAGGGACACCCCCGAAAAAATAATAAAAACACCAATTTTACAGGTTAAAGCTTAATACTTTAATTAATTATTGTGAACGTTTGTAGTTCAATTCTTTTTCTTATTATTATGTTCGGCTAACGTTGAACCAGTAGCAAAGTATAAAGAATATTAGAAATTTTAATAAAATTCCTTCGTTTATTTGATATTTTTTTGTTTTCATTAAACTATCATAGTAAGTTTTCCGTTCTGCGCACTGTATAATTTTGACCTTGACTGTGTATGTGGCTTCATTCAATTCCCATAGATGCGTTATGTGACGCTATGCGTGAGCGCGTGGCTTAATGAATAAATATTCGGGCACATTTTGGGCGTTCGGTGCGTATGCGTGATATTCATTACACTCTCTAATCACACACACGCACGCAGAGTAGCGCATACGGGCCATTTGGCACCCATCTTCACTCCACTCCGGCGAACATAATCTGCGCTTTGCATTCATTATGCATCGCAGTGTGTGGGGCATAAATTATGACCATATGGACTCTAAATCACATTTTCGCACTTCCGTTTTTAAAGCTCGCAAACAGAGTGGCCAATTGTTGGGGAAAAACAGCGGAGAACATATCATTGCCACCTGACGACAAGCTGCTCTTAAAGAACCCTAATTGGAGCAGGCGGGTCCCAAACCAATCCTTGAGTAAAAGAAAAAACCGCTGGAGGAGGGGACCTGTAAGCAGCTTTTTGCCCGGGATCGAAAGAATGTTGCCAAGCAGCGCTGCTCTCGTGGCGTCTCAATTCATTTGGCCCACTGAAATATTTACGGGAATTACTTTTGTTCGGAAAATTCCCAGCAATGACAAACAGTGAGTGCTAGGAGTACGCAAACATCTCCAGCAGCTGTGTGCTCGATATCAAAGTGAATTCCATGGGAATCATTCACTCACATCCGAATCCAGCATGTGGAAAAACCAGGGGGTAAGCCGGAGTGACGGAAACTTAATTATACCTTTTCCATTTTGTTACGCTGCAAAAACAAATGATAAACCAGAAAACGAAAGGAAATCTGAGACTGCTTTCCGTTTGCATATGCTTCTGGCTGGAATGATTTCAAAGTCTCAAATTAAAAATGTACATTACCATGCCAACTGCAAGCCCTCTGGCTCATGTCCATCCCGTCGGTAAAACCAGAGTGATCTGGGTATTTGGATTCGCTAGTCCCCAATGAAGGAGTAACAATTTATGCAGCTCCTGCTCTAACCAAATTGATGGCGTTGCAGGCAGTTTCAAATTAATTTAGTGTGTATAAACTTGTCAGGATATTCATTCAGGGACAAGGGTGGCCGGCTCACTGTCTACCTCTGTTGGGATTCAATTTCAATTTGGCATTCAGGCGTAAACTTGAAAAGTCTGTGATTTATTGTACGTATAAGCAGATTTACTTTCAATCTTTCGCCCTACCTGGTTGCCCTTTCCCTTTTCCTAATCTCTATTCTGTAATACAGAATCTGTATGCTCCTGCTCCTTGTCAGTCCAACAATACTCAAAAAAAAATCTATTTCTTTGTGAAATAAAATCTCGAAATCGAAAATCTGCGATTTAGAGTCAGTAAAATAAATAATTAAATAATGTATACCATAATTTTTTAGAAATGTAATTATGTCTCAAAAACAAAACTATGTAAACTAAAACTTGTAATTAAGATTTCAATAATAAGCAAAAATGCAAGGTAATAAACACAATAATTTAATTATCTTAATCATAAACTGTAAATTTCTTTAAAAAATATATTTTATACATTTTCATAAATTAACGCGCGATTCGGTATAAATTTTCCCCAGTGCACACATGTGAGTTTCCGTAAGCTTAGCTGAATCGCCTTTCATCGGGCTTCCCAAGTCGCCAGGTTGAGAATTAAAGTGTAAGACGTAACCCGAGTCGAATCAAACCGAGTCCTTGACTTGTGCTTTGAGCAGGGTCTCCCTTCCCGCTCCTGCTCCGCCTCTTCCCCGACCGCTTTCAATTAATTGCAGGAGCGGAGCAGGACATCTTGGCAACACTTACCCCATCCGGAATGCACTTGGGCGCGGAGGTGGCACTCGGCGAGCTGAACTCCCGCAGTACGTCCTGCAGCTTTCGGGTGGAATCTGCAAGGAGTAAGACAGGTGAGAGGATACAGGTGAGCGCTGTAAGCCAGGGATTATGCAAAGTTCAGTTTAGCAGGGCTGCGCGGCTGGCAGGACACGCGTCAATCGCTCGACTGGCGCCACGAGAATGGAATCGACGTCTTGAGTGGGCCAGCCGAGGTGGACAGGTGCTTTTCCCCAGGTGACTCAGGTGGGGATCTGCAGCGCAGTCGGGATAATTAACTAATGGAAAACAAGTGGTTCGTGCAAGTAAATGCGGGTGGGTGCGGATGGGTTGGATGACTTGGGCGAGTTGGGCGGGTTGGCATGCCGCAAACGCCCGGAATAAACTCCGCGGGGAGCCTTACGCCGAAATGTGGCGCCCAGAGTTTTATTAACCTAATGAGGGCTGTGTGTATACCGGTGTACAACCGCAATTGTGCTGAGTATCTACACTCAAATGCAGTTTCAGGTTCTGTTTCATGGCAACGACTGCTGCAGCTGACACTTTTGATGGCTTTCGTTCGGTGCCTCATCGCAGGCTAAAAACACTTGACCGCACTCTAATAAGCACCTGCAGCCGCACCCATATATCCTGTGGACTGCTACAATCGCAAATTGCTATACGGGTGCCGCAGGCAGACCCAAACACAAAAAGAAGACTCCTTCAATTCAAAAAACATTGCCAAATCGCTTTAAATTATTGGATAAGAGGGCTCTTCTGTTTGGTCTTGGTCCCATTTACTTTATTTATTTAAAAGGTTGCGGGTATTTCCCAATTTAAGTAAAATTTTGAATCGTTTAATTTTAGTGGAAATATTTTATAAGTGAGGCGTTTATCTTCATACAAGATTATTTAAAAAAGTTGGACTCTTATTTGATCGTAAAAAAAAAGTAATAATTTTTAAATTTGTTGTTGCAATGGGAGCTATATGATACGACTTTGGAGGAAGTTATATCCAAATAGATTTAATGCTGAATGACTAGCTTGCGCAGAAAAGGACGGACGGACGAACAGACGGACAGAAGATCATTTCTAGATCGACTCTATTGGTTAAAGGGTCGGAAATGTCAAAATTTACAAATAAAGCTTTGAAAACTGTAAGTGCCTAGTTCCATTTTTTTTTTAGTGTACTTTTGACTTATGTATACACTGTTAATGCTCCTGGCGAACTTCTTTAAGTACGAACTGAATATTGCGCTGAATTCAACAACGCTTCTTCCATTATCCAGGTGGGGCTTAAAAGTGGTACTGCTCACCACCCAGACCCAGTGTGCTTTCTGTGCAAGATTCCATAATCTATAAGCTCTGCATTCCCGTTTCCCGTTCCGAGTAATTCCCTCAGCCAGGCAAACCGGCGGATGAAGTGAAGCGAAGTGCTCACCCAAAGGTAAACTACTTTGCCATGTCAAACAGCTTTGCTGCTGCAGCAAAGAATGCAAACAGTTTCAGACATAACTCAGGGCGATGTGGACCAGATGTGTGGAAAGGATGTTGCCTCAAAACCGCTCTTTAAGATGCGCTGCTTGAGCTTCAGCTGTCAGAGAAATCTGCTGAATTGCAAGTGCAAGCCATGCAAAAATGTAAATGTATCTGCACGCGGTTTAGTAAAAAGGATCAAAATAAAATAAAATAGTATGTTACCATTTTTATACCCGTTACTCGTAGAGTAAAAGGGTATATTGTATTCGTGCAAAAGTATGTAACAGTTAGAAGGAAGCGTTTCCGACCCTATAAAGTATATATATTCTTGTTCAGGATCACTAGCCGAGTCGATCTAGCCATGTCCGTCTGTCCGTCTGTCTGTCCGTCTGTCTGTCTGTCTGTCTGTCTGTCCGTATGAACGCTGAGATCTCGGAAACTATAAAAGCTAGAAAATTGGCATTTTGCATGCAGATTCTAGGAGTTCCTACGCAGCGCAAGTTTGTTTCAAAAAGGTGCCACGCCCCCTTTAACGCCCACAATCGCATATATACGATTTTAAAAATTTAAATATTTCGGAAAAGTAAAAATGCAGTTTTATTGTGTTTATCAATACCTATCGAAATGTAGAAGAAAATTTTCAAATCCGACCATTCGTTAAAAATTTATTTTTTTGTTAATAATGTTTTAATATTTTAAGGCAATTTTGAAATATTTTAAGGTACACTGCAGCTTGTCTTTATATATTTAAAATCAAATTTTAGGAGTTTATTAATCGAAGTTGTTTTGAAATAAAAAAATGTAAGCTAGCTTTGGCAATCCGAAGCTTATATACTCTTGCAGTTATAATAAAAATGTATAAGTATTTAACCCAAGCCGATAGGGACCATTTATAAACAAATATATACAATCCTATTTATGTTTCTATGTCAAACCAAAGAAGATTAAATTGATGCTGTGGCAGTTATATGATATAGATATATGATAAATATTCTGTCTTCAAAAGAAAAAAAAATTTTGGAAAGGTTAGATACTAGTTTGCGTAGAAAGGGACAGACAGTGTAATTAGTGTAGTTTTTGTAATTAAGGAGTCCAACAGAACCACAAAAACCACCATCATTTCTGGAGTAAATTGTCGATTTTATGCATGTAGGCTAACCTGATTTTAAAATCCCTTTTAGGTGGTGGGCAAATTAAGGGAAATGGTCATGTTTTAATTGGCCAATCTATCAGATCCAGGAAAAGTATAAGGGTCCGTCTAATTGGCCATGATTTGCATTTGCCCATTTGCAAATGAGTGTTATTGATTAGCTCATACTGTATATACTGTTTTTACTTACATGAAGCCAGCTCCTGCAGCTGCAAAAATTCGCGTGGCGACAATTTATCCCATTTCGGTGCTGCGATGCCAATATTCATTTTGCCTGAAAATATGCAATGCATAACAAATGGTGACAAATTGTAATTTCCATAATAATGCGGGGCAGTGTGGGGGCGAAGGAGCGGGAATGCGAACGCGTAATTTATTGCATTTGCATTTCGAATTCGCAATGTAAGTGCCAAACTATCGACAAAAGCCCCATACATCGCCACAAAAATACGTGGGTTCTGCGTACGTGATTGTGGCATCGGCAATCAATACATTTTACAGAGTGTGTGCGATGAAAACTAAATTGCTTTAAAATATTATCTCCCATTTCTGCAAGCCCTCGACCCTTCTCACACACTCCCTCACATCCTGGTTGATATTTTTAGCCATTCTCTAGTGGCTCTGGACAAGAGGGTCCTGTGACGCCTGTCTAAAACAGAAGAACTTCGCAATCACATTGGCCCACACAGAGATAGCTTGCTTCCGATTACAAGTCGTTCTCTGGTTTTAAAAATTAAATCATACAAATTATTTATTAAGAATTTGAAAATAATTTACTGTAATACCGCAAGTAAAAAAACATAAACATAGTTTCTTTGTAAATTTTACACAAATTTAAAAAATACATTTTTAAAAAATTAGGAGGCATATAATCAATTATATATTTAATGACAATGATAAAAAATGGTCTACAAAAATTGAGTTTTAATAGTAAAAACAGATTATCTAAGTTCTTGCTTTTCTTAATATATTTAATGACGCGAAACAAAAAAAAAGGGTTATTTATAGATGTAACTGATCATATCAGTTAGTTTTTTATATAAATGATATGATTTTAAAGGTTTTCCCAATAATTTGGTCTTGGTAGGCCATTATCAAATCTTAAACAATTATTTACCTTTACTGTATGTGTTGGACCGACTATTAATTTATTTTATTATTTTAACATGGGAAATGGAAGTGTACTCTTTTTCAATTATTTCGAAGTGAAATTGAATTTTTCCCACGACTCTTAGTGCCTCCGAATGCCCAGAAAATGCCCCACTATGGAAACTGGCAAATGGAGTGGGTGCGAGTGGCCATTAGCCAATTTTAGTTTCCGCCATATGCCTGCTTGTTTGTAAGTGGGTGAGTGTGTGTGTGGGGTGTGTCGCCTGCCGTTTGACACGTCATTACTGGCATCATCATCATCGCCGAAATCATCAACATCATCATCATCATGCTCGTTGACATGACCATAATCACGTGCCGCGGGCTAATCAATGGCATAATTTCCCCGCGGAATCTCAGTCACAGTTGTGACGTCACACGAGTTGATGGCGTTTTGGGTAGCACACACACACGCGCGGCAATCAAACGCCCACGCACACACATGCACGGGCAAAGGTACGTATGTGTCAGCCACAGACAGACTGACAGGGGTATCTATATATCTATGTATACTACATATATTATAAAATAGAGGGGGAATTGTTTTTGATGTATATGCTTATATTTGTTGGCTTGGCTTTTCTGCGTTCTCAATTTGCTTGGCATTTATTTTTACTCTCTGGCCATTTAGCGTTTTTATTTATTCATTTCACAAATCTTTCTCTAAAGCTTTTGTCTTGCTGATGTTATATTTAGATGGCTATAATCAACTGATTGACTAACTTATCATTTTATCCACTGCCGAGCACTTATCAAGTAAATTTCGGAGATGGAAAATGGCAAATGGCAAATGGGAAATGGAAAATTATATTTCACGAGCGATTTCCGCTAAGCGCTGAAGTAGTTTGTCCCTTTTTGCTCGTAAAATCTTAATAGAGACTCGTCCTGCCATTATTCACAGCTCATTTGTCCTTAATGCCCGGAGCGCGTTAAGAGTTCCTACAACGCTCGGATAATAAACTAATGAAAATGCAAATGAAACACACAAATAAATAGTGCAGCATACATGGCGTATGCGCATTCTGAATGCTAATTGCGCCGTTAATGGTGGGTGTGTGTGTCTGAGAGTGTTTTTCAGGCATCATCATAAAATTCGCATTCTGGGAAGCTGGATATTTGGATATCAGCTTGCTTTCTGCTCGTAATGGCCCTTGGCCAACGGCAAAACTTCAGTAAATTGGCTCGGATTTTTCTGTCTTTGTCGGTCGATGGAAACGCTCATCCTGCCGCCCTTTGACATCGGAGGGAAAAAATAAAAGAGAGAAAGACAAAAGGGGAGTTCAACGGACTCTCAAGTACTGTGCTTTTTATGCTGTCCACATAAAATATTATTAGATTATGCGTTCGCTTCACTCGCACACAATGAGCATCAGATTCCGATTCAGCTTTTCCTCGCACATATATGTATGTATATGTTTATGGGTGAGTTGGTCCTATTATTGTTTTAGCCGAAACAAAAACGCCATAAAATCTAGCACATAAATGTCCAACACAGAACCATTTTCCCTTCTTTTTATGCTTTAAATTGGCCCGCCAAATCATTATACATCGACGGTCCACCGTCCCTCTATCTTTGGGTAGAACAATAATAAAAGTAAATCAAATAAAACAGCAGCATATTGCGTTTTTTATGGCCTTTAGCATTGTTGCCCTGTTTAATGGCCGCCGCACTCTGATCGCAGACCAAAAAATCATTTTCTCCAGCACATCAATAACCATTTTTTATTCAAACAATAATCCACCCACTCCAGTTTGCCTTTGAATTTTAATTAGTTCAACAAGATTTGTGATTTTATACAACACTCAATCAAGACACATTTTTATACATATAAGGAAAGCCGTTATTTATAATCATTGCTCTAAAGCAAATAATTATAAATTTGCACGCAGTACATAAGTCGGAACGGCCGGGATCGGCCGACTATATCCTATGGCTGCCATATAACTGATTGATCGGAAATGCCATAACTTTGGTGTTTGTTAAGTTAGGAAGTTGGGATTTTCTATGGGTTTTATATTTGGCCAATCAATCTGACCTCCAAAATTTCATAAGGATCAGCCGACAATATCCTATAGCTGCCATGTAACTGAACGATTGGAAATGCATTAACTTTGGTGTTTTTGAAGTTAGGAAGTTCTTATGAGTTTTTATGAGTGTCAAAATGCATCATATGCATAATTTTGGAGAATATAATTTACAGAATATTCTGCAAGGGTATATCAACTTCGGCTCCGCCCGAAGTTAGCTTTCCTTTCTTGTTTGAAAATAATATCCCTATTTATCTAATCCTTTGGCTTTCATATATATTGTTTATATGTACTATCTCAATAGAATGTTAGAGCGTTCCGTTCTAGTTAATATTTGTACTTTGGCAAAACAAAAATTGAAAATAAATTTTGAATTCTCATCGTCAGGTTTGAACAAGAAAGGAAAGCTGACTTCGGGCGAAGCCGAAGTTGATATGCCAAAAATAAAACCAATAAAAAATCCCAACTTCCTAACTTTAAAAACACCAAACACCAAAAAATGGCATTTCCAATCGTTCAGACGGACGGACAGACGGACATGGCTAGATCGACTCTCCTGGTGATGCTGATCAAGAAATTAGTGAGTATTGTACTTGTTTTTAGCAATGATTTCTTAATTTATTTATAATAATTAGTCCTTATCAATTTACAAACTGTTTAAAACACTTGCCAGTTTTGAATGGAATTCTTTAATGAAACCCCAATTGAGTAATATTTTCGACATACATAATTTAAGAGCTTTGTGTCGTAAATAAGTAATTATAAATCAATTGATGTCAGGTCATAAATAATTTATTTAGCTGCAACGCCAGAAAATACAGCTCGGCACCATTAAGACGCTTTTCGTTCAAACTTCATTCAACTTTTTAACACATTCATAGCGCACTGAACTAAAAAATGCCTGAGATGAATCCTGCTTTAATTAACGTTCCTGATTTGATCATAAAAATAAATCCATCGAAACAGCACAAGCCATGCATAAACTCAAATATATTTTCAATCGATTGCTCTCCCCTGTGGCAATCATAGCGTTGAGTGCGAAAAATGTTTGGCTCCGCTGAATATAAATGACAACGTGTGTTTGCTTTTATGAAATTGACATTATTGTTTATCTGATGCGTGGGCCGTGCACTCGCAGTAACTCCGTCCATTGTTTTTAGCTGACAATAATACAAGCTGCTAGCGAAAAGCAAAAAAGCACATTGCAAGATTGCCAACAAGCAGTGCAAACAGCTAGCTCTGTCCTATTTTATTTTAGTTGAGTGCACAACAGCCGGCGGCTATGTGCATTCTGGATCCTGAATTCTGCCAGCGACAATGCTCGTATTTTGGGCATATTCCGAACATTATAGGGTTCAAAGAGGTCGAGCGCTATGCGAGAGGTTCCGAAGTTTTTTTTTTTAAATTAGCTTTCAAATAATATTCGTATAGTTACGAAAGTTTAAATCTAATTCTTTCGCCACCAACTAACAAGCTAAAAGAGTCGCTTCGATCTCACCTTTAACATACAAAAATCTAATATAAAATGTTGTGACCAAAATTAACTAAAATTCGACTTAAAAAATACTCTTTTCGTCTGGTCGGCTAAACTAAAAGAGAATACGAGTAAACGGTCTAAATTTTCAATCACGATAATTTTATTATCTTTATTTTTGTTCTTCAATTTTTGGTTTCAATTATTTGTATTAAATCTTTATTGCATTAACCTTTTACTTAGAATCGTAAATCGTAAATTAATTGTTAAATCCTTTTTTGGAGCAAAATTAGTGCTCATTTTGTCAGGATATTTTGGCATTTTGTCACAATTCTAGAAGTTAGAGCGAATGGGACAGGCCTTACAATGATAAACTATTAAAACTAACCCCTTTCTCCAGCTTTGTATAAAAATTAATTGGTACCATTATCATTGAGATAGAGTCTCCAAATTATTTTTTCGGCGCTTTTTGATTTCTGAAATATCGAGCATAATAAAGAGGAATGAAATGGTAAAAAAAAAAATACGTACATATAAAAGATATATGACAGCTCTAAGAAATAATCAGTGAATTTTTATAAAACTGAAGGTTTTACTCCAAAAATTGGGATGCAAACATTATATTCTACTTAAAGGGTGATCGTTCCTATGCCAGCTGCAGGATATAGACGTCCGATCACCCACCAATCTTCCCACCAAATTTATAGTACCCTCATAAGTTTTAAGTTGATACATAAATAAATTACCAATTTTAAAAAATGTTCATATAAAATAGCGTGTTTTACTTAAAACACGAGTGTCCTTAATAAAAATGTAATATAATATGTAATGTTGATATTAACTTTTTTTAAAATACAAATCTCAACTAAAATAATTGTTTCCATTTTGAATCTTCAATTTGAGCCAGAACGTAATTCCCATTTTAATCGCCATGCATGGCCGTGTTTTCTGGCTGCTTTAAGCCAAAGTGTTAGCATACTTTTTGGGGAATGTCAACTGAGCTGCAGGGTTTAAAAAAATGGTGCATGTGGCTTACGATGGGTGTTCAGTAGCCTGTTACTAAACGCTCTAAACCATCAGTTTTGCATGCCCAGGCAAACAAAAACAATAAAATAATATAAAAAAAAAAAATACTCAATTTTGTTTTTGTTTTAAAATATGTTTTGATGTCTGTCATACACGTTAAAATAATCTTCCTTTTGTTCCGGTGTACCTCCCCAGAAGCAAATGTCACACACCAGGCCCCGCGGAATCGAACTGCACTTGGTGAATGGCACCGGACATGTGGTGTACTAAATAACAAGACAGGAAGCGAACTTTGGCGCACCGAAGTTTATATACCCTTGCAGCTTTTACACAAAATTAAACTTTTTTTAAAATGACTTTATTTTATTTGTATGCTTATAAGTTTAAAAACATTGAATATATATCAACACACCGTAATTATAAACCACTAAAAAATCAGCATATCTTCCAGTAAATTTGAATACAGTTTAAAACAACAAAGCTACAATTTTTTTAAATTTATTTTTTGCGATTGTTTTTATGATAGTATACTCGTCCAATTCGTCCCATTTCGATTTATATACTCAATAAAAATAAGACTTTTGGAAAAGTTTCTTTCCGATAGCTTTAAAACTGAGAGAGTAGCTTGCACGGACGAACGGACATGATCAGGAATATATATATATATTTTAAGGCCCGTAAATGTGTCCTTCACTGCGTCGAAAGCTGTTTGCTGAAATTGTAATACCCTCTGCAAGGACATAAGAACGGGGGCTAAAGCGCAAAAAGAGACAGTTAGGAGCGGAAGGGAAGCCCTGAAGCAATTAAAACTATGGATATATGGTAGGGCGCGGCTGTTGTATAAAATGCAATTGTGTTTCCGCTGACTTTGACAGGGTTGACCACAAGTGATTGCTGGACACTTTCTCCCTATTTTAAAAAACTTTAGTTGTTTTCCAAAATGTTGGACACTTTTGGACTCGAATGATTTTAGGGCGATTCTCCTTTAAAGGTTTGTGGATAGTTTGTAAAGCGTTTCATATAGTGACCCAGGCCTGCACTTCAGGAGGGACTATTTAGCTTAAGCTTTTTTGAATTTCAATGGCAATATTTTTGGTTTGCAACTTTTTTCCTAATTCCCTGGACCAGACAACACTGGTCACGTACCGCAGGAACCGCGCTTTAAGCATGGCGTCTGGTCGCGTCGCTCTTTGCTTTTTTGCTCACTTCCGCTTGTCAACTAAAGGACCGGAAGGAAGGGGGACTGGGATGAGGATGGGAATGGGGATTGGGATGGGGAATCACAAAGGCGGCGACGAAGAAAGCGAAAAGCTCGCTGTCATTGTTATTTCGCCTCGGTACAGAACGGCTGTATTTGCAGCCGGGGCTCCATAGTTCCATAGTTCCACAGCTCCTTTATCAAATGCTGGTCATGCACAATCAGCTGCGAGACTGGAGGCGGTGGGAACAAAGGGAGATGACAACTGTTTCTGGAGGGGACGAGGAGGAGATCCAATACTCAGCCCGCCGCTTTTGTGACAGCAATTGAATCAAATTTATTGTCTGCATCCGATGCCATGCAGTTTCCACTCAACGTCGCGAACCCATTGTCAGCGTGGCATGTAATGTCACGTCCTGTTTTTACGAGGATCAAGTGCACAAAGTATGACGCCGAAGCGATTTGAAATGAAAAAATTAAATATAAATGAGATTTGCGCGTGGATTTGGCTCTAAGCTTTGGACCAACACTCGAGCGACAAAATATGTCAATAGCCCCAGGCAAGTAGCATTAAAACCATCCATTGGAAATAGAATTATTGGTTGGCAAAGAAAAATAAATAAAAAGCTTCGTACATCAATTGGTAATCGATGAGGATGTACTCTATGATGGAATAGGAAAAAAGGGGTATACATATTTGTGTGGTATTTGAGAAAAGTAGTTTAAGGATCAAAACCATGTTGAAAATAATCACATTTTTGGAACATTCAACATAGGATTCGAATAGTTTTTATAAATATATTTTAAACCAATTAGACATATAGCTTTCCAATCGTTTATAGTGATTAAAAGGAATAAATTTAAATATTCACAAACCCAACTATTTTTTAAAAAATGGTGAATAAAATTATAAGTCATATCTTAAAAAAGAGATTTTATAGGTAAACAAATTATTTATAATCCCAATCAATTGCAAAACACCAAGTTTTAACCTTTAGCTGATAACACCTACGATTGACGTGGATTTAAAAGGTATTGCTTCGCACAATTGGCCTTTGTTTGCTTTCAGTTTTCCAGCACCATGGTCATAATAAATGGTTTTTCGTTTTCCCTCGCCAGCTTTCCCATCTTACTTTAAACTGGGCCAACCGAGTGATGCAGAAATTTCGTTCTTTGTATTTCTGCGCGATTTAATTGCTGTTAATTGGCCAGCTAAACAGTTGATGTTACTTTGTTTTATTGCCAGCGTGATGGGAGCAAAAAAGGAGAGACGCGGGTGTTTGGGCAAGGGGAAAACTTTTAATTTTATTTACGCCGAAAGACCGAAAAGTACGTGCCGTGAATGCGTAATTAATGCTCGAAAATGTTTTATGCCAAAAATAACTCCGGCAACAAAGTCTTCTATAAAGAGCAGCGGAGGATGTCAGCCACGGCCAAAAGGAAGCCCGCCAAAAATCCCCTGCAACTCCAACCCATAACCATAAACGTAGGCACCATAACTGAGCTCCCGACCCTTATACTTCTACCCGAACCCATTTGCCACCCGATTCCCATGCCTTTTTCGCCATCTCATCCTCAGCAGTGAAAGAAACTAATAAAGCACATCAGGCCTTCGACTTTTATGAACTCACAAAGGCAGAAATAGCTGAGAAAATATTGACAATGTTCAACTAGATTTTCATTTTAAAATATTTTCCTAGTAAAATACAAAAAATAGTAATATATTAAAAACTATTTGGTACTAAACAGCACGAATGAAATAAAATAATTATCATTTCTTTTGATTATCATTTACTAATTTAAATAACATAAATAAACGTTCAAATAACGATTTTCCCCCAGTGTTTAGATGTGCTAAAAAACATTTCCGTCCGCCTTTCTGGAGAGATTTCCCTCCGGCGAGCGCGCCCTTTGACTTTTCACTTTGATCGACGCCCAGACAGCCTTCAATGGAAACTGATGACGCCACACCTCGCCTGCCCCCGTTTTCCCTTGGGGCGGTGCAAGTTTGGGAGGTGGGTTCATTTTCGTGTGCCGCTGAATATAATTTCTTGAACAATAAAAACTGTTTCGTCTTCGATAAACAGAGGCGCGCTGGAGGAGAATGGCCGTGCATGCCGGTGATCTATAAAAATAGACAGTCAAACAAACAAATCGATGTTTCGACGGCGGGACGCCCGCGTCTTTCGGCACATATAAAAATACGGCATGATCTTATAGCTGACCTTACACATTTGCAGCACCTGGTCAACCTGGCAAACAGAGGCCGATGGCCAACAGGTATGACAGTTTTCACTGGTAGAGATTCATTTCTTTCAGCTAAGAAAGAATTAATTATAAAACTAAGTTTTTTAAAACATCATCTCTTTTTATATTTTTTATTTTTGCCTTTAAGAAGAGGTAGGGCCCCTTGAGTCCTTAATTTACGATATTAAATTTTGGGACGAAACAAAAAAACAAACATAAAAGAAAAGCAGTCGATAGAACGATTATACTTTTAAGACACAAAAAGCAAAGATTTTAGTATTTATAAATCGTTTTTTTCAAAATGGGTTTTTATACCCTTGCAGAGGGTATTATAATTTTGGTCAAAAGTGTGCAACGCAGTGAAGGAGACATCTCCGACCCTATAAAGTATATATATTCTTGATCAGGATCACCTCCTGAGTTGATATAGCCATGTCCGTCTGTCCGTCTGTCCGTCTGTCTGTCCGTCTGTCCGTCTGTCCGTCTGTCTGTTTCTACGCAAACTAGTCTCTCAGTTTTAAAGATATCAAGTTGAAACTTTGCACACACCCTTCTTTCCTTTGCACGCAGTATATAAGTCGGAACGGCCGGGATCGGACAACTATATCCTATAGCTGCCATATAACTGATTGATCGGAAATGCCATAACTTTGGTGTTTGTAAAGTTATGAAGTTGGGATTTTCTATGGGTTTTATATTTGGCCAATCAATCCGACCTACCAAATTTGATAAGAATCGGACGACCATATCCTATAGCCGCTATATAACTGATTAATCGGAAATGCCATAACTTTGCTGTTTGTTGAGTTAGGAAATTGGGATTTTCTATGGGTCTTATTTTTGGCCAATCAATCCGACCTACCAAATTTCATAAGGATCGGCCGACTATATCTTATAGCTGCCATATATCTGAACGATTGGAAATGTCATAACTTTGGTGTTTTTAAAGTTAGGAAGTTGGGATTTTTTATGAGTATTAAGAATGCATCATATGAATAATTTTGGAGAATATAATTTAAAGAGTATTCTGCAAGGGTATATCAACTTCGGCTCCGCCCGAAGTTAGCTTTCCTTTCTTGTTTATAATTATATTTTTTTTATTAAATAATTTACGGGGATAAACATTGAAAACAAGTTAAAAAATTATTTATTTCGAATAAAATATGTTTAAGAGAACAATGTTTATTGTCAAATCATGAAAATAAATTCATACTTTGAAGTCCACAAATAAGAATTAGTTATAAAAGTGTTCCACATTTTGTTTAATTTATTTATGTAGAATTTTTTTCCAAATGTTCTATTTTTCAAAATGTTTTATTTTGGATCATTTTTATTGGGAAATCAGAATTCGGCCGCTCAAGAAACACGGAAATCCTAGCGGAAAGCAAAACAAGAGCCTCACGGGGAAGGGAAATCGATTTGATTGAATTGCCACAATTAGAAAGATTTCCAGATTTGCTCGCCTTGTTTGAGTTTGTTTTAGTTGCGGTTTTAGCCGCTTCCCGAACTCGTGGATGTTTACACGGATGCCTCTGCTCCTTTCCCCTGCGGTTAAATATTTGATGAACTGAGGTGGAAAATTTGAACCAACATACTGGTCAGAGTGCATGAAAGAGGAGGAAATCAAGGGGCTGGGTGAGGGACTCCCTAAAACGGAATGGCGCTCAGTTCCTTTTTTCTGCCTGCTTCCTGGAGATATTTAAGCCGAGCCACGCCCCTCCATTCAGCGTGACAGATGAGAAACAGCAGCACTTCCTAGACCAGTGGCCAAATCGATTCTGATTCTTTTTGGCCTGCAGCAGTGCCCGCACTTACAACACACGACCTAAAATAGCAAACGCTTTTTGGCTGAACCAAATTACGAACGCACATGAATAGGGAATATAAATCTGTGTGGTATCTCGTAACCGAGTGAATACATTGAGAAAAATATTTGACATTCAAGAAGTAAAAATCGTTAAAAAAATTTGATTATATTAGTTATTTTTCTCAGACATTTTCTATTAAACTTCATAACTGAAGAGCTAAATAGAACATTAAATAAATATTATTGAGCTCAGCATATCAGCATATAAAAACGTTATTATTATTATTTATAATGTATAATAGAACAAATAATTAGTGGTGTTTATATAAAATCCTTCCGAGTTGTTTTTAAAAACATTTTTAATTTGACAAAACATTAACTAAAAGTAAAAATATTTAAAATAGTCTTTGAAAGACGAAACTAAGATAATTAGACTGTTTATTATAGCACATGCTTTTTAATAAATATACTCCAATTGCAATTAAAATTACATTACTTATTAATTATTAAAATAGCACTCTAGGATAATTATAACATACTTTTTCATAAATAAATAAAATATACTCCTATTGCAATTAAAAAGTAAGAAAACCCATAATTTACTTTGTAAATACTCTGCGGTAATCTAAATCTGCAAATCTAAAGTAAATCAACGGAATAAGAGTCATATGTTGAGTTTATCGAATTTGTGTGTTTCTCAGTGCCGAGTACAGCATATAGCACTCACCACCCGGTCGGCCTCTGACGTCAGAGCCCCTTTCGACCGCAGCGAAAATGGCCATTGAAATGTTGACGTCGATGGCGTTGCGAGTTACGGATTTGTCTCTGCCCTGTTATTGTTTAACTCACAGATACTCCGGCAGTGTGTGCGGGTATCTGTGCGTTTATTGACATTCAACGGCGAGTGTGTGTATTTGTTTTGGTCAGAGGCAGAGATAGATGAAAAATTGATTGTGCTTTACCTCAACAATTTGGCAAGCTGAAAAAATACGTCCAGTACTTGGCACCGTCATCCATGTGTGCCAATTAAGGGTTCTCGGCGATTGCACAATGCACCCACCAAATATCATCGTCATCATCGGAAAAGTGAGCTGGAAATATTCGGGGGTTGCCACTGGCGACAGTTGGCCAATATTGAGATGGAATGGCTGACACATGTAACAAATTCCGAGCACTCGAAACTCGAATAAATCAAAGACATGACAAAATATTGAAGGCTCTTTGTCGCTTAATTGGAGTGCCACGCGTTGGCAATGACAAAGGCAAGTCAACTCAGAAAAAATCCAAAGGCGGCGGCAACTTTGACTGGCACATTTGACATGTTAAATGCGAACGCCACAGCATGTACGAAGATACATGTGGACATATCGTTTGGAGAACCGATATCTGCTATGGGATCAAGAAAAACTATTCGAAAACAAAGCGTTAAATATGGACTTCCCTTTTATTTCGATAGGAAGAAATGAAGAAGATGAAGAAATGAAGAATCATAGATAAGATTTTTAAAGCACAAAGTGGAAATCCATTAAGAAAACTTTGAACTTATTTACAATGTTTATTAATCTAAAGTTGATTATTATAACCCAGACAGCTCTTTTTTCAGTAAGAATTGGGATCAAGTTAAAAGTATATTGTAAAGCATATAAACCTTGAAAAAATGTTATTCGATTTTGATACAGCAATTTTGTGCTGATTTGTGCCCATTTTTGTGCAGTCTCCCGTCTGGAGGACGATTTTTTACAGAACGCTAACCCGGAATGGCACATCCCGAAACGGACTTTGGATTAGCAGCGTCCTTGTGGCACACCCATCTGCGAGGACGCTCCTGCCCCGAACACACACACTCACTCACTCACACACACACTCACTCACTCACACACACACTCTTGTCGGGGCTGTCAGACGCCGTTATCACATATTGCCGTCACTTTGTGTTCGCCAATGCCGCTGTATTTGTGGCGGTAGTGCGCAAACACTCGTATGCCAAAGGTCCTGGTCCGAGTCCTTATTCGCATGGTCGCATTTCCGCGTCTGGGACATATGCAAATGGTAAATGGTAAATGGTAAATGGCAAATGGCAAATGGTGAATGGCAAATGCCAAGTCGGTCAAATCGTTTTCGCACATGAGCCTTATTTGCATCTCATTAACATCCGGAGTTCTCTGGCTCCAACAATGGCCGCCGTGTGATTTCCGCTGCTATTTATATTTCTATTCCCGCTTCTCAATATGCCAAGGGTCGGATAATTATTGCACTATAAATGGAATATTGGTGGGCCACGCCTAATGAGCATGTCCTTCCCTGATTGACATGTGATGTCTGTGTGTGCGGGGGGTAGTTAATGTCACATATTTTGATAAATTGTTTTACGACCATAATTTGTGCAACTTTTATCGTCTTTTTGTAATGGCTTTCCTATTAGTGTTTTATGTGCCGTAAAAGTAGCCCCACAAAACACGCATTCATCATTATGCTGATAGTTGATAGAAGTGGCAACAAAATGAAATTAAATTATTTACACGGCTCTCGACGGGCGCCTTTTGCATTTTATGACAGCGCAAACAGCCCGCACTCTTACTTATTCAACATTCTGTTGAACACGCGCTCAAATAATTTATGTTTTGCTTAACCTTTGGGGCCGCCGGCAAACAGGGGCAAACAAGGGTTAACAGCCATGTCCCAGGCAGATACAGATACTTATTTAGACTCAGATACGCTGAAAAAACAACTATTTCAAAAATCTAAAAGCGCTTCGCTCTTTAAGAGTTTATCTTTAAATAATAATGAAGAACCTGATTTATTTTTCTTCAAATAATCCATAAAAAGGTGACCAACACATCCATTAGAATACCCCACTCTACATTGTATTTCCCAAGCGCGTGCCATGAAGTACAACTCAAAGGTGATGGAGTTTGGTTCCCCCAGGATGGGTACTGTTTGCATTTTGATGAGCCCGAAAGAAGCGGATTATTTGACTATTTATACGTGTTTACATACCTTTTGCTGCTTCTTCCGTGGCGCTTCAAGAGAAAGGGATGGAGACAGAGGACGAGCCGGAAAGAGACGGGAGATGGGGAGCTCCTCCGTAGTTTTAGTGCATGCTGCAAAGAAATTAGCACACAAAACGTCAGCGGAAGTTGTGAGGAAATCTGCTAGGCAAACATCAGATAAGGCCTGGCAAACACTCCATGTTTGCGCCGTGTGTATTGCTCTTCGTACTCAATCGTATTTGCGTCAAAATGAAACTAAGGCGGTGCTTAACGTCGACTTGTCAAAAGTGTTAATTGCGATGCCCAGGCGAATTAAATAATTAATTTGACGAGTTTACTTTTAATCAAGGCAAGTTGGCTGCTCTAACAAATAGTGCTGAAACTTGTGTTTATTCAGAGCTTTCTTGTCCAAGTCCTAAACCGTTGATTGCGTCTTTGAAGTTTTACTCTGAGTTTCAGAATTTGCGCTGCAATAAATTTATCTTAATATCCAAGCGATGTGGAAGTTTAGGTCGTCTGAGCGCATTTTTCATTCTAATGGAGTCGTCTGCACAATGCCAGGGAAACTTTTCTCCTTTGCACTACCGCAAACAATGCCAAATTATGTATGTAGGTAACATAAGGCAGGATGGGTGCAGATACAGATGAGGTACAAAAATAGTGATATTGTTGCAAATTCTTTACACCAACCAGGAAGGTAATTTTAGTTTAAAAAAAGTTAGTAGCCGTTGCTTAAAATGCGAAAATAGTATGATAAATTATTTTTAATTTTTTTTTCTACATTACTCTACTCAAATTTATTAGTTTAGAAAACCGTGTTTATCAAATTGGCAAGTGCAGTTTAATACGTTTTTAAAGGTAATGCCATGTATTTATTCGGAAATCCAACTTAAGCATTTAAAAATAAACGTATGTACAAAAAATACTTAAAAAGAACATTTCCTCTATAAGATACATAACGAAAAAGATAAAAATTTCTCGCACTCCTGGGTCTATTAGTCTGGCCGCAACTGTAACTATATACATTCTCATCTTTTTCAGTCCTGTGTCCCATGACAGAACACATGTTAAACATTGTGAATAGTGCAAAAACTTTGACATCAAAGTTTGTTGTTTAAATAAATTTTGTGTTGCTCAATGTGTGAAATTGAAATTATTTCGGCTCAAGACCCCCAAAAAGCTTGGCCAAATGGAGAATGGCATTTTAATCAAGTTTGAGGAAGTTCATTAGAACAGAGCAGCACACAGGGCGTATGCGTAATGTGGTTGTTTGGATCAGCTCAATAGTGAAGCCAAACTTCGATTAGCCACACTTGACGGGGCGATAAGTCGCTACCATTAAATGCTCGTTAGTAGTCATTGCCATATCTATATCTGTAGCATTCGGCAAATTATCAGCTTGCGTTGCTGCTCTAATCAGCGCTGGGCAAACAAAAAGCTGACATGAATGAAATTTACAGAGCGCCGAATGGCTCTTTTTCGTTGGTGCCATTACACTTAAAAACCAACATCAATGTTTGGCACAACATTTTTGAAATCTATAACAAATTACATAAAGAATATTACTTTTCTATATTAAAAATAAATATAGTATCAAAAAGTAATTTTGGCTTTCGGGCACAGAACTCCTTATACGGATTTATTCCTTATAAGAGAATTTAATGACGGTTTAATGACGTTTTTCTTTTAACGGATTATCAAAATTTCTAAAATTTAAAAAAAAGTTTACAAAATAGTCAGTGACTTTGACTTTTCATAGAAAACGAAAGAGTTATTATTATTATTATGTATGATACTAACTGCTGTAAGTCCGACTTCAAATTTTAAAAGTAAATCAAAAATAAAGGAGTCATTGTAATGACAACTTTAAGACAAAACTTAACTTATGCTGCATAGTGTTATGAGCTGGGCCGCATATCTTCTTTGCGTATCGCGTATCTCACCGCGGGCGAGGAAAACTCGGGGAAAAAGGGAGGAAAAGCGGGTAGACGACTTCAACGTGAACACCACGCCCCTGGGCAAAATGCTTGCCCCACTGATTTGCGTGCTACACACACACCAAAAAATAAACAACAAAAAAGAATGTGTGTAGCCACTCGGATTTTTGGGATACTTCGGTGCTGTGTCACATTTCTGTTCCGAGCTTTGTGCTATTTTTGCCAATTTGTTTGCTTTGCTGGCTGCGCGACGCTGCGGCTTATCACATAATTTGAATAAAGTAGCTGCAATCTTGTGTCAGTTTATCGCAAATTAGACCGACAACGGACGGGTACAGATAAAAACATCAGCTAACTAGCAGAGGCAGCAGCAGCAACGCGACAGATTGTCTAAGGCCAGAAAAGTGTGGAGATTTAGTTAAATGTAGTGTAAGATGCCCGATATGGGGAAGATGATTTAAAATGATCCAGCATGCGTATGCGTGCATACGCCCTGGTGTGTGATGCACTTTTTGGCCCCAATTTGTTTACTTTGTGCTGCACAATCAAATTATGGACGTGGGCGTCAGGTGCGCGAAAGATGAATGGGTGAAAATAATTGAATCAGAAACAAATTGCAGGACATGTCGCCCGCCAACCTGCTGGCAACTGCTCCTTTTTCCCATGTCGCGGATGTTACCCGTTTTCCCCGCTTACTTCTGTCCTTTTCCGGACGTTGAGCAAATTGCTTGACACTTTTAATTATGGAAATTGACTAACGCTCTAATGGGTCGAGAAAAGAAAATATATATATGAAATATGATGGAAATGCGGGGCATAAGCTAAGAAGTCTCCGTTCCATCAGCTTTCCCCCAATACGTCCATTTAAATGCGAAGGCATTAACAGCTCTGTCATTGGCAGTGAATACAGCTAATATGGCCCATAAACTAAATATATCGAAACGGTTTTGAATGAAATAAATCGGGTTTGGACCCGACATAAAGCAATCATTAATATACTGGGCAGATGCCCATTCTGCCTGGACTATGCCAAAAACACGCAACTTGAATTTCCCCGAATTGTGAAAAGCGCTTTTAATTGGAAAGCCGTTTTTCCTCCCCGCACTGAAAAGCTAATGAAAAGGGGAATCAAATCCAATATTCAGCGCCCCGCGAATTATAGCCTCTGCCCGATAACAGTTGTCTGCAGAGAAAACAATTCAAACAATATAATACTGAATCGAATGCATTTTTTATTTCCATATTGATTCCTTTTGAAACACGTTTTATAGCCCGACGGATTTTTAAAAATGTATATAATAAGATTATTTGTTTAAAATAAATTAAATTATTAAAGAAGTCTTGTTGACATTTGAAACAGAAGATGTAACATTTTTTCTGAATTTAAATGATTGCTTTTTCTCTGTGCACGACATTTTGCGTCTGCAAAGGAATCTCTCTGGGCTCTGCGAGTTTAGCGGAAATATGTATGAAAACATTTGCCTGTCAACGGGGTCATAATCGAACATGGGTATATGCACGTACATATATACGAACGGGGAATACAAGCACATTTGGTAATTGCACCTCGGGATGCTTAACATGATGCACTGCCACCGGGCAATATTAAGTGTGCCGCGGGCGAAGTGATGGTGGCCATTATTTATTTACATTTTCCGCTCCCGGTTCTTTATGTCATCATTCGCCTGGCTTTCCATCGGCATTTTCGGCCAGTGTTTATTCTTCCCCGCTACTTGCTGCTCTTTTTACTGATGGGATGAATTTTCCGACCATCCCGAAAGGTGTCTGAAAATTTGCATATTCCGGGCCAGAAACTTGGTCGCACTCTGCACCCTGCGTTGGTTAATTTGAGGGCATCACGCGTACACACACCTTGGCTCACCTTTTCCCGCTGCTTGTTGGGCTTTTCCTGCTTTTCCTTGGCGTGGCTCAAATTAATACTGCAGCCCAGGACCTGGGAAATGCGGCTCCTTTTGCTGTTGTGGCACTTTTCACTAGCATATTTTGCTGCGCAGTTGGACGCGTGTAATTGTAAATTATTCACGCTTCCTTACGGCACTTGGCAAATGTTTAACAGTTGCTGTTTACAGTCACTTTGATGTCATTTACCAGGTACTTTTTGCGATATCTTTATATCTTTGCGTAAACGCAAAGTATTAACATCTTTTTGTTTTTTTTATGGTTTGTTACGATTTTATATTATTTTTTTTGTTTATTTTTATGTTTACTACAAAAATATATGGTTGATTTGGGGGTTTTCTTATAAACTCAAGAGCGTTTCCTTATTTTGATGAGCTTTTTTGCTCGATGCGATCGCCGGCACGTCCACTAACGAAGTGAGGGCTGCGTCCGTTGGCGCATTCTTTTATAGTGGCCGTCGCGCTCTTTGCTCTCTCTCTCTCTCTCTCTCTATGGCCTTCTCTTAGCTTTCTCCCGTTATCAGTGTCGCCACGCTTTTTCTGGCTCTTCAACAGCTGAGCGGCTCTCTTGTTTGATTTTAAAGGGGCCAAGTGATGCATTTTCTAATCAGCAGCTTTTGAGTCTTGTGACGTCACTGAAAGCCACTTTCCCAAATGCACTTGCTTTATACTTGTATACACAGTTCGAAATGTCTTGTTTTTTTCTGACTTGTGGCAATAAATTAGCAAATAACCTTTGTGCCTGGCCAGATTTCAGCTGACTATTCGCTGCTCTTTGTGTTTACTTACACTTTTCTCTCCTTCACTGCTTTTTGCTCTCCCCCTGTTGTTCTTTTGTTTTGTTATTGTTATTGTTGTGCCTTTGCATCTGGGCTCTCTGTTGATTTATCAGAAAATATGTTATCTCAGAATGGCGCATAACTTAAACTCCCGCCGCGTTTTCCGTGACCTGTTATCCCCGTCGGGAATTTAATATAAATAAATGCTTACAAGAAAAGTTTTCTCGGAGAACACGTCTATGTACCTTTTCTGGTCCACTCGATAAGCAGCTCCTAGAGTTTGACAAAGTTTCGCCATTTTCAAATTACAAAACTTTGTTCTTGGCTATGTTTAATTATTTTGGAGTTTTGCTGACTTCTGGGAGTAATTGTTTTGAGAAGTCTTTGCAACAGTTTAATTATTCTGGTATTGTTGGCTAAAAAAAATACAACTATAGAACAATTTTAAATTATCAAAAATTCTTAAAAAATAATTATTTATAATCTTAATTTAATTGTTTATTTTATTTTATTGAATAATACCAACTAATTTTATTGGGAGTTAATAAGAGTATGTATGGATGAAATATAATGCAATTCCTTTTTTTGATATTCTTTTCAATTAAATATATTTCTGGTATTTCAGATTGTATAACCCAAAGCCTTTATTTAATATATTTTTCCATAAGGCAACGAATTTGTAATAAGTATATTAAATTAAAACAAAAAATGTAAATCTAAATATGTAGAAAATTAAATTATTTTCCGATTTCTTCATAAGAGAACATTGTGAAGCTTAATATAAACCATACGAAGCATAGATTAAGCCGGAATCTGCTACGAAAATTGCTTATGTACTGGCAAAAAAGTACTTCACATTCCCTTTGCTCCGGATCTACGCATAAAAATTCGCGTCAATTTTCCCTCGCTTTACAGCAGATTGCCACTTCTGGCCACCATCTCGCATCTGCTTTTCCTACAGGAAGTTCAGAGTCCTGATTCGCACACACACACAAACTTGCAATCAGCGAAATGGGCATGCAAAAGCGTTGCCATTTTATCGTTGCCTACTTTCAGGCAGCCACCATCAAGCTGTGCAGAAATTGGAACTCGTCGTCCACCCACTTACTCCGCGACCGCCTCCCTTTTTCCCAACCTTTGCCTCTCCTTTTATTTTTAGCAG
Source organism: Drosophila kurseongensis (assembly GCA_018153305.1). Taxonomy (NCBI): domain Eukaryota; kingdom Metazoa; phylum Arthropoda; class Insecta; order Diptera; family Drosophilidae; genus Drosophila; species Drosophila kurseongensis. Next base: position 4,273,026 of record JAECXX010000004.1, on the reverse strand, counting down.
TAGCATAATTTTTTATTGATTGGATTTCAGTAAAAATCACTTCCGGCGATAAATTTGTTATGCAGGCAGCGATTCCGTTCGGTTATGTCCTGGCTTTCTGTTCTTCTTTGACTTCGCAAAAACAGGGAAAACTTTTCATGCTGGTGGTGGAATATTTTCCAGCCCGCCTGACATTTTACAGGAATACTGTGTGTTTTGATTTATTTTACTTCTGCGTCAATGTCAATCGTATCTGCAGACTTCAAGGGAAATATCCTTGCCTTGTTTAACTCGGAATTTGTTTGTTTGGCTTTCGTTATGCTCCTGCACTAATGGCCAATGGGGCTTGGCAAATGGAAATGGAAATGGCAAATGGCTACGAGTATTGACAAAGAAAATTTGCACACTGTTTGCCTTACATTACATGTGGAGGGTAGGACGGGGTTGAAGCCTTCGGGCCAAATCAAATACAAACACATTCTCCACAAATTACTGCAAAATTTTATCAAAAAGCCAGCAATGCTGGCTTGTAATTTAATATTTCAATCCCGAGCTCTATGGGGTCATTGATCCCGATGATGTCCTGGCAACCAGTAAAGGGTCTTTGAGGACAAACATTAACCATCGGGCGGCGTGAAATCGTAGCAAATGAACAACTAAAGACTCGTCCATAACAACAGCTGCTGACCCACACACAAAAACTATCCGAGGACGATAGGTTGTCCTTAAGAGAGTCGTGACGTCACATCTGTGTTGCAAAGAGATGAAGAGAGACTTTTTCAAGATAATTCAACGCACATGCGCCAAACGAGGACTCTTTGTACTTCCGGCTAGCGCAGCGACCATATGACATCATTGAAAACAAACCCCGAGCTTTGGTAATGAAATTATGCGTTTTTTTGCCATTTTTGTCACCGCCTTGGGCCGTGTATGTGTGCTCTATCGGTGTGAATAGTTTTGGCTTCTGCTGTGGCGCCTATGGAAGCGCTGACGTCACTGTTGCCTGTGCACTCGAATGTAAAATTGGCAAATAAATAGGATTTGATATTTAACGTCCCGCAGCAAGGAAGCCATGCGCCGACGATGGTGACATAAGCCCAAGCAGCCAAACAAAATTCCTTGGCCAGCTGCAGTGCTGCCATTTATTTCGGGGATACAAATTTTAAATACTGAAACAGAGGAGAATAATTAACCAAAGTTACTTAATGGATAGGAGTACCATTTTTAATATTTAACAAAATTATACAATTATGGAACATTTTATATTTATACCCTCGCAGAGGGTATTATAATTTTGGTCAAAAGTGTGCAACGCAGTGAAGGAGACATCTCCGACCCTATAAAGTGTATATATATTATTGATCAGGATCACCTCCTGAGTATGTACATATAAGCATGTCCGTCTGTCCGTCTGTCCGACCCTATAAAGTATATATATTATTGATCAGGAGATCAGACGGTCATGCTTATATATACTCAGGAGGTGACTGAGTATATATAAGCATGTCCGTCTGTCTGTTTCTACGCAAACTAGTCTCTCAGTTTTAAAGATATCGAATTGAAACTTTGCACACACCCTTCTTTCCTTTGCACACAGTATATAAGTCGGATAAGCCGACTATATCCTATAGCTGCCATATAACTGATTGATCGGAAATGCCATAACTTTAGTGTTTGTAAAGTTAGGAAGTTGGGATTTTCTATGAATTATATTTTTGGCCAATCAATCCGACCTACCAAATTTCATAAGGATCTGCCGACTATATATATATTTATATATTACAGAATATTCTGCAAGGGTATATCAACTTCGGCTCCGCCCGAAGTTAGCTTTCCTTTCTTGTTTTCAATTGAGTTTTTTAATATTTCTGTTAACTAGTGGACACAAAAAAACGCTTTCAAAATATGTAATAACAATTTATGCCCTTAACAAATGTAAATTTTCAAGTTTAAATAGGTTTTACTAAACAAACAATATTTTTTACACTTTTCTTGACTATTTATTCTTTATGAAACTTCAAGGCAATTTAATACATATATTTTTTAATTTGTTACCTTACCTTAAGTAAATTTTTAATTTTTGTTTGGATCGAAAATACAAAATAAATTTGAGAGATACAAAATTGAAATTTATTGATAATGGCACCTTTTATTCGAAAAATTGACAAATCAAGAAAAATAATTTAACAAAAATAAAATTTTATGTCTAATGGATTTCAATTTAAAAAAAAAAAACATTAAAATTATGTAACGAACATAAAATAATGAAATTGAACAAAACTCGTTATTAAGATAGAGAGTTCGATTAATATACAAGTATTTAGTACATATGTACATTATCGCAAAAAATAATTTTGTATGATTGAATTCATGACGAATTGGTTTAATTCATGCCTTAAACAAGAAAGGAAATCTAACTTCGGGCGGAGCCGAAGTTGATATACCCTTGCAGAATATTTTATAAATTATATTCTACAGAATAATTCATATGATGCATTCTTAATACTCATAAAAAATCCCAACTTCCTAACTTGAAAAACACCAAAGATATGGCATTTTAATTGTTCAGTTATATGGCAGCTATAGGATATAGTCGGCCGATCCTTTTGAAATTTGGTAGGTCGGCTTGATTGGCCAAAAATAAAACCCATAGAAAATTCCAACTAACATTACAAACACTAAATTTATGGCATTTCCGATCACTCAGTTATATGGCGGCTATAGGGTATAGTCGGCCGATCCCGGCCGTTCCGACTTATATACTGCGTGCAAAGGAAAGAAGGGTGTGTGCAAAGTTTTAATTCGATATCTTTAAATCTGAGAGACTAGTTTGCGTAGAAACAGACAGACGGACAGACGGGACATGCTTATATAAACTCAGGACGCGATCCTGATCAAGAATATAAATACTTTATGGGGTCGGAGATGTCTCTTTCACTGCGTTGCACACTTTTGACCATAATTATAATACCCTCTGCAAGGGTATAAAAAAAGGAAAGCATTTCGGAATTAATAAGTAATGGACATTACATTTGTAAGCTTTTAAACATAAATGTATTCACCATTTTAGTTATTAACTTGTTCCGCAATATTAAAAATAGCCACAAAATAGCTAAGCAACCAGCACTCTTCAGGTGACCGCTGACCGTTTGGTGGGAAAAGGTCACCAAGAGAAGACAATGACATTTCGCCGACCTAATTGAATCATGAGCACGTGCAACATTTCCCGGCTTATGCGACTTTTCAAACATTTCCCAGCCCCTAGATGAACAGAAAGGAAACTTCGCCTAACCGCACTCGAGTGCTTGGCCATTTGGTTTGTTATTGTTTTATGCGCTATTACTTCCACTTTGATGGAGGGCCCGGTCCGAAGGATGCTGCACTCACTGCGCTGCCACTTCCCCCCACCTTCCCCTCGTGTCCTTAATTCAGTGACGTCAATGGCTAAATGACTGAGTGACCAAATAGCGCGCTGGTGGCTGTTGCCTTTTTTACGGACACGCCTGTGAGTGCGGTTAAGCGGCGAGACGTTACCCCATTAATTCGAAGCATACTTTCGGGCGCTCTTTAAAATTGCCAGCTGGCAGTTGCATGGTTTATGGGTACGCAACTTGGCTGTAAACGGATGTCAACAGCGAAGGCATAAAGCATTTGAGCAGCCAGCTTATTCCAAGAAGTTTTAAATAATTTAAACACAAAGCCTTGATGCAAGTGAAGGGATGTGGAGTTATTTTTATAAATTTAAAATATATATCATAGCATATATAGCACTTAAAAAACGTTTTTTTATGGAAAACAATAAACTTAATAAGCTATTTATGGTCCAATATTACAATATAGCCAAAAATGTAAATCTGCTGTGATAGTCCGATCTTTAGGATCGACTTTAGGTAAATCATTAGGTTAAAAAAAAATACAAATAATAATCATAAGCTTAATTAAATTTTAAAAAATTTAATGTTTAAATAAGGGCGTCAAGCCATGTAAGAACATATGCAAAATTATACGACTCACATCTAAATTGGAAAATTGGTAGCCGAAAAAAATAAACTGGCACTTTGGTTTTAACTTGTACAGATATGACACATTTTATTTTTTAAATGTACATATTTTTTAAAAAAACCAATCTACTCTAAAAATTATCTAAAAACTGTATTTTTATTAAATTGTCCTATAATTTAATTATGCAAGACAAAACTATTTTTCAAATTGGGGGTGTCATTAAAATTTGCGAAATTGTGATATTAAATTTGTATCGATTGGATTAGGTAAGACTAGAACTAAAAAACTGAGGACATCAAACTGAGAGGACCTAATTTTTTAGATCGTGTGACCCTTTTCAAAAGTTTCGGTTGCCCAAAAGTATGCAAGCTTTGAATCTGCTTGAATACCGTTTGTCGTGATCGCAGCTATAGCCCCATTAGTCGTACAACAAAAACAAGAAGCAACCGACTGACCGACTCAGCCAAACTCTTCGCCTTGTCTTCGCAGCGCTCAGTTTCTTTCAGCCAGTCGATCGCGTCGGTTGTTGCCAGTTGGTTGTCCGCTGTCGCTGCATGTTGCATGTTGTCGGTGGGTTGTCGCAGGTTTGGCCCTGCACGCAGACTCTGTGCGACTGCAAGGTGCTCTCGAATTAACAAGTATGCGAGCAGCCGAAAAAACACTCTAGCTTTGCTATTCTGACACAGTTTCGCGGCAAATCAGCAAAGACTGCAAGACAGCGAAAAAGATCGAAAAACAGCGGACGAGTGTGTGTAAAGTAAATGTGCATTCGACAACAAAAGCGGAGAAAAGTGAGGAAAAAACCAAAGAAGGTGCCGAGGCAGAAATTGGAAATAAACAAAAAGAAATTGCATAAGTCCGATTTTTGGCGTGCGCTTTGCTCATCTTCTGTCCCACTGCTGCAATATTTGAGTGGCTTCTGCTGTTTATCCTACGAAAAACGCGAGATAAAACGCGGGGCCGGGGCGTCGAGTTATTTAAACTTACTGGAGATATTTTACAAAATTTAATCAACTCCGCTGGGCTGCTTGACCATTTGACTTTTTTCGAACAAGTTTGCTTTCAAGTTTTTCGTCTCTGTCTGCGCTTTCGGCAATTAAAACACATTAATGCAATTGTTGCTAACCAATTTCTATATTCATGTGTGTGCGCGCCTTTTATCCGCTAAACATTTATGCAACTTGGCCGAAATCAACAGCAACATTTGGCCAAGGGACGAACTTTATCCGCAATTGAAGTCTGTGTGAGGTGAGGCAATTAACATAAACCAATTACAGCTAATTACAATTAAACAAATTAGTCGCCACAGATCGTGCGCGCATCGTCGCTGGTTGTGTCATTAAACTGATATGGAATTTGCATAAATTAGATAAGGATTAACAGCAAATAGAACAGAAACCCAGACGTGGGCTAAAACACGATATAGCCTTTTTGTTTTTTTTGGCCTGGCCTTTAATGAAACTCATAAAAAGAGCGCAGAAAAAATGGCAAGCCAACTGAGGGTAATTGGAGTAGTTAGTACTCTGATTTCAGGAAAATATTCATTTAAATAATAAAAGTGGACTGCATTGTATGTCAAGTTTATAATTATGATTCCAAGTATGGACTTCTTTTAAACAATTTTAAATAAATATTGTCGAATTTATTTTATGTTTCGTATTTTTATGTCTTACAATTTTTTAAACAATTGTATAAACTCTATTACTAGAAATTTACTTAATCATTAGGCGGCTTTGCCAGCAATTTAAATTTTTAACCAACAAAATAATTATAGAATTTACACATCTGAAATTATGTAAAAGAAAACTAAGGAAAACCAATTTTTTTAACGTACGAAACGCTCAAAAAGTCCATATACCCCTATCAGCTAATGAACAATTTTCTTATCAGCCCACGAAATCACTTTCCACTCCTAATTGCAAAATATTCGGCTCAACAAACACTTTATTGCAGCAATTTCAATGGCAAATAAATTGAAATTGTGGTGCATTTATTTACAAATTACATTTACACACCTCCATGTTAATCAAATTTTCAAATTCGGTCAAATGCACTTCACCATCCACTCCAATCATGGAAATCGTCCGCTTAATGATTTAATGGTAGCCTTTTGTTGTTTTATGGCTCGGATTGGTTTTGGCTTTTTGGCTAATCATAAATAGAAATTCCTGTCACAACGAATGTCCGTCTTTTGGTCTACAGAGTGTCCAAAAATTGGCAGGTGGAAACAATTCATTAGCCCCATCGGCTTAAGAAACCCGCAGCCATTACCATATTGGCAGTAAATTGATTCATCGAATGGTCTCCTAGTTTTGACCAGTGTTCTTTTCCCAGCGACTCCCACTTATATTTGTGCATTAATTGCTTAACTAAGCATCGTCGAAATCTCATAGCGAGTTTGTTTCACCAAATTTAGAGACTGCCAAACCAGTTGAATGGATGACAAAACTCAGATAAAACACATATAAAATCATGCATAAAAAACTCCCAAACAAATGCCTCAAACGAAGCTGAAATTAGATAATATTTAATGTGATGGGCGCCTCTCCTCTTTTTTGAATATTCGTATTTGTATATGGGCAAGTCTGCAAAGATGCAGTGAAAAAACATTTCAATTATCACCCCGGTGTTTGCAATGAAAACTGTTAAGTGGTGTTTAAAATGTTCCATTCGAAAACGATAATTAATCATATTACATATACAAATGCCTATTGCGCCACAGTATGCGCATTTCTCACAATTATGATGTCTATAAATAGAAGAGAAAAACCAAATGACTTACAATTGTGGGTGTTGCTTTGGGTTCAGCTTTGGCGAAATTAATGAGGCAACAAACTTAAAATATTAATGAATGAATGCGGTCATTGACAAACACACCACACACACACTACATTTTCAATAAATATAATATTGAAAACCAAGAGTAGACATTAATAAAGTGGGCAAATAAATATTCCAATTTCATTATGCGGTTTGGGCTGTTTATTGCAAGTCGAAACCCCAGCTCAGCCACAGATACTAATTGCGGCTTGCCAAAATGTTCATGAATAGTCAGAGGCGAAGGCCTCGGGGCAGCAAGGGGTTAAAGTTCATATACACCTACTTGGAAAGATTAATGCAAATTTTGCTAAGTGCGTTTGTACGTTTTTTAATCAAATCAAAATAGAATAAGCCGTACTGTTTTACTTGTTTTTGGTATGCTATTAATTGTCATTAATAAGACATTCAGTCATTTTTGAATCCGATAATATCAGCTTATATATCAGTGACAAGGATTGGTTTTACTCCAAAAACATATCAAAGATTATTTAATAAGGCTAATTAATTGTTTAATTTGAAAATTGTGTATGATCACTTAAAGCAAACAGTTTTATTTGAAATAAAGCATCAAATTTCGGAACTTTGATTAAAAAAAACACCTTAAAAATAAAATTACCCGTTACTCGTAGAAGCGTTTCTAACCCTAAAAAGTATATATTCACTAGCCGACTCTAGCCATTTCCGACCATCGTATAAACGGCGAGATATGTATATAGTATATGAGATAGGGACTCGGAAATTCACATTTAGAATAGCCTTAACACTCACAAATTGTTAAACTCTTGCCTTTACCCAATTATTCTATCAACATTTACCAAAAAGCCAATAATTTTCCAAATGGAACAAATATTTCAGATGTTTTTTAAAAATTAACTTCAAAATAGTAAATAACGTCAGCTCCTGCATTAATAATTTAAATTAATCGGCAAATCAGTTATATAGTGTGTTCAAGAAAATAACATTACAAGGAGAAACCAAAGTTAAACTTTTTAAAAAAAGTTAAGTTCTTCATTAAAAAATAACTGTTTTCCAAAAGCGCAAACCCTTACACCCCTTTAAATAATCTTCAATTTCCCCCGATGTGAGTGCAAAGCTAAAAAAAATCACTCTTTAGTTATAATAACAACAAATAGATCAATTCATCACGTCAACTCGATTATTTAACAGTTTGTGGAACTGTGGAATTCGCGTAGCTCCAATAAGTGAAAGGTTCGTCGAACCGGAATTAGCTCCGGGCCAGATTCGGACATTATTCAAGCGAACTTGGCGCGGTTAGCGATAAACCAGTCAAGACTGATAAGCTCGTGCATAGAACATGGCCAAAAACACGTTTAGCACGGCCAGCCAAAAATAAAACATTAAGCAGAAATTTAAAAATAAACAAAGGTAAATAATAACCAACGCAAGTCCGAGCCTTAACTCCAAACGAATGGTACGGATCGGCTGAATATATCAATATTATCTGATGATAACCCAACGAAGTACACAACTGGTTGACAAATGATCGCGTTTATAGCTTGTTTGATCCGTTCATTTGAATGTCCCCCGCAGGAGATTGAAAGATAGAAGATCAGATCCGAGCAAAGCAGATCGAAGTTAAATATAATTTATTGATATCGGTATCAGCTTCGCCTTTCTTTTTTCGTTTTGTTGGGCTGTTTTGTTCCGACCGTGTCAACTAATTAAGCAAAAGTAACGCTAAAACTCAATTGGAAACAAGTTCCAGCAAACACTCGCAGTGCTATCCACATCCATTAGCATTCGGATAGTCGGGTTTGGATCGGTTCGGTGTCTGGAGCCATTAAAATCGTATTAATAATGGGCATCGAAGAAAAAACAAAACGCATTGAGCTGGCGAATTAAATGGTAATTTTTCAAGTTCAGCGCATCCGGTGACATCGATACATCAGCTTTCAATTGATTTAAATTGTCTTAATTGTTTCGATTTGGCTCACAGCCACACAATGGCCACCACGGCAGACTTGAACCCGAAACCCACTATTACGATTATGAGGCTAATTTCCATCATAATGGATCTCGGCCTGGCCAAGTGCCATAAACCCGTTTCCACACACATTAGCATAGACATACATGTTCGGGCAGCCAAGCGCCATGCAAAAGACGGGGCATTCGGTGCAAGTGCATCCAAAACAAATGCCCCCTAATTGGCAGCCAGCCCCGAAATTGATTGGGTACTGGTTTCGGGTCTCGGGGTTTCCCTCTGACTTTACGACCATCTAATTGGCCATTTCTCGCTGGCCCAAATACACGGACATCCGGCCCCTTTGATTGCCTTGCACAACCTTTCAAGTTCATAGCGCGGCCAATAAATTGCACTTGTTGCCGCAGCACTTGTTGCTGCTGCCGCTGCGATGCTGATGTTGCTGCTGTTGCTATGATTCAATTATGACAGCTCTTTATTGTGTTAACGAAAACAAAATGTCAAATGCTGACTTGGCCACTGCCATTGACCTTGACTGTGCTGCTCTGCTTTGTTGAACTCAAATATGATTATGGATATAAGTGTATTTAAACGAATTTGGCAGTATAAAATTGATTTCTTCTGTTGGTTTTGCAAGCGGTGAGCTAGCCCAAAGTGATATCAATGGAAAATTTACATCGACCATACCACTTTATTAAAAACAAAATCAAAATATAACATAATTTTTAAATAAGAAACTTGTATTAAACAATTACAAATTAAATTGAGATAAAATATAATTTGAGTTTCTTTAATACGAAGAATGTTTTTCCTGAAATCTCTTACAACAAAATTTCAAAAACAATTCAAATTTTAGAACCCTCAGAGATTGTTATGACACCGTTGATCAAATTTATAATTGCCTCAACATACCTTAAAAAATCACATTTCATTATTTTTTCTTCGCCATGACTTTTAAAGCAATTAAACTTAAAAATTACAGCATATTTTTATAGAATCGCAAATTTTGACAGAAATTCTAATACCCACTGCAAGGGTATTAAAAGTTACACCTCCTTTGTTTTTAAACATATACACATATATTGCGTGTTAAAGTCATTTTTTCGAGTTCAAAAATAAAATTTCAATTTTTTAAATATCGTTTTATAGAAAATATAACATTTCTATGTATGCGTAAAAAAACTAGCTGAAAACCACTGCAACTTTCAGAAAAGCCAATTCCACCTTATGTTTGCTCCAGTTTTATGTTTGGTTTTTAAATATTTGCATAGTTCGAAATAATACACCACTGACTGTTCGGCTTTAATAATCCTTGTGAAATAAAAATAAAACAAAATGTTATTTTAGTTAAAAGTAGATTAGACAAAAACACAAAAAATTGTAATTGTCCTTTTATATTACCTAAATATTTGATAAAAAATACTTTCACCGATATTAAGGTATATCAAAATTTTACTTAAAAGCTTAAAGTTTGAAAACCCAAACGGTTATTAACTATAATCGAAAAGTAACTCCTTAATTCTGGAGTTAAAATTTCAGTTGGGTAACTGCGGATTGACAATGCCGACAGATTTGTGTACAAAAACAGTTCTTTTAGTGCAGCCTTGAGCCCGCCTGATAAACCTTTTGGGTGGCGAAGTGAAGTCCCAACATGGTTTTCCAGTCGGTTCTGTTCGACATGTTTGCACAGTTGTCGGTGCTCAGCAGTCCAAAACCCACCCACTCCCACCGGGGCAGTGCGTCAAGTGCCACATGGCAACCTGCAACAAGCCGCAAAGCCGGTTCATCTCGCTTTTCGCAGGGCAACCTCCGAGGTTTTAAGCCCCTGAACATCCTTTTCAATGGCTCTTGGACGCCCGGGAAAAAAACATAAGAGGGAAAAACTAGTTTAAGCTCCACGAATGCAAACGCACTATATGCAGTTGCTAGTCCAATATTTTTTTAAATTTTCATTTTCATGCCAAGCTGCCAGCTTGTGTGTTTATTTGGATTAAGCTGTAAATATTTTTTATGGGGGTAAGGAATATGGAGAACGACTTATGAACATCTTGTGTACACATGCTTTTGCTCTCTTCTTCGGCTTAACCTTTTTTTCTGATTTTTGTTTACCTTTAATTAAAGTTGGTACATCAATTTGATGCAGCTTGAAGATATCTCAGATTGAGATGGAACACGTCGACGAAAAATAATCTTTATATTTTTTATTAATTATAACTACATACTAACATTTTCAATATAATGACATAATTGTCAATTCTTAAGTAAAAATGTATTATTAATATTACCCAAATACATTGTTCCAGTACCCCAATCTTGGAATAAAATCAGTCTTTTAAAAGTTCTTAAAAGGTTCATATAAATTCAAAAAGCAAATAAAATATTCTTCAAGAGTTATATAACATATATATCCATCGAACATAAAAAAATTCAAATTCGGGCAAAAGTTTAAAATCCAAAAGTTTTTTATAAGTATTTTGCGAGTTCTCTAATCGGCCACAATTACAAAATTTAATATTTTATTAAGGCCAAAACGCCAATAAAAGCCAAAATACAAACTTTTTGTAAACATTATTCTCACTTGAAAGAAAATTTCGAGCCTCGAATCAACTTAAAAGTATATATACAAATACATATTTATTTTCACAATTTGGAAAGTGTAATCAAAATTCTTTGTTTTCCTTGACGTTTTAGTGCTGTGGAGAAAGAACCTAGTTTCTATATTTATTTTCTCTCTTCTTTGACTTAATAACATTCTTTCCGTCATGTTTTTTTAATTTTAAGTTAAGTCTACATCAAATAATTTGAAACCCCTGCAAGAGAGCGAAAGTTGAAAAATGAGATAGCCGGAAAAAAATTCCAAACACCGGCAACAAAAACCAGATTGGCTGCAACTCTGCTTTGAATAAACAAAAAGGAAAAAGCAAGTGGCAAGTGCAATGGAAAAAAACAGAGGGGGAGGGATGTGTAGGGTGGGGTGTGTGTAAGGTGTTAGGTGTGAGGTGTTAGGTGTTCGGAGGAGGGTGTTGGGTAGTTGGGAGTTTGGAGTTTGGAAGAGCGTGCTAGCGGGTGAGTCCAGTGATTGCCGCTTCGCTGAACCGCTCGGCGGGATTAACTCCAGTGGTGGGCAGGAAAAATTCGATGGAACAGCTGTTGGCAGCAGCGGCGGGTTCCTCTTGATGTGCATGCATAATTGACGGCCGTTCATCGCGGCTGCCCTGCCTGCTTATACACGAAAATATGTGCCTGTAGCTCATGTTTTTCACTCAATGTCTGGCCATTCTATTTCGGGCCGGAGCTTCTGCTCTTTAGCCGAATTTTTTAGAGCGTCGTTGATGGTCAATGCGGCCAGGCAAGGTTAATTGAAAACCAGCGTTCTCCTCCAAGCAAAACAATCGAGCAGGCCAAAGCTGCTTCGTTATTACACCACACTGAACAAAACTGCCTCTATCATGATATTATAAATTAATAAAAATAATCTTGTAATAGTTCTAAATTTATTTCAAAATCACTTTTGTTTGTATCCCCTAAAGTATTTCAATCTCTTTAAATTTGTGAACCCCAAAAAAATATTCATTCAAAAATTTCGAATTGTTTTAAATAAAAACTTACACTATCATTTTTAAAAACATTTTGAAGAATGCAATGCAAAACATTTTTAAGTCCGAAAGGTTAAATAATTTTTCAAAAAATTAACCATGTTTTTCCTGTGCATTTATTGACAATAAGATTTCTTCGAGCATCCGATGATGAACGGAACCACGCCAAGTGTTTGAGGCCTCAAGGGCAAGGTTCGGCTTAGCATAAATTGACGACCCTCGGAATCGTCTATTGTCAACAGAGCAACCACCGTTCTAATAGACCCCGTTCGATCCGAAACTGCACACAATCACACGGAAACTGGCCAAGTGGCTCCGAGCCATTTACATAATGATTGGCCAGCACCACGAGTCGTTGGCCAGTTGCGATTTATTGGCCAAAAGACCAACCGGCCAACGGACACTGGCAACTCCCGGAGCTTGCACTTAATTATGCTCGTTAAATTTTATAACTTATTTACTTGGACCTGGGAGATGGCGGCGGTTATCTAATTTATGCGCGTTGATTTGATGGCTCACACTTGGATAAATCACAATTTAATAATATCACTCCGGCGGGCCAAGGGACTCGGTCAAATCAACAATCAATCAGCCAGTGCCGTTGTGTAAGAGATTTTAAATAAAATATTAAGTAATACAGTATGACTTTAGATGCAGAAGCTTCGGAGGTAATTACTACTATTACAGCTACTGAATATATGAATAATCGAGTCGGATGATTAGAGATATTCTTTTCTGTATTATATATAGTTAGCAAAAGCAATGATTTCAATATTGTAATAACTTCACAATTCAGTTGCAAATATTCTGTTGCACACAAAAAGTGAAGTGCTGAACCAACAAACTTAAAACAATTCAGCCTTGTTTAGCCTTGGTTATTTAATCATGTTAAAACCAATACTTATATTTGCCTCTAAAATATGTCGCTGTTAAAATACAAAGTACAGTCTAGTTGTGGCTGTAATCCTACTTATAGGCTCTTCGCTTCATTTGACTTTTAGTTGAATGCCAGTCACAGGCTTTCTAAAATCCCTCGATCTGAACCCGAGGCCCTAATTAGATGACTTCCAAGAACGACAAAAAAAGGAGAAATATATACAACAGGCTAATGCGTCTGCAATTAGCATTAACCCACTGCGTTTTTATCACGCTGAAACGCAATTATGAGTTCAGTTCAGTGGCCAGTGCAGGCGCATTAATTGCCACCAACTCGCCGTAATCATCGTTGCAAAATGTCTCTTTGAGACCAACTAATTAGAGGTTTTGCGTCAGTCGGCGGCACTAGCCTCAATGACAAACGGCGACAGTTGACGGGGCGGTGGGTGGGGGGTGCTGGTGGGGTGGAGTGGGTGGTGCAACGAGCCGTGAACGTTCAAAAAGCCACCACCTCCTGTCCACATGGAGAGGGGAATGCTTAACAGCCTCGGACATAATGAGAAAGAGGGCGTAACACATTTTAAAATAATATAACTTAGGTCTCAACGCACCCTTAGTGCAGAACGCAAGTCTTGCCCAATTTATTTTTAAACGTTGTACAGCTTTTATTTTATTCCACATTAAAAAGATTAACTGGTACTTTTTATAAACAATGATATTCAGTTTGACCCAAAGAAAATGAAAGGTATTGTCTGCCAACAGCTCCACTGCAATCTCTTTGTGTTGCAAGTCAAACAAAAAAGCAAGATAAGACCTTTGACCTACCAAAATGTTGCTATTCTTCCAAAGCTTATATCAGCTATTTAATTATTTTAACTTATATCAGGTATGAATTTGAAAGCCCTAAAAATCTTTTAAAAAATATAGTCAAAGCAAAATTTAACTTGCAAAGTTTAATCACTCACCATACAACATGTATGGTTAGTGGTTCAATGCTACGAGTAATCTATAAATATCCCTAACAAATTTATAAACCTTCGATAAAATTTGTTTTTCTTTATCTTTTTCAGCATTGACAAAATAAGATAAAATTAAAAAACAATTTTTTCCTTAGTTTTTTAAGATTTTACATCTTATTTAAAACATCTTTAACCTTTGTAAACCGTTTGATTTGGTAATTTTGTATCCATTCGGAGAAGAAGCTTTTGAAATTGAAAACATTGAAAAAATGGAAAAGCAGTTGTTGCTTCTTCAGGCCAAAAATAAACTCGGTAGGCATTTTAGGTAACTCATTTAAGCCCTGTTTTCTGTTTATAGCTTATACAAATGCAGTTTGAAGTTGCCGCAGAAGGTGTTGCCTGCTGATGTTGCGAGTTGCTAGTTGCTGCTGTCGTGTTGTCTGTTGCTGGTGGGATGTAAATTAGCAACAAAAACGCAATTTTGCAATGCGGTTGAAAAACAATGCAGATTTTGTTGTGGTTTTTCAGCGGCAACATTTGTTGAGATTTCTTTTGCGGATTTGCGTGGCTGTCTTGGGTAATCGGAGTTTGTCGCTTAAGTCTTTTGTTTGGCCGTCCGCGATGATGAATTCACGGCAAATAAGTCAAGGCGGAGGCATCGCTTGGCAACCCATTCAAATTAAGTCGCCGAATCTTATTTCGATTCCGATAATACCAATCCGTTTTTAGACTGGCACTTTGACGTGTTCGGCCAATTGACTCATTAAAATATCAAAAGCCACCGCAGGCGTTCTAATTGAAGAGCAAACTATAAATAAAAGCCTCACGTCTCCATGCCCATTATTTTTATTCGCATTCCCTCACTCAAGTGGCGGCCACTTCAGCAGTCGATTGTTTGGGCAGCAAACAGAAGAATACGCCGTCAAAAATCGATTGTATTTTTAATCAGTATTTCAAAGAAGTGAGTACCCGTTCTTTATCCAAGCTTGTGCAACATTTGCATTTGAGTAGCTACATTGTGCCCACATTGTGTGACTTCCATTAACCCAAAGCTCCTCCGATCCGATGGACTGCTCCGATTTGATGGGTCTATGGCTGAGATATGGTACACATGTCATGATTTGTGGAGGCAACGGAAATCAGCTGAGCGTTTGAAGTTGCCAACTGTTTTTTATGTTTTCCATTGCATTCTGACGGCAAATAGTCAGAGCTTCGGAAGACGACAAAGTCACTTTGAGTTGTCACTTCACCAACAGAACTAGAAAAACTCACTGCTCGTACGTTTGTCACTGCGTCTTGACCATGGCACACATGTGCATGTGGCATGTCATCAGCAACGGTATGGCATATGGTAACACGATCGGCGATCCATCCACCACCATTATTATCGTGGCGATTATAGCAGCTGTTGGCACAGAAATCCGTCAATTGAGGCGCCTCATCAGCCCCGTGAGGTGATGGCGGCCAACTCAACCGCAAGGTCATCGAGAAATCCCATCATATTCGATAGGGTCATAATTGTATTCTCTGGAACTATACATTTTAAATTATAGTCTCTACCGTTTTCTAACGAAATGGTATCTGTGCAATACTTCGATGAACAGCAAAATTACAAACAGCATGCGTTAAAAGCGGAAGCTGAGTACAAAGATTTTCTTAGTCTGTATAAACATTATTTTGCACCTTTTACAAAGTCTTATTTTGTTATCATGTCTAATGTGTAAATAACAAATTTTCACAATAAGTGAATAAGTTTCATAAGTTGTTGTAAGTTTGTATTTGGGAATTAATGATTTAATTTTTTCATTTGGTATTTCAAAAAGTTAATAAGCAATGCATTTAAGTTTCATACAATCAGCTGATTTAGCACAAAAACATATTCCCTAATCAGATATTGCACACCAGAAACTAGGCAAATGGGCCACAAGCTAAGGTGGTACTTTCGGCCTACACCCACGCGGAATGGCCGTTCATTGGGGAACTTGCATAGATAGGCAATAATTTTGGCTATTGGCGAATAGGTTGTCTCACCGAATGCTTTCTGCGAGCCCGGCAATCTGTGTGGCATAAAAACTGCTGATTGCCACTTCAGCCACTGAGACCGAAACCGCAGAAACTGCAGCCTCGTCAGCTCTTTGTCGATGGCACGGAACATATTCCACGACGATGGGCAAACTAGCTCCCTCCACATCCACAGAAACATTGGTCCGCGATGATGAGGCTGTCAGCACGGAGCACTTATCTATCGATCATAACTGCCCATACGAGCCAGACGCGGCTTTTACGTAAATGCATTTGGGTGCATCATCGCTTTGGGGGTGTGATATCGGTTGGCATTTAGCCACGTTACCATAAATTATGGCCAGGGGATAGCACGCGTTGCAGAAAAATTATGCAATTGCGCAAAACCCTTTTTGGCTAATTAATGCAAAGTCATGAGCGAGGCAAAAACTGTTGCATGAACGCCACCCCGACTGCAGCGTGGCCACGAGTGGCTGGGGGTTCTTTGTGAGCGCCAAACCAGTTCCACTTCCAGTTGCAGCTCCAGTTGGCCAAAGCGGATGCATTGGAGGCGCCGCCGGTAGAGAGCTGTAAACGCCAGAGCGTGAAATTGTGCAAGCTGCCGCTCTTGTTGTTGAAAAAACCATTACGCTCTATAACAAAAACAAAGTTATTTCAAAAATTTAAGCTTCCTTAATTGATACTTTCCATTCTTGCTCAAAATCATTCATTACAAATCAATAAAAATGGTATACCCTTGCAGAGGGTATTATGATTTCAGTCAAAAGCAACGCAAATGCATGTTTCCTATAAAGTATATACATATATGCTTGATCAGCATCACCAAGCGAGTCGATTTATCCATGTCCGCCATATGGATAAAACTTAGCAAAAGTCTTCTTTTTGTTGCAGGTAGTATATAAGTCGGAACAGGCCGAATCGTAATAATATGTCATATAGCTTTCTTAGGAACAATCGGGAAAAAAAGGAAAATAAAATTATAACATCGTTGTTTCTTAACAAATACCCCAGAATAACGGTTTTATTTATTTAAAAATTCGACGACTGTATCATATGATGATATCTAACTTAGGAAAATCGACAAAGCTGCATTTTTGAAGTATCGAAATAAAAATATTCAATATTCAATTTTTGTAACAGCTGCAAAGGTTAATAAATTTCGGCTTGCCGAAGTATATAATTAATAATTATTTCCATTCATTTTTTGTTCTTAATCTTATAAAATGAAATCCCATTGTTTATTACAGACCACAATGCCAATTTGCAAAAGTTCACCGGGCATGGCAAGCAAAAAAACAGCCTCGGACATATCCGCCGACCACGTGACAGAAGGCGCCCAGGTGAAACGAACTCGGGAGCAGGCCTACTTCAACTCCTACGACTTCGATGCAATCGAGGTGCTGCCCTACGACGAGGAGGACGACGGGGCGGGGCACACGGGTCAGAGCCGGAACAGGAGCAGGAGCAGGAGCCAAAGCAGGAACGGGAGCAGCAGCAGCCGGAGCAGCAGCACGCGGAGCTACTCCGCGGCCAACGATCCTGGTGCGGCGACTAAGTTCGCCTATCTGCAACGCTTGGGAGCTTTCTTTGCTCGGAGCGGAGGTGGTGGAGGCGGATCGGGAGCACCAGAAGCGGCCAGTGGAGCTGCCCCAAGTGGAGGAGGTACAACCAACTTGGAACCTAAGGGCAGCAGCGAGAACTTTCTACTGCCACGAGCAATGCTCAAGTATCAAAGGTTAGCATTCAAAAGTAAATATTTCTTAACTAAAATAATAATTATAATAATAATGCTATCATAAAACGAACGAACACAAAAAAATTAAACATTTCTAAGCTCGTTTTGCGTTATTATGACTAAAATTGATTCTCGATGCAGTTCCCAATTAGTTCTAAATCTATGACTAAGAAATTAATAGGAAATTATGTTGAGCAAATATTAAAAAAAAATAAGTATAAATCTGCTGTTTTATCAAAAACAACGAGACAAAAAGCTTTTGTTTTAAGCCAATTCGGTTAACAGATCCATCAAAGAAATACAATGGAGGTCCGTTTCGCCCCACCCTTCCTTTAAAAAGAAGAAAAGATTTTCATTGTGTGATTTGCTACATATGAGCACTTGTCTAAAACAAAATAAATAGTCCATTGTTTTATTTTGTATGCAAAAAAAGGTACTTTTAAGGATATCTAATCACATATACTCGAACACCAAGTCTAGAAATTTCTGTGGAAGCCCACGTGACAAAATACAATGCATTTGTTTATTTATATAGTGAAGGTATAAGTCCCGAAAAATGTGCACCAAATACCTTAACACTTAGGATCCGATACCCATCGTGCAGCGACCTTCAGCGCTTTGTCAGCGACCTTGACTCTGGAGGTGGGGAGACGAAAGGGGAGGGAAAACCGAAGAAAAGGCACGACCGGAGCAGATCAGAAACCCATTTTTGTTGTTAACGCAATTAGGGACGCAACACGTTACGGTTGCAGTCACTTGAGCAGCAGCCAGCGATATTTTGTTATTATGTTGTTGCGGGCCAATTAGCGCGGCATTAAGCCGGATAGCAATCAGCGACGACGGAGTGTTGCCCTAAATGAGGATTATGATTGCCAAAGATGGTTCTGAGATCGGCCGCAGCCAATGGGGCAACCTGTTGCTGCCACAGCAACTATGTAAATCAAGTCTGCAGTGGCAGCGAAGTTCAAGTTGCTGCTGCAGTTGCTGCTGCAGTTGCTGCTGCTTCGAGCAATGCGGTTTTTGGCGCCTGTTGTCAGCCTTCACCTCTTTTTCTCTTCATATATACATAAATACACAAGTGCATGTGTGTTGTTGTTTTTAGAGAAGCTTGGCAAACACTTGACGGCGGTCATCGCAGCGGCAGCAACATCGACAGCAGCAACTGCAGACAGCTGCAACAATTACGTTTATTAATTGAAATTAAAGAAGCCACCAGAAGCACATGATCTTCGAATCGCCGAAGGTCAAAAGCTGAGAGCTCGTTTTGGTTTGAAATATTTATCAAAAACACAAAATAAATACTTGAATCCGTACATATACATATGGGGTATGCATATGCATTAAGTCGTGCTGTGTGTTAAAAGCAATTTCAATTAATTGGCGGATAGTTAGCAACTTGTTTCCAATATTTTGGTCATTGCATGGGACAGAATGTCACGATGGGATAATCCGGCAGATATGCTGTCAAATAGCAACCGAATCGCAGCGGAAGACAGAGCTAATTCCCCGTCAAGGTCCAAGCCATATCACCCGCCCTTTAGCGAACCCAAATCGCTTTGCAATTCAGCCCACGTTGGAACTACACCTATTTTGCGTTAACTGCTCACGCATGCTAACTGAAACGCGAGGGGAGTGGATTTCGCACAGTAGCTCTTCCAAAGCGACCTTGGCCAAATGCGACCCCCTTGTCCCATTAGCCCCCATCAGTGCAGTTAGACGGCGATCAATTGTTGATACTCGTCGCTAATTTATATTCAATTTTTGAGACCGCCTAGGCCAAGTATACCTCTGGCTTATGCCAAGGTCGGCATTTAGCCAATCCAACCGACCAGAGACATCACATCCATCTTGAGCGTTAAGCATGTGCGAAATCAGCGATATAATCGCTGCAATAAAAACGCGCTGGCCCATTGATTGATTTGCAATTGATAGACGGGGCCAGATCGCGACTTAGGTGCCGAATTTCCAGTCGCCTGTAATTTGTCTTGGCAAGCAGTCAACAACAATTAGCGGCCACACGAGATTGTTTACTAACGGTCTGTAATAACCGTCCGTGTGTCCGCTCGTCCGCTTGTCCGCCAAATCCGCCGGTCCACCAGTGTTCCGTGCATGCAAACGAGGCTGAACATTTTAATTAACACAGTTCGAACAAACAAAATAAACATATACCCCAAGATTGCAAAATGTTTCATGAGCCAAAAGGCAACCTTGTCGCTTCTGTTGGTGCGATATCTACGGCTGTTGCCACTACGCATCGGTAGCCATGCCACCAAAAACAAAAAAAAACTGAGTAGCACTCGCCAGTCAACGTCGCCACTGACCGCAACTTATCAATTTTTGGGTGCGTAACGCACCGACTTACCATACAAGAACGGCCCGAAAAGCAACAATATCTGGTAGCAACCGCCGTTATTTCGCAACTTTCGGCACTCATTCCGTTTGGCCAAAAGCCAGCGTTGACCTAGTGCCAATCGGCGAGTGCACACAGAACCAAATCTCGGACTTGTAACCGATCGTAAGTGAGTTATTAAAGCAATGCCACTGGCGCCGGCGGTCAAAAATGCAAATCTGCCCCAAAGAAAATGCAAGTGCCCGGCGATTAGAATTTTGAATAATAATGCTTTCGTGAAGGAGCAATCAATCAGTAAGGCATTTACGAAAATAAATTTCACGGGGACCAGTTAATTTTGTATAACTAATACTGACTAATTGAAAGTGATAGCCATGATAGGAGCCAAGCTCAGGTAATACTAATTAAAACATTTAAGAAAGTAAGGTTCTTAAAAGATCAGGACACGGCCAAATCGGCTTATGAAATCTGGTTAGTTTTCTTTTAAATTACAGAAAGCCATTTTAATTTAATTATGACTTATGATTAATGATAAAATTGAAAGTTTAGTATAAGTGCACCAAAAATATACCCACAAGGTGTAAATAAATACGTCTTAGGATTACAATTTAAGAAGATCAGTATTTCAGTCACACGACTGAAAGTGAAACGAGAACACACAATGAGTTCAATCGACCTAAAGTTCCAGATGATGATATAATAAACCAATTACATGAAACGGACCAGAATTTCATAAGATATCGATTTGCAACTGTCACAAAAAAGTTATATATTTACAGTACATTGAATATTCGCAATAGTTTTCTACTCGCAGAGTACAAATAAAGCTGTTACACAGACTTTGTGTTAGAGGGCTTTGAGTGGGAGAAAATCAACTTTATTTGGGTCTGCTACCATGAATCTCAAAGATAACCACAAAAACTGAGAAAAGCGACCCCATAAATTTCCTCAAAAACAGTCGGTAGCCATCTGTAAAGCGTTCGGAGAAGTTTAGTGCCCTCCACAGAGGGAAGCCTCCGTTCCATTCAATTAAGTTTCCATTTCATTTCGCTGCACTTACCAACCAACCCACCTCTTGCAGGCCCGAAGAGCTGGCTCCTTTGCTCCCTAAGTCATCAGGCACCGCCGAATTTCATGGTTCACCAAAAAGTTGGCACTAACTTAGACACACACGCTAACAGAGAAAAGCAAAAATTTGGCCAAAAGTGACTCAAAGCAGTGGACTTCACTTGCAGGCCGAACTTTACAGTTAGGCAGGAAAATAAAAGCGAAATACAGACAAAAATCAAACAAACCGAAGGCTAAACGAATTGCAAAAGTAACAGAAGCCGAAATCCTGTTTAGAACGAGTTTATTTGAATCTAAATCGAATTCGTATGTTGATGCTGAATTTCTAAATCGCGCGGTCATATGTTTGGTTGTATAGTATCAAAAGAACCAAATGTGATTGCACAAATTAAACATCTTCTGGACATCCGGGAGATATTCTATGGGGAATCCCAATTCAATCTTTTTTCAACATTTGCATGTCAGTTGGCCGAGAAAAAAGGAAAACGTAAACAAAGTCACTAACCCAGTTAACCAGTTTTCGCTTTCAGCTGTGAAGTTTTACAGCGTCTACACTATGGGCACAAAATACATTTTAAGTGCGTTTATTTCAGTGAGTGTTTTTGCAACAGATATTAAGTTCAGTTAGTGCGTCAGAAATAAGTTAATTCAGTTTAAGTGTGAAAAGGAATTTTAAATATTTTACTGAGGAGCAAGCCAATGGAATTTAAATAAAGTTTTTAAACAGTTTTATTCAAAGCTCTAAATGCCAAAAAAACGTACTTTTTGCCCATGGTGCCTTGACCATTTCCCAGTTGGCGACGCATAAACAAAACGGCAATTGCGAGAAACCAACAGAAACCGCTTTCCAACGGCAGGTTTCCCTTTCGTCCGAGTGTTTTCCACAGATTTTCACAGCTCTTTCCCTCTTTTCCGCTCTCCTTGCAGCACTGCGACAACATCAGCGTCGCCATCGTCCACATCCACATCCACGTCCACGTCAGCCGCTCCAATGCCATCGAGGAATGCACTGGCCGGTGGAACGGGGGATCCGAGTGGTCACGACCAACAGCTGGAGGTGTCCGCCGGCGTGGGGGACCGCAGCAAGAAGTGCTCGATTGCCTCCAATGTCAGCAGCACGCATTCCGCGGATTCCGGACTGCCAGTCGCAGCGGCAACATCTGCGACGGCAGCAACATCTGCTGCAGCAGCGAAACAGGCGGCTGAGACGGCGGGGGTCGGTGGCGGTGGCGGTGGTAGTGGCTCACACTATTCGACGGACAAAAGCGGCTCGTCCGGTTATTACAGCTCCAATGTGTGCTCCACTTACTCGCTGGACGAGCACATCTACTGCGAACCGGTCATCGATGTCCAGGAGAAGATCAAGAGTGTGGCCGCCAGGCAGCGCCAGAGACCGCCGCTCCAGCTGCCAGCGAAAGTGGGGGCTCCGCAGGAGGTGGCCTCGGTGGTGGAGCCACCAGAAGCCACGGCCTCCGCTGAAAAGGCGTCCGCAGTGAAGAGTCAGCGCTCGGAGATGCAAGATGCAGCCGGAGCTGCCCCAAGCGACCGTCCGAGTCAGTCCGCGACCGAGACGGCGGAGGGGCTGCACCACTACAGCGACAAGCTGCGCATCCTGGAGACGAGCATCGAGAACCTGGACCGCCACCTGAAGACCTTTCCCTGCCTGTACGCCCAGGAGCATATCGTGGGCTTCATGCAGGCAGCCGGAGGAAGAACCCATCCCATCGAAGTCCCATCCCACTCCCTGGACATTGGGGAAAAACTGAGGGCCTACAACCAGCTGCCCACCATCATGGAGCAGCAACAGCAGCAGCAGGAGCAGCTGGTGGATGACTCTTTGCTGGACATCGACCTAGATGCCTTTCTCCTTGCGTCCAACGCGGAGCACCGGGGCATCGACAATCCCAGCTTCCTGAACGATGAACAGCTGGCTGAGAACAACTACAAGTGCGCCAAGTACATCAACTCCTGTCCCGAGGACGCCTATCGCCTGGAGAGCGAGAGGGGCGGCGCTGGGGGAGCCGGAGGCGTAGCGGAGAAGAGCTTCGCCAAGCGCTACGAGGACCAGCTGCATTTCCAAAACACTCGGGAGCTGCTGGAGGATGTCCGTGATAAGATACGCCTCCTCTCGCGTGCCACGCCGCCGCCCTCGAACACGCCCACGCCCGCCCACACCCCGCCCTCCGACGTGCCCAAGGAGCTGGAGGGCATGATCCACACGCTAAAGCACGAGCTGGAGTCCTACCTGCAGCGAATGAACCAGCACAGTGAGCAGGAGCTGCGCCAGCTGTGCAGCGGCCTGGGCCGCCAGCAGCACGTGGTGCGTCTGCAGAACGCCCTGGAGCGGAGACGCAGTTGCGCCGACCTGCAGCTGAACGCCTACGAAGCGGTTCGCGACGGAGTGCTGATCTCGGCCAGCGGCCGACCCCTCAGCGTCCGCGAGCAGATCATGACCATCCGGTGTGCCAGCGACCCCAACTTCAAGATGAAGCGCAAGTCCATATCGGAGATCTTCCCCGCCGCCGAGTGCTACGTGGAATCGGAGGTGACCACCACCAGTCTGTCTCGCAGTGCTACGCCCTCGCCCGCCTCCACCCCGCAGCTGGAGCTGGAGGCCCTGCATCCCGGCCTGACCACCACCACGGTCGTGACGCAAATGCAGCGGAACCTCACCTTCCACAAACCCATCCTGGCGGTGGCCAGTTGCAGCCAGGGAGGTGGAAATATGACCTCAGGCTACGCTGGAGCTGGAGTGGATAAGGCAGATCGGGAACGGGATCGGGAGCGGGAACGGGAAAAAGAGAGCATCGCCGAGTGGCACCGCAAGAAGCCCAGCATCTGGGAGATGTACTACGGCACCAACCGGCTCCATCAGTCACTCCTCGGAAAGCAGCGCAGTGGAGGCGAACTGGTCATCAGCAGTGCCCAGCCCAGTCTGTCCTATGTGAGTATCGGGGAGGTCTAGAAAAGACGGGTTATTCATGACTGCAGGGAAAAAACTTAGTTTAGGACTAGGAAAATACTAGATGGGATGAGGCGAGAAGCTAGTTGCCTCTATTGTCCAAACATAAATTTCCAAGTGATAAGTCGTAGGAACTATATTTATCATTATACCCTTGCAGGGTATAATAATTTTGGTCAAAAGTGTGCAACGCAGTGAAGGAGACATCTCCGACCCTATAAAGTATATATATTCTTGATCAGGATCACCTCCTGAGTTGATATAACCATGTCCGTCTGTCCGTCTGTCTGTTTCTACGCAAACTAGTCTCTCAGTTTTAAAGATATCGAATTGAAACTTTGCACACACCCTTCTTTCCCTTGCACGCAGTATATAAGTCGGAACGGCCGGGATCGGTCGACTATATCCAATAGCTGCCATATAACTGATTGATCGGAAATGCCATAACTTTGGTGTTTGTAAAGTTAGGAAGTTAGGATTTTCTATGGGTTTTATATTTGGCCAATCAATTTGACCTACCAAATTTCATAAGGATCGGCCGACTATATCCTATAGCCGCCATATAACTGATTGATCGGAAATGCCATATCTTTGGTGTTTGTAAAGTTAGGAATTTAGGATTTTCTATGGGTTTTATATTTGGCCAATCAATTTGACCTACCGAATTTCATAAGGACTACTAAATCCTATAGCTGCCATATAACTGAACGATTGGAAATTCCATAACTTTGGTGTTTTTAAAGTTAGGAAGTTGGAATTTTTAATCAGTGTTAAGAATGCATCATATGAATAATTTTGGAGAATATAATTTACAGAATATTCTGCAAGGGTATATCAACTTCGGCTCAGCCCGAAGTTAGCTTTCCTTTCTTGTTTAACTAGTTTCTGGTTGTTGTTTGTTTTTGTGCGTATTTTGACCAGGTTTTTTACTTTCGGCACTTACAACTTCATTAATTACAAATTGATAACTAAAAGTTATGTTTTCGGAAACGCCTATTCTGTGTAAGATTGTACCGAATTTTGTTTTGACTAACGAGATTTTTAAGGTTATCTAGAGTTATTAAAATAATAAAATACAAAACAAGACCAAAAATTTTCGAAGGAGAAGCATTAAATAAATCTGTTAGCAGGAGTTTTTTTTTATACAATTCTTAAAACTGCTGTTCGATGGTCTCGCCCATCAACAGTTTAATTAAAATATAATTTATTGGATTATTTGAAATGGAAGCTCTAACTAACTAAGTTTTGTACCCCGTAGAATTATTAACTAAATAATGATTTTATAAGTTTGTCTTAAAAAAGGAGACAATTTAACTAAAAATATTTTTAGTTTTTTAAATAATATACCGTTTTAAAAAAGATGTTAATGAATAGATATATAGATATAATAGACTTATCTTATTACCATTTAAAGTTTTCACAATAACTGTAACTAATTCAACATCTGAATGAAAAAAAACTACAATTACAGTTTCTTGCATTTTAATGTCAATAAATATTTAATTCCATAGATAATTTCGTGGATGAGCATTCACTTTAGTGTAGCTGAGAGTCATGCAATTGCACAATAATTCCACGATTCAATTCACTCCTTAACGAGTGAATTAATTAAAGATAATTTAATTCGATATGCATTTCAATGTGATTCTATACCAACAAAATTCACTTCCGATCACAAAATTACTAAAACAGAAAAAATAAATTTTAAAAATACCTATAACAAAATAAGGAAGTTGTTAAGATTTTCGATTTTTGTATATACAATTTTGTGACAAATAATTACTATATTTTCTTAATTATTTTCATTCCGCTGCTTAATTACATTTTGTTGTCTTCATCCCTATGTATATAGATGTTTTCCCTAACGGCGTGCAGAATGTTAAAATTATATAAAATGTTAGTTTTTTACTATTCGTAAGAAACAGCTATGCCGAATAATTTTAGAATTCTATGCTTCATCCACATGTGTTTTAAGTCAAAAGGAATCTTAAGGGCTATATATTCCCGTTGGGGCCGGTTTTGGGAAAACCGCCGAAGATTTGCCCAAAAGCAAACATAACAAGAAAGGAAAGCTAACTTCGGGCGGAGCCGAAGTTGAAGTTACCCTTGCAGAATATTCTGTAAATTATATTCTCCAAAACTATTCATATGATGCATTTTAATACTCATAAAAAAAGCCAACTTCCTAAATTCAAAAACACCAAAGTTATGTCATTTCCCATCGTTCAGTTATATGGCAGCTGTAGGATATAGTCGGCCGAACCTTATAAAATTTGGTAGGTCGAGTTAATTGGCCAAAAAGAAAACCCATAGAAAATCCCAACTTCCTAACTTTACAAACGCCAAAGATATGGCATTTCCGATCAATCAGTTTTATGGCGGCTATAGGATATAGTCGGCCGATCCTTATGAAATTTGGTAGGTCGGATTGATTGGCCAAAAATAAAACCCATAGAAAGTCCAAACTTCCTAACTTTACAAACACCAAAAGTTATGGCATTTCCGATCAATCTGTTATATGGCGGCTATAGGATATAGAAGCGGACGGACGGATGGACAGACGGACGGACAGACGGACATGACTATTGATCCTTTCAGCTTGGCAATAAACATAAATCAGTATTTACTCCAGTTTTCCTTGGTTCGAATATAAATGATATATCATTAGTAAAGCTCGGGTCAAATATTTCGAAATGATAGCCATATTAAGATCAGCCGCCGCTTGCAGAGATAATTATGAACTAGCCGGGCCAACGAGGCGTATGATTAATGCTCCGGCAAATTGGAGCCAAGCTATGTTGCAGCCCGAGGTCGGCCAGCCCAATGAAAATTGAACAATCGACCAAGCAAACTATCGCAAGTTCGCACATTTGCATGGCTTCAGATGCTACTTGCCCTCAGCTCATTTATCTGCCCAATTCCTCGTCCCATTCGCATTCTAAGCTGGTTCGTGCAAATACAGATGATCAGCCTCATCCTTGGCCGCAATGCGAGCCATATTGGTAGCATCGTGAGCCAGTAATGCCAACACCCGCGCACTTTTGGCCAGAACTCGAGTCGCGCCATTGGGAATTCGAAACCCGTCATTCCCCACGTCAGAGTTTATTATTCACCAGGCGGTGCCATCAATATCGATAGCATCGACGCAGTCTGAATTTGAGTCAGAGTCAGGGCCCCTGCAATGCGAGATTTGATTAATGAATCTGCTGGCTACTGTTCCCTTTCAGCCAAAGATCTCGATAATTACATCTAATGCTGGTCCCACTCCACTGCGAACAGCTGTCAGATCATTTACCTTGCCATCGGATTCGATGGCTCTTCAGTTAATGCCAGATTGAGTCATAACGCCGATAAGTGACTGCAAATCGAGCAATATCATTGGGATGCATATAACCATATAAATGGAATTGGCCTCTTAGTCTATTGATTTTGTTTAAATTCACATTAATCATTGTTGAATTTAGTTCTCGCCTGGGACTGAAAACTACATTTTTTTTAAAGTTTGTTTTATACATAAACTATATGTAAAATTAAAAAAAACAAAACATTTTTAAGTATGCAGACTTATATATTTTGATGCACACTATGGCTATTATTATTGCCATTCAATAATTCTTAAGAAAAAACACAAAGTCATGGACTATTTAACCCTTATAAAATATGAATCCAGATTAGTGATATAATTCCAAAATAAATATTATTCTAACAATTACCTTATAACTTTTATTATAAAAAGGGTATATTGATTCTAAATTATATTATCGTACAAATAAAAAAAATTAGTTAGTTAAATTTAACATCGTTTACTTATACTAAAAAATATTCTGAAGAGGCTCAGCAAGATTTAAAAATACCTTATTAAAAGAGTGTGCATAAAATATTATCATAGAAAAATCTAGAAAGAAATATCGGACTTGGAAAAGTCTAATACTAACAACTTTAAGGGTATTTCACTGTCTGAAAACCGCTTAAGAATTCATTGCTTTTCGGACGGGAACGCTTAAAATTCCGTTACCAATTTCGGCTTCCGTTCTACGCCTTCCGTTTACGGGCGTTGGCTTATGCAATATCCGCAGCCGCGATTCAAGCGATTCTGGCCAGCGTTCAATCGCCGAGCTCACGCCCGGCATCCCAATAAGTTTTCACTTTCGGCCAAGCAGTCGTCGAAGGTTTGTTCACCTCTGTGGAGCAGATAGTCGATCTATCGCGGGCGATTTGAACTTGAGTGCTGTGGGGCAGTCGTGCGAAAAATACGGTTAAGCGACACTGTACCAGTTAACCTTTACATTCCGTTAAGACCGCGGCCGCAGTGGCAGCCTTATCTTGGCCAACTGGCCATCGAATGTGGTCGCGATAACCGGCCAAAACAAAGAGGGCGGCAGGACGGCAGGACGGCAGTAAGGCAGGGCGAGGGGCATGCAACAAGTGGCACGAAGCTGCCCTACAGCTCGAATGACCTTTAAGGACGTTGGCGAAATTCCGCAAAATCAAAAGCCACCCCATCCTGAGGCTGGGGCCTCATCCAAGCCCGCTCGAAACTCGTCCCACGGCAATTGGCCGGCAGCAAACGAAACCGAAAACTAAACGGGTTTGCTGTCATGAATGCCAAAACGAAATCGAAACCGAAAAACACAAGCAAAAAAAAACAAAACAAAACGAAACTGAAAATGAAAATGAAACTGACAACGCGGCGATCTGGTCCAAAAGCGGCCAAAAGCTGCACGCGTTTTAGCTGCCACAAAGTGTTGCAATCGCAATCGCAACCACACTTACCACCAGTGGACAGTGGGCAGTTGCCACCGCAGCACCACCATTTAATCGTAACTGGGTTATGGCGGATTCCATTTGGGGGGCAGGCCTCAAGAGCAGTTGCTGGTCATGGAGTTGTCAACCTTCTTCGGTTGCCATTTTGCATGGGAGGCTGTCATTTGGGCCTCCTAATTGAGGCTCTCACTCGAAAAAAATAGGGGAATTCAAATGCTAAAAGCTAATCTTATTTATAATAATATTAACTTTAGTTGACTAAGAACGAAGTGGTGATGGGTTTTATCATAACATAGCTAGAGATTAGCCTAATTTTCATTTATTGAAAAATACAAACCAAAAATTGTTGAATATAATTTAAAACGGTTTCCTTAAAAACCGGTGGTATATTTTAAAAAAATATACAAACACTACGAAATGGTTTATTATTAATTTTTAATTATAATATATTTACAAAGTATAAGATTACAATTTGTATCATCAACACAACTTATTCTTAGGAAACTAACACTGTTAAGTCAGAAGCTAATAAAGCTCTAACAAACATTAATCTTATTTTTCCCTGTGCACTGACCGCCTTGGGGCTTCTGTAATCGGCTAGTGGCATCCGTGGCCCAGGGATATTGCTTCCACGGAAGCTGGGGCACTGCCCGCAAGTTTGGTATCCAGTTTCCACCTTTTGCCCATACCCCATGTGTGCCGAGGGAAAGGCAGCAACTAATTAGACTGCCACTGCCACCTGAATTTCGCAATCCTGCCACGCCCACTCCGAGGCACGGCCGCCCACTCTGGTGGTGGTGACTCAACCACCCAGCCTCCGATTGCAATTTCCCCATTGCAAAGCCGCGCAAAAAGCGTAGCAAGCGAAAGATGAAAATTCATTTGCAATTGCATAAATGTTTGCACACTTTTTAAATTTAATTAAATCCGCGACTCAGGCTCTCGACTCGTGGACTCATTGCCACACTTTACTCGAGTTAGCATACGCCTGTTAATTGGCGAAGACAAAACAAAACTAATATGTGTAGAAGTGCCCCATGAAGACATTCACCTGGGTCTGGGCCAGACGCGGATCAGTTGTTGACTTCAGCTCGACGCAAGTGGATCAGGGATCAGTCTCAGCCATTATGGATCAGTGAGAAGTTCCCCGAAAAAAATGGTACAAAACAAAGGAACTTTAATTATTTTAGTGTAAAATGGGAAAATATTTCTAAATATTATTTAATTGATTGGAATTTAAATATTTTAATTCGAACTTTTTCTTTTGTAAATCAAGACAAGATTTTGTCAAAAGTGAGCCAAGATCGGTAAAATGGTCTTAAATTAAGTCCACATATTCTCAAGATGAATTGGTCTCGATTGAAAACAATGTTGTGTTGTGTTGATTTAAATGGGTTTAAAACCTAAAAAAAACAAGAGATTCCAAAAACAAAAGCAAAATTCCATTTTTAAAAATTTATTATATATTTCAGACACGCAATTAAAGACGAAATCAATTGTAAATCAACAATTTTGTGATTTTAGGTCTTGTTTCTTCTCTCAGTGTGTGTACTTTAACCTATTAATTAAAATTTCACTGTTGACACTGACAGTGGCATTATTGTTCTGGAGGCTTGAAAAGCAAAAATGAAGTTTCTTAAATTCATTCCGAAAAATGTATAAAATGTCAGAACTGCAACGTGCTGGAATGATCTGCAAATAAACAAAAAAAATGTGCAAGTGCCGGACAAAATACCTAGACTCCGGGTCTGCAGATAAATCTAAGTACAAGAGATATCACTTTTACGTAGACCATCCGATTGCATCAAGTGAATTTCCATTGCCGCGACGTGAGCAAGAATACGGATCCCGCCCGGCGGAGATTACGACGGTCGGTCAGTTGTTCGTGGACGTGTTAAAATTTTGTTTTCTCTTGGAGCGATTTTTCAAACCTGATGTACTTGCTCGTCGGGTAGCCACATTAAACTTGGCCAACTTCCAGAGCGACAGCGGGGAAACTGAAGCGCTTTCAATGTCAGCGGCGGAAAACGTGTGCGGCAAATTAAAAAGCCACCGCCGATCGATGGATTTTCTTCCAAAAATTAGCACACACCCAAAAGCTGAACCCGTATTTGGGGGGCACAATACAATGTGTTTCAAGGCCGGGTTGAGCGGGAATTTACAACCAGTAGTCGATTTCTCATCATTTTGCATATCTTTGCCGAATATGTTTCTTTTTATACATACATACACATTTGCATGTAATTTATTTTCTTAGTATTTGTCGCATGTCCGTGAGCGTGAGCGTGAGCTTGTTGTTGTGCGGCATCATTTGCAAATTAGCCTATGGACAACCCAAGGCGTCTCCCCTGGCGTCAAAATCGGCAACATATTCCCGCACCTTCGGGGCCAAAGTTTCAATTCATCTCCACCCACGGCGTTTTACACCACAATTGCACTTCATTTGGTATGGCAAGCCAATAAAACCGTTACACTTCACTCCCACAAGCTGGAAGTATGAATAGCAAAGTGCACATGAAAAAAGTTTACTTTAAATAATAACATTTTTAATACTTTTCACTTTTAAAGTGCACATTTGTGCTATAAAATGTGATGTTTTAGGTGAAAAACAAGGAGAAATATTTGAAAAGCAAACCGGACTCCCAAAAAAGTATGAGTAAAACAAAATTAGTATGAGGCGTTCTTTTTTTCAAAATGTTTCGGACCAGTTTT
Organism: Drosophila kurseongensis; assembly: GCA_018153305.1. NCBI lineage: Eukaryota > Metazoa > Arthropoda > Insecta > Diptera > Drosophilidae > Drosophila > Drosophila kurseongensis. Next base: position 4,241,239 of record JAECXX010000004.1, on the reverse strand, counting down.
TGCACCTAAAAGATTTCTAGTTTTCTCTCTTTGATATAAATTAAATTTAAATTTAAAGTTTTAATAAATTGGTAATGGTAGAAAGCATCTAAGCTAAATATTAAATATTTTAAACTAGGGTTATCACATATCTTAATTAATTATAATATTTCTTATTATTTTTAAGTAATAATAAATGTTGTTTAACCGAAAATTAATAAAGGTCAAATCCATCATCATTAAAATATTAGACATTTTTTGAATAACTCTTTTAATTATCACCAACAACCAATTTAAATTCACGGACTAAAAATAATAATATCGAATCAATCATTACTTATTAAAAATTTTGTTGTGTGTATCGCTAGTAGCTAACACAATTGTAAATGCCGGAATGCGGTAATCACCCCGCAGCCTCCGACTCTATCATCTTTTGCCGATTACGTCTTGCCTTCTCACAGTACTTCGACTGATAAACAGCAGCGGTAATAATGAATACGCATTTACATATGTATGTATATATCTACATTTGTATTGTATTTATTCCGCGACTTTGAACGGTATTACTAACCTCAGACAAGCAAATCATCAAAAAGGGAGAGAAAAGAAGCCGGAAGGCAAAAAAATGTACCGCAAAGTTGTGTTCATTTCAATTTCTCATTTTTATTGTGTGTGTGCCTGGTCGAACTCAAAATACAGTAGATATTGACTAAGGGTCATTAGTGGATTTAACCATTAAAATAAACTTTTTATGCTGTTTTCTCGTCCGTACTGCTAAGTTCACATTAAATGTGACAAGGATAAATTAAAAAAAATTTATAAATCGTTTGTTTTGTGTAAGAATGACAAACACATACAAAATTAAAATGTCAAATAATATTTAAAATATAAAGCTAGCTTTGGCAAACCAAAGTTTATATAAGCTGCAGCTCTAATATAAATAAAATATTTTATAAAACGATTGTAGTTCGATTTGTATTCGTATATTTTAAAAACAATGAAGCTTGGTCGATTTTCCAACACATATATTTTCGATCTTTCCTATGGCAGCTATACAATATCATCGCCCGATGTTTATAGCTTATCCGTTTTAAAAACAACGAATTAATAATAGTTTTCAACTATTTATTCGACTGTTCTTATTTGAGGTCTACGATATAAGCGGCCTACTATTGGCAACAGAAATAGGACTTTTTGGAAACATATAGATAGGCAAAAACTGAGAGACGAACGACACACGGAGAGTTGATGCTGATAAAGAATATACATATAAACTTTACAGGGTCGGAAATATCTCCAATAAAATGTCAACGTAAAAATACCGTTGAAAAGAATCTGATGTGGATCTGATTTTCAAATGGCACCAAGGGTGTTACTCCGTGTGACAAATGAACGAAAAAAGGGGTTTTATATGCCTTACAATTGATTTTAAAATATTACTTTAAACACAAATATATTTTCTGTGTGATATTCTGAATTTCTTTCCAACCAATATCCACTGTAATGAGCTGAACATAAAAAGAAATGATCACCCGGATCGAAAACAATGCAGCTTGAAGCAAAAAAACAGGAAATAACAAGAGAGAACGCTATAGTCGGGTGCCCCGACTATCAGATACCCGTTACTCAGGTAAAGGGAGTGCGAGGGAGATGGAGATAGAAACTTTGATCACGCATAACTTTTTAACGAATGGTCCGATTTGAAAAATTTCTTCTACATTTCGATAGGTATTGATAAACACAATAAAACTGCATTTTTACTTTTCCGAAATATTCAAATTTTTAAAATCGTATATAAGCGATTGTGGGCGTTAAAGGGGGCGTGGCACCTTTTTGAAATAAACTTGCGCTGCGTAGGAACTCCTAGAATCTGCATGCAAAATGCCAATCTTCTAGCTTTTATAGTTTCCGAGATCTCAGCGTTCATACGGACGGACAGACGGACAGACGGACAGACGGACATGGCTAGATCGACTCGGCTAGTGATCCTGAACAAGAATATATATACTTTATAGGGTCGGAAACGCTTCCTTCTACCTGTTACATACTTTTGCACGAATACAATATACCCTTTTACTCTACGAGTAACGGGTATAAAAATAGCTTTGGTTAGCAGAACTTTATATACCCTTGCAATTATAAGAAAATTGTATTAGACAATGCACCATATTCACTAGTTAATATTTATAATAAAATATACATATGTACATATATCTCCATTTAATTTGTTTATGCTTCTATATCAAAAAGTTTTAAAATTGACTAAAATCTAGTATTTTATTGTAAATCGGGTAATTTACTGATCGATCCTATGGCAGCTTTCTGATATAGTCGTCCGATTTTTATAAAACCTATACCGAATTTCTGAAATCATTAAAAGTGACTTTGTATATTCGTATTAACTTAAAAACAACGAAGGTTTGGTGGAATGCCTGGTCGAGCTTTATATGGTCGTAATTAATTCCTTTACTGCGTTGTAAACATCTTACTGAAATTGTTATACTCTCTGCAAGGGTATACAAATTCCAAAACCTGTCGCAAATCACAATAAGATGCAAAAATAGGTGTGCACAAATTTTTGCAGTCAAAATTGTTTGTTCGCCACAGCTCAATTACACACATGCCAAGGCGGGTGTGTGTTGAAAGCACTGCAGACACACACAAAATTACTCTTGAAAGACCTTTAAAAACAGCATTGCGTATACGCCGCTTTCACTCTTGAAATTCGATAAGCAATTCCATCTGGGTCTTGGATGATACCGGGGCTTGGGCGGATTTGTAAACAGTTTAATCAACAGAACTTTTGCCTTGCTAATTGAAAGTGAATGTGATAAAATTTCTGTGGCAAATGTTATTTTCTGTAAGGAAGTTACATAACTTCCGCCGGAAATTGCTGCTGAATGTGTCGCAGTTTTTTGGATGCATTAAGCTCTTTACTGTTAAAATATGGATGTAAATACATACACATACATATGCTGAGCTAATGCGTTTTTCGTTAAGCTTGCACCTGACAGAGTGAATTTTCCAAAAGTGTTTCATAACTTTAAACATGTTTAGCGAGAATCTGCAAAAAACTGAAAACATCAACAAAAACTGTTAACGTTTTGTTTTAAGTCTGCCTTTTGCTTTTTTTCGCTGTTACTGAATAAGATTTCAAGGTTGTGTCGCTAAAAGTGAGGCGAGCGGGAAAAAAATAAAGATGCGCACAGGCGAAACAACAAAAGCGAAGAAAACAAAGCTCAGTGGGTCAAATTTTTGTGCGTTGGAGCCCTTTTTGTTGGTTTATTTTCTCAATTTATTTTAGCATATAGCCACGCCCTGCTCAACTGCAAATATTGGCGGGCTTGGGATGATGTTTGGGCCGTGATTTATGGTTAAACATTTTGTGACCTGAAATGCCTGGTCGAGCCGCAGATATGTATGTATATTTTGACTCGAATAGGATCGGTGTGATTATGGGCGATTAAAATGATCATAAGCAATGTCAAGAGAAGATCGTCAGCGGTCGGTGATGGTCAGCGATTTACATAAAACTGAAACGCTTATATCATCAAATATTAATTAACTTAATTGCAGGCCCAAGTGGCATTAACAGTCGAACATCTATATCTCGAACTGCCGTAGGTCGACTTATAGGTAACTCAATAGAAATGGTAAAAATTCCATTCCCATTCAATTTAAGATAAGTTTATCAAAAAATATGTACCAAACAAATAGGATGACACTTGCAATCATTATTTGATAACAAATGTTAACTGACTAATGTTAGAGAACCAATTTTTACTTTAAACTATTTTTATCTAATATTACCGTTAAACTACTCATGAATTTAAGGTGTAATTTTGTAACCCGTTACTTGAAAGTAAAAAGGTATATTGTAGTTGTTGGTAGAAGGAATTTTATCCGACTTTATAAAGTATGTACATATATTCATGATCAGGATCAATAGCCATCTGTCCGTCCGTCTGACTGTCTGTCTGGCCGTCTGGCCGGCGAGATCTCAAAAACTATGAAAGCTAGAGATTTGGGAAGTTTATTAATTAAGTCTTAATTACTTTTTAGATACTATTATACTGAAAGATTATATCCTTCAAAATAAGCTTGGACCATTTTATTCTAAAAGATTGCAATAAGATCAGATTAAAAACAAGAAAGGAAAGCTAATTTCGGGCGGAGCCGAAGTTGAAATACCCTAGCAGAATATTCTGAAATTATATTCTCCAAAATTATTCATATGATGCATTCTTAACACTCATAAAAAATCCCAACTTCCTAACTTTAAAAACACCAAATTTATGGCATTTCCAATCGTTCAGTTATATGGCAGCTATTGGATATAGTCGGCCGATCCTTATGAAATTTGGTAGGTCAGATTGATTGCCCAAATATAAAACCCATAGGAAATCCCAACTACCTAACTTAACAAACACCAAAGTTATGGCATTTCCGATCAATCAGTTGTATGGCAGCTATAGGATATAGTGGGCCGATCCCGGCCGTTCCGACTTATATACTGCGTGCAAAGGAAAGAAGGGTGTGTGCAAAGTTTCAATTCGATATCTTTAAAACTGAGAGACTAGTTCGCGTAGAAACAGACAGACGGACAGACAGACGGACAGACGGACATGCTTATATCAACTCAGGAGGTGATCCTGATCAAGAATATATATACTATAGATGTCTCCTTCACTGCGTTGCACACTTTTGACCAAAATTATAATACCCTCTGCAAGGGTATAAAAACACAACAAATATTAATATTTATAAACAAAATAAAAATGTAACAATTTATATTTAGACGTCATATTAGATAATACTAAATTTATCTTAAAAAAACAAATTTTTTTGTAATATCTTAACTAGATTTAATCTATACGAAAATATATTAGTTTGTTTGTTGTTATACCCTTGCAGAGGGTATTATAATTTTGGTCAAAAGTCGGCCGACTATATCCTATAGCTGCCATATAACTGATTGATCGGAAATGCCATAACTTTGGTGTTTGTTAAGTTAGGAAGTTGGGAATTCCTTTGGGTTTTATATTTGGCCAATCAATCTGACCTATCAAATTTCATAAGGATCGGCCGACTATATCCTACAGTCGTCATATAACTGATTGATCGGAAATGCCATAACTTTGGTGTTTGTTAAGTTAGGAAGTTGGGATTTCCTATGGGTTCTATATTAGGCCAATCAATCCGACCTACAAAATTTCATAAGGATCGGCCGACTATATCCTATAGCTGCCATATAACTGATTTGTCGAAAATGCCATAACTTTGGTGTTTGTAAAGTTAGGAAGTTGGGATTTTCTATGGGTTTTATATTTGGCCAATCAATCCGACCAATAAAATTTCATAAGGATCGGTGGACTATATCCTATAGCCGCCATATTACTGATTGATCGCAAATGCCATAACTTTGGTGTATTTAAAGTTAGGGAGTTGGGATTTTTATGAGTGTTAAAATGCATAATATGAATATATTTGGAGAATATTATTTACAGAATATTCTGCAAGGGTATATAAACTTCGGCTCCGCCCGAAGTTAGCTTTCCTTTCTTGTTTTTTATTTAATGTAGCCTAAGCAATATTTTATTTTCGTGTAGTTTAAAATAATTGCACCATTTATACTGTTTCTTAAACCTTACCTTATTATCCAATATCGAGAATTAACAGCAGAATCTTATTTCATAGCCATCCTCTCGACCCGAGTCGGATTTCACGCTCGACCTGCCGAGGGCCGAGCAGTTGCGCTTGAAAATGGATAAGGAGAAGAAGTTTCGCCAAAGATGCCGCTTTATCACCACGTTCCTCAGCCTGGTCTTCTTCTTGCTGACCGTAATGGTGGTGAGCCTAGTTTCGACCCGCGGCAAACGGATGTTCGGCAGCATGATTTGAGGAACCCCGATCACCGACCCCACTAGCATCTAGATACGAGTCTGCTAATTTGAGGAACTGCAGAACATTACAAACTACAGTGCCAACAACAAATGTAACACGTTAACGATGCTCAAGTTTAGCGATAGTAAGCTCCTCGTGGTTTTTTATGGCAGGGCAGGACCGCCACAGCCGCAGTCGCAGTATTGTTAATAAATTATTAATGTGATCCTAGAAATTAAGTCGGAGCAAGTGCATTTGTTTCTGTGCGTTTGCGTATACTGCCTGTACCCAGCCTATCGTTTGTCAAACCTACCGTTAAGTCGATCGAACTGTATTAAATATAAATGTATAACTAATTATAGCTAGGGTCTTGTGAATGTGTTGAGAATAAACAGAATATTGAGTATATTTAATATAACATTTATTAATATGGAACATCCACGCACAGGCGAATTGAAAGCTTCCGTACTTTTGAGAGTTTTAATGCCTTCGGGGCTTCAGCGGCATCCTCGTACTTATAGACATACATATATCATCGTTATCTTTATCACAAGTGGTTTTGATTTCCATTTGATTCGTTAAACCTGAACCAACTGCTAGTGGGTGAAATGCACAAAACTTAGAAATTAGTGGGCTAATTTGGATATTGGCTGGCAGCTACAAAGCAAATCTGCAAAGCGATAAATAGCTAAGAAATAAGGCAAGTTCTGCTGAGAAGTGTCGGGAATGGCGGTGCGACCAAACGGGTCTTTGGCGTGTGCTCATGTTTACTATTTCATAATATGCGTATGTTCTGGCGATTGACCTCGAACACGGTGTGGTCCTCGTCATCGCTATTGACGTCCTCGATGGCCATTGGCAGTGGGGTCAGCTCCTGATTCGCCCGGTCGCCCTGCACGCCGTACTTGCGCTCCGCCCGCGACAGTCGCAGCCTGCGACGATTGGAAATGAGTAAGATTAGTCTTATCAGCTTTTATTTTTTTGGATTTGTACAGATTTTAAATGGCCTGTATTCAAATTATTGATACAAAGGTAAAGGTAATAAAGGTAACTTTTAGAACCGTCCCTATTGGAATATGATATAGAGCTACTCTATTGTCGGAGAATTTAGTTAGCTTTATTAATATTGAAGTCTGAATCATAGTCCAAACCCATTCAACTCACCGGTAAACCCGCATCACGAGGAGCAAAATAGCCGTACTGGTAATGCCCACCAGAATGTATACTACGGCTTGGCCGGGAAAGTCGATATCGGAGGACATATGGGTCTGTTCAACGTGCACATCGTCCATGAAACTTGCGGGAGCTTCCGCAGCTGGAGCCTTGGGCTGTGGTGCCGGTGGTGCAGTTGGAGAAATTGACCCCTTGTTAACGACCACCGGGGCATCCTTTGGTCCCGTCAAAGGATCTTCTTTTTTGCCGTACGCTTTGGCAGCCGGTTCACTCTTTCCCGGAATGTCCACGGTCTTTTGGGGCGCCTGTGTGGCTGCTGCGTCACAGAATTGTTTATGGAATAGAATGAACAGCAGCACTGCAGCCACTAAGTAGCAGTACCGGTAACACATTTTCTGCTATGAAATTCAAAATTGCTAAAAATTGAATCGTTTATTTGGATAAGCAATGACTTTTTAAATTTCCTCAATGTTTTTGTTTTGCTTTAGAGCGCTAGAGTTGCCACAAACGGAAAAGCAACTGAGATGTAATTCCATTTTAAATACCAAAAATAACAATAATCTATCTGGTCACATTTTATGGCTTGTGTCTTCGGAAAGATAATTAATAGTTAAAGCCTAGTACTCAGATCGACGAAATCTGTTCGTCAGCTATGAGAGAGACCGAGAGGCAAACAGCTGGGGAACACTTTTCATCAGGTTTTTTTCACCTCGGTACTCAGATCGACGATATAAATACAAGAAAATTACATCGCGTTACCACCTGAAATGAATTCAGATGAACGATCGTCAGGCCCTAGCGGAAAGATTAAAAAAATTAATCTTTTGGGGTGCCTCTTGTCAAAGCAAAGTGTTTCTTATGACCTTTTCCCATAGAGTCCATCCGTTTGAAACGGCTGGGATGTTTGACAAATGTGAAACTCCGATTCCCACAGAGCAGCTTTGGCTAATCATTCTAGCCTGTTGCCTTTTGCACAACATTTAAAATGAGCCCAACAGCGCTATAAATGATACTTGGTAACAGACTGCAAGTGATCTACGCGAACAACCAAATCGGAATAATATGTCTGCAGATTATTGCCAGCCTGCAGATAAAATATATACACACACGTTGTTAATACGGTATGCGCCTAGGAAAGAGTGGAACAACTATTAATGCTGCCACACGGATGGAGCAGTAGTTAATTAATTTTTACAAATATTAACAGCATTTATTAATTTGGCGCCCTCCATTTTCAAAAGTTAGCCGTCATTACTGCTTACGTTTTCGTAGCACATCCACCATCCAATAACAGCTGATCTGAACAGATGTGGCTCATCATTTTAGCCCGTTGCATTTTGCACAACATTTAAAATGAGCACAACAGCTTTATAAATGATACTTGGTAACAGACTGCAAGTGATCTACGCGAACAACCAAATCGAACTACTCTGTCTGCAGTTTTTTGCCAGCCTGCAGAAAAAATATGAACCGCTTTTGCCTAATATTGTCTAACTGGTAACAAATCAAGTTCATTATATATAAATGTTTGTTTTTTGGTTTATAATAATTATATATTTTATTTCATTTTTATTGTTCTGATCCATGTTGTGAGTACGGTATGCGCCTAGGAAAGAGTGGAGCAACACCTTATGCTGCCCCACGGATAATTCAGTAATTAATTAATTATTACAAGTAAAAACAGCATTTTTTGAATTAGCACCTTCCTTTTCCCAAAGTTACCCGCCATTATTTTTTTAAATTTTCGTAGTGAATGTTTTAATTTTCACTATCTAGAAGAAGAACTCAGAGTTGCACCGAAAAAACATCGCCTAACTATCGCATAAAAAAGTCCGTCAAATTTGGATGGAGAACTAATGCACTCTTCCCATAGAGTCCATCCGTTCGAAACGGTTGGGATTTTTTGACAAATGTGAAACTCCGATTCCCACAGAGCACATCCACCATCCACCATCCAATAACAGCTGATCTGAACAGCTGTGGCTCATCATTTTGCATTTTGCACAACATTTAAAATGAGCACAACAGCGTTATAAATGATACTTGGTAATAGACTGCGAGTTATCTACGCGAACAACCAAATCGAACTACTCTGTCTGCAGATTTTTGCAGGCCTGCAGAAAAAATATGAACCGCTTTTGCCTAATATTGTCTAACTGGTAACAAATCAAGTTCATTATATATAAATGTTTGTTTTTTGGTTTATAATAATTATATATTTTATTTCATTTTTATTGTTCTGATCCATGTTGTGAGTACGGTATGCGCCTAGGAAAGAGTGGAGCAACACCTTATGCTGCCCCACGGATAATTCAGTAATTAATTAATTATTACAAGTAAAAACAGCATTTTTTGAATTAGCACCTTCCTTTTCCCAAAGTTACCCGCCATTATTTTTTTAAATTTTTGTAGTGAATGTTTTAATTTTCACTATCTAGAAGAAGAACTCAGAGTTGCACCGAAAAAACATCGCCTAACTATCGCATAAAAAAGTCCGTCAAATTTGGATGGAGAACTAACTGGGAATTTTCGGAACGGCAAAACCTTTATGGACCATCCGTTCAACGGATGGTGGATGGATCTCTGTGGGAAGAGGGCATAAACCATCCGTTCAACGGATGGTGGATGGATATCTGTGGGACGACGGCATTACGTTCTGCTGTGATAGAAACATGTATATCTTATAAAAAAAATGTTTTGGCTGCCGATGCGAGTGCGGCTCGTCTAAAAGCTGGTACTTTATTGTCTTGCTTTTTTGTATATGCTTTTCCATTGCTTCTGTTTGAATTTGAGAGAAAAACGGATGAGGGAAAGCAGTTTCAACATCTGGCAACACTGGTCGAACAACAATGGCGGGAGCAGAAAATTTTGAGAACAGTCTTTTAACTATGTAAAACCGGTTTAAAATTCCATTTCCGTGCTATTACTTAAACAAATGTTATGGAATAATTGTGAAAAGCTTATTTGGAATTTTAAGTAATAGCATAAAGTAGCATAGCATCTGAAAAAACAAAGTGTGATCGAACAAAAAATATTGTAGTGTAGATAGTCGATGGTTTCAGGGCAATGGGCAATGTTGGCAAATTTCTGAAACCATCGATTACTATCGAATAGATTTTTGTTCCAGCTCTAGTTAGTAATAAACGAAAGTTAGTGATTTTCACTGAAAAGAAGTTGATTTAAATATAGTCTCAATTGCGAAATACAGCTTTTAATTTAGTATAGTTTTATTTTACACAGCGTCTGGCAACAGGTAATTTGGGGCATAATCTAAGCGGTAGCAAAAATCCTGACGAAATTGCGAGTTGTAAAAATGGCGAACAAAAGAAAAAAGTGTGTGTGCTCCAAGGGGAAATCAAATCACGACGTCACATAAAGAAAACGCAGGCACATTGGGTATTTTCGAGGAAAGTTTACAATTAAGAATGTGCGAGGAAATGCTATAAATTAAATAAATTTAATTGGAGTGTAATGATTATGTGCGCTGTTTTTTTCATATTTTTATGTGTCTAATTATGCCGTTGTGTGTGTGAAGGCGAGGGCGACTGCGTGTGTGAGTGTTTATTTAACCAGGAAGTTGGGTTTTTGAACACGATCTATCGATAAGCGGGGGCGGTGGAGGGTGCTCTACTTGTCATTCGATTGGTCGATACCCTACACAACAAGGTATATCCGACCAGCTTGCATCGCATTCCACCTTGAGCTCGGTGTGTGTCTGTATTCCGCAAGCCTCTCTTTTATTGCTGTGACATTGGATCATAATAGGCGACCTTCGGGTCGTCGCTTTTTACGTGGCGAGGCCTACCACATTCCCATTCCGTTTCTGTATCGTTTTGTTTCGCCTGCAGATTGATATTTAAAATTCCAAAATTCGAGCACTGATTCGCCAAGATTCCGGCCACAGCTCCCAGGACGAGAGCCGCCAAACGACGCCACCTGGACAGCAGGAGCAATCCACCGTCGACCGCGCAGGATTCGCCTCAAAGGGCCATAGCCTCCAGCCCAGCCCCTCTGCAGGCACAGCATCCTCCAGCGGGAGAAGGCAGAAGGCCGTTGCCACCACCCACTGTCGCCAAGATGAACCGCTCCAGCAATGCCCAGACCACACAGAAGCTCGTCAACCTGGACGACATCTGGAGCGAACTGGTTGAGGGCATCCTGCAGGTGTTTGAGCACGAGAAGTCCCTCACCCGCAGTCAGTACATGCGTTTCTACACGCACGTCTACGACTACTGCACCAGCGTGACTGCGGCACCTAGCGGAAGAAGTAGTGGGAAAACTGGAGGAGCCCAGCTGGTAGGCAAGAAGCTGTACGACCGGCTGGAGCAGTTCCTCAAGTCCTACCTTAGCGAGTTGCTCACCAAGTTTAAGGCCATTAGCGGCGAGGAGGTGCTCCTGTCGCGCTACACCAAGCAGTGGAAGTCTTATCAGTTTTCCAGTACCGTGCTGGACGGCATCTGCAATTACCTGAACCGTAACTGGGTGAAGCGTGAGTGCGAAGAGGGGCAGAAGGGCATATACAAAATCTACCGCTTGGCCCTGGTCGCCTGGAAGGGTCACCTATTCCAGGTTCTCAACGAGCCGGTCACCAAGGCAGTGCTCAAATCCATCGAAGAAGAGCGGCAGGGCAAGCTCATCAACCGGTCGCTAGTGCGCGACGTCATTGAGTGCTACGTGGAGCTAAGCTTCAACGAGGAGGACGCCGACGCCGAGCAGCAGAAGTTGTCCGTCTACAAGGACAACTTTGAAAGCAAGTTCATCGCAGACACGTACACCTTCTACGAAAAGGAGTCGGACGCGTTCCTGTCCACCAACACGGTGACCGAGTATCTCAAGCACGTAGAAAACAGGCTGGAGGAGGAGAAACAGCGCGTGCGCGGCCTTAACTCGAAAAACGGACTATCGTATCTGCACGAGACAACGGCGGAAGGGCTCAAGTCCACATGCGAACAGGTGGGATTACCTACCATGTGCCACTTTATAATCAACGTACTAACGTAATCGGTATTTTTCAGGTTCTTATTGAAAAACATTTAAAAATATTCCACACTGAGTTTCAGAATCTGCTCAACGCAGATCGAAATGATGATCTGAAACGGATGTACACGCTGGTCGCCCTCTCACCCAAAAATCTGACCGATCTCAAGTCCATACTTGAGAACCACATACTCCACCAGGGAACCGAGGCAATTGCCAAGTGCTGCACAAACGATGCTGCCAATGATCCCAAGACCTACGTTCAGACCATCCTGGATGTGCACAAGAAGTACAACGCTCTTGTGCTGACGGCGTTTAATAATGACAACGGATTCGTGGCCGCCTTGGACAAGGCGTGTGGCAAGTTCATCAACTCGAACGTGGTCACGAGCGCGAATAGCGCCAGCAAGTCCCCCGAGCTGTTGGCCAAGTACTGCGACCTTTTGCTGAAGAAGTCGTCCAAGAATCCCGAGGACAAGGAGCTCGAGGACAATCTCAACCAGGTGATGGTCGTGTTTAAGTACATCGAGGATAAGGACGTCTTCCAAAAATATTACTCCAAGATGCTGGCTAAGCGTCTGGTTAACCACACATCGGCTTCGGACGATGCAGAAGCCATGATGATCTCCAAGCTGAAGCAGACGTGTGGCTACGAGTACACTGTCAAGCTGCAGCGAATGTTCCAAGACATTGGTGTCTCCAAGGACCTGAACTCTAACTTCAAGGAGTACCTGGCCAGCAAGAATTTGACCATGGAAATTGATTTTGGAATCGAGGTCCTGTCCTCGGGCTCATGGCCCTTCCAACTGAATAACAACTTCCTGCTTCCCTCCGAACTTGAGCGGTCAGTGCGACAGTTCAACGAGTTCTACGCCGCCCGCCACTCCGGTCGCAAGCTCAACTGGCTATACCAGATGTGCAAGGGAGAGCTCATTATGAACGTCAACCGCAATAACTCCTCCACTTACACCCTGCAGGCCAGCACCTTCCAAATGTCGGTGCTGCTCCAGTTCAACGATCAGCTCAGTTTCACGGTCCAGCAATTGCTGGACAACACCCAGACACAGCAAGAGAACTTGATTCAGGTGAGAATATATCGTAACACTAGCAAGCTGCTTAATTAAGGGTACATTTCAGGTATTGCAAATACTGCTCAAGGCGAAGGTGCTGACCTCCAGTGACAATGAAAACTCGCTGACACCTGAGTCGACGGTGGAACTGTTCCTGGACTACAAGAACAAGAAACGCCGCATCAACATCAACCAGCCGCTGAAGACTGAGCTTAAAGTGGAGCAGGAGACTGTACATAAGCACATAGAAGAGGACCGAAAATTGCTGATCCAGGCGGCGATCGTTCGCATCATGAAGATGCGCAAGCGACTCAACCACACCAATCTCATTTCGGAGGTGCTTAACCAGCTATCGACGCGTTTTAAGCCTAAGGTGCCCGTGATTAAGAAGTGCATAGACATCCTGATCGAGAAGGAGTATCTGGAGCGTATGGAGGGACACAAAGACACATATAGTTATCTCGCTTAAGTTCATGTTAAATGTAAAACGTTCGCTGATTCATCTATGCCAGCCATTAAAATATCATCAATATACTTAGAGATCGTGTAGACCCTCCGCGAACCCTTCTCCCCAGCCCGAAATAAACTGCCGCGCAAACATTTGAACTGTTAGCGAGCTAAAAATAATTGATGCTTGACAATATATGTGCAACTCCCGCCAACACGTCACTAACTCCATCTTCCGCCACCGCAAGGAGCAATATAGCCCATAGACAATACAAGAGAAGAATCGGCCTCTGTGGAACTAGACTTCAAATTCCGAGAGCAACCAAGGTTCCCACCAACCAATAGACTTCTGCAGGGGCTCTACGGTATACATTTATAGGGATTTTCTTTATTACATATTTTTTGATCAATTATTGTTTTAACTAGTTTATGTTATTCATAATTCACTGTATGCATATACGACTATTATACTACTTCAAAGCAAACAAGTGTTAAGTTTATAAGTGCGGTTATTATTGTTCCTGAATCTGCAACTTTTCGTCCAGGTTCATCCCGCTGGCGATAGCGTAGACGGTGAAGGCAAACTTTGCCACCTGCAGAGGTTAAAGTTTTAAATACTTTCCTGCTCATTTTTCACAGATTTACTTACATTGATGTTGGTGGCCAAATTAATGTTAAATATATTCATTGCCGTAAACGTCATAGGCTGTTGGAGCTTCTGCAGAAACTGGAGAGCTGTCCGCTGGTAGCGCTTGTCCTGCATCCACCACTCGGAATGGAACAGTGCGTCCGCCAGCTCATTACAGTCGTCCACAATAGCGTTACAGTAAAAGCAGAGAGGAAAAGTTTGCAAAAGGACAGCCATTACGTAGGTTATGATGCCAAATCGGGTGGACTGATCTGCGAACAGCACCATATTTATCATAACGATCCCCAAAATGGATCCGCAAATTATAAATTGGGCAAAAATCGTGCCAGAGATGATCGGTTGAATGGCCTCACAGAAACTGGAGATTAAGCATTCGGGTTTTTTTTAAAGGTATTAGAACATATAAAATATATTTTTGAGTATTAGGTGTTAAACGTCACAAAATAGGAACAAAATATTTTATCAAAGGCAGCAGAACGTATAAGTGTTAATCCTTAAAGCCAAGACCCCAAAATTCAATTTATATTTTTTTTGTATTTTTATACCCTTGCAGAGTGTATTATAATTTCAGTCAAAAGTTTGCAACGCAGAGAAGGAGACATTTCCGACCCTATAAACTATCTATATTCTTGATCAGCATCACCAGGAGAGTCGAACTAGACATGTCCGACTGTTCGTCCGTCCGTCCGTTTATACGCAAACAAGTCCCTCAGTTCTAAAGCTATCTGCTTAAAACGACATAGTAACATTTTTAGTAATTTAGGCATAAAAATCGAAATAGGCATTTTGTAATAACTGCAAGGGTATATAAACTTCGGCTTGCTGAAGTTTGCTTCCTTTCCTGTTATAAATGCAACAAATCCCATAGTAAAATATACAACTATATACTTTACAATATGTTTACATTTTGTTATCATGGGTTATCATTCAATAGAAAAATCTAACAACACTTACTTCAGCATGGTTCTGTGAGCCTTGATGCAATCCACTAAGCTTGTAAACATAGAGTTTGGATCGATGCTAGACTCGCTCTTTGACTTGCCTAGCTGAATTATGCGATCCTTTAGCATTAGAATGTGGGCGCGCAGGGCTGCCACGTATATCACCGGGTAGGAGTCGGTAGCGGTGGCAACGAATATTGCGTAGCCGACAGTAAAGTACTCCAGAAAACTCTGAATATACAACTGAGTCCGATCAATTCGCCAGTTTACCAACGGGTAGTAGGTGTTAAACGGAACACGGTCATGAAATAGGCCGTCCAGCAGCGTTGAGGTGGCGTAAAGAACGTAGACTACGACGAATATCAGGTACAACCTGGTAATGGTGGCCACCATATCGCGTACCTTGCGTTTCTCCTCCGACTTAACGCAGAACTTGTCCATCTGGTCGAAGTGTTTGTTGGCCAGCTCCAGACGAGTCATGTAGACTACCAACGTGAAGAATTTCAAAGCAAAGCACCAGGTGTTGAGACACAGCTGAAGCGATTGCAGCAGCAGATCCGGCGGGAACTCCGCTAGGTGGATTGTGTAGTTAATCGGGAAACTCACGGGTAGTATCAGCATATTGTAAGTGAAGGAGAACACCCTCCAAATCTTGCGACCCACTCCGAAATCGTTTCGTAGGTTAAGACCCGAGATTCGGAGTGTTTCCAGAAGATAAGCATTAGAGTCTCTAGAGCTGATAGGCTCCGTTATAGGAGCCGGATACATGAGCTTAAAGTATCCGAACATTTCTAATTTCTGCCGCTTATGACTAAGAAGTAACTGCCGTGAATAGACATCCCTAGTGCTTTTATAGCTCGCGAATCGTGGTTCTTAATTACTGGTTGCCAATTTGAAATGCCTTCTGCTTTTTTTGTAAAAGAATCAAATATATGTCATAACATATGGAAGGCTAAAGCGTTTCTTTGATTGTAATAATTATAAAAGACGTGGCCCGTTTCGGGCGTAACTTTGTAACAAGATTTCTGGTTTGTCCAATTTTAATTATTATACAACACTTCCTTCGGTGGGAACGAACACTTGTTAAAAAAATGGAATTTTCAGGGAGAAATTTTGTCTGGTTCCATTTACAGTTTAAAGGATATAACAATTTTGGACATTTCACAAAAATCTCGTACTTTCAGGTAGCTGCATTTGCTTACATATGTATGCATGTATGTTAGTCAAAAAAATTGTAAATTCTAGTCCCAAGTCTTATTCGTGATGGCGTCATGTCTGCTTAAAAACTATGAAAAATACAAATAGTAGTACTGCTAGATCTTTGATTGCAGCCGCACGGATATCTAACAAGGAGATCAAAAGACTGCCTCAGGGCAGTGTCATTAGTGGAATGCTCAATCCTCGTCGTCAAGTGTGAGTACTTTTGTCTGGAAGCGCATTCGCTTTGTGTTTTTCACCACCCCGTTGGTAAGCAGATTAACTCCGGGCTGTGGACAGGGCAGGTCATTCCAAAGACGCTTAACGCGCACCACGGCCTCTGAATTGAAATCGTATCTCTTTGAAGCCGCAGCCGGTTCAGGTACGGAAGGGAGTTTACGCAGCTTGACAATGGGCTGCAGTTGACGACAGCTGTTGTAGCTGCTGACACTTGCTTTGTCGTCCTCGTCTTCGTCATTGGCGGCCAGCGAGCATCCTCGCTTTTGTGGCGATGTACCCTTAGGTTTGGCAACACGCAAACTGAAACTGGCTATTTTAGTAAAAAAATCAACGATTTGGAACTCGTAAGCTCTAAAAATACCTCGCCTGGTTTTCATACTCATTTAAAGTAGGCGGCGCTGCTGCACATATTTTCCCCGGCTCCTCGGGGTGACAGCCAAGGTCCTGACCCCTCAACCAATTCTCATAGCGTTCCGGCTGGAAACGACGCACGAAGGTCTCCATTGATATCTTTACCATGTCGCTGCGGCACCTGCAAATACTGGCTCGCTTTCCGTACTCGATCCAGCGCCTTGATGCAAAGTTGGTTGACTCGGCGCCATTGAAACCATGATTAAACCCCGCATGATAGCCAAAGGGAAATGTTATCATAATCTCCCCCGCTTCCTGTGTGATCTTGTTGTAGGGAATGTTGTGCTGGCGCAGCACCTTTGGACTAATCATGGTCATTTTGTGGCGCAGATAGGCATTGCACTCCTGGTAGTTCTCGGCAAAGGTTTCGTTGGCAAGCTTCTCTAGACGTCTGCCATACGCCGGCGGAATGGCATACCAGGTTTTGGGTGCTCCGAAATGTAGGTAGTTGATGGAATACAGATCCATATCTTCGGTGTGCCAGGCGAAGGAGCTTTTCCACATGCCAAAGTAGAGGTAGGCAGTGTTCACGCCATCAATGATGATGTTGTAGTCTGTATTGACCAGGTTCAAAATGGTGTCCAGTCTCCCGATGTTCCACACGTCCAGTTCTTCGTCACTCAGCGATCCCTTGACGTCGGCCGCGTACAGCGGCGATATGTATGTGATGTTCTTCCAGTACTTGCGCTCCAGATCCTCATAGTCAAAGTGGCGTGGCGTCTGATGTAGTTCTGAGCTCGCCTTCTCCATGAACTGGCGCAGTGTCATCTGGCGGCGCTGCTGGATGTTGATTTGCTGGTATAGCCCGTGGGCCCTGCTATCCGAAAGAGTGACTTTGCATGAGTGCAATAGACATACATCGAGAGGTACTTACCCTGTGACCACTTGACAGATTGGCGCTGGGATGGTCATGTTGATGTTCTCTATGTCGTAGCCCGATTTCCGTGGCACCCATTCCGCCGGTGGCTGTGGGGCATCAAGAACGTTTCACTCCTTATCCAATTATCTTAGCCAAGTGTAAACCACATACCTGGATTTTGGCCAAGCCGGCTAAGTGAGCTCCGCGGGACTCTATGTACTCTATGTAGGCGGAAAAGTCCTTAAACTCCTCGTAGCTAGGACGGAAGGTCATGATGCGGGGCACTTTTGTTTGCTCTTCATCGCCGAAAGAGGATCTCGTGGACATTTTTGTGGATTAAACAATATACTTAGGCAATTGACATTGATTCCCTTTACCTAGTGTGACCAAGATACACTAAAATAGGACTGTTACTTCGGTGAACGCAAAAATACCTAGTTCCGTTAAAAAATAATTATTTAAATGTTGAAAATCCTAAGCAAAAATACGAAATAAATAAAAACAAGAAAAGAAGCCAACTTCGGCAAGCCGAAGTTTATATACCCTTGCAGTTATTATAAATCGACTACATTTCGATTTCTATGCCTATATTACTAAAAACAATAAAGCTATGTCGATTTTGTGCTGCATTTTGCCATCTTTTCTATGGCAGCTATATGATATTGTTGTCCGATCTTAAGTTAATTAAAACCGTAATTCCATAAAATATATATAATATATATAAATATACATATAAAATACTACCAAATCCCAAATACCGAAAAAAATTGAAAACAAGGTTTTTTTAATTTTTGTTTCCTATTATTCCTTTGGGAGCTATATGATATAGTCGCCCGATCCGGGCGAAAGAAAGAAAGACAACTTTTGGGAAATTTACAAGCAGAAAACTGAGGGACTAGTTTGCGTAGAAACGGACGGACGCACGGACGGACAGACGGACGGACATGGCTAGATCGATTCTCCTGGTAATGCTGATCAAGAATATATATACGTTATAGGGGCGAAAATGTCTGCTTCACTGCGTTGCAAGCTTATGACTGAATTTATAATACACTGTGCAAGTGTATAAAAATCAAAAGGTTGATTTTATTATTATCTCCTCTGGCCATAACCTTAAAAAAACCGTTGAAAACTTACAATGCAAGACACGTGATTCTCATCTCTTGGGTTGACCTAGGGGTTTTCTTTAATCTCGGAAAATGAATTCTTAACGTGGGAAAAGGAATTACACATATTGCTGTAGAAAATGAGATAATACCGAATAAAAATTAATTTCCTTCTAAAGCAGACTGTTAAGTCCAAACTTGTCTGAAAAAAAATGTTCAAAAAGTTGAAAACTGAGTCTAAATTAAGTGAAAGGATTCTTCACTTTGCACAAGTATTGACATTTTTAAATTTATCAGGTCGAAACAGGATAAAGAAACATGCGTTGAGATGCTAATAAAGACATAATAATAGCTCAAGCAAAGGCCTTGATAAAGTCTGTTGGTGTAACAACGGGACACCCTCTTTTGCAGCCAAACATCTCATTGCCAATGAGTTGTTCAATACTCAAATTTTTATTCCTTCTCTGTTTGATGAGCTTAAATGGTCTCAAGTTGTAATTAGTTTCCCCAACACTATACAAGATTTTCGTTTCTACTTTAAGAGCACCAGTAAAGTCTTCCCTTATTCCAACAAAATAAATTATTAAGAACAAGAAAGGAAGCAAACTTCGGCATTTCGAATTTTATATACCCTTGCTGTTATTATGCCTATATTACTAAAAATGTTACTATGTCGATTTGGCGATGCATTTTGCCATTGTTTCTATAGCAGCTATATGATATTGCTGTCAGATTTTGACAAAACTAAAAGCGTAATTCTGATATAGATTTACTATATCCCAAAGAAATATTTTGATAAATAGAAAAACAGAAAACAACCATTTTTTCATTTTCATTTTTTATAGTTTATTAATTTTGCTATATTATATAGATGTCCGATTTTAATTTAATTAAAACCGTAATTACATAGTATTTAAATATTACCAAATCCCAAAGACCAAAAACAAAATTAAGAAGAAAGAAAAGCTAACTTCGGCCGAAGTTGATATACCCTTGCAGAATATTCTGTAAATTGTATTCTCCAAAACTATTTATATGATGCATTCTTAATATTCATAAAAAAATCCCATCTTCCTAACTTTAAAAATACCAAAGTTATGGCATTTCCAATCGTTTAGTTATATGGCAGCTGTGGGATATAGTCGGCCGATCCTTATGCAATTTGGTAGGTGGGATTAATTGGCCAAACATAAAACCCAAAGAAAATCCCAACTTCCTTACTTTACAAACACCAAAGCAATGGCATTTCCGATCAATCAGTTGTTTTGCAGCTATAGGATATAGTCGGCCGATCCCGTCCGTTCCGGCATATATATATTGCGTGCAAAGGGAAGAAGGTTGTGTGCAAAGTTTCAATTCGATATCTTTAAAACTGAGAGACTAGTTTGCGTAGAAACAGACAGACGGACAAGCTTATATCAACTCAGGACGCGATCCTGATCAAGAATATATGCATATACTTTATAGGGTCGGAGATGTCTCTCTTATAATACCCTCTGCAAAACCGATCCGATGTCTATATCCTATAGCTCCCATAGGAACAATCGGATATATATGGCAAGAACTGATGATATTTCGCGCAGTGTAAAAGCTATTGACATGAAATTTTTGAAATCGTTTTTTTTTATGCATACCTTGATCAAGGTAAAATCGCGTGCCGATCGGACGTCTATATCCTATAGCTCCCATAGGAACAATCGGATATACCTTGCAAGAATTGATGATATTTCGCGCAGAGTAAAAGCTATTGACATGAATCTTTCCAAATCGTATTTTTTTATGCATACCTTGATCAAGGTAAAAGCGCGTGCTGATCGGACGTCAATATCTTATAGTTCCCATATATGGGAAGCTATAGCTTCCGTCCTCGTTTAATTTTAATTTTTTGATTTTCCTATGGGAGCTTTATGATATAGATGAGCGATTTTAATTTAATTAAAATCGTAATTCCATAACATTTAAATATTACCAAATCCCAAAGATCAAAAACAACAAAGTTATTTTTTTTATACCCTTTTTATATAATTTCAGTCAAAAGATTTCAACGCAGTGATGGAAACATTTCCGACCCTATAAAGTATATATATTCTTGATCAGCATCACCAGGAGAGTCGATCTAGCCATGTCCGTCTGTCGGAAATGTCTTCTTCTCTGTGTTGCAATCTTTTGCTTGCAATTATAATATCCTATGCAAAAGTATTGCAGAAATTAAAAAAAGACTTTTCAAGTAAGAAATATAGACGAAATAAATAAAGCTATTTTTCATTAAACTAGTTTTTTTCGGCTCTAGCTGTTTAATTAAATAAAATTAATTCCAAGATTATGGAATATCGCTTGCAGTCGCTTTCTTTACGCTACGAGTGTCCACCGTCAGTACGTGAACTGATGTCCCCCGTGTTAGTCGTCCGATCCGGCTTATCTAGTACCCCCAAAAAGACTGTTGGGGATGCTTTATTCTGATAACTTTAAAACGAAGAAACTAGTTAGCGGACAACGGACGGACAGGGAGACAGACACAGCAAGATCGACCCAGGTGTTGATTTCCTTAACTGCGTTGTAGGCTTTTGACTTAAGAACCCTAACCCTAACGATTAAATCATTATGGGTGACACATCGTATATAAGCTTTCCCCAGAACTCACTTGGAAACAAATGGTTGATGCCTCTAATCGGGTGCCATAACAAAATTAAACCTGGATAATCAACGACTCGTGCCGGCACAATTCTATGGAAAAGTGGACAAAACAAAAGATTAACCTTAGATCATAGGCCTTAAAAGTGCTTTCAACTGCATGCTTGGCTACTCTCGAGGGGTATGTAAATCTACATATATAATATATATTTATTAGACAGATATATTTATTGTAGGAATAGCAGCCCATTGTGACACTGGTTCAATTGTTTACAGTCCTCTCTTAGTGTAAAAGCAAATCAAAGTTTATGGTTTAATGATTACTGCCGCTATATTGTCGGACGATCTGCGTTGCCTCGCGGGCACTTGAGAACTTGGCCGCTGTTATCAGGGAAATGGGTTCTGTTGATATCAGTATAAAAGCGAAAGGTGTACCAATTGCTCCGCAGTCGTCCATCGTTTTTACGCCATCGCATTACGGCAATTTTAACTCCAACGTGTAATACTAAAAATATCAGTGAGACTACCAGTCATGGGTCTTGATACAGCTGAGGATAAGGCAAGACGTAAGTTACCGTTCGGATAATAGACACTTGTTTGTTTCGGTTATTTCAGCTTATATTTTTAATGTAAAAGATCTTGGGCTAGGAATCAACTTTTAATTTGAAGAATTTCTTACCAGGCACGAACCCAATTTGAACAATTAATTATTGTTTAGGTATGGAAACCCGGATGGCGTTATGGGTTAATAAATATACATATACAGATGTGATCACTAATCTGTTCTGGTAAAAATACTTGGCTATCATTAAAATTGTGAAATTTTCAATGTTTAAAATAGGCCTAATGGAGAATAATTTAAACCGAAAACTTTAATACAAGTTATATTATTACATGACAAACAATTGTACACTCTTCGTTTTTAATCAGTATTTAATCATTGAAACTTAAGTTTGACCGTTTGAAGTGCCCCAAGAGGAGACATTTTTGAGTGCTTTTTAACGGAGTCCTCTGCATAACCAACTGCCTGTTGTGGTTTATTAATAGGTAAGGTATGTTCATACATACTTATATAACGGATATCTTGATGACTTCGCTCTCTTGCTATAACTGCACTTTACGGCTCTTCAGACCTACCCTAAGAGACAGTTCCATTCGAATTCAGACGTTCTAATCTACATACATATATCATTATCAGACATCTGCCGAGACTTAGCCTTTATTAAGATAAGCAAAGACAATCACGCTTGACATAAAGAAAATATTTATTATCTTTTGTGAAGGTTGCCTAATTACATCTGCTGTGCAACAAATTTCGGGGAACTTAATATCAGAATTCATTGAGTTCATATGAGGCAATTAAAATATACGGCTCCATTGACACATTCCGCCCCCGCCTAAATCTACTCCACTGTCGCCAGCGGGAACTTTTCCATTGAGAGTGAAGCGGATTTTGTTTTCCTCATTGGCAGGCGTAAATGATAATGACAATGTTATTAATAAAACCCAAAGAGCTCTGTCGGAACTGTTAATTAATGGAATCGTCACTATCACATCATTGTTAAACAGCAATAAAACAAATAAAGGTCCTAGAAATAATCTAGCAAAGTGACAAACAATTCCCACCGTCCATTTATAATAAGGCAATCAATAAATCGCATAACCAGACGCTTATTAAACCTGTAACTGAGTAAACATGGTTTATTATTCCATTGGAGAGAGAAGGCCCCTGCTAATCCACGAAGTTAAAAATCCACTCAGGAAATTAGCCTGTATAATAATATTAAATTTAATAATTTAAATTTAATTAATATATTTTTTTAACTTTTCAGCAAGAGGATTGGGCGCTCGCCACTGGCAGGCAATCCTCCTGTTTGTGGGTATGATGATCAACTACTTTCAGCGGGTCAACATCTCGGCTGGCATTGTTCCCATGACTCAATCTACCGCTGGCGCTCCTTTTTACAATTGGGATACGTCGCAAAAGTCCTTGATCCTCAGCAGCTTTTTCTGGGGCTATGTGCTGTCACAGGTGCCAGCTGGTGAGCAGCTTAATTATCCGCAATGTACCATTCTTAAAGTTTTTGCTTGAAGGTCTGCTGGCCAGGCGATTTGGCGCCAAGGTAGTCCTGGGTTCTGCAACGGCAACTGGCGGCATCTTGTGCTTCTTCCATCCTATGGCAGCCAATAGTGGTTGGGAGAGTATTTGTGCCCTACGCGTCCTCACCGGACTAGTCCAGGGATCAGTATATCCTTGTGTTCACACCCTTCTGGCCAAATGGGTGCCGCGCACGGAGCGAGGATTGCTCACAACTGGCGTCTATTCGGGAGCACAGTTCGGAACGGCTGTTATTTTGGTCACCAGCGGCTTTATCTTTGAGTCCACCATAGGCTGGCCGGGATTGTTCTACCTGTCCGGCGGTCTGAGCCTGGCCTGGGCCCTGCTTTTCTTTTGGCAGGCGGCTAATGAACCCGCAACGGCCAGCAGGATCAGGAAATGCGAAAAGGAATACATCGAGAGCCTAACGGGCAGCAATAGTGCGAATCAGGTGAGTCCGAATTTGATAGTTACATTGAAGATTGGATGACACTTAGACTTACTTATTTTGTTCAGTCAATACCCGTGCCCTGGATGTCAATCTTTAATTCTCCAGCATTCTATGGTCTACTGGCAGCCCATTGTGGATTCACCTGGGGCTTCTACACGCTGCTCACTGAAATGCCAACTTATTTGAGCAGTGTCCTGCAGCTGAACGTCAAGTCCAATGCCTTCCTCTCCTCGTTGCCGTACTTCGCCATGGGTTTGCTCTGCTTTGTGGTCAGTCCCATATCGGATTTGCTTATCAACCGGGGCACTATATCGATCACCACGGCCCGGAAGCTCTTTAACTCAATAGGACAGTGGGGACCGATGGCCTGTTTGATTGGACTGGGATACATGACGGCCGACGAGAAGACGTGGGCCATCCTTCTCCTTACGCTGGCGGTGGGCATCAATGCGGGTTGCTCATGCGGCTATTTGATCAATCACATTGATCTGTCGCCCAACTTTGCCGGTCCTATGATGGGAGTCACCAACGGGATTGCTGGAGTTACCTCCATTGTGGCTCCTTTAGTGGTCGGAGCGATTATATCGGATGAGGAGGATCCCAGCCAGTGGCGAATGGTGTTCTTCATCACGGGAGGAATTTACCTGGTGTGCAACACTCTGTTTGTGATATTTGGCAAGGCCACCATTCAGCTGTGGAACGAGCCGCCATCCACGTCTAGCACAATGACGCTGCGCAGCAACCTGGAAAACGACTCAAGGGCCATTGCTCCCACGTCGGACAAAGACAATCGGTTTTGAAGCTTGGCCAGACCAGGACCACATTGACAATCTCGTTAATTGTAAGTTATTATTATAGCAGGCCGTCGGTGCCAGCGATTTTCGGAAATGCCTAGCTCTAACTTAAGATATTGGTTTATGTTTACAATTATGCTAAGGGAAGCTTAATATGACTTAGTTATGTGATAAGCCCGAATAAGACTTTACGATGTGTTGCACGTTTATAGGATAATTATGTCGTTTTGGGTATGCCAATAAATGAATTGTCTATGCACACATACTAATAAATATTTACAGCCCTTTGTAGTCGCCGGAATGTGTCGTTTGATTATCCATTGTTGTCCTGGAATCGCACCGACCTCGTCGCCTGTTACTTGACCTTTTGCTGCAGCAGTCGCTGCTCGTTTAGACGCTGATTGATGCGTCGTGTGTTGGCTATCGAGCGGATGATGGTCCAAAGGGCCAGAGACCAACCGAGCAGGATGGTACCGCACAGCACCGGGGCGAAGGCATTCGCCTGCCCAACGGGAATCTCGGCCCGCAGCGGCGTCTTTAGCTGGCAGTCCACGTGCACCCGCCTCCAGTTGCAGCGCTCCAGATTAGCAATGGTCGTCGGCTGGCCGTCCTTGACGATGTTCTCGTCGAATCGGCTTTCTGGTGCATTAAGGCAGTAGAGCTTATCGGGTCGGGCAACCAACTCGTTCTCGACGAGCTCACTATCAGCCATTGGACAGTTTAGGTAGAGCTCTGGCAAAGCTATGGCCACCGTGGCCGCCGATCTGTAGAGTTTTCTTGGTTATAACAGTGTGCAAATGCAATTCAAAGTTCAAGATCACCACACCGCTTATCGCTGGGGGCATGGTAGCGAAAATGCACGGGCAACCTCAGGGTCTCCGTAATCTTAGGTGTGCCGCTCAGTAAGACGGAGAAGGTCTGCGCCCGTTCCGTGGCCACTTCAATGTTGACGAACTTCGGATAGACGGCACTTAACTGGAAACTCAGAATGTTATGGTACATTTTCTTCGCTAATTTGTAGCGATAACGCACCCTCTTCAGACGCTGTAAGTCGTCGAGTTCGTCCGTTCTTATGTAAACAGATGCGGGCAATGCCTGGAGCAGCACATACTCGCAGTCCTTGCCGACCATGGGATAATCGAACCGCAGGCGGTACGTGAGGGTCCTTAAAAAAACGATTTTCATTTAATGTTTTCTTATTTCAAAAGAAATCTCCGAAGCAATAACCTGTGCATGCCGGCTTTATCCATTTCTACTTGAACAGTTGGTGATTCTACTATATAGCAGTTGCTCAAGCCTTCCATTAATGCCAAAACTAAAATAAATAATAAACACTTGTAATTCTTTCTGTAAAACATGATTTTAATTAAACTCAAACGACGAAGTCAAATTGTAAATAAAAACATTTTCTATGGGGTTGTCGATTAACTTCAATTTATTCAGCGTTGCCACATTGTTTTACTCTGTTTAAATTCAATAAATTATTATCAGGAATTTCTTTCCTTATACAATGCGGATCCATGTCGCGCCAACTTATCCGCCATTTCGTTGCCTTCTATGCCCTTGTGTGCCTCCACGTAGTTCTAAGGATACAAAATAAAGAAAATCCAAAACTAGGAAGCTTATTAAAATTAACTACCCACCCATTTCACTGTTATATTATTGTTGTGCAGCAGTTCATCCAGCTCCTTAAAGTCAACAACGTTTTTCACAGGTTGGTTGCTTTTTAGCTTCCAATCTCGTCTTTTCCAATTTGGCACCCACAGTGTTATGGAGTTGATCAGAAACTGTGAGTCTGTGCTGATGGACAGTTTTTTTATTCCCAAATCCAACGCTGTTTTGATGGCATGAATGGCAGCCTGAATTTCTCCTACGTTATTGGTGACGCGCCCTTTCACGGGCTTGGCAGCATTTCTTTAACAAAGAAATCGGTAAAATAAACCAAGGTTTTATAGTTATTATAACCACTTACAGCTGGTGATTCTTGCCGAAATAGACTCCATAGCCGGCACAGGCTCCTGGTCGCCCATTACCTATACAGGAGCCATCTGTGTACACTATTACAAAGCCTTCCGCATCGATTTCAAACTGGAAGGCACCTACTTGCTTCAGTCCTGTGGCTTCCGATACCTGAGAGACATGCCGAGGTATTTTGTTTCTTGATTCGTCTGTGCCTTTCCCTTTTCTCTTGCGATTATGGATGCCTGCCTAAAAACAAGAATATTAAATCTTTTTTAGGGGATTTACATATGTACATAGATCTCCTACCGAACTGCCACTGTTAGATGGCTTGGGATGCCCTTCCACTTCGTTCATAGCAGCGTTCTAAGGAAAGGAGGTCAGGAATGGCATTTCACATATTTTCTACTTTTTACCAGCTCGTCGTCCACCAATTCATCATCCTCTTCGGGCCAGGCCTCTGTGTATTTGGACTTCTCAATCCTCTCGATCTTGTCCTTCCAACTGGCCGGAGCAGGCAGTTTCTGGCCAAGGGGCACCGCCAAGTCCTGTGGAGCATATGATTTGGATCCATTGACGAACTGCTCTGCCTCTTGGCGCGTGTTAAATTTCTTGTACTTGGCGTTTTTAAAGCCCTTAACCTGCTCCTGACATTCTGCCCACGAGGCGTACACACCTGTCGTCCGACCGCTGGCTACGGCGTAGAAAGCCATGGCGCAGCGTTGCAAACACAGGGCATTAAAGCGGCACAGAATCATATTTCAATGGCGTCTTGTCCGAAACATATGTGACATTGCCTTGCCGGATGGGCGAAAGTAAACAAACCCAAAGAGTTGCCAGATCAGGATAGTAGCGGTGAAAAAATGTGATTGGAAAAAAGTACAATTGTCGGATTTACAAAAGATTTACTTAAAACCAACGCCATGTACCAGCCGCCTTTGCCTCCGCCGCCACCTGTCCAGCCTCCCCCTCCACCTCCTCCACCACCGCCAGAATCAAAAAACGTTCTCTCTCCACCGGGAGTGAGTGTTTCTTCACACACCTACTCGACAATTGATACCCTGAGTCACAACTCCGACCCCTTGGATTATGTGTATCAGGAGTCCACCAGTCTCCACTCCAACTCCGTCCCCAACAATGATTTATACCAGCAGCCGGCAGCCTACGCCTACGACGGCTATGCGAACCAGGACCCAGCCCAGAAGTACTATTGCCAGGAGACCCCTTACCAATACCAGGCATCAGGAACATTCTACCCGTACGAGAGTTACAAATACCCGGATCGCTATCCCGACTACGCGCCCAATTACAGGTCACCCGCCGAAAGGGAGAGATACGATTCCTACGGCTCAAGTCATGGGTACCACCATTATCCAGGCTACAGTTCGGGAAAGCGATATCAACCGCGTCATGGTCAGGAACACCGACATCCTCAAGAGCCCCGATATAGTCACGAGCCCCGACATGGACATGGCCACTATGCCCACAGGACGCCAAAGGGATCGCAAGGCTACCGCGGATCTGCAGCCAGGAGCATAGCCAATGAGGATTACACTCCACGAAGCTATCGCCAGAGGGAGCGAAATGAGCCAGCGGAGAAGCCCAGACCAAAGCCCAAAGTGGAGTCCGAAAGGGACCGTCTTCTGCGGCAATGGTGTGCCAACTTCTGCGAGAAACCGGAGGATTATGTGAAGAAGATGAACGCTCTCAGCGAGGCAGATGCCCCAACGGAGTCGTGGGTTCGATCGTCTCCAGCAGAGCCCTACTACGAGCGCACCAAAAACGAGAACGAGGTGAAAGGTCGCGTGCGGCTGCAGAAGCTATGCAACCTGTTCGACGAGGAGCTGCTGCAAAGGGCAGAGCGGGTGCGTCAGAAGCTGCCTGTCTACGTCCCACCGCCCAGAAAAGCGCGCCGGCGCGTCTGCAATCACAAGCACAAATCGGAGGCCTGTTCGTCGTCCTCCTCTTCCGATGAGGACTCGGACGAAGACGCTTTTAAGATCGAGCAGGATTGCTGCATGGAGGAGCTGGCGCATAAGGTCCAGCACCCGCAGCGGGTGCACACTGATCTCTGGCACAACGACGCCGGCGAGATGAACGACGGACCTCTGTGCCGCTGCTCGGCCAAATCCCGACGCATTGGCATCCGGCATGGCATCTACCCGGGCGAATCTGGCTACACAGAGTGCGACCCAAATAGCAACAATGCGGGCAAGCTCTTTCACTACAGGATCAGCATCTCACCGCCCACAAACTTTCTGACCAAAACACCGACCATTATCAAGCATGATGAGCACGAGTTCCTCTTTGAAGGCTTCTCGCTTCTCTCGCACGTGCGTCTTACCGACCTGCCCGTGTGCAAGGTTATCCGCTTCAACATAGAGTACACTATTGAGTACGAGGAGGAAAAGATGCCCGAAAACTTTACCATCCATGAGCTGGATCTGTTCTGTAAGTAAAACGAAAGAAGACTCTATATTGTCATTATATGTTCCCGATTTCAGTCAAATACCTTTTTCACGAGCTTCTGGAGTTAGTGGACTTTAATTTGACGCCAAATGTTGCCTCCGGCAGCTCCGAGAAATCCTGCCCTGCATTCCACTTCCTCCCGCGATTCGTTCGTGACCTTCCAGACAATGGAAAGGAGGTTCTGGCAATGGTCGAGGTACTCCGCTACTTGTTGGATAACTCCGCCCAATTGGTGGAACGACAGCAGCTTCTTCATCTGAATCAGATCAGTCAGAGTGAGTGGCAGAACTATGTGGACTTCATCAAGGGAATGTTGGTCACAAAGCCGGGTCATAAGCCGTGCTCGCTGCGTGTTGATCAATTGGACAGGAACAACTCCGATCTGCCTGAGTGCGTGGATCGCGAGACTGGAATCTCACATCCGGCAATCGTACACTTTGGTATCCGTCCGCCACAACTAAGCTACGCGGGGAATCCGGAGTACCAGAAGGCGTGGCGGGAGTACGTAAAATTCCGCCACCTAATGGCCAATATGTCAAAGCCATCATTCAAGGACAAGCGGAAGCTGGAAGAAAAGGAACAGCGCCTGCAGGAGATGCGCACTCAGGGCCGCATGAAGCGCAACATCACGGTGGCCATCAGCTCGGAGGGTTTCTACCGGACGGGCATTATGTGCGATGTGGTGCAGCATGCCATGCTGGTACCGGTTCTGACAGGTCACCTGCGGTTTCACAAGTCGCTGGACCTGCTGGAGGAGAGCATTGGGTATAGTTTCAAGAATCGTTATCTGCTGCAGTTGGCGCTGACTCATCCGTCGTACAAGGAGAACTACGGCACCAATCCGGATCATGCCCGCAACTCACTGACCAACTGCGGAATTCGACAGCCAGAATACGGCGATCGAAAAATCCACTACATGAACACACGGAAGAGGGGAATAAACACTTTGGTGAGCATCATGTCCCGATTTGGTAAGGATCATGAAACTGTTTCGAATATTACGCACAACGAACGATTAGAGTTTCTCGGCGATGCTGTGGTGGAGTTCCTAAGCTCGATCCATTTGTTCTTTATGTTCCCGGAGCTGGAGGAGGGTGGCTTGGCCACCTACCGGGCGGCCATTGTCCAAAACCAGCACTTAGCCTTGCTGGCCAAGAAACTGCAGCTGGAGGAGTTCATGCTGTACGCACACGGATCTGATCTGTGCCACGAGCTGGAGCTACGGCATGCCATGGCCAATTGTTTCGAAGCCCTAATGGGTGCCCTTTTGTTGGATGGAGGAATTAAGGTGGCGGATGAGGTGTTCACGGATGCCCTCTTTCGGCAGGACGACAAGCTGCTGAACATCTGGAAGAACCTGCAGGAGCACCCGTTACAGGAACAAGAGCCACTGGGTGACCGCAGCTGCATTGATTCATATAGAGTGCTCAGGGAGCTCACCAAGTTCGAGGACTCTATCGGAATCAAGTTCAAGCACATTCGGCTCTTGGCCCGCGCGTTTACTGATCGTTCAATTGGGTTCACACACTTAACGCTGGGTTCCAATCAGCGCCTCGAATTTCTGGGAGACACTGTGTTGCAGTTAATTTGCTCGGAATATCTTTATCGCCATTTTCCCGAGCACCACGAAGGCCATTTGTCTTTGCTACGTTCTTCATTGGTTAATAACCGCACACAGGCGGTGGTCTGCGATGACTTGGGAATGCCCAAGTATGCGGTTTACGCAAACCCCAAGGCGGATTTGAAAACAAAAGATCGTGCCGATTTGCTTGAGGCTTTCCTGGGCGCCTTGTACGTCGACAAGGGTCTGCTGTATTGCGAGCAGTTCTGTCACGTGTGCTTGTTCCCTCGCCTTCAGCTGTTTATTATGAACCAGGACTGGAACGATCCCAAGTCCAAGTTGCAGCAGTGCTGCCTTACCCTGCGCACAATGGATGGAGGTGAGCCAGACATTCCCTACTACAAGGTGGTGGAGGCCAGCGGTCCAACCAACACGCGCGTATACAAGGTGGCCGTTTACTTCCGCTCAAAGCGACTGGCCACCTCCAGCGGCTCCTCCATCCAGCAGGCGGAGATGAATGCCGCCAAGCAGGCGCTAGAAAACTCAAGGGACCTCTTTCCGCAGCTGGATCACCAAAAGCGGGTAATTGCCAAGAGTATAAAAAAGCAGACGGGCAACGAGTTGGACAACGAGAGTGGTCGTCAGCCCCAGGAGGAGAAGGTTAAACGGCCTAAGTACGCGCCACCGTTGCAGGATGAGAGTCACCTTCCCAAGCAGTATCGCATGCACGAAAACATATCCAGCGACGAGTTGCCGGAAGATGATGAGTTCGAAAGCAATGCTCCGAAGAGCCCAACAAGTGAGTTCCCATATGGAATACATAGTAATACATAACTATAAAACCTTATTTTTTGTAGTGCCCCCAAAACTGGATAGGAGTGGCAACAGCAGCAGCAGCAGCATCAGCAGCGATGAATCTAGCTCATCTCCCAAACGCAAGCGGCGCGTGAGAAAAAGTTTCTCGGTATCCTCCCCAACTTCATTGGAATAGCCGAGGTAATTGCAACTTTAAAGTATACTAAAAATAGGGCTTTGATTGCACTAAAAATAATCGTAGGGTCGAGATTTAAACTATTATAGATAACTGAGTAAAGAATGACATAAGTTATTGTGTAATAGTCCTAACACTTTCGTTACAACCTTTGTTTTTATAACATTTAGTACCGCCGACTATTATGGAGTTTCAACTTGAAGTTTTAAGTAAAAACCCTTTTTTATTTGCCTAAATAATATTTTGCTAAATTAAAGCCCGTTTCTATAAGTTTCGTAAGTCACATTTAGCTCAAGGAAGCAAACATGGCATACAAGATTTAGTCTGTTCTTATGCAATTAATTAACAACAGTTACAGGTGTGTGGCAAAAAGATTGAAAAATCGGCTTCCTACTTTTTTAACAACAAAGACGAGTTTCTTTGAGAAATACATTACAAAACTGCGTTAAAATACATAATTCAGACTGTCTAACAATGCTAAATAAACCTTACATTTTATGAAAAAATTATCGAATTTCTTTTTACCAGAGCCTATAAAGAAATCAACCGTAGAGCACATAAAAAAACGCTTAGTAAAACAACCGAATTGAATTTTGGTTAATATTTTAGCCAATGTAAACTTAACATGATTACCCTTCGTACAAAATTGTGAATTACGAGTTCAACAAAGCGAAATGATCTCTCAGATCGAAGTGGTTTCACATCCAGCGCTATTTAAACAGGGAAAGGCGGCGGCCCAGCCCGGAACGTCCCGAACCGCTCACTGCGTTGGTGATGTAGCTCATTTCAGGAAGATTGTGGATGTCACCGCGGGCGGCCACCGAGGGCGGGGAACTTAGTAGGCGCTGGGCAACGCGCTGGATGTCAGCCGCAGTCACACTCTCTGCAACAATATTAAAGCATTAATTGATAAGTTTAAAAAAAAAGCGCATATCGATGTTGTTACCAATTTCCTTGATAAAATGCTGGGGTCGTTTGCGGTGCCCCGTTACCAGTACTTGGCGGCCTACATCTTCGAAAACAACAGGTCGCGACTCCAAGTTCATTAGCAGCATTGACTGAAGCTGTATCTTAGAGCGCATTAGCTCCTCTCGGCCCGGCTCAGCGGCCATGCCCATCATCTCGCGGGTCAGCACTTCGACCATATCGCTCATGTGCTGCGGTGGTGCGCTGCCATGAATGCAGAACAACCCAGTGTCGGCGTAAGCATGGTTGTATGCTGTGGCGCTGTACATCCAGTGGTAACGGTTCAGCACCTTGGTATACAGACGCGAGTACATGCCCTTGCCAGGACCGCCGGCGGAGAAGGAACCACCACCGCCCATCATGATATTCAGGACGCAGAGCGGCACGAAGTCCTTGTCCTGATGGGAGCAGCCTTCGAAGCCAAGAACCACGTGGGCCAGCTCCGGCAGACCCGCAGCCGCATAGATGGGGATTTCGCATTGTTCCTATGGGTAATGGTTTTTAAGGATTTAAACAAAGATTTTCAGAACCTACTTTAACTAAGCCGCCGGTGTATTGCGCAATTGAGGTATCCACTTGCTTGGGTCCCAAATCGTCCAGGGCTTCTGACTCCCAGATGGCCTTGTCCTCCACAAAGTACATTTTTACATAGTTCACCAGCTCGTCGTGATCCACCTAGAATAAAGTTTCTTAACAGAATTTTAACATACAAACATTTGTTTAGAGACTTACGCCCACACCAGCGATGACCATCCGCGTGGGAGAGTGGTGGTACTTAAGGTAGTTCATCAGCACCTTTCGATCAATGTGGTCCAGGTTATCCAGCGGACACAGCTTGGGCAGGCCCAAGGTGTTTTCCCTGTAAGCCGCCGAGTGGATCATGTCCATAAGAATGGGCTCCTGCTCCGGCCGCATGCCCAGCGTCTCCAGCTCAAAATTGACGGCACGTTTGGCTAAGCTCACCTCCAAATCGCTGAGCGTTGGCCGCAGGGTGACGTCTGCAAGCAGACGCGTCACGGAATCGATTGCCCGGCTGTCAATGCTGGCGGCATAGATGAGCGTGTCCCGTGAGCTCTGGCAGTCGCAGATGCCGCCGTTCTTCTCCAGCTCCTTAAGTATGGCGTCCTTGTTGGGAAAGTTGACTGTGGACTTTTGGAATAATGAGGCAGTTAGCTGGGAACTTACTTCACAGAAGCCCAACTCACGTTGAATGCCAACTTTTCGAGGAAATGCGATACGCCGCTGGGGTAGGCCACCTCGTAGCGCGGCCCGGAATCGATCACTAGACCTACAGTGCAGAATTGGCCGTACCGTGGTTCCGAGGCAATCCGCAGACCGTTCGGTAGCGTTGTCACCTTGGTGATGGCGCTCTCTGCCAGGGGAGCCGCGTAAACGGCCTCCGGCAGGTTGGGCAATGGCTCGGTGAGTGGCGGAAGGTGGGTGACGATCTCCTTGGAAGGCGTGTTCACCTTCTGTGGCCCATCGTTCGTCCGCACGCCGCCGGTGATCTGGCCGATTCCGGTGCCGCTGCCCACCTCGTCGCCGCCCAGGGTGGTCACCTTGGTGGCAAAACGCCGTGGAAACCTGCGTTACGTTCGGAAGGGGGCATTGATTAATTCTCGCCGGCTCCATAACCACCCAACCTTTCACCACCCCTCGAGATTCTTACGTGCGCCAGGAGTGTCTGAGCATTTTCAGCATGCTGATGCTGCGCGCGTTTATCATGTGCTGGTGATTTGGCTTTGGTAACGGAATTTACAAAATTTATGTGATTTATATTTGAATTTGATTCAGAAACATATTTTTTTATTCTTTTTTAACGAGTGAATTTCAAAGAAAAAAGAAATGTTGATCTCTTCTTCTTCTGTTCTTGACTTAAGTGTCAGTCACACGGAACTCAGGGCTGTAATTGGGGCCAGGGCTGCCAGACCGCTTATGTTTCAGTTTTCCGCTACAATAATAAGTCGTTACATTTACGGTTTCAGAAGGATTTTATTGGTAAAGGACCCTGAATAAGCGAAACTAATCAAAATTGAAACGCCTCTTGCCATCGAAACGATAGCCATAGGCCGCTGCATTTTTTGTGTCCACAAGTGCTGGATTGCGGTGCTTAAAGAAGCTACCGTGGCCATGGGCTGGGCGCGAGGCGCTATTGGGGATACCTTCCACTTCGCGGGGGTAAAAGGCCTCGAACATCCCCTCTGGAGGCAGGCAGCATTCGGCTATCTTGGGATCATTGGGATCATAGGCCACAGTTTCCTGTCGCAAAAACGCAGTCAATAGGACCACAAGCATTGCCTTGAGTAGTTTCGTAAGTACACTCATTATCTTACAATTACACACAAACGCCGACAGGTGACTTTTACTTTTGCTGGCCGAACCCGTTTAAGACCGACTTTACGAGTCTGAGACTTTTGTGAACTGAAGTGATGTTGACCAAAACGATGGCTGATATACATTTGTACATTTGTATATGCATTGTTGGAATCAACAAAAGCGAAAAATAGTTGCTTTTATCGCGAAAACTCTGGCAGCACTAATTGAAAATATGCCGGCATCTCGGTTTCCATTCCTCCAGTTCAAGATTCAGATACACCACAATTTTTTCTTATATTTCCCTGGCACTCATTAGGCTGACACCTTTTCTTTAAAAACTCCAAACGATATCACAATGGATCCATCTAAAAAGGAGACTGGCTTCCTAGATAAAGCTTTATTATTTTGCAGTAAGTTTGAAACATTTTATTCCTTATCTGTACTTTTACAGATTCACAACGGGATTTATTCGAAATCTGAAAAGTGATAACTAGCACTTATATGTATGTATATGTAGTATGACCTCTCAATAATACACTAACATGCGTAAGCTTCATACCACCGAATGTCAAACCAAATTATCTGCTTGGATTTGGGACGAGGACCCACTATTTTTATACCCTTGCAGAGGATTTTATAATTTCAGTCAAAAGTTTGCAACGCAGTG
This sequence comes from Drosophila kurseongensis, assembly GCA_018153305.1. Classification (NCBI taxonomy): domain Eukaryota; kingdom Metazoa; phylum Arthropoda; class Insecta; order Diptera; family Drosophilidae; genus Drosophila; species Drosophila kurseongensis. The sequence goes on along the minus strand of JAECXX010000004.1, from coordinate 4,205,404 downwards.
AAGGAGACATTTCCGACCCTATAGAGTATATATATTCTTGATCAGCATCACCAGGAGAGTCGATCTAGCCATGTCCGTCTGTCCGTCCGTCCGTCTGTCCGTTTCTACGCAAACTAGTCCCTCAGTTTTAAAGCTATCTGCTTGAAACTTTCCCAAAAGTTGTCTTTCTATTGCAGGCAGTATATAAGTCGAAACGATATCCCATATATAGCTCCCATAGGAACAATCGGAAAAAACAATTCAAAAAAATGATAACTTTGTGGTTTTTAATTATTTGTTTTTGTTCTTTAAGATTTGGTTTTATTTAAATATTGAATTACGGTTTTTAATAAATTAGCTTCGTTGGTTTTAGTAATATAGGCATAGAAAAGGGTATATAAACTTCGACTTGCCGAAGTTTGCTTCCTTTCTTTTATTTGTGTGCGTTGTCTGTGTTTTACGCTTTGATTGTTTTAGTGTTTTTTGAATACGCCCCAGTCGGAAATGGATTCATACCATATTTACATACGGGGCTCACAGCTTATTTCGTGGAGACGTAAACTTGAAACTCAAAATCATATATGTACATAGCTGGCAAACTACACGGAATATTAAAAAGATTTAAATGCAGTTATGTTTGGTAGTGTTTTGGCACTTATTAAGGCACTTCATTATTTTTTAACTCCATTAAATAACACTTAAGACTAAGAAAAACTAAAAGTACAGACTTTTTTTATGTTACAGCTTATTTCGTGCAAGGAACTTCATGTTAAATATATTATCCATTGAATAACTTAATACTTTGGTGGTCTCCCTTCTGTTTCATGACATCCTTTAATCGAGTTTGCATCGAAGAAACCAACTTTTCTGCGGTCTAGGAACAACAAAATTCCAAAAAATTATAACTTTGTTGTTTTTAATTGTTTGTTCTTTGGGATGGTAATATTTAAATATTATGGAATTACGGTGTTAATAAAATTACAAGAAAAGGAAAGCTAACTTCGGGCGGAGCCGAAGTTTCAATACCCTTGCAGAATATTCTGTAAATTATATTTTCCAAAATTATTCATATGATGCATTCTTAACACTCATAAAAAATCCCAACTTCCTTCTTGTTATACCCTTGCAGAGGGTATTATAATTTTGGTCAAAAGTAAGCAACGCAGTGAAGGAGACATCTCGGACCCTATAAAGTATATTATTCTTGATCAGGGTCATATCTCCTCAGTTGATATAAGCATGTCCGTCTGCCCGTCTGTCTGTTTCTACGCAAACTAGTCTCTCAGATTTAAAGATATCGAATTAAAACTTTGCACACACCCTTCTTTCCTTTGCACGCAGTCTATAAGTCGGAACTTCCGGGATCGGCCGACTATATCCTATAGCTGCCATATAACTGAACGATCGGAAATGCCATAACTTTGGTGTTTTTAAAGTTAGGAAGTTGGGATTTTCTATTTTTCTATTTTTGGCCAATCAATCCGACCTACCAAATTTCATAAGGATCGGCCGACTATATCCTATAGCCGCCATATAACTGATTGATCGGAAATGCCATAACTTTGGTGTTTGTAAAGTTAGGAAGTTGGGATTTTTTATGAGTATTAAGAATGCATCATATGAATAGTTTTAGACAATATAATTTACAGAATATTCTGCAAGGGTATTTCAACTTCGGCTCCGCCCGAAGATAGCTTTTCTTTCTTTTTTTTAGTAATGTAGGCATAGAAATCGAAATGTAATAACTGCAAGGGTACATATATAAACTTCGGCTTGCCGAAGTTTGGTTCCTTTCTTGTTCATTATCTAATATTAAACAAAACAAAATATTTGTATATAAAACACTAATTTTCTGTTAAATACAAGTGACATCATTAATTTATCTTTTATAATTAATTTATTAAAAATAAAAGAACAAAAAACCGTGAACAAAATTATTGGCACACTTGGGTTTTTATATTTCAACTTATTGTTAAAACTTTATCGACCTGCCACTTTTTCTGCCTAATCAAAATGAGGTATAATGAAATTTTTTAAGCTAAAATTGTTGTAGTGCAATTAAGCAGGATCAACGCAAATCGTATGTTAAGAATGTGTTAAGGATTTCCAGAAGCCATTTTTTAATTCCCTGCAAAATCGGTAATTTCTTACGATGTTTTATTGGCGATGCGGATAGTATCAGTTAAATGTTTGTTTTACCATGTGATAATACAACTTTTAACCAATAAGTGGTAAAATTTGAATCCAAAAGTATTGAAAAGAGAGTGAGATATAGGCAATTTCCGGATGCACCTCGAAAAAAGGTGGTTTGCTGTGCACATCGAAACTGGTCACAGAATCATCGGAGTTGAAAAAATCAAATTTAATTATTTAATGGATTAATTTCCCCAGGTACGTTTCCGAGTTTTTTTTCGATTTTTAAAGCCACTTGGAAGTCAAATACCTGGATTTTCCCCCAAAAATGCAAGTTATTTGTTGTTGTAAAAATGATTAATTGTCAAAACAAAAAGCGTTACCTGAGGAATTTAGTAAAGAGGAACTGTGAAAAATTTCAAAACGATTCGTCCAGAAGATTTTTGAAATTGGCCAATACGGGCCGACTTTGAAACTGTCAATTTTTTAGGAGAGCCTTTTAACGTTTTGGTCACCCAAAAATCGAATATAAAACGCGCTAACTTACCTATGTTCAACTTTCCAAAACGTCGGATAAATCAATGTAAAATTTTAACACAATATTTTTAAAATGTTGTGCATTCAGAAAAAAAATACAAAAATGCAAAATAAAAAATGTAAATACTGTACCCCCCTCCCCCTTAGGTTTTATTTTTTTTTCATTACCTAGAAATCATGACCGTTACCCACCGATTCCATTGCCAGCACCTCCTCCGAAAATTGAATCCCAGTTGGAAGATACACCTCCAGCAGCTGAGGTTCACTTAATAGAAACTGGAGTAATTACCCATGACCTTATTGTAAAAAGCATTATTTTCGACGATCAATCTATTAGGAAGGGCTTCGTGCGCAAGGTATTCGGAATCCTGCTGGTAAGTATATTCGATATATGTATTTACTCTGTTGCATCTGTCTGATTCTCACAGGTCCAACTACTGTTCACATGTGCTGTGATGGCTGCATTTGTTTACCATGAGCCCACCAAGCTCTTTGTGCAATCGAACCTCATTGTCGTTTTTATCGCCATGATTGTTAACATCGTCGTTTTGATAATGATCGTCTGTGTGGAGAGCGTGCGACGCAAGCATCCAGTTAATCTGATTTTTCTGGCCATCTTTACCTTCACCATGTCCCTGCTCTTGGGGACGGCATCGAGTTTAATGGACTCTAATTTAGTACTCGCAGCAGTGGGAATTACAGCGGTGCTGGTGATCGCTCTTTCCGTGTACGCCGTGCAAACCAAATACGATTACACCGCTATGGGCGGAGTGATGTTAACTTTTGTGATGATCCTACTCGTCCTGGCAGTATGTAGATTATCGATGCCCGGATTCGTAGATAGCTTGCCGATTGCTGGCCTATGCGCATTAATCGCGTGCTTTTTCCTGATCTACGACATGCAGTCGATAATCGGTGGCAATCGGGCAGAACAGTTGGATCCCGAGGAATATGTGTTTGCAGCCTTGACCTTGTACCTTGATGTGGTTCGCATATTTATTTATATCCTTCGGATTCTAGAGAAATTTTATTAGTGTAGCTAATCTCATATTTTATTCTGAAAAGCCTTGGTAAGCCAGTTAATGCATTATTAATTCGTTTAGCTTTAAGCGAAATATACATCTTTTGCTTTAAAAAAAATGTGAAAAAATTGATATGTTACATCATATGGTTAATTCCAAAGTCAGAACAAGAAGGGTGTGAATTGGTATTAGTTATTCAGAATTTTATTAATCTTACTTTTTTGGCTCATCTTGTTCTAGGATAGTTACATTACATTTATATTATTATACTGTATATGTTTGTCTATGCGTGAGTAACTATAAAATACAATCACAAAATGTATGCCATTTGATTTTCTTATCTACTTACAGTTGGGGCAGTTAACTAAGTAGGGTATTTACAAATATCAATGCAGCAAAAACATGGAAACATTCACACAGATATTCATGCAAATTTCGTTTAATAAGTAACTAGGTTTTGACTAAATCGTTATAAATATTGATAAGCTGCACATCCCAACGTTTCTCTAAATTACTGTGCTCTGGTCTGTTCATTTCTGGTCTTGTCTTAGACACCAAATCGTCTTTCAATCTCTGCTAAACTGGGAATCGCATTCGCGTTAGCTCTTACATTTTGGGGACTCAAATTTTTTTTATTAAATTCCTACTAATCTTGGTTTGATCCGCCGGCTCCTGAGTGTGTCTCCGTATGTGTGTGACGGTAGAAAACGTTTTATCAAATGCTTTGGCCACGCCCTCGTTTCTTATCTCAGATTGTCCTGCTCAGTCTTCCGTGAACGGATGGTCGGATGTCTCGCTGCTGTTGCGCCGCCGGCTCTCCAGTATCCGGGTGGCCTGTTCCAGTGTCTCTTTGTAGAACATGTTGCGGGGACTATCGCTAGGCAGCGAGTACTCCGAGTTGTCCATTTGCGAGGTAAGACCCAGCACAATGTTGAAGGCGGACGCATCGTAACCGTGGCATCCGGAGTATCGGTACAGTGGTTTTTTGTTGAACTTGCAGCCATTCGATTGGGCACCTGCATGTAAACAAGTATGTTATTAATAAAACAATAATTTTTTGTTCGGTACCTGTATGAATTTGTATTTTAACGATACGCTATACATTATACCTTCTTATACCCTTACATAGGGTATTATAATTTCAGTCAAAAGTTTGCAACGTAGTGAAGGAGACATTTCCGACCCTATAAAGTATATATATTCATGATCACCAGGAGAGTCGATCTAGCCATGTCCATCTGTCCGTCCATCCGTCCGTTTCTACGCAAAATAGTCCCTCAACTTTCCTAAAAATTGTCTTCTCTTGCAGGTAGTATATAAGTTGAAACGAGCCGGATCGAGCGACTATAACATATAGCTCGCATAGGAAAAACGAACAATGTTTATCTTTTTAACAAAATATTCCATTGAGATATAGTAATTATTTACTATATCAGAACTACGCTTTTAGTTTTGTCAATCTGACAACATATATCTAACAACATATAATGCAGCTCAAAATCGACAAATCTTCATTGTTTTTAGTAATATAAGCATGAAAATCAAAATGTAGTCGTTTTGTAATAACTGCAAGGGTATATAAACTTCGGCTTGCCAAAGTTTGCTTCCTTTCTTGTTTATGATAACGAATATTACACAATGTTTTTTTTTTTTTGGTTTCTTAATAATATATTTAAAGTTGTTTTTATACCCTTGCAGAGGGTATTATAATTTCAGTCAAAAGTTTGCAACGCAGTGAAGGAGACATTTCCGACCCTATAGAGTATATATATTCTTGATCTGCATCACCAGGAGAGTCGATCTAGCAATGTCCGTCTGTCCGTCCGCCTGTCCGTCCGTCTGTCCGTTTCTACACAAACTAGTTGTCTTTCTATTGCAGGTAGTATATGAGTCGGAACGAGCCGGATCGGCCGACTATATCCTATAGCTGCCATATAACTGAACGATCGGAAAGGCCATAACTTTGGTGTTTTTATACCCTTGCAGAGGGTATTATAATTTTGGTCAAAAGTGTGCAACGCTGTGAAGGAGACATCTCCGACCCTATAAAGTATATATATTCTTGATCAGGATCACCTCCTGAGTTGATATAAGCATGTCCGTCTGTCTGTTTCTACGCAAACTAGTCTCTCAGATTTAAAGATATCGAATTAAAACTTTTCACACACCCTTCTTTCCTTTGCACGCAGTATATAATTCGGAACGGCCGGGATCGGCCGACTATATCCTATAGCTGCCATATAACTGATTGATCGGAAATGCCATAACTTTGGTGTTTGTTAAGTTAGGAAGTTGGGATTTTTTATGGGTTTTATATTTGGCCAATAAATTTTACCTACCAAATGTCATAAGGATCGGCCGACTATATCCTATAGCTGCCATATAACTGAACGATTGGAAATGCCATAAGTTTGGTGTTTTTAAAGTTAGGAAGTTGGGATTTTTTATGAGTGTTAAGAATGCATCATATGACTAATTTTGGAGAATATAATTTACAGAATATTCTGCAAGGGTATTTCCTTTCCTTTCCTTTCTTGTTTAAGTTAGGAAGTTGGGAATATGTATGGGTTTTATATTTGGCCAATCAATCCGACCTACCAAATTTCCTAAGGATCGGTCGACTATATCCTATAGCCGCCATATAACTGATTGATCGGAAATGTCATAACTTTGGTGTTTTTGAAGTTAGGAAATTGGGATTTTTTATAAGTACTAAGAATGCATCATATGAATAATTTTGGAGAATATAATTTAGAGAATATTCTGCAAGGGAATATCAGCTTCGGCTCCGCCCGAAGTTAGCTTTCCTTTCTTGTTATACCAGTTACTCGTAGAGTAAAAGGGTATATTGTATTCGTGCAAAAGTATGTAACAGGTAGAAGGAAGCGTTTCCGACCCTATAAAGTATATATATTCTTGTTCAGGATCACTAGCCGAGTCGATCTAGCCATGTCCGTCTGTTCGTCTGTCCGAATGAACGCTGAGATCTCGGAAACTATAAAAGCTAGAAGATTGGCATTTTGCATGTAGATTTTAGGAGTTCCTACGCAGCGCAAATTTGTTTCAAAATGGTGCCACGCCCCCTCTGACGCCCACAAGCCGCAAGCTGTGGCCACAGTTTTGATGCTATTATGAAAATTTTAATTGATATGATTTTGTTTCGTCAGTACCTATTGATTGGCCTAATAAAAGTTTGCCACGCCCACTCTAACGCCCAAAAACCCATTAAACGCTTAAGCCTGGCTAGCACCTACATTTCCGCCTTTCATGGCCCGTGGGACCAATGTCTTGGGGTAGATGGCGCAATACAATAGCGCCATCTAACGGATGACTTTGGAACAGCTGGCCAAGGTGCTAATTCGAGCTGGAAAAACATACAAGAAGGCATATTTATATTAAGTTGTTTAGCTGAGTAACGGTTATCTAATAGTCGAGGCCCTCGACTATAGCGTTCTCTCTTGTTTTTTCTAAAAATCTATTTAAGCTTGAAGCAATCTGATATTATTTAGGTTTTTTTCAATGTGTGGTGTGGGGTGATTATGATAATAAAATGGAGTCAATTAGATAAACGATTAACTGGAAACGTTGCTTATCAAATACAAAAAAATATAATTAGGCCCTAAACAGCAGTTCACATCAGTTTGGTGATGAAATGGATACCATATTGATGGTGGAAAAATCAGAAGTTCCGGGAATAGCTATACAATGTGAACTGCTGTTGCCCAATGGAGATCTACAAAGGAGGTATGAATTCGACATAAGGGATCTTGGACTCCGACGTCGCCTTGTACGACGATTTTATGGAATTCTTATCGTAGGTTATCCGAAATTTATTTACAAACCTTCCCCTGTTATTTTAAAGTCATGAATTTAGATACAACTGGTCTGCACCTTTCCCTGCCTGGAGTTCCTACCAAACTATTATTTGCCTTACAATTATGTAATGCCTATATCTTTGGTATTCACTATGTTCTTATATACCTGCTTTTACGTTTGGTGGGAGTGGAGAAGAGTTGCCCCCTACAACTACCTTGTGCTTTTGCTAAGTACATGTATCGGATCATTTAACAGAAGCGTATACCTATTGAATATGGCACAAAATCATTGGGTGAGTCTAAATTATTTATTTCTTAACGAATAAATTTGTATATAGACCCTACAAAGTATATATATTTTTAATCACCATCAAAAGTCGAGTCCATCTTCACTTGCCTCTCTGACCGCCAGTCCATCTGGTATCTCAGTTTTAAAGCAAACTTAATGAATCAGATGACTGTATCATATAGCTGCGATAGAAACGATCAAAAACAAGGAAGTAAGATAACTTCGGCAAGTCGAAGTTTAATATACCCTTGCAGTTATTACAAAACGACTACATTTTGATTTCTAAGCCTATATTACTAAAAACAATGAAGCTGTGTCGATTTTGCGCTGCATTTTGCCATCGTTTCTATGGCAGCTATATGATATTGTTGTCTGAATTTAATTTAATTAAAAACGTAATTCCATAATATTTAAATATTACCAAATCCCAAAGAACAACAAACAAATTTAAAACAACAATGTTATACCGTCCTGCAAGGGTATAAAAACGACGAATAATATATTTTAATATCAAATAGATATTAATCATTTTCAAATATACTATATCAGGTTGTCAAATATCTGCCTTCCGCTTTTTTTGGTTTTTGAATTTTGCGGCTTTGTGCAAAGCGCTACATATCGGTATCGGGCAATGTTATATATCGATTGAAAGGTCTTGATATAACCTACAAAACGAAAGTTTTGCTCTGTGTTTGGTGGGATTGGAAGGGAATCATATGGCCAGACGCTAAATTCTACCATCTACTGCAAACAACTGGACTGCTTGAAGCTAGCGATCGACCAGAAGCGACCAGAATTGGCCAACAGGAAGAGTGTAGTGTTTCACCAGGACAACGCCAGACCACACACTTCTTAATGACTCGTCAGAAGCTACGGGAGCTCGGATGGGAGATTTTATCGCATCCACAATATAGCCCGGACATAGCGCCAAGTGACTACCACCTGTTCCTGTCCATTTCGAATGCCCTTACTGGTGTAAAGTTGGGCTCAAAATAAGGTTGTGAAAAGTGGCTGTCAGATTTTTTCGCAAATAAGGTGTGAAGTTTCTACGAGGGGGGTATTATGAAGTTGCCCTCTAAATGGGAACACATTATCGAACAAAACGGCGCATATTTTGTTTTGTTTTAGATAAATCCGTTCACTGTATCAATTTTTATAAAGCATTGAATAAAGAGCAAAAAAAAAGGAAGGGAGTTATTTGACAACCAAATATAACTGAAGATTATGTCCGTGTCAGTCACACATTTGTTGCTGACCATATATTGCGTCATTATAGTTCTGTCGACTTCTCTTTTCCAACAATTCTTCCCCGCGTTATATTAAATTTATTTTGGCTATGCCGACTTAAGGGTGGTGGAGCCTACTTTAGAAGCTTAAAAAAAAAGCGTTTTTCCAAAGACTTTTTTGGGAAGGAAAGAAATATTTGATTGAATTAAAACTTTTGGGTTTTATTTTTATTTATTTCAACAGTCTTCTCAAATTGTTTCATTAAAATATATGTTATATTATGCCTGGTACAAGCATTTCGCAAAGAAATCGCACGTCAAAGTTTTCGTACATAAAAAATCATAACGCTTGCCACTATTTCTCCTGTAACTTAAAAAATATTTTGAATTTGCTTCTGAAATTTTAGGGACACATTCTTGGATAGTTTGAATAGACTTCAATGCAAAAAAAAAATTCGATTTTTTAAAGCCTCTAAAGCAGGCTCCCCCCTTTAAGAAGGTATTGTATTAACCACATACAAATTAATTATCTAAATATTTTGAATATTTAAATGGGACAAGATTGACCACAGCCACTTGTTTTGTAGGTTTATTGCTATCCCGTCATACTAATTCTGGAGATCTTGGCCTTAATGCTGTACTCCAGTCAGAAGCGGTTTCGGTTCACCCAGATCCGTGGAATTTCTATAATCTGCCTCGTGTTTGGTTTCTTTCTACTTCTGGCCTACCGCCTGAACCGGATGGTAGAAGTCTTCTCCGCAATGGCCTGTACAGTGGAGGCGTGGTACGTCATCTACGACACCCAATACATGCTGTGCGGACGACATGGTTACAATATTGGACCCGAAGAGTGTGTTTTTGCCGCCTGCAACATCCACTGCGATCTGCCCAAGGGGCTGTGGCAGCTGATGAAGATTGTCTTGCTCAACAAAATCTTGGAAACTATTCGTTTTTTCCGGGAATGCTTTCGGACCGAGGTTTGTTAGTGCTGTCCCAGCTGGCTTGGAAAAAATTTATTTTTAACTCAATTTCGACTGTCAAAATTTTTTAATAAAAATTATCTTTAGCGAGGCTTTAACTCTTCATTATCAGCAACAAGCTAAACATGTTCCTGGAGACATCTCCGACCCTACAAAGTATATATATTCTTGATCAGGATCACCTCCTGAGTTGATATAGCCATGTCCGTCTGTCCGTCTGTCTGTTTCTACGCAAACTGGTCTCTCAGTTTTAAAGATATCGAATTAAAACTTTGCACACACCCTTCTTTCCTTTGCACGCAGTATATAAGTCGGAACGGCCGGGATCGGCCGACTATATCTTTTAGCTGCCATATAACTGAACGATAGGAAATGCCATAACTTTGGTGTTTTTAAAGTTAGGAAGTTGGGATTTTTTATGAGTGTTAAGAATGCATCATATGAATAATTTTGGAGAATATAATTTACAGAATATTCTGCAAGGGTATTTCAACTTCGGCTCCGCCCGAAGTTAGCTTTCCTTTCTTGTTTTAATTTTCAGTCGAAAAGTCATCCGTTCTAAGTTTAATAATTTTGAAGCTTACAAGATAACCGGATGTGGATTAAATTGTATCAATCCCTTTTCGGAGCTGCACTGCGGACAAACGGAGTTTTAACAATAGTATTATATCCTAAAGAAAATGTTGTTAATTTTTTCAGCTTACGTTTTCAACAATTTTAATGATCCAACTGCCAATGAACTTTATGATGACAGGAATGACATAAATAAGATTCATTGTTCTTCTGAACGAAATGTGGATATTATTGACTACTCCGTTTGGAACTTTGGCCCGGGAAGTCATTGCCATAAATCCATATACAGATGATAATTACATAAATTTCCCTGATTGATTCCTATCAATGAAATGCCCTGCAAATGGCGGTCATTAGTACACATGCCCAGCCCCAACAGGAGTATTGGTAATAGTGGCGCGAATGTAGGTTTAATTGATTTACATTGGCAGTAGAAAGGTACCCGTTCCTAATGACAGTTTTATATATCGCTAAGCCAGTTACCAACTGCCAACTCACCGATTGGATCGATGCATTCGAGGGTGAGGCAGCACTTCAGCCAGGGCAGCATGATCTTCTCGCTTACTAAAGGACTGTCCGAGAAAAAGACCGCATCCAGATCGACCATCCGCAGGAAATTAAATTCCTCAGCTTTCGAGGCGAAGTAGTCGAACATTTTGGGGTGAGTCAGCGAGGACACCGCTGTGGGTGTGTTCCAGCCAAGGACACCCGCGTTCTTTACACCTGGTCTCTTTACTCCTGGGTTCATAACTATGTTCTGCAGATTCTGCAGCTGGGCTGAGCCGCCCCGCACTCGCATGTAGTTTTCTAGAAAGAGAACTGAACGGGCACGCATTAAACCGTCCTTGATCACGATGGGTCGGTAGGCGTGCGTTCTCTGATCGCCGACGAAGGAGGGGAACTCCGACAGGTCATACGTGATCACCGAGCACCGGCTGCTGTTGCAGTAGGCGCCCAAGTCCCGCAGCTGCACTTCCGACACACCCAAATCGTAGATGAGCAGGTATTCGGTGGGCAGCTTCGCAGCAATGTTTTGGGCCAATATGATGGCCGAAGCCGCCTGTCCCTCCAGCACATACGTGACGATGGTAAAGTTGCTCTTTGTACCATTGTACGGCGTCGTAATTCGCTTGCGCTGACCCCATTGGCCCCGATCTGCTGTCTGGCCACCGAAGGTAACAGCGTCTTGGGGACGTCGCAGTCCTCGCAGCTCGATGAGCTCCAGTTCCGCCTTGGTGGCCGGCGCTGGAAAATCTGTTTTTCGCAGGATCTGATTCGAAGACCCGATAGCCCCCGTGTCCTGCTGCTCCAGCTGCTGTCGTTGGGTTGAGGCATCCTTTGGTGTGGTGAAGCCCAGTAATAGCAAATACTTCGGGTCTATGTCGAGCTTTTTGGGTTCCAAACCAACGCGAAGGTTCTCCTGCAAGAAATAAGAAACAATATGTAAGTAAGGCTTTCGATTTCTACATGAATTAAGGTGGATTAATGCTTCAAAAGAGTATTTAAAATCATAATTTATGTAGTTCCAGACGGCGTAATGGTAAAGTAAATTTGACTACAACCTTCAAACCCAAAAAGGCAAGTTTAGTGAGTGGAATTCGCCTCGTCATGGGAGCCATTTCTAGGCAATAAATACACAAACACACATGTAAGAAATCTTTCCATTATGGCCCTTGAGCACGCTCCCTTCCCGTAAAACCAGCCCATACAAATACCCAAGCCCAAAGTGAAACGCCGCCGTACAATGAATCCTTCTCGTGCCAATGAAAAATTTCTGTCTATTATTTATTTTGAATGTGGCCTGAGAAGAGCGTGCCGCATGCTCTGGCTCCTGGCGCGGCTCCTCCTGTCAAATACTGGTGTCAGGTGTGCCCGAGTGCGGACAGGTGAATGTGCCGAAGGGAATAAATGGAAATTAACATGCGGCAAAAGGCGGCTGTCAAAGGAGCAGCCCAAGCGTCGCCAACCCGAAATCGCGTAACCTTACCTGTCATTGGCAGCATTGTTACAGTGCAGTCAATGAAAGCCTAATAAATACCAAAATATGCATATATTATTTTAATTTTAGCAATTTATTTTGGAATTTCAGAGATTAAGTTTAATTAATCAAATTATTGAATCTATGAACCCAAATTAATAAATATGTAGGGTTCTAATCAAGACAAGTTATAACCCCAGAAGTTTTAATTTCAACAAAGCTTAAAAGAACATCGGCTCCACCAGTCACAATATTCACAAAAAATTATACCCACTTGAATTTGTTTATTTATCTTAAAGTATATAATAAAGTGCCCTTTTAAATGTAAAGATATTATTCTGATAACATAATAAATTAAAATTAAACATTTTAAAACTAACCTTTCAATACAGACAAATACAAACACATTGTCAAATTCTTATTTTTATGGTAAAATTAAATTCTTGGCCACGACATTAAATTTTATGTGTCTACAAAAAAACACCCCCTATAAGAACATTTGTTCCTATCCACTCAGGCGAGCACAGGCCAAAAGACATAAGTCCTTAACTTATATGATTGTAATCAAAAAACAAGAAAGAAAAGCTAACTTCGGGCGGAGCCGAAGTTGATATACCCTTGCAGAGTACTCTGTAAATTATATTCTCCAAAATTATTCATATGATGCATTCTTAATACTCATAAAAAATCCCAACTTCCTAACTTTAAAAACACCAAAGTTATGGCATTTCCAATCGTTCAGTTATATGGCAGCTATAGGATATAGTCGGCCGATCCTTATGAAATTTAATAGGTCGGATTGATTGGCCAAAAATAAGCCCCATGGAAAATCCCAACTTCCTAACTTAACAAACACCAAAGTTTTGGCATTTCCGATTAATCAGTTATATAGCGGCTATAGGATATAGTCGTCCGATTCTTATGAAATTTGGTAGGTCGAATTGATTGGCCAAATATAAAACCCATAGAAAATCCCAACTTCCTAACTTTACAAACACGAAAGTTATGGCATTTCCGATCAATCAGTTATATGGCAGCTATAGGATATAGTCGTCCGATCCCGGCCGTTCCGACTTATATACTGCGTGCAAAGGAAAGAAGGGTGTGTGCAAAGTTTCAACTCGATATCTTTAAAACTGAGAGACTAGTTTGCGTAGAAACAGACAGACGGACAGACGGACATGCTTATATCAACTCAGGAGGTGATCCTGATCAAGAATATATATACTTTATAGGGTCGGAGATGTCTCCTTCACTGCGTTGCACTCTTTTGACCAAAATTATAATACCCTCTGCAAGGGTATAATAAATATTATAAAAGCTTACAGGTGGTAAAATGAAAGTAAAACAAGAAAGGAAAGCTAACTTCGGGCGGAGCCGAAGTTGATATACCCTTGCAGAATACTCTGTAGATTATATTCTCCAAAATTATTCATATGATGTATTCTTAATACTCATAAAAAATCCCAAATTCCTAACTTTAAAAACACCAAAGTTATGGCATTTCGAATCGTTCAGTTATATGGCAGCTATAGGATATAGTCGGCCGATCCTTATGAAATTTAATAGGTCGGATTGATTGGCCAAAAATAAGACCCATGGAAAATCCCAACTTCCTAACTTAACAAACACCAAAGTTTTGGCATTTCCGATTAATCAGTTATATAGCGGCTATAGGATATAGTCGTCCGATTCTTATGAAATTTGGTAGGTCGAATTGATTGGCCAAATATAAAACCCATAGAAAATCCCAACTTCCTAACTTTACAAACACCAAAGTTATGGCATTTTCGACCAATCAGTTATATGGCAGCTATAGGATATAGTTGTCCGATCCTGGCCGTTCCGACTTATATACTGCGTGCAAAGGAAAGAAGGGTGTGTGCAAAGTTTCAACTCGATATCTTTAAAACTGAGAGACTAGTTTGCGTAGAAACAGACAGACGGACAGACGGACATGCTTATATCAACTCAGGAGGTGATCCTGATCAAGAATATATATACTTTATAGGGTCGGAGATGTCTCCTTCACTGCGTTGCACACTTTTGACCAAAATTATAATACCCTCTGCAAGGGTATAATAAATATTATAAAAGCTTACAGGTGGTAAAATGAAAGTAAAACAAGAAAGGAAAGCTAACTTCGGGCGGAGCCGAAGTTGATATACCCTTGCAGAATACTCTGTAAATTATAGTCTCCAAAATTATTCATATGATGCATTCTTAATACTCATAAAAAATCCCAACTTCCTAACTTTAAAAACACCAAAGTTATGGCATTTCCAATCGTTCAGTTATATGGCAGCTATAAGATATAGTCGGCCGATCCTTATGAAATTTGGTAGGTCGGATTGACTGGCCAAATAAAATACCCATAGGAAATCCCAACTTCCTAACTTAACAAACACTAAAGTTATGGCATTTCCGATCAATCAGTTATATGGCAGCTATAGGATATAGTTGTCCGATCCTGGCCGTTCCGACTTATATACTGCGTGCAAAGGATCGAAGGCTGTGTGCAAAGTTTCAATTCGATATCTTTAAAACTGAGAGACTAGTTCGCGTAGAAACAGACAGACAGACGGACAGACGGACATGGCTATATCAACTCAGGAGGTGATCCTGATCAAGAATATATATACTTTATAGGGTCGGAGATGTCTCCTTCACTGCGTTGCAAACTTTTGACTGAAATTATAATACCCTCTGCAAGGGTATAAAAATACAAAATAATAATAAACAGGAAAGGAAGCCAACTTCGGCAAGCCGAAGTTACAAATCGACTACATTTCGATTTCTATGCCTATATTACTAAAAACAATGAAGCTGTGTCGATTTTGCGCTGCATTTTGCCATCGGTTTCTATGGCACATATATAATATTGTTGTCCGACTTTAAATTAATTAAAACCGTAATTCCATAATATTTAAATATTACCAAATAATTTTTTTGAATTTTTTTTCCCACTTGTTCCCATGGGATCTATATGATATAGTCGCCCGATCCGGCTCATTCCGACTTATATACACCTGCAATAGAAAGACAATTTTTGGGAAAGTATCAGCTTTAAAACTGAGGGACTAATTTGCGTAGAAACGGACAGACGGACGGACAGACGGACATGGTTAGATCGACTCTCCTGGTGATGCTGATCAAGAATGTATATACTTTATGGGGTCGGAAATGTCTCCTTCACTGCGTTGCAAACTTTTCACTGAAATTATAATACCCTCTCCAAGGGTATACAAATAATAATACAAGGCCAATGGCACATTTTTGGAAAGATATGCTTCGCAAATGCCGGTGATCATCCTTGGGGGTTATGGTCCCAAGGACATCTGAATCAATCAATTCTGAAGGTAAGGCACTGCACTACATAACGAACATATTGATTTTGTGCCAATCGGTTCTGTGCACGCTGCAGTGAATTGAAGCCACTGGGGGATGTTAATTTTTGCATTTTTCATTTCCGTCGCTTTACCTTGGGGTAGAAATCGATTTTAATGTCAGGAGCCTAGTAAAGTTGTAAGGATGGAACATTTTAGTTGACATTTTCGAACAGAGAATTATATATATACAATTCCACTAAGCAAAATAAAAAAAATCCACTTAACACCACTTATACAACTGCACTCAACAAAACTACACAAGATGGAGGAACTATCGCCTGATGAGCAAATGATGCTTAGGGAAACCTTTCACATCTTGGACAAGGATAACGAGGGCGCCATCACCGCCAAGGAGATGGCGGTGGTGATCCGCGCCCTCGGTCGTCAGCCCAACGACTCTGAAGTTCAGTGCATGATCAACGAGGTGGACTCGGATGGAAATGGGTCCATCGAGGCTCCGGAGTTCTGCGATTTGATCCTGCGCAAGATGCGAGACACGAACCACGAGGATGAACTGCGCGAGTCCTTCCGCGTTTTTGACAAGGAGAACAACGGCTATATAAGCACCACCGAGCTTAAGAATGTGTTCACGGCACTGGGGATTAATATTGGCGATGACGAACTGGAGGACATAATACGCGAGTACGATCTAGATATGGACAATCATATTAACTACGAGGAGTTCGTGAATATGATGACCATGCGATAGCCTCCATGTGGGTATAGTTCATTTAGCGTGGGTTGATTTTGATGAGCCTTAAAATTGCATATTAATAAAAAATTCTTTGTTTCCAGTAGGTGATAACTAGCTTTGGCCTATTTGTCATTATATTTTGTCGGATTTGTGTTGCTGGAGTCGACACCAAACACCAAACAAAAACAAAACATCGTTCCAACCAAGAAACAAAAAAAAAATTATTTTGGCCAGCATGTGCAGTTTAACCGACGCCCAGATCGAGGAAATCCGGGAAGCTTTCCAATTGTATGACACAGAAAAGACAGGATGGGTATCCGTTAAGCAGCTCGGAGGAGTAATGCGCGCCCTTGGTGAGATCCTCACCGAGTCGGAGATCTATGACCTCGCCAACGAAAGTGGCACGGACTTTGGTGGCCAGGTACAATTTAAGGACTTTCTATACGTGATGTCCAAACGACTGGAAGAACAGAATAGTCTTGTGTCCTTAAAGCAGGCTTTCAAGATATTTGATCGCAACGAAGTAAATTATTTTACGACAGCGGAGATTAGAACAATAATGACCAATCTGGGCGAGAAAATGTCCGATGATGATCTGCACGAGATGTTCCAAGATATCGATTTGGATAAAGATGGAAAAATCTCCTTTAGCGAATTTGTTACTGCCATGCGAAGTTAAATTAAGAATTCCAAATTTAAAGCGTCAAATAACACAAACCCCTTTCCAAACAAAAAGAATATTAAAATATTAAATAAAAAGTCTATTTATCGATTTAAATGCTTTGTTTTGAGTGAAGCTATGTCGCTTTTCGAATACATTTTTCGCTCCTGCTTGTTAATATCTACCATAAAATATTTTTTTGGAAAATTCCATCCAGATAGGTTTAAAACTGAGAGACTAGTTTGCATATAAACGGACAAATGGACAGACGAACATGCCTAGATCGAAAATCAATAATTTATAGGATCGAAAACGTCCTTCACTACGTTGCAAGTTATTGACTGCAATTATAATGCACTCTGCAAGGGTATAAACAGGTGCACTCAGAGGAATTTTCAGTTTCAATCGAATTCTCTTTCAGTCGAGGGCAGCGCCAAAAAGTCGGTAGAAAAACCTTGTCCCAAGAAGACGGGTCGCGTGTGTTCATTTGACTCGTGACTCCCAAATAGGCGAAATGGCCACCCCGGCGGGTGTGTCAGAATGGTCATTCTAGGTCAGTAATTATAAAAACGAAGCCATGCGGAACCAAGCACTCCATTCGCTGTTTACCCTTTTGTCTGCTCATTTTAAAACTATTGTGATATTTCCAAACATTTAGCCAAAACCGCAGGGTTTGACTTTTATCGCACTCCAAAATATGCTGTTATCTATTAAGACGCTAAATACGCATACATTGTTAATGACTCATTTGACAACCAAACAAGCACGCCTCTGTAATAAAGTATTGTAAGGTGACTAAGTTCCACACTGAAGCGTAGTTTATAAACGCTAAGTAAATAATAATATAGTTGTGGCCAACATGAAATTCTTTAAAAGAAATTTAATGTTTATACTTTTAGTTAACATTCTTTTACTGGACTGAGCCAAGATTTAATATTTAGCAGGTGTGTATCCTAAGGTTAAAATAAAGATTGGGTCTTAAGGTCAAGTATTTGTTGCCTTACCCCTTAGTTAAGCCTTTGAATTTTGCTTAAGAGTGTTGTACTATATTGTCAAATTAATAATCATGAGAGGTTCAGCGAGTTTTTATAATCTTGCACAGGGTATTATAATTTCAGTGAAAAGGTTACAACGCAGAGAGACCACATTTCTGACCCAATAAATCTGTTCGTCCATTTTTACGCAAACTAAGCCCTCAGCTTTAAAGCTATTGGGATGAAACTGTGTAAAAATTTGAATATAAATATTTATAAATTTAACATATAGCTCCCATAGGAACAAAAGGAAATAAAATCATAACTTCATTGTTTCTTAACTTATAACCATATACTCAAAAATATGGCAATTTTTAGCGTTGTAATTTTTATAACTACCATTAGAACGATTAAAAAAATTTTCGGAATACCGATCCAGCTTCATTATTTTTAAGAATCGAAATCGAATTATAGAATACTACAAATTGTACAACAGCTGTAAGGGTTTATAAACTTCGGCCTACGTCCTTTCTTGTTAATGTAGAATTGAAAATTATATTACACGAGATTGACTTTGATAGAGAGAGATGCCGGCATCACCTAGAAGGATTTTGGCCTTTTCTTCTTTTAAATAAATGAGTAGCCTTTGATTTAGTTTAATGTGTGAGTAAAGTTTCTTATAAGCCAGTACAAGTTAATAACTGAAGCCGAGTACAACACACAACAAAAACACCTTCCAAGCAGGACAAACAATCTTAAACTAAATGGATCCACCCGAGTATACTCTGTCCAATGATGATCTCGCAGAGATTCGAGAGGCATTCGCCCTTTGCGATCCCCAAAAGACTGGAAGGATCAGTCCAGAAGATTTAGGAACTGTAATGCGAGCCCTGGGTCAAAACCACACGGAGTCTGAGATCTACAGATATTCCGAAGGACTCGAGGGAGATTTCATTGGTTACATAGAACTTGATGATTTTATCGAAATGATGACTAGAATCTATAAACTGATGGAACACGATGACTATTTAGAGGCAGCATTCAAGGCCTTTGATCGTGATCAGGATGGGTTGATATCATGTAGCGAACTGCGCAACGTTTTTAACAATCTTGGCGAACAAATGAGTGACGAACAGTTCGATGAGGTGTTCCGCCAGGTTGATATCGACGGAGATGGCACAATCAACTGGAGGGATTTCGTTCATGCCTATAAATACTGAATTAAGGTTCTATGTTCTTATACTACTATGTGATGGCTTAAAGTCTTAATCTCTAATTTATTTATACAACGAATAAACATTACACATTTGTAGGAAAAAATGAGTTTAGGTAATGGGTCATTGAATGTAAACTTATTGGGTCGAGGCTTTAAAATTGTATATATATGGAATACAATATAGCATTCCGATTTTTATAAAAATAATATTTAGTCGGCCGATACTTAAGACCTATTGATTGGCCAAATATACAACCCATAGAAAATCCCAACTTCCTAACTTTACAAACACCAAAGTTATGGCATTTCCGATCAATCAGTTATATGGCAGCTATAGGATATAGTCGGCCGATCCTTATGAAATTTGGTAGGTCGGAATGATTGGCCAAATATAAAACCCATAGGAAATCCCAACTTCCTAACTTAACAAACATCAAAGTTATGGCATTTCCGATCAATCAGTTATATGATATAGTCGGCCGATCCCGGCCGTTCCGACTTATATACTGCGTGCAAAGGAAAGAAGGGTGTGTGCAAAGTTTCAATTCGATATCTTTAAAACTGAGAGACCAGTTTGCGTAGAAACAGACAGACGGACAGACGGACATGTGTATATCAACTCAGGAGGTGATCCTTTGTAGGGTCGGAGATGTCTCCTTCACTGCGTTGCACACTTTTGACCAAAATTATAATACCCTCTGCAAGGCCATAATGAGTGGGGTTCAAGTACTGGCTATACAACTTAGAAGGCGTGGAACCGATCTAAATATGAAAATGCCGAATGTCATCATCGACAATTATTGAAAGATAATTTACACCCGAAATCTGAAACCTACTACATACACAAAAAACTACAAAATATAAAAACCATTTTCAAGGAAAAAACAAGAAAGGAAAGCTAACTTCGGGCGGAGCCGAAGTTGATATACCCTTGCAGAATACTCTGTAAATTGTATTCTCCAAAATTATTCATTCTTAATACTCATAAAAAATCCCAACTTCCTAACTTTAAAAACACCAAAGTTATGGCATTTCCAATCGTTCAGTTATATGGCAGCTATAGGATATAGTCGGCCGATCCTTATGAAATTTGGTAGGTCGGATTGATTGGCCAAATATACAACCCATAGAAAATCCCAACTTCCTAACTTTACAAACACGAAAGTTATGGCATTTCCGATCAATCAGTTATATGGCAGCTATAGGATATAGTCGTCCGATCCCGGCCGTTCCGACTTATATACTGCGTGCAAAGGAAAGAAGGGTGTGTGCAAAGTTTCAATACGATAGCTTTAAAACTGAGAGACTAGTTTGCGTAGAAACAGACAGACGGACAGACGGACAGACAGACGGACAGACGGACATGGCTATATCAACTCAGGAGGTGATCCTGATCAAGAATATATATACTTTATAGGGTCGGAGATGTCTCCTTCACTGCGTTGCACACTTTTGACCAAAATTATAATACCCTCTGCAAGGGTATAATAAAGAAAAGAAAATCATGGAAAACCTAGAAAATGAGAAAATAACAATTCAGCCTCTGACAGAGGAACAAGTCAGAGAGATCCGCGAAATCTTTGCGCTCTATGAAACCCAGACACCTGGAATGATTAGCCAAGTTAATATTTGCGAAGTGATGTTCGAACTGGGAGTTTTTCGTACCGAAGCTGAGATCAATCGGTTGCTCAAGGAATTTGAGTTGGAACGAAACGAGGAGGTCACGGTGGTGCAGTTTCTGGATGTTATGACCAAAATCTACCAGCAGATGTACAACAAGGATTCCCTTAAGGCGGCGTTTGACGTGCTTGATAACACAAAAAATCACTTTATAAACGGCAGCGACCTTCGTCACGTGGCTGTGTCTATGGGCATAAAGTTTACGGATCTAGAGTTCGAAGAAATGTTCAAGGAGACTGATTTCGACGCCGATGGTAAAATAGGGTGGTCCGATTTCCTTCGTGCTGTTACTAAGCCCTAAGTTTGACAAATTGCAGCAAATCTACGACGTATTCATGCATATCAAGAGAGCTTAGTGGGTCTATCGTCGGACATATTTTTCTGATGCCCCGTACCGATAATTTAAAAACATTCTCGTCCAACTACAGTTAATTGTAATTGTAATCTGTGAGTGGGTGGCGGTGCTACATTGAATCGATGGCGTCAAATCGATATAGCTCAATAGCGCTCGTTTGATGAGTATCTATCAAACAAGTAAATATGAAATAGGGGTATAAACGCTGTGCAAACGCATTGATAAAGCTCGCGGTCATTGGTGCAATTTAAGTCATTGATGGACAAATGGATTTCTGACACAAATTGTCATAAATAGGGCGGTATTAATATTTAAAAATAATCGGAGGAAAAAACCGAGCATTGAGTTAAATTTTATGTTAAGTACTGATTCTTTTATTCTGCTATAATTGGCTTACAAATTTTTGAGTTATAACTGTGGTGTATACCTTTATAGCGTATACACTTTTTGAATAGGTAGCTTTACCTGTCCCCAAAAGTTTTAAATAAAACCTGATGTCTTTTAATTTAATCCAGCCCCTGTCATTCCCACGAACCGAGCAAAATAAAAATTGTACGTTGAGTCTTAGCGATATATAAATAAATTTGGTCGAATAAAAAAATACTAATCCTGTGACAAATTATTTAGTTTTGTAATAAAATTGTAATACTTTAATTAAAAACAAGAAAGGAAAGCTAACTTCGGGCGGAGCCGAAGTTGAAATACCCTTGCAGAATATTCCGAATTATATTCTCCAAAATTATTCATATGATGCATTCTTAACACTCATAAAAAATCCCAACTTTCTAACTTTAAAAACACCAAAGTTATGGCATTTCCAATCGTTCAGTTAAGTGGCGGCTATAGGATATAGTCGGCCGATCCCTATGAAATTTAGTGGGTCAGATTGATTGGCCAAATATAAAACCCATAGAAAATCCCAACTTCCTAACTTTACAAATCCCAAAGTTATGGCATTACCGATCAATCAGTTATATAGCAGCTATAGGATATAGTCAGCCGATCCTTATGAAATTTGGTAGGTCAGATTGATTGGCCAAATATAAAAGCCATAGAAAATCCCAACTTCCTAACTTTACAAATCCCAAAGTTATGGCATTACCGATCAATCAGTTATATGGCAGCTATAGGATATAGTCGGCCGATCCTTATGAAATTTGGTAGGTCGGAATGACTGGCCAAATAAAATACCCATAGGAAATCCCAACTTCCTAACTTAACAAACACTAAAGTTATGGCATTTCCGATCAATCAGTTATATGGCAGCTATAGGATATAGTTGTCCGATCCTGGCCGTTCCGACTTATATACTGCGTGCAAAGGATCGAAGGCTGTGTGCAAAGTTTCAATTCGATATCTTTAAAACTGAGAGACTAGTTCGCGTAGAAACAGACAGACGGACAGACAGACGGACAGACGGACAGACGGACATGGCTATATCAACTCAGGAGGTGATCCTGATCAAGAATATATATACTTTATAGGGTCGGAGATGTCTCCTTCACTGCGTTGCACACTTTTGACCAAAATTATAATACCCTCTGCAAGGGTATAACAAGAAAGGAAAGCTAACTTCGGGCGGAGCCGAAGTTGGAAAACCCTTGCAGAATATTCTGTAAATTATATTCTCAAAAATTATTCATATGATGCATTCCTAACACTCATAAAAAATCCCTACTTCCTAACTTTAAAAACACCAAAGTTATGGCATTTCCAATCGTTCAGTTATATGGCAGCTATAGGATATAGTCGGCCGATCCTTATGAAATTTGGTAGGTCAGATTGATTGGCCAAATATAAAACCCATAGAAAATCCCAAATCAAAAATAAAAATTGATTTTAAACATTTTTGGAAATAGTCAAATTCTGCCAGAATAAAAAAAAAACAAGAAAGGAAAGCAAACTTCGGGCGGAGCCGAAGTTGAAATACCCTTGCAGAATATTCCGAATTATATTCTCCAAAATTATTCATATGATGCATTCTTAACACTCATAAAAAATCCCAACTTTCTAACTTTAAAAACACCAAAGTTATGGCATTTCCAATCGTTCAGTTAAGTGGCGGCTATAGGATATAGTCGGCCGATCCCTATGAAATTTAGTGGGTCAGATTGATTGGCCAAATATAAAACCCATAGAAAATCCCAACTTCCTAACTTTACAAATCCCAAAGTTATGGCATTACCGATCAATCAGTTATATGTCAGCTATAGGATATAGTCAGCCGATCCTTATGAAATTTGGTAGGTCGGATTGACTGGCCAAATAAAATACCCATAGGAAATCCCAACTTCCTAACTTAACAAACACTAAAGTTATGGCATTTCCGATCAATCAGTTATATGGCAGCTATAGGATATAGTTGTCCGATCCTGGCCGTTCCGACTTATATACTGCGTGCAAAGGATCGAAGGCTGTGTGCAAAGTTTCAATTCGATATCTTTAAAACTGACAGACTAGTTCGCGTAGAAACAGACAGACGGACAGACAGACGGACAGACGGACATGGCTATATCAACTCAGGAGGTGATCCTGATCAAGAATATATATACTTTATAGGGTCGGAGATGTCTCCTTCACTGCGTTGCACACTTTTGACCAAAATTATAATACCCTCTGCAAGGGTATAACAAACAAGAAAGGAAAGCTAACTTCGGGCGGAGCCGAAGTTGATATACCCTTGCAGAATACTCTGTAAATTATATTCTCCAAAATTATTCATATGATGCATTCTTAATACTCATAAAAAATCCCAACTTCCTAACTTTAAAAACACCAAAGTTATGGCATTTCCAATCGTTCAGTTATATGGGAGCTATAAGATATAGTCGGCCGATCCTTATGAAATTTGGTAGGTCGGATTGATTGGCCAAATTTAAAACCCATAGAAAATCCCTACTTCCTAACTTTACAAACACGAAAGTTATGGCATTTCCGATCAATCAGTTATATGGCAGCTATAGGATATAGTCGGCCGATCCCGGCCGTTCCGACTTATATACTGCGTGCAAAGGAATGAAGGGTGTGATCAAAGTTTTAATTCGATAGCTTTAAAACTGAGAGACTAGTTTGCGTAGAAACAGACAGACGGACATGGCTATATCAACTCAGGAGGTGATCCTGATCAAGAATATATATACTTTGTAGGGTCGGAGATGTCTCCTTCACTGCGTTGCACACTTTTGACCAAAATTATAATACCCTCTGCAAGGGTATATAAATAACTGAATCTGCAATCTGGGAATCTGTTGAAAGGAAAAGATTATGTCAGTATGCCAATCTTATTTGCGAGATCTATATGATTTGTATACAATCTTAAAACATATGATTTTTCCAAAAATGTCAGTAAATGTTTCAAAACGCTTAAGTTGTGTTGATTTGCCTGTTATTTAGTGATCATTCTAAGGCATTTATATGATATAGTCTTAACATTTTTATAAAATAAAACTATTATTCTGAGATTGCTAAAATTTACTATACCTTGGAGTATATGGAAATATTTAAGGAAACGACAAAGTTATAGTTAAGAACTGACGGAAGTGGCTAATTCGAATCGCCTGATATAAAAATGAAGCTAGGTCGATTTTACTCTCAAGTATTCGGTCATTTCTATGAAAGCTATATGATATTATTGTCCGATTTCAATAAAAACAAGAAAGGAAAGCTAACTTCGGACGGAGCCGAAGAATATTCTGTAAATTATATTCTTCAAAATTATTCATATGATGTATTCTTAATACTCATAAAAAGTCCCAACTTCCTAACTTTAAAAACACCAAAGTTATGACATTTCCAATCGTTCAGTTATATGGCAGCTATTATTCATTTGATGCTTTCTTAATACTCATAAAAAATCCCAACTTCCTAACTTTACAAACACCAATGTTATTGCATTTCCGATCAATCAGTTATATGGCGGCTATTGGATATAGTCGGCCGATTCTTATGAAATTTGGTAGGTCGGATTGATTGGCCAAATATAAAACCCAACTTCCTAACTTAATAAGCACCAAAGTTATGGCATTCCCGATCAATCAGTTATATGGCAGCTATAGGATATAGTGGGCCGATCCCGGCCGTTCCGACTTATATACTGCGTGCAAAGGAAAGAAGGGTGTGTGCAAAGTTTCAATTCGATATCTTTAAAACTGAGAGACTAGTTTGCGTACAGACGGACATGCTTATATCAACTCAGGAGGTGATCCTGATCAAGAATATATATACTTTAGAGGTCATACTACATTTACATACAAGTGCTAGTTATCACTTTTCAGATTTCGAATAAATCCCGTTGGGAAAAAAATATGATATGATATATAAAACCGTAATTCAAAGTATTTAAATGTTACAAAATCCCAAAGAACAAAAAAAAATTTTTAAATCCGCCCAATCGCCCAATCCGGCTCGTTTCGACTTATATACTGCCTGCAATGGAAAAGTTTCAAGCACATAGCTTTAAAACTGAGGGATTAGTTTGCGTAGAAACGGACGGACAGACGGATGGACAGACAGACGGACATGGCTAGATGGACTCTCCCGGTGATGCTGATACTTTATAGGGTCGGAAATGTCTCCTTCACTGGGTTGCAAACTTTTGAATGAAATTATATTACCTGCAAGGGTATAATAAACATATATTGTTTGTTGTTTTCAACATATACACATATAACTCGAGATATATATCTTTTTACAATATACATATTCAATTTTATAAAAGTTCTTTATATACAGCTGCCATTTAAACAATTGAAAATAGAAAATCGTCACAACCTAAATGTTTGGTTATACCTGCAAGGGTATATAAAATTCCATTTTAGGATAAACAAGAAAGGAAAGCTAACTTCGGGCGGAGCCGAAGTTGAAATACCCTTGCAGAATATTCTGTACATTAAATTCTCCAAAATTATCTATAGTATGCATTCTTAACACTCATAAAAAATCCCAACTTCCTAACTTCAACAAGAGGGAACGCTATAGTCGGGTGCCCCGACTATCAGATATCCGTTACTCAGGTAAAGGGAGTGCGTGGGAGATGGAGATAGAAACTTTGATCACGCATAACTTTTTAACGAATGGTCCGATTTGAAAAACTTCTTCTACATTTCGATAGGTATTGATAAACACAATAAAACTGCATTTTTACTTTTCCGAAATATTTAAATTTTTAAAATCGTATATTAGCGATTGTGGGCGTTAAAGGGGCGTGGCACCTTTTTGAAACAAACTTGCGCTGCGTAGGAACTCCTAGAATCTGCATGCAAATGCCAATCTTCTAGCTTTTATAGTTTCCGAGATCTCAGCGTTCATACGGACGGACAGACAGACGGACAGACAGACGGACAGACGGACATGGCTAGATCGACTCGGCTAGTGATCCTGAACAAGAATATATATACTTTATAGGGTCGGAAACGCTTCCTTCTACCTGTTACATACTTTTGCACGAATACAATATACCCTTTTACTCTACGAGTACGGGTATAAAAACACCAAAGTTATGGCATTATCGTTCAGTTACATAGCAGCTATAGGATATAGTCGGCTGATCCTTATGAAATTTTGGAAGTCAGATTGATTAGCCAAATATAAAACCCATAGAAAATCCCAACTTCCTAACTTTACAAACACCAAAGTTATGGCATTTCCAAACAATCAGTTATATGGCGGCTATAGGATATAGTCGTCCGATCCTTATGAAATTCGGTAGGTCGGATTAATTGGCCAAAAATAAAACTCATAGAAAATCCCAACTTCCTAACTTTAAAAACACCAAAGTAATGCATTTCCAATCGTTCAGTTATATGGCGGCTATAGGATATAGTCGTCCGATCCTTATGAAATTCGGTAGGTCGGATTAATTGGCCAAAAATAAAGCTCATAGAAAATCCCAACTTCCTAACTTTAAAAACACCAACGTTATGGCTTTTCCGATCGTTCAGTTATATGGCAGCTATATGATATAGTCGCCCGATCCGGCTCGTTCCGACTTATATACTACCTGCAATAGAAAGACAACTTTTGGGAAAGTTTTAAGCAGATAGCTTTAAAACTGAGGGACTAGTTTGCGTAGAAACGGACGGACGGACAGACGGACAGACGGACATGGCTAGATCGACTCTCCTGGTGATGCTGATCAAGAATATATATACTTTATAGGGTCGGAAATGTCTCCTTCACTGCGTTGCAAACTTTTGACTGAAATTATAATACCCTCTGCAAGGGTATAAAAATAAGTAAATATAATGCCTATAAGCACAATACTGATAGATAGTTTGTAATTAAACGTTCATATGAAATTCAGCTCAAGTATATACCAACAAATTTAAATTATTAAAAATTTTTTAGTTCTCATGGAAGTAAATTTGTGGGTTTTCCATTGAATCGGGCGGCTAGACACTTTTTCCTGACTTAGTCGAAATGCGTCATTTGTCACTTTTAATGTGAGTCTATATGCTAATGAAATTGAATCGAACACAAAACCAGTTTGGTAAAAAATGTAGTAATCTACAAATGCAATAGCTGCTGTTGCAGTGCAAAACGGGTTTATAACCTCTTTTCTGTTTAACTCTGATTTTAAACTATTTTCATTAATTGTGATTCCATTTCCATCAAATAAGCGTTATTATTTATCATTCTATCTATCTCTATATATATTTATATCTTAATTTTTTTAATGACACCAAAATTTTACATTTCTGTTTGCTAACTAAGATAAAAAACAGTTGTAAACTTCGAGGCAAAGACTTTATTTACGACCTCATTATATTTGCTTTTTTATGCGTACCTGATAAAAAAGAACCCAAAACGAAGCGACGCATTATTCAGTTTATCAGCCATGGTAAAATGTGAATTACAAACCTCTGCCTAAATACATATGCTAACACATCTACCCCGAACCGCAAGAGGTCCCAAATCTGAGTAGGTCTCAGAGAAGTGGTTAACCGCAGTTCCCTCGCGTAATCTACTAATTCAAGGTGTCAACGGACTCCAATCGTTTTGGCATATGAAACCAGCACAGTCATGCACCGTAAAAAATTAACCTTAACCTGTTCAACATCTCCTCCCCTTTCTCTTTGTGACGCTGATGAAAATTATGCTGCCGGCGTATCTAGCTATTAGCTGCCCACCCAGCAGGACTTGCTATCGTGGCTAAAAGCTAACTGAAAATAATCTATATGGCGTGCCGCGGAGCCACAGTTCAAGGACTAGTTTTTTGCCAAAAACTAGACGCTGCCAAAAGCAAATGTCCTCGATATAGAGCCGTTTATCAGCATTTAACTATCTGCTCATAGTGGAAACTATGAGTCATGAGGACATTTGGCCGGCTTCATAAATCAATTAGATTCGAATTCGTTTTTCCCAATCTCCACCCTGATGGTAAATTTAGGTGTTTCTAATCAAAGGAACGAAAACATATGCGTACTCTTTTTTCTATTTCCCCTATTTATTTGTGACAGTCTTAACGCTCAAGCGCCAGATACCAACAGATAATTGTTATTTAATACCCTTATCTAAGTCATTTAAGGCGCGGTATGCGATATCAGTGGTCGGCACTTAGGGCCCCAAATGCCCTGAAAATGTGATTCAACTCACCTGAAACTCTTTGAACTGCTGGTGCGTCTGTACGACGAGCTCGCCGGCTGGTCCGAATGCGATGAAGACGATCGTGGCGATTATAACTCCGATTAGTATCAGAATTAAGTGTTTCGTGCGCATGGCCGCTAAAATCGACTTTGACTTTGCCTTGTAGCCAATTTTGCGAGCAAAAATGCGCTTCAGGGTAAGTGAGGCCTCCAGTCTGAAGGCTTTTCTGGCTTTTCTTTTAGCCAAGTGGCAAAGTTGGTCTAGTCCTTAGTTCTTTGCATTAAACCAATTTTATTACGTTTTCTTCATTGCAGCTATTGCTTCCATTAGCTTTATTTTGCAACCTGTTAATTAAAAATTAAAGGAAGCAACTTTCAATATTTTTATTTTCTGGGCTTCAGTATTTTTGAGTGTTTTAAATAAATACTGATATTTTTTCCCTCTTACCAATTGTATAATAAACCCTGCAGTGATAAAACCATAAACGAAATTTATTTGAAAACAAGAAAGGAAAGCTAACTTCGGGCGGAACCGAAGTTGATATGCCCTCTGTAAATTATATTCTCAAAAATTATTCATGTGATGCTTTCTTAATACTCATAAAAAATCCCAACTTCCTAACTTTAAAAACACCAAAGTTATGGCATTTCCAATCGTTCAGGTATATGGCAGCTATATGAAATTTGATCCTTATGAAATTTGGTAGGTCGTATTGATTGGCCAAATATAAAACCCTTAGAAAATCCCAACTTCCTTACTTTACAAACACGAAAGTTATGGCATTTCCGATCAATCAGTTATATGGCAGCTATAGGATATAGTCGGCCGATCCCGGCCGTTCCGACTTATATACTGCGTGCAAAGGAAAGAAGGGTGTGTGCAAAGTTTCAATTCGATACTTTAAAACTGAGAGACTAGTTTGCGTAGAAACAGACAGACGGACAGACGGACATGGCTATATCAACTCAGGAGGTGATCCTGATGTCTCCTTCACTGCGTTGCACAATTTTTATCAAAATTATTATACCCTCTGCAAGGGTATAATTATGCCAGAATGGACAGAAGAAAATCTATCAGAAATTGATACATCATGGAGTGGTTACCAAGCAATTTTGTTTTCATACCTACTTTTTAAGAGATAAGCAAACATGGGCAAAAGTCAACTTTTATGTTTTCGAAAATTTTCAGAGATTCTATATTTTTATACCCTTGCAGAGGGTATTATAATTTTGGTCAAAAGTGTGCAACGCAGTGAAGGAGACATCTCCGACCCTATAAAGTATATATATTCTTGATCAGGATCACCTCCTGAGTTGATATAAGCATGTCCGTCTGTCCGTCTGTCTGTTTCTACGCAAACTAGTCTCTCAGTTTTAAAGATATCGAGTTGAAACTTTGCACACACCCTTCTTTCCTTTGCACGCAGTATATAAGTCGGAACGGCCGGGATCGGCCGACTATATCCTATAGCTGCCATATAACTGATTGATCGGAAATTCCATAACTTTGGTGTTTGTAAAGTTAGGAAGTTGGGATTTTCTATGGGTTTTATATTTGACCAATCAATCCGACCTACCAAATTTCATAAGGATCGGCCGACTGTATCCTATAGCTGCCATATAACTGATTGATCGGAAATGCCATAACTTTGGTGTTTGTTAAGGTGGGAAGTTGGGATTTCCTATGGGTTCTATATTAGGCCAATCAATCCGACCTACCAAATTTCATAAGGATCGGCCGACTATATCCTATAGCTGCCATATAACTGATTGGTCGAAAATGCCATAACTTTGGTGTTTGTAAAGTTAGGAAGTTGGGATTTTCTATGGGTTTTATATTTGGCCAATCAATCCGACCAATAAAATTTCATAAGGATCGGCGGACTATACCCAATAGCCGCCATATTACTGATTGATCGGAAATGCCATAACTTTGGTGTTTGTAAAGTTAGGAAGTTGGGATTTTTTATGAGTGTTAAGAATGCATCATATGAATAATTTTGGAGAATATAATTTACAGAATTTACTGCAAGGGTATTTCAACTTCGGCTCCGCCCGAAGTTAGCTTTCCTTTCTTGTTGAAACTAAAGGTGGGCAAACGATTAATATTTTGAAATTTAAAATATTCTATTTTAGACCCAACTTCTTTGAGCTTAACGAATGCAAACGAATGTTACACGGACGATCGGTAAAAGCCAGTGTCTTATGTGGGAATGTACAGTCACTCGCATATCTATGCGTACACCCCCGAAAAAATTTAAAAATCTTAATCAATAATCAATTTATGTACTCAAGTCATTATTTTTTTTAAACGAAACTTAAGTGTATGTCTTTAATGGCGTCAGATATGTACATAGATTAAACTATGGGTTATATTTTATTTATTAACACTAAGAAAAAGTGTACGCCCAAAAGTCTGATTACAGCTGTTTAAGGCTAAATGGAATGCAAGATTGTGCGATTACCATTAGGACTTTTGACGCCGATCTTTTGCAGAATGTCAGAGCAGTAGGTATTTATTTGGACAGAAAATCCTATCCCACTCCTCCATACAAAAACTTATAAACAATTGCCAGTCGTTTCTTGTCAGAGGCTTGTTATAGCTGTTCGCCCTTGCTAACCAACCCCGAACAGAATTTTTATGAGTATTAAGAATGCATATGAATAGTTTTGGAGAATATAATTTACAGAACATTCTGCAAGGGTATATCAACTTCGGCTCCGCCCGAAGTTAGCTTTTCTTTCTTGTTTTGATTAAAAGTGTAGTCTAATGCTTCTATAGAAACGTGGTAGGAAAAAAGTTTTTTTAGCATATGGGTCAATATCTATCGAAACACTAAATATTATGAAGAAATTAAGATTACAAATTTTTTCATAGGGAAATTTTTGCATACCAGCTAGCGTTATGTTGCGCCAACTGCAGGAGTCATATTTATTTAAAAATTGATTATGAGAAACCACACACTTAAGGCAATATAACGTTCCATCTTGAAATGTATTCTAGTCATTGCGACGAAGGCGTGATTGATTGATGAACCTTGTAAGACCTCTCGCGAGGTGGTTAGTGTGCAACGATGGCTTGGTAAAGTACTTTTCCGTCTGTTCTGCGATCACTTCTTTGACTGGTAGAATGTTTAAGTCGCGATGGATGTTTTCGTTGCGAACGTACCACGGTGCCCCGGTGATTGTTTTTAAGATCTTTGACTGAGCTCGCTGGACTATGGCAATTTTGCTATTGCTGGCATTTACCCAGAACTGAGAGCCGTACATCCATATAGGTTTTAGAAACGAGTTATACAGCAGGACTTTATATTCAAGGCTAAGACCGAGCGTTGATAAGCCAATGAAGGCTACTGGCTTTTAGCTTTAGGTGTGTTTTTTTGGCTTTAATGTGTCGGCGCCTTGTGAGTCTTCTGTCGAGGTGTACTCCTAGATATGTCACTTCGTTTGCTTGCGGGAGTAGAGTGTGGTTTAACATGAGCGGCGGGCAGTTTTGCCTGTTCAGGGGGAACGTAACGTGCTTGCATTTTTGTTCGTTCACTTTAATTCGCCAATCTGATCATTTCAACATCGACCAGATGAAGAGCTAGCTGCGCAGATACTTGCATCGGGCATTTTGAGCGGCTGAGAATAGCTGTATCATCAGCAAACGTAGATGTTGTTAGTCGTGTGCTTGTTGGGATGTCTGCTGTGTAGAGGACATATAATGTTGGCCCAAGAACGCTACCTTGAGGAACTCCAGCTCCAATAGTGAAATCGTCAGTTATAGCAGTGTTGCATCTCACAGCAAGTTTTCTCTCGTAGAAGTAAGACTCTCAAAGCTTGTGGGTGTTGTAGGGTCTTGTTGTTGTCTTGATCTTGTACATTAGACCTTCTAGCCAAACTCTATCAAATGCTTGAGAGACATCTAAAAATATGGCAGTACAGTACTCTCGTTTTTCGAACGCGTTCCGAATTTCTGATGTAATCCGGTTGACCTGCTCAATTGTTCCGTGCTTTTAAAACCCAAATTGATGTGACGAAATTCCTTCCTGAATTCTTAGGTATGTGTTATGCGAGTCAATACGCTTTTTTCATAGAGTTTAGATAAGCATGAAACTAGGCTTATAGGTCTATACGAATTGTGAGGTCGCAGCCCGGGATTTTTTCGGATTCAGCTGATTTTTGATGATGTTAACGATTTCGTTTGGGCGAAACTCAATTGGCTCATGTATGAGCCTCATATGGTAACGTCACTAGTGGCAGGATTTGGTTGGAAGACATGTTTAAGGTGGTTGGCAAACGTGCTGGCTCTGTCTGCATCGCTGCGCGCCTAGCCGCCTGTGGGATATCTAATAGGCATCACAGTTAATTTCGGTGAGCTTAGAGTTGGGTGAGCTCTCCATAGTGAGTGTTTTGTACTAGATGTTGACAATTGCTCTATGTAGCGTCGGTGGACATATGCTTCTTCTTGCTGTAAAGCTTTAGTGAGTTGACGTGAGGCATTATTAACAAAGCTGTCTACGTTGGCTTCATCGTTGAGATGAGGACTTAGCTCAATGTGTGAGCTAATATATTTCCTGTACTTAACCCAATTGGTTTTCTGTGATGTCAATTTAAACGATGGTTTCAATGCTCCTGGATGTTGGAGCAGAATAAACAGGACAGGCGAGTGATCAGATGAAAGATCCGAAAGGGATTGGTCAAAAACGAGGACGGAAGCTAACTTCGGCAAGCCGAAGTTTTAATACCCTTGCAGACTTTGCCGAAATTGCTAAAATTTAAGAGGTAGCGAAAGGAATAGGGTATACATAAATAAACTAGATTTGCATAGTTTCATGTCAATAGATTTTATACTGCAAAAATGTCATATTAAAATAGAAAAAAAGGGATATTTTCGGAGCCTTTAACAATTTTTCCTACGGAAGCTATAAGATATAGACGTCCGATCGGCAAGCGCTTTTACCCTGATCAAGATATGCGTAAATAAATAAGACTTGGAAAAATGTATGTCAATAGCTTACACACTGCGCGAAATATTCTGATAAACATTAAATTTGGACCGATTTCACCCTATTGTCCCTATGGGAGCTATAGGATATAGAAGTCCGATCGGCACGCGCTTTTACTCTGATCAAGGTATGCATAAAAAAATACGATTTGGAAAGATTCATGTCAATAGCATTTACACTGCGCGAAATATCATAAATTCTTGCAAGTTATGTCCGATTGTTCCTATGGAAGCTATAGGATATAGACGTCCGATCGAGGCGATTTTGAAACTTGATCTGCGTACACATGTTTTAGGACGACTGTGAAAGTTTCAGATCGCTAGCTTTTAAACTGAGCTCGCAAACGGTATTGAAACAGACGGACAGACGGACGGACGGACAGACGGACATGGCTATATCGACTCCCCTATTGATCCTGATCAAGAATATATGTACTTTATGGGGTCGGAAACGTCTCCCTCACTGCATTACAAACTTCTGACCAAAATTATAATAGCCTCTGCAAGGGTATAAAAATTAAATTTTGTGTAATTATACATAACAAGAAAGGAAAGCTAACTTCGGGCGGAGCCGAAGTTGATATACCCTTGCAGAATAGTCTGTAAATTATATTCTCCAAAATTATTCATATGATGCATTCTTAATACTCATAAAAAATCCCAACTTCCTAACTTTATGGCATTTCCGATCAATCAGTTATATGGCAGCTATAGGATACAGTCGGCCGATCCTTATGAAATTTGATAGGTCGCATTGATTGGTCAAATATAAAACCCATAGAAAATCACAACTTCCTAACTTTACAAACACCAAAGTTATGGCATTTCCGATCAATCAGTTATATGGCAGCTATAGGATATAGTCGGCCGATCCTAATGAAATTTGGTAGGTCGAATTGATTGGCCAAATATAAAACCCATAGGAAATACCAACTTTCTAACTTAACAAACACCAAAGTTATAGCATTTCCGACCAATCAGTTATATGGCAGCTATAGGATATAGTCGGCCGATCCCGGCCGTTCCGACTTATATACTGCGTGCAAAGGAAAGAAGGGTGTGTGCAAAGTTTTAATTCGATAGCTTTAAAACTGAGAGACTAGTTTGCGTAGAAACAGACAGACGGACAAACGGACATGGCTATATCAACTCAGGAGGTGATCCTGATCAAGAATATATATACTTTGTAGGGTCGGAGATGTCTCCTTCACTGCGTTGCACACTTTTGACCAAATTATAATACCCTCTGCAAGGGTATAAAAACAAGAAAGGAAAGCTAACTTCGGGCGGAGCCGAAGTTGATATACCCTTGCAGAATACTCTGTAAATTATATTCTCAAAAATTATTCATGTGATGCATTCTTAATACTCATAAAAAATCCAAACTTCCTAACTTTAAAAACACCAAAGTTATGGCATTTCCAATCGTTCAGTTATATGGCAGCTATAGGATATAGTCGCCCGATCCTTATGAAATTTGGTAGGTCGGATTGATTGACCAAATATAAAACCCATAGAAAATCCCAACTTCCTAACTTTACAAACACGAAAGTTACGGCATTTCCGATCAATCAGTTATATGGCAGCTATAGGATATAGTCGGCCGAACCTGGCCGTTCCGACTTATATACTACGTGCAAAGAAAAGAAGGGTGTGTGCACAGTTTCAATTCGATAGCTTTAAAACTGAGAGACTAGTTTGCGTAGAAACAGACAGACGGACAAACGGACATGGCTATATCAACTCAGGAGGTGATCCTGATCAAGAATATATATACTTTTTAGGTTTTCCAGTTGATCTGCTTAAATGGATTTCAAGTTATCTGAATGGCAGGTCACAAAGGGTCCTTTTTAAAAATTCAATTTCTGAAATTTCCTTAATGGGGTTAATAGGGAGTGCAAGGTGAGGGCAATATAGCGACTTACATACATTCGTTCATATGTATGTATGAACATATTTATGTTCCAGCAACAATGTGACAATGATGTGCACTGTGCGTCGACTTACTTGTTTTTATAAGGTTTTTGTTATTTCTCCGCGTTCAGTTGTTGTTGCTAAAGAAGAAATAAAATGAAGGTGGCCGAGAAATTACCGGCGCAGTCTCCATTGAACTCTTTTGATAAGCTCACTCCCTCGCACACACACTCACACTAATGACTTGTTGTTGGCCCAACACTTTTGAATAATTTACAGATTCTCTGGCTTGCTGATTTTACTTTCGGTTTCGAATTTTCAGCGGTAAATATATGCGAATCACCACGAGCAGCGCACCGGACAAACAAAACACTTGAATTCGATTTTTAATGGAGTTCACTAGCGCTTGTTGTTGGCCTGCTTTGTGCATCTTCACCCGCAGCGGAAAGGGGACGAATCTGCCAGCGGAGGAACAGTTCAGCAACCAAAAATACAGAAAAGTAACTAACTTTGATAGAATAGGAAAGGCCGTGCGCGCTTTTGTCTGGCTCAAAGTTTATTTTATGCAAATTCGTTGCGTGATAGTGGTGAGGTATAGAAATATCGATCATTCTTTTGGATATCGATATTTTTAGGGCACTAAGATAATCGAATTAGCTGCCATCCACACTGCAGTCGAGTTATACTGTTATCGAGTTAAGAACACAACTCTCCTTGCATACAAAGGCTTAGCATGGTTAAGAAACATAAATGTTAATTAAAAAAAAATGTATATATAAGTATTCATCATTTCCTAATAAAAAAAAATTTGCAAAAATAGCCCAATTCAATGACACATATTTCACATTCTGCCCATCGCACATATTTTCCCATTTATCGTTAAAAAAACGGTTAACATTTTTTTTTTAATTGTGTATAAGAGTGATTTGCCAACGCTTCTAGTATTTACAGCGTAACATTACCGACACTTTTTGATATTTTGCAAGTTTTTAAAGGGTCAAGATCCGTTTTGGCCCACTTCCTTACAAGCGCGTAGCGAATAAGTGTTGGTAACCGATACAAAGCAAGGAATTCATCTTCTTTTTTATGGATAATGTGGGGACCACTATTCCCTGATTCACCAGTTTCTGCTAAAATATATGTTTTTAAATTAAATTAATTTATCTAAATACTTTTAAAATACTTAAACCAACCGAATTTCAGAGCACACTGATAGCAACAGCGAGTTGTACCGACTTTATGGTTTACTAACTGGGAAGTTTTTTGCACGATTAAGCCTTACGATCCCGTAAATGGATATTTGTAGACCAAAATAAGCCATTTTTCTTAATAAATCCGTTTTAAAATAAAAATTATACTAGTTGGCACAAAATTTGGGTTCGCATCTCTGGTATTTGACTACGTTACGTTTTTAGAAACTTGCGATGGTCTGGCAACTCTGCGTTTCCACACACACATTTGCCAGCAAATGTATCGGAAATATGCAGTGCTAAAATATTGAAAAACTAGTTTGCAAACACAACCGATAAGTGCGAATAATAAGAGTAACAATACTAAATTAAATGGTAAACAAACGCATATGGCCGGACTAAAAGTCTGGATAGAGTAGACAGTGAAAGCCAGAACCCTCTTTGGAATGCGAGTGTGTGTGTGCGTGTCTGTGTTGACAAAATACAACAAATCGGAGCGAAAACAGGAAGTGTGTGAACGATAAAACATAAAGATTGAACATTCCGTATTGCAATAAAAGACTAAAAGTCTGGCGCTGTAACAGAGGTCTTTATGTCTAGACCACTCACGTTAACCGAAGATCTGGGGGCTTTTTTTCTAGTGGTGCCATGTTTTTCTGGCTTTGCGGCTGATGCTGCGTTGAATTCACTAAATATTTATTGAAACATCACGTCATTTGTGCTACTCTCCTTCAAAACTGAAAAACCCATTTCTCGGAATTTATTGCACTGCATTTAAATAAAATGATGATTGTGTGCGTCATACACTTATTAGCTATAGTATAATTATAGTATGTTGTTGCGAATAGCTTTCGTATGTTAATACTTCGTTTTTTTTTATCAAAGTTTCGCGCTATCGCCCAGCCAGCTCAGAAGCGGCCGCTCCCCAACTGAGAGCGCGGAGAACCCAGCAACTTGCTCCTCTGAATCCTCCCCCAAATACTTTCCCGCCGGATCCGGCCTCCACATGACGGACGGCGAGCAGCAGGAGGCGCTGGTCAAACGGGCCGAGGATGAGCGCGAGGACATCTTCCGGCGCTACGAGCTGGGCCTGGATCCCAGCAACGTGGTAGACTCCTGGGAGAATCCAACTTTGGAGATCTATCACAAGACAGACAAGTAAGAGGGCTAAAATCGAACGTACCCCAGCCAGGTCCAAAACCGATTAATATATTATTGATCTACAGATATGGCTTCATGCACGACTCCCGCCTACCGTCGACGCGGGATGCCCAGGAGAAGCATCGCACCAAGATCGAGCTGGAGCGGGACATGAAGTGGATGAAGATGCTCAACCAGTGGCCCCCGCCTCAGGACAAGCTGCATAAGCGCGTATACAAGGGCATACCGAATCGTGTGCGCATACTAGCATGGAATAAGCTGCTAAATGTAGAGCATTCGATAGAAAGCAATGCTGGCGTTTATTCGCGCATGCTGCTGCTGGCCAGGAAGTACTCCACGGAGACGCGTCAGATCGATGCGGATGTGAATCGGCAGTTTCGTGACAATATGGCCTTTCGTGAGCGCTACAGCGTGAAGCAGTGCTCGCTGTTCAACGTTCTTAACGCCTACAGCATCTACAACTCGGAGCTGGGCTACTGCCAAGGCATGGCCTGTGTGGCCGGTGTGTTGCTGCTTTTCTTGCATGAGGAGCAGGCCTTCTGGGCACTGAATACCCTGATCACAGACCAAAAATACGGAATGCACGGGCTGTTTATTGAGGGATTCCCTAAGCTGACTCGATTTATTGACCACCATGATCGCATCATGTCAAAGATAATGCGTAAACTACACAAGCACTTTACCAAACACAACGTAGACGCACTTTTGTACGCCATTAAGTGGTTCTTCGTGGTCTTCGTGGAGCGGGTTAGTAAATACAACACATAACTATTATTCAAATAAAAAGAACAATCATCTGTTTGCAGGTCCCTTTCAGTTTAAGTCTACGCGTGTGGGACATTTTCATGTTAGATGGAGATCGCGTTATTCTGTCCATGGCCATTACCATTCTGTATCTTCACAAAGACGAGCTGCTGCGCCTGAAAGACATGGACGCCATTATTGAGTATTTGCAAGTAAAGCTGCACAAGAACTTCGGCTACAGCGACGACGACGCCATTCAGGCCCTGGAACGAGTGATGAAGAAACTCAAGGACCTCAAGCTGGACGTGCCGCCGCCAGCCAAGTCGAATGAGTTCCCCACCCGCAAACTGGGTGTCTTTGTGGAGGCGGACATGGAGAAGAAGATCGGGCGCAGACGCAACGATTACACAGACGCAGAGAAACAAGTCATAACAGATGTGATATCAAGGTCGGACCCAGAAAAATAGTATTGTTATATTTGGTTTAGATAATGTTTATTTGGCTTGCAGACAAGAACAAAATGCGATTGAGGTTCAATCCACAGTGTCCTATGAAACTTCAGAGTGCGCCACGGGTGAGTCTTAAGAACATACAAGTCCTAACACTGTTAATCTATTAATACTAATGCTTGCTTTAAACAACCCACTTACCCCCGACTGTAAATATTATCTGCAATCCAATTGTAAATCCCATTATTATTTTGTTTTGTGTGGTGCAAGTTTATCACAAATTGTGTGTATATTGATGTAAATGTAAACAAAAACACGATCAGTTTCCCAAAACAAACTTAAATTCGTGTTGTCTTATATGTAATCATATGTACAAAATCCTGCTTAGTTTTAGAACAAGATATGATTTTTTTTTTTATTTGATGTATAGTTTTCCATTTAATTTTGAATTAAGTTCGTAGCCACATTCAGCGGGTCATCGCCCAAGGGCGTCATCTTGCTGGCCGAAGCATCAAACTAATTTAATAATATGCTGATATTGACTTTTGCACGCCGGAAGAAGAAAACTCTTATCTTTTTAATTTCATGGATGAAACGAGAGAGTCGTTGTTAGTGGTTCTGGATGGAATACAAAGTTTTAGACGTACCCCTTAGATGTAACGGATCAAATGGGCACTAATTCTAGTTGTATGTGAAAGGTATTAGCTTTTAAGGGCCAATAACCAAGGCAACCACAAAATCTGTTCATGCTTATTAAATACGCCCACTCAACGTTCATGTAATCGGATGATCCATTTTGTAACCATTCTCTAACATTGTCCGCTGCGTGTACATATATCCGTTTCAATCTCAAACCACCGCTTCTGCGTCTTTCTGGCAATTGGAGCTGCAAGAACCGAAATCAGACATGACCTAATCCGCAATCGCTTCTGTAATTTTGTTCCTAGGTGATGGATACTCAATGAAAACCTTTGAGAGTATCACTAGCTTAGCCACTTCGCCGGCGAATAGTAGCTACTCGCTGTACAGCAACGGATTAGTGGTGACCAATATTGATAGTGCCCAAGACTCCGCTCGAAGCCAGAGTATCCATAATCTCAGCTACCCACAGCCGCATCCAGCTCTGCCCTACGGGTTACAGCATATGCGGCACAGCTTCAGCAGCGATAGCGACAGTCGCAATCGCCTCGATCTGGATCAAGCTCTGGAGGTGCTCCAGCAACAGCAACTGCCCCTGAACCCGAAGAGTTCGAGCAGCCAGGTGGTGTATATTATTCAAAACGGAGGCGGAGGCCGACATATGGACGAGCATCGGGATACAGCGGATGACGACGACGATGATGCGCTGAGCGTTGAGAACACGCGCCTCTAATTTTAGTTGATTCGTATTTCGTAATGTTTCCTTATGTAGTTAATGTTTTCCTATCTGGTTTGATTTCCCCAAAAACCTTGAACATTCGTACTTAGCTTTCATTTTTGTATTGCCGAACCAACAGGAAACTAGAATTGTTATGACATCATCGATGTTTGTATTTATTGTTTTTTTCACATTCTTTCTTGTCCTGAAAGCTGATAACTCTTAAGACTCCAACTATTCCGTTTAAAACTACGTACAACGATTAACATTTATTGTTATTCGCTTAGCAACTTTTCCACACTTCTTTATACCTTCTATCCTACTAATTACCTACTTTAAGCTTTATTTTTGCATTTACATATTTTTGCTCTACGAAAGAAACTCAACTTTAGTTTATGTTAAAGCCAAATTGAAATAGTAGTTGTAATCTGATTAGCCAATAATTATATGATTATACATAGAGCGAAACGTACCACACAAATAAATATGATTTTGTACTGAAAAGAACACACTCGCCAGCATGGTTGATACCACAGTCAGCATTATATATTATTGTACTGCCAGAACTGTTTCAGGTTCAGAGCCCAGTATTAATCCGAAGTATTTGATTCAAATTGCACCTCACAAAAAACAATGTCAACAACACTAACACCGCTAACTAAATTTCACATTGCCACAATCACAACCGAAAACTAAATGCAATTTTCCAAAAATCACCCTTTTTTTTAACGCATTGGCAACATGACAACCTGGGATTGGTCAAACTAAATCGAAAAAATACGACAAACTCAAAAACGTTTACCTTTAAACGAAATTTATTAGTTACGCTTACTGTTCCCGAGGATTCCCACTCAATACGAAGTTCGCTTGCAGGTACTTCAGTTGCCTCGCACGGCTCGTCGGAGACCATGTCACTGGAGGACAATAAGTAAGTAGATCAGTCAGTTTTAGTCAGAATGATAAACCTATAAAGTTGAATTATTGATTTATTATTGAACACAAAATTTAAAGGTGGTGGTAATAGGAGCACCAACTGCAAGTGCAGTTTCATTTTGAAAGTTTTACAACCAACTTGAGGAGAGATTAGACTCTTACTTACGATCAAGTATCATAAACTAACCTTGGGTAACCTGTACCTCTTGCAGTATCCACCTGAGGACCGCCAACATGCTACAGAGCACTCCGCAGCGTGAGATGCTTCTGGGCACCTGACGTCAGCTGCCGCCTGCGTTTTCCACGGCACAGGCAGCTGCAGATATTCGCCACCCACTTACTACAGCCACCTCTACGGGGTTAGGAGTAGCAGGAGCTTCAGGAGTTAGCCCCATTTCTTCACCAAGAGCCACCCCCACGCCGCCTCCTGTGCCGCCCAGATCTCCGCTGACGCTGGGATGACTAGCAAAGCAAAAGGCAGCGACAAACCGCAGTGAGATCACTTAGTTTCTGATGCTCGTCGTCGTCTGCCTTTGCTTAGCTTTAAGTATTCTAGACCTGCCACCGCAAAAACCACTACAACTAGGACTTTATTAGGGGCCGTAGCATTAGCAGGCATCAATCTTCCAGAAGTCAGGAGTTACACCCTTTGTATATACGCCACGGGTGAACATATTGTTCTAGCAGAGAAATTTCGGATACGACTTGTTAGTGGAAACCGTTTCTGGGATAGATGCGCCAAATTAAACTTAAAAAAGTTACAAGTCGAACAATTGATAAAAGCAATCGAGAATTACATACGCAAAATGATAATGGAACAATATTAAAACAAGAGCAAATCGTATCTAATACAACTACAAAGCGGTTAGAAATCTATTATATTGCATATTGAATTCAACTCAAAATATATATTATAGAAATTGTTGTAAATTGTACTTGTATATACGTACCGAACAAAATACAAAGCAACGTTAAAATGTTACGTCCATGAAATGCAAACGAATGTAAAGGCGAAAGGCAACCAAATATTAATTAAAATCGAATGATTACTCTAGATATATGTATAGTTATACCAGCATAGCAGAACAAACTGACAAATGTATTTATAATTAATTTCATGATTAACCTTTACAAGAACATGAATCACTAGCTTAAGTTTCTCAGCAAACGGAATTATGATTAATTAAGTTTAAATTATGTTCAAGAGTGTTTCAAAATAAAACTGTCAACTGGAGCTAAGCTAATTCACAGACTTGGTGTCCAACTTTCCGCCCTTTTCAATTATTGAGCCTAGATCTTTGAGGGACACCTCCCCGGATCCTCGTTCCAGGGGTTGTGGTTGGTTAGGTCCTGGTTTCCAGCCAACAAAGTATATTATTTGGAAGGTTGCAGGTATGCCCTTCTCGTTGGGCTTGTTGTACAGCTCCTGGTAAATGGCACTTGCCGCCAACATTGTTTCCCGACTGAGATGGGCGGGCCGATTAAAAGCAGCATTGTTCTCCGCCATTCCCTTGAGATCCCACATGAGTTCGAACATGCTGGGATAGCCGATTACTAGTTCGTCGGTGTCTATGGTCAGCATGGTGAAGCCGGCGCGATTTAGCAGGGATCCAATGTCACGAATCTGGGTAAACGGCGAGATGTGCGGGGATATTCCACCTTTGCGTTCCAGCTCTGCCAGTTGA
Source organism: Drosophila kurseongensis (assembly GCA_018153305.1). Lineage (NCBI taxonomy): Eukaryota > Metazoa > Arthropoda > Insecta > Diptera > Drosophilidae > Drosophila > Drosophila kurseongensis. The sequence continues at coordinate 4,161,897 of JAECXX010000004.1, read as the reverse complement.
AGTGAAGAACGCAGCTCGTACAAAGTGTCTCCGCCAAACATTGAGGCAATGAACACTCCATCCGGTTTCAGACTACGTTTGATCTTGGCAAAGCAGCCGGGCAGATCATTTACCCAGTGCAGACTCAAGCTGGATATGACCAGATCCAAGGAGTTATCCTCAAACTAAAAAGTTGTCTTGTTAAAAACTATGACTCTGAGTAAATAACCTTTTTGCCCACATCCAGTTCTTCCTCATCCTTGACTAGTTTCAACATTTTAAGGCCTGGAGTGCCCTGCGCTTGCTCCAGCATGGCGGCACTGGAGTCCGTGAGAGTGAGGTGCTCCACGCTCTCCGCGAGAATGTGTTTGGACAGGTACCCACGACTGCATCCTATGTCTGCCGCTGCCTTAAATTCTCGCTTGATATCAAACACTCTGTCGGCCAGTCGAAACCCCACCTCCTCCTTGAGATAATCGTATAGTCCGACATCTTTGCTGTTAAATGGGGTGTCTTACAAGAGGTAAAAGGGCAAATGGGCAAAACTCACCTGAGGGCGGCTCTTTCCTTTTGCAGTCGCTTGGCGTTGCGGTCGAAAATGTTTTGCGAGGTTTGGGTAAGTGAGGAGAGAGGACGAAGCTCCCACCTTACCTTTAATGTGGATATTTTGCTCAACTTTCTTATCATCCTTCCGCGTTGGGTGCTGTAATAGACCCACCGGGTAATGCGTTTTTGTTACCGTTTTCAGTTTTTTAATAATGACAATATATATAATGACAATCAGTAAATAAGCTGTTTATTTTTATGCAGTATTCCTCAAACGATTATTACGCTATGTCGTGGAATTTCGTGCAGCTGTTGGCCAGCTGTTCGAGCCTGATGTTCCAGAAAAAATAGCAAACATCGATTCGATATTTTTAACTGCGATCTCAACATCGATGTATCGATGTATCTGCCCAACATCGTTTCCTTTACAAAATCCTCTAACACCATCGGAACCACCAAAACGGACACGCTTTGAATTTTTGAAAAACAAAATTGCGGCCAAGCCATTTTCCAACAGATTTGATTCCATTATCATGCTAACACGTTTAACAAGTTTGTTGTTTTTTTAGAATACCAACGAAGATGTTTTAAAATTTCTAGCGAAGAAATATCTGTGTGTGCCTGCAACGTCTTGAGACTCAAAAAGGATGTTCAGCAAAGCAGGACAACTGGTGTCTGCAGATGTTCTCTAAAACCATCCATAGTCAACAAAATACTTTTTTTGAACAACAACTCATAGATTAGTCTATAAAAAACCGAAATTTACCAAATTTGTATTTCCCTATGGTGAAAGAACGATAAAACCATGTTATTTTGTTTTAAATTTGACTTAAAGAGCGCTAGGAAAATTGTACTTTAAAAAGTTCGATGTATCGATGTTATTTTGTTTAAAACATCGGGAACATCGATGTTACACAAGCTGTTCCATATAAATTCAACGTTGAAAACCAGAGTTGCCTATCTTTTTCTTTAAAAAGGTTTAACGCTGTTAAATTAACAGTTTTGTTATTCACAAGTATCTTTTAGTTGTTTGTAATTATGCCTACTTTAAGTCATTAAAATAAACTTAGATCGAATGATATAATATAAAATATTTTTAAGTCTTAATAATTAAAAACAAATCGTTTTGAAAAGTGCACCAAATGTCAAAAGTCTAGTAAAACGAATCATCTATATAACAGTATTTTTCTGGTGGATATACTAGAATGTTTGGGCCAACATTTATTTCTCACATGGTACACTTTCCTTTCGGGAGCCCCTGTGTAAAATAATGTGCGTTGGGCACAATTTGAAAATATGTGAAAGAGGAATTGGGCTATTAAACAAATATTCGTTACAACTCTTCTTCCAGTATTTAAAGCGAACGAAACCAAAACAACAGGAGAGCGTCGTTGGTCAACACTACTCGTCAGTGTTTTGGCGCCAAAAGCGACTAAGATAAATGCCACGGAATAATTGTATTTTAAATTAAAGACATGAGTTTCTCGCGCAGCGCCCTACGGTATGCGCACACCAATGGCTACACAGGGCTTCTCTACACTCCTCGCGGCGAGTTTATCATCACGTGTGGCACAGATGGAGACATTCGGCACTGGACTTGCATCAGTGACGATGATCCACGCTCCACTTGCCTGGGCGAATTCGTCATGTGCATGGCCCACACGGGTACCCGGCTGCTGGCCTCCACGGATCGCAACACTGTGCACGCCTACACCTTTCCCGAGATGGACAGCGATGGCATACTCATGCGGTTCACGGCTCCTGCAACGTGCCTCAAGGTTGCCGGGGGTTACACGGCTGCCGGAAGCGAGGATACCACCATTAAGGTGCTCAAAGGAGAGGCAGCTGGCAATGAAATTATTCTGGAGGGGCACTCGGGTCCGGTTTTGGCGCTGGATATGGCCGTGGACAGAAGACTGCTTGTTTCCGTGGCTGGAGACGGTCAACTGAAGATTTGGAACTTCGAGGAGGGCAAGGTACTAAAAAGCATCGGTGGTCTGCCCAAAGTCAACAGTTTCGAGAATGCCAGTCTCTATGGCACACCCCATTTCGAACCACACAGCGGTGAATTCCTGGCGTACGCGTTGGACAACGAGATTGTGGTTCTAAACACGGCCAACTGGGAGGTGGCCTTCAAGCTGCGCGACAACTCGGTGTCCAGCAACTACAGCTGCTGCCAGTTCTCGCCTAATGGTGAACACCTGGCCGCGGGAACAACTAAGGGCGAGGTGAGCATTTTCGATGTCAAGAAGCGAAAGGCTGTGCCAGTGGAGATGCCGCCCAATGACTGCAATTCCATAACGTGCCTGGCCTGGAATCGTTCTGGAGAGGAGGAGGTGGCCTTCTGCGATGCCACTGGGCAGCTGGGCACCGTGTTCCTCAGCGATGCAGCCGACTCAGGCGGTGCGGAGGGATTGGAGGATCACCAGGCCGAGCTGTTGGGCAATGACTTCGAGTTTGTCGGTGATGATGACTTGGAAGGCGCAGCCCATGACGGCGATGGTGTTAGTCTGGAGCAGCTGAAACGAAAGGTTATGAATTTTGCTGACCCCGTGGAAAACGATGAGACCTCAAACCAATCTCTAGCCAGCAGCAGCCGAAGTGCTCCAGCTCCGGCTGCCCAACAAATCAAGCTTTTTAAGCAGCAGACGGCCTTCCAGCCAAGCGCCACGCCCAGTGATCTGGACCACCGCTATATGGCTTGGAATGATGTGGGCATTGTTACCGTCCATGTAGAATCCTCTGGCGATAGCGCCATCGACGTGGAGTTCCACGATGCCAGCATCCATCACGCCCTGCATATCAGCAACTACAATCAGCACAATTTAGCCAGCGTGAGTAGTGGAGCTTTGGCCCTGGCCTCCAACGAATCCAGCAAGCTGGTAGTGATTGCTTTGGCCGCCGCCGGAAACAAGGAGTGGTCACTCAGCCTGCCGGACTGCGAGACTGTGGACGCCCTAGTCGCCACCAGTCATTTAGTGGCCGTGGCGACCAGCTCTAGTTTCCTGCGTATCTTCAGCGTGATGGGCACACAGCGGGAAGTGCTAACCATTCCGGGACCTGTTGTGGCTCTTTCCGGAAACGAACACAGCCTGATGGTAATTTATCACAGTTCTGCGCCTAGCCAGACGCAGCAGCATCTTTCCGCCATGCTGGTCAACACAAATGGCCTGAGTTTGCGCCTGGAACATCTGCCAGTGCCGTTGACCCCGGGAAGACAGCTCGCCTGGCTGGGCTACAGCGACACCGGATCACCGAGCATCGCCGACAACATGGGTCTTCTGCAGTTGTACCGTCGAAGCAGCAACGCCTGGTTCCCCATTTGCGACACCATGAAGCAGAGTACCAGTGTGTCGCACAACTACTTTGTGGTGGCCGTTTCTGAGCGCCGTCAGATAGTTCAGGCGGTGTTGTGCCGTGGCTCCTCCTATCCCATGACCAATCCAAGACCCATGCTTCAGGAGCTGCGGATGCAGATCCCGCTCTGCGACATCGACGTGGAAAAGTCCGAGCTGGAGGATGCCCTGCTTCGTTCGAGTCTAATGCAGGTGGAGGGTGCAGAGAAGATGCAGAAGGAGACGGCCATCAAGCTGTTTGCCTTGGCGTGCAGCAGCGAGTGCGAGACGCGGGCTAGGGAGCTAATAGAATCGATTGCCTGCACGGATCTGCTCCAACTGGCAGTAAAATATGCCACGAAGCGCGGACGCATTCACTTATCCGATCGACTGTGCGAGTTGCTGCCGCAATTGGAGGCTGTCCAAGAGGCTCGGAAGCAACAGACTATGTTGGGAGCCAGTGGCATTGCTGCTACCATAGTCCTGCCCATGACTCCAAATTCTGGCTCACAGTCTGGTCCTAAGCCCAAGGCCATCGAGTTGAGCTCGACCAAGCGGGGCTCCTTGAAGAGATTGGTTAACTCACCAAATATGTTTAAAGCAGCTTCGGTGGCATCTCGTCCGTCTACTCCGGATATTCCACAATCTCCCCTGGATACCCAGGAGAATATATTCGGCGATTCCGAGTCCGAGGTTCCCATGGGAAAAACGCCGGATCACAGGACTCTTTTGAATTCGGTCAATCCGTTCGCCATGAAGCGCAAACTGGGCGACACTGGGGTTATTTTTGGATCCGAGAAGCTCAAGTTGGCCAAGAAATAGTTTATTTGTAGATTGTTAAGTAGGTTTAAGGCTTATATTCTAAATAAATAAGAAAAAATCTTGTCCCTTATACGGCATTAAGTTACTCAAAAATTCTTTTATGACCATCTAGCCATCGTATTACTTTCTTTTCCAGAAATGAACCGTTTTATACCCGTTACTCGTAAAGTAAATTCAAAATAAGTTTTCGATGGTTCAACGTTTTCGATATTTGTAATTTAGTTTTAATTTTACTACGCTGTTAATTTAAATATTCAAAGGCTATAAAAAGTTAATTCAATTTAAAACACCTACAAATAAGGCTGGAAAGGCGACCAGCCGTTAAATTACCTATTTAATGACGACAGAGTGGCTTTACCATTATAATCTCTTAAACTAGCGGTTATGTGATTTTAAATAATTTCATTTTGGTTTAAACTAATCTTTCTTTAGAGAATTAATTATGTGTATTACAAACAAGTTTACCTAGAGCAGAAAAACTTTATAAGTAAACAAAAATTTACAACAAATGTTAAAGTAATATAAAAACAAAAATCCACTTTGTTTTTGCTTTAAAATTTAATTCATATTTTAAGCTTTTACTTGGAATTCTTAAATGCAAAAGTGTGACCGCACTCGTGCCTTATAAAATACCAAAGTTGCGGATTGCCACGATCAATCGATTCGATGACAACATTCAATCGTAACGAACTCCAAATTCGGGACTTTCCACGAAAATCAAGTCAGTCATGCTTTCGTTTTAGTTCGATTTTATTAAAAGTGTTACACGATCAAATTTCAATACAGACATACACTCGCACACAAAATAAAAAAAAAACATAAGGTCAGCTCATAATTGATAGGCGCCAAGCCAAAAAAAAACACTAAGTAATAAATAAAATTCGCAGTGATAAGTAAGTATGGCGGCAGTGAATGTTTATCAAGTTCCCTTTGTTTACCCAATTCTAGAACGGGCAGGGAAGCTTGTGGAATCTATGTTAGATCTAGTTCCGGTGAACTGGTCCCCGTTATTTCGAAAGGCTTTCTGCTGCACTTAAGAAGGTTTTAATTCTCGAGAGGTGTTTTTCAAAAATTACCTAAAATTCAACTCGATAGATGATCAGCCTAAAGTTGTTTATAATTGTTAGTCATTAAAATTTACTTGGGTGTTATTCAAAGTAACCCCACTCCCCTCTGTACGCCTCTGCAAGCACATATGTACATATAAAAGACGCTGGCGCATCGTCTGTTTATTCGTTGGCTAAACGTCGCGTCGTGCACTTCGATCGTCAGCTGCTCTGATATTCTATATATTATATTGATATATGTACGTCACGTCTGTGTGTGTCTGGTTGAGCTTTGTGTTCGCGTTAAATATCTAAACTGCGATCGTATTATAAAAAATAAGTAAATTGTCGCCCAACAGATAGCAATCCTACCCTTTGTGTAAGTGAGTGCATAAAATAGACAACAAACGATCAAGAACAAAAACAAGCATCCAAAATGACGAAAAATAAAAATCAAAAAAAAAAGGCGACCGCTGCGAAAAATAATAACAATAACAATGGGGCCGATACTGCGATCGATATGCTAACACCTCCGGCAACGCCGCCGGCCAACAGCGGTGTCAAAGCCCCTGGCACCTACGCCAATGGGACTCCTCGGAAACCGCCCGTGCCATGGGGTAAGTTATATTATATATTTGCAGTTTCATCACATCTGACCGATTTACCTGGCCACAGAGCGTGAGTTTATTGGTAGGTTTCTCCTTGAGATGGCCGGGCGCCAGGAGATCAGCGCTAAGACCGAGTGGTATGTGGACAAGACCAAGATGCGCCATTTGTTCGAAGCCCACCTCGGATGTCTGCACAATAGCAGCGAGGTGCGGCTAAAGCTCTCCATCCAAGGAGCCTGGAATGTGAGTACCGAAAATGATTCCATATTATCGTGTTATTCATTTCCTTTGTCAAGATATAGTTGGTTAGTATAAACAAATTAAAAACCTTTTTTTCACCAATTGTTATACCCTTGCAGGGGGTTTTATATTTTTGGTCAGAAGTTTGTAACGCAGAGAAAGATGCATTTTCGGCCCTACAAAGTATATATATTTTGGTTCACCATAACTAGTATGTTTCTGAACCGTTTATAACCTCAGTATATTACATTTTTAAATATGCATTTACATTTAAATTATTTTCCAGTATTGTTTTGGTGAATTTTTAAAATAAGCTTATGGTATAAACATTCCTTCAATGTTCCCAGAGTAATCAAGAAATATAGAATACTAACACTCATACCAATTCGCTAACCCACCCGCGATAAGAGTGTGTTTTGCATCATTTCCCTTGTTTTGCGCCAGTCCCAAACATTCGCTTTGTATTATCAACACAAGTCACTACCACTGCCATATTCGATCAGCGATGTGTCTAAATCATTTGCTAGCAAGTCGTCTAATAACTCGCTCAAGCATATGAGTCATTCAACTGCGCGATTGCCCCACCTGATTCATCTTTCGCTGTGTTAATTTTGGGGATGCCCTTTTACTTTTATATAAATTGGATAAACTTTTCGATTAATTGGCCATTTTCTGATTAACTGCATGCTACTCAAGTGGGTGCACACAGGTTTTAAACTTGTTTAGGGGAGTCCCAGATGGTAGTGTTTTAGGTTTATCGGTCGCCATCTATACTGCTAATAACCTACTGGTTGTTACGTAAAAAAACTAGTTAGTCATGAAATTATTGTACATTTAGAACAGTATAAATCAAAATGTTATTTGTAATTTGATAATATAAACTTAACCCTATTCCGAATACGACGCCTTAAATGATTATTTATTATGAATGCATTTTTTGTAAACGGCATAAAACTGCATAATTTGTTGCCGAAAGCCGTTCATGTTGAATTACTTGAATGATGAGAATTTCGACAATATTTATAAAAGGTATCGTCTTTTTTTTAATTTAGTTTTTATACCCTTGCATAGGGTATTATAATTTTGGTCACAAGAGTGCGACGCAGTGAAGGAGACTTCTCCAACCCTATAAAGTATATATATTCTTTATCAGGATAGCGTCCTGAGTCCGTCCGTCTGTCTGTTTCTACGCAAACTAGTCTCTCAGTTTTGAAGATATCGAATTGAAACTTTGCACACACCCTTCTTTCCTTTGCACGCAGTATATAAGTCGGAACGGCCGGGATCGGCCCACTATATCCTATAGCTGACATATAACTGATTGATCGGAAATGCCATAACTTTGGTGTTTGTTAAGTTAGGAAGTTGGGATTTCCTATGGGTATTTAATTTGGCCAATCAATCCGACTCCGACCTACTAAATTTCATAAGGATCGGCCGACTATATACTATAGCCGCCATATAACTGATTGATCGGAAATGCAATAACTTTGGTGTTTGTAAAGTTAGGAAGTTGGGATTTTCTATGGGTTTTATATTTGGCCAATCATTCCGACTCCGACCTACTAAATTTCATAAGGATCGGCCGACTTTATCCCATAGCCGCCATATAACTGATTAATCGGAAATGCCATAACTTTGGTGTTTGTAAAGTTAGGAAGTTGGGATTTTCTATTGTTTTTTATTTTTACCGACTTACCAAATTTCATAAGGACCGGCCGTTACGATTTGTTATGACTATTAAGAATACATCATGTGGATAATTTTGGAGAATATAATTTACAGAATATTCTGCAAGGGTATATCAACTTCGGCTCCGCCCGAAGTTAGCTTTCCTTTATTGTTTTTAATTGCTTTTTGGAACAAGGTAACTCAAAAAAATTTTAAAATTAAAAATTTTGGTTTGAGGGCGTATTTTCCTAAGGGGTCTAAAAAAGACTCAAAAAATTGTAACCGGTCTAGTAGAATTTGAAAAATCAAATCAAATCATTTCGAAAAAAAACGCGTTTATCTTTCGTCCATCCAAAGCACCTATTTTAAACAGATGATTGCAACTTTTTCTGATAATGTTACTGCACTATAAAATTAATTATTTATATATAAGACAAAACTTAAAAAAAAAATTTCTGACTTAAACACAAACATAAAACTTATTAATTTTGGAATGTTTAATCCAGAAAAAAACCATAAAATGCATTTCTTAAAAAAATGCACCAAACCTTAAAATTTTCGTACAAATTTGGACCGATTATTTATGACTCAAGTGAATTTAATCGTCTAGTAAGTTTACTTTCTTCAGTATATTTACAAAAAAATATAATTACAAGACATGATAATTTCAATTTCAATAATTTCATGGTCGCTTTATAAGAAAACGCGCTTAGATCAAAATTTAAAAATCATTTTTATATATTCAAAATATTTCTTATATATTAAGATTATAATGACTGAATTAAGTGATTCCCCGTTTTCTTTGTTTCGAAAAACAATGCCCTTATTGTATAGGCTGTAGTGGACTTAGACCGGTCAGATATCGGGGAAGACGGGCGATAAGAAGACATTTAATAACAGAGCTGGGTGGTATTTGTAAATAATAACAAGTGGAATTAAAAGCCTCGTTTCGTTTCTAACCCGATCTGAACAGATTGGATCTTTGCTGCATAGGACAAATTTTCTTATCAATACTCCGCGTGGAAATAATAACTATCGCATTAAGAGCTTCGCCCTAATGGATTTTCGCAAGGAGAAGTTCAATTTGCTCGATGAACAGCACCGTCTGCGAGATGCCGCTTCCCCGTCCAATATTCCCGGAGATCCTGCGGAGAACAACAAACCCATTGCCGAAGGTAGTATATGCATATTTTGACAAATCTTCCAAACTGCATGAGAGTTTTGTTTGCAGAATACAAACTCGATACGAAGGCTACGGCCACGCTTCTGAAATACCAAAAGACGAATGCGCAGAAAATGGAAATTGATTTCGAGCTTAACTCTCTGGGTTGCTATATCTGCCAAGTGAACTTTGATACAATTGAGAAGTATGAAGAGCATGTGGAGCACCATGGCGATGAGTCTGATTTTATGTCCCTCAAAAAGATGCAAAAGTTGTAAGTTTAGATAGGGACACTCTACATGTATATGCAAACAAAATAATACGATATCAAAAATACAAAATATCTTGTATTCTTATATCGCTGAACCATTTATCTTTTGATTGACGACGTTTTGATGTAATGTTTTTGGTGATTATAGAAAAAAACTGTTATTAATATAAAAACTGTTTTTATACCCTTGCAGATGGTATTATAATTTTGGTCAAAAGTGTGCAACGCAGTGAAGGAGACATCTCCGACCCTATAAAGTATATATATTCTTGATCAGGATCACCTCCTGAGTTGATATAAGCATGTCCGTCTGTCCGTCTGTCTGTTTCTACGCAAACTAGTCTCTCAGTTTTAAAGGTATCGAATTAAATCTTTGCACACACCCTTCTTTCCTTTGCACGCAGTATATAAGTCGGAACGGCCGGGATCGGCCAACTATATCCTATAGCTGCCATATAACTGATTGATCGGAAATGCTATAACTTTCGTGTTTGTAAAGTTAGGAAGTTGGGATTTTCTATGGGTTTTATATTTGGCCAATCAATCCGACCTACCAAATTTCATAAGGACCGGACGACTATATCCTATAGCCGCCATATAACTGATTTCATAAGGATCGGCCGACTATATCCTATAGCTGCCATATAACTGATTGATCGGAAATGCCATTACTTTGGTGTTTGTCAAGTTAGGAAGTTGGGATTTTCTATGGATTTAATTTTTGGCCAATCAATCCGACCTACCAAATTTCTTAAGGATCGGCTGACTATATCCTATAGCTGCCATATAACTGAACGATTGAAAATGCCATAACTTTGGTGTTTTTAAAGTTAGGAAGTTGGGATTTTTTATCAGTATTAAGAATGCATCATATGAATAATTTTGGAGAATATAATTTACAGAGTATTCTGCAAGGGTATATCAACTTCGGCTCCGCCCGAAGTTAGCTTTCCTTTCTTGTTTTTTTTTCATTTTCCACTTCTCGATTTGCTATACTTATAAATAATATAATTTTGAAATGACTGCTGTATTCGAAGACCTAAATATTTATATGAAAAATTCCAAACAGATGTCTATTTTAAATGATTCTTTTGCACAGTTCCTCGCCTATGGTGACCCTCTGTTATCAGACCTGCGTGGACAGTCACTACTTTGGATTTACCTTAAAGACCGACCACAAGGATTTGGTGGTGGACAAGTTCATAATAGTGCAGTCGCGGCAGTTCTACTATGTATACAATGCGCGTATGCCGCTAAAGGTGTCGACGAGCGGAGAACTCGTCTTCTTTGTGGACTCGCACGTCTTTATGATCCTCCGGGAGCAGCCTATTGTGATCGGGTTCACCAGCCAGGGACAAAGCTATGTGGAGCAGCACCACTTTATGCGAACGGAGGCGCTCCCTAAGGCCAGCTTTAACATCAATCCGTACCGGCTATCCAACCACGAGACCTTTAAGAGTCAAGGTCTTCCGCCAGCCACTCCGCCCACCCAGGTGGTGAGTGCCCTTAAGCACGAGGATGCCCAGGTTCGGCTGGCGGACTTGGACAAGCACTATCGCAACTACTGTGAGAGGGGCAGGGAGATCACCCAGCAGAACTTCAGCGGGGCACTGCGCACCCTGCTCCAAGTGGAGGACATAGAACGGCTGCAGCACTATTTGGCTCTCAAGCAGTCCAAAATGGAGCTGCACCAGTTCGGACGCGAACTCTCGGTGAAGATGAAGCTGGGTGTCACCAATATGAGCGTGGAGGATGTACTTTCTCCTTACGACGATGTGCTGATCATTAACGAACGCGGAAATCCGGATTGGGGTGTACGGCGTTTGCTGGAAAACAACAACCAGGTGCTGGAACTGGCCCTCAAGGACTTCGACTCTATCCTGCAGTGGGCTCGCGAGGTGGACGGTAAATTCGGATCTCTGGACAAGCAGCCACGCGTCTATTTTGCCCGCATCCTTGGTGTCTCCACCCAAAGAGTGAACATCACATGTGAACGACAGCTGCCAGATAATACCACCTATACCCTCATCTTTCGTCCGCTTCGGGCAGTGATGCGTTACCAGTACCGGGCACTTCAGCAGCTTGATCTCACCAGGGCCTGCGATGTGCAGAGGATCCTTTTTCCCGGTGAAATACCCCGCGAGCCGGTTGCCCATGGCATCTTGGAACTGAACAATCGGCGCATATCCAGCAATCCGGAGCAGATGCAGGCGGTGCAGCAGATAGCACTGAGCAAGAAGCTACCAGCACCCTATATCGTGATTGGACCACCGGGAACGGGCAAGACGGCGACCATTTGCGAGGCCATCTACCAGTTGTATGTGCGCCGACCGGAAACGCACATCCTGGTTCTGTCTGGCTCGAACACGGCCTGCGACGAAGTGGCATTGCGATTGCTCCGGGCCATCGCAAACGCTCCGGAGAGCCAGCCGCGACCACTTACCCGTGTCTTTTCCGCAAGCTGCGACCGTCGCATCGACAACATCGACGATTTGTTGCTGGAGTACTCCAATATGTACGGCGTACACTTTTATCCAGCCGTTCAGGCGGTGCACCAGTATCGTATTGTGGTCTGCACCTTAAGTTTGGCCGGAAAGCTATCTACTGGAGGATTCGCCAAAGGAGATGTCTTTTCGCACGTTTTCGTGGACGAGGCGGCTGCCTCCACGGAGGCGGAGGCTTTGATGGGCATAACCTGCACCATATCGCCGACGTCTAATTTGATCCTGTCCGGGGATCATAAGCAACTGGGACCGGTGCTGCAGTCGCAGCGCGCCAACGAATGGGGTCTGGGATTGTCACTTTTTGAGAGACTTCTGCAGAGGAAGTGTTACCAGTTGGACGAAGACGGTAGCTACAATACGGCCGTGCAGTCGCGACTCGTACGCAACTACCGGTCTCACCCAAAGATCGTTTCACTGTACAGTGATCTCTACTACGGCGGAACACTAAAGGCTCATGCTCCCATGGGTGAGTAGCTGCCTTAACCATATTTCCAGGATTATACTCTTATGACTTTCGTATTTCAGAAAATGTTTGCCGTTTTCAAAACTGGTTTCACACGCCAAATTCTGATTTTCCCATTATGTTCCATTCGGTCTTTGGGACTGTAATGAACACCAAGAGCTCTGTAAGGTAAGTTGAAACCTATTTTTCATGTCTTTTTTCACAAATATAAATTCATTTTAAACATTTTTGGAAATAGTAAAATTCAGCCAGAATAAAAAAAAAAACAACATTTTTGTATGGGTGCAATATGATATTACTTTTATAAAAATAGAACATTATTGATGAATTAGATATTTACTTCTTATTTAACAGTCTGTGCAACAATAAGGAGATCGACGCTGTAATGGACTACGTCAAAGACCTTATGTATTTCGGTCTCAATGGTGAGAAAGTGTTGCAGACGGATATCGGGATCATTTCGCCGTACAAGAACCAGTATCAACGCATTCAGGAGCAGCTGAACATGCGCAAATGGTCGCAGATAGATTGCGGATCTGTAGAGCTATTTCAGGGCAAAGAGAAGCAGGTGATAATCGTGTCCTTCGTGCGCTCCTTTACTCCAAAGCTAGGCTTCTTGAACAATGAACGGGTAAGTTGTGAAAAATAGGTATAGCAAAGTATATGGATAGGGGAAAACAAATTATTTAAATTATACTTTTCCAAGTCTAATAAAACTAGATTTATAGTCATTTTGAACGATTCGAAATCGTATTTAGCTTATATGAAATAATTTGAAAATGTGTTTTTAATTTTTAAAAGTAAAATAATTTGCAAACGAAAATAACATATTCTTCCTATTTGTATCTGGTTTAATATAGAAGCAAAAAAAAATAAAGTTGGCTTGATTTCTTTTTGTTTGTTTTATTATTGGATTCAACAATTCTTAAAAGTGTCTTAGAAAATAAGATACTTAGGTAAATCAAAGAACTATGCTCATTGTTTGAAAGACATTTAAAAAATACATTTTTAATTTTCTTTTCAATTTGGTACTTGCTTAACTTACTTTTTTTTTACATTCATTAAATTGGGGACACTTTAATGACATTTTTCTCATTTAGCGCTTGAATGTACTACTTTCCCGTCCGATGTCCCTGCTTATTCTGATTGGTAATCCGCGAACTCTTAGCCAGAACAACGACTTCCGGCGGATAATCGAGATGTGTCGTGACCGCAAGACGCTGGTTGGAGTTCCGTACTATCAAGAAGATGACAAACAGAACAAACAGAACGGGCAGAAAACCACCCAAGATGAAACTGCTGCAGACCAGCCGGCACCCGGTTTGGGCCAGCCCCTAAAGCGAAGTAAAAACCCTTATAAAATCAAGAGTCGCCAGAGAAACATAAATCATGAATCCGGTATTTTATAATACATTTTCGTTCCCAATTCTCTGATTAGTTGATTCTCTGGCGCTGTTAGCCTAATATTATTTTTAACTTATAACCCTGTTTCCATTCAGTTTCCAACTCCAAGAATCCAGCTCAGGCGGTTAAGCTGTTTTACAACAAAGAGGACCTGCTCAAATTGGGAAAGGAGTACAAGGCCCATAAATCTGAGCTAGACAAAATCTTTGACGAGTTGCCGAAGGTTCCACGTTATGTGGACAAGAATTCCGACTCAGTTAAATTGATTGATGATCAACTGAAGGATTTGAAATTGGAAAACAACAAAGATACAGTTAAGCCTAGGCTTGCTTCTCGTCCAGCTGTTTCACCTTTGACTGTAACTCCAAGAGCTTCTGTCATGGCAGCAACTCGAAAACCAGCACCACGGTCTTTGGAAAGCTCGATCCCTATGTGTTACGGAAATCCGGTATCAAAGCGTCCGGAACCCAAGGCCTCAGAACCCCTCCCCATACGGACATTTAGTCGTGGGCAATTCATTATCAATGGAGTGCCTTGTGGTATTGAAGTGCCTCAAACTCCCAGCGCACCGCCATTGTCGGCACCCACAACAACCAGATCTTCGACTTACCAACACATTCCCAGCGGCAATTTACGGTTTAACAATATACGCCCCACGCCCGAAGAATACAATCGTCAGCCCCCGTTTAACGAGCAGCATCGTAGAACGCCCTTTCGCGAGCCCCACGGAAACTGGAACAGTTTCGGGTGGCCGCCACGGGACCCTCCTAAGCCCCCACCAAAGGAAAAGAAGTCGACATGCGTTATTTCGTAATTGTAGCTTCTGCGGAGGCTACCTCCAATCTATGAGGACGGTGCGGTCGCTTGGTCTAACAGGTGACCGTGTAGTCCTCTTTTTGACTTTGCTATTGGCATTTGTGCGATCTACGATCGTCCATGCGCCAAGTAGCAAAACAACTTTCCATATAGACCTGCACCTGATGTGCGCACTTCCGAAAATCAGGGCCAAAAGAATGGGGCCCCTTGAACACCAAGGTGGCCGTAATCTTTTGACCTGCTTTTTCCATCTGGATCCCATTAAATGCAAATTTAATTGATTTGAGCATTGACATGAGCTCTCAAAGAACACTTTTTGGTTGCAAAGGGTCAAGGTTTTTGATTTATAGTATGGACCCCATCCATAATGTAAATCGCAAATCTTGCACGCCATTCAATCTTTAAGTTTGATCTTGGGTGTTTTAAACTGCATAATTATTATATTTATAGTACGTGGGATCGGTATTAAATAAGTCCTTCTGCACAATTGTAACCGTAACTGTTCCATATCTATAAATTGTAAAGGCTTGTCCAGTCTGGTTACTACAATGTATCAGGGATCATATAAATTGCAGAAAAAAAGTTTCCATGTAATTATGAAATGACATTTGATTTTAATAAACATTTCAAATTATCTATAAGCTATCGTAATGTTTTATTTTTTTTTAAGAGATGGAAGAATAAATCGAAAAAATTCTTTAAAATTTAGAAAATTTAAAGAGCGGAACAACAACTTTTGAGTCAAATTTCAAATCCTGCTGCTGGAAAAATGTTGACTTGTTTCAAGAAGTTTCTACTTGGTAGTGGAACATATAGCCGTCTAAAGCGTAACCTGGCTGTTGTTTTTGTTATTAGTAGAGATCACAACTTATGTTTTCAATGGTAATGTAAGTTTCTGTTTTTTTCCGAATGTAAAAACATGTACGTCGAAAAGCTTCGCTCTACTTTACAAAATGTATGGAGTAAATTTGTTTACATAAAGAAGTTTTTCTTTGGAATCTTGTGTACCGAGAATGTATACATACATAGGTGTTTATTGATGTGTCAATGAATTTCATTATAGTAATGTCTAGAAATAACAAATTTGTAAACCCTTGTTTTTAAACATATACGACGAATAAAAATGGAAATCGTTTTATATAATTCTTAATTTTAAAATAACTGCAAGCTTGCTTCCTTTCTGATCATATTTGATTATATAGCTGAAGTTGGCTTATTTTTTTGTTTTTCTTAAGCTAAAAATCGTCTTCGTGTCACTTTATTATTTCTTTGGTTATTATTTGTGTGGTATGGACTATTGAAAACGAATATATGTATGTCCTATTCAAGAAGCTTACCCTTTTCAAAGATGGCTTCCTTGGTGTATGTCAACAGTGCTGAAAATGGTTGTTATAATTTACATTTGGTCTGAATGGAAATTTTCTTCGGCTGACAATTGCACAAATACGACTAACATATTCAAACTCTTCTTCTTGGATTTATTATTTTGGACCCTTTCAGTTCCAAATTGATCATGTTCCCTTCCACGACCATTTAGCTTCGAAAAGTAAAAGTAATGAAGTTTACCCACCGGCGGGAGCAGACGTCGAGCCGGTTTCGATATTAACAGTCAGACGTAAGTCATATTTTATCCTGGATCTTGGAAGCCATTCCAAGTTTTTATGACCAGTCGTTTGGATAATCAAATGAATATCTATTAGAATTCCTAATATATTTTAAAAATTCGGTGTGCTAATTTCGAATTTTGCCTCAACCTCAAAACAGGAATATTAATTTTTTCGACTGTGTTTGGAATCTTACTACTTCGCTTCCGACTACTTTTTTCAAAACAATTTACATACTTTTTAATCGAAGTTGTTAACCGCCTTTTACTAAAGTCGTTCCTATGAGCTCTGCTAGTAACTCCATTAAAAAATGTTGTTTTGGTTTATATACAAAAGTAATCATTTTTATCACAAACTTTAAAGTGAGCATCATTGTGAACACTTATCGTCAGGGGATATTTATTTATTGGCTTCATTTGATAGAAAGTTGTATTCGAATTCCAGTAGGCCGTTTAAACAATCCCAGTGTCAGGAGCTAACGACTCTTTTCATTAGTACATACATTTTTCGTTATCGCATTCAACCAGTTGAAATAGTAAAATAAAACACAATAAACTTTGTAAAAATTATAGTGAATCCAGCTACATATTTGAGATTCAAAAGATTCTGCTACATTCTGCGCCATAACGAATCTCTTTAAGATACTGATACCTCTTTGAAAAATGCATTCCTCCGGCAGGAACAGTGGTCGGAGTGCTGCAGCTGTGCCAACGCAATATGGTCGAGGTAACACCACCTCTGGAGTCACAGTGCGTTCCAAGTTAGCGGCACCTCTATCGACGCAGGCGGCGGGAACACGCAGAGCTGTTCACGGCGGAGCGGGCGATGGAGGATCCGATGCGGCTTGGAAGCAGACGGGGCGTCGTCTGGCCAATATTAACCAACCTTCTCGACTGGTCCAGCCCACCATAGCCTCCTCGCTGAGGGCCAGCTCCAACAAGCAGACGGCAAAGCAGCAGTTTGAGCAAGCGGCCCAGGAGAAGGCCAAATCGGGAATTCCCTCGCCAAAGGACACCGAAACGGAAGTCAAAAAGCCACCCAAGAAGCGGGTGATGACCCAAGCGGCAAAACAGGCGGCTCGGGCCCGTCTCTGGCCAACCACCAGACCGGCGGGCGGAGGCTTCATCTCGAGTCTTCGCAAGGATAGGCTCCCAGGACCCGAGGAGCCTAGACCCTTGGCGGATTGCGAGGCAATGGCGGAAAAGGCGGAGGCCAAAGATAGCAAGCCCCAGGAGCTGTTGGAAACGGGCACCCAGACCAACGAGGCGGAGATCCTCGACCATACACTGGTTCTCGGCGAAGTCAAGATGGTAAGCCCGTCAGTGCAGCTGGTGGACCAGATCGACCGGGAGCGGCGCGAACTTAAGGCGAAGGTGGATCGCCAGTCGACGCGCAGGTTTGCTGCCCACGAGCAAGATGAGGAACTGCATCTGGACGAGCTGAAAGAGTTTTACTTGCGGAACGCAGTGACCAAGCGCACGCCTAAAAAGCCGCCACCGATTCAGTACGCTTTCTACGACAACCAGTACCAGAACGTGTTCAAGTCCATGGACGCCTTCTTCACCCGAGTCCAGACTTCTGTGCCCAAGTCCGAGTCTGTGACCACCATCCAAGAGCGCATCAAGCGCAAGGAGCAGGAGCTGCTGAGCCTCTTTGATAACGTCGACCTGAACGACTAAATTCGAAACGGATAAAATCCCATACCATACCAGTGATGTTTCAAATTATTTGTGTAGTATTGTAAAAGTAAAGGCTTCTTTCAACTTAAGAAACTGTGGAACCCCATTATAGAGCCAATAATGAAGTTTAGAATATTATTATTTTTTTACCATTAGTAAAGTTAGTTAACTTTCATCTGAAGGTAAATCTTTTCAACACTAAACAAATGACGTTTTAATCATTTTTTGAACAGTTTAATTTAGAAATCATTTAAAAACGCGGAGCGTAAAAAATTTTGAAATTTTCAGAAGCCGGTGATAAGATAGAAAATTCGTAAAGGTGTTTTTTTACAATTTGGTGATATACATTTATCGAATTAGATTTAAATGGCAAAATCACAATTTTGATAAAAAAAAGAAAGTCACATTTTAATAATTTTATTTTAAAATAAAATATAATTCGCAAGTCATCAAAATGCTTTCAGAATTAAATCATTATCCTTCATTTAATTGTTTATTGCTCCTTGTTGCTCCTGGCCCAGAACTTATGAAGGGGATCGATATAAAACTTGAAATGTGGTCATAAAAGTTAAAAATAAATGAAAAATAAATGTGTATAAGAGTGATTAGCCCCGAAAGTTTTTATAAAAAATGTCTTATCGATATCGAAATTACTTTCCAATATTTTGTCAGTTTTAGAAGCGTCATCTTTTGAATCTTGGCGCACTTGCCAAAAATTATATATTTCTTTTTCTTGGACGGATAAATAAAAAATAAATGCTTGTTTTCAACTCAAATGCAAGATCAAATTCCTTTAGTTAAGCCTATAATTTTTAAGCGCCTAAAAAGTTTGTTTTTTAAGTTAAATGCTTAATCTTGAATATCTAGAATTGTATAGGTTTAAAGTGTTTTTTCATCTAGTGAAAAGGTGTTTTTTTATTTGTTAAATCCGGCCCATTTCTACCGTAAGACTTTTGGGAAAGTGTTATTTAAAAAGCTTTAAGACTGGGAGACTAGGTTGCTTACGGACGAACGGGCAAGGCTGGTCAACTCGTTTAGTGATGCTGATCAAGAATATATATATACTTTATTATATTGGAAATTTTTCGTTCACTACATTGCAAACTTTTGTCTGAAATTATAATAAAAATAAATAAGGTTTTGAAAGTTTTATATGTTAATAGCTTTTACACTGTGCAAATAAACTGCATATTACCACAAGACCAGAATGGTAGATATATGACATCAAAAGGACGATTTCGATAAGACTCAAAATATATATTATAATACAATATTTTAATTTACATCAAAAAAATTAAAACTCCATAAAAAAATGTATTGCCCATTTTTGTAATCCAACTCCAAAAGAATTTGTCATTAGCGGCTTTGGACGATTTCGGTGTACGCTACTGTTATTATACCCTCTGCATCGGTATGAAAATAAAAAGTTTGTAGTGGATAAAAAATGGGGGAAAGTTGACGGTCCCAGCTTACTGACCATTAAACTTATACTGACCATCCCAACTACAGAGTTTTCCCCTACATACATATGTACATATGTATGTTTGAAATTGTTGTACATTTACCGAGAATGTTATAATGTCGGTGATTTTAAGGCTTCATATAATTGGGTCAAGTGTTGGTAAAATTATTCATTGTTATACCTTAATGAATTCAAAATCATCTATCCATTAGCATTCAAATGTTTAACAAATGGGGTGAATTCATAACTTTTTATTCATTGTTAAAGATTGTTTATATTTCAGTCAAATTCAGCCCCTTGTAGAATTTTTTGCATATGAAAATAAAAACAATTAGGTTAACAAACATAAAAATAATACAATACACCAAATATCCGTTCCAAGTTAATACCTATTCATTTCCCAATAAAATCTGTCTTGGGTAAATACGCCACCTGTACACACCTATTTGAAAAAGACCGAGTCAGCGTGCTCGTCCAGCAAGCTCATAAAAGTGAAGCAACAAGTGCAGGGCCGAATTTAAATTGCAAAGCAGCAGCAGTGTACTAAACTAGCCAGGCCAGCAGCTGGCACTTTCTCCGAGGCCAGAAAGCGGAGTCAAGAAGTTTTCCCAAACATCGTTTCAGCAGTCAACGTTGGCAACTGGTTGCGCGAGCAATGGAAAAATCGCCTCTAAAGTTTCCCCATGAAATTCGCGATGTGCAGGAGAGCACAAACACGGAGCTATTGGAATACTTTAATGGTAAGATAGGATTCAGTAATCCAATGTCACCTTTCATACTTGTTCTGTCAAGGTGAGAGAACTGGCTTTGTTCAGGTCGGATCGGAGGGATATTTCTTTCCTCAAAAATACAAGGAAGAGGCCGATAGGTATTACAACTTTGAGGCACGACCTGATGACATCTGGATAGCCACGGTGCCTAGATCGGGCACCACTTGGACTCAAGAGCTCATTTGGCTGGTGGCCAATGGCTTGGATTTTGAGCAAGCCCAGCGGCGACCGCTCACCGAACGCTTCCCATTCTTCGAGTGAGTATTTGTCTTGTTATTTGACCTAATGTAAAGGGCCCTTCTTTTTACAGATTTCCCTTGTTTATGCATCCCAAGGTAAAGGAGGAGCTACAGAATGAGAATAGAGATTCAGGTGAAGCCGTGGACTTCATTGAGAAGATATCCCGACCGGGCTACGAGACGCTGACGGAAATGCCCCGCTCCCAGCGACGATTTATCAAAACCCACTTTCCTTTTTCTCTACTGCCGCCCAGTGTCATGGAAAATAGGTGCAAGGTTCGTTATTTTACCCCTTAGCTTGGGGTCTAGAGTTAAAACTATTAAATATATGTGTTGCAGGTGATCTATGTGGTTCGCGATCCCAAGGATGTAGCCGTTTCCTATTACCATTTAAACAGGCTATTCCGGACTCAGGGTTACGTGGGAGACTTCGAGCGTTACTGGCGCTACTTTCAAAGTGGATTGAGTAAGTGCTATTTTTATGTATGTAGTCAGCATCGTAGATAACAATTCGTGGCAGATCCATGGCTGCCCTATTACAGCCATGTAAAAGAAGCAAAGGAACATGCCCAGCTTTCCAACGTGCTCTTCCTGCGCTACGAGGACATGCTGGAGGATCTGCCCGGCACGGTGTACAGCATAGCCAACTTCCTGGAGTGCCCGCCGAAGCCCGAGGAACTGGATAGTCTACTTGATCATCTGAGTATCAAAAATTTTCGCGAGAACAAGTCTGTAAACATGCACGAGATGGCCTCCGTAGGCATCCTCAACAAAGGAGAGGCAGGATTCGTGCGTAGCGGAACCAAAACGGAGTGTCAGCCACAAAAGGAGTTCGTCGACAATCCCAAACTTTTGAAGAGCGCGAACGAATGGGTGGAAGAGAACGTTAAATGCTTAAAGACCATATAAGATACCTAACATTTTTGATTATCTTTACTGTTTTTTTTGGTTTAAATTGAAACGGAACTAGACTATGACTAACGTATTTGCACTTTGAAACTATCCACACTGGCGCTGGCAATCTGCTTGTGGACTTCGTTGACCTCCGCTTGGGTTAGGGTGCGCTCCATGTGGCGGTAAACAATGCGGAAGCAGACACTCGATTTCCCCGTCTTCGGGTGCTTGAACTTATCCACCAGGCTGATCTGCAATAGGAATATAAGACGCATGGTAAACTTAAAAGGGATCGGGAACACCATAACCCACCTGCTCCACCATATCACCGGCCACAGAGCGGACCAGATCGTAAAAGTCGTTGGGCGAGAAGCCGGCATCCACCTCTACGTCGTCGGGCAGCCAGAAGGACAAGTCGTTTGTGCACTGCGGATAGTGGGAGATGGGTTTGTACTTGGCTAGATTTTGCAGGTCCTTTTCGCTGAACTGGGAAAGGAAGCCACTATCGTTTGACCAGAAGAGCCGGATATCAGGTATGTCGAAAAGCACCATGGCCAGACGCTCCAGACCGACCCCGAAGGCATAACCAATCGACTGATGGACGCCAGATCTTTGCAGAATCTCGTGGCGCATGATGCCGCAGCCCAGGACCTCCAGCCAGCTGTCTTTAAAATAGATCTCAAGTTCCCACGAAGGTTGGGTGAAGGGAAAATAGGTGTCCACCCATCGGTATTTGATGCGAGGACCAAACAAATCCTTCGTCAGGCCCACCAGCACGTGCTTCATTTCATGTTCCATCAGCTTAACGGCCTCTAGCGTGTGGCAGGGCTGTTTGGTTTGATCCATGAACTTGGAGGAAGGTAGGATGAGCTTGGGATCGGCCAGAGAACCGGACCAAGTCTCCTCAAACAACTCCAGACCGGGATTGCGCTCGAATAGCTTATCTTTGGTGACCAGCCGCACGGCGTCTGCCTGGTGGAACACCGGGTAGTGGGTGCTGTCGATCTCGTCCCGCCGATACACCTCGCCCACCACCAGGAAGTTGTCCAATCCCCCCGATATCAGTTCCACCTGATGAGCAGTGGTGTGGGCGCGCAGGAGATGCTGCTGGTTTATGTAGTAGCAGTCGGACTTCTGCCGACTCACATGGTCAGCGGGTATCAGCAGATTTTCAAAGTTCTGCTGCACAGTGACCACCGGATTAAGGTTGTCGTAGACGGAGAACATCGGATTGCCCCTTTGGTTACGATACGCTCCATAGAAGTAGTTAACGATGCGCTGTCGGATGATGGACAGCGGGTGGTCCATCTGCAGGTGCTTGTTGGCTCCTATATAGGAGAGGATCTTGGGCGTTACGTTCGTCCATCCATCGGTGGCGAACGTGCTCCCATTGACCTCCAGGTGGGGTTGGGCCGGTGGCGACTTCTCTGGCGCCGCGCTGCTGGCCAGGCATCGAGTGGACTTCACCAAGTTCCGAGTTCCTTGCACTCGAAGTGTCAACAGCATCTTAGAGTTGATTTAATACAATAAATAAGTGCATTTATTGCATTTTAAGTTCGCAAAGTTATTGCCCAATTTTCAAAGTGACCAGAATACCAAAAAAATTACAACCCAGCTGGTGAAGAATTTGTGTTCCTAGTGTATATCGATACCTGTTATTCTTCAAGCTATCGATAAAATCTGTTTAAAATGTTTTTGTTTGTAACGAATTTCTTTAAATGTAAAAAGTTCTTATTTTTATTAGGACATCGTAATTCTAAATGATAGTCCTTAGCGTCCAGTAATTTTAACACTTTTCAATGATACGATATTAAGAAATATTAAGAAATAAGAATAAGCCTATTCAATAATATATCCATGTTTTTGAGTTCAATCGCTGTATAAATATGTTTTGTTGATGCAATGCGACAGTATGCTGAACTTTATCTTAAAACGCTCCAATTTAATAAAAAGAAGATTGAAACACAACGCACTAATGGACGAATACAATGCACCTTCACTAAATGTAATGGCATAAAATTTGATGTTTTTAAGCTATTTGGATGAAACTTTTATACAAGTCTTCTTTCTATTGCAGTGATGTGATGCTGATCAAAAATTGATGTCTACTTTATAGGGTCGGCAATGTCTCATTCACTGCGTAACAAACTTTTGACTGAAATTACATTACCCGATGCAGGGCTATAACAAGAAGAAACACCGTAGTACTACGGGGTACTACCGAATATTATATACCCGGTACACTGATAACCAATTTTAATAAATTTGTATACAATACAAATTTCAACAAAAATCAAACAATAAAAATTATATATTTTTTATTTATTTTTCTACAAACATCAACAGATTAGTTGTTCAGCTAAATCGTATGTGATGACATTTATACAACGGGCCCATTACGAATATAAATCATTAAAGCAAGAGAATTCTTTTTGAGATACTTGCGTTGGTATGTTTTTTTTCTTTGCATATCATAAAATATGAAGGCTGTGACTAAAATCAATCAGTTCTAGATTAGACCAGGGGATAGCTGGCGGAGGTGGCAATGCCGCACTGGTTTTCCTTGTTGCGCGTCATCTTAATGAAGCCTTGGTCGCCCCAGGTTGTTCCCCATGAGTTCTTCACCAGCCAGTAGTCAGCGCCAGACTCATCAGTGCCGAAGCCAACAGTGAGGACACCGTGGTCCAAGTTCTGGGCATCGCATTGGGGCTCGTCATAGACGCCCTCCGAGTAAAACTGGAATGATTCGTGCGAGGCATCAATGGCCACGGAAACAGGACCAATCGTCGACACAGCCTCAGCTAACTTCTTCTCATCACCCTGGGGGATATCGACAAAGCCACGATCGGTGGCTCCGATTGTGTCTTTTTTGAAGTGGCAGGAATCATCGATGGCCTCATAGGGATAGGATTTCTCGGTGTCAACACCACCATTTTCCTTAATGTAGCGGAAGGCGTTATCCATGAGACCGCCATTGCATCCGTTGTTGCCATACTTGGTGGAGCAATCGACCAGATTCTGCTCGGACAGAGAGACCAGCACTCCAGATTTGCGGTAATGCTGGCCCTCAAGAGCGCCCGTGCTGGAAAAGGCCCAGCAACTGCCGCAGTGTCCCTGATCCTTGACTTCGGTAACAGCGCCCTTGGTGCGCCAGTCCACAGATTTGGGCAGAGTCACGTGAGCCGGCGAGATGAAGGTAACTCCCTTGAAGCTCTCATCGGCAGCGCTGGAAACAATTTTCCTTTAAATTAGGGAATATTTCTTGAGGAAATTTATTCTAGTCCTGACTTACCGCAGCTCTTTTTGCAGGGTGTAGTTGAAGCCGTTCATTAGCTGGCGAAATTCGTGGTGCAGCATATCGGCGTACTTGTTGACCGCCAGTTTGAAGCTCACCTTTCCTTCGGCAAATTGCTGGTTGTGCTTGGCAATCTTGTGCTTGTTCTCATTGAAGATCTTGAGGCGGAAGCTTTCCTCGGTTTCACCATTGTAGTGCTTTCGGTGCTCCAACTGCATATCAAAAAATATTTCATTTTAAATAGTACACTATAATCAAAGGTAAACCTTATCAACTAATTTTCATGTACTTGTTTTAAGATAAGATTAAACGAAAACATCTCTTAGTAAGGTAAAAAAAAAGTCGTTAAGAACCACCCTTCAACATCAAAAATAGGTGGTATCAAATTTTGTGACAGGAAATACAACATTTTATTCATTATTCTCATTCGGCCCGCTTTATTAAACTAATTTCACATCCTATTTATATATCTACTAGTTTTCCCTTTCACACACTACCTGTACGATTCGTCACAACGTTGACTGCCGTCCACCAAATAAAATCCTTCAATTTTAGACATATTTTTCGTATTTAAAAATCCCGTTCGGAGAGCCAATCTTTTACGTAAACTGGATTTACGACCACGGAGGCAAAAGGTCCAAATCTTGAGATAACCTTATCATAGGGCGTCAACTTGGCACGAGCTATAGGTTCGGCCACAGTAGTAAAAACTATAAATCTAACATGGCCATAAAAAGTTTTTAACGACGAAACGGTGTTAATGTTCCAGGTAGTAAACACCGCAGGTAGGAGAAAAATTGACAAATGAGCTCTATCTCCATGCATTGGTCGACTCCCGGATTAGAGACCTCCTCTCCGTTTCGGGGTTGATTTGTCCGACCCGCATATTGACAAAGCACGGAAATAGCACGAACACTAAACAAATGATAGCTAAATATCTATTTATAAAGAGAATTGGAAAGCCTGAGCAAGAAGTACAGTGGGTTGCTAAGCATTATAGTGAGCAGAAATTGTAATTATTGAGGGGTGTTTTTTGATAGAGTGTCAATAAATCCACTCTTACACACAACCTCTGAAAAAAGTATCCCGTCGAGGGGGAAAACTTAGTAAGTCAGGAAAAAAGTCGTTTTGTAGTAGTTTTACAAATATAATTTTCGTTAAATATTTTATTTTAAAATGGCGGCTGTGTGCATTATTTATTCAGTATTTTCAAAATAACACTTTCGACTCGGAGAATGTTGAAAAAATGGCGTTAAAAAAAATGTTCACCAATCTTTAGTTTAAAAAAATAATATAAAAACCACATTTAACGTGAAGCAATGTTATAGTTCAAATTGTTTGGTCGTCAAAACGAAAATGACAAAGAAGTTATTTCCTTTGTTAAGCCCATCCTAATTCTAATCATTATTTTGTGACAACAGACCCCGAAAATATTTGTCGTTTGACAAATTATCATAACATTTGAGAAGTCGAATTTGAGTTGCCAATTATGTGAGCTTTCTCTGAAGATTACAAACTAGAGCGTTAATATAACGTTGAAAAATCGTCCCTAAATAAAACTTAATGCCATTAAGAAGTAAAAGAATACAAAATGTAAGCAGTAGAAAGCAGACATTTAATATTTAAGTTCATTCAACAATTTCTTTTTAAATGTAATTGACCAGAAAATAAAAAGTGCCCTGGTTTTCCCGTTACTTAAGTTTCTAGTAACACTCTGCGCTTTTGTTTTTTTTTTAACTAGCTTGCCAAGTGTTCTTGTGGAGGTGTTAAGTAAAAGTAAATGAATCAGTCAGTCGCACATTTTTGTTTCTTTTGCAAATAAGATCCGATTCTATATTAAACGCGTAGACAATTATTTCCGTTTTTATTACGCAAACAACTTGCGTTTGGAGTAAACTTTAGACTTAGAGATATTGTAAATGTTAAAGCTCCTGATAATTACAAAATCATAGAGCAGAGAAAAATATTAATGAATAATATCTTTGGAAAACATTAAACTGAAATTACTATTTGTAAAGAATGTGATAAGTGCTACAATAGTTTATTTCAGCAAATTAAGGGTGTTAAGTGGCATGCTTTTCAGCAAGTTATATTAAGAAAATTTAAATGTCAAATATGTAGAACATATCACTGAATTTATCTTTAACTTTTTCGTTTTTTAGTGACTTCTATATAGTTCACCTCAAGTCAAACAAAGACAATGTTCTAGGTAGGCACAATGAACTGAATAACCGAGCGGCGCTGTCATGTTAAAAACGTGCATATGTAATTATTTAGACATCAAAGCGGATCAGCATCGCCAGAGCAACAATTGACGCCCCAAATGGACCGGATGGAGTCCCCAGTCCATGGCTGACTCGTATAATTGACATAATTGATTCGAACTCAATGCATGCATCCAAAAAACCCCGCCCGTTTAACTCGGTAGAGAACGAGAAGCCTTTTGAAAGCCGCGTGCACTCTGACCTATTGATTTTCCATCTAAACAGTTTGGGTTTTCGATATGGCATGATAAAATTCACACGTTTTATTATTGTATACTTTTGTAGAAAAATAAATGGCGAAAAAAAGTGAAAAACTTAAAAACCATAATTAAATGCACGTGCGATACAGGCACTCGACGCGTATACATTTTTGTATATCTATCTCTAGAGTAAGCAAGATTTTTGCCAGGCATCTGGAGAACTTAGGAATCTTGCAATTGCAGATGTGAGCATGGACGATTGGTGAGTATCTGGCAGCTATAGCTAATGCAAGTGCGGTTAATCCTAAAGTCGCTCCATCTCGATGGCACAGTCATCGCCCTCCTGATCCGTAGGTGCAGTAGTGGCCACTTCACTGGTAGCCGCATAAGATGGGTGTGGAACAGGTTGTTCCTCCTTATTCTTGAACTCCCGTCGCTTTCGCATGATGTAGACGAAAACGAAGCTGTTTATCACAAGCATAACAAAGACGATAATGGTGGGCCAAACCACGTCCACTGAGAAGTCCAGACTATTTGCACTGACATCGGTCATGGTAAAGGGGTTCTTGGTTTTATATAATTTGGCCGCTATTACGTTGGTGTTCTTAGATTTCGTACCACGTTTTTACGATGACGCGCGTGCTTTTTCGTACTGTTGGGGGTCTGGCTCCTTTTATTTCTTTTCTCACGAATTTCTATACGGTCTCTCCGCTGCTGCCCGACTGTTCCGTTTGCTTGGAGCGTCGTTTGGGAAATAACAAAAATACAGCAGACCGCCGCTTTTGGTGGTGGCCCGCTCTCACACGCTCGGGCAGAAAACAGCCGAGTTCACACACTCTACTCCTCGTATCACAAAATGAGAGCCAACCTACGTACGTAGGCAAACTATTTGGAGGAAGCGTATTCTATATGTTTCTTGTTTTCTTTTTTGCAGCGCGCGCATTATGGAACCGATTGAAACGAACCGGTTTCCGAATCGCTTGATTTATAAGGATTTCAGGCGAGATATTCAAATATGTTTGCTTCAACCGGTTCGGGAGCAACAAAAAAAAAAGATAAAGAAAGAGTAAAATCAAAATTTTTGCAAGTCAGTCAAATCTTTCCCCGCTTGTTTATTTACAGCAGTCTATTTGTTTGTGCACTTGTCGCTCGAAATTCGCGCTTTAGAGCTTTCGGTTCTCGGAAACACCAGAAAAATGCCAAGTTGATAAGACTCTGTGATCCGTCACGCGTCATTTCCAAACGATGGACGGTGCCCTCAGAATGCGCAGAAACTGATTCGCATTAAAATTTAATCTTGAGCTTATCAGTGCCACAATTGACTATTGCAGCTGTGCATTAACAACCGACGGCTTGGAAACGTTGAACAGCACACAAATTACAGATTATAGAATTGCGCTCACCCAAGTCAAACTTGGGTATTCTCTACCAGCTCAGTCGGCTGGAAATCTAATTTGAATTGCGCGCCTATTCTGCGGGGAGCAAGCATGGGCAGCACTGTTTTTGTAGTGTGGCCAAGGGCGGTCGATATTGCCACCCTGATTATTAAAGCCTAGTACTCAGATCGACAAACGAGTACGCTAGCGTAAAAACTTTAATATTTCCAGTGTGACCAAAATTTCGAGAGTTCATCAGAATTAAGCGTGCTACGGTCGTACTATCAATCAGCTGAGTTTGTTGACAAGCAGTTAAAATTCAAATATCGTTGCGGGAAAAAGCCTTTAAAAGATATTATCAACTACCTTGGCTAGACAAGTCTGCCGCTGTACAAAGAAATTAAAAAACAATACAATTTAAATTTAACAGTTGTTTTTTTTAGTTTACTGATAATTATTTGCTAATTTAAAGTTCATAGCTGCACTTTTATTGTGTTTTTTCGTACATTTTTGACCTAAGAAACATTTTGCTCTGACAAGAGGCACCCCAGACAGTATTAATGTTATTTTGTTTTCACATATTAACTCCTGCAATCGACTTTTGCGTGTTTTTTTATTTTTTCCCTCCATTTTGTAATATGTTCAGTGAGAAGCGCACGCCAAAAGATTAAATTTTTTATTCTTTTCGCTAGGGTTCACCCAAAGTTCATTTCAGCAGACTGGCAACGCTTTGCAATTTTATGGTATTTTTTCGTCGATCTGAGGACCGAGGTGAAAAAACCCTTGACGACGCCAGCTGTTTGCTTCTCGCTCTCTCTCATGACTGGCGAACAGTTTTCGTCGATTTGAGTACTAGACTTAATAATTAAAATAAGTGCTTCAAAATCTAATGAAGTTTAGTTAAAATGAAATGTAGTTTTTGGATTAGCCTAATTTTGCTCTGAAAAGGCGAAATTATTTTGTTAATTTGCGAATAAGTGTGTTATGAAAACTTATAATGAGGGCCTACTTATATGTACATTCTTATTCCTTTTTTGAGATTTTTAACTGAAATAAAACAAGCCGTAATTTATATACCCTTGCAGTTATTACAAATCGACTACATTTCGATTTCTATGCCTAACAATGAAGCTATTTCGATTTTGCGCTTCATATTGCCATCGCTTCTATGACAGCTAAATGATATTGTTGTCCGATTTTGACAAAACTATAAGCGTAACTCTGATATAGTAAATAATTACTATATCTCAAAAGAATATTTTGATAAACAGGAAAACACCAAAATAAAATTTTTTTCCATTTATATTTTTTAAAATTTTAAAATTTTCCTATGGGGCCTTTTGAAATAGATGTCCGATTTTAATTTAATTAAAACCGTAATTCCTTAGTATTTAAATATCACAAAATCCCGAAGAACAAAAAAAAATTAAAAACAAAGTTCTACATTTTAAAATTTTTTTTTTCCGATTATTCCTATGGGAGCAATATGATATAGTCGCCCGATCCGGCTTGTTCCGACTTATAGAAAGACAACTGTTGGAAATTTTCAAGCAGATAGCTTTAAAACTGAGGGACTAGTTTGCGTATAAAAGGAAGGACAGACTAACAGACGGACATGGCTAGATCGACTTTCCTGGTGATGCTGATCAAGAATATATATACTTTATAGGGTCGGAAATGCGTTGCAAACTTTTGAAGAAGATTATTATAACCTCTGCAAGGGTATACAAATTAGACGAGTTAAAACTTGTTAAGCAAACCTCAGACAATATCTAAAATGGGAAATCAAAATTATCAAAAGGGCCTTCAGCCCTTAGTTGCAAATAAATATAAAATAAAACACAATGCCACCTTGTTCAACAAATATTGTGGTTTCATAGGTTTTATACCAAATTTAGACCAATGGGGTCAGACTCATCAATGTCACACTTACAAATGTGAAATTACGTTTAAATAGCTAGCTATTTTTTATTTAATAAGATGACTCTTTAATTATTTAAAAGTTTAGAAGCAACCGCAAGCCATTAAAAAAATTTATTTGAGACAGAAGATATACAAAAATACCACTACCTCCTCGCACAAAAATTGGGTGCCTTATAATTGACTATAATGACTTACAATGCCCTTGTTTTAAGGACACCAGGACACAAACAAATGCATGGTTAAGATCCAAGGAATGAAAACTTTAAAATGTTTTTTTTTTATCGTTTTCCAACTTGAGAACTTTTTTAAAACTTTATATGAACAAATTTTATATTCATGGGATAACTTTTTTCTATATATGTATATACATTCAGATGTTGATTCATAACCAAAATACTAAATATAGGATAAAGAAGCACATGACATTAGTTTGTAGCCATGACAAATGTTTTTTGTGGTTTTGGTTCCCTTGTTCTATTGTTACCATGTTGAGCATGTTTTTAAATTAAGTTAAAGAAATTAAATTATGTAAGAATATAAAAAATAACGGTTTTTTTAAAGAACACATAAAGGGTGCTTTTATTTGTTTAGTTGTTTGTGTTCTTTTTATACCCTCT
Organism: Drosophila kurseongensis; assembly: GCA_018153305.1. NCBI lineage: Eukaryota > Metazoa > Arthropoda > Insecta > Diptera > Drosophilidae > Drosophila > Drosophila kurseongensis. The sequence goes on along the minus strand of JAECXX010000004.1, from coordinate 4,130,707 downwards.
TATAATTTCAGTAAAAAGTTTGCAACGCAGTGAAGGAGACATTTTCGACCCTATAAAGTATATATATTCTTGATCAGCATCACCAGGAGAGTCGATCTAGCCATGTCCGTCTGTCCGTTTCTACGAAAACTAGTCCCTCAGTTTTAAAGCTATCTGCTTGAAACTTTCCCAAAAGTTGTATTTTTATTGCAGGTAGTATATAAGTCGGAACGAGCCGGATCGGGCGACTATATCATATACCTCCCATAGGAAAAAACAATTCAATAAAATTATAACTTTGTTGTTCTTTGGGATTAGTTAATATTAAAATATTATGGAATTACGATTTTAATTAAATTAAAATCGGAGAACAATATCATATAGCTACCATAGAAAAGATGGCAAAATGCAGCGCAAAATAATATAGGCATAAAAATCGAAATGTAGTCGATTGTAACAACTGCAAGGGTACATAAACTTCGGCTTGCCGAAGTTTCCTTCCTTTCTTGTTTTTCCTAAAAGTTTTAAAAAAAAGTAATAATAATAAATTAGAAAGTCGTTTTAAAAACCGTTCAAAAAATTCAAAAAGGGTAAATACTAATTTAGAATAAATACCAACTGTAAGTTATTAAAAGCAATTTATTTTTCTTCAAATTATAGAAAATGGGAGAATGGCATAGTAATTTTAATATTTAAAGAGACTTATATTTCAAAGAATTATTAAATCGAATATTTGCCGTAAACCAATTTTTAGGAAAAACCTATAGTTTTTAATAATTTTTAAATATATTTATATTTTAGTTTGATTGTACATTGGTACATAAATCAGTTTGGTACCATCCAAAAGATTAAAAAAGTTGTGTCACATAATCAACAAAGAAATTGTATTCTGAAATTAAATTGTATTTCATGGGACACATTTTTAGATTTTAAAATATAAATAAAAATGAAATTTTGTAATAAGGTAGTATTTCAAGCGTTAAGATAAACTGTGACTTGTATCACATGAGATCTGCACAGCTAATTACAAGCCCCATTTTCATTTAATGACGCTTGACACGAAAGAACAGATAACTAACAAAATCCCAGAAATAAGCATGACCTTTTTCTCCTCCTGATAAGGTATGGGTGACACTAGGGGTACATTCAACCAATTTTAGAAAATACTTTGATAAGCAGACCGAGTTGCAAATGAACGCGCCAGACAAAGGATGGGTCGTCTAATCATTTAAACTATGAGTTCATGCAATAAAATATGCAATGCAGAAGGGGGCAAAAATCAAAGTCGGGATTAACCACATGACAATTAGGAAACATTTGCTTGAAAAAATGGTACAAATGTCCGGCTTATCACTGGACCAGTTCGAGTCTTGCACGGCTTATCAGCGGGAGTGACCCGCAACGGAAAAAAGTGGGAGAAGTCTCGATTGTCCGTCATTTCATCCGATGTTTACAGCTAAGCTGGTCATCTGGTCATGTGAGCCGTCATGTGACTGAAGCGCATAGACTTCTGGACTTATCTGGACGCTTTTTGAAGCACCGCCGCAGTGCATTCACATTCACTCGTGACTCAGTCGAGAAGAATCGTCACAAACGGAAGAATGCATAAAGTCCCAGTCCAACTATTCAAACAAAGTCTGCGCAAGACAAAGGCCCAAAAATAATGCATTAATCATCGCTAGCAAGCCTTTGTCACCGGAAAACACTTGTTGCACTTCGATATCCTTGGGTGACAAATTATAAACAATCCATTATCCGAGAAAAACTTACCTTGAAAGCGCGCCATTCCTCATGAATCACCTCGGCGAAGGAAACAGCCTGGGCCACCGCCAGCAGGGCCAAAATCGGCAGTAAAATAGCTGCGCGCATTTTGAAGAGTTAGAGAGTCTGTAAGAAAGCAAACAATTAGTAAGCCCACTATGCGGATTACCAGTCACGTGAAACTTGTCCAGTCGTAAACCTGATTTCTTGGATATGGTAGTTATAATATAAAAGCGGGCAATATTCTGAGAGCTCAAACATTTATAAAAATACAATAAACATCTCAAAAACGGTCAATGATTTAATGAAAAAATCGGTAATCTATAGTAAGACAAAAGTAAGAATTATAGTTAATTGATTTATTCTGAATAAAATGAGAAAAACATTTTCAAACCTTTATTAAAATGTTATTGAAATATTAATAGTCCACATAAAATTATATTTTTGTAACATTTTGTTTTGTTTTATCATTTTAATTTAAAAGAAAAATTAAATCAATAACAATAAATAACGGGGAACATCAATATATATTAAAAAAGGCTTTACTATAATGTTAATGTTAATTGAGGTTTAGATAAATTTTCGGGGCGTATATCGGCGTTTGGATATTGTTAGGTTGGTTGTTTTCGCAGTCGAAAATAATCTACATTATCTTATCGGCCATTCCACTTTCATATAGCTTCGTATTGCGTTATGAAGGTCTGCCATTGTTGTCCGATTTTTTTTTTACTGTACGATTTTGTTTGAAACGAGACAAGAATTTAATAACAAAAAAAAGGTTATTAATTTTTTATTCGCCTGCAAATTGCAAGTTCGAGGGCGAAAACGGGATTTGAAATTCAAGATGATTCATCTACAAGAGGAATAACAGGTGAGATAAAGCCAACGAATACTAGAAAATGGGTCAGCACAAAGCGGAAAGCAGAGAAACGTCCAAAAGGGCAGTAAAATCTAAACAAAGAATCGCAACAGAAAATTGGGAGGGGAAAATAGAATAAGGAGTAGATGAAAATGCCAACCGTTAACATGCAATTAATGAGTAAATAAGTCGAGACAAAGTCATGACGCAATAATGCAACAAGTAAAGAGGCTGTTGCTAACTTTTATATTTAATATACGTTAATGCAGGGCATGATATTTTGCGTTCTAGCGCCAAATTCTTACTTACCACTTGAAATGCGTCGCAGGAATTACAAAATGTTCACAGAATTTAACACTGTTTTTTGACTACTTTTATTGTTGGAGGTACACTAGAGTGCAAGTCAGCCAATTGTATTTGTTAAGTCGCAATTAAAGATCTGATCACGAAGACTATTCGATGTTCAATAAAATTTGCGGAAATTGTTGCTCTAAAGAAATCTTCGGCAGTGTGGCCGGTCAGGGATTTATGAAAATTCCAGTCGCTTATCGATAATAGTAAGGACAGTATTGAAGTGCTGGCCTTAAAAGCGCCAATTTTATGTATTTTAATACCCAATTCCAACATAGCACCATCCACCATCCATTTGGCGACTGGTGGATTATCGTTCCCAAGCGTACGTTTCTATGCAACATTTAGCCGATTAATTGCCTGTACAACACTTAAGTCTTCGCGGGAAACAATTAAAAATTTACATGCCGACCACCTAATTTTTGTGAACCAGAGGCGAAGTCATGTGTATCCGAGACAAGTGTGGCTTTTCGGAGCTATCGAAAAAACTTAAATATCGATAGGATACTCGTGTTAGTGAGCATATGCTACAATATTTATTTGACACTGACCGATTTTTAATCGAACAGTGCTACAAAAAGCAAAAAAGAAAAATCCTTTAAAATTATATGTAAGGCGTCACACTGAATGCGAAAGAAGAAGACAAAAATTGCTCGTCATTCGCAGTAGGAAGTTTCATTAAATATTTCAAAACCCTACAAATTCGACGCATTATATATCCCGTATGTATTGCATATTAAGCCAACCCCTGCGCAAAAACTATATCTAAAATTGATTCAATAACGGCGTAATTACGACATATTCCCCATCCAATCTCCGCCAGCTCTCAAGAAGCGCCCGCATCATGTTTGGAAGACAGAGTGGACTGGGCAGTTCCAGCAACAGCAGCAACCTGGTGGAGTTCCGCGCCGGTCGCATGAACATGGTTGGCAAGATGGTTCATCCGGACTCTCGCAAGGGCCTGGTGTACATGACCCAAAGCGATGATGGCCTGATGCACTTCTGCTGGAAGGATCGCACCTCCGGCAAGGTGGAGGACGACCTTATCGTCTTCCCCGACGACTTCGAGTACAAGCGCGTGGATCAGTGCAAGACGGGCCGCGTCTATGTGCTCAAATTCAAGTCCTCAACCCGCCGGATGTTCTTCTGGATGCAGGAGCCCAAGCTGGACAAAGACGACGAGCACTGCCGCCGCATTAACGAGCTGCTGAACAATCCCCCGTCCGCCCACCAGCGCGGCGGAGGCGGCAGCAACGACGGCGACCTGCAGTACATGCTCAACAACATGTCGCAGCAGCAGCTGATGCAGCTCTTCGGCGGTGTCGGCCAGATGGGCGGTCTCAGCTCGCTGCTTGGCCAAATGAAGTAAGCAAACTGCATTTTTCAGCTATATGTCCTTTCGTTTGCAAGAAGGAAAGACGATAAGTCCATTTGTATAAAGTAACTAGATTGATCAATGTATAACCAGTGCAATCTTTGCAAACTTTAAAAACCGCCATACCTCTTATACCCGATAGCAAGCTTAAAATTTGGTCTGGCATAGGGTGTAAAGTATTTAAAGGATGCTCTATATGCTTATTTTTAGCTAATTTAAATTGTCATTGTCATATTTAATGCACTTTGATTGCTCCTCTGTTACAGTAATCCCTATTAATTTTCAAGGTTATCATATTTTGAAGATCTTGTAATTGACTAATGGAATTCTGATAGTAATATTTAATCTGGTTCCTACTAAAGTAAGCCTTATTTCTTCCTTTGCAGTTCCCGTACGCCCTCGTCGCGCAACACCTCATCGGGTGGTGGTGCTGGCTCGGCCTTGCAGACGCCCGAAAACGTCAGTGTTCCCCGCACGCCGACCGCCCCTTCCAAATCGGGCAGCAGCCGCAGCAGCAGCAATGTGAACTCGCAGGCCGGCGAGGCTGCCGGCAGTGCCGGCTCCTCCGTTGATGCGGATGCCTCCGGTAAGAACTCAACCTCATCGACCACAACGGCGTCAGAATCGACCAGAGCCTATGCCAATCCATTCCAAGCCTATTTATCCAATCTTTCCCCCGAACATGGCGCAGGACGATCCCTAAACATTGACCTATCGACTGCGCTGTCCGGTGCCGAGGCCATCAATCAGCTCATCGCTGATCCGGATCGCGTTAAGTCGCTGATCGTACACCTGCCGGAGTCGGAGGATGCGGACGCGGATCGCAAGCAGCAGATCAAGGACCACATCACCTCCCCGCAGTTCCAGCAGGCCCTTGCCCAGTTCTCGAATGCCCTACAGTCGGCCCAACTGGGACCCGTAGTCAAACAATTCGAGCTGTCCAATGAAGCGGTGGCTGCAGCCTTCTCCGGCAACCTGGAGGACTTTGTTCGCGCCCTGGAGAAGAGCCTGCCTGCCGGAGCCACCATGGGCAGCGAACCGTCGGGCAACGAGAAGAAGGGTGATGCGGAAACCCCCACTTCAGTGGCCCGCGATGAGAACACCGATCCTGCTGCTGAAAATCAGGAGGAAAAGCAGAAATAGCTTTCGATCGTGCCACAAGTATAAGTAAAATACGTTTGAAAGCATATATTTTCAAGTTTTGAAGTATTTTTGCGATTCTGAATAAATTAACAAGGGAGTTACAAATTCATTGAAATTAAATTCTATAGGTGTATTGGTATCAGATAATTTAGGTCTAAAGCTAGTATACATATATCTTTTTAAATATTCAGAAAGAAGTTTAGAATTATAAAAGTAAATTGGTCATCAATCGCAGAAATCAAAATTTGTTTGTAGAAAGCTATATTTTGTGCTGTCATTCCAATGATGAATTCAATAAGCTACAATTGGTTTTTTGTTTAATCTATTTTTTAAACCAATTTTGTTGTTTTCATACATAAAGAGACGAACTTAATTATTGCCACACCAAGTATTCAAAAACAGTCCAGTCGAAAACAACCATTTAATGTATGGAAAAAGATATTTTAGTATGCCAATTGACTTTTGGGTCCTGCAACTTTCTCGTATATATTATCTCTTTCCCTAAGCTAATAGCTTAATTAGTTCCCTTTTAAAGTCGACTGTATTTTTCGCACCAAGTAACTTGTAGTTATGCAGAACTTTTCTATCCTTTGATCAAAGTTGTCATTCTCCTTTCATACAATCCTTACGATTTTCTGGCCACTGAAACCCGTGAATAGGCCTCTGAGCCTATTTTGTGTTTTTTTATATGCCGCACAAGAGCTCCGTATGGTATAAACGGTTTCTGGGCATCCTTTCCCCAATCTTAGCATACGATTTGCCTTGATTCTTATTGAGCTCATTTGAAAAATTTAAAAATGTTGGTTTATTTTAAGGCATTAAAATGATTTTATCTTTATAAAAAATTTGACAAGTTGATCAAATTTACAAAAAATAGTTCAGGGAAATTAATAATTTTTTTTGTTTTGTTTTTTATGATTAATAAATTATTTATAAAAGATAAAATAATTAAGTCGATTGTTTTAAACAGTAATTTAGTCATTCTATCTAAATAACAGCACAATAAAACCAATTCAAAACTCTTTGTTCCGTCAATTTATATTCTTATCTTGAATATATAGTTCCGATGAAAATCGTATCATAAATAGTTTCGCATATATATCCGAAAGAATTTAAAGTGTGTTTTAGGCTTGTTATCAGATTTTAAAAACTACAACAAACAATTTATCTTTAAAGGTTTTTTTTTATAACAACGACAAATTTCACATGTTACCGTACGATAAGTACTTAGCCTCTAAAAGAAAAACGAAAATTTTGGAAAAGTGGCGATTTATTTCTCAACATAATCTCCTTTTAGCTCGATACACTTGACCCAGCGATGCTTCAACTTCTTTAGCCCGTCTGAAAAATACGTTTTCTCGAGGTCTGCAAAATAGGACTCTGTGGCGGCGATGACCTCCTAATTCGACGCAAATTTCTGTCCAGCGAGTGACTTTTTCAAGTTTGGAAACAAAAAGAAGTCACATGGGGCCAATTCTGGAGAATATGGTGGATGGGGTGGCAATTCGTAGCCAAATTTGGCCGTGGCGAGGGCGGAAGTGTGGGCCGGTGCGTTGTCATGATGGAAGAGCACTTTTTTCTTCGCCAAATGGGGCCGTATTTTCTGCAATTCGGCAGCGAATCGGCCCAATAATTCGGTTTAGTACAGCCCTGTGACCATTTTGCCCTTCTCCAGGTAGTCGATGTAGATCACACCTTGTGAATCCCAAAAAACGGTGGCCATCACCTTTCCGACCGATGGTACAGTCTTCGCCTTCTTCGGAGCAGGTTCGTCGGGTGAAGTCCACTGTTTCGACTGTGCCTTGGTCTCTGGTGTGTAGCAGTGGATCCATGTTTCGTCGACGGTCACGAAACGGCGCAGAAACTCCTTCGGATTGCGCTTAAACAGCGTCAAACACTGCTCTGAAATGGTCTCACGGTTGCGTTTGTTGTCCGGAGTGAGCAAACGCGGCACCCATCGCGCCGACAGCTTTCTCATGCCCAAAATTTCATGCAGGATATGACCCACGGTCTTTTGACATGCCTAATGTCTCAGCTTCAATCGGCTGTCTGCCAACACGAGATCGTGATTATCCTCCGTGGTTGCCTTTTTCGGGGCACCTGGGCGTGGCTCATCAAAAACCGACGTGCGACCACGTTGAAACTCGTTAAACCCATTTTTGACGGTCGCCATCGAAGGAGAAGAATCACCGTACACAGCGCTCTTTGATTTCGCTGCGCGATTTCCCTTCCAAAAACAAGAATCGAATCACAGACCGATATTGCTCTTTCTCCAATTTTTCTAAAATCCGCGGACACGTACGATTCCACACGCAGTCAAAACAAAACTACGAGTCCGATTCGGCTGAAATTTCGACAGTAGCCGTCTACGAGAATGAACTACACGATAGTAAATTTCTCTTGCGATAGTGACGCCATTGGGCGGTGAGGCTAAGTACTAATCGGACGGCCCTCGTAATAATCTGTAGATTTTATTCAAAATTTAATTTTTAAGGTTTATTGTCGTTGTTAAAATATAATTTGAATTATAAAATGGACATTAATTTATGAGAGTTTTTTTCGCTCAAAAGAAAGCCTTTCAAAGTGGTAAATAATGTAGGACTTTCTATTAGAGAAAATTATAGCTTAAACTATAGTGGCAGGTTAAATGTTAAATTTGTATAGTAAATAGCTGCGAATTTATGGAAGTAACGGGAATAGTAATCCTGACAAGGTCATATTATGTTGGTGTACCCCTAACAAAAGCTCGATGCCCTGCTCGCTCATTCGATTCCTATGGTTGTCTCTGCCTGGCACGAATTGCGTGCTCTCTCTGCGAGCCGTCTCACACAGATACACACACAGGCACACGCAACAATATTTATTTTATTCAATTCCAAAACGGCCAACCTATAAGTTGTGTTTGTGCAAATTTCGCGCGTTTGCAAGTTTTTGTAATTGGCTTCCGATTCTTATACATAACGATCTCAAGCGATCTCCTTTGCGAATCGAAAATACAGATATATCCAGATCTGCAGTAATTTCCATATTTTTCTTCGCAAATTTTACGTCGCGGGTTGCATGTTTTTGTATCTTTTGTTGTTGGTGCTTTCATTTTGTAGCAATCTTTGCTGTGTGTGTGTGTTGGTGCTTTTGGCGGACGTGAGTGTGTGTGCGTGCTGGTGGAAGTCTGTATGTTTTTTCCATTGCATGACTGCTTTGCGGATTGTGGGGAAAGCTTTTCCCTCCAAAGTAGTTGCCATAAAAAGTTAAAAGCCGCGGCAAAAACAAAAAGCAAAGCAAATGTGAAAAAAACGCTAGAGGGGGAGGGATAATCACACACACTAGCAACCTTTGGCTTTGACTCACTCGCTCGCACACACAACACTGACACAAGCGCAAGAAGATTGCAAAAATAAAATTATATGAAATAAGAGGCGTATAAAGTGTGTATTGTCAAATAAGAAAGTAAACAAAAAGCTTTGCGGATTCGCAACATCTCCGGCGCAACGATCTGGCAACACCAACAACAGCAAAAGCAGCAGCAACCACATAAGAAACTGCGTTTCAACCATTTCCTGCATTTATCGTTCTCGTTCTTTCCAATTAGAGCTGGAAAAGTAAAGCCTGCAACGGTTTAAAACAGGTAAGACGCGAGCCCCACGCAACTCCTTAATGAGTTTCCCTCAAATAAACGGAATTCGCAACAAAAAACGCTTGATTTGCCGCTGATAAAGCTGATAAGGAACACAGCCCCAGTCAGCTGCACTTTTGCGATAAGGTAAGTAAACACTCGAACCAGTGGGGCTCTTTGAGTTTGCCGGCAAATCGAGGCTTCCAGAACAGCTGCAGAAGCTCCAGCTAAAATGGAGGTGTCCCTCCAAAAAAAGGAAAAAAAAAACCAAAACACAAATGGCGCCTGAGCATATGCTGCGGGAAATTTCAAGAGCGCCTGCAAGCGTGTGGGTGCGAGCGGGACGACCATACAGACAGTGTTTATATTTTGGTAGAAAGGTCACATCCTTAGCTTCCAATAGGACTTTTGTGCTCCTCGACCACCCTTCGTCCCGCGCAAATTACGTCAGGAATCGAAAAACGAAGTTAATTTCGACAAACCGAAGGATAAATGCTCTAGCACTAGTAAAATTTGTTGTCCTTTTCCTTATATCTTTTTTTTCGTAAAAATAATTAATTTCAGTTAGGTTAATCGTTTCTGTTACAGCTTTTGGATACAATCGAGTTCAATTTGTTTTCGTTCGTTTCTTATAATGGTTACGACATTATAAATCATTTTTTTACAAATAATGAAGAAATGGGAAAAAATAGACGTTAAGATTTGTTAAGCTAGCCAATTGAAACCGTAGCCAGGAAATTCATATTTTAATGATACATTGTTTTAAAAGATCAAAAACTAGAATTTTAATATTTTTAAAATTTTTTTAAAAATTCAATATGATGTTATAGTACTGCAATTTTAAATTAAAATACATATCAAAACCATATTTATTGGGACAAAAGAAGTTCTTTATAGGTTTGAAGATATCGGATCGGAGATATGCACAAAAATATATTTATTGCGGTAAAAATAAATAAATATATATCTTGCTCATGTATATATTTACATAATATATGCATGTATTTCCAAATTTCTACTAGATTTTGGTAAACCCTCTTCAAGGATATAATAATTTAATAAATTACCAAGTCGGTTGCGAAAGTTTTAACGATGCAATACCTTCATCATGGCTGTTCAACAGCCGGGGAAAGCGTCTAGCCTGACATTGAACTTGGCTACTCTGCACTGAATTCGATTAACCACAGGGTGGCGCAGCTTTTTGGGGCAACTTTCACCAACAATTTTGCAGCTGCCACACTTCAACAGTTAGTTGGCAGTTGCAGTCATTTCATCGATGTCCGCAGATACATACAAACTGTCGTAGCGCGCCATTTTAAAACTTTTGCTCAAAGCTTGGAGTGTGTTGGGCACTTTCTTCCTTTACCCTCTTTAAAGGAAAAAGAAAAGACAAAACTTCATCTCAACAGCTGTCTTTGCATCTTAAAAGCTTTCCCTTTGCCTGTTGCAGTCTATTATGACCTACAGGAAAGTACTTATGACTTGATATTCACAACAGAAGTGGGTAAATAAATGTTTAGTAGTCTTAGCTTTAAAGATGGTGATTCCCGACAAGCGACCAAAATATTTGTCCTGACTATTTCCATCCATTTTCAGACCAATTAAACATGGTCGAGCAAATATTACAGACGTATACATATGTGAAAGAAAATTGTAAAGCCTTTTAATAAAAATTTACCTTACTGGCCCCATAAAAAGATAGATAGCCGATTGGTTTTATGTATTTTATATTTAATATTAATATTCCATAATTAATTGTGACCGCACTGGAAAAATATATTCATTTTGGAAATGAATGCCTTTACAAAGGGCTCGACTTTGACTATAATAATTTCAACAGAACAGAAGGCCCGAATTAGTTGAGCCGTATCGAATGAACACTAAAGATTTTTGGCATATGGTCTGCAAAATCATCAGCTAATGGCAAATCTTTAAGAAAGATAAATATATCCACATTTATTCGACTGCTGCAGGGCTGACCTTTTGGGCAATACTAACCAAATAACTAGTTTGACATAATTTTTGTTTTGTCAACCGGCAATATTATAATCATATCTTATCTGAAAATTGTAAATCCTTTTTAAAAGGGCATCAGAAACGAAACATGCAATAACATCAAATTCTTTTAAGAATGAAAGCTCCGATTGCCTTTCCTTGGGTCCACTCCGGACACATCCACTTTGCATGACACATTTGCTCCGGTGCAATTATCATCGACTCCTTCCGTCCCATTGTGATAATAAGCTCTAACCGGCAGCCGACTCTTTTTCGATCCGCTGGCATCCACAGTCGCAGCAACAGCAGCAGCAAACGTTTGCAGCAGCAGCAGGACCAGATGATTTTCCGGTTTACCAGGGCCCAAAAACTGGTTTCGAAAAAAAAAACATTGACAGGCTGACGGACCGAATCGAACGCTGCCCTTTTCCACAGTCGGGCCAAAAAGACAAAACAGTGCGGAGTGGTACATGTTTAAGCTTATATTTTGAAAGTATGTATGTGGATTTGGACAAGACATTTGGTTCAGAAGTCAACGGGCTTGATAGTGATGAACCGGGAGAGAATAAATGCCACCAGGATGGTCCCGCATACAAAGCAAAAGGCGAACATGTAAAAGCTCTCCTCGGTGAATATGTCGGAGAAGGCGGGAATATCCTGGTAGATCTTCTCGATCACCGCCAGCGTTCCTTTGTGTTTCCTCACCATGGCGAGGGTTGTTGTGTGTCTTCTACTTCTTTTTGGTTGCCTTCTTTCCGCCACCGGCGCCTCCTCCGAGCTTTTGTTTTTCCGCCTTCGTCAGGACCTTGTTGGTGATCTCGTCGGGCGGTGCCAAGCTGGACACGTGTCTGTTGCACAGCTGCAGGAGCTCTAGAGTGTTGATATTATCACTATTGAAGCGAATCTCCTTGACTTTGGCTTGTTCTGTAGGAGCAAAAAAAAAGAGGTGTATCTTAAAACTTATTCCACCAAAACTCTCTCTCTATCTCAAGTTTTTAAAAACTCGAAAAGGGTTTCTGGAAAATAGTCGTAAGATCTCTTTGGCTCATTATATTTTTAAAAGATATTATTAGATAAAAGATTAGATAAAAATTATTATTTAATATAAGATCTCTAGAAAATCTATAAATTTTGTATTTAAAATTTGGAAATATTTGACAATAGATTTTAGACGATATTTTTAAGTAAATCGACTTTAAACTTTATTAGGATAAGAAAATGGCAAAGATTTCTAGACTTTTTTGGGTTTCTAAGCCGATGCAAAAATTTTTTGACTCCGAACCTAATTTTCAGTTTTCCTGACTAAGGTGAGCAAATAAAAGAGTTTTGACCGTCACTGATATGAACCGATTTTAAAGCCTTACCTTGGGCTGAATCAATCAAAGCAAACTTGATGTTGGCCGACTGCCGATCGCATACTATTTCCGACTTTATCACGCACTTGGGATTTGTGAGTGCCACTTTGGGAGTGGAGAGCAGAAAAAGGAATTCTCTGTGGGGAGACAAAAAAGCGCTTATTAATGTGGGATATTGATTTTTTCCATTTTCCCTGTTTTCCAGGAGCAGCGCCGCCGCCTCAAACTGACGCCGACACCGACTAAAATGTCAACGGAGCGTGAGCTGGCTCCTGGAGGGCCAGCTCAGCTCCACCCGCACCCGTTGCCGCTGACGTTCCCGGATCTCCAGATGACCTCCGCCGTGGGCATTATCGGGAAGGTCTATGGTAAGTGTGACCCCCGCTTCATCTATCATCCTTGCCAACTCGAAAACAACTTCAAATTATCGGGTTTCGTGTGGATACTTCACTGCACCTCTTGGGTTTTTTAGTTTTTCTTGCGATTTTCTTTTCGTTTGCCTTACGCACTTTGGTTCCGTGAAAATTTTCTTATTCGGTTGACAGTGCGCAGGTCCCGCTATCGATATGTGGAAAGCGCTTTTCCGACTTACCGTGTGGACTTGACGTTTTCCGCAAACGGATCGAACTGCACGGTGATCCGCTTGACACCCTTTAAATTTACGCTCTTGAGCTGTTTGCCAATGGCCGAAACAATGCCGCCCGAGCGGCGAAGAGCACCGCTAAAAGGCACAGACATTATTTATTATTTTTGCCCAGAAAAACACCAATTTTCTACAAAAACTACGACGTAACAAACACGCTACGTAACAGCTGAGTGGTGGCGATACCGATAAGCATCCATACCCGATAACCGGAGCTCGCCTTCCAACACTGCAATGCTTTGTCTAAACAACCCTGCCTCGCTGTGCAGTCTGCCGAAATATAGTTATCCCGCTTACACGCACGCCCTCAGACGAGAGTGCTTTGCCCTCATTTAAGTGTGGTTAAGAGTGTACAGCGTGCGTCACGCTCACACGTCGCGAGTACAATTTTTGTGTGGACGTCTAGTGTGTGGCTGTGGGAAAAGCTGAAGAAAATTGCATTTTTTTGCATAATGCGCGACGTGAAAAGCTAACAAAAGTTGTGCTAAATCAAAATTCAATAGTCTGGCCACGGTTTGTGCGTAAGAGCGGGCGGCGCGAACGTGTTTGGTGCACAAAAACCACGTCTCGAAAAGTCAAGAATTTTACGTGCACACATTTCTTTGGGCTGCCATATATAAAAAAAACGCATACAAACGCATTTTCTTGCTGTATAGCGGAGCAGCACACATTCACACACAGGCCGAGGAGCACACACACGCACGCATACAATTGCACTCACGAGATACGCGAGCATAAAGAAGAATTTTTTCTTAGTTGTATTACAAAAGCATTAGATACATGTATAATAAGTATATAAATAAACATATATACACGCCTAGGTGTGTACATAAAAAATACATACATATTTAAACGAAAGCTGTGCCTACATTTGTGTTCTTTTCCAATATTAAATAACAACAAAAACAACAATAATAATATAAATAAAATAATGCAAATCAAGAAAGAGAGAGAAAGAGAGACGAGATAATACCCACTTGTCTGTTGCTAATTCCAATTTATATAAATACGCCTACGCCACGCCCACGCGCAACAACAAACAACAAATGCAAAATCTACCAAACGAATAAAACTTTAAACTACTTTAAAGTGTGATAAGCAAAAGGCTGAAATCAAAAACAAAAAAAAAACAAAATACAAAAACTATAAATAATTAGTAGAAAACCAAAAGCAACAACAACAACCACAACAAAGAAAACCACAATCAATTACATTTTACACCAAAACACGAAACATCAAAAGAAAAAAACACGAGCCAACCTTTTATACATTAAATATTTTTCTTAAACCAAACCTAACTTAGTGCAAAAACATGTATCCAGTCGGACAACGTAAGTGGCTAGTATATGACGAAGAAGAAGCTAAAAGAATAGACAATTTTCAGACTAAGTAATAAAAACTGCTGCTGCCACAAGTTCCCCACACAAACACACCCCCGCCCCTCGCCCACCATCCACTAATCAAGTTTTCGATGTTCTACTTGCACCTATACAAATCCGTATGCATATATATTTTGCAAGTGCTGGACTTTATCGAGGTGCGCGAGTGGCACACACAGACACGTGCTTGGAGTGCAGAGTTGAAAATGCGCAAAAATTGGGTCAACGACCGTCGCGTCGCAATAGTTTCCTGCTTTTCCGGGGTTGCTTTTGGGGCCTACGACTGTTCGGGGAGTGTCTGAATTTGAAGTGCAGACTCTTCTAATTTCGTGGCCCTTTGCCGTCTATTGTGCATATTTATACCCTTGCAGAGGGTATTATAATTTCAGTCAAAAGTTTGCAACGAAGTGAAGGAGACATTTCCGACCCTATAAAGTATATACAGCTGTGAAAAAAATAATAGCACCACCTACTCAAGCTATGTTTAAACGGTAACTGTATCTATACTTTTTACACTACGTTGAATACCATTTTGAAATCGAAAGACAATAAACCAACTGGAAATGAGAAAAAAATTAATAAATTTATTTAATTTCTTAAGATATGTTAGACTTTTATTCAAACTAAAGAAATTTGACGAAAAAAATAATAGCACCACTTTTCAAAAGTGGATTTAAAACTATAACAACGACTAGTAAGTAAAAAATCAATGAGTTTTCTATATTTGTACATCCAAATAAAGTGTAGATTCTTCTCACAACGTCTTGGCATTGAGTCAACCAAGTCCTGGCACCGTTTAGTGGGAATATGGGTCCAAGACTCCTTCACTACTTTCCAAAGTGATCTAACGGTGGTTGGCTTGGATGCAGCAACTGCCTTCTTGACATCGGACCACAGATTCTCTATTGAATTAAGGTCAGGCGACTGGGCAGGACACACCAACACATTGACAGAGTTTCTTCCGAACCAATCCTTTGCCTTTCTGCTGGTATGTTTGGGGTCATTATTTTGTTAGAAGACCCATACGAGCGGCATTTCGTACTCTGCAAAGGGTAGCATAATCGTATCCAAAATATTTACTTATACGTCCTGACCCAGTATGGTTTTAATCCAATGTATTGAACCTACTCCATAATAGGACAAACAGGCTTATACCATCAGACTACTCCCTCCATGTTTTATGTCCACCACAAAGACGGTGGACTGCGGCATAAAATCAGAGTTTTTGGGACGCCTGACGTACGATCAAGATCCTTTTCCACCATCAGAACGTCCTTACTCTCATCTGACCATTAGATATACCTCCATTTTTGAAGTGGCCAATTAACATGTTCTTTGCAAACTTCATGCGCTTAGCAATATGCCTGGCATTTAAAAGTGGTAACCTTTGCAGGCTTTTAAGTTATGTTGTCTGAGGCACTTGTGAACTGTTTCATCTGTCGCATTAATTTTAGGCTCCATTTTAAGCTCTGTAGCAGACTTGAAAGGATCCTTCTTACTCTCATGAATCAACCTTTTGGCATGTCAAGGTGTTACAGATCGTTTTCTTACAAGTGTTTTGGATTTTTATACCCTTGCAGAGGGTATTATAATTTTGGTCAAAAGTGTGCAACGCAATGAAGGAGACATCTCCGACCCTATAAAGTATATATATTCTTGATCAGGATCACCTCCTGAGTTGATATAAGGATGTCCGTCTGTCTGTCCGTCTGTCTGTTTCTACGCAAACTAGTCTCTCAGTTTTAAAGATATCGAATTGAAACTTTGCACCCACCCTTCTTTCCTTTGCACGCAGTATATAAGTCGGAACAGCCGGGATCGGCCCACTATATCCTATAGCTGCCAAATAACTGATTGATCGGAAATGCCATAACTTTGGTGTTTGTAAAGTTAGGAAGTTGGGATTTTCTATGGGTTTTATATTTGACCAATCAATCCGACCTACCAAATTTCATAAGGATCGGCCGACTGTATCCTATAGCTGCCATGTAACTGATTGATCGGAAATGCCATAACTTTGGTGTTTGTTAAGGTGGGAAGTTGGGATTTCCTATGGGTTCTATATTAGGCCAATCAATCCGACCTACCAAATTTCATAAGGATCGGCCGACTATATCCTATAGCTGCCATATAACTGATTGGTCGAAAATGCCATAACTTTGGTGTTTGTAAAGTTAGGAAGTTGGGATTTTCTATGGGTTTTATATTTGGCCAATCAATCCGACCAATAAAATTTCATAAGGATCGGCGGACTATATCCTATAACCGCCATATTACTGATTGATCGGAAATGCCATAACTTTGGTGTTTGTAAAGTTAGGAAGTTGGGATTTTTTATGAGTGTATAATAATTTTTGAGAATATAATTTACAGAATATTCTGCAAGGGTATTTCAACTTCGGCTCCGCCCGAAGTTAGCTTTCCTTTCTTGTTTTTAAATATTATTGAATTATGGTTTTAATTAAATTTAAATAGAAATAGCTGACATAGAAACGATGGCAAAATGCACCGCAAAATCGACATAGCTTCATTGTTTTTAGTAATATAGGCATAGAAATCGAAATGAAGTCGATTTGTAATAACTGCAAAGGTATATAAACTTCGTCTTGCCGAAGTTTGCTTCCTTTCTTGTTCATTTTAATATTTATGGTGCGAATAGAGAAAGGGCGAAAAAGGGCTTCAGGGAAGGAAAAAGGATATTTGTAAAATATTAAATACCAATAATAAAATAACAATACTATTAAAGCTGACATTATTCTTAGTGATACCCAATACCAATTAAAGGCATTAACGATTAAAAAAAGATTAGAACTGTAGTCCTAGTCAAATAAAATTTGAAGTGATCTACGATAATTTTATTTACTCGTTAACTATTTATTTTTCCTATTTAAAAACCTTTTATCTTAATGTTGATAAAATGCTAAAACAAACGAACTATTTAGTCATTTATATTTGTGTTGCCAAAAGGGGCTTTTTTTACCATTAAATGACTATTTGTCGGGTGAAACATCAAAACTGAACCCACCTGGGGATTTCCAAGGTTGAAAGGTGCAAAAACTATGAACTATTAACCAAATGGTTGCTAACCCAGGACTTGGACATGGAAATACTACTCAACCAATTAAACCCTAAATATCTGACCAAGGGAAACACGACTTGTGGCAGTAGGATACACTATACTCTTATACTCTATTTCACGCAAGACATACTCATATAAATTGATGACAATGATGAAATAAAACTGTAACTAAAATATTATTAACGCACTTTTATTTCGTTTTTTTTTCGTTCGTTATCACCACCTTCTTCGGTTTTTACATCGTTTCACCTTTTGATATCATGATTTTTATTTTCCATTATCGAAAAAACCATAAATTGGCCATTACCCGTTTTGATTTGAACCTCATAATTTCCATTTTCATTTTATTACCTTGCGTTTATTTGATTACATTTTCTTTTTATAGAGTCACAGTGGACCCCCTCGCCCACTCGGCCTCAGAGTCCCTCTCAGGCGCAGACTAGCTTCGACACGCTCACATGTAAATTTCTCTCAAAAACCAAAAACGATTACTAAAATTACTAAGAACCTTATGGGATTTGCTTAATTCGAAAATCTAAACAAAACTGTTTGTGTTTACGTTCTTTAGTTTGGTATTCCTAACACATTTTCTCCACTAACTAACCTATCCTTTAAATACTTATTTGGCGTAATATTACTAACAAAAAACACTCCAAAAACTAAGAAAAGAAATGAATATGTTTCAACTTTTCGTTCCGTGTAAATGTTTGTTTCTTCGTACCATGCAAATTGCACTTGAAGTATAACTCTACAGATAAACTTAAATACCTGTTTAAATTTAAATATATTTTATTATGTGTTTTACGCTCGTTGCATGATCAGTTTTGCTTGTAGCATTAAGGGCAGTTTTTCTCAGACAGCTAAGTTATCTCTTTGGAATTAGGGATTTATATTGATCCTGATCGTCATCACTTTTGAATGGTCTATGATACAAAAAGAGATTTTGTAGCTAAACAGTTTTTAATAAAATTATTTCTCAGATAGATGAGGTTTTTTTTTGTAACACTTTTTTCCTTATTAGTCAATACACACGATCTTCCACAGAAATCTCTATCACCCAAAATTCGATTGACATGTTTATATACTCCATAAGTACATTTTAAAGAGAAAGAGATTTCTGTGACACCCCCGTATTAATCTACATTTTAGAATCACTGATTTTTTTTTTTATTCTTCTATATGTACATTAGGTTGGCCGTCTCTAAGGTAAAATTAGACAACCTAACTCTCAACGTTTTTAATAATAGGGTTTTTAGTTCAATCAATTTCACAAAAAAAAATTGTTTGTGGCAGTGAATTTTCTAAAGAATGTAATTCCATATTCTATGGAATTATCCGAGGATAAAAGTAAATATTTGAGAAGCTATAATCCATTTTTTAAAAACTATACTCTTAGCAAAGTGACAAATGGACCTTATTTTAAAAAGACACTGAAATATGACAGCAAAATCATCTGAACGTATGAGTCATACAATTTGAAGCTTACTATTTCTTTCTGTTATACTTGAAGGGCATTAAACAATGTATAAAGTGGTGAGAGTACACCCTTACATATTTTATAAAACTGGCATCTATCCTAATGTATGTACATAGAATATTTGTATAAGCCTTAACAAAATATACATAATTTTTCAGTTAATAAGATACGATATTTTTGGAAAAGCTTCCATTAAATTAACTTACCAAAATAAAATCTTATTATTCATTTTGGAGAAATAGTTTAAACAAAATAAGACAGAAAAACCGTACAAAAAATAATAGATATACATATGTAAATATGCATATATATTTTTTTTAAATTCATTTTTTAAATTCTGAAATTCCTGAGATTTAACTAAGCAACTTAAAAAAATCGCCAAACTTTCTGTTAGATATTGGCTAGTTTTTTACGTTTTTTTTAATCTTTTTATCCTTAAAATATATTTTGAGAGATGAGACTAATTTTCAGTTAACTTTGCAGCACCACCAGCTCCCGGCTCGTCGGTCAATCCCACCGCAGTCACCAGCCCAAGTGCCCAGAATGTGGCCGCTGGTGGAGCAACTGTGGCAGGTGCAGCTGCAACTGCCGCTCAGGTGGCCTCCGCCTTGGGCGCCACCACCGGCAGCGTGACACCAGCGATTGCCGCCGCCACGCCAGCCACTCAACCGGACATGCCCGTCTTCACGTGCCCACGCCGCCCCAATCTTGGACGAGAGGGGCGCCCGATTGTGCTGCGCGCCAATCACTTCCAGGTGACAATGCCGCGTGGCTATGTTCACCACTACGACATCAACATTCAGCCAGACAAGTGTCCACGAAAGGTGAATCGTGAGATCATCGAGACCATGGTGCATGCTTATAGCAAGATCTTCGGCGTGCTTAAGCCGGTATTTGATGGTCGGAACAATCTATACACCCGCGATCCACTGCCCATCGGCAACGAACGTCTGGAGCTGGAGGTGACATTGCCCGGCGAGGGCAAGGATCGCATCTTTCGCGTGACGATCAAGTGGCAGGCTCAGGTCTCTCTCTTTAATCTGGAAGAGGCTCTGGAAGGTCGAACCCGGCAGATACCCTACGATGCCATTCTGGCTCTGGACGTGGTCATGCGTCATCTGCCCAGCATGACGTACACTCCGGTAGGGCGCAGCTTCTTTAGCTCTCCGGATGGTTATTACCATCCTTTGGGCGGTGGTCGAGAGGTGTGGTTCGGTTTCCATCAGAGCGTGAGGCCCTCGCAGTGGAAGATGATGCTGAACATTGATGGTGAGTTTTGGCCACTCAAGACCCTCTGTTTCCCTACTAACCTTCAAATCTGTTTCAGTTTCGGCCACTGCTTTCTACAAGGCACAACCAGTCATTGACTTTATGTGCGAGGTGCTGGACATACGCGATATCAACGAGCAGCGCAAACCACTTACTGACTCGCAGCGCGTGAAGTTTACTAAGGAGATAAAAGGCCTGAAAATCGAAATTACCCACTGCGGCCAAATGCGTCGGAAGTATCGTGTGTGCAATGTCACCCGGCGTCCCGCACAGATGCAATCGTAAGAATCTTATAGTTGCCAAACTATTCTGCTGTTGCTAATTATTACTTAAAAAAAATTCCAGTTTCCCACTGCAGCTGGAGAATGGACAGACCGTCGAGTGCACAGTCGCAAAGTATTTCCTGGATAAATACCGCATGAAGCTGCGTTATCCGCATTTGCCCTGCCTGCAAGTGGGTCAAGAGCACAAACACACCTACCTTCCCTTGGAAGTGTGCAACATTGTGGCCGGACAGCGGTGCATTAAGAAGCTGACAGATATGCAGACCTCGACCATGATCAAGGCCACCGCCCGTTCAGCACCCGATCGCGAGCGTGAGATCAACAATCTGGTGAAGCGTGCCGACTTCAACAACGACTCATATGTACAGGAGTTCGGCCTGACCATTTCCAACTCGATGATGGAGGTGCGCGGACGCGTTTTGCCGCCGCCCAAGCTTCAGTATGGGGGACGTGTGTCTACCGGGATCACTGGTCAGCAACTGTTTCCGCCACAGAACAAGGTGAGCTTGGCCTCGCCCAACCAGGGTGTGTGGGATATGCGAGGCAAGCAGTTCTTCACCGGCGTTGAGATCCGTATCTGGGCCATCGCCTGCTTTGCCCCCCAGCGCACTGTGCGCGAAGATGCACTGCGTAACTTCACCCAGCAGCTGCAGAAGATCTCAAACGATGCCGGCATGCCGATCATTGGCCAGCCGTGCTTCTGCAAATACGCCACTGGACCGGATCAGGTCGAGCCAATGTTCCGCTACTTGAAAATTACCTTCCCGGGGCTGCAGCTTGTTGTAGTAGTGCTACCAGGGAAGACTCCGGTTTATGCTGAGGTAAAGCGCGTGGGCGACACCGTCCTGGGCATGGCTACCCAGTGTGTGCAGGCCAAGAACGTGAACAAGACGTCGCCGCAGACGCTGTCCAATCTTTGTCTCAAGATCAACGTCAAGTTAGGCGGCATCAATTCGATCCTGGTGCCTTCCATTAGGCCAAAGGTCTTTAACGAGCCGGTTATTTTTTTGGGTGCTGATGTAACCCACCCACCAGCTGGCGACAACAAGAAACCATCGATTGCCGCCGTGGTGGGCTCAATGGATGCTCATCCTTCGCGCTACGCCGCCACCGTTCGGGTGCAACAGCATCGCCAGGAGATCATCCAGGAGTTAAGCAGCATGGTGCGCGAGCTGCTTATCATGTTCTACAAGTCGACGGGCGGCTATAAGCCCCACCGCATCATACTCTATCGCGACGGTGTCTCCGAGGGCCAGTTCCCCCATGTCCTCCAGCATGAGTTGACTGCCATTCGGGAGGCCTGCATCAAGCTGGAGCCGGAATACCGACCGGGCATTACGTTCATCGTAGTGCAAAAGCGCCATCACACGCGTCTTTTCTGCGCGGAGAAGAAGGAGCAGAGCGGCAAGTCGGGCAACATTCCCGCAGGCACCACCGTCGATGTGGGCATCACACATCCCACCGAATTCGATTTCTATCTGTGCAGCCATCAAGGCATCCAGGGCACCAGTCGCCCGTCGCACTACCACGTTTTGTGGGACGACAATCACTTTGACTCGGACGAGTTACAGTGTCTCACGTACCAGCTGTGCCACACGTACGTGCGGTGCACCCGCTCCGTCAGCATACCGGCGCCAGCGTACTACGCCCATCTAGTGGCCTTCCGTGCCAGGTGAGCCCAGCAACCCCATATTTAAGATTAAGTACTAACATAAGTGCATCTTTTGTAGATATCATCTGGTGGAAAAGGAACACGATTCGGGCGAGGGCTCGCACCAGAGCGGCTGTTCCGAGGACCGCACGCCAGGCGCCATGGCCAGAGCCATCACTGTGCACGCGGACACCAAGAAGGTCATGTACTTTGCCTAAAAAGTATCGCCCCATATGCCAACACCAAAAAGCTAAAGAATACAAAATCAGTTTCGAAATTAAATTCGAATAAGCTATTCCCCCCACTTCCTTCCCTCAGATCAGCAAGCGGTTGAAAGCCAGGCCTAGAAATTTAAAATTAAGTTTTAAGTTACATTTTACGTTGAGTCAGCGCGATGGGAGGTTAACCAACGAGAATACGAAGATCTTGCATGCATTAGTTATTTAGTAAGCAAAAGAAAATCCCACAAAGACACAAAAACAACACTCATCCACTTACAAAGCAGATAGCACACAGTGAGAAATTATAGGAATAGGCAATCGAATGTTATGCACAAGTTTGCGCAACCGAAGAAAAATAAACGAACCCGAAAGCGAAATGTGAGAATTCTCAAAAACAAGCGTAGCAAACAAATTGAAAGAAAATAGGAAATCAACTAAAGGGAACAAAAACTACGACAACAACACCAACCAAATCACGATAACAAAAAACAAAACAAAAAAAAAATGGAAAAGCGTCATCCACACGAGAGAGAGACAACTTTTGTAATAGCAATTACGATTACATTGTACAATATATTTTTACACGATACGAAATGAAGACATGATGAATGAATATGAATGAATGCATACAACCAAAGGTTTTTAGTATACAAAATGAATACGTTGCTGATCGAACCACACAGCAAACACCGCAAGAACACCAATCACTCGGATTCTCTGTACTGTGAACGAAGACCACCACCAAATTATAAACAAAAACCACAAGCGACATTAAAGCGAGAAGCATTGAAAGAGTGTAAACACAACTTAGCATGTATGTACTAATGAAATACTTCAATTACTAGGGCGCAGATTAAATAAAGCAAGAACATTTAATAGTTTGTAAGTTGGGCTCTAGTAAAAAATCAGAAAATGACAGATCAGATTAATGGTCGATAAGAGCGCGGCGGAATAACGAGAACTGCAATTTCAACAAGGGACAAACTTTTGGTCAAAACAATAGCTATACTTACAGAGACGAGCCTAATATATAAATACCTAAGCCTAGATCTAACATTTAACGTTTTTACAAAACAAAAAAAAGCAGAATGGAACTGTAACAAGATAAGAATTCTTGAAGTCGAAAGTGCAAATAACGCGGTAGCAGTTACGTTGGCAGTGCTGATATTTTATGTATATCTTTAGTTTACCCTCTTGTATGCACACACAATCAGACTCCGAACTTCTCCCCTCCCCGAGTCCAAGGCATATCACTCAATGTCCTCTTATTTATGTACCTCCTACACTTAACCTAAAGATATTTAGTTGTACTTTATAATTTTTTTAAAAGCGTAACGAAATTTGTTGATTTCTTCATGTTGATTCTTCGAATGGGAAAACATCGCGAACATGCCTGTTTTTCATTGTAATTTCGTATTAATTAACTTTAGAGCAAAGTGGTGTACGGGTAATATAAACAAGGTAACTCTTATCCACCGTCCCCCGGAGAGAGGTGGCAACTACATTTCAATATTTTACAAAGTAGTTTTAGTTTCGTCAAAATCAACAAAAACAAACAAACAATATCAATATGAAACGTATGCTTAATATTTGTACTATATCGAGGACACAGTTCAAGTTAACATTATGATGAGTTGTTATTTATGCGGTGCGGGCGAGGACGATCTTCTCCGACTCCCCCGGACCAAACCTTATTTTTACTTGTGTACATCATTCACAGATCCTTTAATTTAGATTTAGTTACCAAGTTTGCAAGCTGTTTTGCCAATCGTACATAATGTGAGCATTATAAAATACATAATATTTAAATCTATATGCTTATATTAAATCATTTATTGCACTTACAAATTAGTTGGTAATCCTCAAACAATATATATTTAACAAAATATACTGAGGGAATGTCACAGCCGGTCAAAATGTTAAATCAATCCTTCAGAAATCTTTAAGGATTTAATTTCTTTAATTTGCTGAGAAATATACAAAAATGGATCTTCAAACATTCTATATCAGATTCATAATTGCCTACATTTATTGGCACTAAGAAATATATATCAATAACAAAACAGTTTTCTAACTGCCCAGCATCATATTGAAATATTCTTAGGAAACTAAATTTTGTGATGTTTTTTTACATAACTGTTAAGCCAGAAATGTTTCGAAGCTTATCTTTGGTTTTCGGTTTTTAAAATCCAGTACTTTTATAAACTAATTCTCTCAATTACGAATATTCTTTCATTTTAATTAGTCTTTTAACAGAGGCTTACCACAGAAAGATAAATCATACCCGAGATATATAGCTTACTTTAGTACTGAATTTTGTAATGATTAACATTTTGTGGGGCTGTGAAATTAAAGTGGGGGCGTATTTGTTGACTTTTTAAATTGTAATTGTTCACTTTCCATTTGTTTTTTGTAGTTTATACACAAGGGATTAAAATTTTAAATTTATTTCTTAATTTTTACTTAAAGCAACCCGAAGCAAAAAACAAACAACCAATTTTAGTTCTAAGCAAAAAACAAAAACGAAACAATGCAAAGGAGTTCGCGATTCGGGGTCGATTTCAGATCGCCCAGACAGAACCAACATTTACATTATATATTCAATTAGTTTAAGCTGAAGCTGAAAAGTGTGCCGACAATGAATGCATCTCGTAGTTGTAAAATGAGCGAAATATTCAACAATAATTTACTTTACCAACACAATACATGAGAAATGTCCAAAGCTTTAACTACTCGCAAAAAAAGAAGCGGAATATTGACGGGAAAACCACTAATCACTAAATAAAAATGCCAATAAGCTGCTATCTCCCATCCAAAACAATGGGCTGTAACGGTTGTCCCTATATACACGCGTAAATATATAA
Organism: Drosophila kurseongensis; assembly: GCA_018153305.1. Classification (NCBI taxonomy): domain Eukaryota; kingdom Metazoa; phylum Arthropoda; class Insecta; order Diptera; family Drosophilidae; genus Drosophila; species Drosophila kurseongensis. The sequence continues at coordinate 4,105,409 of JAECXX010000004.1, read as the reverse complement.
AGTAAACTTGAGAACTCCAATTTTCCCCAAGAAACTCACACACACTACAATTTCAATGGTTTCTTCAGTATCGTGCAGCTAAAAAAAAAGTTTGAGGAGAAGGTTGGAGATAGTGGAACGCCTTAGATATCATTTCCAACCTATGTTCTGCTCCAGAGGCCCAAAAAAAAAAACAAAAAAGGCCGGGACTTACACATGGGAACTTAAATTTTTAACTGTCAAAATTCAATTGAGCTTTAAACTAAAGATAAATCGAGAAAAACATGAAAAAAACACAAAAAATAAGACAAGAAGATAAGTAAGAAATAGAATTGGGGTCGCATTGTTTTTACATATTACTTATAAATGTGCCGTTTATAGATGTCTACAATTATATACAACAAATATAGATATATACCTAGATATATAATCAGATCGAAATCGAAGCTAGAACAGCAATTTGCACAACTCTTCCTAAAGGAAATAAAAAATACAAATCTAAATCTAAAAAAAATGATATGCCACAATTACCGAGATTTCAAGAAGTGACGGACTAACTCCAAGCAATTATAAACGTTATATTTGAATAACTAACTTATGATATGTGTGTACTCTATACTCTTCCAATTAGTCCCCGAGTCCTACCCTCTGAAACCTAGCCCACGCGCGATACCCATAGCCCCACAATCTCCACTCTCGATGTATTGTTCCAAATACGAATCAGATCAGATAGCCCTTAGCTGAAATTGGACTAGCAAAATCAATACGATAATACCACTAATAAGTGCGTTAAGATTAAAGAGATCATCTGGTACATCCCTTACTTTAAAAATCAACCAAAATGCCGGGTAATTAATCAATAAAATACATATTATTAGTTCTAATCTAAGCGGAGTAAACAAAATACATCAACATAATGATAAAGATAAAAAGCAACGTGAGCAACGTAATATGGGAAATCTGTAACTTTGGTGATCTTTTTAAATGTTATTAGTAAAACAAAATAAAAATCAAGTTTATTGAGGAATACAAATCAAACCAGTTTTAAATGTGACTTAAAATACGACGTAAACGACATTTTTCCACAAAATTAAATAAGTAACAAGGCAAAACCAAAATCCGAGTTTGTGTCATATGCAATTTAATGAAAGTTGATGATCTTTTCGATAGAATTATGTAAAGCTGTCTAACAATTAATTATAAGCGCTTCAATACAAATACAATTTAACAAAAATCAACAAACTCAATTAAGTTAAAGAAAACACAATTACATTATACAAAAACTATGTTTTATACAAATTACATTTATTTTTAAAAAGTTTTGCGGCTTTGTTTTCAATCTGAGTTCTAAACATAAAACCCAAACCAACCTTATAGAACACAAATAATTTCTGTTTGCGTTTATAATAAGAAAACAGCATACACAATTCATTTTTGTTCAATAAAAATATATTTAACTAAACATTCGACTTGCCTTTTGAGATTCCGGCTAGGATGCTGACAGTTGTGAGGAAATCGCTGGCCAGCTTGGGCCTACAGCTGCAGCTTAATGTCCGGGCCAGGTACAAATCCACCCAGGATGTCAAGAACGCTCTGATCATCTTGGCCCCGGGAGCCGAGGAAATGGAGTTTACCATCTCCGCGGATGTTCTGCGGCGGGGAAAAGTAAGTTTGGATGGGTTTTGTTTATTTGTTATCAAATTAAGTGCTAAAAAAATGTCAATTCGCTCTGGTTTCATATGAAAAAAGAATTTCTTATAATGTATTGCCAAATATTTACTTAAATCCAAAAGCTTATTTGATTAATTAGAAACAAGTCTCTTAGTCTTCTATTATAAGCTTAATGTTTCTGCGTACAGTCTAATTTTGAGAGTGTCACTTTAACAGCAAATATCTTTGTTAATACGTGATACAAAACAACAATAATGCATTTCGTATGGATAGTCCCAAATATTATCTTCATATCCTATCTTTAAGAAAAACTGAACGGTTCTTTTATAATTTTATTTGTTTGTGTACAGCGGAAGATAATGTTAATTATATCCTACATTATTTCTTAATTTATTAACATTCGGTTAGATCAATGTCACGGTAGCGGGTTTAAATGACTGTGAGCCGGTCAAGTGCTCTAGGAGTGTGGTCATTGTGCCGGATACTTCTCTGGAGCAGGCCTTGACCCACGGAAGTTATGACGTGGTGGTGCTGCCTGGAGGATTGGCTGGTAACAAAGCGTTGATGAACTCGCCTGCTGTTGGTGAATTGCTGCGGTGCCAGGACTCTAATGGAGGAATGATTGCTGCTATCTGTGCTGCTCCCACTGCGCTGGCCAAACATGGAATAGGAAAAGGAAAATCCATTACATCCCATCCAGATATGAAGCCCCAACTGAAGGATCATTATTGGTATGTGTCAGGTTGCTTAAACCATTTGCAGACTTTCCTTAAAATTAATTTTTAATTTTGATGACTTTCATACTTAAATCCTAATAAGACATCAAAAAGTTAACTTGGGCAAGCTAAAGCTTACAGACCCGAGGAGTTGTAAGAAAAATGTATTAGTAAATATACTCACTGTGGCTCACAGCTCATTTTAAACAGCACCTATCCAAAACTTGAACAGCCTATAAAGGGTGAAAAAACATAATATTAAAATAATTTTAGCGAAATTTTTTTTTTTAATTCTTTTGATTTAGTTTTTGTTTTACCTAATTTTGAAATTTTGCTTGTAGAATTAATTTGAAACAAGAAAGGAGCAAACTTCGGAAAGCCAAGTTTATAAACCGTTGCAGCTGTTAAAACAATGAAGCTAGGTCGATTTTTCAATCGTTTCTATACAAGTCTATGATATAGTCGTCCGATTTTTATAAAAGTAAAAGAGTAATTTTGAAATCGTTAAAAATTACAACGAAGCTACAATTTTATTTCCCTTTTCCTTATGACTTATGATATAGCTGCCCTATAACTGATTGTTAGGAAGTTGGGATTTTCTATGGGTTTTATATTTGGCCAATCAATCTGACCTACCAAATTTCATAAGGATCGGCCGACTATATCCTATAACTGCCATATAACTGAACGATTGGAAATGCCATAACGTTGGTGTTTTTAAAGTTAGGAAGTTGAGATTTTTTATGAGTGTTAAGAATGCATCATATGAATAATTTTGGAGAATATAATTTACAGAATATTCTGCAAGGGTATTTCAACTTCGGCTCCGCCCGAAATTAGCTTTCCTTTCTTGTTTATTTATTTACATAAAATTTAATTTATATTTCGCGCATTGTATAAGCTATTGACATCAATTTTTCAAAGTCTGCAAGGGCTTGCCGAAGTTAGCTTCTTATTTTATACAAATAAGACATCTTTTAATATAGGTGCTAAAGAAAGAACCTGAAAACTAAATAAAAAAATTTTACTTTATTGATTTTAAACATATTAAACAAAAAAACTTCTTAACGAGGTTAAAAAAAAATCTGCATACAAAATATCTGAAAAAATGCAATGGATGATGAAAACTTCTGTGAAATTATTTCTTGATTCCAACTTGAAAGTTAGTTTTTTGCGTGTCCCGAAATATAAAAAATATTATGTAATAATATTAATCATTTACGACAACAAATATATCTACATTTTCTCATTCAAATAGTACTAATTAATGAACAACGGAACAGAAAAATGTGTTGAGTGACACCAGCCTGTTCAGTGACACCAAATAAGTCTAACTTCAATAAGCCATAGTTTAAATAGACTTGCAGCTTTAAACAAATGTAGTTTAAAACTATATCGATTTTTATGTGAATATGTTAACAAGAATAAAGTTGTTTTATGTTAAGTTATGTTCATAAAATTAAACAAGTATTTTTAAATCGAAATAAACTATACCTCGAGTCATATTAAAAACCAACGAAGTTTGTCGATTTTCCTGTTATACTGCTATTCATGATATGATATTTCCTATTCTGACTTTTATAAAATTAAAACAGTTAATTATTAAAAATCATTATATCTCGGTATCTCGTGTATAGTTATTCATTTTCCTGAATGGTAAAAATATTTTCGGACTAAGTTTCTAAAGCACTTATTCATATAAAGTTTGTAGGAGTTTAACTAAAAGACATTTCTGTAGCACCCCGGTATTGGTATATTGCGTTGTTTAGGTACAATTTGTAAAAAAGTAATTAATTAGTAACAACTCTGCTTTTAATTTGTTTAAGTCATAATATATTTTAAGATAAAAGGGCGTTTAATATTTATTGGCTTAATACATTTCAATTCTATTAAAATTTTGAACAAAATTATTAAAAAGTTTTTAATTTACAAATTACAAAATAAGCAAAATAAATCATTTATATCTAAAACAAATCTAATTGGAGTCTAAATGAAACTAATATTGTTCTTGGTTTTATCTGCTTAGCTATATTGATGACGCTGACGTGGTTCAGGATGGAAATCTCATAACGAGTCGAGGTCCTGGCACAACCTTTGATTTTGCCCTGAAGATTACCGAGCAGCTTTCTGGCGTTAAAGTGGCCCAGGAGGTGGCCAAGGCAATGCTTTGGACATATAAATCTTAATTGCAACTAAAGAAAATTAATTATGTAATAATAATAAGCTTTGGACACACTTGAAGACCTAATTGAAATTACTGGAAAATTTAAAGTTTTTTTTACATATGATAAGTATGTTCATATGTATATCATTGCGGTTTAAAATAAATAATTTTTATTATCGTAATCAAAACAAGAAAGGAAAGCTAACTTCGGGCGGAGCCGAAGTTGATATACCCTTGCAGAACATTCTGTAAATAATATTCTACAAAAATATTCATATGATGCATTCTTAATACTCATAAAAAATCCAACTTCCTAACTTTTCAAACACCTAAGTTATGGCATTTCCGATCGTTCAGTTATATGGCAGCTATAGGATATAGTCGGCCGATCCTTATGAAATTTGGTAGGTCGGATTGATTGGCCATAAAAAAAATAAAAATGTTTTGTTCCGCACATTTAGTGTTTTTGAAATCATTTTTGAAGCTTGTTTATACTCATTACTACGATTCGGTATTACGATGTTTTTAATACCCTTGCAGAGGGTATTATAATTTTGGTCAAAAGTGTGCAACGCAGTAAGGGAGACATATATTCTTGATCAGGATCACCTCCTGAGTTGATATAAGCATGTCCGTCTGTCCGTCTGTCTGTTTCTACGCAAACTAGTCTCTCAGTTTTAAAGATATCGAGTTGAAACTTTGCACACACCCTTCTTTCCTTTGCACGCAGTATATAAGTCGGAACGTCCGGGATCGGCCGACTATATCCTATAGCTGCCATATAACTGATTGATCGGAAATGCCATAACTTTGGTGGTTGTTAAGTTAGGAAGTTGGGATTTTCAATGGGTTTTATTTTTGGCCAATCAATCTGACTTACCAAATTTCATAAGGATCGGCCAACTATATCCTACAGCTGCCATATAACTGAACGATTGGAAATGCCGTAACTTAGTAAAGTTAGGAAGTTGGAATTTTTTATGAGTATTAAGAATGCATCAAATGAATAGTTTTGGAGAATATAATTTACAGAATATTCTGCAAGGGTATTTCAACTTCGGCTCCGCCCGAAGTTAGCTTTCCTTTCTGGTTTTTTAATATAACTGCTTTTAAAAACATAACTTTTAAAATAATTTGTATTATTTTTGTTTAAAAAAAAAAAACACCTCCACTTCTAATAAAGTCGTCACGATCGCAAATTTTTAAGATTTTTCCTTCTCTTGCACCGTGCCAATAGGAATATTTAAAAAACGGTATTTATTTAGTTTAATGTTTTATTATTTTTGTCCCAATTTGATATGTCCGTCTTTTGTCTGTCCGTCTGTCTGTCTCTACGCGAACTAGTCTCTCAGTTTTAAAGATATCGAATTGAAACTTTGCACACATCCTTCGTTTCTTTGCACGCAGTATATAAGCCTATAGCTGCCATATAACTGATTGATCGAAAATGCCATAACTTTGGTGTTTTTAATGTTAAGAAGTTCGAATTCAAAAAAATTTTCTACAGAAAAGGGCCTTTAAAAAGATATTCTTAAGTACCTTGGCAATAACTTTGTAAAACTATATGAATTGAATAAATTTATTTAGCAAGTCCGACAAGGTTTTTTTGTCCAAAATAGATTTGTTATTAAACATTTTAAACGTGAAAATTGGAGATTTGTAAGCTCTCCTTTTTTGCTTCTTATATTTTATTAAGCAATTCAATGGTGGTCATAATTAGCCAATCAAGTGGTGTGGTTATAGAAGTGCCCGTGTCTATCAGGGCCGGGAATCCATAAGAATCCATAAGAATAAGACCTGAGTCTTAACATAATAATGCCACTCAACCCACAACATTCTCTTTGTAATGCACGTGTGCACCCGTTTTAAACGTTGGGAGTGCAACGGCCTCAAAGAGTCACACCTTGGCCTGTAGGGATTGTGGTCTACCTGGATGAAGCAGTCAGTCCTTTCTGTCAAGTTTTGTCCTTGCTGACCCACATGTCAATACGTCCCTCCCAACAACACCGACTGTCTAATGTAACTTCGAGGTACTTAACCTTTTCTTCGTGCTTAAGTTGCGGAAAACCAGCACATAAGCATATCATTGGGCTAACGTTTTCCAACACCCTTTAAATAAGCAGGACATCGGCGCGAGGTGGCACTTCAGTTATAACCACAGTTAACGCAATTAAATGGATATTATATACATTTTTGTTGAATCTAAATGGTTCCAGTTCAACAAAGATTAAAGCGGTTCGCTTTGATATACTTACCAGGCGGATTGCCCCAAAGCTTTAAGTCTCCTAGTAGTTTAGACTACGACTAAGATTGACTAAGATTGATGACGAAGTCGACTCGAAAGCCCCGTTAGTTTTGGAATCGATGGGCTGACAGGGATTCCATTATCATTATACATGCATTCACTACCGTCATGCACCCTTTAGGAAGATCTATTAGTTGTCTTGGGAGGTTTACCAGTGATCACAGAGAATAGTAAATCAATTAGTTGCCTTAAATCAGTGACAACCCTCAGAAGAAAGGGTGGAGTAATCATCATGATCAGATAAAATAGCAAAGCTATTGTTTTTACCTAAGTAAGTAGAGTATTCTCCATTTCAAGGAGGGTATTGTATGATCCATACTGAGGCTGCAGCTAGGAGACTTATTTTCGTGAATGAAGCTCCTTTCATCAGCACCATTCTTACTTATCCACTTGGGGTTAAAAAGGTGCATAATTACACATTTTAGGATGAAGTAAGATATATAGATGAGCAAATTTGTAGAAAACTTTTTACTGTTTTATTTAAAATATTGCGGTAACATTTGTGTTGTATCTTTATTAGTTGTATTGGTTGTATTAGCTTAGCCGCAATACCGACTTGAAGTTTTGTTATTTAATTAAGATTTCGGTGATAAAGCTATGAGTTAGTCTTGCATTTATGCCAAGGCACCCTAATGATTGCGTGCTCACGAGTACGAGAAGATTGTATGCACAGGGGCTGAGTCCACGTATCCTGTCCTTCACAGTCCAGACCGCAGTAGGTCCCCCGATGAAACCGTTGAGTAAGGCAGGCTATTCTGTACGACCCGTAGTTTCTCCGGTTGACCATTAAACAGTCTTCGTTCCTGATCAATACAAGGATATTCCTGTTCTCCATTGTTGGAGGTGGAATCCAACTTTTGGAGACCAGCCTTACATACACCTTATTAGGAGGGACAACCTTGTGTTACGCGTCAGGCCATAGTATGTCTATGTTATGGACAGTGTTTTCAAACTCTCTCACTGATTCCGTTTGGCACATGCCACAACCTTGGCTCCCATAAACCCCTTGATACTATCAAACTCGGAAAGGGACATGTCTTCAAGGCCTGGTTGATCGCTCCCTCCAGAATGGTCCAATTGTCGACGTAGAATTTCCAGATGCTTACTGTCGATAATGGCTCACGAAACCTTCTTTGGTTGACTATCAGCAATCTTGGTCACGAGCGATTTAAACCATTATTTCCGAGGCCCTGCGTTCGTAACTTTTCTCCAGCTCCATTTTGGTTAATTCGGATCCACTTACTTGGTTCACTTATTTGGTTCAAAGGGTGATAATGATTTTCGCAAAAAAAAACTATTTTTGCGAAACTGTGCGACGAACCAATAAAAAATTAATTTGTTGTCCCAATTTTCATGTAAGAATTTTAGTAAATCGTGTTTATCCATATTTTCGCTTCTTATGCTCCAGTTGAAAACCAAATTCATTAATGAGTAATCTGCACAGAGAGAATTAATTAATTAATTGAGCGCATAACTGATTTTTATACCCTTGCATTTTGGTCAAAAGTGTGCAATGCAGTGAAGGAGACATCTCCGACCCTATTAAGTATATGTTGAGCGCAGCGGCAAACCACTCCAACTAAAGAGAGAGTCAGAATCACTCATTTCTAAGCGGCTCCTCTGAGCGGCTCCAGTCTGAGCCCGCCTCTCAACGCCTACGGTTGTTGTTGTTGATTATCTCGCCTTGTGACAAAAAGGCTTGTTAGCTCAACAGAATATATATTCTTGATCAGAATCGCGTCCTGAATTGATATAAGCATGTCCGTCTGTCTGTCTGACCGTTTGTCTGTTTCTACGCAAACTAGTCCCTCAGTTTTAAAGATATCGAATTGAAACTGTCATATAACTGAACGATCGGAAATGTCATAACTTTGGTGTTCTTAAAGTTAGGAAGTTGGGATTTTCTATGGGTTTTATTTTTGGCCAATCAATCCGACCTACCAAATTTCATAAGGCTCGGCCGACTATATCCTATAGCTGCCATATAACTGAACGATTGGAATGCCATAACTTTGGTGTTTTTAAAGTTAGGAAGTTGGGATTTTTTATGAGTTTAAGAATGCATCATATGAATAATTTTGGAGAATATAATTTATAAAATATTCTGCAAGGGTATATCAACTTCGGCTCCGCCCGAAGTTAGCTTTCCTTTCTTGTTATTATATAAATTCTTCGTTTCGGCCTTAAATTGAGATACTATTTTTAAGCATCTGCACGGATAAAATCACCGTTTTACCATTGTAAACAATTTCGCAAGATTATTCGATCTAATTAACACACTTTCTAAAATTTTCATGTTCAACACCCTTTAGTAAAGTATTTAAGCTTCTTGCCACACGAGCACATTTTCTTGTTGCGTGATCAATGAGCAGTTAAATAACATGGACCATTTTCCCAAATCTATCAAAATAATACTTTCGCAGATATAGGCGTTGGAAGTTTGACGCCTGATTTTATTTGACGCCTGATTTATTGGATTTTATTGTCCTTCGGTTTTTCAATTAACTTTAATACAAGCCAACAGCAAAAACTTGTAAATAAATAAAGGTAATATAAATCGTTAAGTCCACAAAATAGTATTTTATGTAATAGTGAAACACTATTACTTTTACTTTTTTTTTTAACAACAAATGAAGCCCGCAAACAAATTGACCGATTGTTTCTATGGCAGCTATGATATTGTCCTTCGATTTCTTGAAATTTCTAAATGTTTCACTGAAATCGTACAAAATTAATACATTTCCATTTTATTGCGTAAATATTTTTTCAAAAAATAATTTTCCTATCGATCCTATTACAGCTTAATTTTTGTTCGTACCCCTTTTTTGAAAAAATTAAAAAAATAGTTTGAAACCATGTTTCACACTTTTTTACATCACATTTTACTTTATAGAAATGTTATAATAAAACAATGTTCGCTTCATTTCAAGGGAGCCTAACCGCACTGAAAATCAATCTTTTCTTTTAGTAGGAAAAATTGTTTTAAGAGTGCTAATCATTTTCTTAGTTCTTTAGCATTGTATTATTTTCGACCAATTGCAAAATTGCAGGAAAAGTTTGGAAAACCAAAATCACACAGAAATCTCTTCGTTTTAAATTCGTTAAAAAGGAGAATGTCATTATCAAAGTTGTTTAACCGAAGAGTTTCTGTGTCACCTCCGAATAGCTTTAAAAAGAGAGAAGTGTTAAATGAGTCTTAATTGTGGAATCTTACCCATCTTGTATTTTCTGTTTCTTTTAAGTTTTTAAAAAATCCGGGAAAATTTGAATTTGAATTTTGAGCATATCGATATTTTGCTATCGGAATCAGTTCACGGCGAGCCAATAGCAGCATGTTAACATTTCTGTTACGTGTCGATGTTAGCATTTTGTATGTGTATGGGGCCACTAAATGACCAGTCTATATGTTGTATGGTTAGTGATGGGGCGTAGGAACTGGGGTAAAATATTTTGGTGCGACCATTTTTGAAATTTCGAGTGACGATCATTTTGCAGTGTGGCCGGAGGTGCCCGTTTAGTAAGGTAGTTTTTTATCCATTACAAAATAACACGCAATCTCGTTAAAAGTGGTGGATTTTTCGTTGGATGGGCACAGTTAGTTTTCAATACTCGTTCCTCCACCTCTACTGGAAATCGGAAGGTTCAACTTTGGCGCGGAGCGTAAAATTTTTTGTGTGGTGGGAAACTTGTCGAAGACAGTCGAGATTTGGTAAAGTTTATCCGTATGAGTAGACCGTTTTTTGCGCCCCCGTTAGCACGTGAATAGTTTGTTGTTGTTGCGACCGATGCACTTGCAGCCCATTGTGTGAGTGTGCGGTTTCGTTGCATAGTGTGAGTGTAGACGGGTCATTAAATCTGCCGCTTCATTTTCTGCTGCTGTTCTTTTGTTTTGGGATAATCGCACAAGTGTAACGGTTTTTCAAGAAGTGCAACAACCAAAGCACCAACAGCTACAGTCATGTAAAGTGTGTGTAACGAGAAACGCGAAAAGTGCAGTTCATTTAAACTGCAAGCGAAATCGCCATAAATTATTGTTATAAGCTTTAGCGTTGCGTGATGAAAGAAAAAAAGTGTAATGGCAAATGAAAAGCGCTGCCAGCGAAAAATATAGTGGAAAATATTGTGTATATAACAGTGAATAGTAAAAATTAAAATAAAGAAGGAGCAAAAAGTAAAAAAATAAACCAGGAAAATAGTGGAAGCAGCCACAACAAAAAAAGGAGAAGATGAAATGGATGAAAAAACATTTGCTGCACTTACACACTAATACACATCTACCCACCCTCTCTCTGCGTCCTTTGCCCTGTCCCTGTTTTCACTCGCCATCTCCCTCTAACACCTAATGCCGCAATCTCTCTCTGACATGCGCCCTCTCTTGCTCTCGCACAGTGCACTTTTGGTGCCCTTTTTCATACTCCTTTCATGAGTCACGAAATAAGGCAAAACCGTGAAAATAAAATAAATTGTGCAAGAATCGGTGACAGTGCAAACCACAAACAACCAAAATTCCAACTTAAGCAAATTCAAGCAAAGTGCAATGCGCCAAATGCCGGTTTAAAAGCCATTTATTGTTCTCTTTGGATGTTCCTTTTTGTTTGCCCTCGTCGTTCTTCGATTGTGTGAGCGGAATATTTAAGCGACAGCCGCGGCGTTTTTTTTGTGGGGGCGGGTAAACAAATTAAATAATTTGTTTATAAAACTGTGTCAAAGGTAGAGTCATATGTGAGTCGGAACCCGCTCCCTCTGACGCAGGTGCGTTTATTTACAGTCTAACTTACCTAACTAATGGAAGGTTTTTGAATTCATCCTTAGAAAAACAACCTATAAATTTGCCTCACATTGAAAACTCGTAATAAATTAAAAATTATTTTTGAGCTTTTCTTCATAATTTATATGTTTTACAAATTTTTATTTACATTTTTTTAATATAATTTTCTTAAAGGCATAAAAAAACATTCTTTAAAAACGATAGAAAAATGTTTTGGCATGCACTCCTTAGTTTAAACGATACTTTTCGATCTGAACGACCAATATACTGAATGCTATAGGAACTGGGTTAATAGAGCAGCCTTTAAAATAAGTAAATACCACTTAGGAAAGTTGCACTGTATGATCTTAGTTGCTGGCCGGCTAATCAAAGCACAGTCAGCATAATAATTTCACATTCTCTGCCTTCCACTCTTTCTCGTCTATCTGGTCCACTCCATCTGCTCTCTATCTATCTATCTGCTAAAACATTCGCCCTTGTGGTTTTATCAGAGACTTGTTCTAATTAGCAAATGCTTCAGTTTTTGTCGCATATGTATAATATACATATGGATGTACATATATTTCATTGCTGGAAAAATCGATAGTAATAGGGGTGGTCAACGTGTTTTTCTGAGTGGCGGGTGACACATCCATCCCGAGTACCGTTCCTTTTTGTGCGTATGCTTTATCATTAACATTCATTCAATCGGACAGGCTACGCGCATTACACACACCACGCGCACACGTGTTTGTGAGCCTAACACTGACACTGACCACAGGTAAAAAGAGCAGAGAAAGAGAGTGAGACGCCCACTCTCTCGGTTTCCTTCCTTTTGCCGGCCTTCTGCTGCTCTGTTTATAATTCTGTTTGTTTTGGTGAGCAACCAAAAAAATGTACTTGGTAGCAGCCCCAATTTTCTTTTTTTTCCTTTTTATACCCTTGCAGAGGGTATTTATAATGTTGGTCAAAAGTGTGCAACGCAGTGAAGGAGACATCTCCGACCCAATAAAGTATATATATTCTTGATCAGGATCACCTCCTGAGTTGATATCATCATGTCCGTCTGTCTGTCCGTCTATCTGTCCGTCTGTCTGTTTCTACGCAAACTAGTCTCTCAGTTTTAAAGCTATCGAATTGAAACTTTGCACACACCCTTCTTTCCTTTCACGCAATATATAAGTCGGAACGGCCGGGATCGGACGACTATATCCTAAAGCTGCCATATAACTGAGCGATCGGAAATGGCATAACTTTGGTTTTTTTAAAGTTTAAAGGATGTTGTGATTTTTTTATGAGTATTAAAAATGCATCATATGAATGTTTTTGGAGAATATAATTTACAGAATGCAAAGGTTTTTCAACTTTGGCTCCGCCCGAAGTTAGCTTTTCTTTCTTGTTTATTTTCATTTCCAATGGAACCTTATAGGGATTTAAAAAAAATAATTGGAGTAAATTAAGGGAGTTTCTGTCCAAAGAGTTATCCAGTTCTGAATTACTTCTGTTTGGTTTAACCATCCCTGAAGTCGTATGTTATATTCTGTTATTTTTTGGTTTTCTTATGGGAATATAAATAGACTTTGACTATAGACACTTTGAAAAATGCAGTTTCAATTTTATAAGAATCTGTCGACTTTAGCATAAAGCTCTTTTGGAAATGATCAAAAATAATTAGAAGAATCACGTATAACTTAAAATATATTTTTTCACGATTTAAAAACTAGATCATATAGGTGCCATAAGAACGATCAAAACATTTGTTGAACTATTGCAGAATCGTTGGAATCCTAAAATATTTTTCGAAACCGAACGCATAATTTGATGATTATTATAATTTACCTGGAACTATGTAATCATTTCGGTGCTTTACCTAACCTTATTTAAAAACACCGAGGATATAGTACGAAGATATAAAATATAAAAAAAAATTTTTTGTACCATGTTGCATAGAAATCGTCAAAGGGGTGGATGACTTTGTGGAGCTCTTTATTGCTGTTGTCTTAGTTGTTGTTCAAGTAGTTTTTAGTTGTTAGTTGTCTAGTGGTGTTTGTCGGCCTGGAAAATGCACTCAAGCGTTGGGATCCTCTTTCCCGGCTGCTTCTTTGCCGGCTGCCTCGTTTTTTAGTACCTGCTGGGCCGTCTGACAAGTTTTACGTCTTTGTAGTGTTTCCCTCGATTAGCAGCGACATGCACTTGGCATCACCAGTTGGAAAATGCCATCGAGGTCGCGATAGCGCTACAAAGTGGCCATCGGCCATGAAAATCTAGATGACTCCGTTGGCTGGCAGTTCTGCCACTAACGGAGGTGTGTCCGCTTGCATTGTAGTTGAACTTTATTTGCCTTAGATTAAGATAATTTAAAGTAATGTTGGAAGGAGGTGGGTTAGTAATAAGGTGCTTTAAGGGGGAAAAGTCACTGTTATTGAAACGATTAAGGAAGTATGTACTATTTTTTTTTTGCATTGTAAAAAAACTTTCGAGTGTATATACAAGTATAAGCATGTTAGATAAAAAACTGTTTTAACATGTCAAAGTAGTATAAAGATAAAAACTACTTTCATTTATATAGTTTTTATAATTGTAAGGTTGATTTTGATTGTTACAGTGTTTGATTAAAAGGTTATCTGTTGCTAAAAGCAATTAACCATTTTGAATATTTATATAAGGGCTTACAACTTTATAGAAAAGTAGTTACTTTTACTTGACAATAGCAGTAACACTTAAATTTAAGTTCAATTTATTATATTATTCTGAAAAAATATACATTCAACCAAAGCTCATGTATAAATATTTAAACTTTGATTTATTACTCTATAAAATATAACTATTAGCCTCTAACAAAATAAAAATTTGTAATATAAACAATTGTAATCATTTTAAAAACAAGAAAGGAAAGCTAACTTCGGGCTGAGCCGAAGTCGATATACCCTTGCAGAATATTCTGTAAATTATATTGGTTGGCCAAAAATAAAACCAATAAAAAATCCCAACTTTCTAACTTTAAAAACACCAAAGTTATGGCATTTCCAATCGTTCAGTTATATGACAGCTTTAGGATACATAATCAGTTATATGGCGGCTATAGGATATAGTCAGCCGATCCTTATGAAATTTGGTTGATTGACCAAAAACAAAACCCATAGAAAATTCCAACTTCCTAACTTTAAAAACACCAAAGTTATGGCATTTCCGATCGTTCAGTTATATGGCAGCTATATGATATAGTCGCCCGATCCGACTCGTTCCAACTTATATACTACCCGCAATACAAATACAACTTTTGGGACAGACGGACGGACAGACGGACATGCCTAGATCGACTCTCCTGGTGATGCTGATCAAGAATATATATACTTTATAGGGTCGGATATGTCTCCTTCACTGCGTTGCAAACTTTTGACTGCAAGGGTATAAAAATGTTAACAAGGCAATTTTGTTCTATAAGTAAAAGTCAAAATTTTAAATATACTCCTTTTAATTACACCCTATTGTGGGTTTAAAATTAACTCATTTAACTTCCTATATTGTTAGTAAAATACGCTAAAATGTATATACATAGGTGAGCAATGCAAGTTTTAAAGCCTTCTTTCCGCGACATGGTCATCTTATAATTTTTTAAATTTGGATTAATTTTTTTTCAAAATCGGACTTCTGCCATAGAAACGAATGCTAAATGATTTTTTTTTCAAAATTTGTTTCTTTTACTTATTATATTTACCGGTAAATTATATACTTGAACAAAATATATTAATTTTTAAATTGTGTTGCCAACTTTATGCTCATATAAAAGGTCAAAGTCCGGGAAGTGTGTCAAATTTGTTTGTCTACGCTCTATTAGCTAATGTTCCCACGCGCTGTCGGGGAGAACCAGATGGTTTTGAGCCTATCTCTGGTACTTGCATCTCGGGACCCTTGTCCCGCTTTATCTGGTGTGCGGCATCTGTGATAAGCGAACACAATGCAATCAACCGCGCGATTTCCACACAACAGCAACGGTACTGAAACTCCCATATATTCGTTCTGCCCCGATCTTTGCCCTTTGAGTGGGTAATTAAAGTTCCGCCGCTTGGCCGGCAACGCCCACTAGAAATTTTCGAGCCTAATTAGTCGGCAATCGGCTGTCCATATATCAATTAGCACACAACTAACTAATGGAGCAGTGGGGCAGTTCTTCGGACCTTCAAAATACCCCAGCATCAATTGAATCGATTAAATTTAAGCTTGTAGAATATTAAATCAATTGAACCCGTTTAGCAATTTGTCATGCAAATTTTGCTCATAAAGAGGCTATGACATAATCATATAACAAAACCCTGAAGCAAATATCTTATGGAGCAATCAATGCAATCTCGACAACTATTCCATGCCGGAGCCCCGGGTCAGTATAACATTTTATAAATCCCGCCGTTTGTCAATTAGATCATTTTTGAAACTGATCGCTGATTCCATGTAGCCCCTCAATTCATTTTCCTCAGTTTTTTCCTCTTTTCTATTTCCTAGCGATGACGTTGTCAAACTTGTTTCACTTGTTTTTTATCAACATTTATTGTTTTGTGACTTTTGCGGTTGCCTGTTTATTGGCTTTTCAACTGTCGCTTAATTGACTTGGTTGTGTCTTTCATAATTCTCCTCGGGTGAACCCCATCAACGAGCCCTGTATGAACTGGGGACACCCACACGAATAGGTACATACATATACAGTGGCTCACAGCTTATTTGACCCACACCTAATTTTCAACATTAAACAGGTATAACTCCTGAACCATAAGAGATACCCATAAAAATAAAACGCAGAAAGGTTAACTGTTGCTTTAACTTAAAAAATATATTTTCATTTATTTATTATAGCAAGGAACTTCTTAATTAAACAATAAAAACTAAAAATACTGCCCTTTTCAACGTCACAGCTTATTTGACCCAGTTCATCAAATTAATTATAAAAAATTTCAAAAAAATATTTTTTAACTTTTAGTATTTGGTATGTCCGCCCTTTTGGTCCACAACCGACTTCAGTCGATTGGGAATAGATTCGACCAATTTTTTTGTGGTTTCTGGGGTGATTTTAGCCCATTCTTTGAGCAAAGCCGTCTTCAAGTCATTTTTATTGGAAATATTGCGCTCCCGAATTTTTGAGTCCAGCAAAGCCCACAAATTCTCAATAACATTAAGATCGGGTGACTGAGCTGGCGATTTCATTATATGGGGACAATTATAACCCAGCCAATATTGAACTATTCTCGACTTTTGCTTTGGGTCATTGTCTTGGTAGAACCGAAAACCCTGTTTTATTCCCAATTTCTCAGCACTTTGGAGTAAGTTATCCTTAAGGATATTAAGATAAACATTTTTATCCATTGTGCTTTCAATAAATTTAAGGTTTCCGACTCCTGCTGCGGACTTACAAGCCCAAACCATAACGTGTCCGTCGTCATGCTTAACGGTGGGTTTTAGATGTTTGTCCTGCAGCTCTGTATTGGCTTTACGCCATACGTAAGAACGTCATTTGGACCCAAAAATATTAAATTTTGACTCATCGGCGAAAATGACGTAATATACCAAATACTAAAAGTTAAAAAAATATTTTTTTTGCAATTTTTTATAATTAATTTGATGAACTGGTTCAAATAAGCTGTGACGTTGAAAAAGGCAGTATTTTTAGTTTTTGTTGTTTAATTAAGAAGTTCCTTGCTATAATAAATAAATGAAAATATATTTTTTAAGTTAAAACAACAGTTAACCTTTCTGCGTTTTATTTTTATGGGTATCTCTTATGGTTCAGGAGTTATACCTGTTAAATGTTGAAAATTAGGTGTGGGTCAAATAAGCTGTGAGCCACTGTATGTAATATATATATTCCCACTCTCATCCAGAGTTTTAGCTAGTTAGCTCTCTTTAGTTCCCGACCTTATCTTAAGGGTATTTTCAAATCGTTGAGTCTTTGTTGTGCTGCGTTATTTAAATGGAATGGCGCTTCAAGTGGCATTGGATCATAAAGTTGAGTTGTTGTGCTGTTATAAAGATAAAAGAGATCGCGCCGAAATTATAATCGGGTACATGGTTTAAATGGCAAATATCAATAATAATTTTGTTTTATTTTTGTAGAGTTTTTAGTATTTTCTATATGCCTTTACTGTACTTTTTAAGTTATGTTTATGTATTAAATTATTGAATGATCACTTGTGTAGGCACGTATTCATAAAAAACAAGAGAGAACGCTATAGTCGGGTGCTCCGACTATCAGATACCCGTTACTCAGGTAAAGGGAGTGCGAGGGAGATGGAGATAGAAACTTTGATCACGCATAACTTTTTAACGAATGGTCCGATTTGGAAAATTTCTTCTACATTTCGATAGGTATTGATAAACACAATAAAACTGCATTTTTACTTTTCCGAAATATTTAAATTTTTAAAATCGTATATAAGCGATTGTGGGCGTTAAAGGGGGCGTGGCACCCTTTTGAAATAAACTTGCGCTGCGTAGGAACTCCTAGAATCTACATGCAAAATGCCAATCTTCTAGCTTTTATAGTTTCCGAGATCTCAGCGTTCATACGGACAGACAGACAGACAGACAGACGGACAGACGGACAGACGGACATGGCTAGATCGACTCGGCTAGTGATCCTGAACAAGAATATATATACTTTATAGGGTCGGAAACGCTTCCTTCTACCTGTTACATACTTTTGCACGAATACAATATACCCTTTTACTCTACGAGTAACGGGTATAATTATTACACTAGCTTATTAAATAAATTATATATACAAATAACTTCTTTATTTACGGGACATGTACATTTAATCCAGTTTATTCCTAATCGAACAAGCAAGAAAATTATATTAAACAAGAAAGGAAGCAAACTTCGGCAAGCCGAAGATTATATACCCTTGCATACATATCGATTTCTATGCCTATAATACTAAAAACAATGAAGCTATGTCGATTTTGCGCTGCATTTTGCCCTCGTTTCTATGGCAGCTATATGATATTGTTGTCCGATTTTAATTTAATTAAAACCGTAATTCCATAATATTTACCAAATCCCAAAAAATTCTTTTTCCGATTGTTCTGACTCGATCTGACTTATGTACTACCTGTAATAGAAAGACAACTTTTGGGACATTTTCAAGCAGATAGCTTTAAAACTAAGGGACTAGTTTGCGTAGAAACGGACATACGGATAGACGGACATGGCGCGATCGGTGATCTCCTGGTGATTCTAATCAAGAATATATATACTTTATAGGGTCGGAAATGTCTCCTTCACTGCGTTGCAAACTTTTGACTGAAATTATAATACCCTCTGCAAGGGTATAATGATGATCAACTAGATATTAATTCATTTCAATAAATTCCGAAAATTACTGTTGACTGTGTTTAAAAAACCAAATATATTTAAATAGCGCTATGGATATTGACGTTCTTTTCGAAATTCAAAATATAGTATAGTATATATACATATATATAAATAAAATAGAAAAAACATTTTTCCTTTTATCGCCCGATACTCAGTCTAGCAAAAAAAAAGGGACTAAGACGAATTTCATTGGCACTTTCCGCTATGCTGTCTAGACACATTCCGCTTGCATTCCCAAAGTGCAGCCTTTTATTTCCTCTACTTACACAAGCCTTTGGCCTTCAGCATATTTAACTTGTATTTTTAGTTTGGCCGGCGCCGCATTAGTGTTATTTATACTGTCACAACAGCTGCTATGATCGGCTATCAGTCGGAGGGCAGCAAGCTACTATCGGTTCTCTCTTTTCGATTTCGTTTTCGTTTGCTATATTTGTTCAATTTACTCATCTAATTTGCAAGTTTAATGTCGAGTATGTTCAAAGGTTGTACAAATTAAGACTAAATGTGGGTCTGCCGCTGTCTTACACGACGGAAGAGAGGATTCGTAAATCAGTCGACGAAAAAGAAGAAGGCCTCTCGATTAGATCAGCATTTTAGCTCACGTTCCGTTCCTCAAAAATGTTTAATCTTCGAAGTTTAAAGTCTTTAACTATTGTATATATTCATACTCGTTACTTGTAGAGTATAGAGGGTATATTGTTTTTTTTGATAAGTAAAAGATAGAAAAGGCGTTTTCGACCCTATAAAGAATATATAATAAGATAATGGTATAATAATAATAAGTCTGGTGCGTTTGGCGTATTGCATTTAAAATGTTTCATGCTAAACGAACACGATACATGTTTTCCAAATAGCGAACTAATATAGATGAAAAAAGAAAGGAAGCAAACTTCGGCAAGGCGAAGTGTATATACCCTTGCAATTATTACAAAACGATTACATTTCGATTTCTATGCCTATACTACTAAAAACAATGAAGCTGCCTTTTTCAATTATTTCTATGATTTTGTTGTCCGATTTCGACAAAACTAAAAGCGTAATTCTGATATAGTAAATAATAACTATATAAATAATAACTAGATGTCTGATATTAATTAAATTAAAACCGTAATTCCGTAGTATTTAAAAATTACCAAATCCGAAAGAACAAAAAAAAATGAAAACAACAAAGTTATACTTTTTATACCCAGAGGGTATATAATTATAATTTTGGTCAAAAGTGTGCAACGCAGTGAAGGACACAACTCCGACCCACATAAAGTATATACATTCTTGATCAGGGTCGCGTCCTGAGTTGATATAGCTAGATCAGCTAGACATGGCTAGATCAACTTTCCTTGTGATGCTGATCCAGAAATATATATACTTTTAGGTTCGAAAATGTCTCCTTCACTGCGTTGCAAACTTTTGACTGAAATTATAATACCCTTTGCAAGGGTATAAAAATGTGACGAAAATTAATTTGGTAAAATGTATTTTGAATAATAAACTAAAGGTCTCACCTGGATTTTTCATATTCATTGTTGAAGTTAAAACTTAAAAGTATTATTAAAGCATTTCCATTCTGAGCCACGTCGTGATAAGTTGTGCTTGACAAGTGCCAATAAATAGAAAATTTGATTCTTTTACCACGAATACCTTAAATTGGGACTTTATAGAAAGTTTTTAGGTTCGAATTAGGTTAAAAATGTAAAAACTCTACATTTCGGCTAAATAAACGGATTTAATAATGAATAATCCTGCCAGAAGCAGAGAGTTTAGTCTTGGTTTTTTTTTTGTGTGTTGTTTGTTATCTAATATGATTTTATTACTTCTCGTCGTAGAAAACCCCTGGCACTAACAGAGTTTCGTAAGCGCTGTGAAACTTATCAAATCATGAGCACAATCAAAAACGTTGCCCCGTTTATCTGCTGATAAGCAAACCTACTCACGCACACAGAAAAAAGGGAGCAAACCAATGCGAACGCTTTTCTTCGTCGCTTGTGTATCGTTTGATAACTCTTTTTATTCAAAGCTCGTCAGACGTAAGTCAACCTGTTGAGTGATTGTTTGAGAGCCACTAACGATAATCTTATTAAGCGTCCCGGTTACGTCCAACCTATTTCCCAATACCTTCCAAATTTAGTCGCTCGGTTGGCATTTATGGAACGATTCTATTTACCGCTCCACGCCGAACAGTAAGAGTTTGTTTATGTGCTGCCAGCAGCAGCTGATAAAAGCTAGCGAGTCGTCGATCCCACGCGGCAATCGAGTCGTACCCAATAATAATACAATTTAGCAGCGATAATTGGCCATTGAGACCTGCTGAAAACAGGTGGGGACATACAAATAGCATTGCAAATTTTATGAAAAGTTGAGTAAAATATGATTTTTTTTACCTATTGTTTGGCAAGTAAATTAATTGAAAATGTGTCTTAATTATAATTTTTTGTATTTTTTTCTTACGTTTAATTTAATTATAGTTAAAAAAAAACAATTAAATTTTGAAATAAAGGTGTTTAAGCTATAACAGCTTATTAAAAAAACTGTTTTGGGGTACTCTTCTCAAAAATTGACAATTTTTGACCTACAATTAATTTAACAAAAGAATAAGGCTTCTTCAACATCTACAGCACTTGAACATATTACCCAAATCAAAATTTGTCTTTTAATTTAATGTGGCGACAATTTACCGTTAAGTTTTAATGTATGTATTATTTCTGAACTATGTTTTGCCAAAGTGAAAGAGAGATAAAAATAATAGGGGAGAAAAGGCAAGACACAATAACGGGCCAAAAACAATAACAATTCTAGTTCTTCTTGTTTTTTATGGCTTTTGGCCAGCTGCATACAAATTCTCTCCACTCCTCTCCTTCTGTCTTTCTGTATGTCTTTTTTTATTTCCGGTATTTTAACTTGTGCATACGTATTCTCTTCTATGGCGGAAAAACCGGTCGCTCTCTCTTCTCTGAATTTCTCTTTGTGGGTTTTGTTGACATTATGGTGCACTTCTAAAACAAAACAATACACACGCACATATCTACACTAAGCGCCCAATCGGAAGTGGATTCTTACAATAATCATTTCTTTATCGGTTCTCCATACAAAATGCTTATCCGATAAGTGCACTTTTGCCTTCTTTTCAACGAGGAACTTGTCAAGAAAGAAGCATATTTTGCAAGCATTTCGCAACATATCTTTTGAATGTTTATAGAACCGTTCCCCAGAAATCTATCTGGATATGTTCCAAAAAAATCAATAATTACGTTCAAATTGGTTTTTCGATTTCAAGTCATAGCCACAGTTTTTTTTAAACTATGCTCAATTATCAGCAGTTTTTTCTATTTATATATTTACTACTTATTGTTTTCTGCTTAAATTGTTAAAGACCAACTGCGAGCAAATGAGAGCATAGCTATAAGAAGGTAAACATCTTTCATCCCTTTTACCTTCCTCTTTTTTTACTTTACATTGTTTCTCATACTAAATATGCAAGTAAGAAGGGAATACATTTTGAAGTTATTTTTTCAAGCAGCACAAAAGTATGCAGTGCTTTTAAATTTAAAAAATTGCGATTTCTTAAAGATATTTCAAATATTTCACAAGTATTTTGCGTTTTAATCTAAAAAATGGTTAACTTTTGTTAATATCAAAAAAGAATTTCGAAATGTTTAACTCTTTTAAAATGTCGGAAAACAATTATTATATTATATAAAATAAATATGTGGCTGCTTCTGCTTCATTATGAACAGAAATTCATACACCCTTTTAGGTATTTATAAATAAATAATTGCAGGGCTAATTCTTGTGCAATAGTAAGAAAATAACAACAATATAATTAAAGAATAAAATTAAACAAACTATTCTTTAAAAAAATGAACAAATAAAAAGTTAACATACATATACTAAAATTAACCGAAAATGTTTTTAAATTTAATTAACTAAAAATATAAATACATTTTTTATTTTTCTTCCAGTTAAAGTATTACAATTTAGCAAATATGTTGCTATCCCAATTCTAGTTAGAAAAAATATTAAGCTTAAGTACAGGGAAACTCGTGTGCAATCAGAGCAAAAGCGAGAAGCTGCCGGTGCACCGCCACGCAGTTACAAAAACAGCAAACACGGCGTCCCCCCGGAATTACGTCCGCTCGCGCTCCACCCCCCAGTCGCCCCATTCCCCACAGGCGGCACTCCTCGGCGGCGGCGGAGGCGTCAGATCCCACGGTCATTACCATCCGTACCAGAATCGGCCACACCATTCACCATCTCAGTCGCCATCATCGCCATCGCCATCGTGCCCCACGCTGCAGCTGCAGCCACGTTTGCACCACTCGGAGCAGCAGCTGTGCCCGCGACGCCGCATCTATGCGTCCACGGGGAGTGCCGCCAACATTATGATGGATCGCGAATCCCTTAGCGAATGGGCTAAGGACAAGCCCCTCAGCATCCTGCAGCTGGATCCGGCGGATCGTGCGGTGCTGCGCATAGCAGGTGAGTGCTTCTATCATCTTCAAATATATAGTTTCAAATATTTCGATACAGTTGTACTTGGAACTTGATGGTTGAAGAGTTTTAAAGAACTTATGAATTTTTAAAATTTTCTCCACAAATCTTTATGGGGTTGAAAATAAAATAAAAATGTTCATTTTTGACTTTAGGTTTTCTCAAATAATTATATTTGGAACTGTTGGTCTTAATTTGTACCAGCTAAATTGAAATAGGTCAATTCTAAGAAATCACAGAGTAATAGAAGATCAGAAAGAACTTATTTTAGATCTCCATAATTATAATGCTTATATATGCTACCAATAATTGAGCAACCATTGTAATCAATGAAGCATAAACATGCAAGGTGTTTGGGTTAGAATAATATTTTTCAAAAATTAAACGTTACTGAAATATAAAATATTATACAAATAACGACCACTTCACCATAATTAAGTTAATCCTCCGGCTAATACCTCTTTTCAAATGGAAATATGGCCAACCCACTGCGCCATACTCTCCCACCCAGCCACCCAAATAACCACTCTCGGCGGTTCATTGCACTTGCCATTTAGCAGTTTCCGCCAAACTGTGCTCGCATTTCTACTCGCTCTGCTGCTTTGCAGCGTTATTATGCGCTAATTCCACGCTAACGGTTGCAGCCTCCGCCTAGCCTATACCCCCCGACTATATACCCCGCCATATCCCCTGTATGCCGCCGCCCTGTATAACCTATCCCTGTGCCAGCATTCCTGTTTTGTCTGTCAGTCACTTGTAATTCTATTTCTGCTCCGCCAACGGAGTTTTTGCGGCCCACAGAACTATGTATGTACCAGATATTCCACATCCCTCCGTTTTTGCAATGGCAACTGAAAAATCGAAATTTATGTCGCCGTCGCAGCCAGAAGGCATTGTGAGTGCCGCACAATAAAAAGGCTAACCCACAAAATGGAAGCTGAATGCGAAGTCTATTGAATACTTGTCTCATTGTGCCCAGGCTATGTCTATTATAAAGTTCTGCCGGTGAGGCGTTTAAGGGATTGTCGAAGAGTAGATGAATGTCGGATCAGAGCACACGGAAATAAATTACATGTTAGATCAGAATCAGCATATGAAAAGAAGATTAAAGTTCACTAAAATTTGAAGTTAATTTTGTCCTTGACAAATGGGGCAATTAATAGTTGAGTAAAGATAAATAGATTTCGTACATTAGTAGAATAATATTACTTTAAACAGTAATAGTTTTGTACACTATTTTTTAAAGCAAACAATTCTTTCTAATTAAATCTTCTTCATAATAAAACAAGAGAGAACGCTATAGTCGGGTGCCCCGACTATCAGATACCCGTTACTCAGGTAAAGGGAGTGCGAGGGAGATGGAGATAGAAACTTTGATCACGCATAACTTTTTAACGAATGGTCCGATTTGGAAAATTTCTTCTACATTTCGATAGGTATTGATAAACACAATAAAACTGCATTTTTACTTTTCCGTCAGAGGGGGCGTGGCACCTTTTTGAAACAAACTTGCGCTGCGTAGGAACTCCTAGAATCTGCATGCAAAATGCCAATCTTCTATAGTTTCCGAGATCTCAGCGTTCATACGGACGGACAGACGGACAGACGGACAGACGGACAGACGGACAGACAGACAGACGGACAGACGGACATGGCTAGATCGACTCGGCTAGTGATCCTGAACAAGAATATATATACTTTATAGGGTCGGAAACGCTTCCTTCTACCTGTTACATACTTTTGCACGAATACAATATACCCTCTTACTCTACGAGTAACGGGTATAAATATTAGTTTTTAAAACTTGTTTCCATTTCATTTAAAAGCTTAAGTAAACAAAGACGTTTTCATCCTTACCCATATCCAAAATATTTCAAATGTCGGGTTGTTTAGAATCTTAAATCGTGTTTCAGAAATGATACTTCCATCATGACAACCCATATGCGTCCGTGTTCCGTTGTAATTAGTTTCGATTGCAATTTATTCAATAAGTGAGAAACGCCCAAGATGGTGAATGAAAATGAAAACAAAACTGGTTTTACCTTAACGAGCTTAAATATGTGTTTATACAGTGGAGATATTAATTCATTCAGATTGATGTCTGTGATAAAGGCCCCCAGAGGGAAACCTCTACAAATGTTCCTCTATGTTGCCATGCCCACAACCAAATCCGAACCCAAATTCGATTTCACATGCGAAATGAAAAGTTTTTGTGTAGTTCCCTGTAAACTTCTTTGTTTGAAACTGAGTTTTAATTAGCCTTGAGCCAATAAGCCCACACACAATTTCGCCAAAGCATGTAACGGAAAACTTTTCCACAAACAATTACCAACTCTATAAAAAAAGGAGAAAACAAGAAAGGAAAGCTAACTTCGGGCGGAGCCGAAGTTGAAATACCCTTGCAGAATATTCTGTAAATTATATTCTCCAAAATTATTCATGTGATGCATTCTTAACACTCATAAAAAATCCAAACTTCCTAACTTTACAAACACCAAAGTTATGGCATTTCCGATCAATCAGTTATATGGCGGCTATAGGATATAGTCCGCCGATCCTTATGAAATTTTATTGGTCGGAATGATTGGCCAAATATAAAACCCATAGAAAATCCCAACTTCCTAACTTTACAAACACCAAAGTTATGGCATTTCCGATCAATCAGTTATATGGCGGCTATAGGATATAGTCGGCCGATCCCGGCCGTTCTGATTTATATACTGCGTGCAAAGGAACGAAGGGTGTGTGAAAAGTTTCAATTCGATATCTTTTACTGAGAGACTAGTTCGCGTAGAAACAGACAGGCGGACAGACAGACGGACATGCTTATATCAACTCGATCCTGATCAAGGATATATATACTTTATAGGGTCGGAGATGTCTCCTTCACTGCGTTGCACACTTTTGACCAAAATTATAATACCCTCTGCAAGGGTATAAAAAGTAAAATTACTAATGAAAGGTGGGACGCACCCTAAAAACGCATTTCTTTGGATCATCTAGAAGATGTGTCATATTTGCATAAATATTGCCGAATATTTTTAAATTTTTACTCACCTTTGGGCTACGCCTGCGCAGAGTGAACCAATTTGGACTTTTGCATGTGGGTATGAGATATTTATTTTTTTGGAGTCTATTCGATTTCGGATAACTTTGACAGTATGCGACAGCATTTATTTTTAGATGGGTGATAACACTCAGGCCTGTTCCATTACCGTTAATCGACAGCGTCTTAAAGTGTTTGGCTTGTTAGTATAATATCGTTATCGAACTTTTTGTAGCTTGTCAAAAGGCTTGGTCAAAATCGCATCGAAAAATGTAGTTGGGACGCCAATCCCCCGACTGCATCGCACAGATTTCATTAATAAATCTAGCGAGTTTTTAGGTTGTGGGTGTATTTGACGGAACAGCATTAGATATTCCAAGCACATTTAAGTACACGATCGGTTTTAATGGGCAAATAAGCGCGGCAACCGACGTCGGTTGCCACCGGAAGTACAGTCTCCTCAATAAAGTTGCAGAGTACAACTTTTAATATTATATTATTTTACCAAAAAGGTATTCTAAATTTGTGTAGAACACATTTCTAAAAAATTTCTTTTCATGTTATAATAACTTTAATCATTCTGTCAATTGTATTGGACTGCAGAGTTTATAGAAATTCAAGACTAAATATTTTTTTAAACCTTCATTAGAACTTGAAATGTTGTTTTAAAAATTGGAATCTATAATGATGAACGATTTCCCAATAGCACTCCCACTATTTCTACATAAAAACTCAATACGTTCATCATCGGTTGCAATTTTATCGCGTAAACTATTTTTTTCGGCATATTGTGCTTTATTTGGAAAATACTGATACGCCTACAGACAGAACACGATATTGTTAATTGAAAACTGATAACTGTTTCTCTGTTCTAGGCTGTTTTATTCTTTAATTGTTACCTGCTTCTGCTTCTGTTTACTTTGCACATTGGGAGTTATTTCGTATTCGCATTCTCTGTTTTCGGCGATTCTGCTTTGGCTTTTCGATTTTTAATTGTCTTTATGTGTTCCTCGTTCTGCTGCTATGTTTCTGTATCTCAATGGGGACTGCTTGTTTTTGTATTGATATCTCTAAATTGTCTTCTATTCAATTTGCATTTCTTAATTCGTTTTTTTTACTATTCCTTATATCTTTGTATTTATATTGACAGTCACTGCTTTGGGTAATTATTCTTCTTAGGCTATGTATGAATGTTTTAAGTGCTCTGGAATCTATTCACTAAAGTCCATCAGGTCGATGTTGATTGGCTGGTTACCGAATTCTAATCTTCCGTATGTTTCGAAATTTTTTTTTTAGCTTTTGAGCTTTTTATGAATTATCATAGATGTAAAATGATTAAATGATATTTTATAGACTATTAAAATTGGTTTTTATTTGTGATACATGACTTTTCAGCAGTTGAAAGCATCATTAGTCAATTAGTTAATAAAAAGTGTAGTTATAAAAAAATTTAATAAAAAAAACACTTTATTGTAGACGGCTAACCACGTAGTGACGAATCGCACCTAAAGTGTGCTGAGGAAGAATACTTTATATATATTCGCAGAATGGAAAATATCCGATCGAAACAAATATGTTTCTTATATATTCTATTTAAATTTGAATTCTAATTCTTTTTAAAAGTCTATTGGTTCAGGAAAACTTTCTTTAAAAATAAAAAATTAAATTTAGAAAAATTAAGCTGGGGAGTCATGGAGCCAAATAAGTTTAAGTTCATTCTTATTCACTGGTGCAAACCCATGCACTTACCTATTTCACCCACTACGAAAAATGTAGAATAATAATAATTTAATTTTCTCTTTACACCTGTTTGGTTAACTTTTATACCCATAAATACTGTTCAGTTTGCTCAATGAAAACGGACTTAGTTCAAACATCTATCTTTGCAATACTATCTTTTCCATTAGAGGCTATCACCGTGTCTTTAGATCCTCATTTGCAAAACCTCCAAACAATGTCTGTACTCCAATTAATTACAAATGCTAGTCGCGACGACCAACATATGTACTAAAAGCAAATCGTACCAAAAGTTATTCTGTGACCCGATGATTTTTCTCGGCCACTATATGGTCAACCATTTGGAATCCAACGCTAATCGTTGCAAATTTAGGATAAACAGAAAAATCACCGTCTATCGAACTTTAATGTACCCAAAACCTATTTTTTATTAGACAAGAAATGTTGTTATAGAATATAACATTTTCGCCAAAGGGTATTTAAATGTTGAATCATTTCTTTTTGTATACCCTTGCAGAGGGTATTCTAATTTCAGTCAAATTTTACAACGCAGTGAAGGAGACATTTCCGACCCTATAAAGTATATATATTCTTGATCAGCATCACCAGGAGAGTCGATCTAGCCATGTCCGTCTGTCCGTCCATCCGTTTCTACACAAACTAGTCCTTTAGTTTTAAAGCTATCTGCTTGCAATTTTCCCAAAAGTTGTCTTTCTATTGCAGGTAGTATATACATAAGTCGAAACGAGCCGGATCGGGCGACTATATCATATAGCTCCCATGGGAACAATCGGAAAAAATAATTCAAAAAAATTAGAACTTTGTTGTTTTTAATTATTTGTTCTTATTTTTTTTGTTCTTTGTGATTTGATAATATTTAAATCTTATGGAATTACGGTTTTAATTAAATTAAAATCGGACAACAATATCATATAGCTTCAATAGAAACGATTGCAAAATGCAGCGCAAAATCGACATAGCTTCATTATTTTTAGTAATATAGGCATAGAAATCGAAATGTGGTCGATTTGTAACAACTGCAAGGGTATATAAACTTCGGCTTGCCAAAGTTTGCTTCCTTTCTAGTTTATATTTGAATCTTGAAAGTCTTCTTCCCTTAACTTTCTTTTTTGACATCTTTGTATTCGTGTATTTGAAACTGTAAAGTCCTTGGAATTTCTTAACTTGTTTATCCATATAACACTTTTCCCGTAGTGTTTTCTTTTTCGTCACAAAATTTTTTTTCAGAAAATTTGTTTGTTTAAGGTGCGATCGTCACTACGATCTTATGTCGTTAAAAAGTCTTTTTGCTTGATAAATAATTATCAAATAATGTTTATGACAGAATAAAACTGTAGCAAACATTTTGATTTCCTGGCTGACAGGTGATATTCGTGAAACATATTCACACGCACATGCAGTAAATATCTCGGTATCTTACTTCAAGGCTACGCTACGCCATATGGCACCTTTCCCAAACAATTGTCTCCCACTCTCGGTCCCTCATCCTCTCTACATCCCCGAACATCCAAGAAACTCTGACTCATTAAGATAAGCAATTTTGTGTGTCAATTTGTCAACTCCAAACGAGAAACGAAAACTTTGGATCAAAGCGAATGACCGCCAAGCACTTGAATATAAATAAAATCTATATAAAATGTACGCAGGCACACTCGTACAAATTATTTGTACACAAATATTTAATAACGCTACTAATTGCCAGTGACGATTAACAGCCATGAAATGAGACACTCGGGCTATTCGAGTTTAAGATACTTTGTAGAGGGGAGCTACGGTATACTCCCCCTACAGCAGATGTTGTGCAATGTTATTTTGTTTTGCCTGATCAAGTGGCATTATTTTTCTCTGTGGGAGTTTTATTCAAGGCGTTCCCGCTTTTGTGGCTTTCACAGAAATTGCAATGATCTCAGCTCCAGTCAAAATCACTTTATGGATATTTATGACCTGTTTTATATATCACAGCGATGTTTTTGCTGATGTCTGTGTGGGTGGAGTGACCATGACGTCACTGCTGCGAAACAAGTTGGCCTTTGTCAGCAATCGAGCAATCATTTAAATGACATTACGCAAATAAAAGTAAACAACAAGCCAGATACACTTGTAGAATTTTTTTTTTTAATGTGTTTTAAATATATTTTTCTAATATTTGTTTGGAACATTTATACTGTTTTAAAGATTAAAATATAATTTAATCTTAAGATCTTTTTAAGCATTTATTTAGAAATCGAAGCTTAAAACAAGAGAGAACGCTATAGTCGAGTGCCTCGACTATTAGATACCCGTTACTCAGCTAAACAACTTTAGATTTTGCATTAACATAATGTGAATTAGAGTAACCACAGGAAAAAAGGAAAAAAAGTTCAAATTATCAATTTGAATTAGGCGATCTCTTAGAGCTGGCAGCTTTACAGCACGAGCATCAGCACCAGCGCTGCTTTAGCGCAGGCAGCTTTTGTCCTGCACCAGCATACACACATACGCCATTGTTTGACTCAGACCTCCAATTTGGCTAACTTGATTTGATTTGCATAGTTCTTGGGATATAGTTCGGTATTGACAAATGAAAACCATCGCAATTTCCTTTAATAGAAATCCTTATCGAGAATTAACGTTGACTCTGTTGAGCACCTTGGCCAGATGTTCCAAAGTCATCCGTTAGATGGCGCTATTGTATGGTACCACGGGCCATGAAAGGCGGAAATGTAGGCGCTAGCCAGGCTTAAGCGTTTAATGAGTTTTTGGGCGTTAGAGTGGGCGTGGCAAACTTTTATTAGGCCAATCGATAGGTATTGACGAAACAAAAACATATCAATTAAAATTTTCATAATAGCATCAAAACTGTGGCTTGTGGCTTGTGGGCGTCAGAGGGGGCCATTTTGAAACAAACTTGCGCTGCGTAGGAACTCCTAAAATCTACATGCAAAATGCCAATCTTCTAGCTTTTATAGTTTCCGAGATCTCAGCGTTCATACGGACAGACAGACGGACAGACGGAAAGACGGACAGACGGACATGGCTAAACGGAAACGCTTCCTTCTACCTGTTATATACTTTTGCACGAATACAACATACCCTTTTACTCTACGAGTAACGGGTATAAATAGTTATCAGTAAAATACAATGCACAAAAATTAGTTATGAGTGTATGAGACGCCCACTACTTGATGTGGCAAACACTTTTTTTTTGTTGCCTGACTGTCTGTCTTCAGTGGGTCACCCTTTCTCATTTTATAAAGGGAAGGGATCACGGGGATAGGCACCCTTAAAGTGAAGTAAACTTACAAGAATATTCCATTGTTTTTCTCGTTTTACCTTTGATTAAAAAGCCAGCAAAAAAGAAATCAGTAAATCAAATAAAACTAAAACTGAATACAGGAAAAGATTGACTTTTCAGTGGTTTAGAGTTTGGGGAATTGGGGGAATCCACTAAGCCGAAACTCCATCCCGCCGTGTTTACACTGTGACTGTTGACAATAAGCCTAAATACCACATTGACACATATATTTTTGCTTATTTCTACACACAACAAAACTTGTATAGACAAATCGACCAATGTAACTCAAAAAATAGTTTTGCAATCATAAAAAATAGTCCATTGAGAGAATTAATCAAGTGAATTGCCCTCAATCTGATTATTTTTGATAAAAAAAAAACAAAGATCAGAAATTCTCATTTTTTGTTTAATTTGCTCAGCTTGAGAATAACTTTTAAAGAACGGAAACTCTCAAATTGTGTATAGAAGTGATACTTTAATAACATTTTGTTCTAAGATTGAGAAAAAAACGATTTCAATTCAGGAGCAAATAAAACTAATTTTTCTTTTAGAAAAAACACATATTCTTACTTTTAAATTTAAATTTTAAAATTAATTAAAGCGACTGCTTCGGTTTGTTTAAGTCGATTTGAAATTCAGTAATATCTAGTAAATCAAAATAAATAATCATTAATCTTAATTCTTCTAGGAATGTGTGTTAAGAACATGACGTTGTGCGAATAAATTGTCGTTTTTCTTCGATTGCAGTTTCAATAGCCGGCATAGAGCGGACAAACGGGAAATTGTCTGCTGCGGCGTCTGAGTATTTAGTTGAGTTTTTTTGTAAAGTTGTCTGGCTTTTGCTGGTTGCCTTGGGACGGATGTTGGTTGTGACAGGCGGAATTCCGAAGAGTTTGGGCGTAAGCGTGGGCAGAGGTTTAGTAATAGCAGTAGTTATGGGCGGCAGCTGGCAAGCAACTCGTTTATTAAGTAGGTGACTCTTTTCAATAAATACTAAATCAAAATCCGATTCCCCTATATAAAAATCCTTGCTTGATTGGCATGCAAATTGACAGCTCCTCCCTCCCACTTTGTTAGTCCATTTGTATGTTTTAAACTCATTGGCGTGCCAGAAGGCAATTCAAAATGCCATAACAATCAGTTGGCAATTAAACGGCGCCTTTCCCAAAACCTCCACCTCCTTGCTCCTCAAGTGCCAATGGGCGTGGTAATTCAAAATCTACTCAATGATGTGTACGATCGTCAATTACTAATTAAAACCACCACAGCAAGTGCATGAAAATACAGTTGCGTTTAATACGGTGGATATACCATATACATATCAATTGTCTGGGGGTGTCCACATGAGAAAGCTAGTTTGCAAAGAGGAAAACTAGATGACTGCCCAGTGTTGGAGTGGATGAATTGGATAATCTAGAGGCGGGAATCATTCAACTCAGACTGAGACTCAGGCGAAAACCAGACTGAGACTCCGGCTGAGAGACATGAATGAACGAAGGTGGGCTAACAGACAATATCTGCACTAGCCGAAAAAAAGGCAGATTTAAAAAATGAAATCAAAAATGAATCCAAAAATTAACTAAAAAGTAAAAAATCATTAAAAAAAATATATATTTTCAAAAACATGTTGGTCAGCATATGTAAATAACGAATCGCGCACCACAACATTACATGTTGTTGTTCATGATGAATTATAGTTAATTTTTTAAAGGGGAGAATTAAAAAATGTCTTCTTAATTATAAATATATTTATAATTATAAAGAAAATTTATTTTTTAATGTTTATCCGGAAAAAAATATCTTCTTAACAGAAAGTTTTAAGCTATTCCCTTTAAGATCACCATTGTCTATTTGATACCATTACTGAACGCAAAAATTTTTTTTGTGATATAAATTGTTGGTTTGGACTTAACCAACTTTTTATATTTTAGTCTAAACTTATTTTTCTTGGTGTGTTACCTTTTTAGTGTCAGTGTGATATTTTTTTTAAGAACCGAAAAAAGGCCAACTTGGTCGCATTAAGCCTACGACAAAAATCCGATACTTATTTATGGACAGAGGCTTAGTCACATTTTCGACCTGACTCACTGTGATGATCGAATACAAGTGATTACTACTCACACCCGTTCGCCTGAAAGTCTTCTGCATAGCATTTCCGCTGAAAGCGAAACAGCTGTTTTCGATAGCTGCTTTTCAAATCCGATCGGCTTACTTATTTTGTGTGGCAGTACAAAACTGCACTTTCCATTTTTATAACGCGTTTATCTAAAAGCAATGGTAATTTCAAGTAATGCATCTCAGCTGTTCGGGGAACTCTCTTAGCATTCACTCTTGAGTGGATAAATCGAAATACACTCGACTCTCTCTCCTCTAATAAATTGCATCTTACATTTTTATGGATTCTTCTACTATTTTTACACATAATATTTTATTTTTGTCCGCTGTTTGGTTTGTTTATGGCAAGTTGAAAAGTTCTTTCAACTGCAGTTTCCAAATTTGTTTACAAGTGCGTGTCGATCTGTAGTCTCCCTCTAGTTCCACGACTTTTTCTTTGCGGCTTGGTTTATAAACCACAAAAAAGATGAGAGCCAAATTAGGGCTTTTTGTTTATTAACGGCTATGACCATTAGCGGCTTATTTTATTTTCTTTTTATTCTCTCTTCTCGGCGAGCCCACATGTTTAAGCGGCTTCCTCTGGCCCGCATAAAAAATAGCCAACGCACTGACCAAATATGAGGAATTTCTTTATATTTCGCATGCACTGAAAGAAATTTAAAAAAATATATATCCTTTACAAAAAGTGAAGTTAAACAAACAGACTTTTACTTGATGCATTTAGTTTATGTAGTGCCTTTTAATTATAGTACTTTCCAATATCCAATTTTGCCAATTGGAAAATAAAATTAAAGTTATTGAAAATTTTTTTAAAATCAAATATTAAATAAAAAAAAATGAACGAACAATAATGTAGTTTAATGATGTAAATTTACTGCAACATAATCGTATTAATCATGATTATTATTTTTCTCAGTGCACTTACTCATACTCAAAGGCCATTTTGGGCATTCATGCGGCGGCTTAAGCTGCGAAGAGCGCTTAAAGAGCGGCATTCGCTCTGCTCTCCTGGTTTACAGGTAGTTTCTACTGAGGTGATCACAAATTATGGTCAGATGTATTTTTGTTTAGTTTTTCTTCGCTAACTGACTTTGTTAGTTTTTTCTAGATCAAAGATCAATAGTTTCCTAACTCTTTTGCTGACTAAGTAATTTGACGCCTTTCTCTGTTATTTTATTTTTTGTATCTGTGGGTGTTCTTTTGCTTGTTTTTCTGGCAAATTGTCTTGGTTTCAACCAACTGGGAAAAGGGATGAACTAAGCGGAAAAGAAATAAACTGGTGAACAACTGAACAAGCGAAAGAGCAAAGCTGTAGAAGTTTAATCACTTAATTCAAACTAAGCAATTGATCTCTAGAATTGAGCACTGTTTACTCTGCACAACCACGCAGTCAGTTGGGCGAATACACCTGCTCCGCTCACTTACACTCTGTCGCACCCGCTCACTCTCTGAGCTCTCTTCGCTCTTGTATCTTCTCTCTCGGCTCTTGTATCTCAACTTTTGTTTCTCAGCACCCAAGTGAGTTCGCTTAACTCAACGGCGCTCAGTCAAATTTGGACCGCGATTCCGAGCGGTTGGGCGTTTCTCTGCTAGAACTTCGTACTCTTACCAGTGACTGTGTGTGTGCGTGCGTTGCGGGTATATATATGTGTGTGGTGTGGAAACAACAATTTGTTAACGCACACACTCACTTAAAAAGTGAGAAAAACCTAAAACAAAGTGCAAAAATTAATATTAATTCCCAAAAATTCAACATTCA
Organism: Drosophila kurseongensis; assembly: GCA_018153305.1. NCBI lineage: Eukaryota > Metazoa > Arthropoda > Insecta > Diptera > Drosophilidae > Drosophila > Drosophila kurseongensis. The sequence continues at coordinate 4,070,028 of JAECXX010000004.1, read as the reverse complement.
AATCTTACATAAAAAATTCCGCGTTTATCTTTAGTGCAAAATTGTTTTTGAAGCCACAACGACGCCAAAACAGTATAATAATAAATAAATGATTAAATTGAGTGACTGAACGAATGACCGACGTTGCTATCGTCCTAAATAAACTAAACCGATAAATGATCATATTTGAAAAACAAAAACTCAGATCCTTAATATTCCCGAAAAACCAGCAGCTGTGTTGCATTTTTAAAATATTTGCCTTTCGCAAACAAGAAATTTTCAATATCTCCCAACTTCATTTAAGTTGTGCGTTGTTGTTTTTGCCATCTTTTTATTGTTCATGTTGTTGTCTGTCGTCTGCTAGCTTTTCATTCAATAACCAGTTTTTGTCAGATTTTTTCTTTAGATTTTGGTGAGCTTGAATTGCTCTTTAGGGGCGATCTGGTCTCGGATTTGTGATCGTTGCACACGCACTAAAATCCACAAAGTCGCACTGTAGTCTGTATTTCATTTGGGTTTTTCTTTATAAAGACAAATTAGTCATGCCAAACGCATGCACAGCTCACTACACCCAGAAAAACACCAGGTGAAAGGTGAAATTATACATTTTTCTTAGTGATGAAATAGTAGTGATTAGTTTAATCATAAATTTGCTATTTTTGTTACGCAGGTAGTTTTAAGTTATGATAAAATCCAAATTTCCATTAACAAAGAAAATTGGTAAAGTTTTAAAATTGTGATAAGAGAAAAGTGAATTATTATTATATAGAACCGAAAAGTTGTGAAATACATTCAGTAAAATTTTAAGTATATATCATATATATTCATTTTTAAACAATTTTTTTTTGGCTTAAGAATTAAAAACTTAAATTTTTCAATTTAAGTCAAATCTTTTAAAACACAAATACGTTAAAACCAGTTTAACTTAATATTTTCAAAATGAATTAATAATGTTTCTGTATGTGTACACTCCATTCTCCCTTTGTCTCTTTTATACGATCTCTCTTTTATTTTACCTGAAGTTCTGAACATACAGTTTTCTTGACATGCCAGGCATACTTAATTCCGGCTCTCCTGATTACATTTGGCTTAGAAAAGTAAGAGAAAATGCAGAAATCGCATAACTGTGCCACAAAGTGTCAGGGGAGGCGATGAAGGAGGAAAAAGGGGGAAGAGAGAGAGAGGCTAAAATCTAAGTTCAGACAGTCGCACTGGGGAAATACTTTCCGTGTACTTATTGTGTGAGATTTTACATGTTAATGGAAAAAATGCATAAAAAACAAGAAGCCAGCAAATAACAACAATAAAACCGTAACGATAAGAAACAAACAAAATATGAGTGAAAATTGTTAAAAGGCACATGCAGCAAAACGAAAGATGCAAATAGCAAAAAAGACACAAAATAGTGATAGCGATGAGAAATAAATAAAACCGTTAAAAACCCAATGGACCAAAACTGAAACCTTAACCAAAATTCAAGCAAAAGTTCACAAAAAACCAAGAAAAATGTTTGTTTGTCATTTAGCTTCTTTACGCCCAGCGTTTGCATACAACGAATGAATACTTAAAGCAGACAATGTAAGCAAATTGAAAAAAAAGAGAGGGCAAGCTGAAGTTTGAATACCCTAGCACGTTTTGCGAAGATCAATTTTTTATAGCTTACCAATCCAGGATATTGGTATACCGATTTTAATAATTCTTTAAATAACAATGTTTTCATTTTTTAAACCTTTATTATAAATAACGACGAAAGTTTAAAAGTTTATTACGATCGTTTCTATAATTTTATCGTTGGGATCAAATTTAAAAAAATTGGCATTATAAAACTTTTGGAAAGTTGCATATCAAAAGCTTCAATGCTGGGGAAAAATTGAAATAGTCTTCTGTAACTACACCTACTTTAAATAAAAAATGAGTTGAGAGAGCAAAAAAGAAATTTTTCCGTCCATATCTACATACGCCTATGGGTATATATAATTGTATTCGTATCTAATCAGAGCGACAACTCGTCTCCTGGGCGCGTTGCTGGTTGCGTTACTAGGCGTTTATTTATTGTGCTTATGGGTCCGATCCAGAAATACAGCTCCAACTTGATCTCATAAATTGAATGAAATCACCCACAAAAAAAGTAACTCCAAAATCGGGCAGATTTTGTTGTATAGTTTCGCAAATGAAAGTACATGAAAAAATTGGATCGCAGTTTTGTCATTGTCAAGATTGCAAAAATGGAGGAAGAAATGTGGTCAATAAATGAAATGATTTAAGTGTACGGTTTTATTTGAGCATTGTGTGTGCAGCTGCGTCTGATTTCAGTTTCAATTTATCTTTATAAATTTCAATTTGGCTGCTGGGTAAAAGTGAAACGATCGCGATCGCGCCCTTTCCCCATTGTATCGCAGTATCCGTATCTGTAGCCGTATCTGATGGATACATGGCGTCGCCAGTTCGTTCGCCCCTGGCGACAAATGCATCATGTACACTAGTGTAACTGCTAGATACATTTCGCGCAGCACGTTTTTCATTTGGACCAGGGCCAATTGGCACAAAATGCCGGCAAAGCGCAAAAACAAAAAGTAAGATTCTCAGATACAGAGAAACGCCACACAGGAAAAAATGCTTGGAATATTATTATTGGGCCTACCATTTATATGAGTGATCCCACAAACAATTAGGATCAAAGAAATTAAACTCTTATAAAGAATAAAAAAAATACTTTCAGAACAAGTTTTTTTTGGAAAAAAAATATTACTTTAGAATATAAATTTTTTTATGTGTGATGGCTTACTTCCCCACCGAGAACTTTTACTTAAATTTAGTTTAGTGCTTAGTACATTTCTTTTTGGTATCTCACTAATTGCAATTCATTTGCAATTGCTGTTTCTGATGATTTCACGTTCAAGTACGCGAATCGCGGCGCCTCAATCTGAATCATCGCAGCTTAAGTTATAAAAATATATTTAAATTTGCCAGCACCAACTTCAGGTTCAGCCAACGGATAGCAAAAACAAAATAAAAATCGCAAAGTGCCATCGCAAAACAAACATAAACTCCAAAACGTGCTAAGAATCGAAAAAAAATAAACGAGTTTTCGGCGAAAGTTGAGTGTGTCCGAAAGTTTAAGTGTATCTGAGTCTCTTAATGTGCCACCCGCAAGATGACATCGCATTCCTACTATAAAGACCGTTTGGGCTTTGATCCCAATGAGCAGCAGCCCGGAAGCAGCAGCTCGATGAATCGGAGCAGCTCGCGACAGACGACGCACCACCACCAGAGCTACCACCATGCCACCACCAGTAGCAGTCAGTCGCCGGCAAGAGTTTCCGTTTCACCGGGTGGTGCTGGAGTGGGACTATCTGGCAAAAATGGATCTCTGGAGTACCAGCAGGTCCAGCGGGAGCAGCGAGATCGGGACGTGTACAGCAATAATACCAGTCATCAACACCATCAACAGCACCACAATCGCCACTCGGCGGGCAGTGGATCCTCGCCGCTTTATGAGACCAGCAGTCCAGCTGCACCCAAAAAGGCCAAGCAGTCATCCACCCAGGCACAGCCTCAAGGTGGCTACGAGGATGCCCTTACCCAGTTCAAAGGTAGCATGTCCATTTGGGATCATTTTATAGAAGATTGGGATATAATGCGTAAGTGGGAAATAGGATTTCAATTCCTTCGTGGCATGTGTTGTTCCAGTTCTATGATGTTTCCTCCTTTTAAAACCAACCAAGATTTATTAATTGCCCCAGCGGAAATCATTTCCATTTCAAGTTCGCTTCGTTTATAGCTTGTTTGTATGAATTTTAATTATGAATCCGTCGCGGGTTCATATATATTTCTAAGCTTAACTAATCTGAAAACATGTTTTCCAACGTCCACATATGACGGAAGCCAAGCTTGTCAGCAAATTATATGGGGTCAAGGTAAAAACCCTCCTTAAGTGCTATTTCAGAGCTCACAGAAGTTTTAAGCAAATATTTAGTGTTCCTAACTGGTTCAAAGCTTTTGGGCGGAATTTACAAAAAACAAGAAAGGAAAGCTAACTTCGGGCGGAGCCGAAGTTGATATACCCTTGCAGAATATTCTCTAAATTATATTCTCCCAAATTATTCATATGATGCATTCTTAATACTCATAAAAAATCCCAACTTCCTAACTTTACAAATACTGCCGCTTAAGTTATGGCATTCGAATCGTTCAGTTATATGGCAGCTATAGGATATAGTCGGGCGATCCTTATGAAATTTGGTAGGTCGGATTGATTAGCCAAAAATAAAACCCATAGAAAATCCCAACTTTCAAAACACTAAAGTTATGGCATTTCCGATCGTTCAGTTATATGGCAGCTATATGATATAGTCGGCCGATCTCGGCCGTTCCGACTTATATACTGCGTGCAAAGGAAAGAAGAGTGTGTGCAAAGTTTCAATTCGATATCTTTAAAACTGAGAAACTAGTTCGCGTAGAAACAGACAGACGGACAGTCAGACGGACATGCTTATATCAACTCAGGATGCGACCCTGATCAAGAATATATATACTTTATAGGGTTGGAGATGTCTCCATCACAGCGTTGCACACTTTTGACCAAAATTATAATACCCTCTACAAGGATATAAAAACCGGAGGAATGTGGAACACAATTGCGGTCAAAATAATAGTAGTGGCACAAGGAAAATAACAGTAGCGATCCTTTAATGATAAAAGGGGTGGAGCTAATGATATTTAGTTTTTAAATCTCGAAGAATAAATAAGTTTATGTTATGCAGAGCTTTTTTTTTTTTTTTTTATTGTTGAACACGCCACACAAGAATGGACCTTGTTTTCGTGTATTGTCAAATTATTTCTAAACATCCCAAAAAAAGCGGGTAACGGGTGCTCCATTCTTGGGCAAATCAGGTGTGGTCATAGCCGGTCATAAGCTAAACAGAATGTGTTGTTACAGAAGACGACCGTGTCTGTCACGGCCGAGAATCCATAAGTCTGCCGGGTGTCGTCTGCGGAGACGCCGTCGACCCAGTGGTGTTGCAAGATGTCTTGCCAGACAGTTTGCATGTGTCAGCAGACGTTCCCGGTATCGACTTGAGGATTTACAAATCGTCTCCGTTACCGTCGGCAGTCCCGTGTCCTGACACATATTTTCAGGCGCTGTTAGCTAGTAATTTTGGTTGACTGGCAGATTAGAATAATAAATATTTTGAATTCCATTTGAAGTGCATTTTTATACATACGCTTTTAATATAGTGTGAGCTCATAATTTATATCGGGCAAAGGCGTAAATTTCTTATCGTTGATTGCAAATGGTCAAAACACGATCAAGCAAACGACCTTCATAAAAAATAACAACAAATAGAAAGTGGAATTTCATTAACCCGCAATTGGTTATTTTCTTGAACTACTTAAAATAAAAATAAATAAATAAATAGAAATAAATAGATATTTTTTTTTTACAAAAATCTGAATACTTCTTTTTATTTTTTTTTAGTTTACCGAAATCTAAATGTGTTGTTAAGCGTCTCTCTAAGGTTAAGTGTACTAATCAATGACAATGACTAAATACTAAAATAAACATTAACAAATAACAAATAAGCTCCTCCAAACTCTTCTACAACAACTTAACGAACGTTTAATCGTTGAAAACAAATTCAACTTAGAACGTGACATCATCACGCGCTCTTCAAAATACCGCATACAGACACATTTTCAGATAGTGCTACCCTGTATCGGTATTTGTGCCGGCGGAACCCGTACACATTTGCACAATCATTATTTGTTTGAATATTTATGAACTCTTTGTGTGTTGTTCTTGGCTTAGAGGAAGATAAAAATAAGCCCGATTACGAATCGGCTTGTGATGCATACAATCGTGCAGAAAGATTTGTGCAAAAAAAACTCTTAATGAATGAGAGAGTTCTTGAGAGTTGGATCCTAAGCTTGAATGAAAAATTGCTAACGGATGAGTCAGCTGCCATTGGAACAAGTTCACGGTCTTTTCGTTTCTCCATTTCTTACTCCCTCTGTTTTAACTTTTCTGTAGAGAGAGGTTTATAAGTTCTATCAAATCAGGGATGTGTGCCCAGACAATTCCGACTTTGGATCGGTTCAGGTCTCGAACCTTAATTACGATAGAATTACGGGTTACAAACCGGGTTTTTAACATGATAGTTCTGCGTTCGTGTTTATATAGTTTTTGATTTTAATTATTAAGTGCAATTAACTTAATAACTGTTTATTGGTTGTACGTTTTATGTTACATGTTATATAAAATAATTTTTATTATTCTATATTTTTAAAGACATAAACTGCTCCGAAATTATTGTCAGCCAAAATACAAATCGAAGATAACTGAGAGTAAGAACAAGGTCCGATCTGATATATCCATTAGCCTAACAAATTTGTGAGCTCCAGGTGTTTTACTGTATTTGGTCTTTAAACTCACTAGATCACATTTATCATTTATTCTCCTCGACGATTCATTATGTATTTGACAAAAAGTTTTGGCCTGACTCTTCTACAAATTGTTTATCAATAAACATGGTTCTTATGTTGATTATTCAACTAGGTTAATAGTTGATTTTCGGCTCGTTAGACAAATTGTCGCCAGATTTAGTATATATTTATTATCAGTGGCGTAGGCCGGCGTAAATAAACTTTCATTAATACCTAACCAAATGTTACTGAGTTAAAAAGAATATGTAATGTTTCTATCTACATTACTTATTCTCTTTATTTAAAATGGTTGGGATCGCTTCACTTTAACTATTCTCGTTCTCTTCGAAACTTTATACTTTATCTTTTAGCGCTTTTGTTTTGCTTTGTAGCTTCTGCTTTGAGTTGTTCGTTATATGACTTGATTATTTTCTGTTCTACTACTTTTATTGCTCAACTTGAATTTATCGGGGTTATCAGTCGATTTAATTCTTTTACAATAGACTCGACACGTTGCTTCGTTGACGTTAAATTTTTTATAGGGTTTTTTAATGTATCTGCCAGAACGTTTTTTTGTTTTTTGCTGATAAGATTGTGATAAAAAAGGGTGGTTAACTTCAATTATTGCCAAGTCTTGACCCTGCATGGAGTTATCAGTCCAAAAGCCAAGTTTACTAATTTACAACTAATTTACTAATAACAACTTGCAAATGCTTAGTTTTTGTGCCGAAAGTTAAGCCAACATGACCATTAGCCTTTCTGTAAACGAGTTATTCCCGCAAAGAAACACACACACGTCATTCGTCAGACCAACAAATCAAAGCTGAAGCTCGCTAGCTTTAGCCCTCCCACTTCTTATCGGTTTTTGTTTTTATCAGGCCAAACATTGACTAAAGTTTACAGAGGCCCTGAACCGCAATACATATAGGGTAAATAAAAGGGGTAAATGAGGAAATCACACACCCACAGTTCAAACTCTAATAAAACATTAATTAGCAACAGGTGGAATATTTTCTCAAAAAACTCTACGAAAAGTATTCTACTCCCCTACTTAAGTTGTTAAAAAAATAGCAAAAATAAATCAAAATAAATATTATTCTATGCCATAAATGAATAACTTTAATTGTGGGCGTTAAAAATTTGAGCACTTTACATGTGTTAAACATTTCCTAGACTGCAATGACTCCATTCAAGATGGGTCTTCTTTCGGCACAAACTAATTAGGCATTGCACGACTTTCCACTGCTAATCAAAATCAGGTTTAAAAGAAAAACTAATATGCGATTTTTTTTTTTTATAATTCCTCTGTTTAGACGAACGCGATGCCATTCAAAAGAAGACTTTCACAAAATGGGTTAACAAACATCTAAAAAAGGTGAGTAGATTAGCGCTAAAGCTTATAAGGAAAACAAACAAAAAACACTTTTAAATTGTTCCTATTTTTTCCACACGCAGCATTGGAAGTATGCTAAGGTATTCCCCAGTAATCATTAAAAATATGTAACTTTTTCATGAACTTTAAAACTGATTTTCCTACGATTTTCAGACGTATACTATGCTACATGTTTGTGTAACCACAAATGGCATACCCTGTTGTTCTCAGTCTGTAAGTCGAGTTTTAAAGGCTTAATTTAAAGCTTAATATTTCTGTTTAAAAAGGAGACTGTTGTAATTTTATTTAGTTTGTATAACTTTGCAAGTAAAATTTAATTTTGTACAACATTCCATTCATACCCTAATAAATTTTTATTAATTTTACTTTCTTCAGTTTTTATTGCGCTGCTTATCCAACATGTTCAGTTTACCTTGCAGTTTGTTTTGCTGTCCACTCCCAGCAATTTCGAGTGGTTTTGTTTGCTTGTATTTTTCTTTGGGCTACTCTCTAATTTATTTAAATTCACCTTTTCTTGTATTTTCCAACCGCCTCCCTCACCTGCAGGCGAATCGTCGTGTGGTGGACTTGTTCGAAGATCTGCGCGATGGTCACAATTTACTTTCACTCCTGGAGGTGCTATCTGGCGAACACCTGGTATGCTTTGTTCAATTGATTTCTTAGCAGTTTTGTCACGCTTTTGCCAACGTTTTTCACTCCTATTCTCTTTTTAGCCACGCGAGAAGGGTAAAATGCGTTTCCATATGCTGCAGAATGCACAAATGGCTCTCGACTTTCTGCGCTACAAGAAAATCAAATTGGTTAACATACGCGCGGAAGATATTGTGGATGGCAATCCAAAGCTGACCCTGGGCCTGATCTGGACTATTATATTGCACTTCCAGGTGAGTTGTTGAACAAATATATATATTTTTTTTCATTGATTGAGCAATTGGAGCAAAACTGTGGGCGCTGCTTTGGTGGGCAGTGATTCAAAGTCAGCGAGACAGCTCCGCCCACGTACCACTCTTGCGACTGAAGGTGACCCCCGGTCTAGAGTTTGTTTTCATCTGGGCGTTTGAATCGATTCATTGAGCCGAATTGGCAGCGAGCAGCCTACACAACAGACCAGCCACAGTCTTGACACGCTACAAGCAACGCGCGATCTACCTAAAACTATTTTTGGCGAACGCGGCCCTCCCTTTTAAGGCAACCCGATTGCCTTCTCTTTGCCATCGCTGCTGACTGACACACATAACAATGCTGCTGCTGCTACAGTTTCTCGTCAGCAGCAAGGCCGTGAGTAGGCTTTAAAGCCGGGGTAGGAGGAGTGGTTTCGGCCACCTACACAACAACTGGCGGCGACAAGGCAAGCCAGAGAAACGCAGCGTTGTGATGCAGTTTTAAGCAAAGCATTCCAGCCAATACAATACAAAAAAAAAAATAAGTTACAAAACTCATTCATAACTATATAAAAAATCTCTAAAAAATAATTTCAAAATCTCAATCTAAAAGAATCAAAATTTAGTTTGTTTTTCAGTAACATTCCCGTTTTTTAAAATAAGATATTAGTTTGTTAATTGCTTTGGATAAAGTCGGATTAAGTTTAATTTTATTAAAGTAGAGATGTTTGGTAAACTATGTTTTCAAATACATATATTAGGCACATCAGAGTGAATAGTTTCAAAACAATTTTAAGAATATTTTTTTAGGTTGTTTTGAAATATTACGAATTCTTATTACAGATAAGCCAAACATAAATATAAACAATATGTGATTACTTATCCTTATAAAGTAAAGTAGTCACATTTTGTTTATATTAATGTATGACTTTTTAAATTATCGTTAATAGGAATTCGTAATATTTAAAAAATCCCAAGTTTTTATTTTTCTACACTGACACATCGTCGCAATGCATTTCCGCAGTATGTGTGTCAACTGACTGCAGTACAAATCTTGTATATTTCGTAACTTGCGACGAACACAGATGCATTTTCAAGTCGTCGCTGGATGTCGATGAGGCTGCGGATTGACTTTGACTTGATCGATGGCGCGCATAAATGCTCCATGATGCTGTCAGTTCAGCGACTATGAGGCAACAGCAACTAGCAACAGCAGCAGCCGCAGCAGAAACATGAACGACAGCATCAACACGCAACTGAGCCTGCCAAATGGCGCTTATTCAATTGAGGCGAACGAATTGTAAATCACTTGACAATGTGAAACTTAACCGCTCGTCATTTACTGTTTTCTGCCGCCAAGGATTTATGTATATTGCCCCTGCCGTTGTGTCTGATGTCATCCAATCTTGCTCTGAAAAAATATGCAAATTCACACCGATCGACTTAAAAGGATATTTCTTGTTTTGCATACCAAATTATTTGCCTTACAGCGTTCTCAGTCTAATTTAATTTGTAGTTATCCAAATCTCAAGTCAAATCGCAATCGACATCTTGCAATTATGACATAATTTCTATTTCCATTTGGCTAACAAAGCGAAGCTGTTTTTTGTGTATAATTTATAATCGGCGTTTTATGGGTCAACGCTGAGAAAATATATTGTTAAAGGTGAACAAAATAATAATAAGCAGCGGAGCAATTTTCTAAACAGCAGCCGCTGGCAGTTTGTAACGCTGCTAAGCTTGTAATTAAGTTATTAATTGTGCAAGCGAATCGTTTTGATCTATGCACCACCCACAAAAACAGCAAAAATAAAGCAATCAATCAGAGACTTTACATGTACTTGAGACATAAAACCTGTTGAGCTTTATGGCATTTTCTAGTACTTTACACGTGGTTTCAATGATCCTCGTATATTTAGTGCTTATTTATGACAGCTTTTAGCTTAATTTGTACAGGTTTAGCACGCTCTAGTTAGTTATAAGTTAAAATCATCTTCAATGATGACTTATCAACGAAAATTAAATTTTAGAACTTCATCAAGGGGTATTAAGTTAAAAATATTTGTTATATCATAAAAAATACCAGTCCGGAATTTCGTTGTTTCTTGGACTCCCAAACTATCTTGGGTTAGTTCATTTGTATTTACAGTTTCAGTATATTTTAGTGAACCTCAAGCGTCAAATTGAAACCCATAACTTTTCGGCTAACAGGTAATCGTCCTAAGGCGCTCAATTAAGTTAAGTTATAAATTGCTCCGAGCCTCAAGGCGACGGTGTGTGCCAAATCGCCGAGATCTGTGTCGAATTGTTCTGACAAACGTTTTCATTATGAGCATCAGATAATTTTCCTAGCAATTTGCCATTTTTCATTGCTCGTTAGTTGCTGAGTAGTGCGGATATGAGTGCCAGGCGTTTGTTTGGTAAAACTCCCAAGACCAATGCAAATGTTCAGTCGGGGCGCCCAGGCATAAAAAATAAAGTCTCGAAAGAAAGCTAAAACACAAAGGCCAGATATTAAAAAAAAATCCCAGACATTCTCACGTCATCTTTCGAACTTGAAAAGATTAATTTTTTTTTGGATATCTCTTTGTGACATTTGATTTATTATAATACGCCACGGTATGTGTTACAATAAAGTCAATGCCATTTGGGGTACAGCAACAGCCAATAACGAGAATTACTAGAGAATAAATAAGGTGGAGTAAAGGTGTTTTTTTACTGCCCTGCCCATGACATCAGCAATCCTCGGTTATTGACAATCGAAAGCAAACTTTAGGACTAACTGGCTGAGGAGCATATCGAATGGCCAAAGTGGAGTGCTAACAAAACAACAACAACATATCCACTTATTCGTCTTAATTTATGATATTAATGACTAAAATTTTGAATAGCTTTGGTGTGTGGGTTCGATATCAAAATCTATCTATAGTCATTGAAGAAAAAAAAAAGAGATTTTTATTAATAAATCGATAGCTGGCGGCTTATGGTCAAATAAGGAAACAATCTGTCTACGCCTCTATCTCTTTCTGATTATGTTTCCCTTTCTGTTTGATATGCAAATTTCAAGAGCTGCCTAGAATAATTGTTGGCACTCAAGCCGCCTTTACCAGCGACTTGTTATTAATATAAATACTCAACGCTGGATATATTTCAAGTGTGTAGATGGAATTACAAGCGACCTGGGTAAATCACTTGAGCTAGCTGCCGATGTTGATGAGCCCACACGATAATAATCCTAGGAATGTTCGACGTATTTGGTGAAACACCTACACCTTACCACTTACCCACAAGATGCGTTCCGGGCTTAGGGTAATACCATAAAACTAAAATGTTTATATCGATACAAAATTATTATAATATTAAATAACGTTCCATATTAATGCTGTATTAATAGGTTTTGACTCGGTTTTTTTAAGCCATGATAGGATATTGATAGTTTTTTATGTTTATGTGTAAAACTCACTTTGATCTTTTGTGAAGTCCTCATTTATATTTTTCATCTTGCCAATAATATATATGGGCAAAATAATATGAATAACGATTGAAATAATATTTAATATTGATAAAATGTTGTTTTATGATCATTATTATAGTTGTTTCTATGTGTGAAAATTCCCAAAGGGGGGTGAAAAATTAGAAGAGGGGTCAAACAATATTAGCAGCTACTGATTCCGCTTTGTTTTCCCACCACAAACAACACATTTCAAGTGCAAAACACTGCTCAAATTACGAATAGTGGCAAAATAATGCGGCATTTACTTATTGGGTTGCATCATATCAGTATTAATAAGCACATTCCCAATACGTGTACTTAGCCGTAATACCACCCCACCTCCAGCACGGGCTAATTAGATTTGAAATTCAGTTGCACAGTTTCAGAGACTCGCGATCCCTAGCTGTGGGGTCTACGTCTACCTGTGTTGACCATAGCTATTCGAGAATGTGTGTGAATCCAAAAACAACTGACAGCAGTTAAGAGTATTTATTACCCACACATAAATATGGCAAGCAAATATGCCGGTCCAACCAACAGCTGTAGTCGCAGTCACTGCCTTTTACTCCATATAGGGCATCGCCATCGGGGTTTAAGGCATGTAACATGATAATTAACCAATGTTGGCGGTACGGGAGCGAGTGCTTGTATCGTGAACACACACGATCGAAATCTACTTCCGCACATATATTTATAAACCCACTTAAATCCGATGGACTTCCTAATTGCAAGATTATTGCAATACTTCTGAGTTATCATATTGGGGCGCTAATTTCTGCTAACTTAAATTGTTTGTTATTATTTAAATAAATGTACGATTTCCTAGGTGCTCAAAAAATGTACACTTTAAATTGCACATACTCTTCAACAAAAAGTTATAACTATTATATCATACTTTTATTTTATTACTCTATACTATTAACTTTAGACATTTTTGCAGGTATTAAGGGCTGTCAAAATGTTAGTAATTATTTTATTTCCTCTTACATTCTTACAACACAAATATTATATATGAATTTATTACGTTGTTTTTCGAGTATTTCTCAAGGTTTAACCTATATATATACATCTTAAAAACTATATAACTACAACATTTTCGCATTTTCTTTAAGTACCTTTTCCCCTGCCTTTTCTTTTTTGTCATTTTTCCACTTTTTCCGGTTACCCTTTATCATCTGCTCCGAGGTAAACCTGTTAACATAATTGGTCATTTCTGTTTTTGCCGTGTTTTTGGGTCACTCTGCAATGAGTTGATCGTGATATGTTATGAGATTTAAATTCAAATTGCGAAGACCCAAAAATACCGTGGGGTCATAGCAAATCGCTGTTTTCTTCGTTATTTTTACTATTTTCGGTTTGTTAAGTTTTTAATCAAATCTCATTGTCCACATTCCACTACCGTTTTTTGTTTCCTTTGTTCTTTTCCATCATCAAATTCCCCATCTTGTTCGCATTATTACTCTTTGCCTTGATATTCTTGTAATTTTGAGTATCTGGGATGACGTATTCAGTATCCACCTTGGTTGAAGCTAAAGAACCGCAGAACGAGTGGCGGCTACCACAACAAAATTACGAATGAGCGAGTGAACATCTTAACTGGTAATTGTTCACCCCTGTGGGTATATAAAGTCTAAACCGAATGTATATGTGAAGTATAAAATAAACTTATCAAGAGATTTGTATAAGTCACATATGTTGACACAATTGAGCTGCTAAAAATAATTTAATTTAAGCTTACATTTATCGAACAATAGGTTATCTCACTTCATCCATAAATTTTTTGGAATTGAGAACTAAGCTTAACCTCCTCTACTTCCCACAAAAAAAATGTATGTTGGTTATGAACACCAATATATCGGCGAAGTTTTCTATTATAATAATAAAAGGCTATCCGGGCACTTCAGAAATTATTCAACAAAATTTCATCAGGATTGTATAGAACCAGCAAAGATATATTTGAATCGGTTACAAAGCTTGGAAAAAGGTATAGACCGATTTTCGAAAAAAAACAATATAGATGGGAACTAAACCCCTGTAGGTTGTTTTAAAGCACAATGACACTTTTTAATTACAAAGTAAGATTCCAAATTGTATATTTATTTTATAAAGAGACTATGATACGGGCCGGTAAAAGGCTATTCCCAAAATAATATGGCTAGCTACTATCGAAATAATGGTCTTGTGAGAGCATTTTAAGCACCGTTGCATTGCTTTTTTTATTTCAATTTCGCAGAGCAGAATTAAAAATCTTTATTAAAAACAAACAAATTTATGTAACTAACTATTCGTATTAGACTGGAAAACTAAAAACTTTGTAAGGGTATTTTAAGCATCGTTCCCCTTGTTATTTTTGTTATTATTGCTGCTGCTGACTTATAAATGCGTTGGCGTGTGCGTCGCTGCTAGCTTCGGCGTTAACATAACGTTGTCATGGCAGCGGCAAAAACACAAGTGTTGGTTGCAAATACGTCATCAAAGGGGACCAGATCGGCGGCAGAATCAGGTGGAACGGCGGCAGAGGCAGCAAAACCAGCAATCCATAACGGGGATGGCAGAGGCAGGGGCAGAAGCAGAGGGAGAGCCACCAACACAACCATACACGCACAGCTGTCAGCACGATCGAGACTCCATATACTCTATATTAAAAAGCCCGACTTCTGACGTCCAAGTTGACGGCAACGCCAACGCCAACTCAGGCAGCGCTCGCCATGTACAAATTCCACTGTTTCAGTGCTTGCCTGTAAATAAAAATACAAGGCAGCGTAGCGGCGTTGACGCCGGCAGAGGCGTCAACACCTGGCCAGAGCCACACTTGAAGCGTTTTAACTTGGCCCGTTCGCTTTTAGTTGTTTTTGAGACGCCGCCGCACACATTTCACGATCCCTCTTTATTAATATTCGCTAAAAATCGCATGCGTTTACCCGTAACCCCAGAGTTCTAAACCTACGGGAACGCGACATAAAATCTCTGGAAAATCTTTTTAAAAATAAGTGTGTACTTTTGAAAAGCCCCAAAACAGTGCCAAAGTTTTAGCTACCCAAAGTGATCAAATCAATTAATTTTACTTCGTATGATGTCAGAATCTAAATTCATGACCGCTCTGGTTTCTGATTTATTAAATGCCGCCAATTTCAATTGATTTCAATCTCTCGCAATTGAGTTTCATTTCAATTATTTTTTATGACGAGTTTATTACCAAATAGCGGTTTGTTACAATTCGTTCGTTTGTTTGCAAACAAAATGTCCCGCTAATGGAGTCAAGTAGCTGTAAAATGATGACGTACACCCCTTTCTGATCTTGCGGCCCCCCGGTTCCATCTCGTTTCAGTCTCGGTTTATTCGCCGCTGTTCCAGTTCGTAGTTTTGAAAAACACTGTTTTCTGAGTGTGTGTGCCTTGTATTTTATTTTGCAATATTTAACGCTCTCTTCAAATGTTTTTCTCGTTGTTTGGGGATGTCTTATTATTTGTATCTAAAAAGCTCACAAATCCCCGAAATCTTACTATATTTGTAAATCAGACTACTTATCGTATTTTGGTTGGTTTTATTTTGGTTTTGTTTTCTCTTTCTTTTTTTTTTTTTTTTTTTTCTTATCTTATTTGTTGATACTTTATAACTTACATTAATATTCAACACTAACTCTGAACAATAAAAGCCTTTACCAAGACATTTAGTATTATTTTTGTTTGAAGTTACCAAATAAGAGGAGTCTTACAAATATCATGAACAATTATTGATTATAATGTTTTGTCCACACATAATTTTAAATTTGTGATTATTAATTTTATCTTATGACCTCGTGATCCGATAATTTTTTTAATTCATGCTCCTTGTCGTTGAGCAATGCAAATTGGCAAGCAACTTTGAAAATCATCCATCTCCAAAACTTAAAACGGTAGCCAGCCAAAAAGCCAAAAATAGGCAAAGACCAGTAGAGCTTTGCCGCCTTTCAAAATACTCAATGAGAATATCAAGCCATTGACGCCTCTGTGAGACGCCTCCACAGACACTTTTTTGAGCTGTTCGGGTCTCAGGTATTTTCTTATTTCTCTGTGTTTTTGGCTTAATCACATAAAAACAACGCAGATCGTTTATAGTGTGCTTAAAACACTGCAATTAGCATTTTGTGGGGATGTGAATGGTGATATGTGTATTTGTTGGTCACGGTGCTGCGCAGGCGTAAAACGCAGCATCAACCTCCAGTTAAAGTCAGAGCTCCATTACCAATGAAATATAAACATTTGTGTCGTGCTTTTTGGTGGGTGGGCGATCTTTTTGGACTGGACAGCTTTTTATTGATCTTGAGCCATTTATATTAATATACAGATTTCCATTAGATGTATAAAAGCGATTATTACTGTTTCGGGGAATTTCTTTTTCGCTTTTATTTCAATAAATAAAGTAATACTTTTGTATTATTATAAATATTACCGGTTTACCCTCGCACTGCACAATAGCAGCCCTTAAGAGGTTAAGTTGTTTTCGAGGGTTTTCGTCATTTTTGCATATGTGGAAAACAAGGCGCTCTTTAGCTGTTATTCTAAGCCATCATCATCCAGAGATCCGCGGAACACAGCAGAGAGGTGCAATTATAGTTAATTTAACGAATACACATGTTTAAGTCCCGAGATCGCGACGTTCCTACAAACAGGCAGAAGGACGAAAATGGCTAGATCGACTAGTTCGATGATCCTGATGAAGAATAATCTATGAGTAAGGGCAATAAAAAAATTGTTTTATTTTGTCTTATTATATTCCTAGGCATCTTTCCACACTGTTCCTCCGTCAATTTGCCACACTTGCGAATACTTTGCCCCTTACAAAATTAGAAAAGTTTATTTTGATTACATAAACCTTAAATATTTGCTCAAATTTGGTTTGTTTGTTTAAAATGTGTGTTGCGCAGTTATATTACCGTATAAATTAATGGTGTTATGAAATAATTGAATTTTTAATTTTAGAAATACTATTATTAAATTGATCGTAAGGATATCACTTATATATTATATTACTGTTCTTTAATTATATATATATATATATATTTACATATGTATATATTATATTTAGCTATTCACCCTTAAATATTGTCGAGCTTTCGTAATGCAAAATAAATTCAAATACATTATGTTTTCTTTTTACGAGTCATGTATTATGACTATATTAAACATTTTTGTCCGCTTGCGATAACATAATTGGTCAACTGTAAGTTCCAGAAATTAGTGAATTTTAAACAATTTAAGATAGCAAAACTTTAAACACGAAGCCTCAAAACTTCTTGCAAGCTGTATTGCGTAGTGGCCCTCAAAACAATCTGCCATCAATTTGAATGATGTATATGGATAAATTACCAATAGACGTAGTTTTTCGGTTTACTTTCTATAGTAAAAATGAAAGCCATAAAACAAAAGATAAATATTCTTGTACTCCTTGTTTCATTACCATACCGTTCCTCTCTCAATTTTTCTATGCAAAATAGCCTTGCGTGTTCCAAAACTAATGAATCTCTGCCTATGAATCAGCGGTGAGCATTAACTTTTTGCTGTGAATATGTTTAAAAAAACACGGGTGCAAAAGAAGCAACAAATAGCGCCAAGAGCAAGACAGACAGGCAGCTGGGATAATTATGTGTATGTACAACACAATAATAAATTTGCAACAACAATGGGACTCCTCCACGTACCCCTTACACCCAGTTCAGTTAATTTAACTCTGCTTCAGTTCACGGTGGGGTTTCTGAAAAAAGTTTAGGGCAATGCTACGTAGAACCAGACATCCGGTGCCGGCTTGGGATTTGACTTTGGCTTTAGTTTTTTCTTAATTAAACTCAAATTGTGCGGATCGGCAAATAATTCACCGTATTTTGAAAGTCACGCAGAATTACGAAAATCGGTGCAAAAGCAACGCGACAAAACGATTTTCTAACGAACTCAACAACGAAACGAAACGAATTAAAGTGAAACAAACGAAACCGTCGATAGCGCGGCGATAACTGCGAAAGCAGTCCGTGTACTGCTATAACAGTCCGATTACTGCAATAACATGCACTCCAGCTCGCAATCGACGATGAAGCGCACACAGCAATTGGTGCGGCAGACGAATGGCGACGCAGGCGATGTCCTGAGCGGCGGATCTGAGGTGGTCCACTTGTCGCGGGGTCCAGCGATAACCACCAATATTGATGACTCTAGCCTGCAGTATCGACATGAGACGAAGAGGGAGCGAACTGTAGAAGCGGTGATCACGGACTATCCTGGTGTATCTCCCCTGGGAAGCGTTCCACATGATCGAACCAACTTTGAGCGAACTGTGACCTTCCAAGATCCCGCAGGCAACTCCCGTCGCATTTCGGAAAGTCGAGCCTTGGTCCCGACAAGTGGAAGTGGTTCATCCTCCGCCCATTATCAACAGGTGACGAGGAATAAACGCATCTCCACAGAAGTTCTGGGCTCCAGTGTGGAGAGCACTAAAACCTCTCAACGGGCACCGAATGGGCATCGACGTGTGACCACGCATATTGTCCGGAAAGTTACTACTTTGAGTCGGGCGGAGGAGAACGCTCAACCCGCCGAGGATCTGCTGCCGCCAGCTAAAATGATTCGGAGTTCCGAGCTGGAATACCGCCGTGCTCTGCCATCGGCCATTGAGTCGTCCACTCGGCGCAGAGAGGTAAAAAGCGGACTTCGCAATGAGTACAATGGGTACCGCAGTTTTGCCTAATTTTTAGCTTTGGAAAACTGTAGTTTTGCTCCATTTCAAATCAATGACTTATTTTCTTAATATAACATACCCTTTACCTACTTACTAATTATTCTTACGCCGCCCTCCCAAAGATCTCCGATATTGTTGTGGGCAAGGAGGACAACGTATCCGCTCGGGAGGCACTGTTGCGTTGGGCGCGTCGTTCGACTGCGCGGTATCCGGGCGTGCGTGTCAACGACTTCACGTCCTCGTGGCGAGATGGATTGGCCTTTTCGGCGTTGGTGCACCGCAACCGACCGGACTTGCTTGACTGGCGAAAGGCAAGGAACGATCGGCCGCGCGAGCGCCTTGAGACGGCCTTCCACATTGTGGAGAAGGAGTACGGAGTGACGCGACTGTTGGATCCCGAAGGTAAGTTAACCCATTAACCCATATTCTGTGATGTTTCTAATGATCAACACTCGCTCCTAGATGTCGACACCAACGAGCCGGATGAAAAGTCCCTAATCACGTACATCTCATCGCTGTACGATGTATTCCCGGAGCCACCCTCCATCCATCCACTATTCGACATGGAGTCACAACGTCGCGTCCATGAATACCGCGACCTGGCCCAGCAGTTTATCTACTGGTGCCGCGAGAAGACTGCCTATCTGCAGGAGCGTTCCTTCCCGCCCACCCTCATTGAGATGAAGCGTCTACTAAGCGATTTGCAACGTTTTCGCAGCGAGGAGGTGAGCGCCCGCAAGCGCGAGAAATCCAAACTTATCCAGATCTACAAGGAGCTTGAGCGCTATTTCGAAACGGTGGGTGAAGTGGATGTGGAGGCGGAACTGCGGCCGGATGCCATTGAAAAGGCCTGGTATCGCATGAACACGGCGCTCCAGGATCGAGAGGTCATTCTGCAGCAGGAGATCGAACGGCTGGAACGGCTTCAGCGACTGGCCGACAAGGTGCAGCGCGAGATCAAGCATGTGGATCAGAAGCTGACCGATCTGGAGACGCGCATAAGCGAAGAGGGACGGCGTATCGATCGACTGCATCCTGTGGACGCTAAGAGCATCGTCGAGGCACTCGAAATTGAGATCCGGCACCTGGAGGAGCCCATACAAGACATGAACCAGGACTGCCACGTTCTCAACGAGGGACGGTATCCCCATGTCAGCGAGCTGCACAAGAAGGTCAACAAACTGCACCAGCGCTGGGCTCAACTGCGCACCAATTTCCACACAAACCTGGTACAGAAGCTGTCCGGTTTGAAGTATCCCGTCCACGAGACCACGGTGACGCGTCAAACGCGCATGGTGGTCGAGTCCCGTCAGATCGACACGAATCCCCATTTCCGAGATCTGCAGGAGCACATTGAATGGTGCCAGAACAAGTTGGTTAGTACCGCGAGCTGGGAACCAATGTTGGGTTTCATTTAATTGTATATTTTCTTTTTAGAAACAATTGCTTGCCGCTGACTATGGCAGTGACCTGCCATCAGTCAAGGAAGAACTGGATCGTCAACAGCACGAGCACAAAATTATCGACCAGTTCCACACAAAAATACTCAATGATGAACGCCAGCAGACGAAGTTTTCCGGAGACGAGCTGGCTCTCTACCAACAGCGTCTCAACCAGCTGCAAAAGGTTTACGCTGAGCTACTCAGCACCTCAACGAAGCGTCTCTCTGATCTGGATTCACTGCAGCACTTCCTGGGACAGGCGTCGGCGGAACTGCAGTGGCTAAATGAGAAGGAACAGGTGGAAATAACACGTGACTGGGCGGACAAACAACTCGATCTTCCCTCCGTGCACAGATACTACGAGGTAAGTTATGACGGTCGCGGTTGAGATACTTCTAGAGCTAGTTTTATATATGTGTTGTGCTTCTATTTGATTACAAGCGTGCATTTGGTAATGGCGACGAGGTAAGATTCCGATTGGTTGATAAATACCAAAATAAATTATATTTTACAAAAAAGAGCAACCAACCAAGTGCACTACTCGAATACTTTTTATACAACTGTCTAATTAATTTTCTGTTGATTCCCCCAGAACCTTATGTCCGAACTGGAGAAGCGTGAGATGCACTTTGCCACCATTCTGGATCGCGGAGAGGCCTTGTTAAACCAACAGCATCCGGCCTCCAAGTGCATCGAAGCCCATCTGACCGCTCTGCAACAACAATGGGCTTGGCTGCTGCAGCTGACTCTCTGCCTAGAGGTTCACCTGAAACACGCAACCGAGTACCATCAGTTCTTTGGCGAGATCAAGGATGCAGAGCAGTGGTTGGCCAAGCGCGACGAAATACTCAATAGCAAGTTTTCGCAATCAGACTTTGGCTTGGATCAGGGTGAAACTCTGTTAAGGGGAATGCAGGATTTGCGCGAGGAGCTAAATGCATTTGGCGAAACAGTGGCCACACTGCAGAGAAGGGCTCAGACGGTGGTGCCTCTAAACAAGCGCCGCCAGCCGGTAAATCGTCAGGGACCCGTTCAGGCCATCTGTGCTTACAAACAGCAGGGTCAGCTGCAGATCGAAAAAGGTGAGACGGTTACCCTGCTGGACAACTCGGGACGTGTCAAGTGGCGCGTGCGCACGGCCAAGGGCCAGGAGGGTCCAATACCCGGTGCCTGCCTGCTGCTGCCGCCTCCAGACCAGGAGGCCATTGACGCCGCCGAACGTCTGAAGCGACTTTTCGATCGGTCCGTGGCTCTCTGGCAGAAAAAACATCTTCGCCTGCGCCAGAACATGATCTTCGCCACCATTCGCGTGGTTAAGGGCTGGGACTTTGACCAGTTCCTGGCCATGGGACCCGAGCAGCGTACGGCCATTCGACGTGCCCTCAACGACGATGCCGACAAATTACTAAGCGAGGGCGATCCCAACGATCCGCAGCTACGACGCCTGCGCCGCGAAATGGACGAGGTCAATCGCTTGTTTGATGAGTTCGAGAAGCGAGCGCGCGCTGAAGGTGAGTGTGGGAGTATTCGTATTTCCATGGGATCTTAAAGGGTAGGATATAGTTTTCGCCTCGCTTTCAATTAACGGCGCTCGCCAGCTGTCCAAAACAGTTAATTGATGGAGGCTAATTGGATTTAATGCTGGGGCAAGTTTGCTTTGGTGCAAGTGCCAAGCCAGGAAGCGACTTAGTCTTGTGTAACCTAGGCAACTATGAAGAAGCTCTTTGCGAGTGTCAAAACAAGGGGTAATCTTGGCAGTTTTAAGGATATCTAATCTTTACTTTTCATTAATCGTCCCTTTTAACATTCACAGAGGAAAGCAAGCAGGCAAGTCGCATTTTCACCGAGGAATGCATTGCCATTAAGAGCAAACTAGAAGACATGGCTCGTGAGCTGGATCAGATTATACTGGCTCCGTTACCACGGGATCTGGACTCTCTGGAGCATGTTCTCGAGATTCATGCGGATTACGAGCGCAGGTTGCACCTTTTGGAGCCGGAATTGAAGCATTTGCAAGAGACCTTCCGCACGATTGCCCTGAAGACACCTGTGCTAAAAAAGAGTCTGGACAACCTGTTGGAGCTGTGGAAAGAGCTTAACACCCAGAGCGGCCTGCACAAGGATCGCCTGAAGCTGCTCGAAGCCTCGCTGGCTGGCCTGGAGGACAATGAGCATGTGATTTCCGAGCTTGAGAACGAGCTGGCCAGGCACCAGGATCTGCCATCGACTGCTGATGGCCTGCAGCAGGTGTTCAAGAAACTGAACCACATGCAGGATATCATCACGCAGCAGCAGCCGCAGATGGACAAAATGAACGATGCGGCTGATCAGCTGGGACGCATGGGTGTGCCCACCAAGGTGCTGGGTGACCTCAAGCGCCTGCACTCGAACGTGGAGCGCCTGAATACGCGCTGGAGTGCGGTGTGCAACCAACTGGGCGAAAGGTTAGTACAGTGGCGCCACCTGCTTTCCATTTTTGTGTCGCCTCATTGGCGGACACAAATGGATATAAACCTGTCTCGCTAACACCGTGTCACTCTACTTTTTAAGAATGCGCTCATGTGAAACGGCTATCGGACTACTAAAGAATCTCCAGTCGAGCGTTCAAGTGGAAGAATCATGGGTGGATGGCACCACGGAACGACTGTCTGCCATGCCCACCGCCACTTCGGCGTACGAACTAGACGTGAGTACAGATACGCTGCCCCTGTAATAACTTAATTGCCTTTCCGATCAGCAATAGTTTCTAGCCCTAGATAAAACTAGATCCTTGTACAGTTTTGCAGAGATTAAGAAGTCCTAGTGACCTCGCTCCGTGAGCGAGTATATATACATAGTTAATAATTGGAAACTGAATTAGTTATTGATTTACGTCCAAAGTAGTTTGCTGCCACAGTCGTTCTTCCTACAGTTGTTCCTCCTACTTCTTGTTGCAAAAAAAACCCGCCGGTGTTGGACATGTTTTAGTATTTCTATATATATTTTTTTATGTGTATTTCTGTTTTGTTTTTAGTTTTTACTCAGTTTTCATTCGTTAACTGTCCCCAAAAGCTAAGAAAAAAATGTCCAGTCTGTTGAGCTTATTTTTGCAGTAGTTCTTGTCTAATCCAACAGCAATATTTGACATGAAGTGCTGGCCACCACCCACACAAGCATACCATATGTACATATATATACACAGCCGACAGACCTCCAAATGTGGCCAAGTCGACCACCTACACAAAAATAACCATATACGTAGTCCGTAGCGATATCGCCCTGTCCCACCACACTGTTAATTAATATCAAATTTGTGTAGTAGTCTTGAAACATAACTTCTGCTATGTTTGTAGCATTGTTAGATTTGTAAGCTTCACCTATACATAGGCCGATATCAACTGACATGGGCCCCCATATTTATATTTATTCACCCAGTATTCGTATTTGTAGTTGAAAACTAATTGTATATGTATTTTTGTCTAATTTTTTGTATTTTTACCGAAAAAAACTAAACTTTTTCACACAACAATCAAATATTATTACACACTATAAACCAAAAACTTATAAAAAAAAAAACAAATATGTTCTAAAAATACCAAAAACCAAAAAACACCGCTCGAAACCTATAGAAACTGCTCGGAGCTGCAATCGAACGAAAACCAAAAATCGAAAATGTCAACGTAACTGGAGGACGACTAATACGCGAAGCCAAGGTAAAAATTTGTATGCCTGTAGTTGTGTGATTGATCTTATGAGGGCTGGCCCATCGTAACCGTTGGCTTCATTTAAAGGGAATTCGATCATTTATCGTACGATTCGAAGCCTAAGGCTACCCAATGTTCGGTTACGATAGGTCAGTTGGTGACCGAGTGCATCTACTGATTGTGAATATTTCGACAACACAGCGAATTCCAAATATTCCGAAAAGAAAACACTATTTAGCTCAATATACATCTTTTTCTCTATCGACTCTTCAATATATATTTAATGCTTTTTAAACCATTTACTGGAATCAGAGCTCCAAATTTTAGTTATGTTCCGGGTAAAGGTGCGTCAATAACATTCCGGTTAAACAGAAACAGCCTGACAAACAAACTCAAACACAATCAACAAACCAACAAAACTTAACCTTCCAAACAAATCTTTTTTTTTTAAGTTATTTGGTATTAATTAATCAATAAAATAAAAAGCACTAAATATATCAACAAACCTTCCCCTACCTCCTGAAAAACAAACCGAATTAGTTTAACACACAATTTTACTAACATTTAACCGAAATTAACCAACAAAACATCAATGTCAACGTTGGACCATTAAATTCGGGAGTAGATCTACGATAGTAAATGTCTACGCTTCGTGGACTGGGTGCTCGAAGCCCGTCCGTCGTTTTCGCCGCCTCGCCGGGATCTCCGGCCGCCGGACAGCGATCCGGGTACAACACAGGTTTACAGCCAACGACTGGACAACCTTAATACGAAATACGACAGATTGCTGGAACAACTGTCGCAGAGGCTAAAAACTGCAATCGAAGTCAATGGCAGCGATGGTCTGGTGAGTAATCCAGGTGACCCCAAAACCCTTTGAAAGGATCTTTGCGAGGTGACGTCAGCGCCTAATTTGTATTTTCCTCGTTGGCTGGGGTTAGGCTCAGAGTATTCAATTGTGTCGTAATCTTTAAGCGAGTTCAAGTTCAGTAAACGAGTTTTATGCTTTCGTTATCTACAGACAAGTCAAGCCAAGCTTTCAAATGCAAATACTATGCGGTCATCAAGACCGTCGTTCGTTTGCGCTGTCAATTGATGCAGTAACTTGATAGATGCTTCAAATATATAGGTATATTAATATTGCATTATTTCAGGAGTTGAACGATGAACAATTTTATAAGCCTGACCAATTAGGCAAATTGAATACAGTGACTCGAAATTAAAAACAAGAAAATAAAACTAACTTCGAGCGGAGGCGAAGTTGAAATACCCTTGCAGAATATTCTGTAAATTATATTCTCCAAAATTATTTATATGATGCATTCTTAACACTCTACTAAAAAATCGCAACTTCCTAACTTTAAAATCACCAAAGTTATGGCATTTCCAATCGTTCAGTTTTATGGCAGCTATAGGATAAAGTCGGCCGATCCTTATGAAATTTAGTAGGTCAGATTGATTGGCCAAATATAAAACCCATAGAAAATCCCAACTTCCTAACTTCACCAACACCAAAGTTATGGCATTTCCGATCAATCAGTTATATGGCGGCTATAGGATATAGTCGGCCGATCCTTATAAAATTTGGTAGGTCGGATTGATTGGCTTTGACCAAAATTATAATACCCTCTGCAAGGGTATAATGACGATTTCTATGAATGTTAATAAGGTCGGATCAGTTCCTATATACTTGAATTCATTGCCAGGGGACGTCATTAACGTCTTTGTCGCCATCTGTTTATTTTTGTTTTCTGTCTCCTCTTTGTTAAGCTATTTTTGTTCAACTGGTTTAAGATTTATTTATTTTCCATCTGCAAGAAATTCAATTAAACATTTTATAAACGACCAAGTTTTTGAAAGCTGTTTAAATATGTTCTTCTCAATATTTAGCTGATTAGTGATCGTCTATATTTCACATCAATAAACTTTAGTTTCCTTTTAATATCTACCAGATTTGTTTGAATTTGATGAGACCTAATATTTTAAGTAATATCTCCTACTCATTACTACTAAACTGAGAAAATATAATTCATATAAACAAATTAGTTTTTCAAAGTATTAAAAACAATATATTTTTTTTCAAAAAGTAAGTACCAATAGGAGGTGTATTAAAATCAAAATCATTTTAAAAAAAGCACTTATATGTAGCGATCCCAATCATAACTAAATAACATTTTCATGTAATCTTGTAGTAAAATGTCTCTCCTGTAAAATTTTCTTTAATTTAGCTCAAGGCATATTTTTTTTGTGTAGTTATTCAATTTAAAGCCGAAATTGTTGCTTTGATAGATCCCAATCGAGGCTTTTCGAAGGTGTTGCCTTCGCCTCGAGTGTTGGAGTGACATCATAACTGCTCCATTACCACTTCGCCTTCAAGCTAACTTGATATGCATAGCAGAGGCGGACGTACGATCTCTGCTGGCTTAACTAGACTGAAATGCGAAAAAAAATTTGTTACTTAGAAAATTAGATGGCGGCACAAACTGGTTTTCTCTTTTTCTTCTAATACTTGGTTCACTACTTCCATGTATTGTTTTCAACATTAATTGGAGCCAACTCCGCTAATCCCTTCCCATGCCCATATTTTTATTTTTCAGGTTATTGTAAATGGATGGTTTTTTTGGCGCAACAGCTGAGGCATGCTCTTTAAAAACTATTCGGCATTTGGAAGCTCTCTCCCTGGCACTTGTTTCTCTGTATCTTAAAAAGCTCGCTCTTTACTTGGTCAACCGATTTACTCGGTGGCACTGTCTCATTCAGTTCTGAAAGCGACTTGATTGTGTAACGTCGCATAGCGCTTTGTGTGCCGTATGCTGCCGGTGAACGAAATTTAACAAAGGCCAAAACCTTTGAAACTTCTGGTTTTGTTGGCAACCAAAGTCTATGGAATTTGAATTCGAATCGAGCGTGTAATTATGAGTGAATAGTTGTGATAAATAAATAGGCAAACAACTTCTCAAATACAGAATATTGCTAGTATGCCGCAGGGGCAGACATGATGTCACTTATACGGTCGAATAGAAAGTGTTTCCGTCGCAGTCCCGATGCCTTAAATTTCAATTGAATGCGAACCGCGTCGCATTGGTCAACTTTTTTTTTGTTGATAGGAATTTAAATTCGCCGCACCACGTTTTAATTAGTGCCGCAGAGAGTTCTATTTATTATAGCCCGAAATGAAGTCACGCGAGTGCTTTGCAACCAATAAAATATAACATCATCGCAAACAGAAGAGTATAAAAACAAAAATACAAAACATACATTATTAATATAGCCTTGAACGTGTCGCAAGAATCGGAATGTTGATATTTTCGGCAGTCTGTTTTGTGTCATTGAAAGGGCCCACACAAAAAGCAAGAAAGCAATCTGACTTAGTGAGTCAGCGAGCTTGGAACATTACGAGTTGCAAAAATGCATTAAAAACTACAATTGAACAAATGTGGAAACTATGTCGCTTCATTATTTCAGTAACTAGCTAGAATTGTGAAGTCCTATTAATAACCGTGATCGCGGAAGTGTCAGGGCTGACGCTAATCTTATCTATGAGGTGCAATCCATCAGATTCGTTTTGATGCGACTTGATTCTCAGGAAACACAACAGTGATTTATCGATTAAACTAGCTCCTGTCTACCTACTTTCAATTTTTTTTATATATATATTTTTAGCAGCATTTTAATGAAAGCGAACGTTTCGGGGTCTTTGCCTCCACGAAAGCAAAAGAAAGGTGCCTATTTTTGTGATGCCGCATAGGCGAGGTCCAATTGCAGGCTGCATGCAGTTCGCTCTCTTTAAAGCTCTTCCTCTCTACTTTGTGCTTTCTTACCCCTATTTAAAGCCGGCATAACGTAGCGTATTACGCTTGTTATCAGTGTCAAGTGCATTACAGTCGATTAAGGCCAATAATCGGTTTAATCTTCTTATAAAAACTTGAACAAGAAATCATTGAGAAATATATTTTATTTTAGCTTAGCTTTAATTTTCGTTGTACGGGCTCTCGACCAACTTGTTCCATTTATAATCAAATATTCGCCCCTCTGATGACATCATTGTTCTCGTACTCGTATATAATGTCTAAATGTGTGTCTGTGTATGTTTTGTTATTTATAATTAATTTTTTTGCTTTTACCAACTCTAGGGCAACCTTGAAAAGCCGCAGCACAAAAACAGATTAGTTGTTTATTTTAAAAATACAAATCAAAAAACTTGATTACTTTTGTGGAGTCGCTATTTAATGATTTCATCTGCAGCCCTCTTACAATTGTTTAGATGACGTCAATGCAATTTAAAGTTAAGTCTACGACCTGCAGCAATATGTCAGACATTTGCAATTAAATTACTGCCTCCACTAGATGCCCGATAAGATGCACTCCGGATACCAATACAACCAAAGAAATAATCGGTTTTATAAATGATTATTGTTCCCTCTTGAAAGAGTTTGAACTACATATTTGCAGAGCGATTGAGGCCTTCTCCTTGTATAGCGTCATTTCTATTTTTATTAAGGCTTTGGATTTGCTTTTTGTGTTTTTGTTTTTTTCTATATGTGTTTAGTGTGCTTCGGTTCTGGGCTGATAATAATGAACCCCTGTGTGTGGGGCGGAGGACCTGTGAGTCGATTAAGTGAATAAAAAAAGAGAAGTTTAGAAAAGACCGGTGGACAACTTAAGTCCAGTGACGACTATCGTGAACCGTTGTTTTATAGCTTCAGATACTCTTGAACTTTTTTTAGTGGCGTTATTACCGTATTTTATCTCGTGGCATTATCAAATTACTTCCACTCCTGACATAAACATTCCCGGGCAATATCAAAGAGACGCGTTTATCTAAAAACCGTAACTCGTAAATCTCTTTTTAATTTAATTTATAAATCACAATTAAATTTCGCGCAGTGCATTCAAGAAGCCCCTAGTCCAACGAAACAAATCCCAATTGCTGACTATGACTTTGTTGACCTGAACCAAACAAAAGCCTTAGACATGCCTCAGCATAGATCAGGTCTCAAGGCGACCAAATCCAAAACCCAAACCACGACTGTCAAAGTGGCAGAGGAAAGTGACTACGACTTTGCATTCGAGTTTCAGGTAATACTCCATCTATCCTCCCTCCTTCCTGCTGCCCGCCTCGCAAAGTCTCCAACGGCTCAAATATACCATCACATTTGTCAACTTTTACTAACCGAAATCGCTTTCGTTTGACATTTAGCAATACGCTGAGAGTCTACAGAAACCGCTCAAGACCTTTAGGGTTGACTTCAGTGCGGGCAGTGTGCCAACTGGCGATGGCTACGCTGCGCGCCAAGAGGATCTCTACACCACTACCTACAGCACCACACAGTGAGTACATCTAAAATCAAACTTCACTTATGAAAAATACATGAAAACCATAAATATTTTCCAAATGTAGATAGATGATTTTTTATTTGGAAAAGTTTTTTGAAAGTTTAAAACCCACAACTCTCTTAAAGTTATTTGTTTATTAAACTTACTGTTATGAAGAGTTAAATTATTTTTTAAAACTTAACACATCATGAGTTTTTTCGAGTGTAGATTAAAATATTTCATATCGGAATAATGGAACCGAAAATAAATTCTAAGTAATTCATGAGTAGACTTGATGTTTGACTAACATTTATTTCATAAATTTTATGAATTCCTGAATGACTAATTAGCTACAAATGGTTTTTGCAGATTCAGCTCAACGAAGACAACGAAAAGCTCTACAAAGAGCGTCTACAATAGCGATGACTTGGATAACGCTAGTCTGGAGGCTAGCACCAATAAAGTGCCCCAGTCGCAGATCCAGTTCAACGAAATCCGCACGCTCAAGCGATCCCAACAGCTGGGTGGCCAATCTGTGCTGGATATAGCCGGAATTCGTGACCCACGTACTGGTCGCGTTTTGACCATCGGCGAGGCCATTCAATTACGCATCCTGGACGTGCGTACTGGCGAGATGTTAGTGGGTGACCGTCGCATCACACTGGATCAGGCAGCCGACAAAGGTCTGATCGATGCTCAGCTGACCAGGCAACTGCTTCAGCCCGGTGCCGGGCGAGATGATAGCGGGCGGGAGCAGTCGCTGCTGGAGGTTATTCAGCGTGTGATTAGCGAAGCAGAATCCGGTTACGAGACGGCCGAAAAGCGGATCAAGGTAAACAATACGATATCCGTAGAACAAAGTTCTGGAGAACTCAGTTCTCCCGAGAACCCGCGAAACATTGCCGACGCCATTACCGCGGGGAGTGTGGACACCAAGACCGGCCTATATCGTGTCAAATCGGGCCAGACGATCAGCCTGGCGGAGGCCTACGAGCGGGGCTACCTTATTCGGCACGAGTCGGTGACAATCAAATCGAATGCGCTGTGCCTTAGCGATGCGATTGCGCATGGCCTGGTCGATAGTGCCGGCTGGATAGCGGATCGTAACTCCGGCGACAAGTTCCGGCTGGACTCCGCCATTGCCAATCAGCTAATTGACGCGAGTGTGCGTGAAGTGGTGGACGCGAAACGCGATACGAAGATCACACTGCAGGAGGCACTGCATTCGGGCGTCCTAAATGCCAAAACGGGTCGGTACCTGAACGAGGTGACTAAGGAAAAGCTCACTTTCGCGGAGGCGCGTAACCGTCAGTTAATCGTTAAACCATACACGCTGAAGGATATCTGCGACCTGAACCTGCTTGACAAGCAGGCACAGATCACGAGTCCAATGCGACGCGAGAAACTTACCATCATGCAGGCCATGGAGGCCGGTGTGCTGGACGGGAATCTGCTCAAGTGCATCACCAAGCGAAAGGGTGAATTGGTCACTCTTCAAGAGGCCATTGCCGACGGTATCGTCCTGCCGGCGGAGTGCAAGTACCGCGATTTTATGACCGGCGAACTAATTAACATTCCGGAGGCGGTAGAACGCGGTCTGATCAGCTCGGTCACTCAGCGTTCCATCTTCGACATTGACGGGTTCAAGGATCTGAGAAGCAATGACTATGTAAGCTTTAATGTGGCCCTTTCACGTGACCTTTTGCGTCGCAAAAATACGGGCTTTGCCTTAGAGACAGGTAGGGATAGTCTGGTGCCACTGGAGGTGGCCGTAAGTGAGGGTTTGGTGCGCCAAGAGGTGTACGAGATGTTCAGCCGCGGTATCGGTGTTCACAATGCCAGTGGCAATGAACTTAGTGTCTTTGATTTGGTCTATCACAATCTGATTGACCCTAAGACGGGATACCTCTTGGATCCCAAGACTCAAGAGACAGTACCCCTGGATACCGCCATCGAGCGAAAGTTTATCACTCCGGAGGGTGCTCTTCTCCTGAGTAGTTTGCTTAACATTACTTTAACCACAGAGACGGTGACGAGGACGATCAACCGATATGTGACAATCAGGGCCGGTTCCCAGGAGCCAGGCAACAGTGTGCTGCTCACCTTTACGGAGGCAGTGCGTCAAGGTTTCATCGACGAGGAAAGGCAGCTTTTCAAGGATCCAAAAACAGACAATATTTACTCAGTGCAGCAGGCTCTTAACTACGGTTTGTTAGTTCCCGACAGCAACCAAACTGTCCCGGAGCCAACAAATAGGAAGAAGACAAAGTCCACGATCACCATTGTGACGAAGCAGATCATACCAGAAGCAGAGCCCATTAAGCTTAATACTCAGCACACTAAGTACGTAGAGAAATCGGTGGAGATTCCCATTTCACAAGAACTAGTTAAACCCCAGCGTGTGGTCTCTGAATTTATAAACATGGAAAAGAGCAGGTATATCGAACAGAATGTGACGGAGCGCCAAATCATGGAGCTACCTCCAGGAGGTTGGCGATTAAAGGACGCCATCGAGCAGCGGCTGTTTAACCCGGATACTGGAGTGTTCCATGTGCAAGGCTCGGATCGTTTAGTCAACTTTGAGGAATGCATCAACAAACAGATCATCAACAACCTTTCGGTTTCAGTAATTGATCCTAGCTCCGGTGATAAGATCTCAGTGCAGTCAGCCTTCGAACGTGATATTATAGACAGTTATGGAAACTACACCAATAGTAGGAAACAAGTGCAGGGCATGCGCAGTGCTATTGACGAGAGCAAGATTATCCTGGAGACGGTGCCGGCTACGAGAGGTTCTAATCAAAAGACAATTCTTCGCATCACTAAAGTAAACAACATGCCGGATGTGTTGGAGGTTTCAACACCTCTAAAGGATGCCCCGCCCAAGTTTCTAGAGGTACTTACCTGCCAGCGAGAGCTCGCCTCTCCAGAGCCTCTGCAAATTGCCCCCGGCGCCATTTACGATCCGTCCACAGCTCTGGTTATCTTCACACAAACCGGAGAGACTGAAAACATTTTCGATGCCGCTCGTCAGGGACTGATAGACGAACAGTTAATCAAGATCGTGGATCCCACAATTAAGAAATCCATTTCCATAACTGAGGCGATAGCGCGTTCTATTTACGATCCCAAAACCGCTACAATACTCGATTCCGAGGGTCAGCCTGTGGACCTAATCACAGCCACCAAACTGGGTTTACTTAGCGTGGTGGGTGCCCCATTGGTTGCCGCCGAAGGAGCCCTGAGAACAGTGCGCTTCGTGACCGATCCACGAACCGGTGAACAAATCCCAGTGGAAGTGGCCTACGAGCGAGGAATTGTATCACGGGATCAGCTGCACCGCGGACACTCTTTTGACAGTGAACCAATAACGGTCGAGGAAAAGGTGGTGGTGCTGCAGAGGATGCGCAAGATCATTCTCAAGCCGAAGGATGCCTTGCGCAAAAGAATCATTGATGAAGATACCTGTGAGATTCTCGAAAACACTGAAAATTTTACCAATAACGGTGAGGTGGTCAATATCAGCGAGGCCCTAAACATAGGTCTTATTGACGGACGTCGTGGTCATATCATCGACCCCCAAAGCAATCAAGTGCTCAATTTCAAAGAAGCTGTCAAACAGAAGATTCTCGATCCTGAACAGACCAACCATATTCTCATGCCACTGGCCAAGAGCTTATCTATGCCACGGCTGGCAGCTCAAGGATTAATTGATCCGCAAGGCCAGACTATTGTTCATCCAGAGAGTGGATATCCTTTGAGCATCCATGAGGCGATCGTATGCGAGGTTTTAGATCCGCATTCGAAACTGCATAGGCCAGAGAAATGTACGCTAGAAGAAGCGATCACTAAGGGTATTGTCAACGCTGATGATTCCACATTTAGCTACAAGAAGAAGATAATTAACATTACCGAAGCCATAGAGGCAAATCTATTCGATCCAACTTACGATCAGAAAAAGTCCAAGGTAGAAATTCCACCGGTGGGCATGATATTTCCAGTAGCTGTAGAGAAGAGCCTTGTAGAGCCGTCAAAGCGTGTAGTCCTGCATCCCAGTTCGCAAAAAGCACTGCCCATTAAGCAAGCTATCGATGAGAACTTTATCATGTCCATTCCCTATTCACCCAAGCCAGATGCCATCGACGTAGTAACTGCAATGGAGCGAGATCTCATCGATGTGGCTGCCCAAACTATAACGGTTCCAACCACAGGGGAACGTGTGCCCCTGCGTCAAGCCATGGAGATGGGTGTTCTGGTGGCTAAGAATCTCTCCGAATTTGTTGTGACCCAGCGACCTACCCCCAAGACTGAGATCATGGAGACACTCCGTGCCGTTCACACGGTGACCACCAAGACTATTGAACTTATGCAAGGCTATGTTCTAATCTCTAATAACGAGGTTCAGAACGTTAACACCGGCGAAGTATGCAGCTTGGAAGAGGCTAAGGAGCTTGGAATCCTACGAGAAGAATCCACAACTCGAGAGACCAAGGCGGCGGCGGGAGAAAGTCCAGAATCGATTGCCACTCTGGCTAGTGATCAAACTTTGGTAGTCGAGGAGCGCACCCAGACTGTGGTGGTCAGTTCGGACACCCACAAGCAAGAGATGCAAGTAGTCAGCACCACACAATCTACGAAGGAAATACCTATTGCAAATTCAAATGAATCCGAAATAAAGGGCAGCAAAGAGCCATCAAAGGCGTTGCAGAATGTAAAAGATGCCGCTAAATTGGGGGCACTAGGAGTAATAGGAGCTCCTGTATTGGCCGGAAGTGCTATTGTGAGTGGCGTTAAAAGCCTTATTAAGTCTGTAAAAAGCTCCTCGGAAGATGCCAAGATCACTGAAAAACCAGGACAATCTCAAATAAGCTTAAATAGCCAGGAGAGTCCAAATGTGCCACAGCCGCAACAAGTGCCAAGAGATATTGATAATCTCTTTAACAAAACGGAAAACTTTATATGCTCAACAACTGTCAACTTTATAGCCAACGAAAAACAGCAGCAGGAGCCCAAGCAGCTGTCACGAGAGGAAGTGCAAGCTTCTGCAGATGAACCAACAAGCCCTTTGCACACTTCAACAGTCACAACAATAACTACCTCAAAGACAGTAACAGAGTCTGGTAATATAGAACCAGTTGTGGTGGAGGTCATCACGACCAGCACCACTGATGAGAAAAATCCAGTTTTTGAACAAATCACTGGGAAGTCCAAAAACGTTACAGAAGATAAAACAGAAGCTTTCAAAGAAACAGAGACTATTAAAACAGATTCATCTAAGGAGATTGATTCTATGTTTGAAAGGAAGGAACTAACTCCTGAAGAGCCAGCTAATATGGAACCGGGTGCGGAACAATCAAGTTCTAAGCCAGCTAAAAACGAGTCGTCTACACAAGACAGTAACATTGAGACGACCCCCATACCCGCTGAAAAAGAAGCAACTTTCAAGCCAGTTGAAAAAGACTCGTCTGCTGAGGCGGCTAAGGAAGAGAAAACTTCGGAGCCATCACAGAGCGCACAACCAACCACTCAAAAGGAAGCCACCACACATTCTGAACCCACTACAAAACCAGAACCGACACCAAGAGCCGGTAAGGGAAAACATATTCTAGAAATCGAACCTCCCTTTACAGTACCATTGGCTCCTTTTGTGAATCCAGTATCCGAGACCACGAGCACAAAAATTATAACTGAAATTGAGAAACCTTTTTCAACTTTAAAAACAATCGAAGAACCACCATCGATCGAGGAAGTGACTGTGATTAGCAAATCTGAGCCTGAGAAAATTATTATTGCACGAGTTATGGAATCTTACGTTCAAGAACCTACTGAAGTGAATAAACCAAGTGAGAACACTGATGATTCTCGTAAGCAAAGCAGTACAATATCACTAAATGAAAAGGTTGCCACTGCCGAAGAGCCCACTATGACTGTATCTACAGTCACAACAACTACTATCACTACAACAACAACAACCAGTGAGGAATGCCAGCCACAGAAGACTGTCACAGAACAGGAAACGCTGGCGGAGGAGCCTACTAAACCTACAATACATACAACCGACGTTGAGAAAATCTTGCCTCAAGAGATTATTGACACTGTGAAGGAAATTCTTGTGGAGGAGCAAGTGCATCCTATTCCAGCTCAACCTGAAATACAAAAAGAAGTGACCACTAACATATCTACCATTAATGAAAAGATACCCCCAAAACCGGATGATATCGAGCAAATTGTTCAACCTCAACCTGCTTCGGACAAACATCAATCACTTGTTGATTTTATTAAACTGGAAAAGCAGCCTCAGTCAGCGGGCGGTAGTGGTAGTAACATCTTGCAGAATGTTAAGGATGCGGCCAAGTTAGGCGCACTAGCCATTGTGGGAGCACCAGTCCTTGCTGGCAAAGCTTTGGTTGATTCCCTGACCCCAAAGAATACACTCAAACCGGAACAATACCTAACTAAAGTAAGGACCAATACAGTGGAAGAACTGCCGACAGAGGATATTTCTACTAGCACCACCACACTAATCACTAAAACCAGCACCACAACGACATTAATTGTTGAGAGTACTCCCCAAGATGAGGACCGCGACATAATGGAAATGTCCGCTCAATCGGTAGAAACAACTATCAAACGAGAAGTGCCCAGGACCCTGCCAATTGGTGATGCCATTTCCCAGAAACTAATTAGCCCTGATGAGTGCCAGGTAATTGTGGATGGAGAACAACAAGCGCATACTGTTTCTACGTTGCTCAAAGAGGAGCAACTAAGTCCATTAGACGAAGTGCAAATCATTGACGAAAAGCTGATTGTACTTCAACAGATCTCCTACTTGGTTGACGTAGACACTGAACTAACACCTGAGAATTTGAGTCAGCTTAACATTTACGATTCTGAGAATCAGTACTTTATTGACCCAAGCACTGGTCAAAAGGTTTCCTTTCATACGCTGGTATTTGACATGAACATTTTTAACCCGGAAACCATTTTAGTGAAGAATTTTAGTAACGGCAATTACGAGACTCTTACAACAGCTCTAGAGCGTCCACTATTGGACAGGCACACAGGTCACATGGTCGATCCCAAAACTGGAAAGAAAATTCCATTCTTTGAGTGCATTGCACGCCAATGGATTATCCGGGCCAATCCCGTGGAGCAACATCCATCGGGCATTGAGAACGTGACAATAGACACACAGACCGGACAGGTGGTGCTTGACGATGGTCGGGTTTGTTCCATTGTTGAGGCCATCAACAGTGGCAAGCTGGACATTCAGTCGATTTCGGTGCGCGACCCGGTTAGCGGTGAGGTGATTCCACTGCGTATGGCAATTGAGTTGGGAGTGGTCGATATGCAGGCGGGAACGGTAATAGACATCCAGACGCTCAAGGAGATCCCAATGGAGTTAGCCTTCCAGCTGGGCTTCCTAGTCCCCGGTGCACGAAAACCCATCTCTCTGGAGGCCGCCGTACGCAAGGGTCTTTACGATCCTGAGACGGGCAAACTCTTTGACTCCGAGAGTCAGAATCAGGTCGATGTGCAAAAGTCCATTGAGATTGGGTTAGTGGACCCCAAAATTTCCTTAATTGTAGATATGGTTACCAACAAGGAAGTCAAGCTGGATTGCGCCATCGAAGATGATTTGGTGTTGCCCGCCACGGGTCAAATTAAGGACAACAAGAACAACACTCTGGTGCCCTTCGACGTGGGTGTACAGCAACGTCTGTTAAAGACTGACAGCGTAACTTGGAGCCTGCCGGAGTTGCTGCAGCGTGAATACTACACGCCCAGCACTGGAAAGGTGCTCAATCCCGTCACCGGTGAGGAGATCCTCCTTCAGCAGGCCATCGAAATGGGTTTTGTGGAACTTGACACGACCCTGGTCAAGGACGCCGATCATGACAAAATTTTGCCGGGCAAAGAGGCGGCCAAGGTTGGTCTGCTGGACACCGTACGAGGCACGCTAAGCTCACCCAACATCAGTCTCGACGAGGCCTTCGTCAAGGGCTATCTGATTAGCACCAAGAAGCCGTTGTCCCTGGTAGATTGTCTGCTGCGTGGTCTCTACGATCCTTTGACAGCCAAGTTCACCATCGACGACAAGCAGTTCGACCTGAAGTCTGCCCTTTCCCAAAAGCTCCTAAACCCCGAGGAGCTGGTATTGCTCGATCCGAAGACAGAGTCAATAATTTCCATTACCGAAGCGATAGCCAAGGGTTATCTCGATCCGACGGCCGGATATGTCATTAATCCGTATACTTCCACTAAGTTGTCCCTCCACGAAGCTCTGGAGAATCGCATTTTCATTCCGCCAAAGCGCAAGCGTAGTCTGCCGGATGCTGTGTACCGCGGTCTTTACGATCCAAAAACAGGTCAGTTCAGCAATACAATGACCCGCGAGAAGCTCACAACTGAACGTGCCATTCGTAGGGGCATCCTCGATCCCGATTCGACGGTCGTCAATGTGGGTTCTAACATCATCATTCCATTTGGGGTGGCCACCGAGACGGGAATCGTGGACAGTAGACAGGGTACGGTGAAAGATACCGACGACAATTCCATTGACTTCAAGGATGCTTTCGATCGGGGTGTTTTAATCGAAGTCAAGAAACCTCTGCGCCTTATTGAAGCTGTTGTGAAGAATGTTTACGACGAGGTGGATGGACACTTTGTCGATCCCAAGTCGGGTGAGAAACTAAACTTCACTGAGGCCTTAAACACAAACTTACTGGACGAACACAGTGTGCAGATAAGGGACTTTAAAACGGGTCTATACAAGCAACTCAATTTAACGCACGCCAAAGATACTGGCATCATTGATGGCCAGAATTCCAAGCTGCTATATAACAATCAGACAATGACTCTCAAGCATGCCTTTGATATTGGAATATTAATGGATGTCAATGCACCCATCAGCATTCAGCGAGCAATACATCAGGGACTCTTTGACGACAAGACCGGCAAGCTGAGCGATCCCAGAACTGGTCGCCAGATCACCCTTCTTGAGGGCATGCGCAGTTTTGTTATCAACCCTCACCTGCCGTGCTACTTTGATGAGCAGACGGAGCAGATGTATACGTTAAGCGAGACCTGTCGCAATGGCATTATCAACAGGAGGGAGGGTGTCTTCCGGGAGCCGGGAAGCAACAGTTTTGTTCCGCTGGGTGAGGCCTTGAGTCTAGGTCTAATTGTGGATATTGAAAATGCCAGCTTTGGTCTGTATGAACTTTTATCAATGAACTTCTATGATATTCTCACACGCAAGGTTTTACACCCGGTCACAAATCGGAAGCTTAATCTGAACGAAGCATGCATGGAGGATGTGGTTAGCTTATCTTCTAGTTTGGTTAAACACCAGGATACTGGCAAGTATCTGCGTTTGGCAAATGCTATTAAGGAGCAGGTCATCAATGACTCTCGGGGCTGTTATAATCTGGGGAGCGAACAGATAGATCTGCAGGCAGCTAGGGTCAGAGGCTTAATTGTCTCCAATCGTCGCCTTCTCAGCCTTGAACTTGTCTTGCGTCAGCAGCTTTATCGACCCGAAACGGGTAAGTTTTGTGATCCAACCACCGGAGAATATCTCGACCTGATTGAAGCTATTCACTCGGGCTTCATAGATCCCGCGACGACCGCATTTAAGAACCAGCTTACCGGTAAAGAGCTGCCGCTAGCTGAAGCTATTGAAAACGGGGATATAGATGTGAACAAGGGTAGAGTATTCGATCCGAAGTCTAAGTCAGCTTACAACTACGACGTGGCACTCTCGCGGGGTCTTCTGGTAACTATTATTCGGCCACTGAGCGATCGCAACGATGTAGTGCGTCGCCAGGATAGCGTTGAATTATTGGGACAAACACCTGTCAGCGTTGTGATCAGCAAGCCGCGAGAAATGTCTCTCGAGGAGGCCATTCGTTACAATATAATTGATTGCAAGAGCGCGCTCGTTCGTGATTTCGATAACTTTAAGTTCCTCCCTTACTCGGTAGCCGTGGAACGCGGTCTCGTGGACACCACCAAGCGTACACTCGTGGATCCAAAAGCCCTATACTTTGCCTTCGATCCTACTTTAATCGTTTACGTACACGAACCGGTCACCTTTGATCAGGCAGCCGAATCCAAGTGTCTGGACTTGCAGACCGGAATGCTGACCTTTGTGCCAGCGAGTGGACCTGAATCCGCACCAGCTAGCGACGACAGCGCAACCGATTCGCTGACTGTCACCGAAACGGCCAAGGTATACACGCTCAAGGAGGCCGCCAGTGCTGGCGTTGTGGATCCTGACTCTGCGCTGGTCAAGGATCTGGCCAAAGCAAAGCTGGTACATTTGCCGGAGGCATTCC
The DNA here is from genome assembly GCA_018153305.1 of Drosophila kurseongensis. NCBI lineage: Eukaryota > Metazoa > Arthropoda > Insecta > Diptera > Drosophilidae > Drosophila > Drosophila kurseongensis. The sequence goes on along the minus strand of JAECXX010000004.1, from coordinate 4,030,370 downwards.
GCAAGGGATTAATGGACGCCAACAAGGCAAACGTACTGAATACCCAGACCTCAAAGCTCTGCACCCTTCAAGAGGCCTACGAGAGCGGCCTTATATGCACTCCCAAGCGCTCATTTGGCTTGCTAGAAGCCATCACTTTCAACCTTTACAACCCCACCAATGGCTGCTTAGTTGACCCCTTCCAAATGCATCCCGACATCATTCGGCGCCGAAAATTTACGCTGGCCGAGGCCATTGGCTCGGGTCTGGTGGATCCGTCTTCGACGGTAGTGCGTGACCCTAGCAGTGGGGTTATTGTCCCACTGACGGCTGCCATCAGCAGCGGGCTTATCGATGCCATCGAGGGCCGCCTGATCGACGCCAACGAGCCCAAGAACAACATCGACCTGGTGAAAGCGGCCGATAAGGGTCTGCTCCTGCCGGCAGAACAGAGGGTAAGTCTCAGTCCACATCAGGTGCACTTTTTTAATTTCAATCAACACCGATCTCAAATCCGAAATCGCGAATGCAAGAAATTACAGAATTACCGCAAGAAATTACAGCAAAATTACTATAATTATAAATTTAAAGCTTTGTTCGTGGCATGTTTGGTATATACTCTACTATCGATATTGATTATATGATTTCGATTTTGTTAAGACGTTTTGATCAGTGCGCTCTTGTTCTATCTCTTCTCTTTATTTTTGTCTCTACTTAAATCTCAAACTCTATCTCATCAGACTAACCCAGATGTGAGCTTTCCACAAAGAAAAAACACTTAGCAATTTCACGTTGCAAATCATATTTATTATTATTTTGCAAATCTCTTATATTGCAGCGCATGGCATACAGTTTTATGTTCTATATAACGATTTTTCGCTGTGATCGCTTAAAGTTCTCAAGCGAAAGCAGCCACAATATTACAATCAAAGTCAGCGAATGCATCACAGATCACATCCAACAAACATGCATCCATAAATATCGTACTCCATCGATCGTGCTTTGTCAGGCCGAAGAGCAATGCGTTATGTCTCATACTCCTCCGCATAAATGACGTCGGCAATAGGACACCATATTCAATACTCTATATATACTCTCTCGATTTGTCTATAACACTAGCATACAAAACTTTTTCCATTCGAACTCGCACACATACTCCTTCTTCTTTCTCTTTCCCTATACCCAATTACATTCTAGGCAGTATTTGAAGTAGGATCAGACCAAACTTTAACTGACTTTTTAACGCGGTTACAGAATGGTCTGACTGGATGTGTTGGTTATTCCCAAAATAACCCACACATCACTAGTTTCTATCCTTTTCTCTTAGTTTTGGACTAAGGTAAAATTTCCTTTTCCAGCATCAATGCAACAGCCCAGGCTTTAGTTATTATTTTTTACATTTTGTTTAAATACAAATTTTCTACTTATTTTCAGCATTTATATATAAATATTTTTTATATATTATTTCGTTTGCAGTTTTAATTTAAAAAGTAAACCCAAAAACCAAAATTAACACTAACCAAAATAAAACAACCCAACAAAACCAAACCCAAACAAAAAACCATTAAACCGTAGTTAGTATATACTAAAAGTAAAACAACTCGTAGTTGCTAGTCCCCAATAGTGTTCGTTTCCCAAAGTAGTAAAACTTGGTGTTTGTATGTCTTTTTTATTATTATTTTGGTTTATGTTAACTGCTTTTATATTTTATGCTTGCTATAAATACACGTAGCCTTAAGTCTGTGCATTGCAATCGCTTCAACAAAAAAATGTTTTCTTTTCAGCTATTTTTTGTATTTTATATATATTTTTTGTGTTCATTTATCTATCGACATATTTATGGCAATATTTTTTACGACCCATATCGAGCTAGGAATGCCTCCTTCTTTCTACATGTTTTCTAATCATTTTATTTTATTTTACCCTCCCTATCATAACTTTACTATATAGCAAGCAGTATTCGAGAAGTTCAATATGTGCGAAGAGAACGTCAATGATCTGCTAAAATGGGTCACCACTGTAGAACAAAAAATCTCGAGTGTCGGTGGACCTCGTGAAAAGATCGATGAGTTGCGCAACCAGATTAATGCCCTGAAGGTAGGTACTATGGGCTCCTTAACCTTTCGTAACTTCAAATTCTTGTTTTTACAGCAAATCAAGGACGAGATCGAGTCTCAGCAGCGCCCTGTGGCCACTTGCTTGGAGCAAATCCGTCAGATCGTTCTTACTGGTGGCGATGTTTTGTCTGCCCCTGAAGTGACCACCCTAGAGAACTCTGGAAGAGAGCTGCGTTCTCGTGTGGATCGTGTCAACGATCGTACTGTCCGTCTGCTTCGACGGCTGGAAGCCGGTCGGGATGAGCTGACCAAACTTCGCAGCGAGTTGGATGTCTTTTCCGATTGGCTACAAGTTGCCCGACGGGCTCTGGAGGACAAGGAGCGTTCACTGACAGACCTGACTCGTCTGCCCTCGCAGGCGGATTCAGTTCGGGAGTTTGTGAGCGATGTAATCGGTCACCAGGCCGATCTGCGCTTTATCACAATGGCCGCCCAGAAGTTTGTGGATGAGAGCAAGGAATTTCTGGCTATTCTCAATGACTTCCGCACTTCGCTGCCTGAACGCTTGCCTCATGTAGAGCCGCTGTCCAGTGCCGAGAGCCCAATCCGCCAGGAGGTGTCGCTGGTCTCCGCGCAGTACAAGGATCTGCTAAACCGTGTCAACGCTCTGCAAGATCGCGTGTCCGGCTTGGGTGGACGCCAGCGTGAGTACCAGGATGCCCTGGACAAGGCCAACGAATGGCTGAGAATTGTTCATCCGCGAGTGTCACACATTATATCCGAACCGATTGCCGGCGAACCGAAGGGAGTTCAGGATCAAATGAACGAGGCCAAGGCGCTGCACAACGAGCTGCTCTCCAATGGGCGTTTGGTGGACAATGCCCAGCAGGCCCTCGACAATCTACTCCGCAGCCTTGGTGGCCAACTCAGTCCAATGGAGGTCAATCAGTTGGAGCTGCCCATTGCCGATCTAAAGAACAACTATCAGCAGCTGTTGGACAATCTGGGTGAGCACTGCAAAACTCTGGACAAGACTTTGGTGCAATCCCAGGGCGTGCAGGATGCCTTGGACAGTCTTGTGGGCTGGGTCAACCAGGCTGAAGACAAGTACAAGTTGAACCTGCGTCCCGCCTCGCTGATTAAGGAGCGTCTGCAGGAGCAGATTCGCGAACACAAAGTCCTGTTGGCCGACCTTCAATCCCACCAAGCCAGTATTGACAGCGTTCAAATCTCGGCCAAGCATTTGCTGGGCAGCGCCTCGAATGCCCGCATTGCCAAGAAGGTGGAATCGAATCTAAACGATGTAACCGTCAAGTTTGAGAAGCTCTACGAGAAGGCCAACAAGCGTGGCGAGTTCCTAGATGATGTGTACAACCGGCTGAGCAAGTATCTGGATGAAATCAGCACTGTAGAACAGCGCATGGCCAGTCTGCAGGGGGCTCTTGATAGCCGTGAAACCAGTCTGCTGTCCACCGAGGAGTTGGCTCGCCGCATGAACGATCTGTCCCGCGACAAAGATCAACTGACACCGCAGTTTGAGGATTGTGTTCGCAATGGCAAGGATCTGATTAGTCTGCGCGATGTTACTGATACCGGAGTCCTTCGCGATCGCGTCAAGGCTTTGGAATCTCAATGGAGAAACATTAACATCAGCATCGATGAACGCGCCAAGCTGTCCAAGCAGAAGGCCGAGCAGCAGCTGGCGTATGAGAGCCTGAAGGATCAGGTTCTCTCCTGGCTGGCCAGCACGGAGGCACGCGTAAACGGCCTTCCACCGGTGGCCATTGATCTTGACAGGATTAAGCAACAGCATGACGAGCTAAAGCCCATTTGCAAGGATTACCGCGATTATGCCCCAACTATTGACAAGATTAACGATATAGGAGCACAGTACGATGCGCTAATTCGTCCAGAGAGTCCTGCCCGCAAACGCTCCACATATAGCCCGATTAAAAGGGCCAGTCCGCTACGCCGCATGTCGGGAGACGCCAGAAGCCCTAGTCCCAACAAGGGAGGCATCCTGTCGCCACTATCGACTGGTTCCAGTGGATTCGGTAGCCGCAGATCCTCCCAGGACGGTTTCCAGTTGTCTGAGCTGACTCCGGTGCAACAGCAACTGAGCGAAATTAACAATCGCTATGGACTGATTGGTGTGCGCCTGAACGATCGTCAACATGAGCTGGACAACCTGAATGATGAGTTGCGCAAGCAGTACGAGAACCTCAAGGGACTCGCCCAGTTCCTGGAGCGCATCCAGCGCCAACTACCCAAAGAATCTGTTTCCAACAAGGATGAAGCCGAGCGCTGCATTAAGCAGGCTCGCAAGATCCTGGAGGACATGTACGAGAAACAGAGTCTCCTGGACACCACCAAGGCTCAGGTAAAGGACATCCTGCGACGCAAATCGGATGTACCCGGTGCAGAACAGTTGCGGCAGGAGAATGATAGCATTCAGGAGAAGTGGAAGAATCTCAACGACATCTGCAAGAACCGAATTGCCTTCTCCGAAAAACTGCGTGACTTCCTGGACACCCACGGTAATTTGAAGAGCTGGCTGGACAGCAAGGAACGTATGCTAACCGTCCTGGGGCCCATTTCATCTGATCCCCGTATGGTCCAAAGTCAGGTGCAGCAGGTCCAAGTGCTTCGAGAGGAGTTCCGCACTCAGCAACCCCAACTGAAGCACTTCCAAGAGCTGGGTCACGATGTGGTGGACCATCTGGCTGGCACACCCGATGCCCAGGCCGTTAAACTAAAACTGAAGGACATTCTGACCAAGTGGGAGGATCTGGTTGGAAAGCTGGACGACCGCGCAAACAGTTTGGGCGGTGCCGCTGACAGTTCCAAGGAATTTGATGCAGCTGTCAACCGTCTGCGTGAGGCTCTTCAGAACATCAGCGATAATCTGGACGCTTTGCCCACAGATGGCGATCACCAAGAAAATTTACGCAAGATCGAAAACTTAGAGCGCCAGCTCGAGGGTCAACGTCCGCTGCTGGCCGATGTGGAGCAGTCCGCTGCTACCCTGTGCAACATACTGGGTGATCCCGCCTCGCGTGCCGATGTTAATTCTCGGGTGGCTGCCTTGGAGAAGCAATATTTGACGCTGCAGAAGAAATTAGACACCAAAAAGGCCGAAACAGAGGCTTCGCTACGCGATGGTCGCCACTTTGCTGAGAACTGTTCCAAGACTCTTGGTTGGTTGGGAGGAGAGCTATCTAACCTGACCGACAGGCTACTGGTGTCTGCCCACAAACCCACATTGCAGCACCAGATCGACACCCATGAACCGATTTACCGTGAGGTGATGGCCCGCGAGCATGAGGTAATAATGCTGATCAACAAGGGCAAGGATCTGTCCGACAAGCAGCAAGACCGTGGCGTGAAACGCGATCTCGACCGCATCCAGCAGCAGTGGGAAAAACTGCGCCGTGAGGCCGTCGATCGCCACACGCGTTTGCAGACGTGCATGGAGCACTGCAAGAAGTACTCACAAACTTCGGAGACATTCCTCGCCTGGTTGCGTACGGCGGAAGATAAGTTGACCGATCTTACACCCGGCGTGCTTTCTAAGGCGAAGCTGGAGACTCGTCTACGAGATCTGCAGACCTTCCGCAGCGAGGTTTGGAAGCATTCCGGTGAGTTCGAAAACACCAAGGGATTGGGCGAGACATTCCTCACAAGCTGCGACATCGACAAGGAACCGATTAAGGCAGAGCTTCAGGACATTCGTGATCGCTGGGAGAGACTAAACAATGATTTGATTGCCCGTGCTCATGAGATTGAGAATTGCTCTCGTCGTTTGGGAGACTTTAATGATGAGTTGCGAAACCTGGATCACTCGTTGGGTCGCTGCGAAGATCGCCTTGCTGCCCACGATGCCCTAGGTGGAGCAGCTAAAGATCCCAAGCTCCTGGAGCGCGTCAAGGCGATTCGTGAGGAGCTCACCAATTTGAGCAAGCCGTTACAGTCGCTTAAGGCTTTGGCCAAGGATATCGGTGCTGAGGCTAGGGCTGCTGGTGGAGATGCTGATCATTTGACCAGTGAAGTCGACGGCCTGGCCGATCGCATATCGGAACTTCAAGGACGCCTGGATGATCGCTGTGGCGAACTTCAATCTGCAGCTACTGCTGTGTCCCAGTTCAATGAACAAATGAAGAGTTTGAGCATCGATCTAAACGATCTGGAGACGGAGATTGAAAAACTTTCCCCGCCAGCTCGTGAAATCAAGATTGTCAACGCTCAAATCGACGATGTTGGCAAGATTCAAAACAAGTTAGATCATCTGCTCGGTCGTTTGGAAGATGCCGAACGCGCCGCCAACGTTTTGGTGGATGCCGGATTCGCTGCGGACACGACCCAGACCCGTGAGCAAATTTCCACTCTCCGAAAGACTTTGGGTCGCTTGGAAAACCGAGTGAGGGATCATGAGGACAATCTTCAGGCCACTTTAAAGGCCCTGCGGGAATTCTATGACATTCAATCTCAAACTCTGGATGACATTAAGGACGTGAGCGATGAGTTCAAGCGCATGAAGCCAGTGGGTTCAGAGTTGGATCAGATTCGTCGCCAGCAAGAGGATTTCCGGAACTTTAGGGAGCGCAAGGTGGAACCGCTAGCCATCAATGTTGACAAGGTCAATGTCACTGGAAGAGATCTGGTGCGCTCAGCTGGCAGTGGGGTATCCACCACAACTGTGGAAAAGGATCTGGAGAAGCTTAATGACCGATGGAACGACCTGAAGGAACGCATGAACGAGCGCGATCGTCGTTTGGATGTGGCTTTGTTGCAATCTGGAAAATTCCAGGAAGCTTTGGCTGGCCTATCCAAGTGGCTTAGTGACACCGAAGAGATGGTCGCCAACCAGAAGCCGCCCAGCTCTGATTACAAAGTAGTAAAGGCCCAGTTGCAGGAGCAAAAGTTCCTGAAGAAAATGCTTTTGGATCGCCAGAACTCGATGGGCTCGCTTGCCAATCTCGGCAAGGAGGTTGGCAATCATTGTGAGCCCGCCGAGCGTGCCTCCATTGAGAAGCAGCTAAACGATCTGATGAAGAGATTTGATGCCTTGACCGATGGAGCAGAACAGCGTGAGTTGGATCTGGAGGAAGCCATGGAGGTCGCTAAGCGATTCCACGATAAGATCAGTCCTTTGGAACTCTGGCTGGACAGCACGGAGCGTTCCGTTAAAGCTTTAGAGCTAATACCCACCGATGAGGAAAAGATCCAGCAGCGCATCCGCGAACACGATCGCCTGCACGACGAGATTTTGGGCAAAAAGCCTGACTTTACGGATCTCGCAGATGTGGCCGCACAGCTGATGCACTTGGTCAGCGACGAGGAAGCCGTGAATTTGGGTGAGAAGGTGCGCGGTGTGACTGAGAGGTATACTGGATTGGTAGATGCCAGCGACAACATTGGAGCTTTGCTCGCCGAATCTCGTCAGGGATTGCGTCACTTGGTCTTGAGCTATCAGGATCTGGTGGCTTGGATGGAGAGCATGGAGGCGGAGTTGAAGCGTTTTAAGTCCGTTCCTGTGTACGCTGAAAAGTTGCTGGAGCAGATGGATCATCTTTTGGAGCTAAACGAGAATATTGCCGGTCACGCATCGAATGTGGAATCCACTGTGGAATCCGGAGCTGAGCTGATGAGGCACATTTCCAACGATGAGGCCATTCAACTGAAGGATAAGTTGGACTCGCTGCAGCGTCGTTACGGGGACTTGACTAACCGTGGTGGAGATCTGCTGAAGAGTGCACAAAATGCTCTACCATTGGTGCAACAATTCCATGAAGCCCACAACCGTTTAGTGGAATGGATGCAAAGTGCTGAGGCTGCTCTAGCACCCAGTGAACCCCGTCAGGCGGATGTGCTCCGACTAGAGGGTGAATTAGCCGAAATGCGTCCCATCCTGGACAGCATCAATCAAGTTGGACCCCAACTGTGTCAACTTTCTCCCGGCGAGGGCGCCGCTACTATCGAGGGTATTGTAACCCGTGACAACCGCCGTTTTGATTCCATTGTGGAGCAAATCCAACGAAAGGCAGAGCGTCTGCACCTAAGCAATCAGCGTGCCAAGGAGGTGACCGGGGACATCGATGAGTTGCTTGAGTGGTTCCGCGAAATGGACACCACACTTCGTGAAGCCGATCTGCCAGCCATGGAGCCCAAATTGGTGCGAGCCCAGTTGCAGGAGCATCGTTCTATCAACGACGACATTTCCAGCCAGAAGGGACGTGTACGTGATGTTACGGCGGCCTCCAAGAAGGTGCTACGTGAATCTCCGCAAAGCGAGAATACTGCCACTCTCCGTGAGAAGTTGGATGATCTCAAGGAGATCGTCGACACGGTGGCTCAATTGTGCAGCGAGCGTCTGGGCATCCTGGAACAAGCCTTGCCCCTGTCCGAGCATTTTGCCGACTCCCACCAGGGTCTCACCGCCTGGCTGGATGACATGGAACAGCAGATCTCGCGGCTGAGCATGCCGGCTTTGCGGCCTGATCAAATCACCCTGCAGCAAGATAAGAACGAGCGTCTTCTGCAATCCATTGCTGAGCACAAGCCTCTCTTGGACAAGTTGAACAAGACGGGCGAGGCTTTGGGTGCATTGGTGGCCGATGATGATAGTGCCAAGATCAACGAGATTTTGGACACGGACAATGCCCGTTATGCCGCTCTACGTTTGGAACTGCGCGAACGCCAGCAGGCGCTGGAAAGTGCCCTGCAGGAATCCAGTCAGTTCTCCGACAAACTGGAGGGCATGCTACGTGCTTTAGCGAACACGGTGGATCAGGTCAACCAACTAGATCCTCTTTCCGCCCTTCCGCAAAAGATTCGCGAGCAGATCGAAGATAATGATGCTTTGATGGACGATCTGGACAAGCGGCAGGATGCCTTCAGTGCTGTGCAGCGGGCGGCCAACGATGTGATCGCCAAGGCGGGCAACAAGTCCGATCCCGCGGTGCGTGACATCAAGGCCAAACTAGAGAAGCTAAACAACCTGTGGAACGATGTGCAGAATGCCACTAAGAAGCGTGGCAGCTCGCTGGACGATATCTTGAGCGTCGCCGAGCCTTTCTGGAAGCAACTAAACAACGTGATGAAGACCCTCAAGGATCTGGAGGAGACCCTCTCCTGCCAGGAACCACCAGCCGCCCAACCACAGGACATCAAGAAGCAACAGGTGGCGCTGCAGGAAATCCGTCATGAGATCGACCAGACCAAACCTGAGGTGGAGCAAGTGCGTCGCCACGGTAGCAACTTGATGAACATGTGCGGCGAACCCGACAAGCCAGAAGTAAAGAAGCACATCGAGGATTTGGACAATGCCTGGGACAACATTACGGCGTTGTATGCCAAACGCGAGGAGAACCTTATCGACGCCATGGAGAAGGCCATGGAGTTCCACGAAACGCTGCAAAATCTCCTTAAGTTCCTGACCAAGGCCGAGGAAAAGTTTGCTCATTTGGGAGCCGTGGGTTCGGACATTGATGCCGTTAAGCGACAGATTGAACAGCTCAAGGCGTTCAAGGATGAAGTCGATCCGCATATGGTTGAAGTAGAAGCATTAAACAGGTAAGGTCTTCCTATTTTGTACAGATTTAATCGACTCTTTTCAAAATTATAAATCTAATATTTCAATGCTGTGGTGTCTATCTCATCTTGTGAATTGGCAGAGGTCTTAAAAGGCAAGATAGTTTCAAAAAAGTTTCGTTCGTTCTTTAGTTTTTGTTTTGAATATTGATAATTGTTAAGTGCCTGCAGAGATCCGGAATCATCGGGGTTTTTGACCTCAGCTGAATTACGCATGTTTTTAGATCTCAACATTTCCACTTGTTGCATGTAATGCCAAAACAAAAAAACACTTGCCATGTTCTCTTATTTTTGCGCTTGCTGTGGCACACAAAAGGTTAGATAACTACCATAACTAATCCCTTATTGAATCTTACAGACAAGCTGTGGAACTGACGGAACGCACTTCACCAGAGCAGGCGGCATCGATCCGCGAACCTCTTTCGGTGGTCAATCGCCGTTGGGAGGGCCTCCTCCGTGGCATGGTTGAGCGCCAGAAACAACTGGAGCACGCCCTTCTGCACTTGGGTCAATTCCAGCATGCGCTTAACGAGCTACTTGTCTGGATCAACAAGACCGATAGTACCCTGGACCAGCTGAAACCGGTAAACTAAAAAGTTAAAAAATCTACAAATCCAAATTTTTTAATCATTGCTAACATATCTTAGATCCCTGGAGACCCGCAACTGCTCGAGGTTGAACTGGCCAAGCTAAAGGTGCTTGCCAACGACATTCAGGCCCACCAGAACTCAGTGGACACACTAAACGATGCGGGCAGACAGTTGATTGAAACCGAGAAGGGATCTGTGGAGGCCTCCACTACCCAGGAGAAACTCCGCAAACTTAACAACGAGTGGAAGCAGCTGCTGCAAAAGGCTAGTGACCGACAGCATGAACTGGAGGAGGCTCTGCGCGAGGCTCACGGTTACATCGCCGAGGTGCAGGATATCCTGGGCTGGCTTGGCGATGTCGACGCTGTTATTGGAGCCAGCAAGCCGGTGGGTGGACTTCCTGAAACTGCCACCGAGCAGCTTGAACGCTTCATGGAGGTGTACAACGAGTTGGATGAGAACCGGCCCAAGGTAGAGACGATTCAGGCCCAAGGTCAGGAGTACATTAAGCGCCAGAATCATATGAAAGTCCCGTCCAGCAACCTGCAGCATACACTTCGAACGCTAAAGCAACGCTGGGATGCTGTGTTATCCCGTGCATCTGACAAGAAGATCAAACTAGAAATTGCTCTTAAGGAAGCAACCGAGTTCCATGACACTCTTCAAGCGTTCGTAGAATGGCTGACACAGGCCGAGAAGCTGCTGTCCAACGCCGAGCCAGTCTCTCGCGTTCTGGAAACAATTCAGGTTCAGATGGAGGAGCACAAGGTACTGCAGAAGGATGTGAGCACCCATCGCGAAGCCATGCTGCTGTTGGACAAGAAGGGAACGCACCTCAAGTACTTCAGCCAGAAGCAGGACGTCATCTTGATCAAGAACCTTCTTGTGTCCGTGCAGCATCGTTGGGAGCGAGTGGTAAGCAAGGCCGCGGAACGCACTCGTGCTCTGGATCATGGCTACAAAGAGGCCCGCGAGTTCAACGACGCCTGGAGCGGAATGATGCAGTATCTTCAGGAAACCGAACTGGTGCTGGATCAGATCATCGAGGAGGCTACGGCTTCCAAGGAGCCGCAGAAGATCAAGAAGTACATTGGCAAGCTGAAGGAGACTCATCGCCAGCTGGGCGCCAAGCAGTCTGTCTACGACAGCACGATGCGCACCGGAAAGAATCTATTAGAGCGGGCTCCCAAGGGAGATCGCCCAGTGCTGGATAAGATGCTGCTGGAGCTTAAGGAACAATGGACCCGTGTTTGGTCCAAGAGCATAGATCGACAGCGTAAGCTGGAGGAGGCTTTGCTTCTTTCTGGACAGTTCAGCGATGCTCTGGGTGAGCTGCTCGAATGGCTAAAGAAGGCCAAGAGTCGCCTGAACGAGAACGGCCCTGTCCACGGAGATTTGGAAACGGTTCAAGGGCTCTGCGAACACCACAAGCACATTGAGCAGGACCTGCAGAAGCGCGCCGCTCAAATGCAAGGCGTTCTAAAGACGGGACGTGACCTAGAACGATCTGGCAACAATCCCGAAGTTGGACGGCAGCTCGACGAGATGCAGTCCATTTGGGAAGAGGTAAAAGGTGCCGTTGCAAAGCGCGGAGAACGTCTCCAGGTGGCCCTTGTTGATGCTGAAAAGCTGAATGCCCGTGTCCAAACACTTTTCGATTGGCTGGATCATGCGGAGCACAAGCTTCGATATGCCAAGAATGCGCCTGATGATGAGAAGGTGTCGCGCGAAATGATGGACATTCACATGGAGTTCATGAAAGATCTGCGTCTACGGGAACGCGAGAAGACTGAGACTTTCGAGTACGCGGAGGACATTATCAACAAGGCCTATCCTGATGCCATCCCAATCATCAAGAACTGGCTGTCGATCATTCAACAGCGTTGGGAGGAGGTCCGCCAGTGGGCTCTCAACCGTGAGTCGAAGCTGGAGCAGCATTTACAGTCGCTCAAGGACTTGGACGACACCATTGAGGAGTTGCTGGCCTGGCTTAGCGGACTTGAGGGCACACTGTTGAGTAAGAAATAAAATAAATAATAACTCTTCCAAATAGATACCAATTTAAATCGTCTGCAGACCTGAAGCACGAACAACTGCCTGACGAGATTCCACCGGTAGAAAAGCTGATTGAGGACCACAAGGAATTCATGGAAAATACGGCCCGCCGCCAGAACGAGGTGGACCGCGCCTGCAAGCCAAGACAGCTGCCTCCGGGAGCCCGAAAGCCATCCCGTAGCGGAAAGACGCCGGTGTGAGTAGACTAATTCTTTGGCAATGCTGAAAAAGCTGTAGCTATGCTGTATTTATTCTTTGTATATATATATTTTGTGTATTTATTTTTTCGCCAATTTCTTTTTTATACTTTCTTTATATCCACCTTATTGCTACAATATTCCAAACCAAACAAAAATACCCCCGCAACGTTTTGCACTTATATTTCTCTGCCTATCAAAAAACCACACCAACCACTACCGGCCAACAGTCGTGGCTCCAGTCACGATCTGCGTGAACAATCGCCCGATGGCACACTGAGGCGTCAAAGGTTTGGCCGCAAGTTTATACTCTAATGCCCGCTACTCTTTTCATCCACTTTTCCAGTGGCGAATGTGCTTACTCACCATCCACACATGAAAGGACTTAGTGATTGCCTAACATTTAAAATCCCCTCCCCATTATATACAGTATACTCATACTCCTTAAATGCCCCAAAGTAGCGCTAAAATCTATAGCAGCTAACGCACTTATCATACCAATTCAGCACTCCCCAAACAAATTACCCTGCTTAATCACTGCTTTTAATACTGTTGCTTTTTTGATTTAATCTTAAACTTTATCTTCTGATTATTAATTTTGTTCACAGCTTCAAGGGATCTCGTGACCAGGGACTCAACGCTCGCAAGGGAAGGTGAGTTGTCATTGGGGTTGCACCCTCCAGAATTCAAGAATAGATAGATTCCGCATGTTCTTTAAAGTTCTAAAATCGAAATTATTTTGTTTTCAACTTTTTTTTTACTACTTTCGGAAATGCTGCGTCTACAACTATTCGAAATATTTATAAATATATCAATTTAATTTGGTATTATCTATGTATTATCTGTGTTCCTTGCCATTATTACTGTGTTTTGCTTATTTTGTTTGTTACTTGACCGTTTTGTTTTGTCTCTTTTTAATTCTACTTTCATCTTGTCTACACGCTACGCTACGTAAACGTTGCTCATACCGCTCGAATATATCAATTAAATCTATGCATCTTGCCACATTATTTGCCTATGTCTATGCTAAAAACCAAATCTCTGAGCAGTCGTATCACGCCCACACGTGACACGCCCGACAGGGATCGCCTGCCGCATTACGGCCCACGATTTTCGCCAAGGTAAGTCCTCGAAAACCAACAATATCATCCATATATCATCTCAAGTTGTGCATGTCTAGTGCTCTTCTACATATGTTTGCAAGTAAATTGGTTTATCATATTGTTATTCAAAGAGAAATTCCTATTTAAAACCTTAAATTTTAAAATTTATCAGCTCGGGACCGGAACTGGAATTCCGTTCGCCCCGCGCCAAGCTTCTTTGGACCAAGTGGCGCGATGTTTGGATGCTCTCATGGGAGCGCCAGCGACTGCTCAACGATCATCTTTTGTATTTGAAGGATGTGGAGCGTGCCCGCAACTTCAGCTGGGACGATTGGCGCAAGCGCGTGAGTATAAATATATTTAAAGATCCTAATAAACTGAATTTTTCAATTTATTTGGTCATCCACTTAAAGTTCCTTAAGTACATGAACCACAAGAAGTCGCGCTTGACGGATCTGTTCCGCAAAATGGACAAGGACAATAACGGCATGATTCCACGCGATGTTTTTATCGATGGCATAATAAACACGAGTAAGTTTTCGAGACTTTTTCTTATCCGTTCAAACTGTTAGACTTAAAACATGGACTTCTTTAGAATTCGACACTTCAGGCTTGGAAATGAAGGCTGTGGCCGATCTTTTTGATCGCAACGGTGAAGGTCTCATCGACTGGCAGGAGTTCATTGCCGCACTGCGTCCCGATTGGCAAGAACGTAAACCGGCTAATGATTCGGACAAAATACACGACGAGGTCAAACGTCTGGTCATGCTGTGTACCTGCCGGCAGAAATTCCGAGTGTTCCAAGTTGGCGAGGGAAAATACAGAGTAAGTACAATGAAGGAAATAATTGACTAAGTGAAACCAATATACCCATATCTACCAGTTTGGAGACTCCCAGAAGCTGCGTTTGGTTCGCATTCTTCGCAGCACTGTAATGGTACGCGTAGGCGGAGGCTGGGTAGCCCTAGACGAATTTTTGCAGAAGAACGATCCTTGTCGCGGTAAGTGGACCATCTATCTGAAGCTTTATCCAAGACACCCTATTTAGTTGTGTTGCGTACACACACATTTTCAAAATTTGTTGGACTTTTTCCTTTCTACATCAGTACCACACATACCATATATTACAAATACCATACATTCCATATCTACAATATAATCCTAGTGTAATCCTGTAGTCCACATTTTTAATATTTCACCCTTATCATGCATTTTGTCGATACCCAGATGCTGTGCATCGTTTGATCATTTCATTTAAACGCATTCATATCACATCTAGGTACAGTTGTGGTTAACAACTAATTATACTTTAATGCCCAATAATTATAATACCAAACGGATATGGTCATTTAACCAACCAACAACAAGCCAACAAACAATAATCTATTGCTCCTTAAATAATTCCGGAAACTAAAACAAAATAAAGCCGGAACATAGAAAAATAAACCTTTGTTTAAACCTCATCATTATTTATGATGAAATCTAAAACAAAATTAACAGTGTCGATTTTATTTGCCAACCAGCCAGCGCCAAAAGCCACCTCATAAACACAATAACCAAGCCAAACAAAAATCAACAATCGAACCTAATGAAACCCAAAGTCCATTGTGGCGGAGGGTTTTGCCATTTACTATACTCATGCTCATTTTTTTCGCTTCGTTTATCTAACTGCGTAACAATAAGCTGCTAAAAGTCAATAAAACACACATCAACGCTCACCAAATAAATCCTTCCTACCTATTGTACCTATTTCCTATTAGTTAGCTATATTAACCAGGATTCTTCAAGCATTTTTTTGCGTTATATGTACTTGAAAAATCAGTATTTCAGAACGCTTTTTTGAACGCTTATCATATCCTGCTTTACAACTAACATTTTGCTTTACTTGTGTAACAGTCTAGCATCCTCAGTTTGTAACTTTAAACCGAGGGTGTGAAGACTTAATATTCCTATTGTCACGCATTTTATGTTTGAAGTTTCACCGATTTCGTTGTGCGTTCTCTAGTAAATTAAAATTTGTGTATTAATTTGTGTTACTTGTTTTTCGTTTTTTACTAATCAAATTTTATGTTTTACGCCTTTTTCTTTTTTTCAAAATGGTTTCCTTTATTATACCGAAAATCGATTGAAACATGATAAATCGAATCCGATAACTATACATATATGTATACTCTTCGCTTGCGCTGCCCCTTCGCCACGCCCACGTCCACGCCCGAAATGCACTCGCCTGTGCCCACACCGAAATACTAAACAACAAACAATTCTAAAACAAAACAAAACACACAAACTGAAAAACAAACTATGACAAATATTTTGCGGTAACGAACTTTCGTTGTTATTGTTGTTGTTTATATGTTCGCCCTACAACAAAACATTGCCTATCTCTGTATATGTAATATATGTGGGTGATATGCCTTTACTATGCATATAAATGCATAAATGCATCTGTCACTGCAACTGCAATCGCTACCAAAACCAATGCCACTGTTACCCGGGAGCAGCCAAGGGACGCACTAACATAGAGCTACGTGAGCAATTCATATTGGCCGATGGCGTATCGCAGAGCATGGCCGCATTCACACCCAGACGTTCCACGCCCAATGCGGCCGCCACTGCCTCCTCCTCACCCAATGCCCAAAATGGCGGCAGCTCCAACTTGCCGCCATATATGAGTGGACAGGGTCCCATCATCAAGGTAAATCAAACAAATGAATCTGAAGCAGAAAGCAAAGGAGAACCATTTTTCTTCCCATTTCATTCTCATCATAATTGTTTTTAATCGGAACTGGTCCTGTTTGATCCTCTTCAGAAGAGCTAGTTTTATTTATAACTACTAAAATGTTTTTGGCCATAAAGTCTATCTTCCAAAAACTCTGATAAGTTTTTAGCCGATTCGGTTTTAATGTAGTATTCGTTGCTCAAAAGATCTATAATGTATACCTTTCCTAACTTGCTTATTTATCTAACTTATTTAGAACTCCTTCGAATAAAATCCCCTTTTTCCTATGTAATTTAGTATACCATGTCAAAAAAGTTAAAGTATTATAAACTATAAACTAAATACTTGCAAAAAGATAAGAAACAATTTTAAAATGTACTACCGTCATAGCTTCAAAGACTACCCATTCAAACATCTCCACATCATGCAAGGGCACAAGGTAAGTGCTCCTTTCGTCATTTATTGGTTCGTTGTGTGTGTGTGTTGTTGACAAAGAAAAGCTCTCGCCGCTGCGCCGCCGACTCTTTATATATAATTTACAAAACTGCATGAGAACCGAATACTTTCGTGTTTTTTAAGTATTCAAATATATTTTTTACGTTTTTGTGACATTTTTATGTTGATGCTACACAATTCATGATGAAGTAATTAGGTTATTAAAAAAGGTTAGGTTGTTGTCCACGGCTTAAATGATCATATACCGTTTGTCAGCTGAAATAAGTCTTTCATTGTTGGTTAAACATATCGAAATTGATTCTCTAGCCGACGAGCACTTGGCCGAGCTAATGCCAATCTTTGAAAAAATCCGCGCTCAAGACCAGGTTCCTTGTGCCTTTCCCATTCACATGGGTGCCGGCGGTACGGTATTTGTCCGTTGCAATACCAGCCGTTCGGTGCCGCTGAGTCCACATGTACTACATTGTCATCCAACAACACACTGGGTAAGTTTGCATACAGCAGGAGGAGAAAAACAAGCTCCATTAAAATTGTTCGATAGCGGTTCCATACGGGTCACGGGGGTCCTGAATTTTGTATAAATCTTGGTTATAATGTATGTTTACTTTCCGTACAGGTACGAGAGCGTTCCGTTCGCTCCATACCCATGTCGCGACCATCGCGCTCCTCTCTCTCGGCCAGCACTCCCGACTCCCTGAGCGATAACGAGGGCAGCCACGGTGGTCCTTCGGGCCGATACACGCCCCGCAAGGTCACATACACGAGCACGCGCACGGGTCTCACGCCAGGAGGTTCTCGTGCCGGCTCCAAGCCCAACTCGCGCCCGCTCAGCAGACAAGGATCGAAGCCACCGTCGAGACATGGCTCCACCCTGTCGCTGGATAGCACGGGTTAGTAGTTATTGGATTAGTGACCCAGTTTAGTTGAGTTTTATGGGGTTTTAATTGGGGTTATTGACGAAAGGTGTTATACGACTGATATAACAAATCAGCAATATCACACTAAAAAAAATGTGTTTAAAAATCTCTAATTAATCATTATTTGCATTCCCCGGTTTAAACAAAATCAAATTAAAAAATAACTAAGAAATAGAAAAATGTATATTTTATTCTTTAAGTATTGGTCAGAGAAGTTTAATGTTTTAATCAATATTTTAAATGTGAAGGAGACATTTCCGACCCAATAAAGTATATATATTCTTGATCAGCATCACCAGGAGAGTCGCTCTTGCCATGTCCGTCTGTCCGTCCGTCCATCCGTCCGTCCGTCCGTTCGTTTCTACCCAAACTAGTCCCTCAGTTTTAAAGCTATCTGCTTGAAACTTTCCCAAAAGTTGTCTTTCTATTGTCTTTTCCACTATATCATATAGCTCCCATAGGAACAATCGGAAAAAACAATTCAAAAAATTATAACTTTGTTGTTTTTAATTTTTTTTGTTCTTTGGGATTTTGTAATATTTAAATATTATGGAATAACGGTTTTAATAAAATTAGAATCGGACGCAAAATCGACAAAGCTTCATTGTTTTTGGTAATATAGGTATAGAAATCGAAATGTAGTAGATTTGTTACAACTGCAAGGTTTTTTAAACTTCGGCTTCTCTAGCCGAATAGAATTTTAATTTTAAGAGAATGCTTTGGTCCTTTATTATACCCCTTTTATACCCCTTTTAAAAAACTTCCGATTTTAAAATCCTGTTTATTTTAGACGATCATACGCCCTCACGCATTCCGCAACGAAAACCCTCGACAGCTAGTACCGCCAGCGGCACCACACCGCGTCCGGCGCGACTTTCGGTAACCACTCCCACAACTCAGGGTAGCCGGCTCAACGGCACCAGCACCATCACGCGCAAGACCGCCTCCGGATCAGCCAGTCCAGCCCCCACAAGGTAGGATTCTAGAATTTAAACTGTACATTAAAGCGAGAAGAATGTCCCCGACATTGGGCAAGACCCAACACTTTAAATTATTCTTATTAATTTATTATTTTTATTTTTACACTGTTTTCGGTTTACCGCATTAACTTTTGACCAACACCACTCACACAAACGATCAACATCATAAAACGCAAACTTACAACTCCGATTGGCATTTAACCATTTGAAATTTGCTTGAACGCAACTAAAAATGCAACTAAAAACCGTGCCTGAAACCCCTCCCAAAAAAACGAAAATCAAATATAAATATTAAAAACTGAAACAGCAACGGAGGCATGAGTAGATCATCCAGTATACCAGCACTAACAGGCTTCGGCTTCAAACCAATTAGGTAATTCAGAGCCGTCCGGCATTCACACACATAACATATTTACTTAGTCATAAGTCTACTCTACATGTTTAATTAGTCATAAGTCTACATGTAAGATCGCGATCATTTATCGTAGGCAGCGGTTATGGTTTACCTTTGCTAACTAATGTTGTACTTACACTTACTACCCCCAAAAAACATCAAAGCCGGCCATCGCGGATACCGATTAAGATACCCTCATTCGATTCCAAGTCAACATCGCCCAGCTCGACTACGAATCCAACCAGCTTTGGGTAAAGTTGATAAGACTACAACAAAGACATTTAACTAGTCAATTCAGTATATAGCAAGTAATTATGATTTATACTCGTTTAATGTTATTGTTAAGTTTTCTTTTCGTTCAACCTTTTCCGAGCATGTCAATGTGCATGTCTATGCCATGGAACTACATTAAGGAACCTAAAATGGCCTTGAATAATGCTTAATTGCGTTGACCATATTATAATACATTTTTTTGTTATTTTTATGTGTTATAGTGTGTAAAAATAGTTGAAAAACAGAAACTAATATATATGTTTTCTATCCCAGACGGAACATCAGCGGTAGCTCAACGCCCTCCGGCATGCAGACGCCGCGAAAAAGTTCGGCGGAGCCCACTT
This sequence comes from Drosophila kurseongensis, assembly GCA_018153305.1. Lineage (NCBI taxonomy): Eukaryota > Metazoa > Arthropoda > Insecta > Diptera > Drosophilidae > Drosophila > Drosophila kurseongensis. The sequence continues at coordinate 4,010,716 of JAECXX010000004.1, read as the reverse complement.
TTAGCTCGACAATGAGACGAACTTCGCGCGGTACGACACCAACGGAGAAGCGGGAACCGTTCCGTCTATAAAAACTCAATCTTATTAATGAGGATGACAATAGACAAGCAAAGGAATGCCAATATTTACCACATACACACAACTTTACTTACTAACTACGCACTGAAGTTCTAAACTAAACCCAAACACTCCCCAAAATGTAAAGAGACTACATGAGCTATGATGTAGTAGCGACAGCACACAGTTCTAAAGAGACTTACTATGAAGTGCCCTAGCGGAGTGAAAAAGTGGAATAATTTATAGATGTTTATGCTATAAATATTTTGTAAAAGACACAGTTAAGATGAGAAGGAATGCAGACATAAAGCTAGCACACAAAGTTGATCAGACAAGCAACCTTCTAACGAGTACTACTAACACGAATACTACCTTTTGCTACTACTAAAATATAACGCCCACTACCTTTATTTTCTAGTTATACACGTTTCTAAAATTATGATTTGTATATACTTATAAAGCAAGAGTAAATTAATGAAAAATACACTCCAAGTGCTCCAAGACAAAAAAATACAAAGAATAAAAAAATATATATCGAAAAGATATCTAGAAAAAGAGAAACCTTTCCAATGAAACGCCGGTCCCTGCTGAAAACCGTCTTTGATCTACGGGCTCCACTAGAATCGCCAGTCTGGTGGATACCTAGCTCCAAGAATGGGATGTGGTAGGGGCGGAACGGTCAAAAAAATAACTAAACCCGTTAAAGAGATAAAATTTGATTTTGTTTTGTTATTAAACTAATAGGAAAGTGAAAATTGTAAGTCGCATAAAGAAAATATTTAATTATGTACTAAAAGTCATTACTATAAGTTTAATTAATATTTAACTGTTAAGCGACAAAAACACACACAGATTTTGTATTGCATAATTTTGTTTTTTATATGCAATATCAGCGAATAAAACGCGATGCAGAAGGGCGAAATGAAAACGAGCCCGCTTATATAAATATTGTAAAATACTAATACTAAATTATTTTGTTGTACGAAACGAAAGAAATACATTAAAACACGATTTTTGTAATTCTATTAAATTAAAACAATTTAAATGCGAAATAAACATTTACAAAAAATAACATCATAAACAGAAGTCTTTCGATTTTTGGATGATCGATCCCACCGCAGTAAAACGCAAAGCACAGTTGATTTCCGAATTTGATTTATTCATTAAAGTTCTCAATCGTAGTATTTATTTGACACATTGAAATTGAATTTTCGATATAATACCATGGACGATCCATGTGGATCACTACAAACACTCAATTAATTGTGATATTTAAATATGTGTGCATGCATGCTAATGCAGATGCCCTGTATCGGGTTCCTTCCTCCTCCTCTCCCGCCTCCTTAACTCCATTCACTGACTAGAAATGCCGCTCCAACTTGAATCGTTAAGTTCAAGTGCGATTTTTGTGCTATAGGCCGCCAGATGGAGAATTATTTATTCTAATTTTCAAAGTGCGGTTGCAGATTATACGTAAGTGAATATCAATACCGTCGTCTCTTCGAGCTTTGCAATGTTATGGTGTAATCTCGTCAACGCCAGCGCTGCCAGTTGATGCTGCTCAATACATGTGTTCTACGCGTTAGCTATTAAAGGCCCTACTAATATCGGCTCGGCATGGTGCCGCAAGTCTTTTGTAAATCATTGCAAATATCATTATAATTAAAGTACAACTAAATATCATCATCAATATAATCGAAATTAGCTAACCCGGTTCGCTAAAGCTAACTAAACATAAATATATACGAACATACGAACATAAAAATTCACAAAAACGTGTGCGCCTCACAAAACTAAAGCTGGGTCGTTTGGGATGGTACTTCATTGTGTATTAGCAGCATGGCAACGCTATGGGTATCCGGATTCCCATCTCATCCGGGAGCCATCGTCACCTGGCAAGCCCGGAGCTGGCCGACTGAGCCTTTGCCTGCTTCCCGTTGCCTGTATTCGATGATGAGCTGGAGCTACCGGCAGTGGCTGCAGCCGCGTTCTGCTCGCGATCCCTTTCGGCTCGATGATGGTGACCGTGCTGGTGATGATGGTGCCGTCTGCCGCCGCGATAGTGCCGCCGATTGTGGTAATAGTTATTGTTGGTCGGCTCTGGCATGATGCGCTGGGTCTCCTGCACCACTGGCACAAATGTGGTACTAGTGGTGGCCTTGAGTGCCTCCTCCTTGGCCGGTCCTTCTAGCTTCTTGGCTGCTTCGGCCTCCTCGCGACCCCGCCGACGCCTGATATCCTCCTCGGTCTCGATTGAAATCACGGCCGATCCCTCGGTCTTCACATCGATGATGGCGCCGCGGCTTTTCTGCTGCAAATACAACTCCGACATGCGCTGCTGCATCTGACGGAGCTCCTCGGTCACCTTGAAGTCGGGTGCATTAAGGAGTTCTGACGGCGGCATGGCGCACTTGAGGCTGTCTGTCTCGTCGCCGATGTGCTCTCGGCAGACGGGGCACAGGGCCTGGAAGGGATCGGCCGTCTTTTGCAACCAGGCGGGCAGTTTGTCGAACTCCTCCTGGTAGTTGCGGCGCAGGGCGTTAAGATGGCGGGCCAGGCAGTAACTGTGGAGGTAGTGAAAGCACTCGGTGCGGGTGAACTCGTCGCCGTCCGCAAATCCATAAAGACAGACCACGCACTGTCCACTGGGCAGATTGCTGCCAGTCAGGTGCTCCCGCACTACCTCTATTAGGTCGAAGACCACTGGGAAACCCAGCGACTCCTTGATTTTGGCATTGCAGGCGCTGCGGATGGCCTCCAAGCGTGCATCGTCTAATCCACGCGGACGCAGCAGCTTGAATATGGGACTCTCCTCCGGATATCCTGGCGTCGGCTGCACCTGCAAAGTGACGCACACGTACTGCTGCTCTTCCTCATCGCCGGTCAAAGGCAGCACCGTGGTCTCAATCTGCTCCACCTCGCCGCTTTTTTGGGATTCGAGTCGTAGCATTAGTATCTTTAAAATATAGCTAGCTCACTTACCTGGGCGTGCGTTTAATATGAACATCGTCCATTAGAATGGCTTCCAGCGACTCCACCTCGTCGTGTAAACTGCAAAAATTCTTCATTTGATAAAAACAAAGCAGCTTTTATTTACCAATTTATTATGCTTACGCGTCCATTTTGCCAGCAGTTATTTTGGTTTTTGAGTATTTCTCGAGGTTTTGTTTAAAAAATCGATTTGAGGCACCTTAAATTTAGCGAAAACACGGCGGCCGTTTGTTGCTTTTTCTGAAAATACCAAGGCCCGATATCACCTAAATATAACTGGATAGCTGCAACGGTCACACTCCCCTGCATAACAATTTTCAATTCATTATTTTTATAATCCAAAACTACTGTTTTAATGTTGCGCCATAAGGTTTGGTCAGGAATCCGCCCCGGCATATGGAACCGCCACTTGTCGGTGCTGGCTAAGTCCCTGAAGTACACTCAACATGGAGAACCACAGGATGTTTTGCAACTGGTGGAGGACAAACTTTCCGATCCAAAGGACAACCAGGTGCTGGTAAAGATTTTGGCGGCTCCCATTAACCCAGCGGACATAAACACAATTCAGGGTAAGCTAAGCTGGACATGTAAATACATACAAACATAACCACCGGCATTACTGCGGCCAAAAAAGCGTAATGTGTTTATTTATTCTGCAGCTCAAACAAATTTTAATGAATTTGGAACTAGAGAACCGAAAAACGGAAATACTTGAACATTTTTTTTTCATATGTACATATGTACAAATAACATACATATCTAGCTTATATTGTTTTCAACCCTAAACAATTTTTGTATTTTCCTAATTTTACAGGGAATTATAATTTCAGTCAGAAGTTTATAACGTAAAACAATTTTCACAAAAATCTTATTTCACTTATTAATTATTATTTCAATTAATATAGAATTATCATAATGACATTTAAAATGTCTTCTCATCTTTTAAGTCTAAAATTTAACGAATCGACAATAGTAGAAAAGACTTAAATATATACCATTATTTATGCCGACTATCCTATAATTGCATGAAAAATATTTCCCGTCAGACACTATCGCACTTTTGTATACGCGTTTTAAAATGCTCCAGAATAAGACTCCTTAAAATCCTACACAGGTAAATACCCAGTGAAGCCAAAGTTTCCAGCCGTTGGAGGCAACGAGTGTGTGGCCGAGGTCATATGCGTAGGCGACAATGTGAAAGGATTGGAGGCGGGACAGCATGTCATTCCCCTTGCCTCTGGCCTCGGCACCTGGACAACCCATGCCATCTACAAGGAGGACCAGCTACTGGCCGTGTCAAAAAAAGTGGGTTTGGCGGAGGCAGCCACATCGACGGTAAATCCCACCACCGCCTACCGCATGCTGAGGGACTTTGTGCAGCTTTCATCGGGAGACACGGTCATCCAGAATGGAGCTAACAGCGCAGTTGGGCAGGCAGTGCATCAATTGTGCCGTGCCTGGGGCATCAATAGCATAGGGATTGTCCGCGATCGACCGGATATTGCAGAGCTTAAGCAGATGCTGCAGTGCATGGGAGCCACCGAGATCCTGACCGAGGCCGAGATTCGCACCAGTGACATCTTTAAGTCGGGCAAGGTGAAAAAGCCCCGACTGGCCTTCAATTGTGTGGGCGGCAAGAGCGCTACTGAGGTTTCGCGTCATTTGGACAATGGCGGCGTGATGGTTACATATGGCGGCATGTCCCGCGAGCCTGTTACCGTGGCCACCGGACCCCTCATTTTCAAGGACATTGCATTTAGGGGCTTCTGGATGACACGGTGGTCCAAGGAGAACTACAGTTCCGCCGAACGATCGAAAATGTTCAAGAATATCTTTGATCTGATGGAACAGGGAAAGTTTGTGGCTCCCAACCATGAGATGGTGCCTTTGGATAAGTTTCAAGATGCGGCGGCTGCTGCCCTCAACTTCAAAGGATTCACCGGAAAGAAGTACATCTTTGACATGAGCATTTAGTTGCGGAACTTAATAATTTACATGTATTATGTATTAAAATTGAAGTCTATTGTGATACAATTCAGACCATCTCCACCTCGTTTGACTGATACTTCAGCATCAGAGTCATGGCGGAGGGCGAGGTGACATCGGTGACAGTCAGCTGCTGCCCATCCTGCAGTCCCAATTCGCCCAGCGACAGCGTGAGGTTCTTCCGGGTGGCCTCCTCTATGCTCTTCACTGTCGACATGTACAGAGTCTTCTGTTTGCTATCCTTCATCACAGTGGTCAGAGCCGGGTTTTTGAGCTGAAAACGCGGAGAGTCGCACAACATCTTGATGACATCCTCTAGCGTCGTGGTATTGGGATCCTCGATGGGCAGAGACTGCGGCGTGTTGCTGCAGGCCAAGCAGTTTTCCGACTTTTCCGCCTCGTAGGTATAGGTATAGATCCCGTCCAGATCGTTGAAGTTCAGGTAGTTGGCCATGCTATCATAGCAGCTGGTGGCCAACTTAAAAACCTCCAGAGCGCAGGCAGCGGCTATGGCTGCATTGGTACTGGCAACGGCGGGAATTATGTGCTTGACAACTCCCTGGACCAAGCGATAGGTGACACCGGTGATGTTGAACTCGTTGGCCCGCTCCAGAGCCCTTTCGTAGATCCAGCCAATATGTTGGGGATCGTCACCATCAAGTGGCACTCCAAACGGACTGTGTTTCTCCCACTGTATGATCTTCACGTATTCAATGCAGTGCTCCGGAAGCCGGGGAGTATTTGCTATGGTGCACAGGGGATAGTTGACTTGGGGCGGAAACAGGTCCAAAGTACACTCAATGCACGCCGTAAATCCAGGCAGGATGACGCGGGCGTTACCCTTAAAGCCTTCGGTGCCCCCATCAATCATGGGCACAATTGAGCTGACATCTATCGTCCCGTCTTCCTCGTAGCGCAGCATGGAAAGCAGCATTCCATTGATCCAGCGACGGGCCACGATCGAGTCCAGGCCACAAACGACCATGTGGAACTGCTGGTAGAAGCTCTCGTCGAAGTCCTGGATTTTCTTAAAGTGCGGCGTCACCCGGCAATAGGGGACTCGTCCGTTAATAAAGCGCGCTGCGCACTCGGCCTTTGATGCTCCGATGTCCGTGCGGCGGAACAGGAACTGGCGGTTAAGGTTAGACAGCTCGATAGTGTCCATGTCGATAACGTGCAGGTTTCCGAAGCCTATCAGAGCCAGGTCCTTCAGCAGTTCGCAGCCCAGACCGCCGGCCCCGATGATCAGAACCTGGCACTTGGTCTGCAGGAACTCCAGATTGTCTGGAGAAGCCGAGAAGTCGTCCTTACAAAAGGGGCCCTCGCGCTCCAGGATGTTGCGCAGTCCATTGAATCGCTTGCTCTGCAAGATCAGGGCGGGATTGGGCGAGTGGACAGACATTTTTTGTAATCAAATTAAATGCAATTTGTAGCTCCGGCCACAGTTTTAAAAGCTCCGATTTCTTTTTCAGCACTGGTTGACGCAGTGTATCGAAATATCAGAGACAACAGTTTGTAATACCGTCTTCACACTGCCGCTTAAGCTATTATGACACTATATTGTTGGGCTCTTCAATTAAAGACTAGTATCCAGATCGACAAACGATTAAGCTAGCGTAAAAACTTTAATCTTTCCAGTGTGACCAAAAATTTGAGAGTTCATCATATTTAAGCGTGCTACGGTCGTACTGTCAATCAGCTGGGTTTGTTGACAAGCAGTTAAAATTCAAATATCGTATTTGCGGGAAAGAGCCTTTAAAAGATATTATCAAATACCTTGGCAAGACAAGTCTGCCGGTGTACAAAGAAATTAAAAAACAATACAATTTAAATTTAACAGTTGTTTTTTTTAATTTACTGATAATTATTTGCTAGTTTAAAGTTCATAGCTGCACTTTTATTGTGTTTTTTCGTATATTCTTGACCTAAAAAACATTTTGCTCTGACAAGAGGCACCCCAGATAGTATTAACAAAAACCAATATAATCTCTAAGATGCGTAACGCCATACGATTTTTTTGCACACAAATTTTTTGTGCTGGCTTTTCAACTGGTTTTTCGCTCTCTTGCCCAAAAACCAGCGAGAGAGCGCTCTAGAGCCAGCCGCTCTCTCGCTGGCTTTTGGGCAAGAGAGCGAAAAACCAGTTGTATTTACAAGCGAAGAAATTCGCTGCAGCGCGCTGTCGAAATACACTCTTTATTTTAAAATTCTAACATTATTAAAAATACTTATTTTGTATTGCCTTTATATGATAATTATTCAAATGTAGAATATTTTTTAGTAATGACCAAATATATCTACGTATATAAAGCCTAGTATCCAGATCGACGAAAACCGTACGCCAGTCATGGGAGAGAGCGAGAGGCAAACAGCTGGCGTTCACTTTTCGTCGGGCCTTTTTTTCACGTCGGTCCCCTGATCGACGAAAAAAATACCAGAAAATTCCATAGCGTTGCCAGTCTGTCTTTGGGTGAACCCTAGCGAAAAGATTAAAAAATTTAAGCCTAGTATCGAGATCGACAAACGATTATGCTAGCGTAAAAACTTTAATCTTTCCAGTGTGACCAGAGTTTCGAGAGTTCTTCAGATTTAAGCGTGCTACGGTCGTACTGTCAATCAGCTGGGTTTGTTGACAAGCAGTTAAAATTCAAATATCGTATTTGCGGGAAAGAGCCTTTAAATGATATTACCAAATAACTTGGCAAGACAAGTCTGCCGCTGTACAAAGATATTAAAAATCAATACAATTTAAATTTAACAGTTGTTTTTTTTAATTTACTGATAATTATTTGCTAATTTTAAGTTCATAGCTGCACTTTTATTGTGTTTTTTCTCAAATTTTTGACCTAAAAAACATTTTGCTCTGACAAGAGGCACCCCAGATAGTATTAATGTTAATTTGTCCTCACATGTAAGCACCTGCAATCGACTTTTGTGAGTTTTTTGAGTTTTTCCCTCCATTTCTTATAATGTTCAGTATGTTCAGTGAGAAGCGCACGCCAAAAGATTAAATTTTTTAATCTTTTCGCTAGGGTTCACCCAAAGACAGACTGGCAACGCTATGGAATTTTTTGGTATTTTTTTCGTCGATCAGGAGACCGACGTGAAAAAAAGGCCCGACGAAAAGTGAACGCCAGCTGTTTGCCTCTCGCTCTCTCTCATGACTGGCGTTCGGTTTTCGTCGATCTGGATACTAGGCTTTAGTCCAGAAATGAAATGAAAATCGTCTTCTCGAACAAATACGCACACATACGCACTTTTTTATTCGTGCAATTCTATTTTTAGATTTTTACGCTCTCAACTTTGTGAGAGCGGAGAGAGCGGAATTTTCGTCGCCACCAAAAAACGAGCTGCATATTGCAAAACCAATGTATGGGCGTTACGCATCTTAGAGATTATATTGGTCTTTGGTATTAATGTTATTTTGTCCTCACATGTAAACACCTGCAATCGACTTTTGTGAGTTTTTTGAGTTTTTCCCTCCATTTCTTATAATGTTTAAACAAACATTTATCTATCATGAACTTGATTTCTTACCAGTTAGACAATATTGGGCAAAAGCGGTTCATATTATTTTTGCAGGCTGGCAAAAATCTGCACACATATTAGTTTGATTTGGTTGTTCCCGTAGATCATTTGCTGTCTGTTACCAAGTATCATTTATAACGCTGTTGTGCTCATTTTAAATGTTGTGCAAAATGCAACGGGCTAAAATGATGAGCCACTGCTGTTCAGATCAGCTGTTATCGGATGGTGGATGGTGTATGTGCTCTGTGGGAATCGGAGTTTCACATTTGTCAAAAATCCCAACCGTTTCGAACGGATGGACTCTATGGGAAGAGGGCATAGTTCCCCATCCAAATTTGACGGACTTTTTTATGCGATAGTTAGGCGATGTTTTTTCGGTGCAACTCTGAGTTCTTCTTCTAGACAGTGAAAATTGAAACATTCAGTACGAAAATTAAAAAAATAATGGCGGGTAACTTTGGGAAAAGGAAGGCGCCAATTCAAAAAATGCTGTTTTTACTTGTAATAATTAATTTCGTACTGCCCCATCCGTCTGGCAGCACTAGGTGTTGCTCCACTCTTTCCTAGGCGTATACCGTACTCCCAACATGGAGCAGAACATTTGAAATGAAATAAAATATGAAATTATAATATCTATTATGAACTTGATTTGTTACCAGTTAGACAATATTGGCCAAAAGCGGTTCATATTTTTTCTGCAGGCTGGCAAAAATTTGCAGACAGATTAGTTCAATTTAGTTGTCTGTTAACAAGTATCATTTATAACGCTGTTGTGCTCATTTTAAATGTTGTGCAAAATGCAACGGGCTAAAATGATGAGCCACAGCTGTTCAGATCAGCTGTTATCGGATAGTGGATGGTGGACGTACTCTGTGGGAATCGGAGTTTCACATTTGTCAAAAATCCCAACCGTTTCAGACGGAAGGACTCTATGGGAAGAGGACAGGAGTTTCACATTTGTCAAAAATCCCAACCGTTTCGAAGGGATGGAATCTATGGGAAAAGGGTTGATTTTCTTTATATAGCGTCTTTTAAGCTGATTTGGCGTCCATATTGAAACACGCTCTGTGAGTCGAGTTATATGGGCAGCCGATTTTGTTGCAGATCTCCAAATTGCTCAATTAGATTTTATACCCAAATAGCGAGAAAATAAAACCTGCCCTTCTGTTCCAGGTTAAACCGTTCCACAATTGCCGAAAATTCGACGCACATAATATTTATATACTATGTTTTCCTAGTATTTTTCAACCGATATTTCTGTGGAAAAGTGGCGCTAGGACGTTCTCTTCCAGGCACTATTTTCATCCTCGAATGATAAGCGAGATAAGAGAAGGAATATCGATCGAAAGGGTAACGAGTTTGAATCTCACAATTGCAGTTGACATCTACCAAAAACTGAACATGGATATAAAATCATTTCTGTACGAATTTTGCGCCAAGTCGCGTATTGAACCGAAGTTTGACATTCGCCAAACGGGTGAGTGATTTCAAAAGGCGTCTCATTAGTTAGTATTTTGCAAAAGGTTAATGCCACTTACTAATTTACAGGCCCAAAAAACCGTCAGCGCTTCCTATGCGAAGTTCGCGTAGACCAGGACAGCTACATTGGTGTGGGAAACTCTACCAATAAAAAGGACGCTGAGAAAAACGCGTGTCGTGACTTTGTTAACTATCTGGTGCGCGTGGGCAAACTGAATGCCCAGGATGTTCCGGCGGATGCTGGTGCTTCGGCGGGGGCGGGACCCAGGGCCGGTCAGCAGGTCGAGGGCGTATCAGCGGACGGCGGACATCAAAAGCGTGTGTTTGGTGGTCAGTCGGGTCCACAGGATCTGGGCGAGGCATATCGCCCACTGAACCTCGGTGGCGGATCTGATGGCGGCCGCTTCAGCATCATCGACCATGTGCAGGAGCAGAAGGACATGAACGAGGCTGAGTCCATCGATGTTAACGCCGCTATCCACGGCAACTGGACCATAGAGAACGCGAAGGATCGACTGAATATGTATAAGCAAGCCAACAATATCCGCGACGATTACAAGTATACTCCAGTGGGCCCTGACCACGCTAGGTAGGTCCTTAATTTATTTTGAGCTTGCATTCCGGATTTGGCCAAATTTGTTCTACGGCCAAGTCTGGAATGCAACCCTTAATCCTTTGGGGACTGTGCGCAATGCGTTGATAGCTAAGCCTGCAGAGCGACGTGGTACAATACACCTAAATACCAAAAACCACGTCCCGCTGCCTTGCATGGGGCCTGTGAGCAAAACGGACTCTCATGAAAGGCGGCGTAGGTGGCAGAAATTTAAGCGCTGGCTTGTCGGCTGCGTTCTCCACATAAGCACCACATCGCTCTGTCAGCTGGCTTTTCTGTCGCTGTGCACGGTCACCCACAATAGTGGCCCTCCATATAGCCCAAGGGTAAGTTCCGCGCCTTGGCGCACAAGCTGGTTTGAAACTACCTTTTAAAGTCTGGTCAATCTAGGAGCTTTATGGCCGAGCTGTCCATTTACGTGTCGGCTCTCAAACGCAAGGTGACCGCACGCGAGACGGGCTCCAACAAAAAGTCGGCCAGCAAATCTTGCGCATTGTCCTTGGTGCGCCAGCTCTTCCATTTAAAGGTCATCGAGCCTTTCAGTGGAACGCTCAAAAAGAAAAAGGACGAGGAGCTGAAACCCTACCCGGTTAAACTGCCTCCCGAGCTGATTAACAACATTGACGAAGTAATCCAGGTGCTGGATCTTCCTGTCGTAAATCCGCGCAATATCAAAATTGAAACGGACGGCGCTCCCATTCCACTAATTGTAAGTGATTCGAAACTTTTTAAGTACTATAAACAGGCTTTTGACAACTATAATTTAATTGTTTAGAGAGATAGGCTTAATTAGATCGATATAATTAGGTATTATTGTTCAGAATCAGAATGCTAATGAATCAGCTTTATTAAGATTTAAAAATATATCAGAAGGGACCAATTAACAATTTTAATGACCGAATGACTATTGCAAATAGCTCTCATTTGAGCAATCGGAAAAATAAATTTTAAAAAATTATAATATTATTTTTAAATATTTTCTCCCAAACATAGAAGTTTTACAAATTTGAGAATTATTTTTTTTAATTTTATAAAATAATAGTGGTCTTAGTTATTATCATATAGCTACAAATGGGGCGATCAAATCCATTTATACTCCAGCAAATCGAAATAAAGTCGTTTTATATAGAACATTTAATTTTTGTAAAAGCGGAAAGGGTATTTTTACTTAGTTCAAAGTTTGAGACCTTCTTGTTTTTCATTTAATTATATAGAATTCCCAAGCTTTAAACCCGTTACCACCTGTTATATATAAAAAAATAAAAAATAAATAATTTTTTGAGGTACATTTTCTCAAAATGCACGCGTTTTATCAAAAAATGTTCTGCAAACACCAGAGGTTTTATGAAAATCTATTACACTTTTTAAATGATCTCATACTACCTTAATAATTAACTATTTATTATTAATAATGACAATTACTTCTAATTAAAAAGTTACCAAATTTAGTGAATTTAGTCCAAATCTTGGACAGATTCTAGATAAAAACAAGAGAGAACGCTATAGTCGGGTGCCCCGACTATCAGATACCCGTTACTCAGGTAAAGGGAGTGCGAGGGAGATGGAGATAAAAACTTTGATCACCCATAACTTTTTAACGAATGGTTCGATTTGAAAAATTTCTTCTACATTTCGATAGGTATTGATAAACACAATAAAACTGCATTTTTACTTTTCCGAAATATTTAAATTTTTAAAATCGTATATATGCGAAGGGGGCGTGGCACCTTTTTGAAACAAACTTGCGCTGCGTAGGAACTCCTAGAATCTGCATGCAAAATGCCAATCTTGTAGCTTTTATAGTTTCCGAGATCTCAGCGTTCATACGGACGGACAGACGGACAGACGGACAGACAGACAGACGGACAGACGGACATGGCTAGATCGACTCGGCTAGTGATCCTGAACAAGAATATATATACTTTATAGGGTCGGAAACGCTTCCTTCTACCTGTTACATACTTTTGCACGAATACAATATACCCTTTTACTCTACGAGTAACGGGTATAATTAAAAAAAATAAATTAATATCAAATTATTTAGGTACCATTATACTGTTCCTAATTAAGACTGGCATTTTTCCCAGGTTAACGTCAACCGTATTGACTCTATACCACAAGAGGGAGAAAAGCGTCAGGAAAGCTCGGTTATTCCCTGGGCACCTCCTCAGCCAAACTGGAACACCTGGCACGCTTGCAACATCGACGAAGGAGAACTGGCAACCGCCTCTATTGATGATCTTTCGTTGGAATTCGAGCGCTCGCTCCGAGAGCGCCGCCAGAATGACGCTGATTACCGACAATTTCTTGAGTTCCGCGACAAGCTGCCTATTGCTGCCATGCGATCCGAGATCCTAACTGCCGTTAATGAGAACCCAGTTGTGATCATTCGCGGTAACACAGGCTGCGGCAAGACCACTCAGATAGCCCAGTACATTCTCGACGACTACATCTCCTCCGGCCAAGGTGGCTACGCCAACATTTACGTGACCCAGCCCCGTCGCATCTCAGCCATTTCTGTGGCAGAGCGTGTCGCCCGCGAGCGTTGCGAGCAGTTGGGGGACACCATCGGCTACTCTGTGCGATTTGAATCGGTTTTCCCTCGGCCCTATGGAGGCATTCTCTTCTGCACCGTGGGCGTGTTGCTGCGCAAGTTGGAAGCGGGCTTGCGGGGAGTCTCGCACATCATTGTCGACGAAATCCACGAGAGAGATGTGAACAGCGACTTTCTGCTGGTCATTCTTCGTGACATGGTGGACACTTACCCGGATCTGCACGGTGAGCTGACACTTGTATTTTATATTTTTGAGTTTAAAAACCGTACATATTTTAAGAAGCATAATTTACAATATAGTTCTTGGACTAGCTATGGGCGCTGCAGTTTTCATTAGAAACCAGACATGGTTATCGAGCATATAATAGATTTTCGCAATTAATGTGTGGTTGTATCTTCATTAAGATGGCATTCCTGCCAACAATGGTTTTAATATTTCGTGCAGCATTTATTTTGTACAACAATTTTTTTTCTGGAATGTCTTAAATGCTCACGTGAACAGTCATAGATCAAAATCCAAACAAGAAAGGAAGCAAACTTCGGCAAGACAAATTTTATATACCCTTTATTACAAAACGACTACATTTCGAGTAATTTCCTAGTAATAGTATAGAAACGATGGCCAATTGCAGCGCAAAGTCGGCGCAGCTGCATTGTTTTTAGTAATATAGGCATAGAAATCGAAATTTAGTCGATTTGTAATAACTGCAAGGGTAGATAAACTTCGGCTGAAGTTTGCTTCCTTATAATTTCAGTCAAAAGCTTGCAACGCAGTGAAGGAAACATTATCGACCCTATAAAGTATATATTCTTGATCAGCATCACCAGGAGAGTCGATCTAGCCATGTACATCTGTCCGTCCGTCTGTCCGTTTCTACGCAAACTAGTCTCTCAGTTTTAAAGCTACATAACTGCTTGAAACTTTCCAAAAAGTTGTCTTTCAGGTAGTTGTCAGCAGGTAGTATATAAGTCGGAACGAGCCGGATGGAGCGGCTATATGAGCTATATGACTCCCATAGAAACAATCGGAAAAAAAATTCAAAAAAATTATAACATTGTTGTTTTTAATTATTTTTTTTGCAAGGGTATATAAATTCTTGTTATACCCTCGCAGAGGGTATTATAATTTTGGTCAAAAGAGTGCAACGCACTGAAGGAGACATCTAAGACCCTATAAAGTATATATATTCTTGATCAGGGTCGCGTCCTGAGCTGATATCAGCATGTCCGTCTGTCTATTTCTACGCGAACTAGTTTCTCAGTTTTAAAGATATCGAAACGGCCGGGATCGGCCGACTATATCCTATAGCTGCCATATAACTGATTGATCGGAAATGCCATAACTCTGGTGTTTGTAAAGTAAAAAGAAGTTGGGATTTTCTATGGGTTTTATTTTTGGATAATCAATCCGACCTACGGCCGACTATATCCTATAGCTGCCATATAACGGAACGATTGGAAATTCCATAACTTTGGTGTTTTTAAAGTTAGGAAGTTGGGATTTCCTATAGGTTTTAAATTTGGCCAGTTAATCCGACCTACCGAATTTCATAAGGATCGGACGACTATATCCTACAGCTGCCATATAACTGAACGATTGGATAGTTTTGGAGAATATAATTTACAGAATATTCTGCAAGGGTATTTCAACTTCGGCTCCACCCGAAGTTAGCTTTCCTTTCTTGTTATACCCTTGCAGAGGGTATTATAATTTTGGTCAAAAGTGTGCAACGCAGTGAAGGAGACATCTCCGACCCTATAAAGTATATATATTCTTGATCAGGATCACCTCCTGAGTTGATATAAGCATGTCCGTCTGTCTGTTTCTACGCGAACTAGTCTCTCAGTTTTAAATATATCGAATTGAAACTTTGCACACACCCTTCGTTCCTTTGCACGCAGTATATAAGTCGAAACGGCCGGGATCGGCTATATCCTAAAGCCGCCATATAACTGATTGATCGGAAATGCCATAACTTTGGTGTTTGTAAAGTTAGAAAGTTGGTATTTTTATGAGTATTAAGAATGCATCATATGAATAATATTGGAGAATATAATTTACAGAATATTCTGCAAGAGTATATTAACTTCGGCTCCGCCCGAAGTTAGCTTTCCTTTTTTGTTTTATTTGTATATAGGCATACAAATCGAAATGTAGTCGTTTTTTAATAACTGCAAGGGTATATAAACTTCGGCCTTCCAAATTTGGATTCCTTACTCCTTTATATTGGATTAACTAGAAACGTTCGGGGCCAATCGATCTTATACACGTTTATTTTTTAAATATAAAATATATTTCTTATAATTTGAGTCGCATATGATTGTAATAGCAAACGAAATTTGATTGAAATATTGTATTTGATTTGAACAACTCTCATCTACAATTGTCGCAGCTAGCATTACGATTTCTCCCGACAACAGAAACGTGCGCAATTATGCTTGTTTTAATCAGGGGCTAGTAAACAAGTCAATTTGGATCAGAAATGTCCATAAATGCTGTTTTGTTATACATACATTCCTCCTGAACTAGATCATGCAACTTACAGGAAATTTGATTTTCTTTCCCAGTTATTCTTATGTCGGCCACCATTGACACTACACTCTTTTCCAAGTACTTTGGAGGCTGTCCCGTACTGGAGGTGCCAGGCAGGGCCTTCCCCGTACAACAGTTCTTCTTGGAGGACATTCTCCAGATGACAGAATTTGTACCCTCAGTGGAGTCGCGTCGGAAGCGCAAAGAGGCAGAGGACGAGGAGCAGCTGCAGCTCTCGGAGAACAAGGAAGAGGCGGAGACCAACTGTAATAAGGTGTGCGAGGACAAGTACTCACAGAAGACGCGCAACGCTATGGCCATGCTCTCCGAATCGGACGTTAGCTTCGAGCTGCTGGAGTCATTGCTGGTGCACATTAAGTCAAAAAACATTCCCGGCGCCATATTGGTATTTCTGCCCGGCTGGAACCTGATATTTGCACTCATGAAGTTTTTGCAAAGTACAAATACTTTTGGCAATTCTGCCCAGTATCGAATTCTGCCGTGCCACTCGCAGATTCCGCGAGACGACCAACGCAAGGTGTTCGAGCCAGTGCCGGAAGGCGTCACCAAGATCATTCTCTCCACTAACATCGCAGAGACTTCAATAACCATTGACGATATTGTCTTTGTGGTGGACGTCTGCAAGGCGCGCATGAAGCTCTTTACTTCTCACAACAACCTAACAAGCTACGCCACCGTGTGGGCCAGCAAGACCAACCTAGAGCAGCGCAAGGGCCGTGCTGGAAGAGTCCGTCCCGGCTTCTGCTTTACGCTGTGTTCGCGTGCTCGCTTCGAATTGCTTGAGGATAACCTCACGCCCGAGATGTTCCGCACACCTTTGCACGAGATGGCTCTCACCATTAAATTGCTCCGGCTCGGCGCCATACACCACTTCCTGTCGAAGGCACTGGAACCGCCGCCAGTAGACGCTGTTATCGAGGCGGAGGTGCTGTTGCGCGAGATGCGCTGCCTTGACGTCAACGATGAACTAACGCCACTGGGTCGCCTGCTGGCACGCCTCCCAATCGAGCCGAGACTGGGGAAAATGATGGTGCTAGGGGCGGTGTTTGGCTGTGCCGACCTGGTCGCCAGCATGGCCTCCTACTCTAGCACGTTCTCCGAGGTTTTTCAGTTAGATATAGGGCAACGTAGACTGGCTAATCATCAGAAGGCATTAAGCGGCAGCAAATGCTCTGACCATGTAGCCATGATTGTAGCCTCGCAACTATGGCAGCGCGCCAAACAACGTGGTGAGCAGCAGGAGGCTAGCTTCTGCGAATGGAAGGGTCTGCAAATGTCGACTATGAACGTAATGTGGGATGCGAAGCAGCAGTTGCTGGATCTGCTTCTGCAGGCCGGGTTCCCTGAGGAGTGCATGATACCGCACGAAGTGGACGCAGAGACTAATCGCGACGACCCAGTGCTAGACGTGTCGCTAGCTCTTTTGTGCCTGGGCCTGTACCCCAACATTTGCGTACACAAGGAAAAGCGCAAGGTGCTGACTACCGAGTCCAAGGCGGCCCTGCTGCACAAGACTTCTGTGAATTGTAGTAACTTGGCCGTCACCTTTCCGTATCCGTTTTTCGTCTTCGGCGAGAAGATTCGCACGCGTGCTGTTTCCTGCAAGCAACTATCGATGGTAGCGCCTCTTCAGGTGATGCTGTTCGGATCGCGGAAGATCGACTTGACCGCCAACAACATGGTGCGCGTGGACAACTGGGTTAACTTTGAAATGGAACCAGAACATGCGGCGAAAGTCGGGGCCCTGAAACCGGCGCTAGAAGATCTCATCACGGTTGCTTGCGACAACCCGGCCGACGTGCTTCAGCTGGAGGAGCCCTACGCCAAGCTGGTCAGGGTAGTTAAGGATCTTTGTGTCAAGAGCTCCGGGGATTTCGAACTGCAACGGGATGTGGGAATTTTGCCGCACCAATCACGACAGGTTAGTTCCGGCGGTGGTCCAGCAAAACGTGGTCGCTTTGATAGCGGTGGAGGAGGGCGCTTTGGAAACAGAGGTTATAGCCACCGGGGAAACGCCAGCTTCGGCAGTGGAGGAAGTCGAGGCTTTGGAGGGGGATATGGAAGGAACGGAGGCTATGGGAACAGCCGAGGTTATGGAAATAATGCAGGAAGTTATGGAAATAATGGAGGAGGTTACGGAAACAATCGAGGCTTTGGAAATATCGGTGGATTTGGGCCTACAGAAGGCGCCGGCGGCTTTGGAAGCACTAGAGGTTTGGGAGGTGACTTTGAAAACACTGGCGGAAAGGGTAACGGAGGCGCTAACCAAACTGGCAACTGGGGACGCTTTTAAGGAATAAAGACTATTTCGATTAATTTGTATGTTTTAAGCCCAAACGGAGAACGCGGGACTTTATTTTCTAATCACATTTAGAATTTAGCATATTAATAAAAGACATTTTAAACTATCCGTAAGCGTTTTACGGGTCTATGTGCGCCAACTGGCAGTCAATACCGCAGAAGTACGTGGCGGTCAGTCCGTCTGAATCCCATATTAGCGCAGGCTTCAGACAAACGCGGCACCATCGCTTTCGTTTAATCTCCCCCAGCAGTGCGTCCTTCGTTCCAGTCTTTTTTCCCCGAACAGCGGCGACGATTTGGTCGTGCTGGGAGCGTAAGTACAGGATGCCGGAATCCCAGCGCTTGTAGATATCGCTCATTTTCCGCATGCTTGTCTGGGCCGATGCGTTGACGAAAGTTAGGAGCTGAGCGTTCGTCCTTATCAAGCGGTGCAACTTTTCTGACGCCTTCCTAATGGCCAAAAAATGGCTCATGAATTTTGTCTTCACTTTGCTGAGTTGTCGTCGGTTATAGAGCAAAGGCTCGATTTTGGCAGCTCCTGAATTTGTATAGCTTAGAAGCGTTTGGTCGTGCCCAACGCTTGGTTTGATCCTTTGCTCCTTGGCATCAAATACGACAGTGCAGTCAGAGTCTGTATCGGAGTCGATGTAGATACATTGAGAGTCATCCATGTTTTTTTATTCAGATATTTAACTAAACAAGAAATTTTAGGTTGCCCGCGCCATTCACCGTTATGTTTTTAACTAGAAATGTGAATTTCGTAAAATATCGATTAGCGATTAGCGACCCATCACATAATAATCCGGTAAGCTTGCCTTCGATAAAAACACATAATATACATATGTATACCCAAAAACAAGCATTATGTTTTCTAATTATTAAGAACAAAATAATTATTATTTTAA
Organism: Drosophila kurseongensis; assembly: GCA_018153305.1. Lineage (NCBI taxonomy): Eukaryota > Metazoa > Arthropoda > Insecta > Diptera > Drosophilidae > Drosophila > Drosophila kurseongensis. The sequence continues at coordinate 3,991,748 of JAECXX010000004.1, read as the reverse complement.
AAAAGTGCGCCCAAAGTCAAAAGATGTCGTTTCGAAAGCAGATTACTTGTATGCTTGCTATTGTTATCAGAGTTACCGTAATCACGCAGAACTACCGTTCACACTTAAAGCCTATTACTCAGATCGACAAACGATTTTACTAGCGTAAAAACTTGAATCTTTCCAGTGTGACCAACATTTCGAGAGTTCATCAGAATTAAGCTTGCTACGGTCGTATTGCCAATCAGCTGAGTTTGTTGACAAGCAGTTAAAATTCAAAAATTGTATTTGCGGGAAAGAGCCTTTAAAAGATATTATCAACAACAGAGGAGCTGCCTTGGCAAGACAAGTCTGTCCTGTAAAAATAAATTAAAAAACAATACAATTTAAATTTAACGGTTGTTTTTTTTTTTTACTGAAAATTATTAAATATTTTATTCTTTTCGCTAGGGTTCACCCAAAGTTCATTTCAGCAGACTGGCAACGCTATGAAATTTTCTGGTATTTTTTCGTCGATCTGAGTACCGAGGTGAAAAAAAAGTCTGACGAAAAGTGAACGCCAACTGTACTAGTACTCTGAGTACTAGCACTAACCATACAACATATAGACTGGTCATTTCATACAAGCAATATGGACACTCAAAAATCTTTGCGGGAGGCCCCACAGCTGTTTGCGGCAGGCCCCGGACACTTCGTGTGCCTTCGGGTTTTTTTAGCTCTCATTCTTATTCTCATTTTGACGCTCGCGCGCTCATTACTCGAGTTCGGTCGTTCAGTCGCAGAGACGCGCGTTTTGAAGAAGGTTGCGCCTGCGCTTGAATTGGTCTTTATATGTATGCGTGTTCATGCATTCTCATACAGAGATGCATGTGTGCGTTTATTTCAATCCGATGCGGCAAGAATATTTTGTCTTTTGCTACTTTTCAGACTTGGTACCCTAGCAATAAGAGCGTATTCACTATTGGGTTAATGATAAAAATAAGAATATTATATGTTATAGTATAATTTTTAATATTTCCGCATATATTTCATTTTGGCTTACTAATTCAAATCAGGGGTAGCAGAAAAATGTTTTGCATATATGTATGTATTCCAATTAATATAAATCAATCTAATGAGATAGGAACAGGGCACATCGCAGTCGGTGTCTGCGCTTAGTGGTTGAGAAAACTTCAAACCAAATCAGCTTTGGTTGTTGTTTTGCGAGCGGATGGTGCCTGCATACCCTACCGACGACTGAATTTTAGGGCGCCCAAGATTTGGAAAACATCGATGTATCGATACATCGCCGATGTTATTTCCAGCTCTAGTACTAGGCTTAACGCAACAAAAAGGTAAGAATTGTTGAAGACTCAGTTGGCGACCTTTGTGATCTCAGCAAGGACAAATAATAATAGAAGTACAAATAATAATAGAAGTACAAATAATAATAGAAGTAAGAATTTATGTTGCGGCGTAAGTGTAAACAAGTTTAGTATCGGTATATCGATAGTTCGTACGGCGTGTCGATCTTTGCCATCATCTTTAGCATTTCCTTCGGCGCGAACCGTCGAACAGTTATTTAGTTTAATTGTTGAAGCAAAAAAATATAAGCTTTTAATATATTTGTGCGGGAACGGGCACCGAGATGGACTTTGACAACGCGAAGGAAAACATTCAGCCGCTGGCCAGCGGTCGCAACGTGAGCCTGCTGCAGGCGTCACTCAGTCAGGACTCCGCCCACAGCCAGGAGCTGCTGGCGCATCGCAAGCAAATGGAGGAGGAGGTGTGTACATATGTAGGTGATGACCCGCTGGAACCATGGTACAAGTACATCTGCTGGATCGAGCAGAGCTATCCGGCAGGGGGCAGTGGCTCCGGTCTGCACGCGGCGTTGCACCAGTGCCTGACGAAATTCGAAGAGGACGAGCGCTACCGGCAGGACAAACGTCTTATCAGGCTCTTTATTAAATTCGTAAGTGATAAGAAATATTTTTAGGGGGGTCCACTGACCCACCTTACCTAATCGTTTGGCAGATGGAAAAGCAGAAGGATCAGATCGAGTTCTACCAGCAGATGTACAACAACGGGATCGGAACCATGATGGCCGACTTTTACATTGCCTGGGCTTACAGCTACGACCTGAGCGGCAACATGCGCAAGGCGGACGAGATTTTCCGCCTGGGCCTCGACTGCCGCGCAGAGCCGCTTGAGGAGCTAAGGGAGGCACACCAGCACTTCGGTTACACGGTAGGCCAGCGCTTGCTCTACACTACCGGCGAGGAGGCCAACGCGGTTAACCAAGAGCTAAACGAGAGGCGGCTGGCGCTGCAGTCGCTGCATGGTCGCCGTCAGCGGAGCACCAACGTCATTACCGTGGGAAGTGTACGCACCGGAGCCGCGGTTAAAAGCGGCTTGCCAGGCGTGGTCCAGGTGCGTTTTGATCCTTCTTTACTTCCGTCTAGTAATCGTATTTTCTTCACTTCATGAGCGTTTGAGGTACCTAATTATACATATGTATATACAGAAATCAATTGTATTAGGAGAAATAGTGAGAGTAAACATAGATTTTTTGTATTTAATCCCAAGGAGGCTTATTTATTTATTACGCCACAGGAACAGGAACCTAAAAAGAAATTTTGTTATTTTACGGTTTCTTAAAAAACCTGCTAGTTTAGCGGGAAGTGCATTTGATCATAATATAAAAGTTTTTGTCATCCAATGCATGTGCGATGTAAGGTGACGTTGCGCTAAGTTGAGGGATAAGAGCTGTGGGAGCGCCTTACGCCTATGGTATTGGGGTAATTTAACATTTCTGATATTACATTTTGTGAGAAAAGCACTCGATTAAATAAATGCACTTTTTAAAATATTATTTTTCGACACCATGCAATACGAAATGCCTGTGCAGACAAAAAGCTTAAATTCTATGTTTATTTTATTAAGTCTGACTGAATATTTTTTCTTTTTAACCAACATTTTTCTTGTAGGGTTCATAATCAATTAAACACAATTTAAAAAGTTTTGAATATTTACAAGAATACTTATCTGATTTAACGGCTTACGAATTTGTATTTTTGATTCTAAAACAACTTTTCATTTATGCTTTAGACAGATGCTCCAAGCACCAGTGGTGTGCGCAATGCCGGTCGTAATGTGCAGGTGTTTAACGACGAAAACGCTGAAGCGAATATACCACTGCCTGTTTCCGAGACGGAGGGGAAGTCGAGCCTGCGTTCAATCATAGATGCAGCTCGCGGGCAGGAGAATGTTAAGGAACCGGTGGCCTGGAACACGGCGCATGCAAAGCGCCACAAGCACGGAAAGATCTTTGGTAATAACACCAATGCGGATCTGGGTTTTGACATACACGTAGATGATCATGCGCATCCACCCATCACTAACTACGAGCACCGCCTAGATCAGCCCTTTAGATTTCCGCCTAACTTTGTTGTTAAGAACAAGCCTCAACAGGCATGGGTGACGCCAGTTACCATTGAGGACGAGCCGAACGCAAATGGACTACCTTGCTACAATAAGTGCCTGCTTTATCCGCGCCCAAACCTCGAATTCTCGCCTGAGGAATACCGTGCCTTTGTCCATCTGAAACGCCACGACCCACAGCGTCCATTTGTACAGCGTAACGACGAGTGGTGGGGGACTGGTGGAGTGGTAAGAGGAGTCCGCTGCTATCCGAACTTCGCCAAATCCTCCAAGCCGCAGCCGAGAGACGAACTTGACAAGTTTTGGAAGCCCCCTCTCGTGCAAGGTCTTCAGGTCGTTTTCGACAAGCTCTACAATGACGAGGAGCAGCTGGAGTACCAATCAGAGGAGCTGCTGGCAGCTAAGTGGCTGGAGAAGCGGAATGTCACTGTTCATGGCGACTTCGATATGGAAGAAACAGTCTGCTTGCCTGGGAACAAGATGCCACGCCGTAAAAGTTTTTTTCCCTCTTCCTCCAGAAAATCCATGATGCCGCGCAGGGTTTCCTCGGTGCAGGAGGAGTATGAGAAGGAGGCGGAAGAAGCTGTGGTGGTCGAAGAGGAAACAGCTTCGCCACCACTTGCGAAACCACAGACATCAGTTTCAGCTCAGTTGCCGGTTGTATCCGAGCATAAGGTGATGCAGAAAATTGAAATATTTAGGGATTCTGTCGCATCTTCAGATGACCACTTTGCGGTCCCGGCTCCCCCTGTCCGCAAGATAGAGATCTTTGAAGATTCAGAAGACTCGCAGCCAACGCCAAAAACAAAGCCCTCATCCACCGGACCTTTTTTCGACGGGGATGAGACGTGCTCAACGCAAATGTTTAACATGTTCATAAAATCGCAGGCCGTTAGCACGCCTAAGGGCACACAGAAGCAAGCACCGTCACGTCAATTCGGAACCGTGCTCAGAGAACTGCCACCAGCGGAGGAACCAGCTCCTGTTCCTGCCGTCGAGTCCACCCCATGTTCTCCCATGTTGCGAAAGCAGCTTTCCACCATACTGGAGACCTCTGAGCATGGCACTCAAAGCTTGGCGACCAGCTGCGCCACCACGAAGTCTACCATTACATCTTCGTCTTCGCCCGGATCCCACACTGTTTTCAAAGTTACCAGCAAGAATGAAGAGTGCACTCCTGGCCAAATGCGCCTGCAGCGCATGGTTGGTTTATCCGCAGTCGTCGCGGAGACGGAGAATCATGGTGGTGACAACTTTTCCCGCCGCGAGTTATGGGAACCCAATGCCCCTAGCCTGCCGATGCTCAAGTCCCTGCGCTTCCAGGAGGATAAGACAGAAACGATTCCCAGGACTCTAGCCTGCTTTCAGGAAGACAAAACTGAAACGATGCCACGTATGCCCACCCTTCTGTTGGAGGATTCTTTGTCTCACGGCTCGGTCGTTAATGACAAACCTTCACCCCTTCCAAAGCTTTCTATTTCGGAAGACGAAAACGATTTGTGTGGATTGTTTGGGAAGACACCGCCGAAGATAACGATATTTGGCTCTCCAAAGCGCATATGCGAACGGACCACCCCCGATCTTTTTACGTCGATCAAATGCACCCAGGAAGCAATAAACTCTTTTGCGTTAGACACAAGGAAACCGGGAGCTGCACTCAGCACCAGCAAGCTTGAGGATTCCATCATGACCGATCTTTCCTTTGTGCCAGAAACTCAGCTTGGTACTGTGCCCAAGCCAAAAACGGAAGTTATGCAAAAGAAATTCGAAATCTTTCTCGACGACTCACAGCCAGAGGTAGCCGCTTCTAAAACTGTAGCTTCAGTGGCCTCAAGCTTTGCCTTGGACTACACGCTCCCAGAAACGCAGCCGTCAGTACAGCCAGCGAGCAAGCAAGAAACTGATGGGCAATCGCATATGATTGCCTCGTTCATGAAGGATTGCATTGAAATAAGTAGATGTCCTTCACAAACACCACCTCCTTTTGTCGCAACTAATCCTACAAGCACTGCGACGTTACCCAAGTTCTCTAGCGATTCCATGTCAGGAAATCCCGCGAATGACAAATCAAGTTGTGGTAAGCAAGCCGACCAATTTTTTGAGCTAAACGCTGTCACTGAGATGTTTGCCACCAACATTAGTATGATCAAAAATTCTACGCTGCTACAACCGCCTGCAGAGTTAATTCTTCCTTTAGAGGAAGCTGATTCCGCGGAGCTAAGCATATACTACAAGACAACACCAGTGACACCAAAGCAGTCGCACCACTCCTGGTCGCAGTCTGATTTTAAAACTCCTTCGCGGGAGCAGTTTGTCCACCCCAAAAGCAGCGTGGATCGGTCGGTGTTGAACGAAACGCTGGCCGACCCCAACAAAAACCCTTTTAACGTAGAGCTCATTAGGTCGCTACTGGAATCCATCGACTTCTCCCTGTACATCGAAAAGCTGCCCCACTGCCACCTGGTGGGTCACGTTAAACGTCTGCATCCTAATTCCCAGCTGGAGGTGCACAACGAGAAGTTCGAGGTGTCCAAGATGATAGGCAAAGGAGCCTACGGTTCGGTTTACGTAGGACAGCATATCAAATCCGGCAAGAAGGTGGCCCTTAAGCAGGAACGGCCGACCAACTACTGGGAGTTTTATATATGTCTAGAGGTTCACAGCCGTTTAACCAGTGAGCAAATGGTGAGCTTAAAAATAATATTTATATTTAAGTAGTTTCTTTAGGATTTGACCGTGAATTTGTTCCTTAAAATAGGGAAAAACAATTCTTTAGAAATTATTAGCATTAACTATTTGGCGGTCGTCCAAAAATATCGATTTTACAACGATGACACCTGCATTTCTTAGTAGATTCTAGTTCACTCCTCGAACCTCCGGCTTGCTAGGAACAATTTATACTTGCACGGGTTTTACGGTTAAAAGCAATCACTTTTTTAATAATTTGTTCTACATTGAAATATATTTTTTAATCAATATATATCTTATGCTATGAATTCCATGAGTTCTTCAATGCTTTTGATGATGAAATGATGATAGTGATATTTGGTGTCAGTTGACTAACAAAAAACCAGTGCAGTGAGATGAAGAAAGTGCAATTATTTCATTGAAATCGGCAAATGTACAGGAATAACGAGTGAACTTTAATTTTCGATGTTGTTGAGTGAAGGCATAATCTTTGGTGGGCTTATTAAAGACAAATGTAATTTTTTAGTTCTGGGCTGCTACACCATTGCATGAAACGACTATGGACATAGTCAACTTTCGTGGGTAAGCGGTTACAAGAAATGGTGTTTCTGCCACCCTTTTTTTTAAATGATTGGATGAAAAGGCTAACACAGTTGCTTAGTATTTCAAATAAATTTGTTTGAAAAGTTTTGTTTTCCTGCGTAATCAACTGCCATTTTCAATTTTTGTAAAAACAAGAAAGAAAGCAAACTTCGGCCAGCTGAAGTTTATATACCTTTGCCGTTATTATAAAACGACTATTTCGATTACTATGCCTATTACTAAAATCAATGAAGCTATGTCGATTTTGCGCTGCATTTGGCCATCGTTTCTATCGCAGCTATACGATATTGTTGTGCGATATTAATATAATTAAAACCGTAATTCCATAATAATGAAATAGAACAAAATAGAAAAAAAAAATTAAAAACAAAGTTATAATTATTTTGAATTGTTTTTTCCGATTGTTCCTATGGGAGCTTTAAGATATAGTCGGCTCGTTCCGACTTATATAGTACCTGCAATAAAAAGACAACTTTTGGGAAAGTTTCACGCAGATAGCTTTAAAACTGAGGGACTAGTTTGCGTAGAAACGGACAGACGGACGGACAGACGTACATGGCTAGGTCGACCCTCCTGGTGATGCTGATCAAGAATATATATGCTTTATAGGGTCGGAAATGTGTCCTTCACTGCGTTGCATACTTTTGACTGAAATTATAATACCCTCTGCAAGGGTATAAAAACCCATGAAATGTTTTAAAATCCAAATAATTAATTATATCCTTGCAGAGGGTATTATAATTTTGGTTAAAAGTGTGCAACGCAGTGAAGGAGACATCTCCCACCCTATAAAGTATATATATTCTTGATCAGGATCGCATCCTGAGTTGATATAAGCATGTCCGTCTGTCCGTCTGTCTGTTTCTACGCGAACTAGTCTCTCAGTTTTAAAGATATCAAATTGAAACTTTGCACACACCTTTCGTTCGTTTCCACGCAGTATATAAGTCGTAACGGGGTCGTCCGACTATATCCTATAGCCGCCATATAACTGATTGATCGGAAATGCCATAACTTTGGTGTTCGTAAAGTTAGGAAGTTGGGATTTTCTCTGGGTGTTATTTTTGCCCCATCAATCTATCCTACCAAAGGATCGGCCGCCTATATCCTATAGCTGCCATATAACTGAACGAACGGAAATGCCATAACTTTGGTGTTTTTAATGATAGCAAGATCGGATTTATGGTTTTCATATTTGGCCAATCAATACGACCTACCAAATTTCATAAGTCGGCCGATCGACTATATCCCATAGCTGCCATATAACTGAACGATCGGAAAAGCCATAACTTTGGTGTTTTTAAAGTTAGGAAGTTGGTATTTTTTATGAGTATTAAGAATGCATCATATGAATAATTTTGGATAATATAATTTACAGAATATTCTGCAAGGGTATATCAACTTCGGCTCCGGCCGAAGTTAGCTTTCCTATCTTGTTTTTAGTTGAAATTATTTGTCCAAAAATAATGATCGTAAGCATCGATAGACATTTAAATAATAATCAGGTAAACATAAATTCAAAATATAATTTTTTTCTCAGATTCCAGCCTACCAACATATTGATTATGCGCTGGTAGGGAACAATTCCAGCGTATACATCTCCGAGTTTTCAGACTACGGTTCACTGATCGGTGTTTGCAACAAGGTAAAGAGTGTCACCAACAGGAATCTAGACGAGTATGTGGTAATGCATCTGAGCTGCCAGATGCTCGATATTGTGGATCATTTACACGCTATGGGAATTATTCATGCCGACATCAAGCCGGATAATTTCCTGCTTATGAGACCGTAAGCACATTTAGCAAAGTAATCCTCTATTGTACGGCGAAATTGAATTATTCCTTTATTTCAGTTTATGTGCGGATCCAAACGAATTAAGTCTGCAGCTGATTGACTTTGGTGTGTCCATTGACACCAAGCTCTTTCCAAACAATCAGACATTCAATTATGTTCATCACGATGATCTGTTTAAGTGTATTGAGATGCGAACACAGCGCCCATGGACTTATCAGCTTGATTTATATGGCTTGGTTAGCGTTATGCATGTGTTGCTTTTTGGTCGTTACATGGAGGTTGCGCCGAGAACTGCGAGCACCGTTTGGATGCCGAAAACAACCGTGCCACGTTACTTTCAGCGACAAATGTGGGAGAACATCTTCCGAACACTGCTTAATGTTCGAGACTGTCGCACAATGCCCAATCTACAACAATTGCGTACGCAGCTTAAATATGAACTTGTGGAGAAGGATAAATATGTTAGCGAGGCCATAAGCAAGTTCAATACGATACTACAGCCGTAGCCTTGTCTTTTTTAATATTTTTATTTAAAACGCCACGCAAGGATGGACCTGGTTTGCGATTCTGTATTTTGTCTGCAATCGTCCCTTCTATTTTTAATTATTAACTTTAGCAATAATAAAAATAACCATAAATAATAGATATTTATATTATCAGAACAGTTAATTAGTTAAACTAACAAAGGAGTGGTGTGTGGAACATTATTTCAGGTTCACGCCTGAAATTAAACGCCTTTTTTCATTCGTAACACTTTTACTGTATTGAGCTAGGGGGTTGGAAGAAACTGGCAACCACTAAGACTAAAAGACCAAGCGGGAATTAAGAGCACAGGACATTCAGCATGTAACTGCGCCGTAGTCTTCCTTCCCCACATAATACCTTTCGCCTATCCTCCCATCTCAGTCTGGAGGGGGACCCAAAACTAACCAAGAGTCCGACACTATTTAAGAGAAGATTACCACACAGGCGTTCATCGACCAATACCTAAACACCACAGCGCCCAGTAGACCCCGAAGTGGGACATCGATCAGGCAATGGCATCCACCAGTGCTGGGACGGCTAAGAAAACAACCCCGAATTGTGCTCACCCAAATGACAACCTCGTGGACCATTGGGGCCAGACAACAAGTAGGGCTCACCAATCCCATCAAGGCAGACCACACTACAAAAAGCAAGACAATCAACCGCGGCACCCGGTCAGGATACAAAGGTCGAAGGATCATTTGCGTCAACGACCACAGCGAGAAAGGCATAAGTGCCCCGAAAAAACCAACGGGCTTTCGCACAAGTTGCAGTAAATGTCCTTTTTTTACCAACCAACGGACTACAGAAATGCAGGAAACATTAAGTTGCTTGCCTGCGAGATAGGAAAGCAGGTCGACGAAGTCTGTTCCAAAGCCATCTTATACGTTTGGGAGGCTGCAGAATCAGGCAGAAAAGACGTCATCCTCGTGGATAACAAAATCTGAGGCCTAACAACGCCAAACAACATTGTTAGGGTATTGAAGGGGAAACTTTATTTTGACTTCAGTTTTAATGCTTTGGTTATATAACTTAAGATTTGTAATGATTTGAAGAAATATTTCTTCAACATTCTTAAAGGCATAGACAGGGAAATAATATGTAAAGCCAATTTTTCTAAAAAATAGTGTATTTGCGTATTCCAGGGATTCCGACTCGATATCCTTACAACTTTATATACCCTTTTACAAAAATTAAATATTCAATATTTGGATTTTTTGTTGAAATGCTTTAAAACAATAAAGCTTATTTCGGGTTTCCGACAAATCGATCGTTTCTATGACACCTATATAATAATAATAAACAAAAAAGGAAGCAAACTTCGGCAAGCCGATGTTTATATATATTTTTATGCCTATATTACTAAAAACAATGATGTCGATTTTGCGCTGAATTTTGCCATCGTTTCTAAAGCAGATATTGTTGTCCGATTTTGACATAACTAAAAGTGTAATTCTGATATAGTAAATAATTACTATACATATGTGTTTAAAATTAACTTTATTTAAATTTCAGCTTCCGAATCGATGTGTATTACAGTTTGCGTTGCGAAGCACGCTTAAAAACTTTGTCTTTTTTCCTTCTTTTATTTCGCTTCTGTCATTTTTTGAGATGGATCTTAATCACGTAAATGAGATCGATATTCCTTAAAATTAAAATTAAATTTAAACAAGAAAGGAAAGCTAACTTCGGGCGGAGCCGAAGTTGATTTACCCTTGCAGAATAGTCTGTAAATTATATTCTCCAAAATTATTCATATGATGCATACTCATACTTAATACTCATAAAAAATCCCAACTTCCTAACTTTAACAAGAAAGGAAAGCTAACTTCGGGCGGAGCCGAAGTTGATATACCCTTGCAGAATACTCTGTAAATTATATTCTCCAAAATTATTCATATGATGCATTCTTAATACTCATAAAAAAATCCCAACTTCCTAACTTTACAAACGCCAAAGTTACGGCATTTCCAATCGTTCAGTTATATGGCAGCTATAGGATATAGTCGGCCGATCCTTATGAAATTTGGTAGGTCGGATTGATTGGCCAAAAATAAAACCCATAGAAAATCCCAACTTCCTAACTTAACAAACACCAAAGTTATGGCATTTCCGATTAATCAGTTATATATCGGCTATAGGATCTGGTCGTCCGATTCTTATGAAATTTGGTAGGTCGGATTGATTGGCCAAATATAAAACCCATAGAAAATCCCAACTTCCTAACTTTACAAACACGAAAGTTATGGCATTTCCGATCAATCAGTTATATGGCAGCTATAGGATATAGTCGGCCGATCCCGGCCGTTCCGACTTATATACTACGTGCAAAGGAAAGAAGGGTGTGTGCAAAGTTTTAATTCGATAGCTTTAAAACTGAGAGACTAGTTTGCGTAGAAACGGACGGACGGACAGACGGACGGACAGACGGACAGACGGACATGGCTAGATCGACTCTCCTGGTGATGCTGATCAAGAATATCAACTTTATAGGGTCGGAAATGTCTCCTTCACTGCGTTGCAAACTTTTGACTGAAATTATAATACCCTCTGCAAGGGTATAAAAACACCAAAGTTATGGCATTCCCAAATCGTTCAGTTATATGGCAGCTATAGGATTCAGTGGGCCGATCCTTATGAAATTTGGTAGGTCGGATTGATTGGCCAAATATAAAACCCATAGGAAATACCAACTTTCTAACTTAACAAACACCAAAGTTATGGCATTTCCGATCAATTAGTTATATGGCAGCTATAGGATATAGTCGGCCGATCCCGGCCGTTCCGACTTATATACTGCGTGCAAAGGATCGAAGGCTGTGTGCAAAGTTTCAATTCGATATCTTTAAAACTGAGAGACTAGTTCGCGTAGAAACAGACAGACGGACAGACGGACATGGCTATATCAACTCAGGAGGTGATCCTGATCAAGAATATATATACTTTATAGGGTCGGAGATGTCTCCTTCACTGCGTTGCACACTTTTAACCAAAATTATAATACCCTCTGCAAGGGTATAATTATGGCGGCAACATTCCCCCTCCTGTAATTGATCCTAGGATGGTCAGTTACCATCTTCTAAGTCGACATCTAGAACCGCAGTCTTCGTAGCTGGTCGATCGAGAACTCCATGCCGCGTTTTAATAGTGGCTCGACGAACTTGTCCGTCCTTGGCAGGAAAAGTGTTGATCACGCGTCCTTTAAGCCATAGATTTCTAGGCATGTTTTCATCGATGATAATGACCACGCTTCCAACTGATATTGGGGGACACTTTTCAAACCATTTAGTGCGTCTAGTGAGCACTGGTGTAAACTCCTTCACCCAGCGTTGCCAAAAGCGATCTCCAAAGAGTTTTACCTCGTTCCAATGACGTCTTGGGTTAACCTTCTTTTCCTTGATCGGTTTTTAAATATTCGGTGAACCCATTAGCAGCTGGTTCGGAGTCAACGCAGAGTCGTCCTCGGAGTCCAGGCTGACGAAAGTTAAGGGACGTGAGTTAATGATGAACTGTGCTTCCATTAGAGCACATCTCAGGCTTTCGTCGTTAAATGAGTAATTCGGGCAGATTTTTTTAGGACTGTTTGGTAGTGCGGACTAATCTTTCCCAAGCACCGCCCATATGGGGGCTCCTGGAGGGTTAAATAGCCATTTAATGCCATCAAACTTGATTGCGATTTTATCAAAGTCGATCTTGATCAGCTCCTCTCGCAATGTCTTTTCCGTGGCCTTAAAATTAGTGCCATTATCGGAATAAATTTCTTTTGGTGTCCCACGAAGTGCCATGAAATTAATGAAACACATCACACAGGAGCTTGTATCGAGGCTGTAAGCGATCTCAAAGTGGACTGCACGCAGGGTTAAGCAGGTAAACAGCGCAACCCATCTCTTCTCTTTGCGTCTTCCAACGTTGACTAGGATAGGCCCAAAATATTCGACGCCGGTGCACGTAAATGGTTTTTCAAAACTTGCCAACCTAGCTTTTGGAACCGCGGCCATTTGTGGAGGCTGTGGCATTGCGCTACGATTTGTACATAATTGACAGGCTTTTCTTACGGATTTGTGTAGTACTCTTAAGCGCAGAATATAAAATTGGGATTTTATATCATTTATCACGGTTTCGTGTGCGAGGTGATGATATTTTTCGTGATAGAACGGGACTAATAAGAATGTTACTCGACTCTCTGGGGGCAATATTATCGCGTCCATAGTATATCCGACTGCATTCACTCGAACTTTAGTTCGAAGGATTCCGTTGTCGTCCAGATATGCGTTTAAGCCAGTCATTCTGCTTTTTGCGCTTATTGTCTTTTTACAACTTAATGAATGGATTTCGTCCGCGAACACCAGCCTCTGTGCTTCTTTGTATAGAAGGATCTGTGCTTCTTTGACGTGAAATTCGGTCACTGCTGTCGGCATGTCCGTTCTTTGGCATTTAGCTTGTAGTCGCCGGATATATAGGGACATGTTTGCGACGGCTCTGTACAGGCGCCGCCAATCCGAAAAATATTCCACGTCGAGTAAGACTTTATTCGCACGGGTTATAAAGGCATGTCTGCGTAGTTCGGTCGTATCGATCTCCGTTGCCCGTGACGGAACTGTTGGCCAGTTACTGGGTACCCTTTTCAGAAACTAGGGTCAGTAAAGCCATGTGTCCACACAAGGATTTTTGATGACCTTCGCTGCCCCTTCTGCGACGTTGAGCTTTGATGGGATCCATCGCCATTGATCCACTCGATTGGTCTCAAGGACTTCGCCGATTCTGTGCATCACAAATTGTTGAAAGTTGCGAGGATCCATTACCAGCCATTGTAGAACGGATCGTGAATCCGAACAGAACGTAAGATCGTCGACTCGAAGATTACGTACGTTGACGATTTTGTTTGCTGTGAGCCCATCACGGCGGCTTGGAGCTCCATGCGCGGAATAGATAATGGCTTTAGTGGCGCCACTTTGCTTTTCGCGGCCACTAGCAGTACGTCCATCTCGTCTTTTTGTGATACTCGGAGGTAGCAAGCAGCGGAATTAGCATGCTCGCTAGCGTCCACGAACGTGTGCAGGTCGATTCGGGTTTCTGCAGATATCCTTGGGGAGTAGCATCTCGGAATATTAATTGTTGCCACTTGAGACAGTAGCAGCTTCCATTGATTCCAGTCCTTCGACAATGATTCTGGCAGCTCTTGGTCACAGCTGATATTTGCACGCCAGATTTTCTGTAGAAGGATTTTTAATCCGATCGTATGACATGTCAGCAGGCCCAAAGGGTCGAAAATCGAAAATCTCTTTTCGTTGGGAATGCAGAATCGGTAAGGACGTCTCGCTTAAGTCTTGAGAATCTGCAAATAAACTTAAATACGTCTTTATGTGGGTCCCAGTACATACCCAAAACCTTTTCTGTGGCGCCGAACTGCACTGGCTCCTGTTTTTTGTACTGTACTGGAATTTGACTCCCAGTTTCGAATTTCGAATCCATCTCTGGAGTGGACCTCTCTTACTTGGCTGGATATTTCGATGGCTCTCTGTTCATCACTCATACTGTCGATGAAGTCGTCGACATAGTGCGCACGCCAAATCGCATCCAAGGCAAATGGGAATTGCTGCTGGTGGACTAAGGCATTTTTGTCGCGCACGTAGTGTCATAGCCATGAATGGTGCGCAACTAATACCAAAAGTCATTGCACGCATGACGTAGGTGTTTATCTTATTTTGGCTGGCACCATACCAAAGAAAGCGCTGGGAATGCATGTCTTCATGGCGAATGTTGATCCTGTGTAACATTTCGGCGATGTCGCCACTTACGGCGACTTTTCCGACTCTGAAGGCTAGAAGAACGTCGATAAGTGGGTTTAAGCAGTCCGGTCCGCTTAACAGAAGGTCGTATCCCAGACCAGCCTTATTTTTCCTGGCTTATTTGGATTTAGGGCTATAAATATGTAAAAGTACCAGGTGCGAGTTTCTTCTTTCTCCGCCTCCTCGTCAGACAGTTGCTTGGCGTATCCTTTGGTAAGAAGATTTTTGATTTGGTCGTCGATTTTCTTAAACAGGTCCGGTTCCCTCAGAATTCTGGTTCTCATACATTGTAGGCGCTTTAGAGCGGTAATGCGACTCTCGGGAAGTTTTTGAAGCTCTTTCCGCCAAAGAAGCCCAACTTAGTATTTTCCACATTTGTTTTGGCAAGTTTGATCTAGGATTTCGACTGCTCGTTTGTCCTCGCTTGAAAGGAGTTTTTAGGCGAAATTGACTCTAGGTTGAAGACTTCAACCTTTAACGGAGCACTTCAACTTGAAGTGCTCCATTACTTCATCGTGAAGCTTTTGCCAGTTGCAATCGCAGTGGTGCTTAGATACGTCCACCCTAACATGCACTTTGACGCTATTGGGTCGTTCCATTTGCCTTCGCGGATCCTGCGAGGAACGGCTATTTTCAAATTATTTGGAAAAGTAGGTAGGTCTCTAATGGCAGGTCCTTTAAATAGCTGTACTTACTGCGCAACTCATCCATGTCTACTGGTTGCTTTTGCAGTGCAATGTTTTTGACAGTATGACCGTTGTTGAGCCAGTAACGTGTTTCTGAGCTAACGCCTGAGATTTGGATTGATGCTTGCACGGATGTATTTTCGAACCGGGTTGTTTCTCCAGTCCACTGTAAACAAATCAGTGACGGTGTACCTTTTATATCGAGCTTGTCAAAAATTGATGTGTCTATTAGGGTAACAGATTCGGAAGAACTGGTTTTCTTCTACGTCGCCATGGTGTGTGCTTACATGTCTTTGATTTCCCGCTTCGTTGGCTGTATTGGGAACACTTTCCGAGTGGAGTAGAGGGTGATGTTTTCTTGTACAACCATTTACTCCGCACTCCTTTGGTCGACAATTGTTTCGATGAACCTTTAAGCTTCGAAAGCAGGCCTTTCCGGCTTTAGCGACTTGCCATCTCTGTTCTACCGTGCTGGTTACCCAATGATTGGTGGACTCCCATGCAATGCACTTTCGATTAGGCTGTTGCTGGACTGTAGATCCCTGGCTCGAAGTGGCTGCGCAGCCAGTCGCTGAAAGCTTTAATGGGAGGGACCGATTCGTCGCGGGGGTGCATCGCCCAGTTTAGTTTGTGATTACTTGGAAGTTTGTCTACAAGCTCCTTCACTAACATTGGGTTGTTTAAGTGCGTTTGTAGGCTTCAAGCTTCGATAGTGGCGCAAATGTTGCGTACTGCGAGCGCGTACTCTATTATGGATTCCACTTTTTCTTTGGGTGGCGGTAGCTTTCTCACCTTGTCGATCATCCTCTCCAGGATGTGCTCGGGTCTGCCGAAGAACATTTTCAGTGTGCTCATTACTTCCGGAACTAGGCTAGGAAGTAGAAGGTTATCCTTCACCATTTCGCGAGCCCTACCTTTTAGGCACTTTTGTAGACGAAGCATGTTTTCTACATTGGAGAATCCTATTGCGGTAGTGCTGTGCTCGAATGTACTGATAAACAATGGCCACTCCTCAGGATCCCCGCTGAACGAATGAAGCTCCTTGGGTATAGCTTGTCTTGCGGCGATTTGGGAACTGGACGGTGATGCGGGGGTCGCCTGAAATAGCCCGTCTGTCGATCCGTCTTGCATATTCATTAGTAGTAAAATTTTATACTTCTCCTCAATAAATCTCTGTTCGGAAGCTTTCTTTTCTTCCAACATGTTGAGCATTAGCTTGCTTTTGTTGACGTTAGAATTATAGTCGGGGATAATCTGTCCGTCGCTGGGATTATCCATTTCGTTGAGCTCGTCCAGCTGTGGCTTATTTTGGTTTATGGATAATGAGTTGGAGCTGTCGAACTGATTTTGAGGCGGTGATCGCAGCATACTTCCAGGTGGGTTTTGAGAGCTACCTCCAGCTAGACACAGGTCACAATTCCAATCCGTATCCTCGACGTCGTAGCCGACACCTGCGCAGCGAAAGTGGTACCAACTGTCACAACTGTCGCATTGAACCCACCATTCTTCAGTTCCTATCGTTTTTTTCTTGCATATTCTACACACTTCTTCGCTCATCTCAATACACTTTTTAGGGTTATGTGAACTTGGCGTGTGGCAGAATTGTAGTTCTGTGCGTAATTTCTGTGATTTGTTGGCTCCGTTTACGTCTTACGTTTTACCCACCTTACGTTCAAGAAAGGGATGCGATCGCGGTTTCACAATATTATGGCTAATTGGAAATGCGTCGCTTCGTAATTGTACAGTTATAACGGCAACCGCTTGTGCACAAAGTTTTTAAGAATGTTGAGAGCGAAACTAAATTGTTTTTACAGCAGCCCACACTACGAACACGCAAGCACAGACGGAGAGCAGTAAAATATGTGTTTAAAATTAACTTTATTTAAATTTCATCTTCCGAATCGATGTGTATTACAGTTTGCGTTGCGGAGCACGCTTAAAAACTTTGTCTTTTTTCCTTCTCTTATTTCGCTTCTGTCATTTTTTGTCCATATCACGTAAATGAGATCGATATTCCTTACAACGAAATCTCGATGTTTATATCGAGTGCTTATATATAACATAAAGAAAATGTTGTTTTAAATTTATTTTTGTTGTTCTTTGGGATTAGGTAATATTTAAATATTATGGAATTACTGTTTTAATAAAATTTAAATCGGGCAACAATATCATATAGCTGCCATAGCAACGACGGCAAAATGCAACGCAAAATCGTCATAACTTCATTGTTTTAGTAATATAGGCATAGAAATCGAAATTTAGTCGTTTGTAATAACTGCAAGGGTATATAAACTTCGGCTTGCAGAAGTTTGCTTCCTTTCTTGTTTTTATTTATTTTTCAGATTGTTCCTGTGGAAGCTGTATTATATTCCCGTCCATATTGCTCTAAAACCTCATACATGCAACCTCGTCCAAAAAACTCTTCCTCTTTTAAATTACTTCATATCTGCAGCGATAGAATCTTTATCACTAGGGTTAGAAGAGAAGTACTAGGCCCTGCTTGATCATCTGATCTTTAGAGAGTGGGGGTGGAAACCTCTCTTTATACCATCACTATATAGAATTTACCATATCTCAACAATATACTCCGGCATTGGAAATTGCTAACTTAGGAAATACCAATTATACAAAACTTTTTGCCACTATCTTCGGAACACTTCAACCTTTCAACCCTAACACCCAGTTACATGGGTATATTAGTGCCTAGTCCGAAGGAAAATTATTCTTTGGTCAGAAACATTGTTGCCCGCATAAGCTTGAAGGATATGAGATGGATTCTTAGCAAATTCCCTCTCACAACATAACGAGAATGAATTTATACAGCGTTAGAAATATTGTCGAATTTGTACCGTCTGTCTGCTTCTGACAAGCTGATCTATCGCGTGATAGGAACACTACCGGGCTATGTTTAAATCAGTCTCTACCAAGACAATCCTTATTTTGCTTTTACATTTTGATTTTATTAATATTTATTGATTTAAGTTTAACAAAAAGAAAATTTCTAAAATATGAATTGAAAGTAAATGGTAGAAAAAATAAAATATATTAACAAATTCTAATTATTATTCATTAATATTTTTTAATTAACAATTTGAATAGTCCAGTGATGAGAGCTCTGCTTGAAAAGAAGGTCGCTTTGTGTTGTTTGCGCAGGTTCCTTAAAACCGGTGTTTATACCGTTGCAGAGGGTAATATAATTTCAGTCAAAAGTTTGGAATGCAGTGAAGGAGACATTTCCGACCATATGAAGTTTATATATTCTTGATCAGAATCACCAGGAGAGTCGAACTAGCCCTGTCCGTCTAGCCGCCCATTTCTACGCAAACTAAGTAGTCCCTCAGTTTTAAAGCTATCTGCTTGAAACTTTTCCAAAAGTTGTCTTTCTATTGCAGGTAGTATATAAGTCGGCACGAGCTGGATCGGGCGACTATATCATAAAGCTTCCATAGGAACAATAGGACAAAAAAACAATTAAAACAAGAAAGAAAGCTAATTTATTCTTGTTTACTGGTGATTTCAAAACAGTGAATATATTAAGTTTATGGCGAAAATTTCTACATTTGAGAAACACTTTCTTGTATTAAGAAAAGTTTTCTTGTTTTGAGAAAAAAATTCCTTGAAAATAGAAATCTTTTCTTGGATTTAGAAAAAAAAAAGTTTTGAGGCGAATTTCTAAAATTTAGGGTTAATTTTGCTATGAGTGTATACAGTTGGGAAACTTAACTAAAGCTTTCCTTTTCGTTTTTCTAATAAAGCTGGAATAGTTTCGGTATTCAATGAGTGGTTTATTAATTGATAGACTTGAGATTTACGTTACATACGCTTAGCCTGTGTTTTTCCCTTCCCTTACCAACATGGTCTCGCATGATTTATGCAAGTTGAAAATGACCTTATATACCGCCACAAGGACGGACCCGCACCACCCCATTTACCACGTTATGTGTGTGGGTAAATTTTTGGCCTCTTGTTGACTTGATTGTGGCAGCAGCTCGACGCTTAGCTGCTGGTACTCCTTCATACATCCCACTTCCTCCTGCTCAGCACTTACCACCCATTTTCCACATGTTTACCCTCATCCTCATCTAGTTGCACTCTTTGTAGTTGGGGCTGCTTTTGTTGTTGGCGCCATACATATATTTTGCATCATAAAGTATTTTAGCGCCATTATTTTACGAAATGCACATTTATTTTGCAGCTGCTCGTAGCAAAAAGCAGGTTGCCCTTGGCTCCCCGTCTCTTCACATTTCCTTACCAGCTTGTCCTAAGCATTATATACATTTTACTATTCCATACATTTTTATACCCTCGCAGAGGGTTTTATAATTTCAGTCAAAAGTTTGCAACGCAGTGAAGGATTCATTTTCGACCCTATAAAGTATATACAATCTTGATCAGCATCACCAGGAGAGTCGATCTAGCCATGTCCGTCTGTCCGTTTAAAACTTTCTGCGTCAAACTTTCCCAAAAGTTGTCTTGAGGTAGTATATAAATCGGAACGAGCCAGATCGGGAAACTATATAAGCTATAACATATAGCTGCAAAGAATTTGGTAATATTTAAATACTATAGAATTATGGTTTAAATTAAATTAAAATCGGACAACAATATCATATAGCTGCCATAGAAACGATGGCAAAATGCACCGCAAAATCGACAAAGCTTCATTGTTATACCCTTGCAGAGGGTATTATAATTTTGGTCAAAAGTGTGCAACGCAGTGAAGGAGACATCTCCGACCCTATAAAGTATATATATTCTTGATTAGGATCACCTCCTGAGTTGATATAGCCATGTCCGTCTGTCCGTCTGTCTGTCCGTCTGTCTGTCCGTCTGTCTGTCCGTCTGTCTGTTTCTACGCGAACTAGTCTCTTAGTTTTAAAGATATCGAACTGAAACTTTGCACACAGCCTTCGATCCTTTGCACGCAGTATATAAGTCGGAACGGCCGGGATCGGCCAACTATATCCTATAGCTGCCATATAACTGATTGATCGGAAATGCCATAACTTTGGTGTTTGTTAAGTTAGAAAGTTGGTATTTCCTATGGGTTTTTATATTTGGCCAATCAATTCGACCTACCAAATTTCATAAGGATCGGCCGACTGTATCCTATAGCTGCCATATAACTGAACGATTGGAAATGCCATAACTTTGGTGTTATTAAAGTTAGGAAGTTGGGATTTTTTATGAGTATTAAGAATGCATCAAATGAATAATTTTGGAGAATATAATTTACAGACTATTCTGCAAGGGTATATCAACTTCGGCTCCGCCCGAAGTTAGCTTTCCTTTCTTGTTTTTAGTAATATAGGCATAAACATCGAAATGTAGTCGTTTTGTAATAACTGCTAGGGTATATAAACTTCGGCTTGCCGAAGTTTGCTTCCTTTCTTGTTTCTATTGTAATTTATGTAGTTGTGTGTGTTCTCACACACATCCCTCTCTTATCGTTAGCGTGCCAATGTGAAAAAACGACCATCATGATCATCAAGCTACGAGCCACTTTGCCCTAGGAAATTGTTCAAAAAATTAAATTTTGGTTTAACTGAAATAAAGATTAAAGTAGCATCTAAACAAATTTGTTATGAATAAGACATTCATACGTTCATAGAACTTCTGGGCTAAGATGACTAGATCACAACTCTTTTTAGGTGCAAAAAAATTATTTTTTGGAAAGTTCAATTCCAAGTGCCATTCCGTTTGAGCACTGAGATACATTTATATTATACATATGTATGTACATTATATGTACATTTCAATCGAACTTTAACTGAAGAGATGTTTGTGTCACCCCCAAATAACATTATTAAATGATTAAGGCATGGACTAGCAATAGGTTTTTGTTGTTTAGTTTATCTGTAAACCGATTTTGGTCATTGAATGACTATTTTACTAGAAATGGAAATTTATAAAAGCTCTGATTTTAAAATAAAAGATACAGTTTCTGAAGTGCAATATTATACCATGCACATTTTACGAACAGAGGAAAAATAATTTTATTTGTTTTGGTGCCTGATTTCAGTTTTCAAATCGACAGATTTACAAGACATTTATATAAATAAAAAATAAATTTTACTTTAAGGTGTAACAAACATTTTTTGTTGTACACTTTATGGTTTGAAAAAACCCGCCTCGAGGATGCCGTTTGAAAATACCGCTTGATTGGTGTTCAGATCAGGGTTCAAAACTGTCCGCTCCGGTTTTTTTCAATAAATTAAAATATTCAATTGATTAAGGATCAACTGGACCAAGTGTCAAATTTTACAAAGCAGGGTTGATTTTCTCGGATATTTTATAGAAAACGGTTCGATCACACCCAGTGATGAGAAAACTCAAGCAATATCAAATTTTCCCGTACCTCTGAAAGTAAAGCTATTCAGTGATTTCTTGGATTAACGTCGTATTTTAGGAAGTTCGTGGATGGATATGCAGTTATAGAGAAGCCGTTGACAGATTTGCTGAGGAAAGATGTCAAGCTTGTGTTCAAAGAGTTGCAGCAGGTTTCATCCGAACAATTAAAGGCAGCATTGATTAGAAAACCAGTTTTGAAACTGTATAATACTAAATTGACTTCTGAAATACACACTGATGCGTCTAAGTTTGGTTTAGGGGCAGTCCTTCTACAAAAAGTCCTAGAAGATGGTCAACTATACCCTGTTATGTACATGAGTCGTAAAACAAAGCCATGTGGGGAAAAATATCACTCATGGAAGTGTTGGCAGTCTTTGCAGCTTCGTCTAAATGCCGTGTATATGTTTTGGGAACGAAATTATAAATCATCACTGATTGCAGCGCGTTCGCCATTAAGATGAAAAAGAAAGAAGGTGGGCAATGTTTTTGCAAGATTACGATTACGAGATAAAACATAGATCAGGCACGAATGGCAGACGAATGGACAAGAACCGTCCGAAGCTTGGTTGAAAATAAGGGACATGAGGATTATTACATCGCCAATCAAATATTGTTCAAAGACCCTGACCGAGAGTTAATAGTAGTCCGATCTCAAATGGAAATCGAAATCATAAAAATTGCTCATAGGCAAGGCCATTTTTCAGCGAAGAAAATGCAAGATTTGGTGGAGAAATCTTATTTTATTCCAAGCTGAGAGATAAAGTATCCAGAGTAGTAGGCGGTTGTGTGGAGTGCATTATGGTAAGCGCAAAAATGGGAAAACAGGAAGGATATTTTAAATCCTATTGATAAGGGCGACAAACCTTTAGTCACTTATCACATTGATCACGTGGGACCAATGGAAATTACCAAGAAAAAGTATAATCACATCCTAGTTGTCGTAGATGCATTTTCGAAATTCTTTGGTTGTATCCGACGCGCAGTACAGTAGTCGAAGAGGTGCTTAATTGCTTAGAGAGGCAATCAGTAACCTTTGGTAATCCGTTCAGGATGGTATCAGATAGGGGTGCAGGGTTCACCTCGCACTTATTTAAGGAATACTGCGACAAACAAAAGATTCAAAAGACAAGCTCGTGGTAACGGACAGCTCGAAAGAGTGCATAAAATCGTGGTGCCAATGTTGTCAAAGATGAGCCAAGAGAATCCAGGAAATTGGTACAAGCATGTGGGTAAAGTGCAGCAATTAATCAACAATATCGAGCCTAGGAGCACAAAAGTAACTCTGTTTAAATTGTTAGCAGGTGTCGATATGCGTCTGGTTGACATATCTAATCTGAAAGAACATGTACAGCAGTCTTTGATTTAAGAGTTAGCCGATGACCTAAGAAGCCAGCGAAAATATTAAAGCCTTACAGGAGGAAAACAGGCGATCCTTTGACTCGAAGAGGAAGGACGAAAAGCTCTACAACTTAAACGATTTAGTTGCGATCAGGCGTAAGGAAAAGGAAAACATGGCAGGTATGATGTTGAAAAAGTGGTAGATAGCGAAGGTCCTTTTGAAAACATACACTGTAGCTGAGTTTATGAAGGAGTTCGGGACGAACATCACGTCAGGAGGGCCGAATGTAGAAATCAGGAATAAACCAGAAAAGCAAGGAGGAAGGGAGACACGGAGCGGTTGTCGCTTCTAATAAAGTATACCGAGAATGCGAGAGAATCGATAGAGTAGAACTCAAGAAGAGTCAGTCGGTGCTAAGATCTCAAGCGTCACGCATGCACAGAACTTTAAGACTGTTTGTTAACTCATTAAAGTTAAAAGCTCAATAATTTGTTAATCGGATACCAAATAACAATAATCAATAAACATTATAATAATACATCACTTCGTCGTCTCAAGAGTTGTTTGCATCACTGTGGAATTCCCGGGGCCACATAGATATACAAAATTTGAAGTCAGTATTACGAAAAAACGTTTGAAAATATACAATTTCAAAACAAAATCACCTAGAAGAATCATTTCAAAAAGTAATCAAAAAGTTTTTTAAATAAAACTATTTATTTCATTTTTTAACAAGAAAGGAAGCAAACTTCGGCAAGCCGAGGTTTATATATCCTTGCAGTTATTAAAAATCGACTACAATTTGCCATTGTTTCTATGACAGCTATATGATATTGTTGTTCGATTTTAATTTAATTTAAACCGTAATTCCATAATATTTAAATATTACCAAATACGAAAAAAAACAAGCAAAGAAAGCTAACTTCGGGCGGAGCCGAAGTTGAAATACCCTTGCAGAATATTCTGTAAATTATATTCTCCAAAATTATTCATTGGATGCATTCTTAACACTAATAAACAAGAAAGGAAAGCTAACTTCGGGCGGAGCCGAAGTTAATATACCCTTGCAGAATACTCTGTAAATTATATTCTCCAAAATTATTCATATGATGCATTCTTAATACTCATAAAAAATCCCAACTTCCTAACTTTAAAAACACGAAAGTTATGGCATTTCCAATCGTTCAGTTATATGGCAGCTATAGGATATAGTCGTCCGATTCTTATGAAATTTGGTAGGTCGGATTGATTTGCCAAATATAAAACCCACAGAAAATCCCAACTTCCTAACTTTACAAACACGAAAGTTATGGCATTTCCGATCAATCAGTTATATGGCAGCTATAGGATATAGTCGTCCGATCCCGGCCGTTCCGACTTATATACTGCGTGCAAAGGAAAGAAGGGTGTGTGCAAAGTTTCAATTCGATAGCTTTAAAACTGAGAGACTAGTTTGCGTAGAAACAGACAGACGGACAGACGGACAGACGGACAGACAGACGGACAGACGGACATGGCTATATCAACTCAGGAGGTGATCCTGATCAAGAATATATATACTTTATAGGGTCGGAGATGTCTCCTTCACTGCGTTGCACACTTTTGACCAAAATTATAATACGCTCTGCAAGGGTATAAAAATCCCAACTTCCTAACTTTAAAAACACCAAAGTTGTGGCATTTCCAATCGTTCTGTTATATGGCAGCTATAGGATATAGTCGGCCGATCCTTATGAAATTTGGTGGGTCGGATTGATTGGCCAAAAATAAAACCCATAGAAAATCCCAACTTCCTAACTTTAAAAACACCAACGTTATGGCTTTTCCGATCGTTCAGTTATATGGCAGCTATATGATATAGTCGCCCGATCCGGCTCGTTCCGACTTATATACTACCTGCAATAGAAAGACAACTTTTGGGAAAGTTTTAAGCAGATAGCTTTAAAACTGAGGGACTAGTTTGCGTAGAAACGGACGGACGGACAGACGGACAGACGGACGGACAGACGGACAGACGGACATGGCTAGATCGACTCTCCTGGTGATGCTGATCAAGAATATATATACTTTATAGGGTCGGAAATGTCTCCTTCACTGCGTTGCAAACTTTTGACTGAAATTATAATACCCTCTGCAAGGGTATAAAAATTAGAAACTCCCCTTTTCAACTTGCGGGATACCTAGCTTGAAAAGTTGTTGACAAATCGAACTGAAAATTTCTGCGAATATTCTTTAATTAGGTATAAAAAATATTATTCGAAGTGATATTATTAAGTTAAAAATAAATCGTATAAGAAATGTACAAAAAATGATTTCAATTAAATTCAAATAAAACAAGAAAGGAAACCAGCTTCGGCAGTTATTACAAAACGACTACATTTTGATTTCCATGCCTATATTACTAAAAACAATGAAGCTATGTCGATTTTACGCTGAATTTTGCCATCGTTTCTATGGCAGCTATTTAACAAATTAATCCGTCCTTTCCTACGCAAACTAGTCCCTCATTTTTAAAGCTATCTGCTTTCTATTGCGGGTAGTTTATAAGTCGGAACGAGCCGGATCGGGCAACTATTTCATATACAAACAACTTTGTTGTTTTTATTGTTTTTGTTTGTTCTTTGGGGTTTGGTAATATTTAAATACTATGGAATTACGGTTTAAATTAAAATCGGACATCTATATCATATAGCTCCCATATAAAAATTAAATAAACAAAATATTTAAAAAAATTTTTATTTTTTGCTGTTTTTCTATTTATGAAAATATTCCCTTGAGATATAGTAATTATTTATTATATCAGAATTACTCTTTTAGTTTTGTCAAAATCGGACAGCAATATTATATAACTGGCAAAATGCACCGCAAAATCGACTAGCTTTATTGCTTTAAGTAATATAGGCATATAAATCGAAATGTAGTCGTTTTTTAATAACTGCAAAGGTATATAAACTTCGGCTTGCCAAAAATAACTGATATTTTTCCTAAAAAATTGGTTTTTGTCGCCAACTTTGACCTAGTTTTTTAATCAAGTCCCTAAAATACATGAATACTAAAAATTTAAACTATATCGGAGGTCTGGGCTTTTTGTAAGTACAGCTCAAATTTTAATAATTCTCTTTCAGTTAAACACACTCGAATTTCGGCCTCTTTAACTGGTTTCCCCTCTGCATTTAAAATATTTTGATAACCTGTTCGGTAATGTTTTTATAGGCTGTTGAATAGTAAGTGGCTGAAAAAATCCGAATGTTCATGAATATTGTGAGAGAGCGGCGAACAGCTATAGAGTTGGAACGTAACGCTGATATTAGGCACATCAAATGGGTATACACAGACAGAAAATATGATTCATTGTGTGCGTAACAATATTTAAGTTCAACAACGATGTTCAACATATTAGAACAAATTAGAGAGATGAAGAGATATGTACAGTAATACCGTTTGCCGATCCAAAAGCGTACGACGACGCACAGTGGCTTAACAGGGCATAATACGTAAAAATAAAATTTTTTATTGGCTCCTAAAAATTTGATGAGAATTTTATGGGAAATTTTTACAGCATTACAATTATGTAACCCTTAGTAAAGGCAGTATTTTTTTAGAAGACTAGAAGACTAGTTGACCGATTTTCACCTTATTATAAGATATACATATATTTTTGAATTAAGTCCAGTTTTACGTGGAGTATCTTAAAAATTGGATAACATTTTTAACATTTATTGGTGAGCAAGTGCGTTATACATAAATTGCATTATTTGATCTTAAATCAAAGTGTGCTTAGGTTACAAATACATAAGGTACATCAAATTACTGAAACTAATAATTAAATCATAAAAAGATTGAAAACGATTTTGAATGTTTAAAATTACAATGAAAAGGAAAACGGAAGCACTTTTAGAGATTTTGGATCCAGAGAAGAGTTTAATATTTGCATTTTCCAAAGACGTATCTGAATACCAGTCTTTAACATGAAAGGAAGCAAATAAAAGTTTTAGACACAAGCTAATCTATCACTTAATCGTAACACCAAGTATATAGTATCTCAATACTTGATGAATAATTAGTCTGATACACTTTGTCAAAATGATAATGCCATCTCTACCATCGACAATAAAGTTGTAATTAGAACCAATAACAGCAACAGTTACACATAGTTAAGAGATCTCAAAAGCTTATTTCTCAGATCATAAATTCGAATTCCCAGTCAAGGGGGATGTTACTTTTTCTGTTCTGTTCTCAACTTTTCCGTTTAATGAAACCGAACTTTTTGATAGTTATAATCAGCTAAATTTGCTTGAAATACAAGGGTTGGCAAAGTATTACCAATTCCAATTTTTAAATAATCAGTAAAGCTCTACAAGAATGTATCAAGGCTATGTATCAAGAAAAAGCTCTTCTTTAGCAACAAGAATCAAGTTGGTCGGCTGAGCCTCGCAAAGAAAGTTATTAGTTTATGTTGGGAAACGGAATAAAAATTGTATTATATTAGAAATTATGTGAAATTATAGTTTTGTTTCCAAGAAATTTTTTTTTATCTTATATATTATTTATATATTTCTCGCCTGAAATGTTAGCAATATAAATCCCATTCGATTTATTTTGAGTTGTCTGATCAAATTGAAAAAATTAAATTTAAAAAACAATATAAATAAAAAACTTAAATGTGACTACTTGTCCTTAAGCTGCGAGGGTATAACCACTTCGTCGTGCCGCAGTATTCTCCTTTTCTGATTAATTAAAAAATCGTTGTAACTTGTAGAGTATATTTTAGTTAAGCGAGGCATGATGAAAAAAGTGTAAGGTGGTCTCGTCAGCTGCCGACTCGTTCGTTTTAAGTCCGTTAACGCTCTGTTCGTGCTTACTACGTTTTGCCGACGAGACCTTATAATTACACCATCATGACTCGGGGTGCGATCCGCTATTTCTTCCCACAAGTGCGGCTAAATCGCTTATATGACTGGCACAAAATTAATTGTGTCACTGTTGGTGTCTGGGTTATATTACCGATGTTTGTTTATAGTGGCAGCTAGTCGAGAATGTCAAGTTTGGAAACGGCAGGTAGCATCCAGCTATCGCTTTGAGTAATCGGTACTTTGATAAAACTTATTAAAGAACGCAGCCCCAATCTTGATGTACTATAAAATGGCAGTCATATACGGTTTATGATGGGCAGAGCTTTAAGTGACGCTCTCAGACGTATTTCAGCTATTGGCGCGGGTGGAAGTTTCTGCCAGGCTTAACCGATTATCGAAATTTGACGAGGCGCGATTTTTCTTCTTCCAGGTGGAAAAGAAATTGTTTTACATATCAAGTGCGCGAACACGACAAGATGAGCGCCGAGCAAAAAGGTGAATGAATTAACAATCCCGAAACCGTGACTAATCCAATAAAAATATTAATATACAAAAACAAAATATTTTAATAAGTGAACGGAAAATATCGCTCTAAAGAAACAACAACGCAACAATCCTAATTGTCAACGATGAAATAATAAAGTCAGTGTTTTATAATTTTTGAAAAAATTGGATACAAATATTTCCACAGAATTAAAGTATTTAAAATTATTTGAGTTTAATTTTATTTTATTTCATCTAGTTTATACCAAAAGCGATATTATATCTTTTGCGTTAAAAAGTATGGAAAAATATACCTATATTATAATATATATCGAACGAAGAATTATCATAAATTTACAAGAAGGTGTTCAGTTAAAACAAGCCAGTTTGAACAATGCGCTACTCAATTTTTTTTTAATAATAAACAAGAAAGGAAGCAAACTTCGGCTTGCCGAAGTTTTTATAACCTTGAAGTTATTACAAAACGACTACATTTCGATTTCTATGTCTAACATAAAAGTTGACTTTTTCAATTTTTTTTTTTTATTCGCAAGAGAATCGTTTGCCCACGTTTGCCCATCTTTTAGAATTTTGAAAATTTTAATCCTTTTGAAAATATTCGACTTTTAAGTTTTTATCATTTTTACCTGCAGAAAAAATTGTTTGCCCACCCCTTAAAAATCGTTTTTTCGAAAAAATAAAAGATGCCCATGTTTGCCCATCTCCTGAAATTTAAGAATTTAAAAAAAAAATCGTTTGCCCACCTCTTAAAAACAGTTAATTTTAACAAAAACGTTTGCCGACGGCTTAAACACGTGATTTTTTGAAAAAATACGTTCGCCCACCCCTAAAATTAAGAAATTAACAACAAAAAAAGTAGCACTTAAAAATAATACTTTAAACATATATTTGTTTATAATATTTATATTATTATTATTCCGTATTCCTGTGAGCGTCTTCGGTCTGCGTGTAAATAATTATATGGATCTGCATTTTTGTACCCAATGCTGTACATTTTCTCCACTGTCTGGACATATCGTTGTGAACTTCCCAAGCTCCAGTTATTCTGCGGCAATAGGAAATATAATGTCCGATTTCAGCCATTTTCCATGGCGAACTCGACGTCAATAATGACATGGGGACCTGGTTCTATTTCAAGGTTCAGTTGGCCACCACATTTTGAGCAATTTTCTGTGGCTCTTTCGAAAAATTCCTTAACAAATCCGTTTTGTAAGCCAAGGCTACTCAATTTTTCGGAATCTACCAGCTCCAATCGATGGTAAAATGATGTCAGGCATTGGCACTCATTATTTTAGTTTTTGTCAAAATTAACTATTTTTAAGAGGTGGGCAAACGATTTTTTTTTTAAATTCTTAAATTTCAGGAGATGGGCAAACATGGGCATCTTTTATTTTTTCGAAAAAACGATTTTTAAGGGGTGGGCAAACGATTTTTGTTAAAAAATCACATTTTTATGCCGTCGGCAAACGTTTTTGTCAAAATTAACTATTTTTAGGAGTTGGGCAAACGATTTTTTGCTGGAGTTAAATATGATCAAAACTTAAAAGTAGAATATTTTCAAAAGTATTAATATTTTCAAAATTCTAAAAGATGGGCAAACGTGGGCAAACGATTCTCTTGCGATTAAAAAAAAAAAAATTTTAAAAAGTCAACTTTTATGTTTTCGAAAATTTTCGAACATTTTCGAAGATTCCATATTTTTGAAACTAAAGGTGGGCAAAAAAAATGAAAAGGTGGGCAAACATGAGCAAAAAATGGGCAAACGATTAAGCTAATAAATTTTCGAAAATTCGATTTTAGTCGACCCAACTTCTTTGAGCCCAGTGAAGGTACTAAAGCCTAGTACTCAGATCGAAAAACCAAATAACTATTGGAAAAAAAACAAGAGAGAACGCTATAGTCGGGTGCCCCGACTATCAGATACCCGTTACACAGGTAAAGGGAGTGCGAGGGAGATGGAGATAGAAACTTTGATCACGCATAACTTTTTAACGAATGGTCCGATTTGAAAAATTTCTTCTACATTTCGATAGGTATTGATAAACACAATAAAACTGCATTTTTACTTTTCCGAAATATTTTCCGAAATCGTATATAAGCGATTGTGGGCGTTAAAGGGGGCGTGGCACCTTTTTGAAACAAACTTGCGCTGCGTAGGAACTCCTAGAATCTGCATGCAAAATGCCAATCTTCTAGCTTTTATAGTTTCCGAGATCTCAGCGTTCATACGGACGGACAGACGGACAGACGGACAGACGGACAGACAGACAGACGGACAGACGGACAGACGGACATGGCTAGATCGACTCGGCTAGTGATCCTGAACAAGAATATATATACTTTATAGGGTCGGAAACGCTTCCTTCTACCTGTTACATACTTTTGCACGAATACAATATACCCTTTTACTCTACGAGTAACGGGTATAACAACTGTTCAATTTAAATTGTGTTGTTTTTTAATTAAATTGTACACCGGCAGAATAGTCAAGGTACTTGAGAATATAATTTTAGGGCCCTTCTGCAAATAAGTTTTTTGAATTTCAACAGTTTGTCAAAAATGTACGGATTAAAGTTCGCCTGCGAACTTGTTTTTCGATCTGAGTACTAGGCTTTAGCTTCGAGAATGTCTCTCAGTAGAGCTTTGGCAGAGGCACGGGCAGCGCAAATGAAACCTCGGTATAGATTCTTACTTTATAAATACATGTATATGCTACCGTCCTTGAGAATTCTTTGGATTTGTCAAATAAACTGGTCAATGTTGTCGCTGAAGGTGTTTTAGTATGTTGAACAACATTTGAAGCCGTCAATTATAATCATATATATTTTTCTTATGTAGCGCCAAATGCACAAATAGGAAATTCGAAAATACATTATACATATATAGGCCACATACGAAGCAACTTGATAAATTGATAGCTATTTCATTGTTGGTATTGTAGGTTTGGCTGCCGAAATGCCGATTTTCGGCATATTTTCTCGTGGCATATTTTCAGATGCAATTTCTGATCCTTACTTAATTCCAATACCCAAAGTTGCAATAGGTCTTAAAAGTTTTGGAAAATGGCAAATATGAAACAATTTAACTGTTCACGACTAAATCCAATTGTTTCACTTTGTTGTTGTGATAGTACGACGGTTATCATCAAGGGTTCGACACCAATACAGTGGATTACCTTCGTTGCCAGGTCTCCGCCGTTATTTTCTGTGAATATAGTTTCAATAGAATGCCGTCGACCATACAAGGTGATAGGGGATTTATGACTCCAAACAGTCCATGAATATTATTGGTAAATGCAACATTTTATAGTTCGGAAATCGAGAAGCAGCTACCTATTCTATCCATTTTGAATTACAGGTAAAAATAAAAAAGATAATATATGTATGTCACTACTTTTGCGCATATGCATATGACGCGGACTACCTATGTGTGTTCGTAACCGGCAGAATTGTTAATCGATCAATATTAGCTGAGTTTTCTTCACTACTTACATATAACCAAATATAAGCAGTTTGGCTTTGTCCCACCAAACGTAGCTTTCGTTCTCCATTTCTATTTTGGCGTCCATCACAACACAATACCGCTGAAGCAATCAATAAAACAGTACATTTAGTAAAGTAAAAGCTTACATAAATATTTAAAGAGGGGTGAGATAAGTGATTTTAAATCTGACCAAATCTGATACTAGTCATTGGTTTTTCTTTTAAAAATGTTATTTTCAAGGTAATAGACGTCTGTCCGTCTGTCTGTCCGTCTGTCTGTTTCTACGCGAACTAGTCTCTCAGTTTTAAAAATATCGAATTGAAACTTTGCACACACCTTTATTTCCTTTGCACGCAGTATAGAAGTCGGAACGGCTGGGATCGGCCGACTATATCCTATAGCTGCCATATAACTGATTGATCGGAAATGCCATAACTTTGGTGTTTGTTAAGTTAGGAAGTTGGGATTTTCTATGGGTTTTATATTTGGCCAATTTATCCGACCTACCAAATTTCATAAGGATCGGCCGACTATATCCTATAGTCGTCATATAACTGATTGATCGGAAATGCCATAACTTTGGTGTTTGTAAAGTTAGGAAGTTGGGATTTTCTATGGGTTTTATATTTGGCCAACCTCCAAAATTTCATAAGGATCAGCCGACAATATCCTATCGCTGCCATGTAACTAAACGATTGGAAATGCCATAACTTTGGTGTTTTTGAAGTTAGGAAGTTGGGATTTTTTATGAGTGTTGAAATGCATCATATGAATAATTTTGGAGAATATAATTTACAGAATATTCTGCAAGGGTATATAAACTTCGGCTCCGCCCGAAGTTAGCTTTCCTTTCTTGTTTAATTATTTTTTTTTGTTTTTTTGGGATTTAATTTTATTTAAATATTATTGAATTACGGTTTAAATTAAATTAAAATCGGACAACAATATCATATAGCTGCCATAGAAACGATGGCAAAATGCAGCGCAAAATTAACATAGCTTCATTGTTTTTAGTAATATAGGCATAGAAATCGAAATATGGTCGATTTGTAATAACTGCAAGGGTATATTAACTTCGGCTTGCCGAAGTTTGCTTCCTTTCTTGTTCAGTATAAGACCCCAAAACCGAATTCCATGAGATACTACTCAAGGATGCAGACATAGAGAAAACTGCATTTGCCGGAAACAGAGGAAAATACGAATTCACTAGACTGCCATTTGGAATAAAAAATCCTATGTGCTCGTTGATAATATAATCGTTTTTTAAAAAGCGAAGTAGACCACGGTCAAGACGACGAGAATGTTTTTCCAAACCTTCAAAATGCAAATTCCCTTTTGTACAGAAAGAAAAATTACACTTTTTCCAAAAACGAAGTAAATAAATATTTGTATAGGGTATAAAAATTCGGTGGAGTTAAGTCAAACAGCGATTTAATAAAGGTAAGATTGGCCATAGACTTAGACAAAAAGGCGCCAAATGCACTCAAAAAATTAAAAAATAAACTGGCGAGGTGTCATCTTGGCATACCCAGATTTTTTAAAAGATCGCTCCATTTACCACGCTCAGTGTTTGCTATAGATGCGGTTTTGGAACGAAACCATTTTTATGGTGTATACTGTCAAACACAGAGGTCTATAACGCAACAAATGAGGGAAGTGCTAGACATTGTATCTTTATCTTTCAAGAGTAGTTATATACACAGATCATCAGACCCTGAGTTTTTAAATAATGTCAATAATTATACCGCAAAACTAAAATGTTGGAGAGACTAATTGGCGAATATAATCACGAAATTAAGCCCGAAATAGCTACCGTGGAAGTACTCACTCAGTTCCACAGCGACTATTTATATCGACGAAAGCTCATCGCACAACCTATTATATTTCGTAGAAGCTCCAATTAATGTTTAATGTAATGAGAAATATACAAAATATTTATCCCTTATCCCTCCAAATCAAATGACGTATCTTCGGAATTGCTACAGAACAAAATTAATCAACCTTGACAAAGCGCATAGACATGCAAAAGAAAGTAAAATACGAATTCCAAAAAATTATTTTTTTCATAAGCGTAAAAAACGAGGCATTAGGCATCCAACAAACTTCTATCCCTAAACATTCACGTGAAATAATTTATATCGACATCTATATCTCTGAAAAACACAAGGCTAGACAAGCTTTGAAAATACCCCAAAGTTGAAAATGTAGAGGGAAATACTAATTGATTTCGGTATGCAAAAGTAATAGTAATGGATTAGCTATTCCTACTAACCTGGGGATAACCACGGTCCTTAACCGTACACAACTCATTTCACTCGAATTTTGTATTTTAAATATAAGCAGCTACGAGGAAACATTTGGATACCTAAAAAAATCATATTGATTTAGTAATGTTACAAATGCAATATTTAAAGGTACCGGAAGCTTAAATTATTAACCAAAAGGCAAATATTATGAAATAGAAAATACAATAATTGAAAGAAGAAATAACTAATATTTTATCACAATTACCACACCAAAAACAACTGTTTTAGACTTATATAGTAAATCTAACCAGAACCTCATCTTTTCCAACTGATGGCAGAAAAATCGAAAATGTCCAAGACTTATCTTTACAGTCGCGTTTAAGGAGGGAGGAGTTATCACCTAAAATGTAATAAAAAGCTAGAATATTGCCACACGCGCACAAACCTTTACAACAACAAAACAACACTGTGATTGCACAACCAAACGAGTTAACTGACCCTAAGCAAAAAGTCAGTGCCATGAGCTTAACAAATGCGGGAAAAAGCTATAATAAATTATTACGTGGCAGAATAAAATATTCTTAAATCAAACTAAAATAAGAACTTTTTTTTTAAATTTTAAATAAATTAGATTATTGTTAAATAATTTTTTATCATATGCCATTTAAATCAATCGATCATTTATTTGGTTCAAAAGATATGATTTTTGCAATCCCGTCAATATGCGTCCACCGTGATGTCTTGCTAGCTTGCAGTCAAAAGGCCTTTTTCTTAGAAAAGTGATTCTTAGTGTTCTAATTAGAAGACAAATGTATTCTTGATCATCATCGATCTAATCAAGGTGGTCTCTCAGTTTTAAAGATATTTGGATGAAACTTTCCCAAAAGTTATCTTTTAATTGCAGGCAGGTTGATCTGACGATTATTACATCGGCTATATCGGAAAAATAAATTATAATCAAGAAAGGAAGCAAACTTCGACAATCTGAAGTTTATATACCCTTGCAGTTATTACAAAACGACTACATTTCGGTTTCTATGCCTATATTACTGAAAACAATAAAGCTATGTCGATCCTTTTTATGGCAGCTATATGATATTGTCCGATTTTGACTAAACTGTTACTATATCTCAATGGAATATTTTGATAAAAAGAAAAACGGCAAAAAAACCCGATCCGGCTTGTACACTACTAGAAAGACAACTTTTAGGAAAGTTTTAAGCAGATAGCTTTAAATCCGCGGAACTAATTTGCGTAGAAACGGACGGACGGATAGACGGACATGGCTAGAACGACTCTGCTGGTGATGCTGTTCAATAATATATATGTTTTATAGGGTCGGAACTGTCTCCCTCACTGCGTTGCATACTTTTGACTGAAATCATAATACCCTCTGCAAGGGTATACAAATTATAGCTTCGTGGATTTTTTCACTTATACGGACATAGTAGTTTAAATTGTTTAATTTAAAAAAATAGGTAATATTTGCCATCTAATTGGAAAATGTCTTGAGCAGAATTCAATGATACAATTTTGATCCGAAAAACTTTTCACGAGTTAGAGAAAATCGTGTTATAAGTCTGAAATATTTTGCTTTTAGAAGGCTTAATAACAACGAATCACATCATACATTAAACAATTGACTTTTATAATGAACAAATAATCCTTGTCGGGACTTCCTTGTTCAACATTAAATTCAAATTATCATTTAAGCTGACTAAAGTAGGAAAACGTAGGGATTCGTTGTTAAAACCCTAAAATTGAAACGCGATACTGTTACTCTTTCTACTCTTAGGTCCTGTAATCGGCATCCGCCACCTGCAGGCGCTACTGCTATTCCTGGCCATCGTCGTCAACTACACTGCCCGGCTCAGCGTGAGTGTGGCAGTGGTGGCCATGACGGATGCAGAAACTACCAATCCGGACTTTCCGGTGAGTGCGATTCGCTAGGCGCCTGCGAAGCTCAGAACTCACCGAAATCCCGCCTGCAGGAGTACGAGTGGACCGGTGCGCAGAAGTCGTACGTCCTCTCCAGCTTCTACTGGGGCTACATCGTCACCCAGTTCCCGGCCGGCTTTCTAGTTCGTCTCTTCGGGGTCAAGGCCATGCTGCTGATACCGACGCTGGCCACGGCCATCCTCAGCGGTCTCACGCCCTACTGTGTGTCCTGGGGCGGCTGGCAGGCCTTCTGCACCATCCGCATTGTGGAGGGCCTCTTCCAGGGTCTGATATTTCCGAGCATACACGAGCACCTGGCAAAGTGGTCTCCGCCCGAGGATCGCAACCGGCTGGGCGCCTTTGCGTACTCGGGAGCCGACTGCGGGTCGGTGCTGGCCATGGCCAGTAGCGGTCTGATCGCGAACGGATCCATGGGCTGGCCGGGAATCTTCTATGTGTCGGCGGGCACCTGCGGGCTGTGGTGCCTTCTTTGGGTGGCACTTGGCGCGAACAACGCGCCCAGCTCGCGGCTGATCGGGACCCGGGAACGGGAGCACATCGAGCGCTCGATGAAGCGGCCCGATGGCTTCCACGCCCAAAACATACCCATCCCGTGGCGGGCCATCTGGACATCGGTGCCCTTCTACGCACTGCTGATCGTGCGAAGCGCCCAGGGATGGGCCAACTCCACAATGCAGTTGCAGACACCCTCTTACATGCACGGCGTTCTGGAGATGGACATCAAAAGCAACGCCCTCTACTCGGCCCTGCCGTTCCTAGCCATGTGGGCCATGACCTATGTGTACCTGGTCTTCGCGGATGTGGCCATGTCGCGGCATTGGATGTCCCTGACCACGCTGCGCAAGTCAATTAACACCGTTTCCTACTGGGGACCGGCGGCGGCGCTGATCGGTATCGGGTTCCTGGATAAGAGCCAGGCCAGTCTGGCCATCGCCCTGATGACAATCAACGCGGGATTAAACGCCGGCTCCGGCATCGGCAGCATCCTGACCATTATCGACATGTCGCCCAACCACTCAGGCATGCTGATGGCCATTGCGAACGGCATTGGCAATATCTTTCCGCTCCTAACGCCGCTGTTGGTGGGCGTTATTGTCACCGACCAGGTAAGTACCAAGTATAAACTGAAAAATTCGTTTTTGTTTTAATGGCATCTTTTTATAAACGAGTCGTCACAGTGATTGCCGTCCACAGTGATTGGAGGGTACATTTTTCTCAGATTAATGGCCTTTCCTTTCTAAAATGAAAATTTCAGCTACTAAAAAAATAATGTTTAAAAACAATAAAGCTATTTAGATTTTTCAATACTTCTGTCGATCATTCATGTAGCAGCTATATATAGTCGTCCGATATTTATAAAATTTAAATCGTTTTTCTAAAATCGTTTAAAACTCCAATGTCTCGGAGTATATCCTTATATGTTTGAAAATAACGAAGTTGGTTAGTTGATTGTTCCTATGGATGCTAGACATTATCGACATTATTACATTTACGACTTATTTACTGCAATAGAAAGAAGACTTGTATGTTTTTATACCCTTGCAGAGGGTATTATAATTTTGGTCAAAAGTGTGCAACGCAGTGAAGGAGACATCTCCGACCCTATAAAGTATATATATTCTTGATCAGGATCACCTCCTGAGTTGATATAGCCATGTCCGTCTGTCCGTCTGTCCGTCTGTCTGTCCGTCTGTCCGTCTGTCTGTTTCTACGCAAACTAGTCTCTCAGTTTTAAAGCTATCGTATTGAAACTTTGCACACACCCTTCTTTCCTTTGCACGCAGTATATAAGTCGGAACGGCCGGGATCGGCCGACTATATCCTATAGCTGCCATATAACTGATTGATCGGAAATGCCATAACTTTCGTGTTTGTAAAGTTAGGAAGTTGGGATTTTCTATGGGTTTTATATTTGGCCAATCAATCCGACTCACCAAATTTCATAAGAATCGGACGACTATATCCTATAGCCGCTATATAACTGATTAATCGGAAATGCCATATCTTTGGTGTTTGTTAAGTTAGGAAGTTGGGATTTTCTATGGGTTTTATTTTTGGTCAATAAATCCGACCTACCAAATTTCATAAGGATCGGCCGACTATATCCTATAGCTGCCATATAACTGAACGATTGGAAATGCCATAACTTTGGTGTTTTTAAAGTTAGGAAGTTGGGATTTTTTATGAGTATTAAGAATGAATAATTTTGGAGAATACAATTTACAGAGTATTCTGCAAGGGTATATCAACTTCGGCTCCGCCCGAAGTTAGCTTTCCTTTCTTGTTTTTCACATATATTAGATTGAACTTATATAAACAAATATAAACAAATGATAAAACTCATAACACATTTCTAAATATATCAATGCAAAATCGAAGAAGCTGATCTCGATTTTGCGCTGCATTTTGCCATCGTTTCTATAGCAGCTATATGATATTGTTGTCCAATTTTGACAAAACTAGAAGCGTAGTTTTAATATAGTAAATAATTACCATATATCTCAAAGAAATATTTTGATAAATAGAAAAACTGCAAAATTAATTTTTCGATTTTCCTATGGGAGCTTTATGATATAGATGTCAGATTTTCATTTTATTAAAACCGTAATTCCATAATATTTTAATATCACCAAATTTCAATTAAAAAAAAATACCTTGGTGCAAAATAATGTCTAAGCGTTTAATGTTAATGATGGTGTCCGAGACCTAAGAGTATTCAAAAAATATTTTCCAAGCAAAGAGGTAGGCTTATTAGGCTTTTCTCCAGTTGACCAATAAAATGCTGCAAAATATGTGTGTTTGCATGTTTCATGCAATGTTGGCTTTCTTTTTCAAAGTTGCTTGAAAATTATTCCATCTTTTTCAGAGAATTCATTCTGAATTGCATGACAAGCAATTGTAAGAAGTGTTTGACATATTTAAAAGAAGAATTAGTTTTTTTGGGGAAACAAAATGAATGGATTGTTTTGCCTGTTTTCTCACGGAAAGGGAGCTGTTGACCGAGTTGGCGCCGTAATTAAAACAAATGTGTGACAAAGAACAACATCAAAAAACCTTGTGTTATGTTTTTGAAATCAAGTCAAATGTTAAGAAATAATAAATGAAGTTACAATTTATTTTAAGTCATCTGCCCTAATTGAAAGTATGTCATTATAAATTATATGCAAAATAGGAGGATTGGTTACAATGGCCAACAGACGGAATTGGTTAGGACAGTATATTAATTTAAACAAATGGATTTTAAAACAATAATGATTTCATTTTAGTTAGTTCGCTAAGTTTATCACATAAGAATAATATATTTGATTTTATACCCTCCAGAGAGTATTATAATTTTGTTAAAAAGTGGCAACGCAGTGAAGGAGACATCTCCGACCCTATAAAGTATATATATTCTTGATCAGGATCGCGTCCTGAGTTAATATAAGCATGTCCGTCGTGCACACACGCTTCGTTCCTTTGTACGCCGTATATAAGTCGGAACGGCCGGCATCGGCCGACTATATCCTATAGCAGCCATATAACTGATTGATCGGAAATGTCATAACTTTGGTGTCTTAAAGTTAGGAAGGTGGGATTTTCTATGAGTTTTTTTTTGGCCAATCAATCCGATCTACCAATATCATAAGGATCGGGCGACTATGTCCTATAGCTGCCAAATAACTGAACGATTGGAAATGCCATAACTTTGGTGTTTTTAAAGTTAGGAAGTTGGGATTTTTTTTTTGTATTAAGAATACATCATATGAATAATTTTGGAGAATATAATTTAGAGAATATTTTGCAAGGGTATATCAACTTCGGCTCCGCCCGAAGTTAGCTTTCCTTTCTTGTTTTCCATCTATCCGAAGTTTTACTGCAGCTATTATCCCTTCTGAATTATTAAGCCTCGAATCTGTAGGAATTTATGTTCCTTTCCAGTTCTCAATAACGTTTCACTGCATTTGTTGTCAGGCTCTTGCATTTACGCCTATTGTTATGAAACAGGAGAAAGGAGTGAGATGGAGGGAGCGTACACTGCGTCCAGCCTAGTCACCCCATTATAATTAGAGTTAATTACGTATTTTAGCTATATAAATATTTCATTTATCATGCATGCATGCAGTTAGCTGGCAAACCGTCCCCTGCATTCGACTCCATTCATGGGCCAATCAATCTGACCTACCCTAATGCCATAACTTTGGAGTTTGTAAAGTGAGGAAGTTGGGATTTTTTATGAGTATTAAGAATGCATCATATGAATAATTTTGGTGAATATAATTTACAGAATATTCCTTTCTTGTTTATTTATGTTATTGAAGATATTTTGTCTGATAGTCTGAAATTAATGTTAAATATAAAAAATATATTGAATATATAAGCAAAATTTTAGTACATCTACATATAACTTCGAAAGTAGTTCTTTTGTGTTGATAGTTATTATACCCTTGCAGAGGGTATTATAATTTCAGTCAAAAGTTTGCAACGCAGTGAAGGAGACATTTCCGACCATATAAAGTATATATATTCTTGATCAGCATCACCAGGAGAGTCGATCTAGCCATGTCCGTCTGTCCGTCCGTCTGTCCGTCCGTCTGTCCGTCCGTCTGTCCGTCCGTCCGTTTCTACGCAAACTAGTCCCTCAGTTTTAAAGCTATCTGCTTTAAGTTTTAACTTTCCCAAAAGTTGTCTTTCTATTGCAGGTAGTATATAAGTCGGAACGAGCCGGATCGGGCGACTATATCATATAGCTGCCATATAACTGAACGATCGGAAAAGCCATAACGTTGGTGTTTTTAAAGTTAGGAAGTTGGGATTTTCAATGAGTTTTATTTTTGGCCAATTAATCCGACCTACCGAATTTCATAAGGATCGGACGACTATATCCTATAGCCGCCATATATCTGATTGTTTGGAAATGCCATAACTTTGGTGTTTTTTAAGTTAGGAAGTTGGGATTTTCTATGGGTTTTATTTTTGGCCAATCAATCCGACCTACCAAATTTCATAAGGATCGGCCGACTATATCCTATAGCTGCCATATAACTGAACGATTGGAAATGCCATAACTTTGGTGTTTTTAAAGTTAGGAAGTTGGGATTTTTTATTAGTGTTAAGAATGCATTCTATGAATAATTTTGGAGAAAATAATTTACAGAATATTCTGCAAGGGTATTTCAACTTCGGCTCCGCCCGTAGTTAGCTTTCTTTTCTTGTTGATATAGATTCTGGTATTTTGTGATTTGTGGGCTTTAGAGCGGGCCAGGAAAAATTTTGAAATAATCTTGCGCTGCGTAAGAAAAATATTATATATTTCCAATCGTAGCTGTTTGAATGTAAACCCCAAAAGAGACAAATGTTTGGCCTTCCGAGTAGAAAAATGTAAACTCCAATTTCATTTAGAATCTTCTTGCTGAATCCCAAACGTCGAGAACCATACGGACGGACGGACAGACAGAAGGACATTGGCTATTGATCCTGATCAAGAAAATATATACTTAAATACCTATGTAAAATAAAATTTAAACAGTTTGGAAAAAGGCTAATACGACACTTCAAAAAAAGAATCTTTCTTTGTCCGTGCATATGTCAGCGAGCTGGACTTCATTAAAGGAATCATGAACAAGAAATATTATTTAGACATTATTCAAAGAAACCCAAAACAATTCCCAACAAGAGAGAACGCTATAGTCGAGTGCCTCGACTATTAGATACCCGTTACTCAGCTTAACAACAACAACTTAATATAAATATGCCTTCTTGTATGTTTTTCGCCGCTCGAATTAGCTCCCGATTTTTATGTTAAAATCGGTACCCAGGGAACACACTACGAGTAACGGGTATATTATGGCGCTATTGTATTGCGCAATCTAACCCCAGACATTGGTACCACGGGCCATGAAAGTCGGAAATGTAGGCGCTAGCCAGGCTTAAGCGTTTAATGGGTTTTTGGGCGTTAGAGTGGGCGTGGCAAACTTTTATTAGGCCAATCGATAAGTATTGACGAAACAAATACATATCAATTAAAATTTTCATAATAGCATCAAAACTGTGGCCACAGCTTGTGGCTTGTGGACGTCAGAGGGGGCGTGGCACCATTTTGAAACAAACTTGCGCTGCGTAGGAACTCCTAAAATCTACATGCAAAATGCCAATCTTCTAGCTTTTATAGTTTCCGAGATCTCAGCGTTCATACGGACGGGCAGACAGACGGACAGACGGACATGGCTAGATCGACTCGGATAGTGATCCTGAACAAGAATATATATACTTTATAGGGTCGGAAACGCTTCGTTCTACCTGTCACATACTTTTGCACGCATACAATATACCCTTTTTTACTCTACGAGTAACGGGTATAAAAACATGATTGACATGAATGAATACGACAATGACCCCAAACAAACGGCTCATTATGTATATATTACGTAAAACCCACTTTGCCGCATCCGCCCCAATCTCCAGATTAAAATCCTCATCAGAGGACAGAAGTCTTATAAAGCGCACTGTAAAAACAAAAGTTGAGTTGGAGGTGACACTTTTCAAAGATAGGCACAACATTGAGTAAGGGTTATGAAATGGGATTGGCTTCTTTTTAAACAAAAAAAACTGAATGTTATAAAATTTACATATAGAAAAAACTAAAATATTTTATTTAAAAGGCATTTTTATAGATTTTTTGTTATTCAGGGTTCTTACCTTCTATTTTAATGTCAAGCCACAAATGTTGCTGTTGCTGCTCATGGCCAAATATATATAGTATATTATACTACATAGTACTTCAGTTACACACCCAAATGAAACACTTTAAATCTAAAATATTTTACACAATATTTACCAAATTTTTCACATTTTTTCGGGCTACGCTTCTTTCGGTAGTGATGGTCGCAAAGTTGGCTAGTGTGCGCATCAATCAATTGTGGGTAATCTTAACTAATACAAATATTTTGTTAAGTTTTTTATACCCTTGCAGAGGGTATTATAATTTTGGTCAGAAGTTTGTAACGCAGTGAAGGAAACGTTTCCGACCCCATAAAGTATATATGTATATTCTTGATCAGGATCAATAGGGGAGTCGATATAGCCATGTCCGACTGTCCGTCTGTCCGTCTGTCCGTCCGTCCGTCTAACCGTTTGCGAGCTCAGTTTAAAAACTAGCTAGCTAGCTATCTGAAACTTTCACATGTGTACGCAGATCAAGTTTGAAAGTCATCCCGATCGGACGTCTATATTCAATAGCTCCCATTGGAACAATCGGATATATCTTGCAAGAATTGATGATATTTCGCGCAGTGTAAAAGCTATTGACATGAATCTTTCCAAATCGTATTTTTTTATGCATACCTTGATCAGAGTAAAAGCCCGTGCCGATCAGACGTCTATATCCTATAGCTCCCATGGGAATAATAGGGTGAAATCGGTTAAAATTTAATGAATTTCAGGATATTTCGCGCAGTATAAAAGCTATTGTCATGAATCTTTTCAAATTGTTTTTTTTTTTTTTGCATACCTTGATCAGGGTAAAAGCGCGTGCCGATCGGAGGTCTATATCCTATAGCTCCCATAGGAACAAAAGGGTGAAATTGGATGTTTTTCAGAATATTTCGCGCAGTGTGTAAGCTATTGACATACATTTTTCCAAGTCTTATTTATTTAGGCATATCTTGAGGGGTAAAAGCGCTTGCCAATCGGACGTCAATATCCTATAGCTTCCTTAGGACAAATTTTTAAGGGCTGCGAAAATATCCCTTTTTTTCTATTTTTATTTGACATTTTTGCAGTATAAAAGCTATTGACATGAAACTATGCAAATCTGGTTTATTTATGGATACCCTATTCCTGTCGCTACTTTTTCAGTTTTAGCAATTTCGGCAAAGTCTGCAAGGGTATTAAAACATCGGCTTGCCGAAGTTAGCTTCCGTCCTCGTTTAATATCATATTTTATATTATTTATTTCACCCTCGAAAGTGTCAAATATTCGGCGCTACGAGTTGAAAAAAAAAATGCATTTTCATTTATCTAAGAATAATTTAAAGAAAATTTGAGAAATAAAGGAAATAATTAGGGGGTGTCACCGAAATTGAAATTCGCTTAAAAATTGTATAAACATTATCGGGAGTGACACAAAAATACCTTATACAATACAAATTTTAACCGATGAAATTTTCCAATCTTTCCCGACTTTTAAATTACATATACGATATTGCTACATACCTATTTATACTTTTTAAACTATCTCCCCAATAATTAAATAACCACAATTATCTTTAATTACGCAGGGTTCGCGTAGCCAGTGGCAGATTGTGTTTGGCATGACAGCCGTGGTTTTCTTCTTCGGGAACCTGGTTTACCTCATTTGGGGCACTTCTGAACAGCAGGACTGGGATGCCGAGGACTTTCTATCGCCCCGGGACTCGGAGTGCATACCAAATGGCCCCCAAATGGATCTCAAGCCCATGGCGGGTACACAGGCCAAAGCAGATATAAAAACAACATGATTAGCGTCAGGAAACTCGGGGATTGCTGGCAACGAGTCGTATGCGAAATAAGTGCGGAATGAAAAGTTGATTTGGCCAGCGCTGATTAAACTCGTATTGGGCCAGCGTTTGCCATTTTAATTAAAAATTCTTAAAATGTCCGCAGCGCCCTTGTATTTTAATTTCTTGTTTGTACGCATTTCTTTTGCTGGCCGCGGAAATTTAATAGAAAATTCTTGCTATTTCTTTGAATGAATTCATTTT
Source organism: Drosophila kurseongensis (assembly GCA_018153305.1). Taxonomy (NCBI): domain Eukaryota; kingdom Metazoa; phylum Arthropoda; class Insecta; order Diptera; family Drosophilidae; genus Drosophila; species Drosophila kurseongensis. Next base: position 3,946,806 of record JAECXX010000004.1, on the reverse strand, counting down.
CTATTTCTGCCCGCATTTGCATGCGACCAGCACAGCGGAGTAGATGGAAGCAGTGGAGGGCAAGCCTACACTCATCGCCCACAGAACCGCCTTGGAATTTGGAAAACAGCAGTGAAAAACCAACAAAACTGGATGGTATAATTTTTTAAAATATATTTTGGCACGTGAGAAATATGTTTTATGGCTAAATATATATTATTTTATTGACAACTTTTTCTATTGTGGTTAAATGCTAAATGTTAAATGATAACGATTACACTATTCTGAATATTTTCCTTAAATTAAAAAGTATAGCTGAAATTGTAAGTTTAAGCAAAATATAACAAAATATAAAATAAGATAGGTATAGATATATAGGGCGTGCACCGATTTTAATTGTGACAATTTCTTAATTTATCTGCTTTACTTTTTAAATAAAAGAAAAAGGTGCGTGGATTCAGCCAAAACGAAAGTAAAGACCATTTTCTACATTGAATTATTAACTTTTATTTGACACCTCCACATGAGCGACCTTCTTTTGTAAAACCATTTTTTTTAGACAACACCTCCAAGTTAGCAAAAATTTGACATCAACCCACACCAACTTGAGTTTTAGTTCAAACATCTGTCGCTATGCCATTAGGTTTCGATAGTTCAAAATATATGCTAATTACTGTTAGCACACTGGCAACTTGCATAATTAGCGTATACCAGGGGACTCAAAAACAAAAACCCAGAGTTTTCCTGAAAACTCAAAAGTGAAGTGGGAACCGGAGCATTTTACCTTAGAAAAACAAAACTTAACAAACACAAACTGATAGATTTTTTCCATAAACCCTAAATTTTCTTGTAAAATACAAATCGAGCCGCCCTTGATCCAAATTTACACCAATTGTCAATTATTTCGCAATTTTCGTTCTCAGTGCAGTCAAGGCAACACGACTCGAGCTCCGGCTTACCAATCGTCCGAACATCCGCCTGGAGCTCCAACACCATTCCCATCTGCATGCTTATCCTTGTTCTCGTCCTGGGCAGTCAGTCAACGCTGAGCGGCGGCAGGCAAACAACAAGGAAAAAACTTTGCACACAAATCAGAAAAATGGACACTTGGTAGAATTTATGCACGAACGCGTGCGCACAGTACGTCGCATGGCCATATTCGCATGGTCTTGCGGTGGAATTGTTTGCCACCAGGCGGCAGAAGGCAGCTGGCCGAAGGGGGCTGAGGGGCGGACTCCCAGCCGAAAGAGGCTTATGGCCAGCAAGTGGCTGCGGCGCGTTTTTCAGGACCAGACAAAAACCAAAACCGAAACCAAAACGAAAATGTTTTTCAATTAAAAACGTTGCGGAGCGAGCGCAAAAATTCATTTGAATTGCCCCATCGCCGTCGTGTCCCCGCGTCCTCGACCTCCTCCCCCCCACCCCTCGCTGAAAACTCCCCCAAGCGACACTGTCCCAATGAAAAGTCATAAATGGCCCTCGCACGCACATCCGGGAGCAGATATGCGTATGTGCAGTTTCACTGACAGGCACGCTAACCAAGGAGCAGATGAAGCACCTGAATCGGACTGTGGAAAGCCACTGCATCCATGCAGTGAGTGCAAATGGAGAAACAACTCTTTAAAATCATGGAAACCAATCCAATTATCAACTAAGCGGGTAAAGTGGCGCTAGTTCAGTGGCAATGCTACGTAAGCTGGTATTTTTTACCCTTGCAGAGGGTATTCTAATTTCAGTCAAACGTTTGTAACGCAGTGAAGATCACATTTCCGACATTTTAAAGTATATATATCCTTGATATTTACTATATACTCGTCACCAGACGAGTCGAACTAGCCTTGTCCGTCCGTTTGTCTATCCGTCTGTCCGTTTATACACAAACTATAGTTTTATCGGACGGACTAGCGAAATAAATAAAGTTTTAGTTATATAAGGATCATCGAATTCTGTTGACCACCTTTTAATAAATCCAAGCACTACTCTGGCCTTAACCATGGTCGAAATGTGGTTAGAAAATTTTAGTTTAGGGTCCAAGAGAACGCCAAGATCGTTTACAAGAGTTATTCTATCCAAAGAGCTGCCACTTAATGTGTAAGTTGCGTATATCGGATTGACCCGATAAAAAGTCATCAGCTTGCACTTGGGACCGTTAAGATTTAGTAAATTATCTCGGCACCAGTTTTGAAAATTATCTAGATCGGATTGTAGGTCTAAACGGCAGGAAACTGCCTGATACTGGAGGCACAACTTAACATCATCTGCGTACATAAGTACGCGAGAATGACTTATAATGAGGGAAGATGTGACACGGAGAAATGATTGATCTACAAAGGTGCTGCAAATGAGGAGTAATGATTTTTTCAAAAAGCTTAGGAATAGCTGACAACTTAGAAATACCTCCGAAATACCTACTAGCTTTCCCAGGGATTCAAACAACTTTTTGGTTGTTTCTGCGGAAATTTGGTTCCATTCCCCGTTAAGGCACTTTTTTAGTCATTTGTATTGGAAATCTTTTTGTTCCGAATCGCCTGGTCCAAAATTTCCCATTTTCGATAAGATTAAGATCCGGTGATTGTGCTGACGTCTTGATTAGGGGCAGTTCCATATTTGCCAAGTCTTGACAATTCCAGCGGAGTGCTTGGGGTCGTTATCTTGGTAATACCGAAATCGATTTCCCGCAGAAACAACCAAAAAGTTCCAGGGGAACCAGATTAAAAGCCTTAAGCAGAAAGGAGGCGCAACAAAATATTAAAATTAAGAAATTAAATTGTTTTTGTATTTGTATTTCCTTGTACGAAATAAGCTTTGGGCTACGAATTAGCCCCTTTTTTGTTTTTATTGCAATTATTAGTTTGCTTTAATAATTAAGAGTATTGTTTTTCGTTCCTTTAATAAATTAAGTGTTTCTCTAAAATACTGCGTTAAAATTTTTGGAATATCCTTGCTAGTTAAGGAGCAGTGTCGATTTTAAATTTCAGTTCATTCTTGTACGAAATAACCTTTTAGCGACTGTACCATAAAGTGTTGTATGATGTCGATGTTGCTAATATTCGTGTTCCCCCTCAGCTGGAAGCCGAAGGTTCAAATTGGCTTGACAGGGAAATTGTTGAGGCAGTGGCGGATCCAGAGACGATCCTTGGGGGGGGGAAATTGAATTTATTGCAGAGAATATTTTTCTAGCAAACAAGTGAAATTTTCAGGTTCTGCGGTTCCAAGGGGGGGAAATTTCCCTAATTTCCCCCCCCGTGGATCCGCCACTGGTTGAGGTGGACGCAGTGAGGTAAGTGGAGGACACGATTGCCTGTGAAGAGTAACGGTATGTTTTTACACCTTTGTTCGCTTATTTTTATATGCCAGTCTACCACTAGATGATCACCTAGTTGGGCTTTTGCTCGACTTGATCATCTCGAGCGACTGTGAGTACATTTTCCAGAGCATTAGTAGAGCAATCGATATTGACCTCGATGTTGAAATGCTTAAGCCTCAATTAAGTCGGGGCTTTGAAGAAGAGTAATATATTCTTGTTCAGGATCACTAGCCGAGTCGATCTAGCCATGTCCGTCTGTCCGTCTGTCTGTCTGTCCGTATGAACGCTGAGATCTCGGAAACTATAAAAGCTAGAAGATTGGCATTTTGCATGCAGATTCTAGGAGTTCCTATGCAGCGCAAGTTTATTTCAAAAGGTTGCCACGCCCCCTTTAACGCCCACAATCGATGAGATACGATTTTAAAAATTTAAATATTTCGGAAAAGTAAAAATGCAGTTTTATTGTGTTTATCAATACCTATCGAAATGTAGAAGAAATTTTTCAAATCGGACCATTCGTTAAAAAGTTATGCGTGATAAAAGTTTCTATCTCCATCTCCCTCGCACTCCCTTTACCTGAGTAACGGGTATCTGATAGTCGGGGCACCCGACTATAGCGTTCTCTCTTGTTTTGAATGTTTTTGTGAATGTTGTGCTTCATGCGGTCCCTGATTCATATTCTGGCTCCTCCGGATTATCTGTGCAGTAGAGAGTGTAACCTTTCATTTGAAAGTTTTATTTGCTCTTCAGATGTGCTTCTGTCGGCAGCGTAACATCTATGTGATTTTCAATAAAAAATTGAGTTATTTCGAGCTCATACACTAAAACGGCGTAGGCATTCCATGAATAGTCGTAGGCAAGGTATGTATTATTTTGACTGCTGAGATCCAAGCATGTGTATCAATACATACATATATTTTGATTTTGTATAAAGTTTTGCATGTTTGTTTTCATGAATGACATGAAAAGCCCATCACACTTTGTTTGATGATGAAACCATCATTGGCTCGGGCTAGTCAAGTATTGTTTTAAGAAATAATGTTTGGTAATAAAAAACAACACATATTTGGGCCTTGGACATTCTTTTTCAAAAATATAATTCAAAAGTTGACCATAATCTTCTAAAGAAATTGCCTTAATTTTTATGAAACAGAGCATTTTTTGCAGCAGTGGTGCCAATTTTTAGGTTGCGTAACTTTGTGCTACCAAACTTCCATATTTTGTGATGTTAACGGATTCCCGAAGTTTTGTGACCTTGTGTTGGGCCACCAAACACTAAGAAAAACAAGAAAGGAAAGCTAACTTCGGGCAGACCCGAAGTTGATATACCCTTGCAGAATATTCTGTAAATTATATCCTCCAAAATTATTCACATGATACATTCTTAATAGTCATAAAAAATCTTAACTTCCTATCTTTAAAAACACCAAAGTTATGGCATTTCCGATCGTTCAGTTATATGGCAGCTATAGGATATAGTCGGCCGTTTCCACTTATATACTGCGTGCAAAGGAACGAAGGGTGTGTGCAAAGTTTCAATTCGATATCTTCAAAACCGGGAGACTAGTTCGCGTAGAAACAGACAGACGGACAGACGCACATGCTTATATCAACTCAGGACGCGATCCTGATCAAGAATATATATACTTTATAGGGTCGGAGATGTCTCCTTCATTGCGTTGCACTCTTTTGACCAAAATTATAATACCCTCGGTAAGGGTATAATAGAGCTATGACGATTTTACGTTGCATTTTGCCGTCGTTTCTATGGCAGCCATATGATATTGTTTCCCGATTTAAATTTAATTAAAACCTTAATTCCATAATATTTAAATATTACCAAATCCCAAAGAACAAAAAAAGTTAACAAGAATGGAAAGCTAACCTCTGCAAGGGTATAAAAAGAATAGATCAATAGAAGATTCACTACAAGATCCAAAAACAAATTTTGAACCGTATAACAGAGTCGATTTTAAAAAAACTCAAAATAAATATTTTCCAAAGCTTAGTACTCAGATCGAATTAGTAGAAGCGTGCAGGACGCCATTCCCGACCACCAGTTTGGTTTTAGGCATCATCATAGGACGCCAAACAAGCACATAGAGTCGTCCAACACATTTTAAATGCTTTTGAAAAAAAGTAATACAGTTCTGCTATTTTCCTCGACGTCAAGGAAGCTTTTGACCGCGTTTGACATGCTGGATTACTCCATAAGTTGAAGTCCCTACTCCCGACCGGCCAATTCCTCTTATTGAAATCATACTTGCTTGATCGAAGTTTTATGGTCGAAGTAAGAGGGGAAAGGTCAAGCATTAGAACTGCTCGAGCTGGCGTTCCACAGGGAAGCGTGCAGGGTCCCATTATGTAGACTCTGTACACTTCAGATCTGCCATGTCCTACTAAACCGGGCACACTTCTGGCACACTACGCTGACGACACTGTCTTTCTTGTGAACTCCTCCTGCCGAGTCGAAGCATCAAGGATCAGCCAGGATTTCCTGGATTTGTACGGCAAGTGGACAAACAGGTTGAATATTGCTATTAATGGAAGAAAGTCGCAACATTGCAATTTTACTCTAAGAGGAATGGTGCTTCCTAGAGTTGAACTCCAACACATCACCATCCCGCAATCACCCCAGGCGCAGTACTTGGGTCTGATCCTGGGCAAGCGGCTCACCTCGAAGGGGCACATCCAGAAATTGCAGCCACATGTCGCACTAAGCTCAGGAAGCTGTATTGGATGCTTAAGCCTACGAGCAAGCTCAGCCTTGGCAACAAAGTGTTGCTTTTTAAATCAATTGTGGTGCCCTCAATGACCTATTGCATCGAATTATGGGGCATGGCTTTAGACTCTAATGTGATGAAAGTTCAAAGAGAGCAAGACCGGGCGCTGCGCAGGATTGCAAATGCGCCCTGGTATATCAGGAACAACGCCCTAGGATATGACCTCCACATTCCTTCTGTCAGGGAACAGATAAACCGCCACTCGAGTCGGTACAACGATCGCCTCGCTGCCGACGTGTTGGCGAAGACTGAAGCGAAGGCACCCCGCCGATCTCTGGACAAGAGGATGACATGTTTCTCAAGTCCTTAAGCATTAACCATATTCTGTTAATTTGTTATAAAATTTGTTAATCACTTCTCTGTTATGTTTTCACGTTATTTGTTCCTTATTATTCTTAACGTATTATAACCATTTAGTTGGTTGATCGACGTTAAATTAAATCTATATCTAGTATAACAAATTAAAAACAAAACAAAAAAAAGTACTCAGATCGAAGAACGAGTTCGCTAGCGTAAAAACTTTAATCTTTTCAGTGTAACAGCATTTTTGAGAGTTCATCAGTATTGAGCGTGCTACGGTCGTACTGTCAATCAGCTGGGCTTGTTAACAAGCAGTTAAAATATAAAAATCGTATATGCGGGAAAGAGCTATTAAAGGATATTCTCAACTACTTTTGCATGCAAAGAATAATTAAATAATCCAAAAACAACAAAAGCATAAAACTCGGCAGCAGCCAGCATCCCCCCCTCTTTCCAGCGCAACGTCACCGAAAGCGCTTTCGTCGCGGGACTGCGCTCCGTATGCAGTCCCGCGACGAAAGCGCTTGTGAGTTTAAATCACAAGCTAGGCTTGCTCCCTAAGATTTTGGTAAAAAGTACCGTTCATTTAGATTTGAAAATATGAAAAAGCAAAAACAATGCAAAACATAAAACGCATTGATTTTACTCGTGCCATGAATCTCAGATACAGGTATCAACTTAAATATATTTTAGCCTATTATATTATTACACGTACTACTACTATAATATTATTATTGTTATGCTTTTCCGACATATTATCTTTCCCACGACTTTTGAAATGAAATTAGCTTCACTTAATAATAAATATAAATTAATTGTTAAGTATAGTAAATTGCATTATATCTAAAATTGCAAACTTTAATATTATTCCTAACGAACTCTTTTAAATGAATCTATATTATGAATAAATACGAGGTATACAAAAAGAACTTCCTCTAGTCGGATATAAAAGGGGTCATGCAACATAGAAATATGGTAGGGAATTAGAAGGTCGACTTGACCAAGGGACCATTCTCATCAACATGATCTTTTTCGGATCGAATGGTCAAGGTAGGGCGGGCATAGAGAGTTGCAGCAACAACACCAACAGCAACAACAACAAGTCAACATGTTCCGCTGACCTGTGAATTTTTCACCCGTAGCATGCTACAACAAATAATATTTGTGGAAATAGAAATAGAAATGTGAACTTTAAATTAGCAAATAATTATCAATAAATTAAAAAAAAAAACAACTTAAATTTAAATTGTATTGTTTTTTAATTTCTTTGTACAGCGGCAAAGTTGTCTTTCCAAGGTAGTTGATAAAATATTTTAAAGGCCCTAAATACGATTTTTGAATTTTAACCTGCTTGTCAAAGCTAATTGACAGTACGACCGTAGCAAGCTTAATTCTGATAAACTCTCGAAAACGCAGTCACATTGAAGAGATTAAAGTTTTTTCGCTAGCGAACTCGATTTTCGATCTGAGTACTAGGCTTTAAAGCCGATTTTTCTAAATTTTTTATTGTGTTTTTTCGTACATTGATCTGAGAAACACTTTGCTCTGACAAAAGGTACCCAAAAAGGTTACATTTTTTAATCTTTTCGGTAGGGCCTGACGAACGTTCATCGAGAGTTCATTTCAGGTGGTGGCAACGCGATGTAATTTTCTGGTATTTTCTTTGTCGATTTGAGTACCGGGGTGAAACAAGAGCCTGACGAAAAGTGTTCGCCAGCTGTTTGCTTCTCTCATAGCTGACGATCAGACTTCATCGATCTGAGTACTAGGCTTTTAAATAGAAAGATAACTGCTATGTCACTCGCTTCTATCGATAGTCCCTGTGATCGCAGAGTGTGAATGGTAGGCAACAGCTGTCCGGTTTTGGTCTTTGCAATGTCACTCCTTTCTAGACACATGCTATAGAGTAGAGTTATGTTTAGTTTAGTTTCTTACTCTATGTCAATGGCGCGGTTTGTTCTCGCTAGCGGCTTTTAATTAATTACTAGCAAAGTAAATAGGATGTCTGCAATTAGTTTTTTTAATTTTAATAAATGTGTTTTAAAAATTATACATCGTTTTTGGAAAAAAAACATATTTGGAGAGATTAAAAGTAAGCTCTTGACTTGCAGCGGAATTTCTAGACCCATTCGACAACGAAGTAATTAAAGGGACGACCAAAAGTGTTTTTATTATATAGTACATTATATTTTTCATGCAGTTTTTCTTGAGTTGTTAAGGCGTATGTATGTACATACCTAAAATCCTTTTTCTGGCCTCAAGCCCCTCGTCGGAAATCTTCCTGGGTAAAATATTCTTTTTAAATGGTACTATATAAAACATCTCGCAATGCAGTAAAACTTTTTCTAAATAGAGGTTCCTTACCTGCAGAAAAAATTGTTTGTCCACCCCTTAAAAATTGTTATTTCGAAAAAAAAAGATGCCCATGTTTGTCTTGAAATTTAAGAATTAAAAGATCGTCGGAAAGACTTTTTGTCAAAAAAAAATCAACTTTGGGATAATGTCTAAAGAGCAGGGTACAACATTCCAATTGGAACATGTAAGTTAATATCCTCAATGCCAAGACGAATAGAGAAAGTCTTGCAAAATTACGGCGGATATACTGGTTATTAGCTGCCAGATACTTAGTTTAATATAAAACAAGAAAGGAAAGCTAACTTCGGGCGGAGCCGAAGTTGATATACCCTTGCAGAATAGTCTGTAAATTATATTCTCCAAAATTATTCATATGATGCATTCTTAATACTCATAAAAAATCCCAACTTCCTAACTTTAAAAACACCAAAGTTATGGCATTTCCAATCGTTCAGTTATATGGCAGCTATAGGATACAGTCGGCTGATTGGTAGGTCGAATTGATTGGCCAAATATAAGACCCATAGGAAATACCAACTTTCTAACTTAACAAACACCAAAGTTATGGCATTTCCGATCAATCAGTTATATGGCAGCTATAGGATATAGTCGGCCGATCCCGACCGTTCCGACTTATATACTGCGTGCAAAGGATCGAAGGCTGTGTGCAAAGTTTCAATTCGATATCTTTAGAACTGAGAGACTAGTTCGCGTAGAAACAGACAGACGGGCAGACAGACGGACAGACGGACATGGCTATATCAACTCAGTATATGATCAAGAATATATATACTTTATAGGGTCGGAGATGTCTCCTTCACTGCGTTGCACACTTTTGACCAAAATTATAATACCCTCTGCAAGGGTATAAAAAGACCAAACATAGTGAAACATTAATTTAATTTAATCTTTTATCGTTGTACACCTATTATTGTGTCTAGCCAAAATTGGCGGATTTAAAATAATATTTAAATTAAGGATTTATGAATCTGTTTTTACTTTTTTTTTAAGACAATTAATAAGTTTTGAAAAAAATTTGATTTGTTGAGATTATAGAGAGAAGATATGAATTAGAAACAGGAAGTTAAAAAAAGAAAATAAACACAACTATTATTTTGTCCATGAGTGTATATGGATCTGCATTTTTGGTACCCAATGCTGTACATTTTCTCCACTGTCTGGACATATCGTTGTGAACTTCCCAAGATCCAGTTATTCTGTGGCAATTTGAAATACATATAATGTCAGATTTCAGTACCTGACGTAGGAACAAATTCTATTTATTCATCATTTGTTCTGTATTACAATTTTAAGTTAGTGAAGAATTTTGCCGATCCTGTTGCGCCCGTTTGGAATATTCAATAAAATTCATTTTCCATGTCGAACTCCAAGTCAAAAACAAGAGAGAACGCTATAGTCGGGTGCCCCGACTATCAGATACCCGTTACTCAGGTAAAGGGAGTGCGAGGGAGATGGAGATAGAAACTTTGATCACGCATAACTTTTTAACGAATGGTCCGATTTGAAAAATTTCTTCTTCATTTCGATAGGTATTGATAAACACAATAAAACTGCATTTTTACTTTTCCGAAATATTTAAATTTTTAAAATCGTATATAAGCGATTGTGGGCGTTAAAGGGGGCGTGGCAACCTTTTGAAATAAACTTGCGCTGCGTAGGAACTCCTAGAATCTGCATGCAAAATGCCAATCTTCTAGCTTTTATAGTTTCCGAGATCTCAGCGTTCATACGGACAGACAGACAGACGGACAGACAGACGGACAGACGGACGTGGCTAGATCGACTCGGCTAGTGATCCTGAACAAGAATATATATACTTTATAGGGTCGGAAACGCTTCCTTCTACCTGTTACATACTTTTGCACGAATACAATATAGCCTTTTACTCTACGAGTAACGGGTATAATGACATGGGGACCTGGTTCTATTTCAAGATTTCAGCTACCGCATTTTTTGCAATTGTTGTGTTTCTTACGAAAAATTCCTTAACAAAAGCTACTAATCCATTTTGTACGCCAAGGCTACTTAATTTTTCTGAATCTACAGCCTCCAATCGATAATAAAATGATGCCAGGCTTTGGCACTCATAGTTTTCGCAAATTTCATGTGATCGTCGTTCTGATGCACTAGATATTCCATTAAGGACTTAATTAATAAATGTTCCTACATTTGCATGGCATTGTACTACCCGGTTTCTTTCTTTAAAAAAAATTGTTTAAAATGATTCCTCTATCACAGTAGAGACTTGGAGAAATTCCCTCGAGGTCATATTTTTTAACAAACTCCACCGTCAAGCTTTCCGTGAAATGTGAATCCAATATATGCAATGGACAATATTTCCCCAAGTGAATCAAATGGACATTTATTTTAAAATTGAATTGATTCCGTACCAATCCATACAGATCTCATTGCTCCACCATTTTACAATATTTCGTCTTTTCTCCTTCGATGTGGTCGATTGTAAATCAAATTACGTTCGGACATTTCTTGTGATACGTTCCACTTTGCGTTCTGATGGATCTGTTTTCTAACGCAATTTCTGTACTTTCGTTATTTAAGAGCTCTGGTAGAGATATTTTCATTCACATAGTCTTCCTTGACATATTCGATAGGCCGTATTGTATTATTTTTAATCTTCCAGTTTTCTTCTTCTAAAAGGTATTCCACATCTTTTTCACTTAAGTTTTCCTCCTGAGCGTTATCCGTTATTTTTATTTATTTATTTAAACAGGTAGCATAAAGCATTTGCGCTTTATCGCAGCACGTTCCAGCTTGCAGACTGCTTCGATACACCGAATATGCTAAACCACGAATTTGTAGGCTCGGACTGGTCGATCTGGTTTTAAATCTTTGAAATATGCTTCCACTAATACCGAATAACCCACATCATATTTAGAGGAGAATTTTGACTTCATTAAATTTTTCCATGGTATGAAGTATCGTCCCAATTTTAAAAGAGGTGGGCACCAACTACTCCAAAAAGTATGGGTTTGTCGATTTATACTTTTTTTCTGTAGATGTATCCTCTTCATTTTCTTTCGGTTCTTCTGGTATGCAGTCATCTCTTTGAGTTCCAATTCCGGAGCAGTAAAAGTGGCTATTCGTTTAAGGAGATACTTTTCATTTTTTTGGCTTGACAGATACTTTTTCTCAGAATTATCCCCGGAGGATTCGCTTAACGCAACGATCGGCATTGCCTTCATCATCCGACCAAAACTTTCCTTGGTTTTGCAAGTCGTCGCAACGCCGATGCATCTTATGTACAAATCTTTTACATTTGGCAGTTTTCCCTTAAGGTGGTTTTTTCGGCACATTATTTTTATAAGGTGAGCGATGTCAAGGCGGATGTAGCAACGAGACAGTTCCACTTTGATAAATACTCATTTCAGCGGCGGTCATTAAAGCTCAAGCTAATTCCATTTGAAAGAGCAAAGCAGAAGTCTCACACCACCTCCTGGGGAAAATGTCCAGATTTGGAAATTAATCTGCTCTGCCAGAATTGATTGCTAGCAGTATCGTGCTTGGCTGAAACCATTTGAAATACTGGAAATATGCTGTCGTCACCACAGGTCACAATTTGGTATTAAAACACATAACTTGTATCGCCGTTCGGTTTTAAGATTTGTAACACTTCAAGTGGCGTCGACAGCAATTTTTTGAATAATTTTTATCCGATATATATTGGTTTTAATTTGGGCGTCTGTGCAGTAAATGCAGAAACATTCATCTAATCCGATGTCCAGAATGCATCCGGCCAATTCACTCTCATATTTTTTGAGCTATAAGGATGAAATTGGATCCTCATCTTTGGTTATTTCAAGGTGCCTGTTAATAGCCTCGCGATGTTTTCGAAGAGTGGGAATAAAATTTGTTTCTGGGTCGTCATCACTCATATTCTTGGTGGTTTCCTTTCTCCATAATGCAGCTTTTTTCAAAAGCATCCTTTTCCCTATTTCGAGTCGTCTGGATCTTGTACACCGGCGTTTTTATACCCGTTACTCGTAGAGTAAAAGGGTATATTGTATTCGTGCAAAAGTATGTAACAGGTAGAAGGAAGCGTTTCCGACCCCATAAAGTATATATATTCTTGTTCAGGATCACTATCCGAGTCGATCTAGCCATGTCCGTCTGTCCGTCTGTCTGTCTGTCTGTCTGTCCGTATGAACGCTGAGATCTCGGAAACTATAAAAGCTAGAAGATTGGCATTTTGCATGCAGATTCTAGGAGTTCCTACGCAGCGCAAGTTTGTTTCAAAAAGGTGCCACGCCCCCTTTAACGCCCACAATCGCTTATATATTTTAAAAATTTAAATATTTCGAAAAAGTAAAAATGAAGTTTTACTGTCTTTATCAATACCTATCGAAATGTAGAAGAAATTTTTCAAATCGGACCATTCGTTAAAAAGTTATGCGTGATCAAAGTTTCTATCTCCATCTCCCACGCACTCCCTTTACCTGAGTAACGGGTATCTGATAGTCGGGGCACCCGACTATAGCGTTCTCTCTTGTTTATTATGTGGAATGCCTTGTGTATCTGGTACCGTAAAAGCCATTAAGATGCCACAATTCTGCTCGGGCTTAGCAAGGCTATGTGCTTTTAAAATGAACCACTCTCTCTGCAGTAACCTTCTGTAGCCACATACTATCCTCTTTGCTCGATATTTTTTGCGAAGCAATAGCATTGCCAATAGTATCCGTCCAGTTAGGTTGCAAATAGTTCTTTAATCGCAATTCCATTTTATTATTAGCCTCTGGGGCATCATCCTACTGCAGGTTAAAATAAAGAATAGGCAAAGGTCCATTTTTGATTGGTTCGATGATCTGGAACTCTGGGTCGTTTTTAGCTGCTGTGCAATTCAATGTGGTATTATTTACAGTGTTATCCGACTGGTTTATACCACATAGTTCTTGTACTACAGTCATTACATCATTTCGGTTGATATTTATACAAATTTAGTGTCCTTGCACTAATCGTTGCAAAAGGTTACTGGTTATTCCTATAGAAGCTATAAGATACAGAAAGGTATGCGTAAATAAATAAGACTTGGAAAAATTGATGTCAATAGCTTATACACTGCGCGAAATATCCTGAAAAACATCAAATTTGGATCGATTTTACCCTATTATTCCTATGGGTGCTATAGGATATAGGCGTCCGATCGGTACGCCCCTTTACCCTGATCAAGGTATGCATAAAGAAATAAGATTTGGAAAGATGCATGTCAATAGCTTTTACATTGAGCGAAATGTCTTTAATTCTTGCAAGGTATATCCGATTATTCTTATGGGAGCTATAGGATATAGACGTCCGCTTTTTAAACTTGATCTGCGTACACATGTCTTAGGACGACTGTGAAAGTTTCAGATCGCTAGCTTTTAAACTGAGCTCGCAAACGGTATTGAAACAGACGGACAGACGAACGGACGGACAGACGGACGTACGGACAGACGGACATGGCTATATCGACTCCCCTATTGATCCTGATCAAGAATATATATAATTTATGTGGTCGGAAATTATAATACCCTCTGTGCACCAAAAAATGTTTAAGGCTTTACAATTAGTTAGTTTATTTTATAAACTAGCAGGGTGCCCGCAGATTCGCTTGCGATGGATAACCCGAATATCCTACTTTTCTTATGTAAAAGGTTTGCAGTAGAACTACATAAGTAATTTTGCATTTTAGATGTTTCTTTAAATATATTTGAGTTTTGGCTGAAACTTTAATTAACCCTCATTTCCACACCACCCGGAGGTAGAGGATACGGCGCGTTTTTATACCCTTGCAGAGGGTATTATAATTTTGGTCAAAAGTGTGCAACGCAGTGAAGGAGACATCTCCGACCCTATAAAGTATATATATTCTTGATCAGGATCACCTCCTGAGTTGATATAAGCATGTCCGTCTGTCCGTCTGTCCGTCTGTCTGTCCGTCTGTCCGTCTGTCTGTTTCTACGCAAACTAGTCTCTCAGTTTTAAATATATCGAGTTGAAACTTTGCACACACCCTTCTTTCCTTTGCACGCAGTATATAAGTCGGAACGGCCGGGATCGGCCGACTATATCCTATAGCTGCCATATAACTGATTGATCGGAAATGCCATAACTTTGGTGTTTGTAAAGTTAGGAAGTTGGGATTTTCTATGGGTTTTATATTTGACCAATCAATCCGACCTACCAAATTTCATTAGGATCGGCCGACTATATCTTATAGCCGCCGTATAACTGATTGTTAAAGTTAGGAAGTTGAGATTTTCTATGGGTTTTATATTTGGCCAATCATCTGACCTACCAAATTTCATTAGGATCGGCCGACTATATCCTATAGCCGCCATATTACTGATTGATCGGAAATGCCATAACTTTGGTGTTTGTAAAGTTAGGAAGTTGGGATTTTTTCTGAGTGTTAAGAATGCATCATATGAATAATTTTGGAGATTATAATTTACAGAATATTCTGCAGGGGTATTTCAACTTCGGCTCCGCCCGAAGTTAGCTTTCCTTTCTTGTTTTGTATTTTAACTGCTTGTTAACAAGCCCAGCTGATTGACAGTAAGACCGTGGCACGCTCAATACAGTGCTGTCACACTGAAAAGATTAAAGTTTTTACGCTAGCGAACTCGGTCTTCGATCTGAGAATTTTTTTTTTTTTTTTTTTAATTTGTTAAACTAGATATAGATTTAATTTAACGTCGATTAACAAACTAAATGGTTATAATACGTTAAGAATAATAAGGAACAAATAACGTGAAAACATAACAGAGAAGTGATTAACAAATTTTATAACAAATTAACAGAATATGGTTAATGCTTAAGTACTTGAGAAACATGTCATCCTCTTGTCCAGAGATCGGCGGGGTGCCTTCGCTTCAGTCTTCGCCAACACGTCGGCAGCGAGGCGATCGTTGTACCGACTCGAGTGGCGGTTTATCTGTTCCCTGACAGAAGGAATGTGGAGGTCATTTCCTAGGGCGTCGTTCCTGATATACCAGGGCGCATTTGCAATCCTGCGCAGCGCCCGGTTTTGCTCTCTTTGAACTTTCATCACATTAGAGTCTAAAGCCATGCCCCATAATTCGATGCAATAGGTCATTGAGGGCACCACAATTGATTTAAGAAGCAACACTTAGTTGCCAAGGCTGAGCTTGCTCGTGGGCTTAAGCATCCAATTCAGCTTCCTGAGCTTAGTGCGACATGTGGCTGCAATTTTCTGGATGTGCCCTTTCCAGGTGAGCCGCTTGCCCAGGATCAGACCCAAGTACTGCGCCTGGGGTGATTGCGGGATGGTGATGTGGTGGAGTTCAACTCTAGGAAGCACCTTTCCTCTTAGAGTAAAATTGCAATGTTGCGACTTTCTTCCATTAATAGCAATATTCAACCTGTTTGTCCACTTGCCGTACAAATCCAGGAAATCCAGGATCACCCACTTGATGCTTCGACTCGGCAGGAGGAGTTCACAAGAAAGACAGTGTCGTCGGCGTATTGTGCCATTTGTGTGCCCGGTTTGGCAGATCTGAAGTGTACAGAGTGTACATAATGGGACCCTGGACGCTTCCCATGGAACGCCAGCTCGAGCAGTTCTAATGATTGACCTTACCCCTCTTACTTCGACCATAAAACTTCGATCAAGCAAGTATGATTTTAATAAGAGGAATTGGCCGGTTGGGAGTAGGGACTTCAACTTATGGAGTAATCCAGCATGTCAAACGCGGTCAAAAGCTTCCTTGACGTCGAGGAAAATATCATTTAAAATGTGTTGGACGACTCTATGTGCTTGTTTGGCGTCCCATGATGATGCCTAAAACCAAACTGGTGGTCGGGAATGGCGTCCTGCACGCTACTACTAATTCGATCTGAGTACTAAGCTTTAAAAAATTTGTTTTTGGATCTTATATCTAATGTTTATTGTAGTGAATCTTCTATTGATCTATTCTTGTTATACCCTTGCAGGGTATTATAATTTCAGTCAAAATTTTGCAACGCAGTGAAGGAGACATATCCGGCCCTGTAAAGTATATATTTCATTTGATCGACGTTTTTTATACCCTTGCAGAGGGTATTATAATTTTGGTCAAAAGTGTGCAACGCAGTGAAGGAGACATCTCCGACCCTATAAAGTATATATATTCTTGATCAGGATCACCTCCTGAGTTGATATAGCCATGTCCGTCTGTCCGTCTGTCCGTCTGTCTGTCCGTCTGTCCGTCTGTCCGTCTGTCTGTTTCTACGCAAACTAGTCTCTCAGTTTTAAAGCTATCGAATTGAAACTTTGCACACACCCTTCTTTCCTTTGCACGCAGTATATAAGTCGGAACGGCCGGGATCGGACAACTATATCCTATAGCTGCCATATAACTGATTGATCGGAAATGCCATAACTTTGGTGTTTGTTAAGTTAAGAAGTTGGGATTTTATATGGGTTTTATATTTGGCCAATCAATCCGACCTACCAAGTTTCATAAGGATCGGCCGACTATATCTTATAGCTGCCATATAACTGATTAATCGGAAATGCCATAACTTTGGTGTTTGTAAAGTTAGGAAGTTGGGATTTTTTATGGGTTTTATATCAATCAATATGACCTACCAAATTTCATAAGGATCGGCCGACTATATCCTATAGCCGCCATATTACTGATTGATCGGAAATGCCATAACTTTGGTGTTTGTAAAGTTAGGAAGTTGGGATTTTTTATGAGTGTTAAGAATGCATCATATGAATAATTTTGGAGAATATAATTTGCAGAATATTCTGCAAGGGTATTTCAACTTCGGCTCCGCCCGAAGTTAGCTTTCCTTTCTTGTTTTTTACTTCTTTAGTTTTTGTTTTGGAAGTTTGGAGGTTGGAGAATCTGACAGCACTGATTGAGAGATATTTTTATTTTTCGCTTTCCTCTCTCCAGTGTCATTTGTCAGTACTTTGAATTATTTAATTAGATCATTTGTGGACAAGATTTGGATAATGAAAAATAGGCGATGGTGTTGCAGCTGCACCGAAATGCCGATTCAGTTGCATCAGCAGCTTCAGCCGGTAATTTTGGCCTATGCACAGCAAGCACAGTTCCCGGCGCACCCCCAAGCACAGCTATAAGCGCAGACGCAACAGCAACAAGAAATCCCGGGGCAATGGAGCTGAGGCATGACAAATAAGTTTATTCAAGCTGACAGGTTCAGCAGGTTCAAAATGAAAAATTTAAGAGCTAAAAATGTATCGAACAGATTAAGCCAATCGGAGGCGGCAGTATTATTTATTTCCCTTTTTATTTAAGCACCACCAGGCGAGTCGATCTGGCCAAGACCGTATGCATGTCTACGAAAACTAATCCCTCAGTTTTATACCTATACTATATTTAAAGCGAGGATGGAAGCCAACTTCGGCAAACCGAAGTTTTAATACAAGGGCAGACATATAAAAATAGAAAAAAAAGGTATATATTCACAGATTTGAACAATTATTCCTATGGAAGCTTTGAGAAATAGACGTCCGATCGGCAAGATTGGCCCTGATCAAGGTATGCACAATTAAATAAGACTTGGAAAAATGTATGTCAATAAGATTTACACGAAATGCGCGAAATACCCTGAAAAACATCAAATTTGGACCGATCTCACCCTGTTATCCCTATGGGAACTATAGGATATAGATCAAGGTGTGCATTAAAAAATACGATTTGTAAAGATTCATGTCAATAGCTTAAATATCAAATTTTAACCGATTTCACCCTATTGTTCCTATTGGAGCTTTAAGATAGGTTATAGGTCGACTGTGAAAGTTTCAGATCGCTAGCTTGTAAACTGAGCTCGCAAACGGTATTGAAGCAGACGGATAGACGGACGGACGGAAAGACGGACATGGCTATATCGACTCCCCTATTGATCCTGATCAAGAATATATATACTTTATGGGGTCGGAAAAGTCTCCTTCACTGCGTTACAAGCTTCTGATCAAAATTATAAAACCCTATTGCTTTAATATTTAAGCTCCTTGTGTTATCTGTTAACGACATACTCAAGGCAAACTTTGAATGTTTCAAATTTTTTTTATACATATACGGTATTGAAACAAACGGACAGACGGACGGACTGACAGACGGACAGACCAAAGACATTAGAATATACATATGAAGGTGGCTAACGCCATACGATTTTTTTGCACACGATTATTTTGTGCTGGCTTTTCAACTGGCTTTTCGCTCTCTTGCCCAAAAGTCAGCGAGAGAGCGCCAGCCGACGACTGCATGTGTGCACATGTATTCACAAGCATTTCTTCGCTGCAGCGCGCTGTCGAAATATAAGCCTAATACTTAGATCGACGAAAACTGTACGCCAGTCATGAGTGTTGTACTTTAATATGCTTATAAAATGAAAAAGTTAATGAAAATAGGCCTTTTTTTGGCTGAATTAACCATACCCCCCCTTAAATCGTGACATCAGGTTCCTTAATTTAAATTTGAAAATAAAATAAAAAGTTAGAAACATAAAACTATTTGGACCGCTTTTTGTTGAGTGATGAGTGAAACAGTTATTACAAAACGACTACATTTCGATTTCTATGCCTATATTGCCAAAAATACTAAAGGTATGTCGATTTTGCGTTGCATATTGCCATTGTTTCTATGGCAGCTATATGATATTGTTGTCCGATTTTAATTTAATTAAAACCGTAATTCCATTATATTAAAATGTTACCAAATCCCAAAAAACAAAAAAAAATAAAAACAACAAAGTTATATTTTTTTTAAATTCCTTTTTCGGATTGTTCCTATGGGAGCTATATGATATAGTAGCCCGATCCGGCTCGTTCTGACATATGTATATACTACCTGCAATAGAAAGACAACTATTGGAAATGTCTCCTTCACTGCATTGCAAACTTTTGGCTGAAATTATAATACCCTCTGCAAGGGTATAATGAATAATTATATCCATTATATATATACATAAGTAGTCTCTACTTTCATGGTGATTACATTTTAGCCGATAAAGTTTTTCAATCTCAAAACTGTTGATTGCTGTCCTTTTTTCTAACGCCAGAATTTTCTGTTCTGTAAATTATATTCTCCGAAATTATTCAAATGATGCATTCTTAACACTCATAAAAAATCCCAACTTCCTAACTTTAAAATCACCAAAGTTATGGCATTTCCAATCCTATATCCTATAGCTGCCATATAACTGATTGATCGGAAATGCCATAACTTTGTAAAGTTAGGAAGTTGGGATTTTCTATGGGTTTTATATTTGGCCATTCAATATGACCCACCAAATTTCATAAGGATCGGCCGACTATATCCTATAGCTGCCATATAACTGAACGACTGAACTTTGGTGTTTTTAAAGTTAGGAAGTTGGGATTTTTTATGAGTGTTATGAATGCATCATATGAATAATTTTGGAGAATATAATTTACAGAATATTCTGCAGGGGTATTTCAACTTCGGCTCCGCCCGAAGTTATCTTTCCTTTCTTGTTTAAAAATGCTTTTATGCATAAAAGTCCGCATGCTGACTCTTTAAATAATAAAGATTTAAATTAAACTTTTATAAATAGTAAAGTGTTTTTTGAAGCACTGCAGATTAAGCAAAAACAACTGAGAGCTTGTGATACCACTGACAAGATTTTCTGTGATAAATATGTATATTAAATCATTACGATTATAAATCAAAGTCAGATCCAATGATTCTAATGATTTGACCTCAAGGTTCTGTAAGAGATGAGTCAGAATGAAGTGCTCTAATTATGCAGGATTTGAAGTTGCATAAATGTATTGCAGATATTGTTGCCAAGACAATTGTGCACTTCAATACTATTTACTTTTGTAAATTAATGAGCTGCCGTTTTGGGAAAGTTAGATACGGCAACGCATAAATTTCTGGTTTACGATACATGTAATCTGGTTTCTTGGCGTACATTTCCAAATTAGAATTGAGCCAGCTGGAGGCGGCAACTGCAACAATGAACAAGTGGAGGGATGAGCGGGCTCTGATGATGTATTTATTATCCAGCCCGGGGAGCTTCTGCTCGATGTGTGCGAGTAATAACAACGGGGACATCAAGTGCCGTCAAGCACAGCGATTGCTTAAAATTAAATTTATGCCCAAAGCTTTCAATTGGGGCCCAGACCGGCCAGTCGGCTAACCGAACAATAGCTGGAAATTAACAGCCATAAAAGAGACATTCGGCTTGTGGCCTACACAATATGTCCGGCTCTGGCTCCGACTCCGGCTTCATTTTCTGACCAGATCCTGCACGGACATGGGCTCAGTCGCCCTGCCTGCGTGTACAATAAGTCAATGTCAAGTTTAGTGAGTGCTGTTGCTGGCACCCGAAATTCGTTCACTTTTTCGGGCCTCTCCTTCAACGGAGTGCACGCTTAATTAATATAGCAGCAGCGCAGGCGCCGGACCCAATCCGTTTGCAGCTGTTGCTCTATAATTACGGCCCGTCTCGGGTCCGGCTCCTCTGCTGCTCCTGGCACGGTATTGTATTGTCCTGCCGACGAGCGCAGGAAATTTATGCATCGCTTTCTTTTGTGACCGGCTACCGAAGCGCTTTCATGTTTATCGAGTGCATTGAGTGATGTGGTTTTTTGCCCCCTGCGAAAAGGACAAAATGCCCATCAGTGGACAAAAAGGAAAATATTGGTCAATTTACAACCCTAGTATATGTATATGAACATACAAATATGTGGTCATATACAGAAATAACTTTTGTTCGTTGAATCAACGGACTTTTACAATAAATTTACTGTAAAGTTTTAATACGGGTATTTGGTAGGAACTTGGTTATACTTGTACTTACTTACCTATAAGGACAAAATATTATTCCTTTCAAAACCATTGGGTTATACCTTTGCAGAAGGTATTATAATTTCAGTCAAAAATTTGCAACGCAGTGAATGAGACAAAAACTAAAAAGTATATATATATATTCTTGATCAGCATCACCAGGAGAGTCGATCTAGGCATATCTGTCTGTCCGTTTCTACGCAAGCTAGTCCTTCAGTTGTAGGGCTATCTTCCGAAAAATTGTATTTCTATTACGACTATATCACATAGCTACCATAGGAACAATCGAAAAAAAAATTTAAAAAAAGTATAACTTTGTTGTTTTTATACCCTTGCAGAGGGTATTATAATTTTGGTCAAAAGTGTGCAACGCAGTGAAGGAGACATCTCCGACCCTATAAAGTATATATATTCTTGATCAGGATCACCTCCTGAGTTGATATAAGCATGTCCGTCTGTCTGTTTCTACGCAAACTAGTCTCTCAGTTTTAAAGATATCGAATTGAAACTTTGCACACACCCTTCTTTCCTTTGCACGCAGTATATAAGTCGGATATATAACCATATTGATCCATATAACTGATTGATCGGAAATGCCATAACATTGGTGTTTTTAAAGTAAGGAAGTTGGGATTTGAAATTTGGCCAAATATAAAACTCATAGAAAATCCCAACTTCCTAACTTTACAAACACCAAAGTTATGGCATTTCCGATCAATCAGTTATATGGCAGCCGGCCGTTCCGACTTATATACTGCGTGCACAGGAAAGAAGGGTGTGTGCAAAGTTTCAATTCGATATCTTTAAAACTGAGAGACTAGTTTGCGTACAAACAGACAGACGGACATGCTTATATCAGGAGGTGATCCTGATCAAGAATATATATACTTTATAGGGTCGGAGATGTCTCTTTCACTGCGTTGACCAAAATTATAATCCCCTCTGCAAGGGTATAAAAATAAAATTGAAAAAAAATTGTATTTTTCTTTACTTTTTGTCAAAATATTCTTTGAGATATAGTAATTTTATACTATATCAGAATTACGCTCTTAATTTTGTCACAATCAGACAACAAAACGATGGCAAAATGCAGAGCAACAGCTTCATTGTTTTTAGCAATATATATATTGCCTATATATATTGTCCTATAGGACAATTCGAACACAAAACGCGTTCGCGCTTATTTGAGATCATCGAGTTCGTGCATTCTGGTGAAGTTCCAAGGAAAGGCGTTAGCTTAATACAATTGTTTTTAAAATAATTATTGCCTTTAATTTTTTTTCCTAATGGTTAAATTGTGCATCAGTAAACGTAAGTATATTAAAGGTGTAATTGTACCATACCAAATTTTTGTATATCTTTAAGGTGTACTTATATTTGAGAGATCACAAAAAAAATATATTTTTGTCTAGATATAAATAAATTCACTTATGTTCATGTACATTTTAAGGACCAACTTAATTCGTTTCATCTATACTCTTTTAAAAAGTTATTTAACGATGAAAAATAGTTCGTTACATTTTCCAGCGCTCCGTGCACCAGCACCCATAAGTACGACTTTACTTTACAAAGAAAATCTTCCAAAGATGAATTTACATTTTGAAATGATAATTTTGTGATTAAATGATGTACCTAAAACTACTCTCTTACAGTACCGTTACTATTCACATTTAATTAACATTTTCTTGGTCAAAATAATGGCTTGTTTTATATTAAAAGAATATGGGTGATAGTAGCTCTTATTAAGTTATGTTAACTTTTTCATAGTTAATTAACCAATATCCAAGGTTTGGTTAATTAATGCTTTTTTATAATATAAATATTCTACTGATCTTTGACTTGTGACTCGGCATCACTATTCTTGCCCTTTTTAAGTATATTTAATAGAATATTCTTTGTGCTCGGCTAGCTTTACCCAGCATTGTATCTGACACCGTTTTGCTTGAACTCACATTTGCATTTACGTTTGAATTACACTCTCACTGCATCCATTTGTCTCTGTCCATTTGCCCCTTGCCTCCCGTCCAGGGTCTCTGTCCTTGTTTCTGGCTCTTAGCCACCTTTGCCCATATGGCTTACAAAGATAAGGGCAGCAGATCGTAGCCAAGCGCTCTTGAAAAGAAAACACTTTGCTATTGTTAATGCTCCGGCTGCAAATTCTGTCGACTTGTCGCTATCCTTGTAGTTGTCGTTGTCGCTGGCAACCTGACCACCAGATATCTAAGGCGGCGGGGTGGTGAATTTTTAGAATTCATTGAATTTTAAAACATAACAATAAAGCACTCAAGATGTGCGATGTGCCAAAGCAAGCCAAAGGTATGCCGAGCACACACTGCAGGCCATGGAAATGGGAAAATTCGCACTCCCTTGGCCCGGGTCTGTGCGCTTGTGTTGTGTGTGGGTCCTGAATCCGGTTGCTTTTCACTGGTAACCAGCTTGAAAATTGCTAAAGTTTTCCGCGCTCTTTGCTGCTGGCGGGGAAATCACATTCGTAATGAATTGCAGCTGTTGCGTAGACACTGCAGCACCAACAGCATCAGCATCAGCAGCAAATGCGAGAACAACTTGGCCCGGATTTTCAATTCATTGGCGTGTGTATCCTGCCAGCGTGTGAGCCTGTTTCATGGCATAGCGTGGCTTGTGTCTATGGGCAATTTGTATAAATTTAATTCGTGGCTGTAAACGCATTATCAGGCGAACCGAGCTGAACCGCTTTTCCATCTTGCGGGCTGCAGCAGATGCCATTTACTCAGTGCACCTCGGTCTCCAATCCACATTTTATACTCAGGGACTCAAACACGTTTACAGCAATAAACGTGTTGATTTATTGATTTTGCACGTCGCATAATTTACTTACCTACAAGGTGGCATCAAAAAAAAGGGGCGACACAGAAAAAGCAACAACATCAACGGGCGACAAGTGGATTCAGCAGCAGCGACAAATAAAAAACCAGGGCTCCTGTTTATTTCTCAGCTTGCACGAACCTGTGTTCCTTGCATTTTGTATTTTACTTTTTCCATTTTCCATTTCCCATTTCACTTTCTTTTTTTGGCTGTATATCTTGTTGTCAACTCCCGGCGTTCCCCCGCCAATCGCCTTTCGCCTGTCTGCCAGCCTGATTGTCATCTTCTCTCCTACTCGGTTGTTAAGCTGGAGTTGCTACTTTTTTGCACCTATGTATGTATGTATGTATGTGCTATGCATCTATCTGATGGCGGCAGCAACAACAAACTGACCAGCAGCAACAATGGCGGGCGACGCCATGCCGTGCCCCATTTTCAAGTCGTTTCTTGCAACGGAAACGAAAGCGGTTTTCATATGCATGTGCGCGCCACCAGCACAAACAAACACTCGTACTTGCATCGCGCATCTGTGTGCGTGTGCGGGACTGTGACGCCAGCCCAGCGCCACGCCCCTTCCATTCCTTCCTGCCGCCTCCGTCGTCTGCTTTTGGGTGCCGCCAATATGAAATGTTTGCGCTGGCAGATTTCTTGTTCGCTCGCTTTGGCTGATTCGGGAACAGTGACTGCAGGAAGTGTGTTCACAAACGGCAAATCTGTTCCTGCTGTCCGATTACGATTAAACTTACATACATACAGAGGTAGCCAAACTACCTAAATAATTGTATTGAGCTCTAGGGCTAAATGAGTATGAGTATTTTTGATCAGCAACTAGGGACTATGAAATGAGTTTGCATTTACTCTATCGGCGTTCCCGCGGCCGCTTATCATTCGTCTTTTGCTCCTTTAAAACACAATTAAGACCCCATACATACGTATGTACATATGTATGTACATATACATATATACATATGTATGTATAAATTTTCTTAAGATGTCGAGAAAGTGTACGACATATTACAAAATTTTAAAATGCTGCAAAATCTCTATTGGATTTTTGTATATTATCTTGAGTACAGGAAGGATATCGAACTTTGGCAGCTCTTTATAACGTTCATAATAACATCATATAATTATTAATTAAAAGGAAAGGTAAGGTTTGAAGTTATCACTTCTGTCTTTTGCCAACTCCATCTTGGCTTGGAATGGAATAGTTTTAAAGGCATTCTTTTGATATGCTTCAGAGCCGACCTCATATCTTTAACTAACCAGAACAAAATTATTACTTATGGATAGTAATGGTGAAAGGATTGGATTTCTAATCACGATGCAAAATTCTTTTTTTTTTGCCAAAAAAGGAGCGTTGCTTTTTGTTTTTTGAAACAAGGTGCATCATTACTAGCATACATATGTATATCTGATATATATAAACCAGATATTAAAAAACATAATATCTGATATAGAAAATATCAATTTGGTATATACAAAAAAACCAATTGCTTACCGATTTTGGTATTTCTTTTGGCTGGGCACTTATAACCTGTTTTATACGACTAAAATATTATGCTGATCTATGTATGTGTCATTCTCAAAATATTCTGGTCGGAAATACAGTCAAATTTATTGATTTTACAAAGTAAACGGTTGCACTTGTAAAGAAACATATTTTTTGTACCCACTGTTCTGGCAATGGACTTTATGATCCCGATGATTGTTTATGTACTTTCTGCTGCATACATTTGGTTGGAAGTTTTTAAGCCACGTGTCCTCCCTATTGCATTCTTTTCTCCACGCTCAATGAATCGGTCGATTCCGTTCTGTGCATGGGAATGTTAAATAAATTTGCATACTTTAGTTCATCGTTAGTTTGGCAAAAGCTCAATTTTCTATGCAAAAATGCAGCTCCGATGATGACAAAAAGCAAACGAATTACAATGCCAAACGAAAGAAAGGCAGCAACAAGAGAATTAAGCTGGAGATTCGGGCGAAAGTTCTGAAGGGATGTGTATGTGGGGGGAGCTGGACTGGGGGTGTGGAAACATGCTAATGAGGCATTTGTTTTGCACAATATTCGTGTGGCCCTTGTGTCATGAATGATTTTCAGTCGGCACAAAAACAGCGATTTCTCTCAGCTCGCTTAGACTTGATTTATAAGCCCGCAATGTGTGGGCATGTGTTTTTTGCCCGGTCACTCCGTTGCCCAAATCTAAGCTTTCTGCTCCCTGCAGGGTAAATCTCGCCCTGTTTTTGCTGCCCGTGGCTTTAATGGCGCATTTAAGCGCAACCGCAGCCCGCAACAACATCAACGGCAACAATCCTGACTTGCATGTGTGCACTTTATGTACTGGCCATGGCCGTGTAAGGATGCGTTGCTGGGTGTGTGCGGCCTGTTCACAGGAGCACGTGTGCCATGGCTGGGCCAAAACCCCCGTTTTGGTTAAAATGCCGAGACACACGCTTGCGCGAAATTTTATGATAGTATTTTGGTGTAATGGCTTACCGCATTGTAGCTTTCAGCACAGCCGCCCCTCCCACTGCTGCTTCGGCTGCTGCCTGTTTCTGTAATCTAGTGCTGAAATATGGTTTTAAGGTAGATTCAAGGCAATTTACCATATTGGCCGCAATACAATTTCCGCCGAGCAACACCGACAGCAGCGGCTGAACAACGGCAACTGCCGCATAAGGCCACATAAATACCCAGCAGCAGTGGTAGCAGCAACAACAGCCGCAGCAGGAATAACAACTGCAATGGCAGCGACATGTGTATTTAAATTTGCCAAGGCTTATGTTATTTGTCTTTGCGCTGGTTGTTGTTTTTATTATTATAACAGAGTTGCAGCAACAACAAAAACGCGAGGAGCAATTTACTTATGATAATAAGCCCCAGATATATGAGCACATATGAGCTTATAATGCCTTAATCTGTAGGGTGCAATTTTCCCAAGAAGCTTGCGATACAAATTTATACGTTGGCAGTTCTGTGTCATTGAAAACGGTGTGATATTATAAAGAAACAAAATATCTTGCTTTAAGGGAATATAAATTAAAAGCTATTTTATACATTCACCAGCAACAACAAACATTACAAACGAAAAAGTTAATTTAAACAAGAAAGGAAGCAAACTTCGGCAAGCCGAAGTTTATACACCCTTGCAGTTTTAACAAAACGACTACATTTCCATTTATTTGCCTATATTACTAAAAACAATGAAGCAATTTGATATTGTCCGACTTTAACAAAACTAAAAGCATAATTTTAATATAGTAAATAGAAAAAAGTTACTATATCTCAAAAGAATATTTTAATGATAAGAAAAACAGCAAAATACAACATTTTTTTTCTTTTTAATGTTTTTTAATTTTGGATTATTCCTATGGGAACTATATGTAATACATAGATGTCCGATTTTAACTTAATTAATCCAGTAATTCCATAGTATTAAAATATTACCAATCCCAAAGAATAAAAACAAAAATTAAAAAGAACTAAATTATACTTTTTTAAGTTTTTTTTCCGATTGTTCCTATGGGAGCTATATGATATAGTCGCCCGATCCGGCTCGTTCCGACTTACATATATACTAACTGGAATAGAAATACAACTTTTGGGAATGTTTCAAGTAGATACCTTTAAAACCGAGACACTAGTTTGCGTAGAAACAGGCGGGCGGACGGACGGACAGACGGAAATGCAAGATCGACTATCCTGGTGATGCTGATCAAGAATATACATATATACTTTGTAGGGTCAGAAATATCTCCTTCACTGCGTAG
This sequence comes from Drosophila kurseongensis, assembly GCA_018153305.1. Taxonomy (NCBI): domain Eukaryota; kingdom Metazoa; phylum Arthropoda; class Insecta; order Diptera; family Drosophilidae; genus Drosophila; species Drosophila kurseongensis. The sequence goes on along the minus strand of JAECXX010000004.1, from coordinate 3,918,658 downwards.
CAAACTTTTGACTAAAATTATAATACTCTCTGCAATGGTATAAAAATAAAAAAAAACTTATATCGTGTTCAATATTTTCAAAACCTACTAATTCACTACCTAATTCTAAACTATTGATTATAAAAAAATTCTCAATATGACAAGAATTTAATAAAAAACGTTGATAGTATTCAAAAAAGAAATTGTAATGTACCTATTTGCTACTCCCGAGTATAGAATTGAAACTCGCTAGATATATATAGTCAGAGTTTATTTTTCATAGTATTTAATTTTCAAACAAGAAAAGAAAGCTAACTTCGGGCGAAGTCGAAGTTTTTATACCCTTGCAGCGTAGTACTCAGATCGACGAAAACTGTACGCCAGTCATGAGAGAGAGCGAGAGGCAAACAGCTGGCGTTCACTTTCCTTCAAGGGTTTTTTCACCTCGGTCCTCAGATCGTCGAAAAAAATACCAGAAAATTGCATGGCGTTGCCAGTCTGCGGAAATGAACTTTGGGTGAACCCTAGCGAAAAGATTAAAAAATTTAATCTTTTGGCGTGCGCTTCTCACTGAACATAATTCTGATGAACTCTCCAAATTTTGGTCACTCTGGAAAGATTAAAGTTTTTACGCTAGCGTACTCGTTTGTCGATCTGAGTACTAGGCTTTATTCTCCAAAACTATTCATATGATGCATTCTTAATACTCATAAAAAATACGAACTTCCTAACTTTAAAAACACCAAAATTATGGCATTTCCAATCGATCAGTTATATGGCAGCTGTAGAATATAGTCGGTTGATCCTTATGAAATTTGGTAGGTCGGATTAATTGTCCAAAAATAAAATCCCAACTTCCTAACTTTACAAACACCAAAGTTATGGCATTTCCGATCAATCAGTTATATGGCAGCTATAGGATATAGTCGGCCGATCCCGGCCGTTCCGACTTATATACTGCGTGCAAACACTAACCATACAACATATGTTGAATGGTTAGTGGTGCAAAGGAAAGAAGGGTGTGTGCAAAGTTTCAATTCGATATCTTTAAAACTGAGAGACTAGTTTGCGTAGAAACAGACAGACGGACAGACGGACATGCTTATATCAACTCAGGAAGAGATCCTGATCAAGAATATATATACTTTATAGGGTCGGAGATGTCTCCTTTACTGCGTTGCACACTTGACCAAAATTATAATACCCTCTGCAAGGGTATAAAAAGAATTTCTCATGTTGATAAAATATTGTTTTTTGAAAGGAAAAATTCTGTTGAAGCAAAACTCTGGCTTGATGACGAGTTTCAAGACACTGCCCCGGGAACCATCAACGATTGGTATGCTAAGTTTAGACATGGTGAAATGAACAACGACGAGTTGCATTTGCGTCAATATGTGGCAATGGACGATACATTCCTCCATCATTATACACAGGAGTCCAATCGACAGTCATCCAAGTGGACTGCACACGATGAACCCGCCCCAAAGCGTGGAAAAACGCAACAATCGGTTGGCAAAGGAATGGCGTCTGTATTTTGGGATGCGCATAGAATACTTTTCATTGACTACCTTGAACAAGGACGAGATCGAACAAAAACGTCCGCATTTGAAGAAAAAGAAAGTGGTGTTTCAACAAGACAATGCACCGTGCCACAAGTAAGAGAAAAAGATGGCAAAAATCCATGAATTGGGCTTCGAATTGCTTCCTCATTCACCCTATTCTCCAGATCTGGCCTTCAGCGACTATTTCTTGTTCTCAAATCTTAAAAGAATGCTCGCTGGGAAGACATTTTTGTTGAATGAAGAGGTGATCGCCGAACCTGAGGCCTAATTTGAAGCAACGGACACATCGTACTACAAAAATGGTATCAAAAAGTTTGAGGGTCTCTATAATCAGTGTATCACTCTTCAAGGAAATGTTGAATAAAAAAAAAGAATTTGTCAAAAATTATGGTAGGCCGGAGACTTTTCAATTGGTCTGTTCAGTGTTGCCAATTTACCTTTTTTACTTTTTTTTCAGGCTTTTTGTAAAGTCGAAATGCGGAAAAATTTGTGAATTGTGGAAATTTTGGATAGGCCGGGATCGGCCTACTATATCCTATAGCCGCCATATAACTGATTGATCGGAAATGCCATATTTTTGGTGTTTGTAAAGTTAGGAAGTTGGGATTTTCTATAGGTTTTATTTTTAGGGCGGACAAGCGTTTTCACCGCTCGAAAAAAACATAGCATACGAAAATTATCCGTTTTATAATGCATCCTACCAAAAATTGGATAAATAAACTTTTATATTGTTTTAGTTTTCGATTGAAATTTAAAAATATTAAAAATCATTAAAAACTTACTTCTTGATTTAAAATTGAAATACAAATTTCAGAAAATCACTTCGAATATTTTTGTCTGTACTTTATAGTGATTAAACAATTTGTTATTTTCCAATATTAAAATTATACAATTATTATATGTACATATGTATGTACATATGTATGTATATTTATCGGTAACTAATCCGAGCGGCGACTTTCAAGAATAAGCATACATATGTACATAAAAATATAAAAATTACCCTGGGAATCAAAAAAAAAAATCAACCAAAGCTCATTAAACATAAAATTCAAAACAAGTGTCCTAAAAAATGTACAGTGACAAACTTAATTATTGGCACAGCAAGCATGTTAAACTTTAAGGCTATTTTTCGTCTTCGAATATGCTGATATTAAAATAAAACAAAATATTTTTAGATAGAATCATTAATTTTATATTAAATTCAAGTGACTTCATTAATTTATCTTTTATAAATAATTTATTAAACATAAAAAACGAAAGAATGGACCAAATTTCCCTGAACAAAATTATTGGCACACTTGACACACTTTTAACTATTTTGTTAAAACTTTATCGATTTGGCCACTTTTTTTTTAATTATCACATTTGCCTCTATAATCTCAATGGTATAATGATTAATTTTATAGCTAAAATTGTTTTAGTGCCTTAAAATAAAGGAAAAGTTGTTTGATTTTACAAGGTAAAAATAAAATCAACCGCATGTGTTCAAAAATTAAAATTTAATAAGCAGGATCAATGCAAATCGAATGTCAACATTGGGGAAAGGATGCCCAGAATCCATTTTCCCATTCGGAGTCCTTTGCGACATTTTAAAGGACCCACGCAGTTTCAAAATGCAGTGCACACTGGCTAATCCATGGCTTTGAGAGGCCAGGAAAGCGTAAGGATCGTATAAAAGGATAATGTCAACCCCCAGATCTCCTCAACACGTATCAAAGTTAACGATAAGAAGGACTTTGGTAAGGATATTCACCCAACAGCCTTTTTTCAGGCCAGCATGATGGTTTCTACAAACGACTTGCTGCTAGAAAAAATCAACCGATTTGAAAAGTTAACTAACACAAGCCTTTTACCTAGGGAGAGGATTACTATATCATATGAGAAGGCTAAAAGGACCCAAAAGTCAATTGGCATACTCAGATTTTGATTTCGCTATACTAAATGGTTGTTTTTGACATTTAAAATCGATTAATTTTTTCTAGCAGCAAGTCGCTTGTAGAAACCATCATGCATGGCCTGAAAAAAGGCTGTTGGGTGAATATCCTTACCAAAGTCCTTCTTATCGTTAACTTTGATACGTGTTGAGGAGATCTGGGGGTTGACATTATCCTTTTATACGATCCTTACGCTTTCCTGGCCTCTCAAAGCCATGGATTAGCCAGTGTGCACTGCATTTTGAAACTGCGTGGGTCCTTTAAAATGTCGCAAAGGACTCCGAATGGGAAAATGGATTCTGGGCATCCTTTCCCCAACGTTGACATTCGATTTGCATTGATCCTGCTTATTAAATTTTAATTTTTGAACACATGCGGTTGATTTTATTTTTACCTTGTAAAATCAAACAACTTTTCCTTTATTTTAGAGCACTAAAACAATTTTAGCTATAAAATTAATCATTATACCATTGAGATTATAGAGGCAAATGTGATAATTAAAAAAAAAGTGGCCAAATCGATAAAGTTTTAACAAAATAGTTAAAAGTGTGTCAAGTGTGCCAATAATTTTGTTCAGGGAAATTTGGTCCATTCTTTCGTTTTTTATGTTTAATAAATTATTTATAAAAGATAAATTAATGAAGTCACTTGAATTTAATATAAAATTAATGATTCTATCTAAAAAATATTTTGTTTTATTTTAATATCAGCATATTAGAAGACGAAAAATAGCCTTAAAGTTTAACATGCTTGCTGTGCCAATAATTAAGTTTGTCACTGTATGTAAACAAAACAAAAGCCAAACAGCCGTTCTTGTTTCTGTCCGCCCTAAAATCATAGAGTAAGAAACTATATAGAGGTTTCATTTGCTCTGCCCGCGCTCTCGAGTGACTTTGCCAGTGATGCCACATGGGGGAAAAACGGAAAAAAAGAGAGTTTTGCATTTGTTCGAATCGAGCTTGAATCGATGCCCATGGTGAATTCTTACTGCTGCACTGCTCGCTCTTATTCCTAAGGATAGGTGCGAGAACTCCCCATACTATTGCTTGTGCTTCGCACATGTTAGAAGTGGTGAGAAACCGAAGTTGGCTTCGAACATGGCTCTCAGCAGAGCTTTGGCAGAGGCCCGGGCAGAGCAAATGAAACCTCTATATAGTTTCTTACTCTATGATATAGTTTCTTACTCTATGAACAAACTATATCCATAGAGTAATAATGTATAGAGCCGTCATTTGCTATGCCTGCGCTCTCGAGTGACATTTCCTGTGATGCCACCTAGGCGAAAAACGGAAAAAAAGAGAGTTTTGCAAATGTTCGAATCGAGCTTCATTCCATGCCCATGGTGAGATTCTGCAGCTGGACTGGTCGCTCTTATTCCTAAGGATAGGTGCGAGAACTCCCCATACTATTGCTTGTGCTTCGCACATGTTAGAAGTGGTGAGAAACCGAAGTTGGCTTCGAACATGGCTCTCAGCAGAGCTTTGGCAGAGGCCCGGGCAGAGCAAATGAAACCTCTATATAGTTTCTTACTCTATGATATAGTTTCTTACTCTATGAACAAACTATATCCATAGAGTAATAATGTATAGAGCCGTCATTTGCTCTGCCTGCGCTCTCGAGTGATATTTCCTGTGATGCCACCTAGGCGAAAAACGGAAAAAAAGAGAGTTTTGCAAATGTTCGAATCGAGCTTCATTCCATGCCCATGGTGAGATTCTGCAGCTGGACTGGTCGCTCTTATTCCTAAGGATAGGTGCGAGAACTCCCCATACTATTGCTTGTGCTTCGCACATGTTAGAAGTGGTGAGAAACCCAAGTTAGAAGAAGTTAGCTTCGAACATGGCTCTCAGCAGAGCTTTGGCAGAGGCCCGGGCAGAGCAAATGAAACCTCTATATAGTTTCTTACTCTATGGCAGAGGCCCGGGCAGAGCAAATGAAACCTCTATATAGTTTCTTACTCTATGCTCTATGCTATATCTGCGACTGAACGACCGAATAGTGCTGCGAAAAAATCGATGTCAACATCGATACTATCGATTATTTTTAATTTCGTGAAAACATCGATTTCTTTTTCAAAGAATCGATCTTTTAGGCGAAGTTTCATCACTTTTAAAAAGGCATGGGTTGACGCTGGTCGTAAAAGGTAATTTAGGTTTTAAGTGTTTCAAAATCCTTATTTATTATTTTTTTATTACCATAGAATAATTTCGTGTGTTGGTGGATCGGAGGATTGGACAGAATGGACAAATTTTTGGAAGTAAAAGGTAATTAATTCGGTATGAGCCACATGCTGGCAGTCTGGTGCTTCCACTTTAGAACTTTTTTTCAAGTTCCAAGAAATAGCTGTTTCTTGGAAATTGAAAAAAAGCAAGTTACATATAATTTTTAAATGCTTTATTGTTGTATTTGCAATTTATTATTAATAAGTATAACTTTTTATTATATTTGATTAGGAAACAACAAGGAAACAGATGAGGAGTTAAACAGCGGAGTGGAGCGTAAAAGAAAATGTCACAGGTCCAACGTCTGGAATTATTTTAAATTTATTCATTGTTAGAATGTGTTCTGTACAAATAACCAAGTCATCTACGTATAACAAAACATAAATATTTTTTTTAAATAGTCCCTTTATCCAAAATATATATTCATCTATCTACAGGTGAATTTTTAAAACCAATATCTTTTAAAGCCTTTTCAAACACTTTAAACCAACATCTAGCCGCCTGCTTAAGACCATAAATTGCTTTATTCAATTTACAAACATGACTGCTATTACAATACAGTCCTTAAGGAACTCTCATATATATTTCCTCTTTAAAGCTCCATTTAAAAAATCAGTTTTTACATCCATATGATGTACTTTAAGGCTATACTGGTTTGAAAAAGACATTATAAGTCTGAAACTTGAAATTCTAGCCACAGGGGCAAATGTTTCGTCGTAATCGATTAAATATTCCTGTGTAAATCCCCGTGCTACAAGTCTGCCTTTATATTTTACTGGTCTACCAAACTCGTTCTGTTTTATTGTAAATATCCATTTACAATCAACTATGTTTTTGTTTTTAGGTCTTTCTACCATGTTTTGTTAGTTTCATGAGAATTAAGCTCATATTCAATAGCTGCTCTCCAATGTTCTTTATCATTCCTATTATTAACTTCATCAAAAGATATTGGAGCACTACCTGTTAAAGTTTGCGCATGCATAACACAATTTTTGATCATATCTCTATATGACAATTTTGGCTTTTCTTTTAGTCTATTGCTTTTTCTAGTTTGAGTATCAGAGTCACTTGGTTCACCTTCAGATATAACACCAGATATTTCTGGATCGGCCTTTTCCACTTCATTTTCCATTTCTGAACCCTTTCACTCTCAATAAGACCAGAATCTTGAAAAGCAGGTTCAATATTTTCTTCAAGATTGTGAAAATCCATGTTGTTATCAACATCCACAGCTCTAGACATTATCCTGTTTGATTCATCAAACACTACATCTCTTGCAATAACAAATTTGTTATTCTCCACATCCCATACTTTATATCCGACATACCCGACAAGTATACCTTTCCACGATTTGTCATCAAATTTTCTTTTTCTCGTTTTATTGAGAACGTATACTGTCGAACGAAAAACTCTTAAATACTTAAGGCACGGCTTTTTGTTGTGCCACATTTCAAATGGTGTCTTTCTGCATTCATGTAATGCACTAGTTGGGCTTCTATTAATAAGGTATGTGGCTGTTAGCACCGCTTCACCCCAGAAAGTTTTCTGAACCTTGCCCCATATAACTAAAGCTCGAGCTTTTTCCGTAATAGATCTAATCATCCTTTCGGATACACCATTTTGTTGTGGAGTATGTGGAACCGTCAAGTGGTAACTAATGCCTTTTTGAACACAGAACTCTTTCATTTCATTCGATAGATACTCCCTGCCATTATCAATATAAAGGCTAACCATATTTAAATTAAACAAAGCATGCGTTTTAGCTACAGAGTCTTGAAATACACTAAAAACTTCCGACTTATAACTTAACAGGTAAGTTACACAATAATGCGTATACTCATCAATAACAAGAAAGGAAAGCTAACTTCGGGCGGAGCCGAAGTTGAAATACCCTTGCAGAATATTCCGAATTATATTCTCCAAAATTATTCATTTGATGCATTCTTAACACTCATAAAAAATCCCAACTTTCTAACTTTAAAAACACCAAAGTTATGGCATTTCCAATCGTTCAGTTAAGTGGCGGCTATAGGATATAGTCGGCCGATCCTTATGAAATTTGGTAGGTCAGATTGATTGGCCAAATATAAAAGCCATAGAAAATCCCAACTTCCTAACTTTACAAATCCCAAAGTTATGGCATTACCGATCAATCAGTTATATAGAAGCTATAGGATATAGTCGGCCGATCCTTATGAAATTTGGTAGGTCGGATTGACTGGCCAAATAGGTGCAGAGGGTATTATAATTTTGGTCAAAAGTGTGCAACGCAGTGAAGGAGACATCTCCGACCCTATAAAGTATATATATTCTTGATCAGGATCACCTCCTGAGTTGATATAGCCATGTCCGTCTGTCCGTCTGTCTGTTTCTACGCAAACTAGTCTCTCAGTTTTAAAGCTATCGAATTGAAACTTTGCACACACCCTTCTTTCCTTTGCACGCAGTATATAAGTCGGAACGGCCGGGATCGGCCGACTATATCCTATAGCTGCCATATAACTGAACGATCGGAAATGACATAACTTTGGTGTTTGTAAAGTTAGGAAGTTGGGATTTTCTATGGGTTTTATTTTTGGCCAATCAATCAGACCTACCAAATTTCATAAGGATCGGCCGACAATATCCTATAGCTGCCATATAACTGAACGATTGAAAATGCCATAACTTTGGTGTTTTTAAAGTTAGAAAGTTGGGATTTTTTATGAGTGTTAAGAATGCATCATATGAATAATTTTGGAGAATATAATTCGGAATATTCTGCAAGGGTATTTCAACTTCGGCTCCGCCCGAAGTTAGCTTTCCTTTCTTGTTTTATTTGAATTTAATTGAAATCATTTTTTGTACATTTCTTATACGATTTATTTTTAACTTAATAATATCACTTCGAATAATATTTTTTATACCTAATTAAAGAATATTCGCAGAAATTTTCAGTTCGATTTGTCAACAACTTTTCAAGCTAGGTATCCCGCAAGTTGAAAAGGGGAGTTTCTAATTTTTATACCCTTGCAGAGGGTATTATAATTTCAGTCAAAAGTTTGCAACGCAGTGAAGGAGACATTTCCGACCCTATAAAGTATATATATGTGGGGTGTGTCTGCTTTGGGTAGCAACCATTCCACAATAAGTTTACCCTAGACAACAACCTTTTTGAGCTGATCAAGACGAACGACGAAATTCAAGAACGATATGAAGAAGTAAAGATGAAAGACGAGAAGTAAGAGAGATGAAAGATGAACGACAAGGAGACGACGAGAAGACGACGGGAAGACGACGAGAAACGAAGGAGGAGTTGAGTTCGAGCCTTTGAAGAGAACGGTCCTAAGACGTTGGTCAGAAGACGAAAAAGACGAGTGAAATTCTAATTTACCCATGTTAATTTCTTTATATTATACTTAACTAAATCTAAACTACAAATAAACTTTAATATTCAACTAATAAACTTAAAAATCCCACATATATTCTTGATCAGCATCACCAGGAGAGTCGATCTAGCCATGTCCGTCTGTCCGTCTGTCCGTCCGTCTGTCCGTCTGTCCGTCCGTCCGTTTCTACGCAAACTAGTCCCTCAGTTTTAAAGCTATCTGCTTAAAACTTTCCCAAAAGTTGTCTTTCTATTGCAGGTAGTATATAAGTCGGAACGAGCCGGATCGGGCGACTATATCATATAGCTGCCATATAACTGAACGATCGGAAAAGCCATAACGTTGGTGTTTTTAAAGTTAGGAAGTTGGGATATTCTATGGGTTTTATTTTTGGCCAATCAATCCGACCCACCAAATTTCATAAGGATCGGCCGACTATATCCTATAGCTGCCATATAACTGAACGATTGGAAATGCCACAACTTTGGTGTTTTTAAAGTTAGGAAGTTGGGATTTTTTATTAGTGTTAAGAATGCATCCAATGAATAATTTTGGAGAATATAATTTACAGAATATTCTGCAAGGGTATTTCAACTTCGGCTCCGCCCGAAGTTAGCTTTCTTTTCTTGTTTTTTTTCGTATTTGGTAATATTTAAATATTATGGAATTACGGTTTAAATTAAATTAAAATCGAACAACAATATCATATAGCTGTCATAGAAACAATGTCAAATTGTAGTCGATTTTTAATAACTGCAAGGGTATATAAACCTCGGCTTGCCGAAGTTTGCTTCCTTTCTTGTCTCATTTGAATTTGTGTACAGCTTCACTGTTTCTTTCGTAACTGCATAAATGAATACATCGTTCTTGGCAACAGAAATTTTAATAGGTTCATCTAATTCAGTGATAGTTGTAAACAAACTCTCATTGTTGGCCAAATGGTCTGATGCGCCAGAATCCAATAAGAATCCAATGTTTGGTTGGCTATTAGCGTGTCTCATCATAAATGCGATCCCATTATGATTTCCTTGACTTTGTGTGGATGTCATCTGCGCCTGTTTGTCATTTCCATGTTTCTCCTTTACTCTTTTTAGAGCAAAGCAATCTTTTTTAAAGTGACCAGTCTTGCCGCAATAAAAACATTTTTTCTGGAATTTTGAGACTCTATTTGTTGGAAATTTGCTATTTTTCTTATAAGAAAATTGAGGCTTACTGTCCTTTTTTACAGCCTGCATAACCTTTAGACTGGTATCTTTGCTACTATTTTTATACCCTTGCAGAGGGTATTATAATTTTGGTCAAAAGTGTGCAACGCAGTGAAGGAGACATCTCCGACCCTATAAAGTATATATATTCTTGATCAGGATCACCTCCTGAGTTGATATAGCCATGTCCGTCTGTCCGTCTGTCTGTCCGTCTGTCTGTCCGTCTGTCTGTTTCTACGCGAACTAGTCTCTCAGTTTTAAAGATATTGAATTGAAACTTTGCACACAGCCTTCGATCCTTTGCACGCAGTATATAAGTCGGAACGGCCGGGATCGGCCGACTATATCCTATAGCTGCCATATAACTGATTGATCGGAAATGCCATAACTTTGGTGTTTGTAAAGTTAGGAAGTTGGGATTTTCTATGGGTTTTATTTTTGGCCAATCAATCCGACCTACCAAATTTCATAAGGATCGGCCTACTATATCCTATAGCTGCCATATAACTGAACGATTGAAAATGCCATAACTTTGGTGTTTTTAAAGTTAGGAAGTTAGGATTTTTTATGAGTGTTAAGAATGCATTATATGAATAATTTTGGAGAATATAATTTACAGAATATTCTGCAAGGGTATATTAACTTCGGCTACGCCCAAAGTTAGCTTTCCTTTCTGGTTTTAAATGAGATCAAGTTTTCCGGGATATCAGAAAAATATATGACATCTTTAAGCTCAATTTTCTCATTTGAATTTGTGTACAGCTTCACTGTTTCTTTCGTAACTGCATAAATGAATACATCGTTCTTGGCAACAGAAATTTTAATAGGTTCATCTAATTCAGTGATAGTTACAAACAAACTCTCATTGTTGGCCAAATGGTCTGATGCGCCAGAATCCAATAAGAATCCAATGTTTGGTTGGCTATTAGCGTGTCTCATCATAAATGCGATCCCATTATGATTTCCTTGACTTTGTGTGGATGTCATCTGCGCCTGTTTGTCATTTCCATGTTTCTCCTTTCCTCTTTTTAGAGCAAGATAATCTTTTTTAAAGTGACCAGTCTTGCCGCAATGAAAACATTTTTTCTGGAATTTTGAGACTCTATTTGTTGGAAATTTGCTATTTTTCTTATAAGAAAATTGAGGCTTACTGTCCTTTTTTACAGCCTGCATAACCTTTAGACTGGTATCTTTGCTACTATTTTTATACCCTTGCAGAGGGTATTATAATTTTGGTCAAAAGTGTGCAACGCTGTGAAGGAGACATCTCCGACCCTATAAAGTATATATATTCTTGATCAGGATCACCTCCTGAGTTGATATAGCCATGTCCGTCTGTCTGTCCGTCTGTCTGTCCGTCTGTCTGTTTCTACGCGAACTAGTCTCTCAGTTTTAAAGATATCGAATTGAAACTTTGCACACAGCCTTCGATCCTTTGCACGCAGTATATAAGTCGGAACGGCCGGGATCGGCCGACTATATCCTATAGCTGCCATATAACTGATAGTTTGGAAATGCCATAACTTTGGTGTTTGTAAAGTTAGGAAGTTGGGATTTTCTATGGGTTTTATTTTTGACCAATCAATCCGACCTACCAAATTTCATTAGAATCGGCCGTTTATATCCTATAGCTGCCATATAACTGATTGATCGGAAATGCCATAACTTTGGTGTTTGTAAAGTTAGGAAGTTGGGATTTTCTATGGGTTTTATATTTGACCAATCAATCCGACCTACCAAATTTCATAAGGATCGACCGACTGTATCCTATAGCTGCCATATAACTGAACGATTGGAAATGCCATAGCTTTGGTGTTTTTATACCCGTTACTCGTAGAGTAAAAGGGTATATTGTATTCGTGCAAAAGTATGTACCAGGTAGAAGGAAGCGTTTCCGACCCTATAAAGTATATATATTCTTGTTCAGGATCACTAGCCGAGTCGATCTAGCCATGTCCGTCTGTCCGTCTCTCCGTCTGTCTGTCTGTCCGTATGAACGCTGAGATCTCGGAAACTATAAAAGCTAGAAGATTGGCATTTTGCATGCAGATTCTAGGAGTTCCTACGCAGCGCAAGTTTGTTTCAAAAAGGTGCCACGCCCCCTTTAACGCCCACAATCGCTTATATTAAATTTTAAAAATTTAAATATTTCGGAAAAGTAAGCAGTTTTATTGTCTTTATCAATACCTATCGAAATGTAGAAGAAATTTTTCAAATCGGACCATTCGTTAAAAAGTTATGCGTGATCAAAGTTTCTATCTCCATCTCCCTCGCACTCTCTTTACCTGAGTAACGGGTATCTGATAGTCGGGGCACCCGACTATAGCGTTCTCTCTTGTTAAAGTTAAGAAGTTGGGATTTTTATGAGTATTAAGAATGCATCATATGAATAATTTTGGAGAATATAATTTACAGACTATTCTGCAAGGGTATATCAACTTCGGCTCCGCCCGAAGTTAGCTTTCCTTTCTTGTTTAGCTTGATCTCGTGATCCAACAGACGATTTTTTACAAAGGCCAAGGTTAAATTATTTTCTGCTAAAGTTTCTATTTCCGTTATAACGCCGTCATACGAAGATGGCAGTGTTAGCAGTAAATGCGAAACCTTGTCCATTTCTTCAACTTTAGCACCTGATGCTAGCAACTCGGCAATGAGTTCGTCAAACAAATTAAAATGGCTTAATAACTGGGAATCGCTCTTAAGTTTCAAAGATAGCAATTGCTTGCGTGTAGACAACTGTGAGACCAAACTCTTCCTCTCTTTTTCTGCCATTCAACAAAATTTTCTTTTTCTTCTTCTTCTTGGTCTATAACCTTCAACACATCTACATATTTTGTTTAACAATGCCCTTATACGAAATTTCCAGATGGAATATTTTTCTCCATCAAATGGCAAAAATAAAATGATACTTTTACTTAGCTGCAGTTATGGCGTCCTGGGTGCATAACCTATAAGAATATACACAACGTATGTATGTATGTGTGTGTGTGATTTCCTGCAAGCGTCACACTATTTCGTCAGAATCCACATTCCATGTGTTGCCTCTTGTAGTCGTCCTATGGTCTTCTTATAGCGTGTAATATGTGCTCGGCGCAATATTATATCTCCCACCAATTCACAAACCAAGTTAAATACACTTTATGTATAGTTTTAGATATATATGTTTATAGTTCCTTAGAACACGTCGTCACTTCAATATTAGCAGAATACTTTTGCATATACGATATTCTCATCGATATGAAGTAATGTCATATTCCAACAGCTAGCGTAAAAACTTTAATCTTTCCAGTGTGACCAACATTTTGAGAGTTCATCCGAACTGAGCGTACTACGGTCTTACTGTCAATCAGCTGGGTTTGTTGACAACCAGTTAAAATTCAAATATCGTATTTACGGGAAAGAGCCTTTAAAAGATATTATCAACTCGCTTGGCAAGACAAGTCTACCGCTGTACAAGGAAATTAAAAAACAAGAAAGGAAAGCTAACTTCGAAAACACCAAAGTTATGGCATTTCCAATCGTTCAGTTACATGGCCGCTATAGGATATTGTCGGCTGATCCTTATGAAATTTTGGATTTGGAAATTTTCAGATTGATTGGTCAAATATAAAACCCATAGAAAATCCCAACTTCCTAACTTTACAAACACCAAAGTTATGGCATTTCCGATCCTTATGAAATTTGGTAGGTCAGATTGATTGGCCAAATATAAAACCCATAGAAAATCAAAACTTCCTAACTTTACAAGCACCAAAGTTATGGCATTTCCGATCAATCAGTTATATGACGACTATAAGATTTAGTCGCCCGATCCTTATGAAATTCGGTAGGTCGGATTGGTTGGCCAAATATAAAACCCATAGGAAATCCAAACTTCCTAACTTGAAAAACACCAAAGTTTTGGCATTTCCGATCAATCAGTTATATGGCAGCTATAGGATATAATCGGCCGATCCCGGCCGTTCCGACTTATATACTGGTGTGTGCAAAGTTTCAATTCGATATCTTTAAAACTGAGAGACTAGTTAGCGTAGAAACAGACAGACGGACAGACAGACGGACAGACGGACATGGCTATATCAACTCAGGAGGTGATCCTGATCAAGAATATATATACTTTATAGGGTCGGAGATGTCTCCTTCACTGCGTTGCACACTTTTGACCAAAATTATAATACCCTCTGCAAGGGTATAAAAACTGATGATTTAAGGGGGTACCATTAAATCCTGAGTAATTACGGCTTACAAAGCCGCTTTAAAGAGTTGTAGCCAAAAAGTTTATGGGATCCAAAGCAGCTTATCGGGACATCAAAATTTAGTTTACCCACCAAGTGTAGAATTACCAAAGTGTGATTGTCTTCCGCAAAATTCTTGGTAAATGAGAAGAGTTCTATTCAGAACTATTCTATTCAGAAAATTGTCTCAACAAGTAAGATTAGTCTGGATCCAAGGACTCCATCGTCCGTTTGATTTCATAATAAATATGAGCCCTCGTAGGTGGTCAAGCATTAACATTTTGAATAGTGTGCTCCGGAAGCACACTAATGCCATAACTTTGGTGTTTGTAAAGTTAGGAAGTTGGGATTTTCTATGGGTTTTTTATTTGGCCAATCAATCTGACCTACCAAATCATCATAAGAATCGGCCGACTATATCCTATAGCTGCCAAATAACTGAACGATTGGAAATGCCATAACTTTGGTGTTTTTTAAAGTTAGAAGATTGGGATTTTTTTTGAGTGTTAAGAATGCATCATATGAATAATTTTGGAGAATATAATTTACAGAATATTCTGCAAGGGTAATTCAACTTCGGCTCCTCCCTAAGTTAGCTTTCCTTTCTTGTTTTGTATTTTAACGGCTTGTTAACAAGCCCACCTGATTGACAGTACGACCGTAGCACGCTCAATACTGATGAACTCTCAAAAATGCTGTTACACTGAAAAGATTAAAGTTTTTACGCTAGCGAACTCGTTCTTCGATCTGAGTACTTTTTTTTGTTTTTTTTTTAATTTGTTAAACTAGATATAGATTTAATTTAACGTCGATTAACAAACTAAATGGTTATAATACGTTAAGAATAATAAGGAACAAATAACGTGAAAACATAACAGAGAAGTGATTAAGAAATTTTATAACAAATTAACAGAATATGGTTAATGCTTAAGGACTTGAGAAACATGTCATCCTCTTGTTCAGAGATCGGCGGGGTGCCTTCGCTTCAGTCTTCGCCAACACGTCGGCAGCGAGGCGATCGTTGTACCGACTCGAGTGGCGGTTTATCTGTTCCCTGACAGAAGGAATGTGGAGGTCATTTCCTAGGGCGTCGTTCCCGATATACCAGGGCGCATTTGCAATCCTGCGCAGCGCCCGGTTTTGCTCTCTTTGAACTTTCATCACATTAGAGTCTAAAGCCATGCCCCATAATTCGATGCAATACGTCATTGAGTGCACCACAATTGATTTAAAAAGCAACACTTTGTTGCCAAGGCTGAGCTTGCTCGTAGGCTTAAGCATCCAATTCAGCTTCCTGAGCTTAGTGCGACATGTGGCTGCAATTTTCTGGATGTGCCCTTTCCAGGTGAGCCGCTTGCCCAGGATCAGACCCAAGTACTGCGCCTGGGGTGATTGCGGGATGGTGATGTGGTGGATTTTAACTCTAGGAAGCACCTTTCCTCTTAGAGTAAAATTGCAATGTACTGACTTTCAATAATAGCAATATTCAACCTGTTTGTCCACTTGCCGTACAAATCCAGGAAATCCAGGATCACCCACTTGATGCTTCGACTCGGCAGGAGGAGTTCACAAGAAAGACAGTGTCGTCGGCGTAGTGTGCCATAAGTGTACCCGGTTTTGTAGGACATGGCAGATCTGAAGTGTACAGAGTGTACATAATGGGACCCTGGACGCTTCCCATGGAACGCCAGCTCGAGCAGTTCTAATGCTTGACCTTTCCCCTCTTACTTCGACCATAAAACTTCGATCAAGCAAGTATGATTTTAATAAGAGGAATTGGCCGGTTGGGAGTAGTGACTTCAACTTATGGAGTAATCCAGCATGTCAAACGCGGTCAAAAACTTCCTTGACGTCGAGGAAAATATGCTTACTTTCAAAATCATTTAAAATGTGTTGGACGACTCTATGTGCTTGTTTTGGCGTCCCATGATGATGCCTAAAACCAAACTGGTGGTCGGGAATGGCGTCCTGCAGGCTACTACTAATTCCATCTGAGTACTAAGCTTTAAAAAATTTGTTTTTGGATCTTATATCTAATGTTTATTGGAGTGAATCTTTTATTGATCTATTCTTGTTATACCCTTGCAGAGGGTAATATAATTTCAGTCAAAAGTTTGCAACGCAGTGAAGGAGACATTTCCGACCCTGTAAAGTATATATTTCATTTGATCGACGTTTTTATACCCTTGCAGAGGGTATTATAATTTTGGTCAAAGGTGTGCAACGCAGTGAAGGAGACATCTCCGACCCTATAAAGTATATATATTCTTGATCAGGATCACCACCTGAGTTGATATCAGCATGTCCGTCTGTCTGTCCGTCTGTCTGTTTCTACGCAAACTAGTCTCTCAGTTTTAAAGATATCGAGTTGAAACTTTGCACACACCCTTCTTTCCTTTGCACCCTTCTTTCCTTTGCTGCCATATAACTGATTGCTCGGAAATGCCATAACTTTGGTGTTTGTTAAGTTAGGAAGTTGGGATTTCCTATGGGTTTTATATTTGGCCAATCAATCCGACCTACCAAATTTCATAAGGATTGGTTAACTATATCCCATAGCTGCCATATAACTGATTGATCGGAAATGCCATAACTTTGGTATTTGTAAAGTTAGGAAGTTGGGATTTTCTACGGGTTTTATATTTGGCCAATCAATCTTACCTACCAAATCATCATAAGGATCGGCCGACTATATCCTATAGCTGCCATATACCTGAACGATTGGAAATGCCATAACTTTGGTGTTTTTAAAGTTAGGAAGTTGGTATTTTTGATGAGTGTTAAGAATGCATCATTTGAATAATTTTGGAGAATATAATTTACAGAATATTCTGCAAGGGTATTTAAACTTCGGCTCCGCCCGAAGTAAGCTTTCCTTTCTTGTTTTTTTTTAAATTTACTAATAATTATTTGCTAATTCAAAGTTCATAGCTGCACTTTTATTGTGTTTTTTGGTACATTTTTGACCTAAGAAACACTTTGCTCTGACAAGAGGTACCCCAGATAGTATTAATGTTATTTTGTCCTCACATGTAAACTCCTGCAATTGACTTTTGCGGGTTTTTTATTTTTTTCCTCCATTTTTGAAAATGTTCAGTAAGAAGCGCACGCCAACAGATTACATTTTTTATTATTTTCGCTAGGGTTCATCCAAAGTTCATTTCCGCAGCGTGGCAACGCTATGCAATTTTCTGGTATTTTTTGACGAACGTTGACGAAAAGTGTACGCCAGCTGTTGGCCTCTCGCTCTCTCATAGACTGGCTTAAAGCCTAGTATCCAGATCGACAAACGATTACGCTAGCGTAAAAACTTTAATCTTTCCAGTGTGACCAAAATTTTGAGAGTTCATCAGATTTAAGCGTGCTACGGTCGTACTGTCAATCAGCTGGGTTTGTTGACAAGCAGTTAAAATTCAAATATCGTATTTGCGGGAAAGAGCCTTTAAAAGATATTATCAAATACCTTGGCAAGACAAGCCTGCCGGTGTATAACGAAAGTAAAAAACAATACAATTTAAATTTAACAGTTGTTTTTTTTATTTACTGATAATTATTTGCTAATTTAAAGTTCATAGCTGCACTATTATTGCGTTTTTTCGTACATTCTTGACCTAAAAAACATTTTGCTCTGACAAGAGGCACCCCAGATAGTATTAGTTATTTTGTCCTCACATGTAAACTCCTGCAATCGACTTTTGCGATTTTTTTGAGTTTTCCCTCCATTTCTTATAATGTTCAGTGAGAAGCGCACGCCAAAAGATTAAATTTTTTATTCTTTTCGCTAGGGTTCACCCAAAGTTCATTTCAGGTGGTTGGCAACGCGATGCAATTTTCTGGTATTTTTTTCGTCGAACTGGAGACCTAAGTCAAAAAAAAAGCTTCACGAAAAGTGAACGCCAGCTGTTTGCCTCTCGCTCTCTCTCATGACTGGCGTACGGTTTTCGTCGATCAGGATACTAGGCTTAAGGATTGATGCAAGAACTCCCCATACTATTGCATGTGCTTCGCACATGTTAGGGTGGTAAGAAACCGAAGTTAGCTCCGTACATGGCTCTAAGCAGAGCGTTGGCAGAGGTGCGGGCAGAGCAAATTAAACCTCTATGTAGATTCTTACTCTATGACTAAAATACTCGAGTTGATTGCGATCAACAAATAAAATCAAAAGGAAAACTATTTGGAGCCCTAAATGAACAAGTTTTTATTTAAAAAATAACTTCGGCAATATGCTTTGGCATAGAATTAACCAACTTCTCAGTCTCAGCTTCGGCTTTTTGGTGCCATTCCTTTTGCAATATGGTTTTTAGCATTGCCTGATTTTGCGTTCCAATAAATCTCACAGGTGCTCGATAGTGTTCAAGTCTGGAGACTGTGGCGGTGTTTTAAGATGATTTTTCACGTTATACAGAAACCAGAGCTTGACATTTTGTTCGTTCTGTAGCCCCAGCTTGGTTGCGCTTTAGATCAAATTATCCTTTCACAGTTGGATATATCTCTTATGGTCCATAATACCGTCGATGAAGTGTAGATTTCCAACGCCGTTAGCTGCCATACAACCCCATATCATTATTCCCCCTCTTCCATGTTTCAGAATTGGAAGTAAATTCTGCTTTCCGAGTGCTTCACCGCTCTTGCTCCAGATTCATTTTTTTCCTTTTATTCCAAGAATTCGGGTGTTCAGGATATAGTAGGAGAAGTGGGACAATCTAAAGAAAGGAACCGAGATTTGATTAATAATGAACAAAAAAGGAAAGCTAACTTCGGGCGAAGCCGAATTTGAAATACCCTTGCAGAATATTCTGTAAATTATATTCTCCAAAATTATTCATATGATGCATTCTTAACACTCATAAAAAATCTCAACTTCCTAACTTTAAAAACACCAAAGTTATGGCATTTCCAATCGTTCAGTTATATGGCAGCTATAGGATATAGTCGGCCGATCCTTATGATGATTTGGTAGGTCAGATTGATTGGCCAAATATAAAACCCATAGAAAATCCCAACTTCCTAACTTTACAAATACCAAAGTTATGGCATTTCCGAGCAATCAGTTATATGGCAGCTATAGGATATAGTCAGCCGATCCCGGCCGTTCCGACTTATATACTGCGTGCAAAGAAATGAAGGGTGTGTGCAAAGTTTCAACTCGATATCTTTAAAACTGAGAGACTAGTTTGCGTAGAAACAGACAGACGGACAGACAGACGGACAGAAGGAAAATATATTTGGCCAATCAATCTGACCTACCAACTTTCATAAGGATAGGCCGACTATATCCTATAGCCGCCATATTACTGATTGATCGGAAATGCCATAACTTTGGTGTTTGTTAAGTTAGGAAGTTGGGATTTTTTATGAAGATATTGGGAGGAGGTAAAACGTATTTGAGAAATATAAGTCATGCTAGGAAGATCTCAGGGATTTCTGGTCAGCCTGTCACAGCGAGCGTTGCTGAGATCGGAGAGCATTCTGGATCTCATTAAGTCGGTCATATATACATATACTCTTGTAGAGTGCGGGTCACACTGAAGAAATAATAAATATTGGTTGTATATTTGAATAATCGCGTGCAGTTGTTATATATATTCTTGATCAGGATCACCTCCTGAGTTGATATAAGCATGTCCGTCTGTCCGTCTGTCTGTTTCTACGCAAACTAGTCTCTCAGTTTTAAAGATATCGAATTCAAACTTTGCACACACCCTTCATTTCTTTGCATTATTATTATTTTTTTGGTCAAAAGTGTGCAACGCAGTGAAGGAGACTTCTCTGACCCTATAAAGTATATATATTCTTGATCAGGATCACCTCCTGAGTTGATATAAGCATGTCCGTCTGTCCGTCTGTCTGTTTCTACGCAAACTAGTCTCCCTGTTTTAAAGATATCGAGTTGAAACTTTGCACACACCCTTCTTTCCTTTGCTGCCATATAACTGATTGCTCGGAAATGCCATAACTTTGGTGTTTGTTAAGTTAGGAAGTTGGGATTTCCTATGGGTTTTATATTTGGCCAATCAATCCGACCTACCAAATTTCATAAGGATTGGACAACTATATCCCATAGCTGCCATATAACTGATTGATCGGAAATGCCATAACTTTGGTATTTGTAAAGTTAGGAAGTTGGGATTTTCTATGGGTTTTATATTTGGCCAATCAATCTTACCTACCAAATCATCATAAGGATCGGCCGACTATATCCTATAGCTGCCATATAACTGAACGATTGGAAATGCCATAACTTTGGTGTTTTTAAAGTTAGGAAGTTGGTATTTTTGATGAGTGTTAAGAATGCATCATTTGAATAATTTTGGAGAATATAATTTACAGAATATTCTGCAAGGGTATTTAAACTTCGGCTCCGCCCGAAGTAAGCTCTCCTTTCTTGTTTTTTTTTTAATTTACTAATAATTATTTGCTAATTCAAAGTTCATAGCTGCACTTTTATTGTGTTTTTTGGTACATTTTTGACCTAAGAAACACTTTGCTCTGACAAGAGGTACCCCAGATAGTATTAATGTTATTTTGTCCTCACATGTAAACTCCTGCAATTGACTTTTGCGGGTTTTTTATTTTTTCCCTCCATTTTTGAAAATGTTCAGTAAGAAGCGCACGCCAACAGATTACATTTTTTATTATTTTCGCTAGGGTTCATCGAGAGTTCATTTCCGCAGCGTGGCAACGCTATGCAATTTTCTGGTATTTTTTTGACGAACGTTGACGAAAAGTGTACGCCAGCTGTTGGCCTCTCGCTCTCTCTCATGACTGGCTTAAAGCCTAGTATCCAGATCGACAAACGATTACGCTAGCGTAAAAACTTTAATCTTTCCAGTGTGACCAAAATTTTGAGAGTTCATCAGATTTAAGCGTGCTACGGTCGTACTGTCAATCAGCTGGGTTTGTTGACAAGCAGTTAAAATTCAAATATCGTATTTGCGGGAAAGAGCCTTTAAAAGATATTATCAAATACCTTGGCAAGACAAGCCTGCCGGTGTATAAAGAAATTAAAAAACAATACAATTTAAATTTAACAGTTGTTTTTTTTATTTACTGATAATTATTTGCTAATTTAAAGTTCATAGCTGCACTATTATTGCGTTTTTTCGTACATTCTTGACCTAAAAAACATTTTGCTCTGACAAGAGGCACCCCAGATAGTATTAGTTATTTTGTCCTCACATGTAAACTCCTGCAATCGACTTTTGCGATTTTTTTGAGTTTTCCCTCCATTTCTTATAATGTTCAGTGAGAAGCACACGCCAAAAGATTAAATTTTTTATTCTTTTCGCTAGGGTTCACCCAAAGTTCATTTCAGGTGGTTGGCAACGCGATGCAATTTTCTGGTATTTTTTTCGTCGAACTGGAGACCTAAGTCAAAAAAAAGCTTCACGAAAAGTGAACGCCAGCTGTTTGCCTCTCGCTCTCTCTCATGACTGGCGTACGGTTTTCGTCGATCAGGATACTAGGCTTAAGGATTGATGCAAGAACTCCCCATACTATTGCATGTGCTTCGCACATGTTAGGGGTGGTAAGAAACCGAAGTTAGCTCCGTACATGGCTCTAAGCAGAGCGTTGGCAGAGGTGCGGGCAGAGCAAATTAAACCTCTATGTAGATTCTTACTCTATGACTAAAATACTCGAGTTGATTGCGATCAACAAATAAAATCAAAAGGAAAACTATTTGGAGCCCTAAATGAACAAGTTTTTATTTAAAAAATAACTTCGGCAATATGCTTTGGCATAGAATTAACCAACTTCTCAGTCTCAGCTTCGGCTTTTTGGTCCCATTCCTTTTGCAATATGGTTTTTAGCATTGCCTGATTTTGCGTTCCAATAAATCTCACAGGTGCTCGATAGTGTTCAAGTCTGGAGACTGTGGCGGTGTTTTAAGATGATTTTTCACGTTATACAGAAACCAGAGCTTGACATTTTGTTCGTTCTGTAGCCCCAGCTTGGTTGCGCTTTAGATCAAATTATCCTTTCACAGTTGGATATATCTCTTATGGTCCATAATACCGTCGATGAAGTCTGTCTGTTTCTACGCAAACTAGTCTCTCAGTTTTAAAGATATCGAATTCAAACTTTGCACACACCCTTCATTTCTTTGCACGCAGTATATAAGTCGGAACGGCCGGGATCGGCTGACTATATCCTATAGCTGCCATATAACTGATTGCTCGGAAATGCCATAACTTTGGTGTTTGTTAAGTTAGGAAATTGGGATTTCCTATGGGTTTTATATTTGGCCAATCAATCCGACCTACCAAATTTCATAAGGATTGGCCAACTATATCCTATAGCTTCCATATAACTGATTAATCGGAAATGCCATAACTTTGGTGTTTGTAAAGTTAGGAAGTTGGGGTTTTCTATGGGTTTTATATTTGGCCAATCAATCTGACCTACCAAATCATCATAAGAATCGGCCGACTATATCCTATAGCTGCCAAATAACTGAACGATTGGAAATGCCATAAGTTTGGTGTTTTTAAAGTTAGGAGGTTGGGATTTTTTCTGAGTGTTAAGAATGCATCATATGAATAATTTTGGAGAATATAATTTACAGAATATTCTGCAAGGGTATTTCAACTTCGGCTCCGCCCGAAGTTAGCTTTCCTTTCTTGTTGTTTATTTTAAACCGTAATTCCATAATATTTAAATATTACCAAATCCCGAAGAACAATACAAAAAATTAAAAACAACAAAGTTATAATTTTTTTGAATTTTTTTTCCGATTGTTCCTATGGGAGCTATATGATATAGTCTACTGCTAGTCTACTACCTACATATTTTTGGGAAAGTTTCAAGCAGATAGCTTTAAAACTGAGGGACGGACATGGCTAGATCGACTCTCCTGGTGATGCTGATCAAGAATATATATACTTTATAGTGTCAGAAATGTCTCCTTCACTGCGTTGCAAACTTTTGACTGAAATTCTAATACCCTCTGCAAGGGTTTACAAATGTTAGACCAACGACCCCAAACATAAGTCAAAATGTGGTTATTACTTAACGTCAAGCTACGCCAAATATGTATTAAAACCCATAAAATGAACAAAATAATCAATATGTTACTTTTATGTTTAAAAAAAATGATTTGTTTATGAACCACCTCGCAATGAATACTTATGTGACTGACTGTATACATATTTAAATGTTGTCTCTATAAGCGTGAGTAGGAAAATAGTCCTGTTAGGATTATAGTTAAGATATATACATACCTTTATTTATCCACAATATTTGTAGGAACTTACATTTCGAGAGATAGTTGAACAAAATATATTTATTTCTATATTTCATTTTAAATTTTTTTCGGCTTTTCAAATACAAGTCATTTTGCCAGCTAAGTATGTAAGTACAAAATTATTTAAACATGGTTTTAAAAGTACATGTATATTAAATTTAATAAATGAATACAAATATAGATATGTTCATATAAATTCGGATTTCCTTTTATGGGGAGGGTGCAGAATACTAGCTCTTAGCCAATAGTATTAGTGTGACAAAAAAATGAAATTAATATTACATGCCGCTGGTTATTTACTATAGTGTTTTTGTTATACTCATCCTCGAAATTTTTAGCAATGAATAGTGTAGAATTCATATAACAATAGTTCCGTTTCTATGACAATTTTTTTTTTGGGTGTATAAAAACTTAATTTTTCAAATATGCAGTGACGTCGAAACGGCTTTCTGCCTTTTTTTAACTCCTCACTCAAACATTACTTAGAAAATATTTCCTAAGCGCTTTCCTGAGCATACCTTTCCCCGCTCTCCGACTTCATCGAATGCCTTCAGGAGGGGAATTAAATAAGCAAACATCCCTTGACTTTGATTCATAAGAAGCATAATTGATCCCAGAAGCACTCTCATGAAATAAGACCATTGTAAGTTGATTCCTGGCTGGGAGGTTAAAAACATTACTTTAAAAATATTCCATAAGTGTTTGCCTCAGCATATCTTTTCCGGCTCCCCAAATCAATTGAATGCATGCATGTTGAGGAATTAAATAAGCGAGCAGCCCTTGACATTGGCTCATTAGAAGCACAATTGGCCCTAGCAGCACTCACAAGAAACAAGACCATGATACAGACATTTCTGGCTGGGATGCTAAAATTAATAAAGCCCATAAAGCACGGAGTGTCAATATTACCGATTAAGAAAAGAAAGGCCCACTAAACCATTAAAAATTGACATAGAAACCAAACTATTGGTAAATTATAAATTATAAAGTAACAAAAAAAAAGTGCTTATAATGTATTCGTTGAAAAAAACACCCAAAAAAAAATAAGTCATAGAAACAAAACTATTGTTTCATGAATTGTTCGTGTTGCGTTCGAAGGAAAGAATGAATCCGAGTGTTCCACTCTGGACAACTCTATGGTGTTCTTGTCGTTCTGTAGTCACTTGTCATTATACCCTTGCAGAGGGTATTATAATTTTGGTCAAAAGTGTGCAACGCAGTGAAGGAGACATCTCCGACCCTATAAAGTATATATATTCTTGATCAGGATCACCTCCTGAGTTGATATAGCCATGTCCGTCTGTCCGTCTGTCCGTCTGTCCGTCTGTCCGTCTGTCCGTCTGTCTGTCCGTCTGTCCGTCTGTCTGTTTCTACGCAAACTAGTCTCTCAGTTTTAAAGCTATCGAATTGAAACTTTGCACACACCCTTCTTTCCTTTGCACGCAGTATTTGTAAAGATAGGAAGTTGGGATTTTCTATGGGTTTTATTTTTGGCCAATCAATCCGACCTACCAAATTTCATAAGGATCGGCCGACTATATCCTATAGCTGCCATATAACTGAACGATTGGAAATGCCATAACTTTGGTGTTTTTAAAGTTAGGAAGTTGGGATTTTTTATGAGTATTAAGAATGCATCATTTGAATAATTTTGGAGAATATAATTTACAGAGTATTCTGCAAGGGTATATCAACTTCGGCTCCGCCCGAAGTTAGCTTTCCTTTCTTGTTTTAATTTATTTTCTACCACCTTTAATTTCAATGTTCTTATTGCAACAATTGCGCAACACTCTGCTAAAGCCTAGTACTCAGATCGACGAAAACTGTACGCCAGTCATAGGAGACAGCGAGAGGCAAACAGCTGGCGTTGACTTTTCCTCGGTCCTCAGATCGACGATTAACTTTGGGTGAACCCCAGCGAAAAGATTAAAGCCTAGTACTCAGATCGACAAACGAGTACGCTAGCGTAAAAACTTTAATATTTTCAGTGTCACCAAAATTTCAAGAATTCATCAGGTTTAAGCGTGCTACGGTCGTACTGTCAATCAGCTGGGTTTGTTGACAAGCAGTTAAAATTCAAATATCGTATTTGCGCAAAAGAGCCTTTAAAAGATATTATCAACTACCTTGGCAAGACAAGTCTGCCGCTGTACAAAGAAATTAAAAAACAGCACAATTTTCGCTTCGAACTTCGAATGGGAAAAATGGCTTCTGAGCATCCTTTCCCCAATGTTGACATTCGTTTTGCATTGATCCTGCTTATTAAATTTTAATTTTTGGACACATGCGGTTGATTTTATTTTTACCTTGTAAAGTTAAACAAGTTTTCCTTTATTTTAAGGCACTAAAACAATTTTAGTTATAAAATTAATCATTATACCATTAAGATTATAGAGGAAAACGTGATAATTAAAAAAAATGGCCAAATCGATAAAGTTTTAACAAAATAGTTAATTAAAACCCAAGTGTGCCAATAATTTTGTTCAGGGAAATTTGGTCCATTGTTTGGTTTTTTATTTTTAATAAATTATTTATAAGAGATAAATTAATAAAGTCACTTGTATTTAACAAAAAATTAATGATTCTTTCTAAAAATATTTTGCTTTATTTTAATATCAGCATATTAGAAGAATAACAAGAGAGATCGCTATAGTCGAGTGCCTCGACTATTAGATACCCGTTACTCAGCTAAACAACTTTAGATTTTGCATTAACATAATGTGAATTAGAGTGACCACAGGAAAAAAGGACAAAAAGTTCAAATTATCAATTTGAATTAGGCGATCTCTTAGAGCTGGCAGCTTTACAGCACGAGCATCAGCACCAGCGCTTTTGTCCTGCACCAGCATACACACATACGCCATTGTTTGACTCAGACCTCCAATTTGGCTAACTTGATTTGATTTGCATAGTTCTTGGGATATATGTAGTTCGGTATTGACAAATGAAAACCATCGCAATTTCCTTTAATAGAAATCCTTATCGGGAATTAACGTTGACTCTGTTGAGCACCTTGGCCAGCTGTTCCAAAATCATCCGTTAGATGGCGCCATGAAAGGCGGAAATGTAGGCGCTAGCCAGGCTTAAGCGTTTAATGGGTTTTTGGGCGTTAGAGTGGGCGTGGCAAACTTTTATTAGGCCAATCGATAGGTATTGACGAAACAAATACATATCAATTAAAATTTTCATAATAGCATCAAAACTGTGGCCACAGCTTGTGACTTGTGGGCGTCAGAGGGGGCGTGGCACCATTTTGAAACAAACTTGCGCTGCGTAGGAACTCCTAAAATCTACATGCAAAATGCCAATCTTCTAGCTTTTATAGTTTCCGAGATCTCAGCGTTCATACGGACAGACAAACAGACAGACGGACAGACAGACGGACAGACGGACATGGCTAGATCGACTCGGCTAGTGATCCTGAACAAGAATATATATACTTTATAGGGTCGGAAACGCTTCCTTCTACCTGTTACATACTTTTGCACGAATACAATATACCCTTTTACTCTACGAGTAACGGGTATAAACACCAAAGTTATGGCATTTTCAATCGTTCAGTTATATGGCAGCTATAGGATATAGTAGGCCGATCCTTATGAAATTTGGTAGGTCAGATTAATTCGCCATATATAAAACCCATAGGAAATCCCAACTCCCTAACTTAATAAACACCAAAGTTATGTCATTTCCGATCGTTCAGTTATATGGCAGCAATAGGATATAGTCGGCCGATCCTTATGAAATTTGGTAGGTCGGATTGATTGGCCAAAAATAAAACCCATAGAAAATCCCAACATCCTAACTTTACAAACACCAAAGTTATGTCATTTCCGATCGTTCAGTTATATGGCAGCTATAGGATATAGTGGGCCGATCCCGACCGTTCCGACTTATATACTGCGTGCAAAGGCAAGAACTCAACTCGATATCTTTAAAACTGAGAGACTAGTTTGCGTAGAAACAGACAGACGGACAGACGGACATGGCTATATCAACTCAGGAGGTGATCCTGATCAAGAATATATATACTTTATAGGGTCGGAGATGTCTCCTTCATTGCGTTGCACACTTTTGACCAAAATTATAATACTCTCTGCAAGGGTATAAAAATAAGATTTGGAAAGACGCATGTCAATAGCTTTTACACTGCGTGAAATATCTCCCATTCTTGAAAGTTATATCCGATTGTTCCTATGGGAGCTATAGGATATAGACATCCGATCGGGGCGATTTTCAAACTTGATCTGCGTACACATGTTTTGAGATGACTGTGAATCGCTCAGTTTCGACTCCCCTATTGATCCTGATCTAGAATATATATACTTTATGGGGTCGGAAACGTCTCCTTCACTGCGTTATAAACTTCTGGCCAAAATTATAATACCAGCTTAGAAATAAGAAAAAAAGTAAAAAAGATTGTTTTGCGGGAAGAAGCCATTCAGTTGGTTCAACCAAAGACCAATATAAGAGATTATATTGGTCTTTGGTTCAACGGTGTACCGCTTATTATAAAGTTTAACTGTACACTTATATATATTGAAGAGGATAACCATCCTTTGAACCATTCCCAGATGGACCGCATTAAAAAGCCGTTAGTTAATCGATTCGAACCTTAATAATACGGAAATATTACCGAGTCGGATTTCAAAATTAGAACTTAGTTTTTTTTCTTATATCCGACAAGTACATAATTCATTTTAGAACAATCTTATTAGTGATTCAATCATAAGGAATGCAATTTAAAGGTAACCGAAAAATAAAACCTCTTCCAATTTGCAATTACCAAAACGCCTATAAATTCAAACATTCAGCTAAAAATCGATTGATTCCGTTTCACGACTAAGAGGCTTTTGAGTGTTCCTGGGTTACATCCACTTCAGTCTGCGCCCCCATCCCATTCATTTTCCTTATCTGCTCTTTCCGACATAGCATTCCTGGCTTTTAAAAATCACACTTTCCCAGCTAATTCCTTTCAAGTTTTTGGCAAATAGCCTCATACAATTGGCACTTTTAGCGCTGACAACGGACGTGAGCTGCCGCCAGTGGCAGTGCCAGTGCCGGATCTGGGTTTTTCTAGCGCGGTGGTTAGCAGTGGAGTTGCGGTGCTTCATTTCGTGTCCTGTTCGTACGGCAACGCAACTCATTTGGTCGCCCAGCCACTCACTCCATGCACACCCGTAACCCATCACGAAACCAGAGTGGGCCGCCAGCCACAACTAGATTTTTGGTTGGTTCGTAGCTGCTTCAGCTGCTGCTGTGGCATTAGGCAATTTGTTTGTCATTGCAATGCGTGTGTGGGGGGTGTGTGGATTGGAGCACTGACAGAAATTCCAATATTATCCATTCCGATTTTGAAGGTGATTCCCGTCCTTATGCCGTAAAGATGACAGAATTTAAAAATTATTTAAATTTAAAATTAAACGTTGTTTTAAAAGTTTTCTTTTCATTCACATTTTAAAAATCGATACATAAACAAGAGAGAACGCTATAGTCGGGTGCCCCGACTATCAGATACCCGTTACTCAGGTAAAGGGAGTGCGAGGGAGATGGAGATAGAATTTTGATCACGCATAACTTTTTAACGAATGGTCCGATTTGAAAAATTTCTTCTACATTTCGATAGGTATTGATAAACACAATAAAACTGCATTTTTACTTTTCCGAAATATTAAAATTTTTTAAATCGTATATAAGCGATTGTGGGCGTTAAAGGGGGCGTGGCACCTTTTTGAAACAAACTTGCGCTGCGTAGGAACTCCTAGAATCTGCATGCAAAATGTCAATCTTCTAGCTTTTATAGTTTCCGAGATCTCAGCGTTCATACGGACGAACAGACAGACGGACAGACGGACATGGCTAGATCGACTCGGCTAGTGCTCCTGAACAAGAATATATATACTTTATAGGGTCGGAAACGCTTCCTTCTACCTGTTACATACTTTTGCACGAATACAATATACCCTTTTACTCTACGAGTAACGGGTATAATTATACCAAATGATTTGGCTATACCTCGTCAATCCGCATTTTGTGATACTTATTGTGTACTGCCACTCAAAAAATTATGAACAATTTGTAATTGTGGCCACTAATGATTGTTGCTTTGATTTACACATTAAATGTATACACGACTAATCCAATATTAGGCCAAAATTCGGTCAGCCGATCACAAAAAGCTCTCGGTTGGCAGAAGCTGTTTTATTGGGAAACAAAGTCAAAATTCGATTAAAAATAAATTAGCCAACA
This sequence comes from Drosophila kurseongensis, assembly GCA_018153305.1. Lineage (NCBI taxonomy): Eukaryota > Metazoa > Arthropoda > Insecta > Diptera > Drosophilidae > Drosophila > Drosophila kurseongensis. The sequence continues at coordinate 3,888,657 of JAECXX010000004.1, read as the reverse complement.
TACTGAAAAATTAAGCTCTCTTAATTGGAAATCAGGAAAAGTATTTACAAGTTAGGTTGCTACCAGCAAATAAAAACTTTTTCCACAGTGTGCACATATGTGGGGGTTTGGGGCCGGCTCCGTTTTCTTTCGGCTGATACGTTTTGCGCAGTTGCCATCCTCCCCTGGAGGCAGTCGTCAGCAATGGCTGAAGCCCAAACAAGAGATTTATGCGCTTGCCAAGCTGCAAGCAAGCAAACGGACAGCAATTAATTTGCATTCTGGTAATTAATTTTGCATTTTTCCAGTCATTCTTTTTTTGCCGCTTCTGTGTGTTTCGTTTCACAACTAGCTTCCGTTTCTTTGGTTCTTTGCAGAATGTCATTTACCAAATTACTGTTTGTGTTTAAAGTCCTTAAAGCTAATCAACCGTGCATTGACTGTGCTGCTAATAGTACCTGTTGCTAAAGTTGCAGGTAAGTCAATCAGCAGGCACTCAACTGCGCCTCCTGTTTGCAAAGTCCATTAATTATGCAGCTGGTTGATCAACTTCGGGACTGCAAGCAATAGCAATCGTCCCCGAAACAAGGCTGTAGAATAATTAAGCTACAATCATATAATATCGAATACTAGGGTCTAAGGCACCAAGCTTAACTGTGATAGACCAAACGAGAAAGAAAGCAAGCCGAATTTGTTACACCCTTCTATGTAAATTTGAAATGTTGATACAACAAAGGCGTTTTTATACCCTTGCAGAGGGTGTTATAATTTTGGAAAATCGGACGACTTTATAATACAGCTGCCATTTATAAACAAAAATTAGACCTAGCTTCGTTAGTTTTCATCATCGACATCGAAATATAGAATATTTAATTTTTGTAAAAGCTTCAAGCGTATATAAAATTCTGCTTGCGAAGTTTTCTTTCTTATAATATTAAAAATTGTTTTACCTCGTAGTATATCTTATAAGCATATTCTGCAAGATAAAAAAAAGTATCTATGTACCAGCCATTCGCATTTTCTGCATTTTGCTTGGCTTGTAGCTTCTTGCTTGTATTAACTAAACTAGAAGTCCATGAATCGTGATTCAAATTAGTAGTTTGTAAGGTAACGTGTATTCTGTGAAGGTGCTGTCGCTCTGCGGCACTCTGTAGTTTCCAGGATGGTTTGTTTGCTTTTGTCATCAGGGTAGGGATGAGAGTTGACAGAAGGGCTCGGTGTTTTCCAGTATGTCCATTCGCAGCTCATCCTCAAAAATAGCAGATTGTAGATCTGGAAGGATGTGCTCTCTATACCTCGAACTTGAAAAGTGGTTGCGACTTTTTATTTTTATACCCGTTACTCGTAGAGTAAAAGGGTATATTGTATTCGTGCAAAAGTATGTAACAGGTAGAAGGAAGCGTTTCCGACCCTATAAAGTATATATATTCTTGTTCAGGATCACTAGCCGAGTCGATCTAGCCATGTCCGTCTGTCCGTCTTTCCGTCTGTCCGTCTGTCTGTCCGTATGAACGCTGAGATCTCGGAAACTATAAAAGCTACAAGATTGGCATTTTGCATGTAGATTTTAGGAGTTCCTACGCAGCGCAAGTTTGTTTCAAAATGGTGCCACGCCCCTTCTGACGCCCACAAGCCACAAGCTGTGGCCACAGTTTTGATGCTATTATGAAAATTTTAATTGATATGTATTTGTTTCGTCAATACCGATCGATTGGCCTAATAAAAGTTTGCCACGCCCACTCTAACGCCCAAAAACCCATTAAACGCCTGGCTAGCGCCTACATGGCCCGTGGTACCAATGTCTTGGGGTATGGCGCCATCTAACGGATGACTTTGGAACAGCTGGCCAAGGTGCTAATTCGAGCGGCGAAAAACATACAAGAAGGCATATTTATATTAAGTTGTTTAGCTGAGTAACGGGTATCTAATAGTCGAGGCACTCGACTATAGCGTTCTCTCTTGTTCTTGATAATATTATTAAAACTTTTGGGCTTTCTTTCTTCGGTATTGCAGAACATGACCACTCTCTCCGGCGGTTTGGTTTGGTTTTCTGATCTTTTCGAGACGAACATTGGCTTGATCTTATTTACTCGCGTATTTGCCCTTACTCTTCGATTATACTCTATTATACACTGCGATCATTTGACTTCAAGCAAACATTTCATAAAAAAGTGTGTAAATAACCATGAAATAGTATAACGTTGTCAGATTAGGCCTATATGTCGTTAGTTGTCGCACCAAATGGTTATGCCTACACTCAATTATAGCTGAAACTAATTACCATTTCTAAATCCTGTAGCATACGTCGTTTCTTTTGCTGAACTCTTAGTTGACCAGATCCATCTAGGTTCACCATATGGGGATTCTTCGAAGACAGAAATGTGTGCCTTGGCCAGAAATCTTCACGTCTGGTTGTGGACGAGCTGGAAGGACACAGTATCTGATATTAGGAAAGTCCTCTGTTCTGCCAAGTCAGAACTCATTATGGACAAGCTCTGCGCCATTGATCCTAACCAGGATCACGGATTTGCGTTGTGGAATGGCACCCGCTTTCTAAACAGACAGACGCTTTCGAAACCACCAGTTTGGTTTCCTTTGTTGCCATTGTGCTTTGTGAGTGTTCTACAAACTCTGGAAGCTCATTGTGTCATTCAGGGATTTACTGAGATTTGTTCACTACGGACATCGTCTTGAACTACATCCAATTTGTGCTGTTGTCCTGGAGGAAAGAGACCTTGGTCCGATCCTGCTCCCAGTTTACATTTCGGATCTTCCTAGCCAAGTTGCTCGTGGTACAGAATACAGTGCATTTCTTGCCGCCTACCGGCCTGCTCAGACTTTTTAAATTGAATTTGGGTGTTGGGCTTCTTGGCGAAATATTGTGCTAAACGTTGACAAAACACAGCATCCCACATTCACTCTAGCACATCTAGCAGTTTTACTTTTATCATTTCATACGATCGTCTGTATCGCGAAGCAGGGACAATTTGTATTTAATTATTCATGAAATTCATTGCACAATCATAATAACAGTTCCTTCAGTAAACTATTTGACAAATAGACTAGTAGAGTACAAAATGGTCCGTAGAATACTTATGTTTCCCGGTGTTATTATCAGGTATAATAACTAGTTTTTTGACTCCTTTTTGATAGCGCAAGAAGGCACTGCCAGAATTTCGATCTCAAGGGGCGAAATGCACTTACGCCGCTGTTCGTTATTGCCATTGTCGAAGTTGTCGCGGCAGTTCATAAAGCTTGCGCCAGCTGTAAGCGACTTGTGGATGCTCGTCGGGAAAACAAGACATTCTGGGATAGGGGCGGAATGGCGTGGGACAAGGGGCGTGGTGCGGTGCAGTGCTTCGTCTGCACTTCATTATTTTGCTCATTTCCTGTTAACGACAATATCAATGGCTATTTTACGCCATTGTCCTGCATTGCATTGTCTTCTGTCCCAACTAATTAATTAAGTGTAAAATCGTTGACTCACCCGTCCTCGCAGAGGGACGCACAGAGGCGGTGCGGGTAACTGAGAATCAATGTGGAAAATGGTGCGTAAAGGAATTGTTCGATGTTTTGTGAGCGTCAGCATATCAAACCATTTAAGTCAAACGAGGCATCTCATTTCATACCCACACTTGTGGAATACATGTGATGATAACTGAAAGAATATTAAAACAAGAATAAGTCGAGTTTTCTGATCTGCTTCTCAATCCTCAAGTCGCTACCGGTAAACGGCACGTTGGCCCAATGATGTATATTTTAAAATCATCAAAAGTGGTCTGTAGTTTTTTTGCTCAGATTCTAGTAACACAAATAATGACCCTATAAAGTATGTACATGTAATTAAAAGGCCGCAACATATTATAAGTTAACTAAAACAAACAATAGTTAATTTTATTCTTAAGCTGGTTACAATTTTTATTTGAATGGAAGAACAGAAACCTTTTGAAATACATTATATTATTTGGTGTGTGAGTCTATATGTTTTACTTCTGATATAAGATTACATTGTTGTTTAAGTAAATAATCTGTGTGTAATCTTACATTGTATTTAAAAAATAAATTCCCTAACTGTACTTAACAGTTAAAAATCTTACTGTCGTTACTTCCAATAATAGAAATTCCTTTCGTCAATTATAATAATTTCCTGGTGCATCCCAGGAATTCCACTATACAATTTTAAAAGTCGTGGCTTTTTAATCTGGATTGCATCAAGCAGTTTATATCGCAATATCAAGAAGAATAATCGAATAACATATTTAGAGAGTACGGCAACAAAAGTATATTAAAAGTTTTATTTTCATTTTCCTACAAAGAAAAAAAATAGTGATAAAATTTACAGTTTTCAAATGTCGATTTGCTTGTAGATTAAAAACCCCAAATAAAAAATCAGCTCAATTTTTAATTACCAAATAAAAATCAGTAAATAAAAAGATCAATTGTTGAATTTAAATTATATTGTTTGTACACCGGCGGACTCGTCTTGCCAAAGTACATACTTGAGAATATAATTTAAAAGCCCTTTTCAGAAAATATTTTTTTTTAATTTTAACTGTTTGTCAACAAACTCAGCTGATTGGCGGTATGACTGTAGCACACTCAGTTCTAATGAAATCTCAAATGTGCTGAGATACTGGAAATATTTAAGTTTTTCCGCTGGCGCCCTTTTTTTCGATCTGCCTAAAGCTGAGCACAAAATCAACTAAGAACTGCTCTGTAGGCAAACAAATAAACCCCTTGATGTATGCCAGAGAAACTAATCACTCTACATATAAAAACACTCCTCGACAATTAATTAAGAGCAGTAGCTTTATTGAATAATTATGTATTTTCTTTAAAAAAATCAAAGTCCTTCAACATTATTATAAGTCATTAAAGTATCGATTTTTCGAAGTTATTTTAAGCAAAAATTGATGTAATAAATCTTAAATTAATTTTAACATGTATATATGAATAACAAATTTGTATATGTTAAATTAACTCAGAATTTCCAAAAAATTAAATTAATGTATAAGTATTTATTAAGAATTAATTCAAATAATTAATTAAACATAGCAGTTAAATGGAGGAGATCTCTGTGCATCTTTTCTAAAATCGGAAGCGAATTTTCATGCTGTCTTTGAGGAGGTGCCGATTCTAAAAAAATCTTTTTGGACTCTTTGGTAGGTTGCTAAAACGGAGAAATTTAAAAATTTGTTATTGTCATTTTTTCTGCAGATCGATATCTTCTTGGGGTTGCTATATCCTATCCAGAGCAAGAAGATTTTCGAGGAGTGGGACGATTTTAGAATAAAAATGTTTCCCCTTTTAAAGTTAAAAATCAGGGATTACTTTCTTATTTAGAAACTAAACAAAACTACTCTGGATGCCTTCATGCTTTTTTGGTTTCAACTACCAGATCCAAAAAACAGGATCCAATAATTCGGCAACAGAATATTTTATTGTTGGGGAAGGGTACATGGGGCGAGATGCAAACGTTTTTGAAACTGATCAATGTATTTTTTTAAGAAATATTTAATATTTAATTTAATTATTTGTATCTACCTATTAATAAAATCAAATGTAATATAAAATAAATGCAAGCAAATAATACAAAAAATACAGTTCAGTTCAAGTTTAAGAGGTATTCTAGAATTCTATTCTATTTTCTAATATTTAAGGTGTTCATTCTAATTTCAAGAAAGGCGAGACTTTAATTTAGGAAATTATTACCTAAAAGTAAGACATAGTTTTTCTGGTCCTAGAAAGTATGCTCTTGATTTTAGAAAAAAAAATCTTGTTATTATGGCATCTACCCGTTATTAAGGAAAACTTTTTTAAATTTAAGAAAACTTAGCTTTGATTATAAGGAAGCGCATGTTGCATTCAAGGTAAGAACCCTTAAATGGTAAAAAATATTTGTGTCCCTAAAACAACGAAAAATTTGTTTGAGTTTCAGAAAAATATTCTTAAAACAAGAGAGAACGCTATAGTCGGGTGCCCCGACTATCAGATACCCGTTACTCAGGTAAAGGGAGTGCGAGGAAGATGGAGATAGAAACTTTGATCACGCATAACTTTTTAACGAATGGTCCGATTTCAAAAATTTCTTCTACATTTCGATAGGTATTGATAAACACAATAAAACTGCATTTTTACTTTTCCGAAATATTTAAATTTTTAAAATCGTAAATAAGCGATTGTGGGCGTTAAAGGGGGCGTGGCACCTTTTTGAAACAAACTTGCGCTGCTTAGGAACTCCTAGAGTCTGCATGCAAAATGCCAATCTTCTAGCTTTTATAGTTTCCGAGATCTCAGCGTTCATACGGACAGACAGACAGACAGACAGACGGACAGACAGACGGACAGACGGACAGACGGACATGGCTAGATCGACTCGGCTAGTGATCCTGAACAAGAATATATATACTTTATAGGGTCGGAAACGCTTCCTTCTACCTGTTACATACTTTTGCACGAATACAATATACCCTTTTACTCTACGAGTAACGGGTATAATTAGGAACGGCGCAGCCGTAGAGAATTGAGGGCAAGTCGGTAATGGTCCCTTTTTTGTGGCCATTTTCTAAATATACAAGTGTTTTTTTTCGGCGACTTAATTTAAATTAAATTCTATTTTTTTTAAATAAAGATTTTGTTTTTTTATTATTCTTTGCCTTATCGCAAATTTAATCGGAAATTTTTTGGGGTGATAATAATGTCCTATTCTGAGAGGGAAAAGCTTATCCATATGTGGGTCTGCGCATTATACTGGGGTAGTGCAAGTTAATTTAAGTTTATTTCTAACAGTTTTTTCCGTTTCGTTTTATGCATAACCCTGGCTGTATGCCGCTGTAATAAATTCATTACGAAATTGTCGCTCTATAAAAAGATAAACAAATGCAAACGAAGAGTTTTTCGGGGGAAGCTGTAAGGAAAGACGGGCGGAAACGCAGACTGAACAAAACACAAAACAACAAGAAAACATTTTTATGAGCTTGAAAACGGAACTCAAAACTTTGGTCCAACGGGAAAATGCACTCGAAAATAAAACAGCAGCATGGAGACAAAAAGGGGAACAGAGAAAAGCAGTGAAGAAATTTGTTGAAAATTTTCGGAAAATGCGCACAAAATGAGTGTGCACAAATAATTTCAAAAGTTTTGCTGTTTGTATTGCCAACCATCATTGGAGTCGTCACTGGAGAATTTTCCATGAAGTTTGTACATACATACATATATGTATGTATATTATATAAATCATTTTCCATTCCCGACCTGTAATTTATAGGGACAACACAGCGAAAAAGGGAAACTAATGAGGAAAGTTATGACTTGAGCCCCCTTTGGGCAACGTAAGCATTGATTCATACTAATGGTGAGTTTACCACTTAGACTGCATGTGTGGACAACGAACAAATCTCTCCGGAGCCACCACTTAGCCTCAAATCCCCCGAGCAGACTGAGGTAACAGCCCAAAATCTAAAAAAAAAATATGATAGAAATGTACAAAAAATCCCTGAATTGTGCAGAATTAATAGGAAAGGAATTTGTCTTTGACTAACCCAGCATGAACTCGAACACGTTTGGCTTAACATGTTAGGGCGCGTTTTGAGCTCCGTTCGTTTCAACTGCTCAGCAAAGGGATAAATCTGCATATGTACATATGTATGTACAGACATATGTACTCTGCCCGGAGAGAGTTGGCAGACAAAAAGCAGGGTATAGAGTTTCTGTAATGTAATCTATAAAAACGCGGAGTTGGCGGAGTGTGTTCGGCCATGCCGACTCTGAGTTGCACTACTCCGGAAAATGTGGGAGCCTGGCCATATGGCAGAGCAACCTAATGACGGCCCTTACACTTACTCATGACTTACCCAATGGCGTAAAGTGTGGGTGTGGCAGTAGTCAACCAGCCAAGTTGCGTTAGCCAGTCATTCAGGCAGCTAACCAACCAAGCAACTGTCTTTTAATTACACGGCTTAACTTCAAGCTCATGAAAGCGCATAAAATGGTGAGCATGTGGGAACCCCTTCTTTGATTTCCCGCAGTGACGTAGGCAGTTACAGTTTTTGGGGACTAGATTACCTATATTTTGTGTGATACCTTCGAAAATAATGGTTTCGAACCAATACTTACGGTTTATCGAATAATATAACAATTCATATTCCCTTCCTTTTTTTTAGAAATGCTTAAAAAATCCTAACGTCCCTGCCTTGTTAGGTCCTTTTCCTGCTGTGTTGTCTGCACACCCAGACGTGTACTTCATGTTGTTTATGGAAGGCCACAATTCGTTTATAGAAAATATGCCAACGGCTCTATTACGACTTCTTGAAAAATTTACAGTCTGTTGCTTGGCGCAAAATGGAGAAGCGCTTTTTCTCTGCTGCCTTTCTTATTTCTGTGTTGTGCACTCTTATTCTCTGTTTGGTTTCCCGCCCGCTTTTTTCACCCAAGTCCTGTATTCGTGGCCAAGCCAAGTTTGGCTGCAATTATGACTGCTCCCACTCCCTGAAGTCCTGCTCCTTTCCCGGGCTCCCCTCTTTGTGGCCGTTTATATGCCTTCTTTCGTCCATTTAATGTATTTCGCAAGTTTTTGCTTTTAGTCTTGCATCTGCCGTTTTTTTGTGTGCTGCCTCGCCTTTGCTGATGCTGCTGCCGAGCTTTTGTTTTTTAGCCGGAAGTTGCTCAAGTGTTAATAATTTCATTATTTCCGTGACGCTGCACACACACACTGACGCCCACGCCCACACATGTGTGTATGTATACGTACCCATATGTGCCCATTATAGCTGCGGCTGGCAGCTCCTCTGACTTCGGACCTGGACTTACTCTACTTGGCCGGATCGGGGTGCTTTCACTACAAAATATCCGACTAAATCGTTTTTAGAAGGCACGGAATGCACCGAAAACTCAGCACATCGGCTAATCATTCGAGTGTGTAGCGTACTCTATAATTACATTTATTAGGAAATCTATAGGGAAAACCATTGCCAAAACCAAAGGAGACATTTTAGATCATTCAAAGTAGTAATTTTCTTAATCAGCATAACCCGTAGAGTCGATGAGCATATGTCTGTCTGTTTTTAAACCGTTTTTTGATCAGTTTGAAATCTAGGGATTTGAAACATTCCTGAATACTGGTATATAAACATTAGTATAAAAAAACTATTACTCCGATCTATCTTAAGCGTATAAGGATACATTCCATCTGAATTGCCTTGTAAAAAATAACTTTGAAGCTTTATTAATGAATAATGGCATTAAAACTGGGATAATAGGTTTTATAGAAAGAAACGGACGGAAATGAAAAGACAACCTTGTACCCAAATTTTTACTCGAAACCGACCTAAAAACATAAAAATCGCAGTAAAAAAGATTTTTTGGGTAAATTGAAAACAAGTGCTAATAATTAACTCATTAAAATTTGTTTCTAAATTTCAGGATAATTTTGTATAAGTTCGTTTGGTTAAATTCATTGTATTTTTGTATTTTTTTTTAAATTGTTGGCAATACTCTTTATACCCTTGCAGAGGGTATTATAATTTCAGTCAAAAGTTTGCAACGCATTGAAGGAGACATTTCCGACCCAGGAGAGTTGATCTAGCCATGTCCGTCTGTCCGTCCGTCCGTCCGATTCTACGCAAACTAGTCCCTCAAAAACTTTCCCAAAGGTTGTCTTTCTATTGCAGGTAGCATATAAGTCGGAATGAGCCGGATCGGCCGACTATATCATTTAGCTCCCATAGGAACAATCAAAAAAACAATTCAAAAAAATTATAACTTTGTTGTTTTTAATTTTTTTTTGTTGTTTTTTGGGACTTGGTAATATTTTAATATTATGGAATTATAGTTTTATTTAAATTAAAATCGGACAACAATATCATGTAGCTGGCATAGAAACGATGGCAAAATGCAGCGCAAAATCGCATAGCTTTTATTAATATAGGCATAAAAATCGAAATATAGTCGATTTGTAATAACTGCAAGGGTATATAAACTTTGGCTTGCCGAAGATTTCTTCCTTTCTTGTTTTTTATTGTGTTTAGACATTTCCGTCTGGACAATTTTTAGAAATTACGGAAAATTTTAACTATATTGATTTTTATTTAATTTTATGCATAAGAGAAGGCGACCGGCTTAGGTTTAGTTTCTAACAGCGGGAACTGAAGATATTTATTTCTAAGTTGTATTACTGGGTACCCACGGCCTCTTAGATGGGAGTCGAATGCATTACAACTATTCACTTCAAAACCGACACCTAAGCGAATATCAAAAACTATACATATTTTATTTTTTTTGAAGTTCGTTGGAGCTAATGTAAATCTAAATCTTAAAATAACCTTCAAAATGTTATTTATGATCAGTATGTGACCTTTTGACTTCTTCCACACTTGTGCGTTTACAATTCTCAACTTGTTTAAGTCAGTCCTAACAAACTTCCACACTAGCTGGATGCACCCACACCTCCAAACAAAAGATAAAGGTAATTTTTAGGGAACATCGGTAATTGAGGTTTTTTACTGTTTTTGTGGTACTATATAGTACAGATTGATATTTAAAACTATTTTTGTCGGGAGGAATATTTAACTGAAAATTTGGAGTTTTTGTAAAATGGCTATCATTACGTGACTGTATAAATAATTGTCGGTTTAAGTATGGAATTGTTTTCTGTGTAGTTTCGTTTAAAGAAAGGGTATAGCGATAAGACCTGCTTTTTATTTTTTAATATTTCAGAGTATGAAGACTAAGAAAATTGCTGCATGTGTAATTTTAACTTTTTTTCTGAATGAGGCCGCGTAGTTTTTTTGCGTAGTGTCTTTTTTTCTGATTTTCTTGCTTTCAAATTTGAGTGTGTTTGAGTGCGCGGACGGGGTAAAAATGTAATTACATACGCCAAAAGTAGCAGGTTGTGGGCGTGGATGGCTAAGCATAACCGGCTCACAAAAAAGAGAAGCGGGATGTGGGGGGTGGCAAGGCTGGGCAACGAAATGTATGCTTCACATCAAAGGATATAATTTAAGGGTCTTAAATAAATTAATACGCCGCCCGGTTTAAATTCGAAACTTTTTAATCTGCTTTAGTTGTACCATAGAGAGAGGATGCCTGCGTTAGTCCTGGCGGCAGATAAAAACCTACCGCTTGGCTTAAGGCTAAAGGACTTCACCAAAACGTATTGCGGGCACATGTCAAAGTTGCCGGCGGAAAGTTTTTCCCCTTAGCACAGTTGCTACAAATTAGTTTTACTTGTTGGTTTCTATTTTTGGTCATTTAAAGGTCTCAGCAAGCTAGGACTATTGCAAGCCCTGCTATGATGAATCAAGGGTGACGGTGTGCTTAACTATTGGGTCGGCTGGAATTACAATTATTCAGACGATATTACTCGAAATTAATCTCGCAGTTTTTTTGTTTATAAAAAAAAATATATTTTTATTTAAAAATTTAACAAGTTTTCCGCTACCAGCTTGACCAGGTCGTAAATATAATATTGCTTACAATAGGTACAACATTACATTAGTTCACATTTATAGTGCAAGATTCTATAAATATATTTCTTTGGAAATTTTTATTTATATTTATATATGTGTATCTCGATGGTGGAATCTTCAGTCTTCTTTTTCTTGATCTACGAGTAAGTCTTTTGGCTAGCGAGTTAGGATGAGAGCCAAGACGTCAGATGTAATTTTCGCGTGCGTCCTACATACATCGCCTATTTTTTTAATTTTGAGATCTCTTTTGATGTTTCTAGTTCTCATGTACCAGGAGGCATCGCAAAGTAATCTAACGATTTTATTTTGTGCAACTCGAATTTTGTTAAGGTTCAAGATGGATTTGTAAATGCAGACATTTTCTTTGACTGTGAGAGTTTATTTCTTTAAGACAGGAGGCACGACATCTTGGCTGCCTTTGAAAGCACTGACTGCTTGATCATTGTTGCGTGTCCTTGAAATGTAGGTCCTCTATCCAAGATCACACCAAAGTACTTATAAAACGTCTCGTGACGAAGAGTAGTGTCAAGCATAGTGATCCCTGAACAATCCAAAGGTCTTTTCGCGAATGTGTAATTAATGCCTATGTTCCATTCAGTGGTTCACTTTTCGAATAGCGTTACATACTCTAGTAATCCTGTTGTGGCAATGTCTAAGCTAGTACTTCTGACCATTACCGCAGTGTCGTGGGCATACGTTGCAATGCGTATGAGCATGTTATCCTTGTCAACTTCTGTAGATTCCCAGGAATCAGACATATCTGAAGTATGCAGCGAGTATAGAATTGGGCCCAGTTCACTGCCTTGGGTACGCCTGCGGAGATAGGACGTTTGGACGATTTTACACCGTCGACAACCACGCTAAATTCCCTATTTAATAAAAAGCTTTTGATAAGGAGGGGCGTTAATAGATTCTTTAGCTTGCTCAGAGGACCATCATGACATACCCTGTCAAATGCTTGTTGTATATCCATGAATACAGCAACTGTACACATTCTGAGCTCCATAGCTTCCAAGGCAAAGTTTACCACTCGGTGAATCTGTTCGGCTGTACCATGGCTTTTGCGGAAATCACACTGCCACTTTGGAATAGCAGTATCACCCTTGCCATCATTTTTCAAAATGTAGGTAAAAGACTAACTGGCCTGTATGCAACGACTTCAGTGGGTTGCTTTCCAGGTTTGGGTTGCTTTCCAGGTTTGGGTTGCTTTCCAGGTTTGGGGATCATCGTAATAATAGCCGATTTCTATAAGGTAGGAAATTGTCTCAGCCTCAAAACACAGTTCAACAGCAAAACTATGAAGAGCACAGCCTTTAGGCTTCACAGCCTGAAGTTTTTGGCATTCAGATTTATAATTTGAGTTTGGACCTCTTCGAGTGTAACTGGGTTATTGGGTAAAGCCAGCCGTGTATATTTTATCCATAAATATCTGTACCGCATCTTCGATATCCTATGGATTGCATTTTTTAATATTCAGATTAATGGAAACCTGCACAGTTCCCACACACAGTTTTTATGAGGCAACAATTTCGTGTATGACCAAAATTTTGGCAGTTATAACACTGAACGAAGTCCTTATTGCGAACAGACTTCTCCACTGTGATCCTGGGTCTACCTTTTTGCTTTATTTTTAACGATTTAAGATTGAAATAAAATTATCCTCTACAGTAATTTCTCGCCAACCAGGCTTCCTTGGGTAGTATATACATATTTGATATGACAAATCTCTTATCAGTAAAGCAACGCTCTGTTCTTTATCACCAGCCTGAATGGTTTATCCTTCCGGAGGTGAAAGGATATATCTCTTCGAAGGAGTTATTGCCCAGACCATTTGACGTCGAGGCCTGACTTCCCTTACCATTAAGTACTTTGTTTAAGTTACCTTTACTCTTTTTCAAGTTTGCCGGTTCTCTACTAAGATCAGAAGGAGTCCGGTAGAGACACCGTGCGCCGTGCGGTGTCTAAAAATGGATTGCTAAGAGCACAAACAAAAGAAGTTGGAGATCACTCCGGTTAAAGATAAGAGCTAGTCACGACAGTTCGAAACAAGTGCATAAACTCGGCTGAGAAAGAACTTTGAAGCCATTATATGGCATTTTAAATAGAATGGAAGGGACCCAAATTTAAAAAAAAGCCATGGCATCATAAGAATAAGTAGTACAAAAGAAAATTTCCGGAAACTTTTCTCATGTTCTTCTTCTTATCATGTTCTTTTTTTGTTGACTGAAAAATCTAACTTGAGACAAGGTCCTAGACAAAATTTAAGAGAGTGATAAAATGTTTTTTTGCACAATTAACTTCCAATAACAGATTGAAATCTTGAGCCCTAACACTGAGAAAGTCGGAACTAAGAACTGACCAACTTAAACAATATTTAATATCAATATTTATTCTTACACTTACGGAAAAGCAATGAATTGTGTTCTAGTAAAAGCATGCTAGTTCGAAACTTTAATATTTTTATTCAAATTTCTTATATACTTTTTATTCTCTTGCAGAGGGTGTCAGATGTTTCTAACGCATCATATATATGTATATTATAAATAGATATTCAGTGACAAACTTAATTATTGGCACAGAAAGCATGTTTAACTTTAAGGCTATTTTTATTTTTTAATATGCTGATATTTAAATGAAACAAAACACAAGTGACTTTATTGATTTACCTATTATAAATAATTTATTAAAAATAAAAAACCAAACAATGGACCAATTTAATTTTAAAGTTAATGATAAGAAGGACTTTGATAAGGATATTCACCCAACAGCCTTTTTGCATGCTCTGCATGATGGTTTCTACAAACGCATTGATCCTAGAAAAAATCAATCTATTTGAAAGGACAACTAACTTAAGCTTTTTGCTTAGGGAAAGGATTATAATATCAAACGAGAAGGTTGAAAGGACACAAAAATCGATTGGTATACTCAGATATATATTTTGCTATACTAAATGGTTGTTTTTGACTTTTCAAATCGATCATATCAGCATATTAGACAAGAAAGAAAAGCTAACTTCGGGCGGAGCCGATGTTGATATACCCTTGCAGAATATTCTGTAAATTATATTCTCCAAAACTATTCATATGATGCATTCTTAATACTCATAAAAAATCCCAACTTCCTAACTTTACAAACAACAAAATTATGGCATTTTCGATCAATCAGTTATATGGCGGCTATAGGATATAGTCGGCTGATCCTTATGAAATTTGGTAGGTCGGATTGATTGGCCAAAAATAAAACCCATAGAAAATCCCAGTTATGGCATTTCCGATCAATCAGTTATATGGCAGTTATAGGATGTAGTCGGCCGATCCCGGCCGTTCCGAATTATATACTGCGTGCAAAGGAAAGAAGGGTGACAGACAGACGGACAGACGGACGGACGGACAGACGGACAGACGGACATGCTTATATCAACTCAGGAGGTGATCCTGATCAAGAATATATATACTTTGTAGGGTCGGAGATGTCTCCTTCACTGCGTTGCACACTTTTGACCAAAATTATAATACCCTCGCAAGGGTATAAACAAGAAAAATAGCCTTAAAGTTAAACATACTTTCTGTGCCAATAATTAAGTTTGTCACTGTATATATATTCTTGATTAGAATGACAAGATGAGTTGATATAGACATGTCTGTCTGTCTTTCTGTTTCTATACCTTTTCCGAGCTCAGTTTAAAAGCTAGATAATTGAACTTTCCCAATCATTGTTATGTGTGCACAGATCAGGCTTAAGAAAGACGGAGATTGGACGTCTATATCTTATAGATGTTATAGGAAGTATCAGGCCTTAATTACTCAATTTCGCTATTTTTTTAATTTGTGTAAAAATTTCTGGTTTTTGACCAAATTTGTGTTTTTTTAGTGTTTATAACCTATTCCTTGAGTTTTGGTAAAAATCGGTTGACTACATCCGATAAATTCCTGTATTTTGCAGAGGGTAAAAGACAGATTCGTGCAACTTTCTTACCGTAATTTGCGCTCTCCTTTTCTTGTGAAAAAATTAGAAATGAGAAAAATTCTTGATTTGAGAATGATATTTTACAATATTAAATTCGAATTCTACTTTAATTAAATTGCTTGTACTTAAGGGGTTATATTTGTACCTTTTTAATAAAATAATCAAAAATTTGTTTATTGCTTTATCTTAAAGAACAATTGAGAGCTTGGTTTTTTGCAGTTAGCTGAGTTCATTGAGTTTTTAGTTTTGGAATTCGATTGGTTGCTACGACTTACATGAGTTTTAAACTTTTAAAAATATGCATATTAGGGTCCTACCAAAGACCAATATAATCTCTATTATATTGGTCTTTGGTCCTACCCGAGTATACTCATCAAATTTCTGGATTCATATTGAATTTTACGATGAGCTGGTGAAATGGTATCCTTGATGGATTGTGATCTCTTAAGAACTTATAATTTTATATATCAGGATATTTTTTTCGGTATTATTGGAAATTATTCCTGCATATAATAATTATTGAACTATCTTCGACTGAAGAATTCTAGAGGATGTTACAAAATAATTGGCTTAATCCAAAGAATTTTCAATAAAATATTAATTATTTCAAAAAAGCCAATGAAATGGGAAGAGAATTCGCCTGAATAGTTTGCCTAAGCATACATTTTTGACATGAGCTGCATGTGCTCGATTACTATGAGCTTGATTGAATTGTTTTTTTTATTGTCCTGAGCTACTCGATCTTAGCTTTTTCAATCGAGTTAATACGAATCATAGCTTTTGACTGGGACTGTTACTCGATCATTCCATGATTCCATGACCTATGATTCCCAAAAAAAAATTCGAAGTTATAGACAAACAGATTAAACTCAGCTCTGAACTGATTTTAAGATCAGTTGGGTTTGTTGATAAACAGAAACAATTACACAAATTTAATGATAATTATTTGGTTAATTTTAGTTCACAGCTGCACAAACTTCTTGTAGGTGATATGTTGTGGTAATTTAGGGGTTTCCCGACCAATTGTTTTAATCCAGAACTCTCTCTCTCTCAATAAATAATAAAGAAAATATTTTAATAAGGTTTAATTTTAATTTTGTGAAAAACGCATTCTTCATATAAATATAAAAATATCCTTATGCTCGAGGTTTTTAATATCATAAGAATGCAAATTTTGGCAATTAAGAGAGGTGTCGGGAGATTTTTTTGTCCTCGTGGGGATGTTACCGCCCAGTTCCTTCAGCGGCCCTTCTATTTTGGTCGCTGTATAATCAATCTCCATTGCTTATCCTGATATCATGGGTACCTTAGTGTCCCGGAACCCAGATCGCTTCTAATGTGTTGCGGATGGGCCAACTCTTGGTCATGTTCCTCGGGGTTGCTAAATAATTATAGGAAATCGTTGTTTTCAACATATACGGAGGTATTTTGAGACAAAATCGACTAAAAATAATCAAAACAAGAGAGAACGCTATAGTCGGGTGCCCCGACTATCAGATACCCGTTACTCAGGTAAAGGGAGTGCGAGGGAGATGGAGATACAAAATTTTGATCACGCATAACTTTTTAACGAATGGTCCGATTTGAAAAATTTCTTCTACATTTCGATAGGTATTGATAAACACAATAAAACTGCATTTTTACTTTTCCGAAATATTTAAATTTTTAAAATCGTATCTAATCGATTGTGGGCGTTAAAGGGGGCGTGGCACCCTTTTGAAATAAACTTGCGCTGCGTAGGAACTCCTAGAATCTACATGCAAAATGCCAATCTTCTAGCTTTTATAGTTTCCGAGATCTCAGCGTTCATACGGACGGACAGACAGACAGACAGACGGACAGACGGACAGACGGACATGGCTAGATCGACTCGGCTAGTGATCCTGAACAAGAATATATATACTTTATAGGGTCGGAAACGCTTCCTTCTACCTGTTACATACTTTTGCACGAATACAATATACCCTTTTACTCTACGAGTAACGGGTATAAAAAAACTAAAAAGTTAAAACTTTTATAAGTATATTACAGTAAGTTAAAAAATGCAACTATACACCAACCATTTGTTTTATACAATTTACCAAACAAACGGTGATTGGTATCAAACAATTAGCTCTTATTTTAAAAACCAAATGACTTTATTTATTCATGAAATTTGTTGGCACGACTTTAGGAACCACCAAAACAGTATTATTTGTGGACTTTTATATTTTCCATTTGTAATTAAAGTCAAGTGTTTTTCATATACAAAGTAACAGGCTAACAAAGAAAATGTTTTAAAATTAACAGGAAGATAGATCTTGACATATTCAACTTATTTAATTAAAAGCTTAAGCATAGACCACTTTTGATTGGGACAAATATGCGGATTTATATGCTGACATTTCCAACTTAAACGCATTTATTAAAATCACTAACCATAGCCCCAAGCAAATTAGACCAAAAAAGCGCAGAGCAATTTCCATTCCGAGCATTTGTGCATACAACTTGGGAACGATAATTTGCGAACGAAGGCAGCAGATACAGTAACAAAAGCAGCGAAAGCGAAAGCAACCGACCAGGGATTAATTTAAGCGCGAAAAGTGAAAGCTCAGCTCCTGTTTCCCCAGCAGCACACCAGGACTTCTTTTAAAGACAAGAAATGAATGTTATACATTTCGAGAATTATGTTTTGGTACCGGAGAACACGAACTTAACGAAAATTACTTGATGGACGCTGTATTGGGTTAACGTGTGATGAAGTTGGCCCCATAATCTGACCGAGAGAGCCAAACCGGAACCGAAAGGGCAAGCAACGTTTTCCTAGGGTACTAGGGTACCTACTTACTCACGAGGACTCTTAGTTACCGAACGGTTGTAAATAGGCATTGCCAAGGCAATTCGCCAGCATCCAGTATCCAAACTTAGTTGCTAGTACGTGTGTTCACTCTAATCAGATGCCTTTTAACCAGCTGGAACCGTGTTTTAAATACCCTACACTTGGTGGGAATAATTAAACACGGCTAATAACAATTCGATTTGTTGCACTTAACTACTACAACTTTTAAAAACTTAATTAGATAGACCAAAAAAGAATTGAATTAAAAGAGGTTGCGGTAAGTATACGTCCACATGCTTATCCTCTTTGGATTAAAATTTTGAATAACAAAAAATATTATATTTATAGTTCATTTAATCAAAGTAGTATGGGGTCTAAGTCAAAGTTAGCATAAACAAGAAAGGAAGCAAACTTCGACAAGTCGATATATACCCTGGCAGTTATTACAAAATGACTACATTTCGATTTCTATGCCTTTTTATGGCAGCTATATGATATTGTTGTCCGATGTTGACAAAACCAAAAGCGTAATTCTAATACCAATCTAAGGGCGTGGCAAAATTTTAAAATAAACCTGCGCTTTGTAAAAAAAAACAAGAGAGAACGCTATAGTCGAGTGCCTCGACGTCAGAGGGGGCGTGCACCATTTTGAAACAAACTTGCGCTGCGTAGGAACTCCTAAAATCCACATGCAAAATGCCAATCTTCTAGCTTTTATAGTTTCCGAGATCTCAGCGTTCATACGGACGGACAGACAGACGGACAGACGGACGGACGGACAGACGGACATGGCTAGATCGACTCGGCTGAACAAGAATATAGGGTCGGAAACGCTTCCTTCTACCTGTTACATACTTTTGCACGAATACAATATACCCTTTTACTCTACGAGTAACGGGTATAACTAGAATCTTTCTAGCTCTTGAAAGTTCAGAGATCTCGACGTTCATACGGACGGATATACAGACATGGCTTAATCCAGTTGGCCTCAACAAGAACATATATTCTTTATGGGGTCGAAAACACTTTTTTCTATCCGTCACATACTTTCCCCGAAAAAAACCCTTTTACTGTAAGACTTACGGTTGAAAAAAGATTCCGCAAGTTTAAAATCTCAAGCCTAGTACACAGATCGACGAAATCTGTTCGTCAAGTATGAGGGAGAGCGAGAAGCAAACAGCTGGCGAACACCTTTCGTCAGGCTCTTTTTTCACCCCACCCACCAACCACCGGAAATGAATTTGGGGTGAACGTTCGTCAGGTCCTAGCGAAAAGATTAAAAAATTGTATCTTTTTCAGTGCCACTAATGTTGTTGTTGTGTAAATGGACGATGTAATCATACTTGCAGGTTGCTTCTCGGAACGGCTTACGTATCAACTGGAGTAAGTGCCAAATGTTGCACAGTAAAGTACAGTTCCTAGGATACATTATTCAAAGTGGAACCATCACCCCAGGTCCGGAAAAGATTCAAGCTGTGAAAGAGTTTCCCATACCACATGACAAAAAAGCGATTCAGCGATTCCTAGGTCTGACTTCTTATTTCCGAAAGTTTATAAACGGGTACGGATCCATTGCCAGGCCCTTGTCGGATTTACTGAGAGGCGATTCCAAGTATGAATTTGGAGAAAAACCAGAATTTGCGTTTGAAAAGCTGAAGACTGCTCTTATTAGCGAACCAGTCCTAATGTTGTATAATCCTAATTTACAAACTGAAATCCATACAGAATTTTGTAAAAAATATGTATTTTTATCAATAATTGATTAATGAAATATAAGTTTTATCAATAAGAAAAGATGCAATAAATATAATTCCTAAAATTAATAATGAAAATAAAGTAAGTTTAAGTAAGTAAGTAATTCGGGGTGAACTTTCGTCAGGTCCTCGCGAAAAGATTAAAAAATGCTATCTTTTTAAGTGCCTGTTGTCAGAGCAGAGTGTATCTTACATCGAAAATGGTCTGTAAATTAAAAAACAACTGTTAAATCTAAATTGTTTTGTTTTTAATTTCTTTGTACGCCGGCATACTCGTCTTACCAAATTACTTGAAAATATACTTTAAGAGCCCTTACCTGCAAATAAGTTTGTATACCGTTGCAGAGGGTATTATAATTTTGGTCAAAAGTGTGCAACGCAGTGAAGGAGACATCTCCGACCCTATAAAGTATATATATTCTTGATCAGGATCACCTCCTGAGTTGAAATAAGCATGTCCGTCTGTCCGTCTGTCTGTTTCTACGCAAACTAGTCTCTCAGTTTTAAAGATATCGAGTTGAAACTTTGTACACACCCTTCTTTCCTTTACTTTATAGGGTCGGAGATGTCTCCTTCAATGCGTTGCACACTTTTGGCCAAAATTATAATACCCTCGGCAAGGGTAAAAAGGCAAAAACACCCAAAAATGCAAAAAAATGTCGCAATAAAAATTTTTCAAAATGTCGATTTTAGTAATACTAATATTTTGTATGGCTTTGTTTCAGTGCATTTGTGTTCCAATGTTTTGGTGTCCAGAAGTACAAGGATTGACTAGATTGGATCCTTATACTATCAAAACCGCCTTATTCTGCCTGTTACATGACTGCCATCGAAACTAATGTAACAATCTACCCTAAGAAACCATGCCTTAACAACGGGAACAACAACAAGGACAAGGACAAGTACCGACCGCACTCCCCAAAAATGGTTGCTAAACAAGTTTCGTTATCTGCGCTGCGAAGGGAAGGCCTTATACATTCCGCCACTCCCTTGCACCGCATATCATGGTTTTTGTATCGAGTGTTTATAAACGTTTTTCTACGTCCGTGAAAGCCATATGTCTTGATATGGGTATCCTGCGAGTGGGTGTGGGAGGATGCCGATTGGTAGCCGGTGAGGATGTGGATGAGGGTGGCGTGCTTGAGTGTGTTGCTGAATCTTCATGTTTTGCCCAGGACCACAAACTCTGATTTAATTTTTCCAAAATTGTAAAATGCTTCTTTTTCTGTTCCGTGTCCAGTGCCTGCATTCAAAATTAGTCGCTTGTAGTCGCTGTGGTTGTTTGCTGTCTTGTTGCTCCGGCTGTTATCCTTGTTTGGCAACCAACTGTTCTTAGTTTGCAACTATTTGGCCGGTTTTTCTGTAGGTAAATGTATTTCTAAAATTTATTTTCATTTTTTAAAATTTATAGTTTATAACCCTGCTCTGAGTTTTACAATTTTGGTCAGATGTTTGTACCGGAGGAAAAGATACATATCCAAACCAATAAAAGATATATGTATCTTGATTAACATCTCCAGGCTTGTGATAATCCGAATATCCTTTATTTAGTTTCCGTGATATTTATATAGATGAGGTTTGAAAACACAGTCGGGACCATTTATCTAAATTTCGCTGTTCCTTAAAAAAATTGGGCTATATATCGCTGCCTTTAACTTTGTAGTAGATTTAGGTACCATTTTGAAACAAACCCTTAAGTTTGTCAAAACGGATCGACTTCGACATATGACTGTCATAAGAATGTTCGAGTCCACTTATCTTCTTTAAAATTTTTGCGTATATTTTGCCAAATATATTTCCAAATCATTTTGGGACCATTCCTGAGATTTCAATATCGTATCAAGATCTAGCTCAAAAATCTTTCCAATCTGGTAGTGATTTTGTATTGTGAAGAGTATTCTAGATACACAAGTATCTCATGAATATCCTAGTTCATGGAATATATTAAAATCCTTTTTATACCCTTGCAGAGGGTATTATAATTTTGGTCAAAAGTGTGCAACGCAGTGAAGGAGACATCTCCGACCATATAAAGTATATATATTCTTGATCAGGAGTTGTTATAAGCATGTCCGTCTGTCTGTCTGTCCGTCTGTCTGTCCGTCTGTCTGTTTCTACGCAAATTAGTCTCTCAGTTTTAAAGATATCGAATCGAATCGCCAGTCAATCCGACCTACCAAATTTCATAAGGATCGGCCGACTATTTTCTATAGCTGCCTTATAACTGATCGGAAATGCCATAACTTTGGTGTTTGTTAAGTTAGGAAGTTGGGATTTTTTATGAGTATTAAGAATGCATCATATGAATAGTTTTGGAGAATATAATTTACAGAATATTCTGCAAGGGTATATTAACTTCGGCTCCGCCCGAAGTTAGCTTTTCTTTCTTGTTTCAATTTCTTTTGATAAAAATCGAATAATTTTCATTAAGAGAGTAGTATTTTATAAGAAATCATGTAAGCAAAAAATGTTGTTAAATTTAAAAAAAATTATATAAAAGGCCAAAAAGCACCACTTATGCTGTGAAAATTTTAAATTTTAATTCGAACTCGAAGTGTCTCAAATCGAGCATGTAAGCTCGATCCTGATCAAGAATATATATACTTTATAGGGTCGGAGATGTCTCCTTCACTGCGTTGCACACTTTTGATCAAAATCATAATGCCCTTTGCAAGGGTATAAAAATAACTTTGTAAAATAGATTGATGTTTTGTAAATTTAAACA
This sequence comes from Drosophila kurseongensis, assembly GCA_018153305.1. Lineage (NCBI taxonomy): Eukaryota > Metazoa > Arthropoda > Insecta > Diptera > Drosophilidae > Drosophila > Drosophila kurseongensis. The sequence continues at coordinate 3,865,950 of JAECXX010000004.1, read as the reverse complement.
AAAACCTGAATCTGCGAATCTGTTGAAAAGAAACGATTATGTCAATGGATGCCAATCTTATCTGCGAGATCTATATGATTTGCATATAATAATAAAACAAATAATTTCTCCAAAAATGTCAGTAAATGTTTCAAAACGCTGAAGTTTACTTGATTTGCCTGTTATTTTATGATCTTTCCTAAGGCATCTATATGATATAGTCTTAAAATTTTTATAAAACTAAAACTGTTATTCTGAGAAGGCTAAAATTTACTATATCTTGGAGTATATGGAAATATTTTAGAAAACAACGAAGTTATGGTTACGAACGGACATAAATGGCTAAATCGAATCGCCTGGTGTTGCTGATCAAGAATATATAGTTTATATATTTATATTTGGTGAGATATATTAATATATTTGATATACTGCGTTGAAAACATCGACTGAAAGTACTCTCTGCAAGTGTATAACAATGAAGCTAGGTCGATTTTAGTTACAAGTTTTCGGTCGTTTCAATGAAAGCTATATGAATTGTTGTCCGATTTTAATGAAAACAAGAGAGAACGCTATAGTCGGGTGCCCCGACTATCAGATACCCGTTACTCAGGTAAAGGGAGATGGAGATAGAAACTTTGATCACATTTCGATAGGTATTGATAAACACAATAAAACTGCATTTTTACTTTTCCGAAATATTTAAATTTTTAAAATCGTATATAAGCGATTGTGGGCGTTAAAGGGGGCGTGGCACCTTTTTGAAACAAACTTGCGCTGCGTAGGAACTCCTAGAATCTGCATGCAAAATGCCAATCTTCTAGCTTTTATAGTTTCCGAGATCTCAGCGTTCATACGGACAGACAGACAGACAGACGGACAGACAGACGGACAGACGGACAGACAGACGGACAGACGGACATGGCTAGATCGACTCGGCTAGTGATCCTGAACAAGAATATATATACTTTTGCACGAATACAATATACCCTGTTACTCTACGAGTAACGGGTATAACAAGAAAGGAAAGCTAACTTCGGGCGGAGCCGAAGTTGAAATACCCTTGCAGAATATTCTGTAAATTAAAATCTCCATAATTATTCAGATGATGCATTCTTAACACTCATAAAAAATCTCAACTTCCTTACTTTAAAAACACCAAAGTTATGGCATTTCCAATCGTTCAGTTATATGGCGTCTACAAGATATAGTCGGCCGATCCTTATGAAATTTGGTAGGTCAGATTGATTGGCCAATTATAAAACCCATAGAAAATCCCAACTAATCCTAACTTAACAAACACCAAAGTTATGGCATTTCCGATCAATCAGTTATATGGCAGCTATAGGATATAGTCGGCCGATCCCGGCCGTTCCGACTTATATACTGCGTGCAAAGGAAAGAAGGGTGTGTGCAAAGTTTCAATTCGATATCTTTAAAACTGAGGGACTAGTTCGCGTAGAAACAGACAGACGGACAGACGGACATGCTTATATCAACTCAGGAGGTGATCCTGATCAAGAATATATATACTTTATAGGGTCGGAGATGTCTCCTTCACTGCGTTGCACACTTTTGACCAAAATTATAATACCCTCTGCAAGGGTATAATAATTTCGGAGAATATAATTTACAGAATATTCTGCAAGGGTATATCAGCTTCGGCTCCGCCCGATAATATAGGCATAGCAATCAAAAAGTGGTCGATTTGTAATAACTGCAAGGGTATATAAACATCGGCTTGCCGAAGTTTGCTTCCTTTCTTGTTTTTGTATACCCTTGCAGATTGCATTATAATTTCAGTCAAAAGTTTGTAACGCAGTGAAGGAGACATTTCCGACCCCATAAAGTATATATATTATATATAAGTAGCGCGAATCGATCTAGTCATGACTGTCTGTCTGTCCGTCCGCCAGTCCGTCCGGCCGTCCGTCCGTTTCTACGCAAACTAGTCCCTCAGTTTAAAGCTAACTGCTTGAAACTGTCCCAAAAGTTGTCTTTCTAATGCAGGTAGTATATAAGTCGGAACGAGCCGGATCGGGCGACTGTATCATAAGTTCTTTCGGATTTGGTAATATTTAAATATCATGGAATTAGAAATGTTTTTAGAAATATAGGCATAAAAACCGAAATGTAGTAGATTTGTAACAACTGCAAGGGGATACAAACTTCGGCTCGCCGAAGTTTGCTTCCTTTCTTGTTTTTACTTTGAGAAAGACACATTAAACAAAATTAAATTAATCTTAGCTTTAACCAAACTAAATAACTATTAATCTATCAAATTCTACAATCACCCGGAAATCGATTTAAGAACTTGGAAAATTGTAATTTTGAGGTAGTTAACGGCTGTTTGCTTCTAAGCGAAGATAATAAGTGTTAAAGATTATTTAATTTGATGTGTCCATCTCTCTGTTGCACAAATATCTTATTTTCTTGGACTATCCCGCCTCTCTCCGCCAGAGATAACCTTACCTTTTTCGTCAAAGCTCAAATTCATCACATTTTTAGTCACAACGACTTTTCTACAACCTTAAAACTTAAATAATATAATAACAAGAAAGGAAAGCTAACTTCGGGCGGAGCCGAAGTTGAAATACCCTTGCAGAATATTCTGTAAATTATATTCTCCAAAATTATTCATATGATGCATTCTTAACACTCATAAAAATCCCAACTTCCTAACTTTAAAAACACCAAAGTTATGCCATTTCCAATCGTTCAGCTATATGGCAGTCATAGGATATAGTCGCCCGATCCGGCTCGTTTCGACTTATATACTACCTGCAATAGAAAGACAACTTTCAAGCAGATAGCTTTAAAACTGAGGGACTAGTTAGCGTAGAAACGGACGGACGGACAGACGGACAGACGGACATGGCTAGATCGACTCTTCTGGTGATGCTGATCAATATATATATTTTAAAGGGTCGGAAATGTCTCCTTCACTGCGTTGCAAACTTTTGACTGAAATTATAATACCCTCTGCAAGGGTATAAAAATGTACAAAATGGTCTGATTTCGCATCAGAAAAAGTATGCGTACAAATACAAAAATCATTGAATTTAATAAGAAGTCGGATATCCCTTTTGTTTTAGGACTTCAGCCAAACGATTTGGCATTGACTGGATCAATTCCGTTGTGTCCTCCATCGAAATTTTATTTCATTCCTGGACCATTACATATTATACCCTTGAAAAGGGTATTATAATATTGGTCAAAAGTGTGCAACGCAGTGAAGGAGTCATCTCCGACCCTATAAAGTATATATATTCTTGATCAGCATCACCAGTAGAGTCGATCTAGCTATGTCCGTCTGTCCGTCCGTCCGTCCGCCTGTCCGCCTTCAGTTTTAAGGCTTCTGCTTGAAACTTTCCCAAAAGTTGTCTTTATATTGCAGGAAGCTCCTATAGAAGCAGCGAAACATAGCGAATATGAGTGGAAATAGATAAGCTGGATAAATGTGAGCGGTATTTTTCGTGGGAAATTATCAGGGAATCCAGGGCAGAGCAATAAGAATCTATTAAATTTTAAATAAATATAATACGTGCAGAAGGCCATGCCAGCCAGGACCGTCGAAAACATCTATCCGACAAAGTGGCAGAACTGGTTCCGGATTTCTACCGTTAGCAAGGAACTCGCCTAATGCATTTTCTACCGAAAGCGTTCCTGCATGCCACCCGTAATTTATTGCGCCGAATTACAGGCCATAAAACAAATACGAATTTAATCAAACGCCCGGGGGCGGGTGATGCACGGTGAAGAGTGGGCGCAGCCACCCACTACATGGCAGAATGAGACGCCGTGCTACACACAAAGCTGAATAAACTTACCGGGACTTTAATATAAATGAAAACGTAACTACCAGCACATCGTCCTTTTTGTTTGTTTGTGTTCGCGATGTCAGAGCGTGCGAGGGTGGAGGGGTGCTGCATATGTGGGCAGCTTCGGCCAACCGGTCCGGGTCATGGCACCCCCCCATTTTCATGCCAAATAAGCTTTCATAAATAATGAAAAGCGCCACTGCGAGTGGCGCTAAAACTGTGCAGATGTGTGCGAGTAATAGGCAAAGCCAACACCACGGGCAATAACCAGCAACAGCGACGAAGCAGGCGCAAATTAGCAACCAAGGATTACCTGCAATTATTTTCGTTGTATGCATTTGCCGTCATTATTTTGATTGCTTCGTTTGCTTGACGTTCGCCCCGCTCCAAAGCCGCCAGCTTAGCCACGAACTGGACAGGATCTGGTTGTGGGCCGCTGATGGCCGACTGGCCGGCGGAAGCACTGTTAATGGTAACCGCAATATCAAACGCATGACTGCGTACCGAATGAATGGTTTATTTATATTTATGAATTCATCATCATCCCATCCTGGTGGGGCAGTTACCTGGGAAAAGGTGGTGATTGCGCCAGCACAGTCGAGCCACTAAGGGAAGCATGAAAACCCAATTTAAGGATTAAAATGCAACCGGCGACAAATATAGATGGGTAATATCTGTGAGTGGCACTGTTTCCAATTGAAAAGTAGATACTCTTTAACAAGCTGAGCCCTTTTTATTTAATTACATTCTGTTTACAGCTGATTTTCTGAAAAAATAAAACATGTGTTTAAGAGTTTTGGCAAACAAGTTAATGGTTGGGATAAATTTGCAGTTTTAACCAAAAACATTTGAAGCTCACGCGGTCATGGCTCGAGTAGTTGGGGGACTACGAATTCAGAGGTCTCCATTTCGAGCTACAAAGCTAAAAAGTGCTGTCCATTGAGAAGTATAATTTTTTTAGTTTTCTAAAAAAAACATAATCTTTTAATATGAGCCGAAGTTGATATACCCTTGCAGAATAATCTGTAAATTATATTCTCCAAAATTATTCATATGATGCATTCTTAACACTCATAAAAAATCCCAACTTCCTAACTTGAAAACACCAAAGTTATGGCATTTCCAAAAGTTCAGTTATATGGCAGCTAAAGGATATAGCTGGAAATAAAACCCATCGAAAATCCCAACTTCCTAACTTTAAAAACACCAAAGTTTTGGCATTTCCGATTAATCAGTTATATGGCGGCTATGGGACATAGTCGGCCGATCCCGGCCGTTCCGACTTATATACTGCGTGCAAAGGAACGAAGGGTGTGTGCAAAGTTTCAATTCGATATCTTTAAAACTGAGAGACTAGTTTGCGTAGAAACAGACAGACGGACAGACAGACGGACAGACGGACATGCTTATATCAACTCAGGATACGACCCTGATCAAGAATATATATACTTTATAGGGTCGGAGATGTCTCCTTTGGTGTTTTTAAAGTTAGGAAGTTGGAATTTTTTATGAGTATAAAGAATGCATTATATGAATAATTTTGGAGAATATAATTTACAGAATATTCTGCAAGGGTATATCAACTTTGGCTCCGTCCGAAGTTAGCTTTTCTTTCTTGTTTATTTAAAAAGTTTAGCATAAATATAGCTTCTGTGTTTAGACATCTGTGCATTCGTTTAAAAGTAAAAGTGATTAATGTATTTATACCCAATCAAATTTAAATTTTACGAATATAAAATCATAATTTTCATTTCAAAAATTTTAAGACAATATGTAAGAGCATTTTTAAAAGGATGCTCCTTTTCTGAGAATTCCTTACGTGTAATTTGAATACTCTTGGGGCTGACATAAAAGTGCCTGGAAAAGGTGAGAAGAGGCGAAAGGAAAGTAAGCAAATGAGTAGAATGCAAATGTAATAGGGTCAAGCGCGGCGTCAGAAAAAAAGAAGGAGAACGACAACAAAGCAATATTTACGGTAGCTGAAAGGGTTCTCACGGAAACCTGTCATTGTCCCGTCGCTGCTGTTTCCCCCTTGAGTGACACTTGCGTAATTTCGGCAGGTGCTTCTGCAAAGAAAGCAAAATTCAACTCTCTCAATGCGACGAGAAAAACAAAAGCAGCACGGTATCCAAGTATCCGGCAACAAAGTCCAGATCCGACTAGGACTCCGAGTCCAACACCGGAGTTGCAGAACCAGGATCAGGGAAGTGGAAAAGTTCGTTGAACAACAATTACAATAAGCTGGATGGGGCAACAGCTGCGGACAGTTGTCACAGCATTGCCCGGCGAGTCCTGGACAAAGGACACTGCATGCTGTGGCGGATCGCCGCGTGGAGTGGAAACACTTTTCTTATTACACAATATACAATCATAATAATAACAACGACAGATTTGTCTCTTCCGCGTTAGCTGCTTCTTCCCCTTGAAAGCAACACGTGCGGAAATGTTTCGGAGCCGCATTAACAATGGCAACAACAGCTACGGCGACAAAGGCCCGTTGAATTACGAAATTTGTTGTGAGCAGAAGTTGCACTTTAGTGCTTTTTGGTGCATAAAGCGCTGTGGCTCGACAAATTAGTGTCATAATAAAGAGATGCTGTATTCATCTACAATTGCGTTGTCAGTGGCTACTGCAGGGTTAGCTACCAGGCAGAGTGCTCAACAAGGTTGTGCGTATTTTATTTGTTGCGGTCCAAAAATATGGACTACACTAACATAATGACTTTAAGTCACTAGTTTACAACATAGTAATAGAAAAATTCCGTACTATTATTTACCATATTGAGTATAGGGGCGATATGTGAAAATGTACATATATTCCCCTGACGCTACTTAGGGTAGCGGAAAATGTTTGATGGCTGCTTTATCCATCCTTTCCTATTGTTAAAAAAACCATAACCACTTTACCTTTTTACCACGAAATTTTTTGAAGACCTTTTTATACCCTTGCAGAGGGTATTATAATTTTGGTCAAAAGTGTGCAACGCAGTGAAGAAGACATCTCCGACCCTATAAAGTATATGTATTCTTGATCAGGAGTACCTCCTGAGTTGATATAAGCATGTCCGTCTGTCCGTCTGTCTGTCCGTCTGTCTGTCTGTCCGTCTGTCTGTCCGTCTGTCTGTCCGTCTGTCTGTCCGTCTGTCTGTCCGTCTGTCTGTCCGTCTGTCTGTCCGTCTGTCTGTTTCTACGCGAACTAGTTTCTCAGTTTTTAAGATATCGAATTCAAACTTTGCACACACCCTTCTTTCCTTTGCACGCAGTATATAAGTCGGAACGGCCGGGATCGGCCGACTATATCCTATTTCATAAGGATCGGCTTACTATATCCTATAGCTGCCATATAACTGAACGATCGAAAATGACATAACTTTGGTGTTTGTTTAGTTAGGAAGTTGGGATTTTCTATGGGTTTTATTTTTGGCCAATTAACCTTGACCTACCAAATTTCATAAGGATCGGCCGACTATATCCTATAGCTGCCATATAACTAAACGATTGGAAATGCCATAACCTAGGTGTTTTTATACCCGTTACTCGTGGAGTAAAAGGGTATATTGTATTCGTGCAAAAGTATGTAACAGGTAGAAGGAAGCGTTTCCGACCCTATAAAGTATATATATTCTTGTTCAGGATCACTAGCCGAGTCGATCTAGCCATGTCCGTCTGTCCGTCTGTCTGTCTGTCTGTCTGTCCGTATGAACGTTGAGATCTCGGAAACTATAAAAGCTAGAAGATTGGCATTTTGCATGCAGATTCTAGGAGTTCCTACGCAGCGCAAGTTTGTTTCAAAAAGGTGCCACGCCCCCTTTAACGCCCACAATCGATGAGATACGATTTTAAAAATTTAAATATTTCGGAAAAGTAAAAATGCAGTTTTATTGTGTTTATCAATACCTATCGAAATGTAGAAGAAATTTTCCAAATCGGACCATTCGTTAAAAAGTTATGCGTGATCAAAGTTTCTATCTCCATCTCCCTCGCACTCCCTTTACCTGAGTAACGGGTATCTGATAGTCGGGGCACCCGACTATAGCGTTCTCTCTTGTTAAAGTTAGGAAGTTGTGATTTTTTTTGAGTGTTAAGAATGCATCATATGAATAATTTTGGAGAATATAATTTACAGAATATTCTGCAAGGGTATATCAACTTCGGCTCCGCCCGATGTTAGCTTTCCTTTCTTGTTTTATGTAATTTCAGAAATTCGGGCTCAGTTTATAATAAATTTAGATGCAAAGATAGATTATATATATGTACATCTACATATCTACTACGATAAACAACTGCCTTTCAAGGGAAAGATACCAAAAATGAAAGGGACATAAAAGTAAAATCGACATAACATCGTTGTTTTCAACAAACATGCTCGTAACTCGAGCATTACATGTAATTTACAATTTTAAAACAGGATTTTCAGGACTATATTCAGGGCCTTGTTTTAGATAGCTGAAAAATATCTGACTTTTGGAAGTGGCCTACTTTAACTGTCAGATTAGCCTCGAATAAATTGAAGTTTTTGCAGTACGAACGAGGAAACAGCCCAAGTGCACCAGCACATATTTTCACAATCTGCCGAATGTATATTATTTCACAGCGAAAAATGTGGTCATTAAAGAAAGTAAAAGGAAAAAGAAAAGCAACCTTTTGGCATTTTTACCTTTGCAACTCAACCGCAAGACTAAATGGCTACACATTTATCAAAGTTTAAATTTAAAGCAAACCGCCCAGTTTTTGCCAATCACATGTCGGTGTACATTGACAAGTATGCGTCAATGCCACGTTAAAAATGTGACAATGCAATCCGGCATTACTCTTCATTGCGTTTTGTGTTCTCATCTGAAATAAGTATGCATTGCTTTTTACAAAGTAAGTATTGGACCTTTTTCTGACGAGACACACGATTATAATATGCTATTTGTTTTGTTGTGTCGTGCCTTTCTCAGGTAACCCCCATCCTTTCTCCCTGGAATATGCTTGTATGGCACTTGTGTATTCAGAAACATTGCCTTTTCCTGCTTTTGGGCAAATCCAATTTAAGGGTGTCTTGTTTTTTTAGTTTGTATAATATTTATATTTATTTATTTAGAGTTTTTGTTTAAGCTTACATTACAGCATACATAACTTTTAGTTTGCGTTTTCGTAAAGTTTATTTTACTAAATTACATTTGTTCAGTTGCCAAAACATTGACGCATCCCATGATTGCATTTGCATTTAATTTTCGATTGCATTCGCATTCGCCGCCTACGTATTTATTCAACATTTGTTTGCGAAGCCGGCGATTTTTCAGCGAGCAACGACGAAGTAAAAAATGCATTTTCATATACCATGCCGCATTCGGGTGGTATGCGGCAAATTAAATGCAAGCCAGAAAAATTGAAAATAAATTTGCGCAAACTGCATTTAAGCTTTTAAGATATTTGATTTTGTTTTTGCGCGCACAGAGAATAATTGCAGCTGCCACTGGCAAATGCAATCGTTTGCTGAGCATCAATCTCGTATCGGACCAATGCGGACGAGGGACGCGGGATTAAGGCCCAGCAAGCAGCGTTCATTAAGGATACAGTTAGCATTACGAGTACGGTATAAATTCACTAAGTCACATTCCAAGGTTTAACAAGAAAACGACCTGCGGTTCACGGCAGCAGGCGCGGGTTGAACCGCCCCATGAACAGGATCATGCCCGTGGGGTTGTGGCGCACGAAGTAAAGGAAGGGCTTGTCGAAGCGCAGCCGTGGGGCGTCCGGGACCCGAGCCTGCCGGGGACGCAGGGGCAGGGGCAGTTCGAGGTACTTGGGGTCCAGCAGGTCGTCGTAGAAGCCCCGCCCGAGGGCCGACTCCTGCACCAGCGAGCCGAAGTCCACGACGGCCTCCGACGAGTCGAAGGCGTCGTCCTCGGTGGCGTCCACGTCCTTGTTGCGCTTGCGCAGCGGGGGCGCCGGGTACATTTCCACATGATGGTGCTCGGAGATCTTCTCCTCGCCGCAGGTGCTGAACGTGTTGATCTGGATCATGTCGGACAGGAAGATGTCGCGGTTCCCGGCGCCCGTCAGACCCCGCAGATCGGCGAAGTCCGACTTAAAGAGCCCGCGCAGCCCCATCTTCTGCAGGCCCAGCGAGGCGTTGACGAAGGAGCGGTGCGAGAAGCGCGGCAGCTGCACCTCCATGCCGGGTCGGTCCATCAGCGAGGTGAGCAGCCGGCTCCAGGCCCGCGACTCTCCGAAAGCCGTCTCTGCCAGGCTCCGCTCCAGGCGGTCCAGGTTGTCCATCGGCGAAATGGAGCTCTGGTGGCCGGGCATCACGTAGACCGTGCTCACCGTGTCCTGCACCCGCCCGAAGGCCACCACGGTGGCGTCCAGGCCCGGCTCATAGCCCGCCGTGAAGCCGGAGCGGTAGAGCACGGCCGGGATGGGCACCAGCCGGCGCTGGCGCACGGTGGGAGCCACTTGGAAGAACATCTCCCCATCGCGCTCCGTGGTGGAGCCGTGCGAGCAGTCCGTCTGGAAGAGATTAGCCGAGATGGTGGCCAGGGGCCCGTTCACCCACACGCTGTTGGTGCGCAGGTACTCCAGAACCTTTCCCATCGTGTGGCGCTTAACCAGAAGGTTCGTGCGGCGTCGCACGATGTCGTTGACGACGTGGAAGTTCACCTCCTCCACATGGCCGGCGTACAGCTGCTGGGTCTTCTCCTTGAAAAAGGGCAGTATCTTTCCGTTCGCCCGGTCACTGAAGATCTCGCGCACGAAGGCGGCGGTCGCGATGTCGCTGTCCGTAGCCTGTTCCACTGAGTTGGTTATGTTCTTGAAGATCAGATGCGGATTGAAGGTGACCATGTCGTCCAACTTCAAGATCTCGTTCATCTCCCCGGACGTGCTTCCACGCGCCCCAAGAAACACCATTGACAGCATGGAAGTGAGGGCGAACGGGGAGATGACCAGACTCCTGGCGGAGCTGATCTTCTCCGAGGTAATGGCGCGCCAGTAGCTGAAGGCCAGCTCGTTGCAGAGCCGAGCGAAGGACTGCAGATCCTCGTCCATGTGTGCGGTGGAGGCCTCCAGTCCCTGTGAGGACTCTGGACTAGGATCCAGTTTAACGGGAGGCCTGGTCGATTGCGTGGAACTAGCCATAAGATTGGCAAGCAAGGGGGGCCGCTGCGTCGGTCGCTGCTGGTTCAACGTGGACTGGCTGTGGGACGGAGCTTGAGGTTGGTGTAAGGCTGGGTCCGCCTTATTGGCATTGTAGGGCAGCACCTTTGGCGGCTGGAAATCTAGTTGGTTGTAGCCACCCAACAGAGAGGGCTGAACGTAGTAGGAAACGGGCTTCAAGGTGTTCAGGCGCTTTGTTGTAGTTGTGTGAGCACTTGTAGTGCTTGACGGAGTTGTCGTAGTTGGAGTTTCTGTTGTGGACTTCTTAGTAGTTGTTGTCCTTATGGTGGTACTGCTGGGCAGGGAGATAGGCATCTGGTAAACCACTTGATCCTCCTCGTCTTCCTCATCCGCCTGATCCACAGGTGGATTTCCATAGCTAGCCAAAGGCAATGTCACCTTGTAGTTATCTTCATCAGGTTCAGTAGCGCTCTTGTCCTCACCGGCCTCTTCGGAGTTTGAGTTCAGCGGACGCACCACACTCGCTGTCGTCTCGCCCAGCTTTACGTAGGGATCCTCATCATCCGGTTGTATTTTCTGGGCACTGGTCACAGCAGTCGCATCCTCGGCGTCCTGTTCTTCCGAAATTGTGGCTGTCAGTTCGTCGGAAATTTCCTCCAATGACTCGTCGTCCAACTGCTGCGTCTTTACCGTGCTCAGTTCGATTTTTTCGGTCACCTGTTCGGAACTCAGCGACATGTCAGAGTCGGAAGAAGCCAGGGACATATCACCGGGTATTTCCGTGACCGGCACTTCAGTCTCGTCCCGCTCTCCGCTGGCTGGCGACTGATACTGGGGCAGAAGATGGGCGGCATTGGTGGCACTGTCCTCCACAACGGTGATTTGGGAAAACTGCGGCAGCTGTTCTTGTTGCTCATGCTTCTCCGTTGTTGATGTTTGCTCTTCTGTCTGTGCGTCTTGGTACACATTAGTCGCCGATGTTGTCTCTTCCCCCACAGAAGGCTGAGCGGTCGGCTCTGGCTCTTCCGGCGCAGACTTTTCCGTGGTGAGCACGGGCTCCGGCTCCGTCTCCTTTTCTGTGATTGCACTGGTCTCCGTCTGCTGCTGCTCGTTGTACCCATTTGTCAACAGCTCGGGCATTTCCTCTTCACTTTCGCGGTTCGTGTTGCTTTCGGGAATGCCATTGGACTGGGTCGTTGACTCCTCGCTGCCGGAACCCTCCTCACTGGAAGTGGTCTCCTGGTTGGGTTCTTCCACCGACTCACGCTCTGTGGTGGTGGCCACCACAACGGTGTCAGCCTCGGTGGTGTCCACTGAGGGGGTTGCTGTGGATGTCTCTAGGACCGGGATGTTTTCCTGCCGGCTAGGCTCTTGAGTTGGCTGCGCCTCGAGTCGTTCGTTGGTAAAAACCTCCTGCTCCTCATCCTGGTCCTGCTGTTGCTGCGCATAAATCTGGGACAGCGATAGAATGGGAATCCGGTGCGTGCTCGTCTCTATGTGGATGGGACTCGTTGGGAAAGCATCCGGTTGCTGGGATTCCGGCTTGGAGGGCGCTGCGGTAGTCGTACTATGCGTTGGCGGCTTTGTCTCGAGCTGCGGCTCAAGCTTGTACGGCTCTTGGGGCTTCTCTGGCTCCTCATGCTCCTCAGGCTCCTTAGTTTTTTCTGGCCTTGGCAGGAGCAGGAACGAGGTATTCAGTTGGGCGAAATTGGTCAGGCGGTGCGAATCGTCTATCGGTTGAGCTTTCGGCGGTGGCTTGCTCTGATCGCCCTGGGTGATCTGCTGGATAACATCGGACATGAGGAACTCCAGCTCGTCCTTGGTCTCGTTTGAGTTTATGGGGACATCTGAGAGGAGCGTGTTACTGCCGTCCACTAAAGTGGAGGCCACAGTGGCCGCCTGTGTTTGGAAGTTGGCCATAGATATTTGGTCCGTGGGCTTAAGCATCTCCAAGTTAAGTTGCTGCACAAGGTCGGCAATCATGGGTGTAACTTCGGTACTGTCAATGTCGGCAACTGTGCTGCTCTCTGAAACCGGAAGACGCAGTGCCTGTTCTGTGGAGGCAACCGCTGCATCCGCCTCCTCCGCAATTTCCAATGGTGGGTTGTAGCCGCTTGTGGGGTATGGTTCGTTAACTTCTGGGACATTTTCGTCGAGTGGGTCCAATTTGACCTCGTGATCGGACTCAACCACTGGCTTATCGGTTGTGGCCTCCAGTTCTTCCAGTGGTGACATTGGAGTGGTCACTAAAAACTGTGTCTCTCCCGGCAGCTCGGTTGTCTCCGGCTCCTCTTGGTTGTGATCGGTCTGGATCGGCTTAAGTGGTTCTGGTCTCCTCGTTACCGTAAAGTACTGTGGTCTAGCGGTGATGACCACCACGGGGGTTTGCTCCTCCTCATCGTCCTCGAGGCTGCTGAGCGTTGTGTCTGCTGGCTGCTGGTGGGCCATGGAAGATTCTGTGGAGTCAGTGACATCCCCCTCCTCATCTGAAAGCATCGTGGCCAGAGTGCTTCCGCCGTAGTGGGATGTGTGTGGCTTGTTGCTAGTCAAAATTGTGGTGGGCTTGGCAGTGGTAGTGGTCGTTGTTGATGCTGCAGTAGTGCTGGCGATGACGGCTACCTTTTTCTTGTTGGCCAGTGCTTCCATCTGCAGTGCGCTCTCCGCACTGTCGTATCTCACAGGACCCGCAGCGGAATCCTCATCCGCCTTGTCTGTGGCCGAGAGGTCCTGAGTAAGCGACTGCACAATTTGGTCCATGGAGAGGATCTGGGCGGGGGAGAGCTGTGGGGCAGGCGATGGGGAGCTGGGGTGCAACTGCTGCTGCAGCTGAGCCAGCGACGGCAACGGGGTCTTTTTCAGAGGCGAGTGGTGCGCCGGAGGATCAGCTATCAAGGTAGTGATGTCTTGAGAGGAGTCCGCATTGTAGATGGGCAGCGGATAAAGTGGTTTGTGGGTGGTGCTCGAGGCGGGAATCACATTAACCAATCCGTAGCTCTCGGTTTGTAGTTCTCCTGCCACCTTACTCGATTCAGTTGTGGTGCTGTGCACTGGCTTTGCATGGATTCGGTTGTTATGATGGGTTGCTGGACGGCTGTTGGGCCTGTTGTGTAATTTCTGGTGGTGTAGTGCAGGTGGTATGGCTGTAGTTTTAACAGGAGCAGTGGTTGTTGTAGTGGGAGCAGAAGTTGTAGTAGTGGGATCAGTGGTTGTTGTAGTGGGAGCAGTGGTTGTTGTTGTGGGAGTAGTGGTTGTTGTAGTGGGAGCAGGGGTTGTGGTTGTGGGAGCCTCTGTGGTTGTTGTTATAGGTGCCTCTGTTGTTGTCGTTGTCGTTGTTGTGGGAACTGTTGTTTGAGGCTCTGGTTCCGGAGTAGTTGTGACTGGACTGGACTCTGCTGGTGGATCTGTGACTGGTGCCTCTGGCGGGGTGGTCACCGGTTCCGGCGTGGTAGTCGTTGCAGTCGCTTCTGGCACTGGCGTTGTTGTCGACGTAGTGCTGGCTGTAGTGGCTGTTGGCTTGGGCTTCTTGTGCGGTCTTTGTGGTCTGGGCGGCTTCTGAGTATTCACAATCTGCGGCCTTGGGGCAGATGCAGCGGATGCAGATTCACTCACTTCCTGGATCAGAGGCTTTGGCTTCGACGTTGGCTTTCGCTTTGGCTTCGATGGCTTGGCTTGGCCAGTGGACGATCCTGTTCCTGGGGTTCGTGTGGGCTTTCGCTTCTTTTTTTTCGGCGTGGTGGGGGGTGGTGCCTGGGTGGTTGAGGTCGTGCTTTCCGTTGGTGCAGGCTCCTCTTGCGTCACTTGAGTGGGTGGCTCTGTTTCGGGCTGTGGGGCAGGTGTGGTTGTTGTCGTTGTCGTTGTGGTACTTGTCTTCTTCTTGACCTTCTGCTTTCCGCCCGTGGACTGGGAAGTGGTCTGGCCCGCAGCCGCACCGTTAGGCTTCTTTACTCGATGAGGCTGAGTCGGCTTGCGCTGCACACTGGCCGGCTTTTTGGCCAGCTGGTGGCTGAAGACAATTTCGGTGGTAGAGGGGGCGCTGCTGGAGGAGGTGGGCGTGTGAATAATTTCCTGGTTGTTGTAGAACACGCGCCGCGTGGTTGTTTCCGGCCGACCTGTGGTGCTCGGCTGCTTCTGGTAGATCGGCTGCATGTGGAGGAGCTCAAACTCGGGCATATTGGCGGCCACCTGCTGGTATTGCTGCATTCCCGTGTACACCGACTCCATGGGATCCAGCTCCTCCTGCACCACCTGCGGTGTCACTTGAGTGGTGCTGGTAGAAGTGGAAGGCTTGCGTTTTGTGCCCGGCCTGCGTTTAGCGGGCTTGGGTTTCTTTGTGGCACGGGTGGTCGTTGGGGCAGCGCTGGTCGACGTCTCCAGAAGCTCCGACTCGGGAGTCATCACAATCTGCTGCGGGCGCTGCTGTGGGAAAATGTCGCCCCCCGTGTTGCCGAAAATGGCGGGCAGAATGAGCGACCAGGAGGAGGAGACGTCGGGCGTATCCAGAAGAGGAGGGAGCAGCTCCCCGGAGCTGTTCTTTGCGGAGGTGGAGGCCACTTCCTTGTTAAGTACGTTTTGCACGCTGTCCACGATGTCCTGAACATTCTTGTCGGGACTGCTCTCAGCCACCGGGGCGGGGTGGATGATGGACGGTCCCTCGCCGTCGCCGTTGGCCACGATGCTCTGAATTTCCTGCATGGTCATCAGCCGCTTGACCAGCTCGCCGTGCTCGTCGAACGTGTAGAACTCGTAGCGGTCTGGGTTAAGGAGGACGATGGGGCTGGCCACTTGCAACGACGGCTGTGGCTTGGGCACCTTGTGGCCAAGGGCATCCGTAAACTGCGGCTTGTTGCCATCGAGAACCACTGAAACTGATGGGGTCGCACTGCAGAGAGGGAATATTTGTAAATGGCTTAATTAGTAAGGGCGAAATCATGTAGGGCTTATTTTTAAGAGTGAATGTATCATTGGACTTGGGCAATAGCCACTTGGCCAGATGTAAAATACTTTTCTATTTTTTGATGTTTTCACGTTTGGTTAACTTTCATTTATATTTTTACCCAATATTTGTGTTCTCTTGCGTTGGTATAGCGAAAAATTGACACTTCATATGTTTGACGATATGATAAAATGTGGCCTATATAAATGACATTACCAGCAAACTTTTTAAAATAGGCTTCGAATGAACCTTTGTCCAGCACATTTCCTACAAAACAACATTCAAACTTAACTAAACCAATTTTGATAACTAATTAAGCTGATGTATGGTGCATTCGATGATGATGATGGATGATTTTAATAGGCGAAAAGTAGCGCAGCTAAAATACATATTTATTAATGTTTGAATTTGATAAATAAATTCAAACAAAATGTAGTGTAATATATTTCTACCATTAAAAATGTTCATTGCCACAGAATATAGAAAATTGCTGGTAAAAAAGGGGGCAAACATACTTCTTCAGGGATTCAAAAAGCTTACAATTTCGATCACAATTTCTGGCTCGCTGCTTTTACGTTTAGAAGGACTTGTTTAGATCGACTCGTTAAAATCAGGAACCGCCAAAATGTATTTTTTTTTGGCTTAAAAATCAGTCACTTATAATGAACCTAGAAAAGATTGATTTAACCCAAAATTATTCTCTATGTACCGTCTATACATTCCCCCATGAATTTTACATTTTGTATATTTTTCTTATTCTTCAATGAAAATTATTATTTTTTTAATAAAAAGAGACTCAAAATTTATGATTATTGCATTTTCTATTGTTATTTACTAATAGTTTTTCCAACCCTATTTCTATTAAAACCGTAAGCAAGATTGGAATCCTTTTTGAAAAATAAGAAGTTTTATGATTACTTTAAAAGGATATGAAACAATATTGGTAAAAATTTTGACACAGAGCTTTACGTCTTCTTTATTTGAGCAAAAAATACAAATCTTTAATGATCATCGATTTTTTTTTTTTTTCTGGATAAAAAAAATGATTTTCTTAGAAAAAAATTTAATAATTTCAATTTTATCATTGTCGCATGATTATTTTTGTATTGTTTATAATGATTAATGTCCTTGGTTGAAACTATATTGTTTTTCCAAGTTAATGTCCCTTAATGATCAACTGATCGCTGATAAATTTTTTATGTGTCTGTTCACCGACTTTCGACGTCTTGACATTCATGACTTTTGATTTTTATAAAGTCGTATTGGCGAAAGTATCATTTGTCCCTCGGTCGACGCAAGTCATCTTGCATACTCGGCGGCGCATCGTTGGCACTTTAATGGAAATTGAGAACTATAAAATGGTCGCAGAAAGTCACGCAGTCATCCTCCCCATCCACCACCCACCCATCTCACGCAGTTGCATCCATATCCTCTATCTGCATTTGTGCAGCGCTTAGCAGGAGTATCTGGGCACACACCACGGTTTACATATGTTAGTTGGCGTCGGTCTGTGCGTCGTGTCTGTGCGATATAAGTATGCAAGTAATTCCGCGTGTGGCATGAGCACATCATTAACATTTAAGCACGTGAGTTGGAGCGTGCTTAGTCATATACAGCTGCCTCACACATACTATGTATGGACAAATATCCATACGCCTCATGTCATAGAGTGGGTCTGTTGCATCGGCAAAATCATCAGCACGGAGGGGGCGAGTCCTCTCATGCGAAAATTAAGTGCAGAATTGTGTTGCAATGGGATTAGGATGAAAATATTCCGTATAATTTGTGTGAGTTTCCAACCGGCTCTTTTCGTTTTGCAGCTTAGTCTGATTTGGGCTTTGAGGCGAAAATAAATGTTTTATTGACTTATTTCCAATTTAATTTTTAGGTAAACGTTGCCGTCCAAGTGACGTTTTATCGCAAAAGACCCAAAGAATGTCGGAATCACAGATTGGTTTTAATTGGAATCCAGAGGGCAATGCAGCACAATCAAAAATGCATGTAAATATTGCAGATGCGCCTGACTGCAGTTGCCATAATGGACCGGCGAAGCATCACGGTCGTTATCATCGTTATCATCGTTTTCGTCGTTATCATCGTTATCATCGTTATCACCATCAGAGGCAACAGCTCGCAGTCATTACCAACGGTGGGCGGTGTGAGAGGAACACCAGCAGCTGACGCAAGATGCCGCTGGCTGTGAATTTGTTTATGCGCGGAATTAATATGAAATTGTGCCGGAACCTTTTCAAACAGATGTCTTTGTTCAGCTGGGAAAAATAACGAAAAATATGCCGGCCCTTGCTTTCGACGTTGCTTTTATTCTGGTTGTGCTCTTCCTTCCTGTATGGATTAGGGATAAACGGTTTGGGTCCTCCTCAAAAGCATCGCGCCCACTTAAACTCAATTGATTAGCATTGATTTGAAGTTAATGAGCACTCAATTGAGTCGCTGGTGTCTGGCCCTGACCCTTGTTTACAGCCCACCTTCGCCTACCTACCACCCGTTCCAGTCTAGCCCAATGGGATTCCGAACGCGTGCCACAAAGTATGCAACGCTTTCCTGCCCACTCCAGCACGCTTTGCGGCCGCAGAGCAAATTAATTAAAAATACTAAGGCGAGTGCCCAGCCTGACCAGCCCACGCTCCTCGAAACAGCGGCTACAACAAAGCAGGAAATTCTATTTCAATTAGTGGCAAAAATTGCAAAAAGCTGTGCAAACAAAAGATTTTCCCCAGCAACAGGAACAGCGATAGAAACAGCAAACAAAGGCCAACTAAAAATGGACGAGGAAAACAAAGACCCCCCTTCTACACAGAAAGTAAGAATTGGAGATTAAAAACAAAATGATCTAGCTGAATCTGATATTATTAGGGTTATTGTTGATTACACATGTTTTTGAATTCTCAAAGTAAATCTAAGTCTCGTTATTTAAACCTTTAAACGTAAATAAAATTTTTAAATTATGCCAATTGACAACTTAAAGTGAAATCAAACATCATCAAATAAAATTTGCCATTTTCACATCCACCATATTATTCAAAACGTAAAACTATTTATGTGGCCTTTAATCCTTAATTTTCTATTTTTTTCCAGTGCGGATTCCTTATTTCAGGCAGTAAGCCGCAAAAAGCGTAAGTCTGTACCGGTATAAAACCAGTGTGTGTGAACTCACCTGGAACCGATGACTTTCTTTGACGGCTCAGTTTCCCCGTGCCCGGCATTAGATGTGGATGTGGATGTGCTCAGAGGGTGGTTTGAACCCTCCTCCGCTTCCGGAGGAGGTGAGTCGTAGACGAAGGCCGGCTGCAGCTGTCGGTTGGAGGACTTGCTCCGCTGGCTGGATGTCGTCGAGGTGGTCACATAGGTGACCAGCGGCTGGTGCGGCTGGCTGTTTGGGTAGGCCAGAGTGCCGGTGATGGCCAAGGCGAGCCAGGCCAAGGACCAGAGCGCTGGGGAGGTGCGCGGTAGACGCATTGTGTATTCGTGGAGTCCTGGCGCGGAGCGGGCGTTTTTTGCTTCAGCCCCGGACTAATCTTAAAATTGTTTTTCTCTCCCTTTTGCTGACGGGAGGTCGAGACCTTTGGCTCACTGAATCCGATTGGCGCTTAATGTCGAAGGACGCTGCATAAACATCAAGCGAAAGCTGCAAAATGAAATAAAAAACTAATTAAAGCAGTGTTAATGAAGGCGAGCGAAAAGAATGCCGGGGAGGAATTTGCATAAAGTGTGGGAATCCTTTAAGAAACTCGCCCCACTTTAAGCGGCGCTGCAGGAGGTGCATTGTGGCAAGCGGCGTGCTTTTAGGCCCTGTCATAATCAGGCGTCCTGGCAGCAGGCAAATTGCCAAGCACCTGAAACCTGGCACGCTAATGCGCCTGTAATTATGCTAATAATAACGAGCAGCCACATGAGGCGATGGGGGGAAGTAATGCCATTGGAGTCGGCGTCTTTGCAGTAAAGCATGCTTTCAGTGCCCTGGCCTAAGTGCCAGGCAATTTGGTCTTAAGCATCGGGATATGAAACACACCAGCACCTCCCCATCCCTTCCGAAGAATGGTCGTGTGCATTACGGAATGCATATAGCACCTGATGGAAATTAGAGATTCGCAATAACTTAGAGCGGCGTTCGGATTGGTATACGTGACTGAGGATTGTGCCAGGATTGTGCCTCGCCGTATCCGTTGCCAGGTACCAGGGAAAATGGTTTTTAAATGATTTAGCTAAGGTCCCGCGTTGTTCTCCTCCTTCGCTGTTGTTGTCTGTCACTTGCTATCAGCATCTGAAATCTTTGCAAATACTTGGCAGCCGTTTTGACAGTTTTCCTGTTTCGCGTTGTGCCATTAAGCCCCTTCTGTGCGTGTGTGTGATAACACAAATGAATTGTCAATGGCGCGACATGAGGGAAACAGCAACCAGGCAATATGTTAATAAGCACAATGGCCAACACCAACACCAGCAGCAGCGCAAAGCCGAAGAATGCGCTGACAACTTAAAGCCGACGCTGTCAAAATGTTAGCTTACAGAAACGTATCCTGCCACCCGTTCCCGCACACACACAGCAAAATGTCCCCTCCTCAAATGGCCCTCCTCCTTGTGAACTTGTGAACCCGACAAGTTTGCCACACCACGTACACGCACCAACACATCCACATGGAAACACATCCATATACAGCAGATAGCTAAACGATTCGTGGTCAATGTGGAAAAAGGCGGGCATAAATACCGAGGCCTGGCCATAAAAATATGCCCGCTGACTGGTTTCCGACGACACTGGCACTTTGGGTCCTATTTTTGATTTTCTCCGTTCGTTTTATGGCCACAGAATAACGGGAGGAGTACAGCCAAATTAACATAAATTGGGCGTAAAATATGTCAGCATAATGTAGGATTCACAGCGACCGTCAGTCCACCGACAACGGCGACAAAGGACTCGTCACGGCCATAAGTTGGCAATTGATTTGTAACGGTAAATTACGATTGTCAGCGGTCCTTCGAAGGGCGGTACATTTGGAAGTTTGGACGTGTGGAGGGGTGGGGGGTGTAGGTGTGGATGGACGTGGACGTGGACGGTGCCGAAACCAGTTGACATTGAAATGTAAATGAAATGCCAGCCCCAAGGAGTGGCTTACCCTTTGGGAGAAGCTCCTGAGAAGTTAACTGAGGTGAGGTGCCAGAACAGATTGGTCGGACTGCCATTGTCTGGGTCGACAATGATGCCGAGTGACATGACAAGTGGCCGACAAACACACCCGCCCAAACAGAAAGTCACAAAGGGAGCGCCGCACACGAGCATTAAAAGCTGAAGAAGTGCGCCTGTTCAGGGTCCAATCCAGCTTCAGCTTCAGTTTCAGGTTCAGGTTCGACCAAGATGGAACCTGACAGCTGTAGAGACAAGCAAACGAATCGAAATGAGAAGAAATGGGACCGCACACGAGCTGGACGTTTGTTTAAACAAATCACTTCGACATTTCCATATATTGGGGGCAGAAGAAGCAGGGTGGCCGAAAAAGCGAAACACATGCAAATTGGGTGTGTGGGGAGGTGACTGGCCATAAATAAAACGACAAAAGGTGTATTTAGCCAAAATGACATTTTGAGGCCTGTGGCTGGCAGACTTCGCTCAGGACATGTATCCAGTCTCAGACCAGGACGGATGTGTGGCTCTCCAAGGACACTTCCGCCAGCTGCTGGATGGGAAATGTATTTTTAGGAGAACGAGAGTCAGATGCCAGACCTAATTAGCATGGGTGAACATGGGCATTGGCAAAACTTACATAGTTCTTAAAATACCGGTTTTTGACTTTAATTGAAACCCAGTCCTAAATTAGTTAGTGCTGAGAACGTGTACCAATGACATACATACTATTATATTGTTTAAATTATTAATGGCCATTGTCAGGGTACACATACTCTCTCCAGGTCATTAATTTCAAGGGGTGAGGCCGAGTGGAACTTAAGTCTATTGAGTTAGCCAAGTTGCTTGTGACAAAAATAAACGTAGAAATTGGTTTTAAGGCTTCGGAATCAACTACAAATAAAGTAGACAAACGGGCAGCAAATGAGCCACTGACACGAACACAAGATCTGCTTGTGTGGGTGTGCTAAAAAAAGTTGACTAGAGTTAGCAACGTCCACAGCCAGAGCGACTATGGAATGTGTCACGTTTCGTGGGTTTGTGGAAAATTAAGATTTTCCACCATGGCGAAACTTGTTTCAGTTTGTTTTTTGCTTGTTAGCCATTGATTTCTTATTGGATTTACTGCCCCGCCCTCCGCACACAGCGGGGCTTTGGAGCAATCAGTTATCGCTTGCGGGTAGGAAATTAAAGCAAATCGCATTACAGCGCTTAGTCAAGGTCGCAGTGAGCTCGAAATTGCATAAGTCGGACCGAGGGTCGCCCGACTCGGTGTATCGGCAATCTGTTGAGCCTGATTTCTGTTTCATTGGTTCTTGCTCTCCAGGAAGCGCAGCCAAGTGTTGGCCGACATTTACACGCTGCTTCCGACTGACAGTGCCGGGCTTTTGTCTTTGGCAAGCCTTCAGCCCTCGCCGGCAGCTCCAGACCATCCAGGGCTCGCACTTTCGCACTCTTATGCTCCCGCGGGTGCCCGCTCCACTAACAGAACTTTATCGCTCTGTTTCCGTTTCCGTTACGTTACGTTACGTATACGCTCCCCGAGCGTGGCCTCCCGACGCTCGTAAGATGTAATTTCAGGCGCTGACCCTGCCGTTCGCCCAGCTTGGAAACTTTCCTTCTCGTGCGCAGAACATTTGATTTTATTTATTTTTTTCGATTTGCGCTTTTCTTTCGAAGTGCGCCAGAAAAACACCCGCACACGTTGGCCTGTTGTTCTTGTGTCCTGGTCGACGAAGCGATTTTATACCTTCCGCCCCACAGTGGGCAATGCTTGTAGGTAGCGGCACTGAAGTAGCATTTTTGAAAGTCTACAACTTTAATTGGTTTTAAAGCCTATTCATATTTATTGACGCCAAGAATTTGGCAAGCTCTCAATAGATAATAATAATCTATCATCCTATGACCAAAGGAAAAAATAAAAATGAACACGTTAAAGAGTTTAAGTGAAAATAAGTCACACTTTTGTGTTTTATTTAAGCCTATAAAATGTCAATAACTTTAATGACCTTTGATATATTTCGAAGTAAAATCAATTTAATTTTTTAGGGCTTTTGAAAAACTAAAACACATCTCCCTTACTCTATTTTTTATCTATTTTGGTTCAAAAACTAAAAGCTAAAAAAAAACTATTATAAAAATACATTTTTTAGAAGCGTATGGCTCAACATAAAGTGAAATCGAATTTTGATAACACAGTAATAAAGGAAAAAGCGAGTTGTTCAGAGGACGATGGTTTAGTATAAAAACCAATCGCAGTGAAAAAAACTACTCAATCGTAAAGCGATGTCAAAAGTAACATGGGGCCAAGGGAATTATATAAGGATATGACATCACAAAAAATATAAATCATATATTTAAATTTATTGATTGTTGTTTTAAAAGTATTATTACAAATATGTAATAACTTATATTTATAAAGCCTTTCAAAACTTGTATTGTCCCTGCTAAATTATGTTTATTTGGCTTAGAAGTTTTACTATTCGATTTTAAAGTCCTTTTCAGCGCGGTAATATTAGAAAGAAAAACAAAATTATGGCAATTTGGATAGATTGTTCCTATATATAGACGATTCTTTTTGTTTAAGCTTCCATGGGCTATTCCAATGAAATGAATGCTCGGCTAAACTCATGGCCCACTGTGCAGCTATTTGTGCTGCCTTTTCGCCAATACTGCTTCTGGCAGTTGTGCGCCTCTGGCCGGCTAATGTGCATTTTATTTTCCGATCCCACTGCCACCGGAGCTCAGTCGATTCATTGGCCATTTACTGGCTGGCAGTGGCACTTCCGCACGGGTTCTACTCGGGCATGTGCATGACATATATTGTTTTGGAAAGATTTCGCACTCCGCAGGAGCTCGATATAATTTTCGGCATTCCATTCCCATCACGTGCATATCTCGCTATGCCAATCTTCATTTGGCTATGAAACTTTTCAGCTGCCGCTCCCCTTATCTGGCTGTCTATTCTTTGTCCCGACTGTTATTGTTTGGAGCGGATCGAATTCGGAGAGGACGTAGGTGGATTGTATATTTATGCCTGGCAGACCCCACACAAAGACCAAGGTGGAATCTGTGGCTGTCTGCCGCTGACACCGCACTTCACCATAAATAAATCCCCTCGCCGGGACAAGAAGCTCGTTTTGGCTTTATAGTTTTTCAAGTTTCTGCGGCTCAACAATAAATGCCTTGCCTCGCATTATTCCACTTCGCACGTGTCGCCCATCGAGGCTCCGGATCTTCCTGCCATTGTCATCGCCCGAGCTCCAGTCTATTGAACGGCCCTCGCCCGATTCGATCCCAGTCCGGACACGTTTCGGTTGGCTTTGCCGGGGTGTCCGGTTGTCCTGCTCCTCGACGGTCCGATTGTCCGGCTGACCGGGCTGTCCTTCTACTCCGCCGTGCAGCTGCGCCAAGTTGCAAAGTTATGGGGTCAGAGCGTGAGCGGGATTAGGCCACGTGGCGAGGTTCCGGGGCCGACTACCGCGTTTAATGTATAACTCTTTGGCAATAATTAGCTGGAACTTGGCAGGCCCCGGCGCGACGTACACGTGATTTGTAAAAGCAGCCTGCATCGGTGGCGCAAGTTGCAGGTACGCATCAGGCGACAGCCAAGCGTCTGATTGCCGCAATTTATCAAATGGCGCGTGCTCGAACCGCGTTGCATTTGCATTTGTCTTGGCGCTGGGTCGGAGTCCGCTCCTGCTAACGACAACCAGTCGTATCCACATTTTAATTAATCGCGTTAAAGCGGCGCCATAATCAGGACCTGTGGGTGCGACGTAGAGCTTTAAAGTGTGAATAAATCGTTTGAAATTAAGTAAAACTGCAAACAGTTGTGCAGCTTTGTCGACACTAGTGTTCTTGCTGCGCTCGCGGTTGAACATTCATTCGGATTCGAATTGATAAAGGCTTAAATGAGAACGACGACAGAGGCCGCAAACAAACGACAGGGGAATCAACACCAGGCCGTACTTAATCCATTATGCAATCGCCTGCCATTATCACATTTGTAATATATTTATTGTAGCGCACTTACAGCGCCATGCTCCACATTCGCAGGCCATGAACTGTAATTTATGCTTTAAAGCTGCTTTCAAGTTTTGCCCGATGTCATAATTATTCTCACTTTGAGAGTTAGGGGAAGTTCGGCTATAAACAAACGTATCCCTTATGGTCCCACGCCTTTGAAACCCACATGAGTGACCCTTCGCGCTTGGCCACTCTTCCCGGGCTGTGACATATGGAAATGCCAGGGTCCGAAAGAACCCGAAAAGGCAAAAGGAAAGAAATCCTCGCAAACACTTTGATTCCGCACAAATTTTGCACAACAGCAAATTTTTCAATTTATAATCAAAAAAAGTGAGGACTGCTGCGTTGGAGTGGAGCCGAGGGATCGGGGCCCCGTGTCTGCTGTCTGGTTGTGGCTGATTAGTACCAGCCCGAAGAGGGCTTCCATGCTCGCCCCCTCTCACTTGCCACCCGGCAACCTTGGCACATTTAATCATCGGGCATTCAAGCATTCATTCATTCATTCCCGGACTTTGTAGTCAACAAACTGTAAAAAGGGACCTTGAAAGGTGCACGAAATCCTTTTGCTCTGCTCAGTACAAAAAGGCGTCGTATCCTTTTATGCCCAACTGCGTTTCTTTTGGTCAGTGCTACTGGCCGCTATCGCACTCAGTCCGTGTGAGCCTGCTCCCTGCCCGAGTGTGTGTGAAAGGATTTAGTCCCATGAGTTAGTGTGCACCGAGTTACCCTTTTGTGCTTATCCCAACTCCCGACCATCGGCTTTTTTACCGCCCGCTGCGTCATTCTCTGAATGATGATGGAGCACACGAACGGCACCCTCATGTTAGCCATATCCGTGTCCTTTTGAGCTGTGACTTGCACAATCACTCGCCTTGTTTTATCAGCCTGCCGTAATTGCCGGGCTTTCAAACTCAACTTGGCCGTTAGTGGGAGGGCCTAGGACTGATTAGTGAGCCGCCGTGAGTCAGCTATTTCCAGTGCATTAGTCATGTTAATTAACCCTAGGCGGACGGCTTTTCATAATCTAGTTGCCAGAATTACATTATGCTGCGCCCAAGCCCGGGATGAGTTAAATCTATTATTTAATTGCATTTTAAATTCACCAGCGGCCACGGCAAAGGCAGACCCACAGTTAAAAATGGGCTACACTTGGCCCTGGGGCCGTTGGCCAGGCAGCAGGTCCTATCAGGACCCAGAAAAGGATATGCTTGCACTCCGCACCCACAACTGGGCCAGGAGGCGGGAGCCAAGGTAGGTGTGGGCTATCCGGACTGGAAACAAATCCGATGCCAAGGACCTTCCTCCGGGATTACAAACATGCGAACATTTTTCTTGTGAATCTGCTGGCCAAGTCGGACCTGGGATCTGGAACTGGGTCCTGGCAATAGCAGCTGAACGCGTGGGCCTCAGATAAGATTATGTTTGGTGTCCAACTACTGCTGCCACAGCCTCAGCCTCTGAAACAGTTGGAGACAGGAAGCACGGTGTTGGTACCCAGGGGAACTTTTTCGTCTCACTTTACTGTGGCACAGATACCAAACGGTCTACGAAACGAGGCAAATGTGTGGACAGTTATGAAGATTTGTGATATCGCCATGTGCACACCATGGCAGGGCACCGATACCAGGAGTGATAAGTTGGCCTGCAGGAGGAGCACCCCCACCAAAAGATTCCTTTTATTGCATTCGATATATTTTATGTTGTGTTTTTATTGAAGCTTCTCGTGGAGTATTGAGTTCGTGACGTACAAGGAGACGAAACGTTTCCGACCCGTAATGTAATATGTATAATTTATAGATCAGCTGACTCTATCTAGCTATTTCAGAGAGAAAACTTTTAGTTGTGGACCAATAACTATATCGATTTGGTGAGTGCTATTTAACCTTGGTATTCTACGAAAATGAACGACAACGTTGCGCCCTTCGACCACTTTGTATAATTAATAAGTGCAATTTGCCATACATTTTTGGTTCTCAGCAGTGGCAAGCTGCAAGGGGCTCTTGTTTTCGATTTCCCAGTCAGCCATGACAGAGATTTGGAAATGAAGGCTGACTTCTTGTGAATAGGGACCTTAAAGTATCCTGTCGGCCCCGGCAGCAGACCTCCAATGGCGTTGCCTTCCAGCCGAGCGCTTTGCTCCAAAGCACATAATTTAGTGCCTGCAGTTGAGGTTCAGTTTCGCCAAAGCAGCTTTACCTGTTTTGCATAATTTCCGCATTCCCCGCCGTCGCCGTGCCACAATGACAACGTCAACAGCAGGAGCAGCAGCCGCAGGAGCAAAAGCAGGGGCAGATTCGGATTCAGCCGCGCCTCCCCCTCGGCCGCGGTGCATTTGGGCCACTCCGTGCATCCTTTCGGACATTAGGCTGCTGTTTAACATTTTATGTTCTGCTGGGGCAGCAGGTGCAGGTGCTGGGCTCGTCAAAGTTGGCCTCGCTCACTCTTCTTGAGATGCGAGCCGGGCTGACTGCTGTTGACACAGTTAAACGCCGGCCCATTTATTATGCGAATTTATTGTGCCACAGACAGGAAGCTGCCAAAACTTGCATTCTGACCGCACAGGGCTTAAATATTTCCGCCCGAAATCTCCGACCAACTCAATTAGGGCCCTATCGCAGTGTGTGTGCGTATCTTTGTGGGCTCAGGTGCGTACAAGTTTATGAACTTTGCAGGAGCAGGTGCATGGACGGCTGCATGTTAGGCAAACACGCAACGCATTTTCGCACTCACGCAAATTACCAAATAAGCGACGTGCGAATTTGCGTTTGTGTGTTAGCCCCAACTGCGTGTGGGTGTGGGTGTGGGTGTGGAAGGCTATCCGCCAGTAGCGCTCAAAGTTTACCTTTGGTTTTTCGTGCAAATTTGATTTGGCTGCTGCTCTCTGTGCCCAGGAACTTTAACTTGCATTTTGGGCCCCAGCGTTCGTGATTTTCGGGGCTTCCGTGTGCATGTGCCTGCGCCCGTGTTCGTGGGCAGGTACATAGTTAATTTGCACAACAATGCGGCCCTCCGGGGCCTGCTGCATGTAGCTGCGCATCTTTGCCGTTAAGTGGCGCAAAGAGCTGGTGTGGGACCGCTAACAGCTCCTAAAAACTCAATTACCAGGCCGCTCACCCGCCTGCAGCCTGTGGGGCCGGGGGCGCGGATGAGAATCGGCTGTTCTGGGCACGGAGTTAAAGCACTCTGACTGAGCAGCGATCCAAGGGGTTAGCGGGCACTGCACTCTTTCAGTTGGACTAGAGGACTAGGACTCTAATTAAAGGCTGCTCAGTGGAAGCTGATTAGGCAATCTCATATGGTAATGTGCTCCCAGAAGTTCCAGCTCCAACGCCACCACATATTATGAATTGGGGCGGCGTCGACAAACATCTGCAGCTGTTCGGAAATACATGTATTTCCACCTATATGCTAAAACACAGCTTCAAGGGTCCAACCCCAATTTACGTCGGAATAGACAAACTTTCGGCGGAGTTATACGCGCCGCAGGCCGAACTGCAATTTCATTTCGCATTCATATGCGAAACTTTGGCGCATGCTTAACTCGCATTCAAACAAAGGCGCTTTAAATCGCTATTAAAACTCGCTCGCATCCAGGAGCGGAGCTGAGCTGACCCACAAGCCGCCTACCCCGGCCACGCCCAGATCCACGCCCACTCTCATGTACATCGCATGCAGGACGCAGGACACAGGACGCAGGACGAGGAGCTGGTCCATAAGTTGCCGGAGGAAAAGCAGAGAGCAGAGAGCAATATTTTGGCAACATTTTGTGTGCGCGCATTAATTTATGCAAATAGTTGGAAAATATTAATGGCGGCCAGCAGCTGCTAAGGTTGCAAGGGGCATGGTGGCAAGACGAGCTGGGAGCAGTAAATTGAACATTTAGCGGGGTCGGGGAGCAACAGTTCGGGCGGGCGGCGTTTGAATTAAACATTAATGCCTTTAAAAACTTGGACAATTTCCGTTACATTATGGGGCATAAAGGCCAATAAGCCACACACACCAACCCGGCCGAAACTAAAAGCAATCGACATGGCCGGCGCCCGAAAGCGTGCTGCACAGTCGAAAAATATGTAAGCAAAATGGCGCACAAGAAATGAACTTATGGCGCACTTCCGCAATAGTCAAACATTTTATTTCATTTTATACACCCTTCTGCCCCTCCTGCCCCTTTAGCCTGGGTGTGTCTGCTTGTGTTTGTGTTTGTGTGCTTGCCATCAAATATGGTCAAAGAGCAGTTCGAGAATTAAAATGAAACAAAACGGAAATGCTACAGAAATCAACCAACTGGCATAAACTTTGCGACCCGCTTTCCACCCACAGTTCCACTCACTTTCAGCTTTTGTTATTTCTGGCCGGCTGGCCCCGACCAAATCAAGTAAAAAACGTTTGTTCTGTTGTATTTGGCTGTGGAAAATGGCCATTTCCCGTGCCCAATAAAAGGGCCACGGGCTCCCAGAACTAGTGGGAGTTCGAAGTGACGTGCTGACCAACATCGAGGCCAGCACTAATAGCTTCATTAGCTCGGATGCGCGGTAAATACTCAACTTTTGTTCCCAACCAATTCCGGGCGGGTTTTGTTCTTTGTTAAACCCACATATTGTCCAAGCAGCGAAAGCCATCAATTCGCTTCAATATTTTCAATCTGCAGCGGGAAACTTTTCGGCGGAAGAACTCACCGCAAACGGCGAGAGCCCGTCGAATTAGTTTTCCCGAAAAACACAACAAATTGCACCGAAATATTACTGCCGCAGAACTTTTAGCGATTGGTTGATGGGCGAACATTCTTTGATGTAGCTGCAATAAAATGCAATATTGAATGACGGATAAAATAGATGGGGATATATTTTATCGGAGAGGAGGGACTGTGAGCTCTTTTGTTTATTAGAATATTAAAAGCGCACAGAGCGTTCGATCTAGCACAAATTAAATTCAAACCATTTAGGTTTAAAGCTTGGGAGTGGGGTTTTGAGTTCCAACCTAGTGACATTCAAATATTTATTTATTTATTACTTGCCCCCTCCATGGACCCTCTCCTGCCCATTTTTCAGTCACTTTGTTTTTCCACACGAACGAAGGAGCCTTGCGTCCCGTCCGTCAGATATTGTATTTGAGCCCCTGTAAATTCCGTGCGGCTCAATCGCATTGATGGGCAACAACTGGCGGTATTTATATACCGACAAGCAGGGGATTGTATGGAGTGCAGGTCGGTGCGGGGCACGGCCAGGAATATGCAGTGCTATGGCGGCCCCAAATTCTGTTTATTTTGGCCGTCGCACATCAAAGTATCTGAAAAATGACATGTGCTCGTCGACCCCGGCGCCCCACTTCGGCCCTAGCGGCTTAAAAGCTCAATGAGCAAAATTGTTTGATTTTCCCTAACATTTCATTTGGCAGCTCGTCCCGATGATTGTTGTTGCAGCCGTATTGTTTGGACGTGTGCCTGTGTGTACTTCGTTTATTTGCATTTGATGTGAGTGTAAGCTGGCAGCCCGCTGTTTGTCGCTGACATTCGAAATAATTTGGTTGGCAAAGTTGGGGGTCGTTGCTTTTTAATAAAATACTCAAACTTTTGGCAACTGGAATTAGCAATAAAATGCACTTTTTGAATGCCAAACCTGCATATTCGCTGGGGCATGGATTTCAATCGCTCTTTATATACTGCAATTGAGTTGCAGAAGAGAATTGATAGTGATAACAAGCCAAACACATTAAAATTCCCAATAGGGGCTCAGGCGATTCCCCACCCTATTGCTTTGCTGCTCCGGGACGACATATATTTTTCAAATACAAATGCAACAAAAGCAGTAAATAATATGAGATAAGGAAACGAATAAATAAAGTGTACGTAGGGAAAGCCAAAATCTCTTATGTGAACAATCGATAAAAAGTTTAACAGGCAGGAAATTCGGAAAACAACATTATTTATTTTGGTTGAAACTATTGGATTTCTAAACTTTAGGAAACCTTATATGTGATAAAAACAAATATCATTTTAAGTTTGTGCCTAGAAGATTATTGCTCGACTTTTGAAGCCAAGGCAAACCTTTATTACCTTTTAGTGTCGGTAAATATTTTATCTATACTTTATACTTCAACATGTTGATATTTACATATTTTAATGTTCTTTAGAAAAAGATTTTAAAAGAGATTTATGTATTTTAAATGAAAAGCCTTCTGTAACAAGACTCATTAAAGGGTAAATAACACAATAAAAAAATATGACGATTTTAAAATAAATTTTTGATTTTATACTGATACGACCTAAAGGTTATTTATATTCTAAATCAGTTGTAGTGTATTTGTAACTCACCTAATGAATCCAATTCATCGCCAACGCATTCATTTCAGACAGCAAGTAAATTCACCTGCGAATCGCACAGAGGAATAGTCATAATTAATAACTGAAGAAGGTAAAAATAAGTAATTCAGTGTGACAAAATGGGCTTTGCGGCTGCTAAACATATTTATCAATTTTATACGCACGAGCCACTCGATGTTTTCGGTATTGCCTTGCAAAGGCAATTAATTTTTAATTGCTTCACTTTCCCAAACATTTTAAAAGGCGAATCCGAAAAGTCCAAAAAGAATTGTTAGCGGAGGTGTCTGCGGAAATGTGACAATAATAATGAGATGGCGCTAATTGAAGTTCAATGAAAAAACAGCCAAAAGTAATTCCATTAACAATGAAAAACGAAAAGGAATTTGAATTAAGCAGGCCGATTTTGTAATACCCTTACTATGCGCTTAGCTTGAGTCTGGGTGGGAAAAAACAATGTCAAGCTGATCAAAAACAAATTCCTAACCAACACGATAATCCCTCATCATGAGTTTATAAGTCGGATTCGAGTACGAAATTCCAATTTCCTCCGGACTTCTGGCCAAAGCGTCAATTATTGTATTATGAATTCCGCTCGAGTACAATCGACAACGAAATAACCGCACGAAAAAAGTGACCAGAAATTTCACAAAATTGAATTGCTGGTCGAGAGATTGATTTCATGCCAAAGTTGGGAGAAGAACACAACAAAACAGAAGC
Source organism: Drosophila kurseongensis (assembly GCA_018153305.1). Lineage (NCBI taxonomy): Eukaryota > Metazoa > Arthropoda > Insecta > Diptera > Drosophilidae > Drosophila > Drosophila kurseongensis. Next base: position 3,833,914 of record JAECXX010000004.1, on the reverse strand, counting down.
GAAAGGTTCGCTCTTGGAGACCAAAATGTGCGGACACACTCGTTCCTGGCCTACAGAACTTTCCGTTGGCCAAGAGAGCCCAATAAGCAATAAGCATGGCTGAGAATAAAGCGAAACAACCAGCCACCGCAGCTGGCAAGCTGTGAATGTAGGTCACCTGAATGCGTAGCTTTCAGTTTTATAACGTTACCGAAAATCATCTCCAATCGGCCGCTCCACTCTCTGCATCTGAATCCCAACCTGAGTCTGAATCTGTATCTGTATTTGTGCCGGCATATCTTTCGTGAATCTGCAGAAGTGGCGCAGATGGGTTGTTCTCGATTTCCCCTCGAGTCACTGGGTCTCCGCCGCCCCCGCCAAAGCCTTGTGCACTTGGGTTCTCGTTCTTGGCTTAAGAAGGGGCACAGGTGGATGGGATCGGATCGGAACGGAACGGAACGGACTTGTTTGCGGTCCCCTAAGCCGTTGCTAATTGCCGCACTTAGGGCCTCGAGAGCACACTCTCTCAAAGCGCGTCAAAATATACACTACAAGCGACGGCCAACGACAAATCCTCTTGAAGATGGAAGAGCCCAAACAATCGAGTTGCGTGCTGATGAATGGGGAAGCAAACAAAGGCTGCAGAGAGGCCAGACGGGGCACACAATATGGCAATAACCTATTGATGTGTTCGATATGCCTTTTATTGTGTCCATTGTGGAGTGATATTCTACAGCGGCAAAAATGAAAGTTGCCCGGCTAGAAAACGATCTCGGGTGGATTCCGGTGGGCAGGCGGGAATTCGTACTATGGTCACGCACGAAGACGGTAGCGGCGTACATGTGGGCTAGACGCTTTCGGCCGGAGATCTGGGAGCCTGGGGCGCAGACTCATCGCCAGGTGAAAAGAAGTTAATGCCAAAAAATGCAATATCATGTTCGGCAGCGCAGGCGTTTGGCCAAAGTGAGAGCAAAACCGTCATCGGTTTCTGTGCGCCGCTAATGAAGGCGGCTGTGGACAACCTACTGACACTTTGACCGATTTTTAGCATACTAAATATAGTAATTTTGTCATTATGGTTTATTATGCGCCTTTCGCCTACCGCCGCCACGACTTCCACTCTTTCGGTTTCCGTCCGAGCGTTTCTCTGCCATTCAATTTGTGCCCGTTTCGAGCTGCATTCTTGACAGCTTCGGAGCAGCCGTAACAAACCGATAAATCCCGGCTCACGGCTGTAAAAATCTATGATTGCATGTGCGAATATCGCCGATCTGCTCGGATGTGTTAATTGAGACAAAACGCAATCAGTGGGAAACTTTCTGACCCATTTCCAGCCCGACTGCTCTCTTTTCTTTCCATTTCTTTTGTGAAGCCCCGCACGAATTCTAGCCGCTAGAGCGAGGAAAGAGCGCAGCGGGAAAAACTGGTTCTCGTGCTAAGTATATGCTAATGACACTTACTTTTCGGTTATTGGTCTCTGGTATTTCGGTCAAAGTTATTAACTAAGCCGGGGCTCAGCTGACGCATCATTGGCTTTGCGAGCTGAGCCCATCCATCGGACGCTTGGCTAATGCCGCTGCAGTTGCAGCCGGCCATCTGATAGATGGTCTAATGTGTCCAAATTGAGGGGCGACTCAGTAGCCAAGACCCAATTGTGTGCTTATTGGGCGTGGAATTACACAAGCCCCGGGGCGAATGCCGAGTGGAAAACACGCACGTTGCCCAAGCGTGTAATTGGGATGACGACCTTAGACCTGTGTTTCTTTCGGCTGCCATAAATAGAGCAATAATTGCCGCTCCGCGCACTCGATTGCAGCGACAACATCAATGCATCATCGAGGCGTATACCTAATACCCCGAGACGAAAAGTTTTGTGGCCGCGGTAATGGGAAGACCTTTGGGCGGAGGTGGCCCCCACAAGCGGGGAGCACTTCGGAGTGGCCCAAAGTGGCCGAGCACCCTTGTTCCAAGAGTTTTACATTTTGGTACGCTACTTTGGGGTTTTTGCCTTCTTGAACCGCCACGCCCCCCCCTTTGTCAGTGGACCGGGGTCCTGGTTGCGTTTCAGCGGAGCATACTTTCCAGCACTCGCACACTTTGTGGCTTTCATGAATTTTTCCATTCTTCGCGCAAAGTGCAATAAATCATAATTTGCTACTTTTTCTAATGGATTATGGACAGTGGCGGCAGCGGCATACTGTTAGCATCCACTTGGGAGAGCTCTTAAGTGCTGATTGACCAGCTCATGAATGCGGTGGTGCGGTCGGGGTTCGGGGGGTCGGGCGGCTGGCAGGACGATCGCTCAAAGGGTCAAGAAATTAATCATGCCGGATGAGCTGAGTGCTATCTCCGGCGCGCATCGTTGCAAATAACATTCTCAATTAATGCTTTAAAGTCGGTTGCACAAGAGCGAATAATAATTTCACAATTATTAATTGTATTTTCCTTTATTTTTTTAATTGTGGCTCGCTTTTTGCGATGGCAATTCAATTTGTATTTTGTGAAAGTGATTGCACAAACCCTGATAAAATGGCAAAAACGCTGTACAAATTCACTACGCATGACGCTCATTGTTATTATTAATATATTATTGTAGGGCGATGGACAAATGCCGCAATGGAAAAAATATGCTGTGGCTATGCTTTTTCCTCTAATGTGAGCGACATAAATTGAGGCATACAGACCATCAATTGTGCGTTCGATGGCGCATTGATGATGCTGTGTTGACGCGATGAAATGCGGCTTGTGGCGATAAGTTTGTGACGAGTGCGTCAGTTGAATAAGCCGCTTAATTAGATATAATAAGTCGCTCAACACAAACAACTCCCGCTGAAGGTCGCCCAACCACCAACGCTTCTGTCAGAGATTACAAAATACGTCTGTCCGGCCGGTGGATCTGTCCGTCTGTTCAACTGTCGGACATGGCCAAGGGTCAAGTCTCATAATTTGGGGCATAAAGGAGTTATGTAGCTGAAGAGCTCGTGTTTCCCGGCCTAAAAGGAAAAGGAAGGACCCGGCTTGTCGGGACACCGCTCTAACCAAGCATAAATTCCCCAGTGACCTATTACCCCCTTGAAAACTATGACAGCCGACTGCCAAATGTGTCAAAAGTTCAAAGTCATCCGGCCGTTCCAGTGCCGAAAAAGGGTTGAGCTGTCGGACAACGGAGAGCGGCATAATATTAACACAGATGCGCATGAATTATTCGAGACTCCGGTTGTACTACTAGGCAAATAAAATATTATTGGACAGCAAACAAAGGCGGGTCCACACAGCATTCGTGTCTGGGCCCCGACTCCACTTCCCATTCTGGCCAGAAGAAAACTTGGCAATGCACGCGATGAACTGAGGCTGCTGCTGTGTCTTCGACCAATCCAATATATAAATTGAATTACAAATTTCGCAGGGCAACTGAGGAGATGCCATGGCAAATGCGAAAAATGTTTATTAATAAGTTTGCCCTGAACAAAGTAAAATGATTTCCCAACTTTGCTGGCTCACTTGAAGTTCCCATGACGTGTGCCGCACAGCTCAGAATGTGTGTGTTAGGGCCACAAGTCAGCGTCAGGCGATGACGTTGATGCCACTGCAGCTCGAAGTTGCAGCTTGCCACTCCGGAGTCAGCGCCGGGCTCTGGCTTCACCCCAGCCGAACTGAAGCCAAGCCCAAATACACGGCAGCCAACGTCAAAACTTTCAAATGCTTTCAAATTAACCTGTGTGCTGGTCTCAAAAGTCTTGCGACCGACAGCAGGGTGGCAATGTTTCAGATTCGGGCTCTGTTCCAGCTATATTACTCTGCAATGAACAGCAAAGGCAGGCAAAGGGCCACCTCAGCCTGTCACCTCGATGAACCAGTGAAAAGTAAATGAAAAATTTCGGTCCAGTGCCAATCTTAAATTATCGGGGAACACGGATTACTGCTTATCATTCTTATTTCGTTTTGATCGCTACCTTCAAATAAAAATCACAAATTTTTTTGCAGTCATCCTAGTGGGCTATTAAACTTTTATAAATTAAGAAACAATGATTAGGAAAGCCTAAAATGTAGGGGTATTAATTAAGAGGGCGATATAGAGCAACAAATACCCGCCAAAAACTCGTAGATTCATTTTAGTTGTGCATAAGAGTGCATCTTTAAAATAGCTACAAATATTTAGCTTGTATCCATCCTTTAAAACGTTGCCAAATAAATTATTTCTTAAAAGCCAACTTAGGCAGTTAGGCGCAGTAATTAATGATGCCAACCTTGTGGTCAGGTGCTTACCAATATTGACAAAACAAAAACGATAATTACTGAAAATTTGTAAGTGATATCGTTAAGAGTAGCCTCTTTATAGGTTTTTAAAGGACAGTTTTTAAGTTCAGTACTTATACTTATGTATGAGTGTGTTTGTTCATGAAGTGTGTCCAAATTTATTGCTCTTTCGTATTTATATGGCAGGATACATGCTTAAGAGAAAATAGCAATTTCATAAAACCTTTGCTACTAAACTCTAGCTTTGTTGTTAAGCTTTTGTAGGTGGCTTCTTAACAGAGCCCAATCTCAATGAGTTTCCCGAACTGAATCTGAATCTGAATCTGAATCTGCGAGCGAGGGCCGTGCTTTAACTCTGAACATTGGGCTGCAAGGCAAATGGAAGAACTCTTGCTGCTCAACTTCGTTGGCGGCAACAATTTTCTCTTTCTTAATTAAAAGCAATCTTATTTATTAGTTCAGCACACACACAAACTCTCGAACGGAGGGAGGAGCAGGGGAAGGATAGAGATAAAGACACTGGCTGCAGATACAGATGCAGAGTCTAAGCCAAACCCATTTAGATGGCTATGTGCTGGCTCTATAATTGGCGAAAATTATTTAATTATTATTAAGTGCTGCATCCTGCGAGCAGAAACAGGACAGCCCAGCCCGCTCCAGAGGCGAGTGCTCCCGAAGAACTTTGGCTGGCACTCAACTTGGCATCGGATGGGCTGGAATGGGACACTGTGGCCGACTTCGCTCTGAAGTTTTGTTTTTACAGCATCCATTTGTTTATCGCCGTTTGCGCAAACTTCTGCCGCCTTGGCTATTAATTTCAGTTGCAATTTCTTCGGGCTTCGTTTGGCTGCTGCTGCTGCTGCTGCTGCAGTGCAACTGCCATAATTAGACAGAAATCTAATTTGGTAATCGCACATATGCAAAGCCGGGCCCCACATTGAACAATGACGACGTGCGGCCGCCTCAATTGGGATTTTGGTTTTCGGCTTACCCTTATCCGCCGAGTTGCATGTAATTAGTTTGCGGCGCGCATTGTTGTTGACAGATGAGGCTGCTGCCGCCACAGCTGCTGCACTCGCTCCGTTTGTTAACTTGATTAATTAAAATGCAGCAGCTCTTAATGGCGATGGCGTGCTCATTTGCCATGAGTTTGTTATGTGCAAGTTTATCAGCTGCTTATGCAACGGCAGCGACTCCCAGGTCTTGGCCCATTCCCGAGGGTGGTCCCATCTCCGAAATATTAATTGACATACAGCGGGCCTCCCCTGTTTCTTTCTCAAAGATTCTGGTTCTGCAGGGGGCAGGCCGCAGCTCCCTAATTGGGCCAGGTCCAAAAGGAAGTGGGCTGGAAAGCAGCGAGCAGCGGACAGCGGACTCATCTATAATTTCAGGTCCAGTCACAGCACCAGCATCAGCAACAGCCGAAGAGTTGGCGATGGCTGTTGTTGCAACGCAATCTCTTGGCTGCCAAGCCGAATACTAAGCCAGAGCCGGGGAAAAACCCAAAGCCAAAGCCAAAGCCAAAGCAGAAGGCTGAGACTCTGGCTGAGCCGTGGAGTCACGCTGCCTTATTTATTTAACCGCAACAGTAACAGAAACCGCAATAAGAACAACGGCAACTGTAGATGCAACTGCAGCACTGCTCTAATCTCAGCCAGCCAGTGGCCCCAGCTCCGCCCATCGGCTGAGCGGGTGAAATGCTGGGTGGAAAGTAACTCAAACTGTTCTGCGTTGTGCTCCGTGGCGGCTGTCAGCTTAAGTCTCTGCTAACCAGGCTCAAGTCCACTGGACAGCTGCTTTATACTGCAAGCTTGGGAGTGGGAATGGGAAAGGGGAATTGGGGACTTGGTCTGGGGACTGGGACTGGGGACTGGGGACTGGAGACTGGAGACTGAGAGCGGGGATGGGAATCTGCTAATGCTTGCATAAATATTATACAGATTGCGGCATTGTTCGCCCGCTTTGCACGTTTCTGGGCTCTCAACTGTTGCTGATGTTGCTGCTGCATGTGATGGCCATAATGCAATCGTAGGCCAGCTTCGAGTTAGCTTATGTTTGTTTTGGGTTTGGCATTCCGAGTTTTTAGTAGTTCATTAAAATCACATCGCTCCGCCCCGCCACGTCCGTGCCCCATCTGTGGGCTGGGATTCCGGGTACTGGGGAAAAAGTTCTCGGCTCTTGGCCAAGTACATTGCCTCGTGTAAGCCTGACCAACTGTAGCTGAGGCATTTCAACTTGTTTTCAGTTACACGTGTGTGGCTGCCAATCCCCCGTGTGTGTGTGGTACTTGTTTCTTCAGCACTTGTTGGTGTTGTTGGGCTGATGCTGTTACCGCTGCCGCCGTTGACTCTTTTATGCGCCCGTTCTAAATGCCCCCTCCCCTGCCTTTCCTGCCTCCCCTGCCTCCCTGCACCGCACTTTGCCTGGGCTTGGCTGCCGTTGATAGCCCGTCCTACTCCTTAATTAAAGACAAGTTTTAATTTCACTCGTTCCTGGGCTCCCCTTTCCAGCCCACAATAGGCCGCCCCGATCCAATCCAATCCGATCCGATCCATTTAGCCAACTGCGCTGGCCAATGCCATAAATATTAATATGCGGAATAACACTATAACACTCACACACAGGACACCCTCGCTGGGATAAACAATTTAAAACTTGTAAATATTTTCGTGGCAATCCGCTTTGTCGCCACTTGGCCGTCGATGCAGATGCGGATGCGGATGCAAAAGCGGGAGCTTTGGGCGGTGCATCCCGAGCACCCGCACCCGCACCGCACCGCACTGCACCACGCCCACCCCGCCCCCGAAGTCTGCTGATGCTGTAGTTGTTTCAACAGTTTAAGCAAAGTTAATCCGGGCTGAATGCAAGGCTTACCTGTTGACGCCACTGCTACGTGTTAGAGGGAAACTCGGAAGCTCGGGAACGCGGAACCAAAAACCAACAAATCCATAAACAATACGACAAGGACAGCAGTCAGTGCAGCGGGAGCAGCCGACAGGAGTTTAGCGCGCACTGGATATGAATATGAATATGAAAATGAATACGAATGCGAATGCGAATGCGAATGCGAAAGTGGGTCTGGATGCGATCCTGATTCGGAATCTGAACCGTGCAACACGACGTGTCTGTGGGTTTCCCGTTCAGCGAAATTCAATTCAACTGTGATGCGTACTTTGTATTTTGTTTTAATTCTTTCAATAACTGGCGATTTAATTAAAATCGTGCCACATTCGAGTCACGGCTCATTGCACGCACAACTTTTGCACTGAATGTAAATACGAGTTCGCTTTATTCGCTGGGATTATATCCTTTAGTTGGTTGTGTTTGTTTGGTGTGGTCTGTGGTGGTTTGGCTGATGACTTTTTCGGGTCGGCACTCGTTCTTCTGTCACAACGCACCAGACGCTATAAGCGCTCGCAGTGAACTGAACGTTGGGCTGGCGCTTCCAAAAGACTTTTAAACATGTTGCCAAGAAAGTCCAAGAAGTTGGCCCGAAAGAAAAGTAGACGCTCCGAGCCACAGAGCCAGCTCACACACACGGCCCCAAATGGTCAAGATGACGAGGCAGAGCGGAGAGAGCCCGAAAGAGAGATCGCGAGCGAGTTTGCCTTTGCCTTCGCCGGCTGCGCATGCGCTCAAGTTTCCCGCTCTTAGCCAAGAGCACTGGGCCACGAACTGCGGCAGATGAGTGCTGCGTTGCAGTCGACGAGCCGCCCGACCGAGTATGCCAGCCAGAAGCGGCCAGGTGGAAGTGGGTTCAGGTGTCAACTTGGCCGGCATTCGCTGGGCCCTCGGCGAACACTGCTAACTAATGACGCCACCGAATCCAGGGACCCACGCAAATTAATTAAGATTACAAAGGCCAGGCGGCTTGTGCAACTCCTGCCATGCAAACGGCGCCCACCTTTGACATCCAGCCACGAGGTCGTGTCCCTCGCAGGCATCTTAAATATCAACAGCATTATCGGTCATTGAGCAATGCCTGGCCGCATCCACATCCATAGCCACAGCCACAGCCAGATCCACATCCACATCGCTGGCCAATTGCGAATCGAAACACACTCGGCAGCAGCACAGCACATAATTGGGCCTGGGAGAAATCTAGAACCTAGTAACAACTGCAATCCAAGCGACCGGGCAACTGCCGTCTGTGGAGCACTTTCTTTGCCGTTTTCAATTTAATGCATAGTTACAGGAAGAACGCACACAGTCGCTCTTAGAAATGCACACAACGAGCGGCACTCACATTTCATTTTCATGGCACCGCAACTGTGCCATGCTTATCCTGGTGGCTGCTGCCGTTGTTGTTGCTGCCCTATTTGTACTGCGACGACAATCAAGCCCATATGTCGGAGAGTCCGGCACGTCTCCTACGGATATAGGTACAGATAAAGATACAGATACAGATACAAATACATGCCGAGATACAGACACAGAGTGCTACAGCTGCAGACGCGTGGATGGGAAAACGAATAGTTGGCTTTGCTAAATTACTAGCAACTTAAGCGCATCTGCGGTAAATTCAATTAAACAATTTACCATTTCTGTTGATTTTATTTTGCCAGTGAAAATAAGCAACATTTAGTAGGTTGCTGCTTCTAGTGATGCTCTTGCTGTTTGGATGTGCAACATTTGGTCAAATGAAGTGTGAGTATGAGTGGCTGGTTGTGTGGATCTAACAATTTGGAGAGTGGAGCGTCGATGCTGCTGTGCTTGGGCTTCTGTTGCTTTGGCATTTACCGAAAACATCAAGTGTTATGCAAATATTTGTGTATCAACGTTTTTTGACTTCACTCCAGCTCCGGATCTGACCATTTGATTTATCGCTGTGGTCTCAGTCGCCAGTGAAATTTCTACATCATTTCGCATAGAAATTTCTCATTATCCATGGCTTTGGCACGAGCACTTTCATATACTTTCAATTTCCTCGCTCTACCCATTTGTAGCTAATTAAAAGATGCTTGCAACTGAAATAGTGGGAAACTGACGAGCTTAACTAATGTGTTAAACGTATTTGCAAGTTCACTAATTACACCGGTGACAGTCAGAAAATCATAGAAACAGAAACATGTTGCTCAGTCGCAGTCAGCATTCCCCCAGCCAAATTTAGATTGTATACAACTTGGGCGTCTAACCAACGTCCTTGCGACCCACAACGACCTGACATGCCGCCAGTTTCGAAATTCTAAGTTTTTAAGCGATTTCCACTGACTTTGCTGCGCCTGAAAAACATAAAACGAAACCGAAATGCTCTGTAACTTGACAATTATGTATTGCTTCTTAGACACTGATTTTTAGATTGGATTAAATACCTGCCCCATTTCCAATCAATTACCGATTTTCAATGTTTGATTAGTTTCCATGCCAGTATTAACTAAAAACATAACCATATCTCGGGGTAAAAAATAACAAAATAACTTTTTTTTTTATTCATTTAGAAAACTGTTTTTTTTTGTCTCTGCGGTGGTTACCCAGCGAACGGTGAGCATTAACTTAGGGCATTCTAGGAAAAACTATGCCATTGGGCAATACTCAATTAATTTATCATTTATCAAGTGGTCATTGCAAAAACACCAACGCGAAGAGTGGCGAAAAACGAACCGGCGGCACTTGCATTCAAATATCGCGTTGTTCGAGTGTCGGCAATCGTTTTCCATTGATGACAGCGACGCCACCAGAGTGGTTGTTGCTGTTGTGCCACCGATGGTGCGCCTTTTGCCGCTGACTATGTTGCTACCGCGCCTCGTGTGACATGCTGTCCTGGAGGAGGGTTCAGCTCTATTACACCCATTCCCAGTCACCCGCGGTCCACTAATAAAAACGTTGTAACTCTTTTATTATTTGTGGGGCTCACTTGATTTTCTTGTTTAGCTGCTCGTAGCGCGACCCTATAATTCTCAACTGGTTAAACCTACGCATCCAACGGCCCACAATTCTGGAATCGACGAAAAAATTCCGGTTGAGATAATACAAAAAAGAGTCATTCAAAAAACTTTTCTTAGTTACGTTCTGAATATAATAGATTTTAAAAATATTATAAATAATATATTAATATATTATAAGATCTGTTTTTAGTAAATATCTTAGAAAGTAACAAAAAAAACCTTTCAAGCTACATCAGTTCTCTGGAATCTCGTCAACTTAGAAATAAAAATAAAAAGCAACATATATGCACAGTATTTAAAATCGTCCATAGTGCATTTTTATCACATCGGCTATTACATTTAAGCCACTTTTAACTTATGTAAGTTATCCTAAACGGACTTACATGAAGAAATTGATTAACGGGTGTCCATTTATCTCTGGTAATTTAATCAAAATTATTATTTGTTTCATCCTTACTTTATTGATTTGTATCTATTTTATAATAATAGTAGTTATAAACCATTGCTCAGTAAGGTCTCTGTAATTTATTAGAAGAATTTTCATAATTCAGTTTTATTTTATTCTTAAATGAAAAGAAACAATAAAGAAAAAAACTACTACTACTATTTTTTTAGTGTTAGTTTGTCAGGATGGCCTGTTACCGCTCGACACTTGTTTGGGGCTCGTGATTTTTGACATTTTCAATTGTCGCTCGCTGTTTGCCGCCATTTGATTGTGCGGCTCCTCAACGGGCGCTGCTGTTGTAGCTGTTGATTTTCAGTTAATTTTTCATTTTGACATTTCCATTTGTCAATAATAACATGTTGACCCGGCCGTTGCCCTCGACCCCCGCGGCTGCAACATTCGGATGGACGATTGGTAATTGGATTTCCAGGCAAAGAGGCGTCAAGTGGAATCGCTGTTCATTTAAAATGCATTATTGATTTGGTTTGATTTCGTTTGGTCGGTAGTTTGGGCTTCGCCGCACCGCACCGCACCCACGTACGAATGTTCCCCGAGTGACGAATCAATTACCATCATCATCTTTGGCCGTCCCGTTAGGTCTGGGCCCACAAAGCCAGTGCGCTGACGCAGCATCAGGGGTCGGGAAACGGCAAAGTTCTGAGGCGGACAAGAGCAGCTGGGTCATCGCAGCCGTAGCACCCCGTGCTAATGAGATGCAAGCCACAGAGCAAGACACGAGGAAACCACCAGACCCACTGGCAATCGGTTGGGGCTCTCACATAAATCCGCTTACGTTAAATGCTGGTTAAACAGCAACAGGCAACATCCAGCATCCAACGGCCAACAGCCAACTCCATCTGCGGCGTTCAATGGATTTAATTTCCTGCAAGAAGACGCGTTGAAGTAGAAGTGAAATGCACTCGTATCGACAATGCTACACTTCAATACGTCGATCCCCATGGGGACGGACTACTAAGGCGCAATCCATTCCAGATGCAGACAAATGGAGATGCTGACAGCAAGAGTCTGGATAGACGGCACAAGTGGAGCGGAGTGCCCGCTGATAATGGGGCTAACAATCTCTGCCCGGGGCAATCGTTATTGCTGCCGCTCTGTCGACTTCCTCCAACTCCAGATGATGTTGAGGATGCCACTGCCGTCGCTGCCGCACATGCGCCCCTCTTTGTGGGCTAGCCGCATCTAGAACACAGAAACACAATTAGCGTATTCATTTAAGTTGCAAACATTTCAAAAGTGGTAAAGTGTAAGCAACCAAAACAGTGTTCTTATTAAATACTTGGCCGGCTTACAAGCCTCTGTATCGAAATCTGTTGTATAGTACATGCCTGGGAACTTATAGTGGGTACATATGTTATGTCTTAAATTCCACAAATATACTGAAAAGTCCCCTTTTTTTCGACCCCATAAAGTATATTTATTCTTTTGCACCACCTGACTTTTTTTAACTTTCCCTTCAATTTCTCTTTAACGACATTAAAAAGTCTTAGTAAGAAAATGTAAATGGCAGAGCAATACATCAATAAATAATTATTTACTGATCGGACAATCATAGCAGATTTACGCTATATATAGCACACTCTCGGTGGAGAGCCGATCACAGTGATATGTACATATACTAGACCATAATCAACAGCTGAGTTGGACTACGTCTGTGTGCTCGACTGTCCGTATGAACATCGGGATCCCTAAAACAGCTAATAAATTGCAAAGAATGCAATCTAAGAGTTTGCATTTAAAAGTTTAAAAGTTTGCATTTAAAATATCTTAAGTCCAAGGGCAGGCTAAAAATGTATTTTTATATCTGTATATAAACTCTGCAAGAAATAAAGTTCGCCTTATACAGAGTATCATTTGTTTTAATTGATTTATTAATTGTTACATTTTTATACCAGAGGGTATTATAATTTTTTGCAGAGGGTATTATCATTTTGGTCAAAAGTGTGCAACGCAGTGAAGGAGACATCTCCGACCCTATAAAGTATATATATTCTTGATCAGGGTCGCGTCCTGAGTTGATATAAGCATGTCCGTCTGTCCGTCTGTCTGTCCGTCTGTCTGTTTCTACGCTAATTAGTCTCTCAGTTTTAAAGATATCGAATTGAAACTTTGCACACACATATAGCTGCCATACAACTGATTGATCGGAAATGCCATAACTTTGGTATTTGTAAAGTTAGGAAGTTGGGATTTTTTATGATAATTAAGAATGCATCATATGAATAGTTTTGGAGAATATAATTTACATAATATTCTGCAAGGGTATATCAACTTGTGCTTCGCCCGAAGTTAGCTTTCCTGTCTTGTTTTTAATTTAATGCTATGCAAATTCAAAAAATATAGAATCCAGATATTACATTTATTTGATTTTTGCTGTTTATATTTGTATTGTCACTAAAAATTGCTTATTATTAATTCGAGAGACTTGAATCCATCCAAAAAAGTTATTTGATTTATTTTTGTTTTATGTAACAATTTGGATGAAAATGTTTTATTAAAAGCATCATTTTAGTCTAGAGCGCATACAAAAATACCAAGTTCGAACATCGCATGTTGTTCTGAGTGTGAATGCTGTTGACTCTGCATAACGAAAAAACAGTTAAATAAGCAAAAGTTTACATCTGTCCCGTTGAACCTGAGCCTCGATTTCTTTGGGAACCCGCCTGGAACCCCTTACCCCTCAACCACTGGTCAATAGACCGAGATTCAGATGCAGACACCACGCAAGCACGCATTTTACCGTTGCAGTTCGAGACTGGATGGTTGCGTGTTTGAGCCTGGGCTCCAAACATTCTCAATGGAGTCTGCACAGAGAAAACAAATTATTTGTAAACTTTTAGTTCTGAAAGATCAATAATAAATAATCATTTTTCCTGAGCACCAAAAGCACAACCGACAATTATGTTAAATTCCTTTTCGTTTTACAAATGACATAATCCACAAAACTTATTTAAATTATAGCTTATTCATATGAGCGGACTTTCAATTCGAAAACAATTTTACCGCTGTATTTACAAATATTTCTCTTAGTGCCTTGGTTATTCGTCGGCTGTTGCTGTTGGAGCTTCTCTGGCTACATGTTTAACCGCAATCTCCTGAATGCAGTAGAACAGAATGCTAAAAGAGTGAACACGGGATGGAGAATGGAGTTGCGGCCAGTTTGGGGTATTTAAAAACTTTTTGCTTCAGAATTGTACTGGGTACTTTCATTAAACATGTTGAAATGCACACATAATTGCGAGCTTTTTGGAAATATAGCATAGTGGAAGCATAAGGCAATTAATTTTTAATTGCAATATTTCTAAAATTAGGGCGAGATTACAAGTCCAAATTAATCTGCACTTTATGCAAGCCTTTTAATTGCTGGTTTCAGCGAATGCGGATAGGCATCGGATTCACTTCGCACTTGCTTCCGACTTTGTCAATTGATTTATGGCTGGCGCGCTAGTATGAGTATTTCGTGCATTTGGCGCTCAAATTTATTGGGCGTTAACAACGAAACAACAAAAATACTGAAAAAACCGTTTCCGACGAAATTCCCATGTATAATTGTAATGATTGAACAAGGGCTTATAGGAGAAGTGGGAGAGGCATAATTGGCAACGCCAGCAGATATTACATCCAAATAATATGCTCAACATAATAGACGATAACCTCTTGACCAATAAATCAAATTTGGCGTTTGCCTAAACTATAAATTAAATGCTACAGGCCCGATAGAAGCGATTGTTGTCAGCAATCAGCAACAACAAAGGCCAGAGCTGCACGATAAAACCAACAACAACTAAAATAATCGCTCGTAAATGCCTAGTGACAATAAAATTGATGATAAACCAAATTCAATACTTGAACATTTCCATTTCCAGTTTGTCAACAGTACAAAACAGAATCAACAGCAAAACGAAATAATGCAAAGCGAATTCTCCGTCTGCTGGACGTTGGTCTACGGACGTCCGCCCCTTAGGCCTTCTAATGGCCATAGACTGTTGTTACTGAGGGTAGTCCGGTATAATGCTACTTGGACATTAAATGAAATTAATCTGACGTTTGCACAGTGGAAAATTGAACCTACCTTTTATTAAATCTTTGCTACTTACTGATGCTTAGGCAGGATTTTCAACATATGTACTTATGTATTGATCTATAAGTTGTTTTAAGATTTTACAGTTTTCGAGCTGGTTTTTGCGTTGAAAACTATTCGTCGAGTTGGTTTGAAACTTTGTATATCTGTAGCTAATATAAATATCTGTTGTATATTGGCCAAATTGATTTTTATAGCTTACAAAATGAAATATGCAGTTTGATACGATGCACTTATTCTCACTGATTAAGAAAGTAACACTACATTTTTGTATTATAGTATTTTTAAGAGTGTAAATTACGTTTTCCGCCTGCTTTCATGTCTATTTAAATTTGTATTTTCAGTTCCGGTATTGAGTGCTATTTTACTAGATATATAACCTTCTTTAACTTTTCGATACAAGCTTTAGAGATAAGTTCGTTAATAAAGATGCTTTGCCTGACAAATTTATTTTATCACATGTACGAGAGGACAAAGTCAAATGGTCGATTTAATTTTGAAAGCTGAGATGCAATATAGCCAAAAGCCGAATGGAATCTGGTTATACAATAACAGTGGTGGAAATTCTAATTAGACATGGAAAGGAATATGTCCAGTTTTTTGTATAAATTATTAACATTAACAATTATTCCGGATATAAATGAATACTTGACTATTTTGTCTTCTAATTATGAGTTAATTTTGTTTTCTTTTATTAATTTCAAAACACATTCTTAAATTATATATTATGAAAGATAAAGATAATAAAAACATAAATGTTATTACTTCTCCTAGATATATTGCCCAAATCTCCCACTGTGGTTCGAGTTGATTGAACCAAATTGAACCAGAGGCCAAAATGAACGAACGAAATGACGGGTTGTCCGCCGCAAGTGACTTTGTCTATTTTATCGTTTTCAAAGCAAATCAGCAGAACAATTGACTTCCCCCACTCCAACCTACATACATCTAATGACAGTGCACTTTGGCCGCCCCTCAACCGAAATCAGCTGCAATTATGCTGAAAACTCAAAACTGTACTTAATTCTCAATTTTCAATGGTAATCAATTTTGTAATTGAAGATTCGTTTAGAGGTTTCAGGCCGCAGCAGTCGCTTATTGTCCCCGGAGTGACCGCATCAAAAAGTTCCGTTCAATGGGCAAATGGAATACTTGAAACACAAGACTGTAGGACTCGTCTCCCTCGTTGCTTCGACTTTTGTGTCGTTGCATTTCGCTTGTTGAACAGTTTTGTGCTTTTAATTCTTATTTAAAATTGCATGCTCATCTCTTAAGTGGGCATGCTGCATTTATTTTTATTTATTCAAGTTCTTCCAGCTTCTTCCAGTTCTTTTTCATCTGCGTTCTCGACGTTGCTCTTTAAAAATACAAGCGTGTTGGACAGTTTTCTGTTTCGTTTTATCAGAGGAAAAATGCTTTTTATTAGTTTTGTTGCGCGACTCCGAGGCGACGGCCCTGCTCCACTGCACTCCGGGGCTATTATTTAATTATTTTGTCAATGCTATGTTCTTTCCTGCTCTGGCTTTTCTGAATTTGAAATTGCAAATAACAGCAAAGAACTCTAGTGGCCAAATGGGAAATAATAAAAAGGGAAACAGAATCCGGTTGGTGTTTCGCAGGCATTGATAAGCCTTGGGGATGTATTTTCCAATATAAGAATGTAATATAAATTAAACAGGACACAATGCTTACATCCAAATAAAATATATTGTCTGGGGAACGAAAAGGCACGACATTTTTCAATAAATTTTTAAAAGATTACTGGCTTAAAAATAAATTAATTAAATGATCACATGGGTTTTGCCAACAAAAATAATTTGTAAGCCCGTTATTCGTAGAGTATTTATTAAGCATATATATATGTATAGACCAGTTATTAGGCGGTATTAGAACATTTTTGATTTTAGAAAATTGTACTTTTTGTTCAACAAATTATGACAATTTACAAAATATTTTTATTTGATACAGATTTCTAAAAAATATTTGTTTATAAATTTTTCTTATATTTAACGCAAACTAATTTGGAAATTCCATTTTTCCAAAATTCAGCCCATTATCTAAGTTTTAGTTTTCGTCTTAAGTGCTCTATTGACGGTGTCAAATTAAAGTTATTGGGTCATATTTTTTTACTGATTCAAACTCTTTATATTCAAAAGACAGAAACAAATTTTCCCGTTTACATTACAAACAAGAAAGGAAGAAAAATTCGGCAAGATTAACTTTATATACCCTTGCAGTTTTACAAAACGACTATTTCGATATATACTAAAACAATGAAGCTAAGTAGATTTTGCGCTGCGTTTTGCCATCGTTTCTATAACAGCTGTACGATATTGTTGTCCGATTTTGACAAAACTAAAAGCGTAATTCTGATATAATAAATAATTACTATATATCAAAGGAATATTTGAATAAACAGAAAATCAGCAAAAAAAATATATTTTTTATTTCCGATCCGGCTCGTTCCGACTTACATATATACTACCTGCAATAGAAACACAACTTTTGGGAAAGTTTCAAGCAGATAGCCTTAAAACTGAGGGATCAGTTTGCGTGGAAACTGACGTCCGGACGGACGGACGGACGGACGGACAGACGGACAGACGGCCATGGTTAGATCGACTCGCCCTATGCAAGGGTATAAAAACTTTCCCTAAAAGTAAAGAGAACTATACGTTTAGCGTAAAAAGAACCATATGTTTTCGGTATAAAAAGTTACTTTGGCAAATCCGGTATATCTCGGAGTAAAGAGACAACGAAGCTATAATTTTATTTTTCGATTTTTCCTATGGAAGAAATGTCATATAGTAGGCCAAAACGGCCTGTTCCTACTTATATACTACCTGCAACAGAAAGAAAACTTTTTGCAAGTTTTAATCAATCAGTTTTAAGACTGTTGAAAATATCCAAATTTCTTCCAGATATTAATAAAAAAGCTAACTTCGGGCGGAGCCAAAGTTGAAATACTCTTGCAGAATATTCCGTAAATTATATTCTCCAAATTCTTAACACTCATAAATAATCCCAACTTCCTAACTTTAAAAACATCAAAGTTATGGTCAGATTGATTGGCCAAATATAAGACCCATAGAAAATCCCAACTTCCTAACCTTACAAACACCAAAGTCATAGCATTTCCGATCAATCAGTTATATGGCAGCTATAGGATATAATTGGCCGATCCTTATGAAATTTGGTACTTATTACAATTCAAATACATTTCGATTTGTATGCCTATATTACCAAAAACAATGAAGCTATTAAAATCATAATTCCATAATATTTAAATATTACCAAATCCCAAAGACTTTTTCGACCCTAAAAAGTATATACATATATTCTTGATCAGCATCACCAGGAGAGTCGATCTAGCCATGTCGGCCTTTCCGACCGTCCGTCTGTCCGTTTCTACGCAAACTAGTCTCTCAGTACTTTGGAATTCTGGTTTTAATAAAATTAAAGTCGGACATCTATTTCATATAACTCCCATAGGAAAATCCAAAAATAAAACAAAATTTAAATGAACAAGAAAGGAACTTCGGCGGAGCCGAAGTTGAAATACCCTTGCAGAATATTCTGTAAATTATATTCTCCAAAATTATTCATATGAGGCATTCTTAACACACATAAAAATCCCAACTTCCTAACTTTAAAAACACCAAAGTTATGGCATTTCCAATCGTTCAGGAGGTGATCCTGATCAAGAATATATATATTTTATAGGATCGGAGATGTCTCCTTCACTGCGTTGCACCCCTTTTGACCAAAATTATAATACCCTCTGCAAGGGTATAAAAACATTTTTATTTGGCTGTTTTTCTATTTATCAGCGCAAAATCGACAAAGCTTTATTGTTCTTAGTAATATAGGTACAGAAATCGAAATATATTCATAAATACTTTATAGGGTCTGAAATGTCTCCTTCATTGCGTTGCAAACTTTTGACTGAAATTAGAATACCCTCTGCAAGGGTATAAAAATGTAAATATTGCGTTTGTGGACAAAAATCTTAAGTTGAAACGGGACGAACAGTTTGAAAACGTGAATTTATTTAGTCGAGTGCTTAATCATTTTTCGTCACAAAAGTTAATAATAAAAATTTTGTATGTTGACTTTTTACCCCGTTCAGAGGTAAAAGGACTTTTTACCATGTTAAGAGGTGTTTTTGTTTGATATGGACATAAACAGCAATATTGTGTAATTTTATATTAATTAATAAGATTTATTTGAAGCCAAATACATACATATTTTGTGCTTACCAAATGGGAGCCCGTTACTTTGCTTCTCGTTTTCCTCATTTTCGCCAGTTGTTTTTTCAATTTTGTTTGTGTTTCTGGGTCAATTCCGCAGACGGAAGCCGTTTGACTAGAATAAACTTTGTCCACAAAGCTAGTCTTTGTGCGAGCAGTCAACAGACAAGCGGACTGAAATAATACAGGCCGGACATTTTTTTGGGCTTTTATTATTGTCTGCTTTTCCTTATACATCATTTATTATCTTTTACGCGAACATTCTCTGTTAAACATTGTACTTTTTTGAACTAGTCTTTCTAATGGACTTGCCATAGAAATGAGCAAAAAGACAGTCGGAATAAAAGAAAAAACTATTGAAATGTGGTTATAGGGCTTAAAAAATAATTAACTTAGTTCTCATTGCTCTCTTTTTGAGCAGAGAAGGAGTTGTACATAGATAAAAAAGGAAATAAGATAAACACCATACACGAAAAGAGCACGATTTGGTCATGTGGACGATATATGCTTACGGCAATCGAATAAAAATTCTGTGCTGAAAAGCACGCTTAGCGAAGTTGCTTCACCAAAAAAAACATAAGAGTCTACAATTGTAATATGTAATGTTATTTTTAAACGACATTTTCAGTAAAATTAATACTCTTTTTTTTAAGAAAAACCTACAGAAATTCAGTATTAATTAATTAATTTATATGAAACCTAGTAGAAAGAATTCAATACTAAATATTATAGGGTCCATACTCTGTAGTAAAAATTCCGAACCGGAGTTTCGATTCTTGTCTGCGGTGTAAAGCCAGGACAATAGCGACAATTCGAACATAGTACGCGTACCAAATTTTATTGCTTTTTGTCGCATCAGTTCTTTATTGCGGTCATCGGGTGGTAGCATTCAGGTGAATTCGTTTCGTAGAAAGGCGTAAGTAAACTAAAATTGTTTTGAAATTAAGGGCAATAACATTTTGTCCTTATTGGTAATATATTAATTAGAACCAAAAAGTTCTGTTTACAAGTAACTAGCGCTGTCGTAGATATGTACATACAAGTTTGTATGTGCTTCGGCAAGAAACAATAGGGAAAAAAAGAAAAATAAAATTATAACTTTGTTGTTTCATCACATATATCTTTATTTACCTAGATAAAGTCTTACAAATTCAGAATAACGGTTTTACTTTTATAAAAATCCGACGACTGACTGTATCCTAAGTTCAAACCTTAGAAACAATAAACCTTCGTTGGTTTCTGAAATTGATTTATAAAGGTTGGTTGTCCCGGCAGATGTACATTTATAACTACATTTTTCGACCATTTTCTCTTACTTTAATGTGGACAATTTTTCTGCTCAAAAATTTTACTCGAAAGCGAAAAATCATAAGGTTTTGTAAGAATTACGATTAAGGTCTTTAATAAAGGGGCAACCAGACAGAAGAGTGATATTTAAAATGGAACAAATGTTTCGTTATGGACATTTGACGTTAAATTAAAGTGTTCCTTATATTAAAAGTATGCCATCACTTACCTTATTACCGGATTTATGTAAGTGATTTCAATAAATCTAATAAAAACTTACTTTAGTGTTAGAAAAGAACAACTTTTAAAATATTTATAATTTCTTATAAAAAGAAAATATATTTAGCGATTACCTTTTTTGGTGTGGCGATAGATATTGATCTAAAAAGTTTGTTTAGCTTTCTTGTAGTTTCCCAAATATCGACGTTCTTACGGGCATGGCTAACCGACTCGGAAACAGT
Source organism: Drosophila kurseongensis (assembly GCA_018153305.1). NCBI lineage: Eukaryota > Metazoa > Arthropoda > Insecta > Diptera > Drosophilidae > Drosophila > Drosophila kurseongensis. The sequence continues at coordinate 3,813,251 of JAECXX010000004.1, read as the reverse complement.
ATACCCCTTTACTCTTTGAATAACGGGTATACAAAATTATAATTTCGTAGTTTTTTAACATATTATATCCAATACATAGTAGTTTCTAACAATTCCAGAATTATGGTCTTAATTTTATGAAAATGGAACAACTAGATCTTAAAGCTCCCATAGGAACGATCGAAAATTGTATCGGAAAATCTTCATTGGTTTTAGGCTTCATTTTTAATAAGGGTGTAAGTAAAGTTAAATTGCTTAAAAAATAATGGTAAATTATGTGAAAATGTGTTAGAAAAATATTATCAAGAATGGATTAAAACTTCGGCAAGCCGAAGCTTATATACCCTTGCAGTTATTACAAAACGACTACATTTCGATTTCAATGTCTTTATACTAGGACAGACGGACATGGTTAGATCGACTCTCCTGGTGATGCTGATCAAGAATATATATATAATCTTTATATTGTCTGAAATGTCTCTTTCACTGCGTTGCAAACTTTTGACTGAAATTATAATACCCTCTGCAAGGGTATAAAAATAATATTTTTTATTTGGCAGTGATCTCGCGTACAAAATTTGAAATTCACTAGGAGTATAGGTAAGTGTAAGCTGAGTGAGCTTAAATCTTATAGTCGGGAGTATAAAATTCATAACTAAGAAAGTTATATTTTAATACTATCGAAGTTTATTATTTAATACTTGTCCTTTTGCGAATTTTTTTTACCCGTTACTCGAAGAGTAAAAGGGTATATTCTATTCGATGGAAAGTATGTAACAGGTAGAAAGAAGCGTTTCCGATCGTATAAAGTATATACATATATTTCTAATCCTTCTGTCCGTCTGTCCGTCCGTATGAACGTCGAGATCACGGAAACCATAAGAGCTAGAAATTTGGGACTTGCTATGAAGATTTGAAACTACCAGTAAAATACTAATTCAGTCAATATATATTAACACTCCAAAAACTTTACAAAGTTACAGAAAATGTTAAGTGTTAATTAAGACGTCATTGCATAAAGGAGAATAGCGGGGTGCTGCTCTCAACTTGTAGCGTTTGCAATGCAGTTCGGCAGATGGCACATCCCAAAATTTAATTATTTTCAAATTCGTTAGCTGTGTAACGGGTATCTTATAATCGTGGTACTCGCCTATTACGTTTCGTCTTGATTTTTATACCCTTGCTGAGGGTGTTATAATTTTGGTCAAAAGTGTGCAACGCAGTGAAGGAGACATTTCCGACATTATAAAGTATATATATTCTTGATCAGTCCGTCCGTCTGTCTGTTTTTACGCGAACTAGTCTCTCCGATTTGAAGATACCGAATTGAAACCTTGCACACACCCTTTTTTCCTTTGCAAGCAGTATATAAGTCTGATCGGCCGGGATCGGCCGACTATATCCTATACCTGCCATATAACTTAACGATCGGAAATGCCATAACTTTGGTGTTTTTAAAGTTAAGAAGTTGGGATTTTTTATGAGTATTAAGAATTCATCATATGAATGATTTTGGAGAATATAATTAACAGAATATTCTGCTCCGAACGAAGTTAGCTTTCCTTTCTTTTTTTTGGAAACCGCTCTGAGAAATTGCACCAAAAATTTCATAAATTTCTTATTTAAAATTATAAAATAAAAAATATTTAGATTGCTAAAAAAAGCTGTAATTGATTTTTGTGTTGAAATTTCATTCAATTTAAGCAAAATTAAGTTATGAATTTTTAAAATGGACTATGGATTTTGAAAAAATGACGTATACGTATGGTTGCATTTGCCTTCTCTATCAAAACCCTTGTCGAGGGAAGGAAAATCAAAAAATTAAAAAAAATTATAAGGAAAAGACAAATTATTTTACTGTTTTTCTATTTTTTAAAATATTTCTTTGAAATGTAGTAAATATTTACTATATCAGAATTACGCTTTTAGTTTATGGGCATCGAAATCGAAATGTATTCGTTTTTTAATAACTGCAAGGGTATATAAACTTCAACTTGCAAGAGTCCCGGAAAATATGACCCGGAAAATGAGGTGAAAGAGAAAACTTGACAGCACAACAGGCCGAATAGCTCGGCGGGCTGTTATTGGCACTGCGTAAGTTTTTCAATTTCGTACAATTCAGGTGACGAGCGGCTGTTGTTACTGGCCGTGTAATTATGTTTTCATTCGGACATCAAATTTAATAGCGCCGGCGTAGAACAAACTACTTTCATTTTGTTGAATCGGCTGATTTTGATTTGATGGAGTGGCACTTATAAAGCACTCTTCTCGCCCAAGACACACACATCCGCACAAGCATTCGGCTCACACGCACTCCAATTTATTTGCACGTTGCGTGTGGGTATATACTCCAAGCCCAACACCAACAAGCCAGCAGCCATCGACAATCAGCAACCGGGGGCAACAGTCACCGACAAAAAGCAACAGCCAGACAGCAGTGGTCTGGTGGATCAGAAAAAAGGCGAGGAGCCCAGTGTCCGAGTGTCATAGTCAAGTCCACGTAAATTGTCAATAATGCTGCTTCGGCATTGTTGTTTTCCACTTTGGCCGTGATTTGATTTTGACCCTCCCCCACCGCTTTTCGCTGGCGCTTGTTGACTGTTCCTTGGCTGAGTTTATGCCAATAGCTTTTGGCCGAAATGTCACTTTTTTATTGTCTTTTTATGAGCGCAGCGTGTCGTTTGGCTTTTTCTGCCCGTTTTGGCTCCGTTACGGCGTGCCTCGGCCATGCTGTTAAGTGTGCGCCGCAGCTTTCGATTAACAAAAATTATTTCACTACCTTAGTGCCCAAATGAGGGTCTTTTCCCAGCCCCCTCCCAAATGCCTACAGATTCAGACTGCGTGGAAAGCCCTTTGCTCCGACGTGGAAATTGACTAAAGCGATTTAGTTATTCAGACGAGCATTGAATTCCTTTTTGCACACGGTCCTCGAGCCACTCAATTGGCCAAGTTAGACGGTGGCGTTTTACATTTCTGTTTGGCGACGAGCATATCTCTAAGGTAAATGTGCGCCGAGCATTTCAATTGCAGCCTTTTGATAAATGGCCAACCAGCAGAGCGGTGGCAGCGGCTTTCGTTGCCTGAACTACATTTGACGAGCGTCGTCAGCGCCGTCGTGGGTGAAAATGGCCAAAATGCCTTTCAGCTTTCGCCCATTTCAAAACATCGGCACAAAAGCACCCGTCAGCAGCAAGCTGCACTGAGCCCCAGTCCAGACCCAGTTAGCCAAGCAATCACTCAGAAAAATATTGCCAACAAGTTAATAACTAATTTTGCATAATTTTAATGAAAACTTATAAAAAAAGCTTTATTCCTTGAATTTGATAAAACATTTATTCTTTGACTTTTATTTTACACATCCAAAAGACAAATACGCTTTGAGTTTTAAATAAAAATCAAAAAATAAAACTCTTACTTTAATACTAAACGTTCTGACTGGTTTCTTGTTATTATCTTTTATTATTGAATTGTGTTGATCACTGCAAGAATGTTCATTTTAAACATTTAAAATTGTACACCCCAAATGTTTAAAATAAAAAATTAAAAAATATAAAAAAATAATAAAATACAAAAAAAATACAAATAATAATTATTTTCATTCTGCAAAAACACCAATAACCAAAATTACCAAAATAAATATCTTTACGGAAATTTAGGTAGATGCTGGGAAGTTGATACCGTGCGATATTGTAAGGTGTGTTTCATTACCATAGTAATCTTTGTGCTATACATTTTCATAGGTGTAGATTTGGCTTCACTTCGGTAAAGTGGAATAGTTGAGTGTTCAAAGAGTTGCCCACTAACTAGCTGGCTGGGAGGAGCCTTAAACATACTTTCTGGCACAAGGTCAGAGCAGTTCTTCAAACATCTCACACAGGCCCTACATAATTTCTACGACCATTCCCTGCCCCAGCGACACAGATTACGTGCCTGCCGCATTTGTCATGCACGTTTCAACTTGCCGCATGCAAATGCCATCCAAGTGGCAGGCTGCAGCTCCAACTGCTGCTCCGTTTGGGACTGAGGTTCCATGTTCTACCCGCTGCAGAGGTGGCCAATTTTCACGCCTCCCCCGGCAGTCACTAATTTTACTTTCAAGCCGAACCAGCTCCCACTGGGCGAGCTGCAAGTCGGTCACGCATGCGCCTCACGTAGCCCGCTCACGTTTGTTGGCAACGGCCTGTGGTCTGTGAACTTTCGAGAAAGTTCTGCCTTGGTGAGTGCATAAATCTTCCAGCTCGCTGCTGGTCTCTGGGAGCTGGAATCTGGAACCTGGAATCTTGAGTTTTGAATCTTGATTTCGGTGGATGCGATCTAGACAATCGCTTCCCTGACTACTTAACGGCTTTGCGGCCTCAGCGGTTCCCACATCAGCGGAAGGGCATTGTTTTGCTCACGCATAATTATGATGGCAATATAAATTTAAATTATTCCAAGAGATTCGGCGACGAGTTCTGGCCGCTTTGCGGAGTTGAGTTGGCTGGGGCGGGGTGTTGGCGTGGCAACAGTTCTACCGCAACATGCATGCCACTAATGGCCGCCGCGGTGGGGCAATAACGTTAATTACAAGTTATTGGCATTTGCAGCGCGAAGTCTTTGGCACTTCTTCCTCGTCTATAATTTGTTTATTTTATAACATCTGCAGCTGCGGCTACTGCCACTACCACACACTCATAATGGGGCATTATGAACGCGTACGTCGTCGCATTAAAACAAACATAACAACTACGTGACTAATTATGTTGATATCAAACTTGTTCCCCTTTCCCTTTTCGCCGCCATTAAAGTTCATTCTCTTCTGGGCGATTTTATGCCACTGCGAAAGAAAGTGAAATTAATGTTAAGTACGCGCGAAACATGTGCGTTCGGTGTGGGCTTAGGAACAGTTTGATCAGGATCACATACAGGCACATCCACGGAACGTGTTTCTGTTTTGCTGAAATAAATTAACAAACTGCTGATGAGATTAACGCGAATGAGAGCCGGGAAATGAATGCAGAGAAGGCCGCCCTTGGTCCCAGGGCTTTGTGAGAGCTTATCAGATTGAAGGTTCGTTCAACCCGACTTTGCTAAACTTTCAATTCAACTGAAAGTGATTCTCTTTCTCGGCAATACGCTGCCAGAATTTTCACCGAGCACAACAGCAGAAATGCACATAAAAAATAGTTGCACGTATTTTAGTAAAAGCAACGACAAAAACAGAAGCCGAAAACGAAACTACAAACCGAAACGGAAACTTAAACGCGACCAGACAATAAAAAGTGAAAAACTTAATGCAAATGGCTCCCCACCGCCCCCCTGCCGCAACCAAGTGCATGAGAAAATATGTAAAACAGAAATTAGACTACGACAAAGTGGTGAATGGAAACCGAAAGTGCGTAATTAATTTCGTTTTCCATTGCAGGGCAATGAAAAATGCCAAGCAGGCGTTGGTACCTATTTTCTAAAAATTCGGGCAGCCCGAATGTACTCGTATTGAATTGACTTCTCAATCAGACCAGAGTGCAGCGTAAATGGAACAGGCAGTACAAATTTAAATTTCATAAGAACCATATTTTAAAAAGCCTGTCAACGGTCATTTAAGTCCCAGCGCAAACACACAGGCACACCCAACACGCTCCCCAAAAACAACACCCGCCCAGACACCCACGCACACACACACACACCCACCGAAGCACACACGACCTAAAACAACAAACAACAAGGGGCACAACTGATGTGCGGTTTTGGTTTCATGGCTTACGGTTTTGATTGCTGCCATCGCTCAATTGATTTTTCACTAATGCCATCGATTGGCAAACCCAAAACCGAAATAAAAGTGAAATGCAAAGCATTAAAAAAAGTAGAACTTAAACGCCAAAATAAACAATTTGTCAAGCGTTGATGTGTGTGTGCGTGCGAGTTGTTTGAGGCAAACAATACATAAAAATCGGCGAGAAAGAAAGGAAAGAGCTTATGTTTGACATGAAATTAAATCGCATCCGAAATGGGAAATGTTCCACGGTAAACAATAAAACTAAAATAGGATTAGTTGCGGTCTGTGCCTAATTTCTCAATGCGAAATGCAGGCCCGGTTTCGGATTGGTTTTGTGAAAAAAAGCGACAAATGGAAATAAACAATAAGTGATACGGATACGCTTTAATGCAGCAGCGGAAAAATTAAACTAAATGATTGTCAGCAGATTGGGTCAAATTAGATGGACTTTCCGTTTTTTTTAAGTACAATTGGTAAACATTTTTTGGTCTAAATAGTTTTACACAACTTTTTACAGGCGCGAATTGTCTGACGCGAATTTCTCTCAACAAGACACAAAAGTGTAAAAATAATTTCGTTGATGTAAGATTTTTTATTTATAAAAGTTTTCATTTAAAAATCGATGCTTTCCGGTCATGGAATTATTTATGAGCTATTTGATTTACTTGAGCTAAAAATGTCTGTTCTACCACATTTAAAACCAGAAGAAACGCTATGGTCGAGTGCCTCGACTAAAAGATACCCATTACCCAGCTAAACAATTCCAAAACTAATATACCCCAAACAATCGGAGATTAGGTGGCGCCATCTTCCGACTGCAGTTCGGAAAAATTACGAACTAAAAGCGAGCAGAACCCGCGCACCACGAACAGTTCTGCTCTCTTCCAATGAAATATGCAGTGACGTCATAGTCAAGACATAATTTCCCAATAACTTCTAACGCAATGGTTCGATTTTGGTGTGTCGATTGGCAGAATAAGCATATACCGGCCAATAACTGTCCTTAGAGCGACATGACAGAGTTTCGCAAAGTGTGGGCGTTAGAGTTGCCCTCTCGAGCCAAATTTTAAATAAACTTAGACCGAGGGGTATGACTAGACTGACTCGACTCTTGATTTTGATGAAGAATATATATACGTTATAGGGTCGAAAGTGGGTCCCCCACTGTGTTGAAAAATTTTTTTTTGCTAGGATCAAACGGCGGTTAAAACAAACAAATTTACGAAGTAAATCCTGCAGACTTCCAAAAGGAACTTAGCTAGAAAATGAAGTCGCACTGAAAATAAATTTATTTTATGAAGCCCTAATAACATGGATCGATTCTTAAAATCTTGTTTCAAGAAAAAAATCGGTCCTCTTTATAGCAACATAAAAATAGTTTTTCTCTTACCCTTTAAGCCCCTTACTTTCGACATCTTTAGTAGTGCAATAGTGCAAAATAATTTTTAAGCAATGAATATTTAAAAAAATTTTCGAAATATCCTGGCTTAAATTTTACTTAATTCTTTTTAATGACATCAAAAGGTTATAGTTGTTTAATTTTGTATGCTTTATAATAATAAATGATAGATGCTTAAAACAAAACTTACTGATCTCAAACGAAAACCTATCTTAACGAGGTAGAAAAGTGGGACAAAATTTCTGATTTCAAATTGTGTGAAGAAATATGATTAAGCTTTTGACTAAGTAAATACACTTTTTAAAATTTACTCAATCGTCCCCCTTCAACAAAGAACTTAAACTTTTTACTTGACATTACTTGTTATTCAATGTCTCTGAACCGGATCATCGAATTCATAGCAAGTTGGGCTTGCCCCAACAGGTCAAATTTTCTAAAATTATATTTTTACTCTTTGACTGCAATTTCTCGTAAGCCAATTGATTTTCTTAAGTTCTTGAGATTATTTTTTAACTGAAACTGAAATTTAATACTTTTTGGGTAGTGCATTGGCTAAGAAATAGTTCACCACTGAGATGACGATAGCGCGAGTAAAACAAGTCGTTTTAACGATCACGATCATAGCCATGTTCAGAATATTACTTTTCTATGTGCCTGCCAAAGTGATAGATTCAAAAGCAGGTTTTTTTATTTTTTTTCCCTAGTTTAAAACTATTGAAGGACTGCTACGCGGACTCTTCGAGGCGACGGGAGCTGCATAATAAATAATTGAAAGGAGAGCGAATCTGTGTGTATGTCCGTGTGTCCGTGAGTAAGAGTGCATTGTGTGCGGCCCAATGCGAGTTCACCGATACTCCTTGGATCGAGTCGGACTCTGTGCATAAGATGTCCTTATGTCCTGAGCTGCGAGTTCGTGAGTCGCTGCCTTTCCGGTGTGAACTAGCGCCGAGTGTCAGATGCAATTTCCGTTGTTGTAAATGGCAGCCGAACAGCGAGGGACGACCAATGGGAGGGCAGGATGGTAGCACTGCCAATATGGTTCAGGCCATGTCTTTAATTGTCGAACATGACACTGCTCCGGCTTATGGCGCACTTTAAATTTAACGCACTTTGGCCACTTAGTAAGAGCACACATCCCTCCAGCTTAGCCAACATTTGGTGGCCTTCGTTCCGGCGCTGATGCTGTGCATCAGCATTCAATTTGCCTGGTTGCTGCCACAACTCTCGGGCACTACAGCAACAGCAGCAGCATCAGCTCCGAGCTCAACTATCTGCGGAAATTTGCTCAGTTACTTTTGCGCAATCCCCAAATCCCAGTTCAATTTTATCTATGTATCTATCTGAAACTGCTCGGCAAATAGCATGCTCTTGGCCCACTCCCTCTGTCGCTCTGTGTGCAGCTTGAATGGAACTGTTGACGTAAATGGACAACAAAGCCCGGCACTCAGCAACCCTGCCCTATTCTTTGCAGCTGCACAACTGGTTATTGTGGCTAAAGGGAAATGCATGCTTCCTTTAATGGCAACTGGGCTCCAATTCATGTTTATTGCATTTCGCATCGTTCTGCGGCAAGTAAATGCTACCTGCCCTTGCGATCGGCTTGGCGGTTTTAAAAGGTAGTTCTGCAGCCTGCCTAATTTTTTGATTCCTTCCTCCTTTCATCTGCCCCAAGGAGATACGCCTGCCAACGGCCTTGTCACAAAGCTGCAGCTGTGCTGTTGCTTTAAAATGTAGCTTTGGCTGTGTAAACAGAAACTTGATTGGCTGACCTCAACACCCGGCCACCCACCAGCAATTTGCACATGGCTTTGAATGGGAGATGTGAGCTGGGGGCTTTGTTTGTCCAGATTGATGCTAACTACGAGCTCTTCAGAGCACTGCGCTGCTGGTCATCCATTCATGCTTTTTCGTTCCTTTTATTTAGTTATCCGGACCGCAGGCAAATACGGAAGGGTGCCGTTCTCCTAGGTGGTGTCACCAAGGACACTAAAAGTTGATTTGCCATCGGTGCGTATACGCAATGCACCCGTCTGTCTGTCAATTTGGGCCTGTTTGTGCATCCAACGCTGCTTACCAGCTTGTAAGCAATCGATTTGCAGTTCCATCCGCTCTCCAATCCCACCAGCCATTCGTCAAGTCACAGCCGAGCCATTTGCGTGCTTCGAGGCTGCGTCTCCGCCGACTCCTTCTTTATTTGCCTCCTTCGTACTCGGTTTACTGAGGGGCGTGTGCACCGCCCGAACATCCTCCAAGGAGTGGCACAAAGCGAGCATTTCCCGCACTGTTAACGGACTTTTCCTTTGTACTTTGGCGGCGAATTTTGTTTGTGCTCGCATATCACTCTCCATTATGTTCCGGGGGGCCAAGGATTTTCCCTAGTTCCCATGTTGTACCGGAATAAGGCGCCTGCCAGCGAAATCATTTTTATTTCATTTCGTACGGAGCCAGTCTGCCAGTGACTGGTTTGATATTATGTGTGAAAGCCAGCTGAAGAGCATGCATAGCTTGCATCGTGACCTGGGGCTCGGAGCACCTCGGCAGGTTGTGAGCACAATGCTCGCTTAGTGTGCCTTAACCAAATGTATTCCCAAGAAAGATTGCTCACAACTGCTGTGTATCTAGTTCTGCTGGAGAAATTTGAATACTGAATTCATGAACTACACAAAGGATGAACTTTCGTTTGTCCGTCTTAACGAGCTAAAGTACAGAATGCAGCCGGGCGTTCTGTTCTGTGCTGCTGTCACTGGACGAAGGTAAATTTGACTGCACATTGGCTGGCCGTTTTCACTTTTAATTATTTACTGAAGGAGCAGGAAGGACAATATTAATTTTCCATTTTCATTTCCAATTAGGGCTGCTCAAAGGGAAAAGAGTTTCAGTGGAGTAATAAAGGCGACATAAATAATATCTGATGAAGAAGCGAATTAAGCTCTTGGGATGGGACACATTTAAAGCCGGTTGCGTTGGCGCCATCGGAAGCGAATGCTGCATGAATATTCGATTAACTCGACAAGCCAATGAGGCCATAAAATTAGAAATGACAGACAGGAGAAGACAAGAATTTGACTAGTGGTTTTATGTAATATAACTTAGATATGGCCTTCCGATTTGGCCGTGCCTTAATGTCAGCAGCCAGGAAAAACAAATTTGGCATTGGCCAGGATGTCCAAGTTGCTGGTGATTTGGCAACATCTCAATTATTCCAACTTGGCTTTGGACAAGCATTTCTTAATAATGGCTAAGAATCCTGGGAAACAGGAGATCTGCCAAGAATGGCAATTCCAAAACTTTCTCTGTTCACTTCTCGGTCTTTTATTTCGGTGCATAAACTACAAAAAAATTAGCAAGCTAATTTCTTAACGGGCAGTAAAAAGTAAAAAATGTTGGGCCAAATGAAAAACGAAGCCCGAAGGCTGCAAAAGCTAAGATAAATTTGAGCCAAGCCAAGAAATAACTCTATAAACGCTATTCAATGAATCGACAAGAACTTGGCAAAGTTTAAGATATAGATGCATATAGATGATTCCCCTTCCGAAACAATAAATTAACGCCAAGGCTACTGAACAAAGGGCACAGCGGAAAAGGAGAGCAAAAGCGCAGCAAGGAATTTTATTTCATTAAAAGCCATGTGTGTGGGTGGGAAAAGTCAAAGGCAAGTAAATACTCTTGTTATCCGTCAGTTGAACTCACTCCGCATATTCAATGAGCTGAGCAAGGAAATACATTTTTCCCCGGCTGTCCTTATTCGAAAAACGGCGTTCAATCAGCTCCAAGTCGAGGACCAATGCGCCTCAAAAGTCGAGCGGGACTCACGAAAGTCAGAAAGCCCAAGCTATTCCGAGCGACGCGACGGTCATCGCTTCGGCCATTCAGTTAGTTCCTTGGGGAAATTTCACTAAATCGTTTGTAATCAATCAGTGGCAAATTAAATTTCTCTGCGCCAGTTTCGATTAAGAATGAACAGTGGAACTGCCAGGAAGGAAGAGCCCGAAGAATAGTTTGACGTGGATGTCAGGCGCTAAATGCTGAGCGTATGTCGCTTTTTCATAATGTGTCTAGGCAGCGGTGTTTTCCCCGAAGCGGACGTCCAAATGCGACGATCCACTCTCATTTGGCCCCTCCAAATTCCACTCCAGATTAATAATCGTGCCAGAAGGCATTGGGTCCGCTAGCGCCGTTTACCACCAGCTGACTGTCATTTTTTACACTGCCCATAGACGTCGCAACGTGGGTGCGTGAGTTGAAAAATTTTTATTGCATACATTTAGCCCGTCAGCGTTATTTCTCACTTTTTAGAGGATTCGGGACTTGGCGCGTTGCGTGAAGCTTAATGGGCGTCGACACTTGCTGACGGATGTGTTCTCCCCTCCAATAAAGGGCAGAATTTCTAGGGAAATGGGCTGCAATGAATGGCGATTTAAACTTAAAATAAAGCCAAAGTAAGTCTCATTGCAGGGTATGGCCTCATCTAGTTTCCACTGAAATACCGAAGTTTTGCGCCCATTGGAACTGCAGCGAAAATCTCAATTTATATTTTTTTTAGCAGTTTATTTTAAAGTCCTTTTGTCGGGACACCCGCTCACTCAAAATTCATAAATAAGCCTCCAGCACTTCACGATGATAAAGTGTGTTGACGACACTTATGGGGTCGTTTTTTCCCACCTAATTTACTAGGCTGCCTTTTTTCTTTTGGCGGCCATTCTGCCCTTCTACTCGGTGCAGGACCTTGCTGAAAATAACTTGGTTCAGAACTGAATTTAAATAGAAACAGAAATGGCAGCTAGCTTAGGAAAACCGAAATTTATATATGTTTGAAGTTAGATGAAAATATATTATTCGTCAACACAGCCCCACCCTTTCAACGTTTTTTAATGCTCTATAAATTTTTCTTTCTATAGCAAACTAGATGTAACTAGGGAAAAAACAATATATTAATTATATATTGATAGAAATTTACATTTTTCCTTAGATAAAAACGGATGTTTTTTGAACAAATTTAACCGATTTTATGGCAGCTATGTTACAAATTAATGTTGTAAGCCTGAAATCGGTATTTAAATATGATTTAAGCTATACTATATATTAAGGTCTATGCAACTATATTTATTTAATAAACCAAATATTGTAATTTTATTTGTTTATTCATACGTTATTTGGCTGCTATTTAACTACCTCATATTGAGTACAGTTTATGATTCTCAAAATGATTCACAAGAACCCAAATACCTTCAAGGTGGTAACCACCGAGCACAAAAAAATGTACTTATTGTATTTTTCAGTGGTATGGAAATATGAAATGTTTAACGGCTAGATCAGAGCTATTAACTATAAAAAAGAAAACAAACAGACGTAAAAAGACAAGACACAGCTAGAAGTGAACTAGGACCTCGATAACTTGGGAGTCAACTCACAGCTGCGGACATCTCAGACCGTTAGATCACGGATCTTGAGTACGTTCTTGATAACCATTTTTCTCAAAATCAAAAGTCAAATACACAATTATTCATTTGGAGAAAAATTATTCGAAGTTTTTTGTGTTGGCACATCGAGTAATGAAAAAACTAAAATGGCTTTATTTAAGTTAAATGTAAAACAAGAGAGAACGCTATAGTCGGGTGCCCCGACTATCAGATACCCGTTACTCAGGTAAAGGGAGTGCGAGGGAGATGGAGATAGAAACTTTGATCATGCATAACTTTTTAACGAATGGTCCGATTTGAAAAATTTCTTCTACATTTCGATAGGTATTGATAAAAACAATAAAACTGCATTTTTCCTTTTCCGAAATATTTAAATTTTTAAAATCGTATATAAGCGATTGCGTTAAAGGGGGCGTGGCACCTTTTTGAAACAAACTTGCGCTGCGTAGGAACTCCTAGAATCTTTTACTCTACGAGTAACGGGTATAATTAATATTTATGAATTTATTATTAATTCATATAATTTAACACATTTTATCGGTTTACTTAAGTTTTAAGTTCTTCGGTTTTATTTTATTTTAAGGGGACCCCCCCATATTCTCGGTTCCAAAAAATCGATTTTTTGTTTTTACTTAATTCGAACCTATAACTATTCAAGAACGTTACTTTAAAATTTCAAGTGATTATTTCAAAAGCTTTTGAAGATATAGCCGATTTATGGTGGAAGCGTCGGGCGACGGCAAGAGCTTCTCAATACTTTAAACGCGTTTTTCTCGAAACAGTATTTTTACGACCTGCGCATGAGGTTTCTCAAACTATTATTCCAATCCAATTAATATTAATATTCTATAAATACATATATAGCTATGGCATGAACTAGGATAAATCAAATCGATGGAGATCTTCTTTACTTTTCATCTTGGTTTGTGTCTGAAAAAAAGGAGATTTAAAAAAAAAAAAATTTTAAGGTCCGCCATTTTGCTAATTTGTGTGCTAAATTAATAATCCTAGTTCATGCCAGAGCCAAACATGTACTCTTCCTAATCCCGTTGGAATTTTTGTTTTCAGTTGTTTCAGTGAGCGAAAATCACAAATAATAAATAAAAAAAAAAAAAACAAAAAAATGATGTAAAATTTGTTTCATTTTTTTTAAGACTTCAAATAAATGGATTCAAAGTTACAAGCCTAAAAAAAAATATATGTTCATTTACCACCCCATTGAAAATCGTAAAAATTTGAAATCAAGAATAGGGGAGGGTCCCTTTAAGTTGAAAAGTTTTTGGGAAATTATAATCTAATTTAAAACAAACAGGTCCCATTTGTCATATAATAAATATCACACTGATTCCATTACGATCATATTGACCTATTATTTTAATATTTTCTATATTTAAAATCATGATTTATAAGTTTAATTTAAAGATGAAATAAAATACTTTCTTACTCTATTCCACTTTTTATCGCCTATATGGGTGGCATGGTCAGAAATGTCTGCTTCACTGCCTTGCAAACATCTGACTAAATTCTATTACCACTTGCAATGAAAGCCTTCCAGCAAACAGGAACTTTGGTATAGACAGTTACACAGAACTTAAAACTGAACTTAAACTCGAGTGCACCCAAGCAATACGACTTTTCCAACTGGCACTGTAGGACCCCGGCATTCCCAGAGTCGGCCACAACAGAACTAAGTCACCACTAAATCAAAAGTTTAAGAAAGCGCCTCAATGTCCAGGACCAACAGCGCGCCTCGAACTGCTGCAGTCGCTACGTGAGAAGGTTGTCCTTAAAATTTATGCACTCTCCGCATGCCACGGCTGAAGCTCGAGTGGAGCCGAAGGCAAGAAAAGAACTCGCTGACGTCCACAGGTCGAGCGGAAGTGGTGGCCCATAATGGCTCAAATCTAAATTATGCGGCAAAGAAAGCGGAAGCGAACGACCAACGCAGGCCGATCCGGAGCACTGGGAATGACGTGCGGACTTCCGACATAGGTCAGAAATCAGAAATCAGAAATCAGCGTGCTAAGCACTTTAGCCCGACCCCGACGTCTCAGACGGCTCTGTCCGTCCATCGGCCTTATCAATTATGCAAATGGAAAATTTAACACCTCAGCAGCGCGGCACATACGACAGTGCAGAGGAGTTGCACTGAGTCGGCGGACCAGGACTCCATCGCCGCCATGGCCATAAATCCTTGTCGTAGGGAGTGCAATGCTGCGACGTTGGCAGATCGAGAATGAATTTAGAGTACCTCGTGCTGCTGGCGGAGTTTTGAAGTGCAGTGGCAGCCCGCTGCTGGCCGTCCTAACTGCGCTGTTTAATTTTACGGGGCTCGATTCCGGAAATCACGGCAAAGTGGATTTTTCCGTCAAACATAAAAGCAAAGTTCGCGCTGGCAATTAAAGCAAACCCGAAGTAAAGTCGCCCAAAGCCCAGGAGCATGTTAAGCTGCAGTGCGATCCTGGCGAACTGGACAGGAGAGCGTTGCGGCGAGGGATAATGGCCATGATGAAGACGAAGTTGATTACGTGGTGAAATACTTTGTGCGATTGCGAAAATGAAACACAAACGGCCAGCGGGCTATTAATTTAAATGCACGTGTGAGAGCGAAGGAAAAGCGCCTGAGTAGTAATATTTTTTTATAATTCTGTCGCTGTGCCAGCATAAGCATTTGTTTTACACCCACCGACACCCACATAATTCGACACACATGCGGCATACATGGCGTATGACAAACTCCGCCAGCTGCTGCTCCAGCTCCTGGCTTTCTCCTTCTGCTGAGAGAAGCACAAAATGCCTTCGCTTATAATATTAAAATAGCCGGAAGCGGAAATTCAAAACGCCATTGCACGAGCGTGTATCAGTACGTATTCACATGAGCACGCCAGTGTGTGTGCCAGGGTTTTTACATATTTGATTTCGTAAGAGAACCTTAAGGGAACCCCTTGCATGTCGCTGGGTATTTATGAATGTTGCATGCAGGCATGCCAAAATAAACGCCCTGCGGCCCAGACGGACTTTCAAGTCCAGTGCTGGTCCTCATCCTGAATGCAGCTCAAATAAGCAGCCCAGCCCCTCTCACGACGGGGCCTATTGTTTATATGCCCTGCAACAAATTAAAACTGCAGAATGTCGAAGGCTTCCTGGCGAGCGGTTGAATGATGGCAGCTTGTTTGCATAACAAGCACGTGTCGGGTGGGCGGGTCGGCGCCGGGAGGGAAGCCAATCGGGTCTACACAAATTCGAATACCATATAATGAGGCTAAAGAAAGTCCCTTGCAGGACCGGCTAGTTCAACGACTGCAGATTGTAAAACACACACTCAGACGGATCCATTAGGAGTGTTTATCTATTGCAAATCCGCCCGGGCGACCCCTTATTTAAATGGTGAGCCAAGGTCATCGCAAATGTCAAGCCCTCGCCGCTCGTTCGCATTACATGACATTGATGCCTAGCGTGTCAATTATGTTCCGCTCGGCGACATGCGAGGTCATGGGGCAGGCCGCACTCGGGAGACACTCATTAGTCGATGTGCGTATGTCGGCGTGCCCTGATTGTCAGTGGGTCGACTATCGGCTGGAGAATATGCTCCCAATGCATCCGGAATCTAGTTGAAGCAACTTCAATATCCTGTTCATTAAAATTAATGATTTCGGTTAGGACCGCTCATGTATATATACATATTTACACAGAGGGAAATTTCGCTCGTTGAAACAACCAAGTGTGCAAGATACTGAAAAATTATAGTGCATTTATTTTTACATTCTGTTTTGTATTGACGCCTAAATTAACAGAAATAATTGCTCTTACTTATTTTATTGTTGCTCACTATTACGTATCAATTTGTATGTAAATTTAGTTAATGTTTTGCTTTTTATAATTCCATGTCCGTCTGTTCTTCTGTCCGTCCGTTTCAAAGCTACCTAGATGGAACATTTCCAAAAGTTTATTTTTATTGCAGGTAGTATATGTATTGCTATTCAGGACATACGCGTATAACGCAAGATATTCCCGTTTTTTAGGATTTTAAAAATAAATTTCTAATTTTACAAAAACCAAATACAATACAAATCAATTTTAAATACAAGGATTTATCTAATAAACTTAAAAATGGTAGTCATTCAATATCTACACAATTTATTATTGATTTTAGATGGTTTGTGGATTTTACCATGAAATTGTTGACTGTGCTTGATAAACATATTTATGTGACTATCTGCATGTATCTGCGGGTATATATCCAAGGCTAAGCCTGTGTCGTAATCTCTAATGTGCAATGTATACGAGTTAACGAAAACTGTCGCATTCCCCGACATGGGTAAATACATATGGGGGTTTCCTGCTCGAATGCCTCAACGTAGCTGTGGACGTAGTGACGAATCGTAAGCAGAAAAAAATTACACAAACTATATAAATATGTAGAATATAAACTTTTACTCTATAAGTAACGGTTATAATTATCTCACATGAGGCATACCAATTTGATATTTTCAAACATATATGTTTCCTATAGGAAACCGATATTTTTGAACATTTTATTATAATGACATGCAACCCTTTTCTGATTTGCCTTATTATTAAGCAATTTTTTATAAACCGGATGGTGTTTCTCCATATCAAGTTTGCAATGCTGAATCTTTCATTCTTATCTGTGACGCATTCATAAATAGTGTAAGCAAATTGAAATTGACTTTCCGAAAAATTACGCAGTAAATCACGCTGTTTTTGACTCTTTTAGTAGAAAGTCTTAATATACTATATCCGTAGTCAATGGCCCCTGTTTTTTAAATGAGTAAAAACCGACCGATGTTGAAAGGAAGTTCACGAACTCAAAATCTTACCTATTGTAGCAACCTCAAGCAAGTTCAGGGACCTCTTACTGGGCTTGAAAGTAAAATGTTTTACAGTCTGTAATCGTAACCGACAACGTATTTGAATTCTTGCAATTTTTAAATTCAACGAGCTAATCATGTGCATGATTCTAGACAACACCGAACCATGTTATACATATGTATAATATTGAGTACTTTTGACCCCAAAACTATGTTTTCTGATCATATTATTTCAATGGATAAAATTATGAGAGTGCTTACATTAAATACATTTACAGTTTCAATAAATTAAAAAAATCTGTTGAATGTAAATTGTGTTTTTTTTGATTTCCTTGTGTACCGCAGACTCGTTTTACAACAGTGCTTCAGAATATTAAAAAAATTTTTTTTAATGATTTGTAAATTGTAATAAAATTTTTAAAAAATGTAAATAAAAACAAATAACTTGGTTTCAGAAAAATGTACCATTAAAATTAGAAACTGAGATAAAAAAAACCATATGTTTTCAAAAGGATTTCTTAATTTAAGAATTTTTTTGATTTAATGACTTGTTGCAGTAAATTTAAGAAAAGTTTATAATGGATTTTAAGAGTCATTCTCTAAATTCATAAAAAAAATAGGGGAATTTTCGATTTTCCAAAATGAAAGCTGCATTTTTTTGTGTATTCATAGAAATATATACAGTCGTAGATCATGGATGAATAACCCGATTATAACGTTGTTTTTCTTGGTCCTTGCAATACAATAATATTGTGCTAGAGCATTATTTTGTTCAAAAGTCTTTCACAATAAAGTCCATACGGCAACTTTTTAATTATGCCAGGAACATAAAATTAAATTATATCCTTCACTTTTGGAGCGACCTTCGCCTTAGTGTGCCGCGGAGGGGGTGGGACGCGTGTGTCTAGGTGAAATACAGCATGGACGTGATGATGCACTCCTCGCAGTGCCCGGCAGTCATTGACGATAACTTTTTCAGCACTTGCACTCAATACACAAATGTGCTATAAAATATGTGAAAAAATATTTCTTCTCCTACTGGGATGGTCAGCTTTGTAAATGGTTTTTGGCTTCACTTTATCCTGCTGCTATCCTGCGCTCCCTCCCTGTACGTTACGTTCTACTGCTGTTACCACTTTTTATTTCCTCAATGCTGCGCACGGTTGCATCATCAATTATGCTTATCAAAACACTGAAGGGCTAAACTTTTGCTGACCAACTGCTGCCCCCGGTAGAGTGGGGCTCGCGACCACACAACCCTACTGCCATCCCGTCCTCTACCGATGACCTGCCCGATGACCCAACTACGACTGCAAGTGATTTGAGTGCACTTGACAGGTAATAAATATGAAGTGCTAAACACGAGATACGCGCATTTTTCTGCTTGCAAAACTTTTGCCACATTGTGGCCAACAATATTGCAAAAGCTTTTAAACAATTGCCGTGGGCACGGGCGGGGAACTATGGACTCACTGCAAGTCGAAGTGCAAGAGGCAAATACAGATAAAAATGTCGACAGAAATGCACGAGGCAGGCCAAGGGCAAATCCGCGGGCGGGATTTGGTTTGGCTGAACGGAGCTGAGCTGAATTGAACCAAGCTTAGTCCCGGTGCTTTCCAATCAATTACAACTGGCACGGAAAATGCGGCGCGAATAGCATGCTCGGGTGGCACAGATTTACAGAAATGCACAATAATTTCTAACATCAGCGGAAAACATGACAGCTTAATGCCTGTGCGCCAAAAGAGTAAATGCTCACCAGGTTGCACCTTGTGACCACGGAGCGTATGCGCAATTTGAATGATTGTTTTGCGTTCTGCTCGCTGTTTTATTTGTTTGCTTTTGCCACGTGAGATTGGCAAGTGTGTTGATTACAGTTATTGCAAGTTATTTGCAAATTAATTGTGTGCACATTCGCCCTTTCAACTGTGATTGATGTAGCTTTACCTATACCAACCCATTTTTGTTACCCTAATGAATTACAAAATCCGGTACGCAAAGAGTATGGCAAAACAAGGATCTCAAAAGAAATTCAGAAATTCGTAAAAAAATAAATTGTATCTTTGTGCCAGATACAAAAATAGTGTTCGTTGAAAAGATTGAAACAGGTAGGGGTTTCGTTTTCGACCCTGAAAAGTGTATATATTCTTGATTAAGATCAATAGTCGAACTTGCTTGTCGAGATCTCGGAAACTGTACGAGCTAAAGATTTCAGATTTAATCTCGATAGAGATGTCTATCGAAACACAATTTTCCAAATCGAAGTTATTTTTTTAAGATAGTGAAGAAACCAAAAGAACTGTCAGCGAGGTTTAAATCTTGCTCGAGGGTATTGCGAAGGTAAAACCAAAAACCTTTTTAACGTTTTTAAACAATGAGCTTAAAAACATTCGTTCTAAAAGCTCCTTAAGTTAAATGCTCTTAATATGAAAACAAAATCGTTCCATTTTAAAGATAATTTTACTGTTAAAACATTTGGAACATTTTGGTCTCAATGCCAGAGCATTTTAAGTTTAATTACACCTAATAATAAAATAAAATAATAATACAGCTCTTTAAAATATGTTATGTTCTATATGTCGATTTCGATGCTTAAAAACAATGCAGCAGGTCAATTTTCCCAGAAATATTTCGGTCGACAGCTATATGATATAGTCTTCCGATTTTTATAAAAATAAAACCGATATTCTGATACTGCTAAAAAATATTGTAATATATATTGTAATATATATTGTAATATATATTGTAAAAGAGAGCCATTTGGAATTTAATTTTTCAGTTTTAATAACGACGCCTCTACCAGCTTTCAGGAGAGAACAAAATCAATTCGTTTTGAGAACCCATTGCTAAATATGTAACTTTTCGCTATTATTTTGAAAACATTTTTGAATTAATTATATTTTAAGATTAAATAATAACATTCAAGCACATTAAGAAGAAATTACTTTTTATTTTTGAGCACATTTTCATTTTCACATTTCCTCTATGTCCGATCGAAAAGTTATAAATACCGATACTCTTGAAAATCAATTGTTTTTTAGAAATGGCGGTGAATATATGGAAAAAATTTACCTGTTGGGGCCAGTGTAGACAAATGTCCCAATTTAATATTATTATATTCGCGATGAACATGCTCAATTCGTCATTCCACTTCTTAAATTCCGATGTTCCCTTAAAAAATAATAAAATAAGAAAGGAAAGCTAACTTCGGGCGGAGCCGAAATTGATATACCCTTGCAGAATATTTTGTTAATTATATTCTCCAAAATTATTTATATGATGCATTCTTAATACTCATAAAAATCCCAACTTCCTAACTTTAAAATCACCAAAGTTATGGCATTTCCAATCGTTCTGTATAAATATACTTTAGGTCCTTCACTGCGTTGCACACTTTTGACCAAAATTATAATACCCTCTGCAAGGGTATAAAAAACAGATTTTGTAGAAAATTCAAGTGTTTGGTCATGGTGGTTTTTACGTCCAGACAAAGTTTTTTTACAATGTTATTATTATCAAAACCCTTTTTGAAAAAGCCACTGGTTCACGGGAAAACAGATAAACGTTTTTCGCCTATAGATTTATAGATTTGAAAACTTATATTAACATACTTTGTCTAAATTCAATAGATACAAAACTGTCGCTAATTTTGCTTATCATCTTTTGACTGTTTTCGGGCCTAACGATATTTTATTAATTTTAAATTATTTTAATTTCGCTTTCCATATTGTATATATATTCGTAATATATTTTCGTTGCAGTCTCTTTTTATTATGTCTACACGGCTTTGAGGTTTTAGCAAGAAGAACCGAAAAACATATTGTTGGTTTGAACGTATATACACACAAAATACCACAAAATAATGTGATATTCCTGCCACACACAATAATATTGATAATATAGAAATAAATCAAAACTTAACACAAACAAACATTATAAATCACACTTGATGTGTAGAATAAGAGGGAAAAAATCTTAAAAACGACGAAATTTGGTCTTTTCAAACAATCGTTCTATTGGCGAGCAGCTGGCCAAAATGTATGTTAAGTTCAAAGTTACCGATCGGATGTATAGTTGAAAGGTATCAATAAATCAAATAAAAGCACACGAACAAATAAGAAGATATGGTTTAGTAACTTAGTTACCCAATTTTTAAATTGGGATGAACACAAATGTAATGGTTTAACAAAATACGAATGCTGTTTCCTTATGGTAAGAGGCAAACAGTTTTGTTATTCAATTAGGGGGCTTATTTGACCTTTCCTGAAAATGCCCATATGAGTTATACCTTTATTAAATTTTGTGAAATGTCAGTGGCTATTAAATAAAAAAATTCGATCAGTCGTTGCGAAATCAAATCTTTTAAAATATTTAAGCTCCTTGTCTAGACACAAAAAAACATATGTGAAATCAATATAGAAAAAGGGTTTTTGTACGATTTATGCAATTCTCATGTATTTTGTTGTTTTGAATCTAAGGTATGTTAATAGTAACATCACAATTTAAATCGAAACAAACGTATTTTTGTTTATTTGCAAAAAAGAGGAGCAAAGAAGTAAATTATTTTTTAGACAATCGTCGAATTTTTATGTTTTTGAAAAATTTGAGGAACCGTGGTCAGAGTGTCAGGTTCGTGAGTTAAATTCCCGCTTTAGTCGCGTGGCGAATATTATAATGAAAAACCTTTTAGCTATCATGTTAGACCGATTGTGTTATTATGTTTAGGCAATACGAATAGTTAAGCATTTTTCCTAGGACATATAACACATGTTTACACACATGTGATACACTATAGTCGTTTAGTCACAACAAATTTGTTTTTCAAGCTGCTTTCCCGTTAAACTATGTTGTTCTTCAAAATGTTGTTCCTATGTAGTAATTGTTTTCGCAGTACTGCCGTCCACAGTGGTTTTTATAGATAGTTTAATAAGCAAACTTAATTCAAGATCGAGTGATTAGAGCCTATATATAATCACTTCATAAGCTGCGCGAGCTGAGCCTGAATAATCTATTTCGCTCGGTTGTTTAAGCTAAATGGGGTGTACCATTTCTAATGAATCAAATAGATCATTGCTCCATGAATGACGGTACATGTTTTTTTGTGAGTAAGCTGGACGAATAGTCGTTTTCCAGCTTAAATAGCAAGGTTTCCAAATATTGGTAAAACAAACTTTTTGCAACTAAAGTTAAATACCAGACCATCTTAATTATTCCAGGACTCCAAAACGAAGCATACACCTGAAAAACAGACAATCAAACAAACACACATTCAAGTGTCGTTTTAAAAATGGGCTTCATGGTTAAGCTGAATAAATTTTCCATGAATTGGCCTCAAGAGCGCCTAAATTAAACCTTAACCTAAATTATTTAATTTGTATCGCACCTGTACCGTACTATTTTCTCACCAATCGATTTTTAAAACGCATAAGTAAAAAATGTAAGGAGCATTATGATTCCGTTAAATTCAGAATGGACAATCGTAGCAGACTTTCAATAAATTTCACTGTAATCTTGTTAAATAGGGTTCTTTTATTAAATACGAGAAATATCTAAGCTTAAAGTAAAAACTCACCGTGAATAATGAATTGAAAAATTCTTCATTAGTACCAAGGGAAAAGGTAAGAATATTGTTGGAGTAAACCTTTTCGACACCAGCAACTCGCTCCTGCAATCAGAAAGGGCTGAAAAGTGTGACGTCGGTCGGTCGGCTGGGGGTCCATCATGTCATGCCATTAAAGTTAATGCATTGGAAAATTCGATTATTTACAATTTTTATAACTTCACCGCGAATTGATGTTGCGCCCTGAGCTTTTAAGCAAACAGGCGGCCAAAAAAGACCTGAATTCACAGCTGTCACCGTGCGGCCTGTGGTTGCATGTGCCACTCGGTAAACGTTCCCATAAAGCACATGTGGGTTGGGTGAGTTCGCAGAATTTCAATTCATCGGAGGCAGCAGGCTGACTCTGAAATTAGGCAGCAATTTTGAGAGGGACCCGAGACTTAGAGTTCCGTGCCAAACTTTTTAATCAAAACGGCAAATCGAAAATAAAAATGGCAAAGTTTTCAATCTCCTGAACGTCGAAGTCTTTCGACACACTCAACTCGGAGCTGTCAACAGCCAATTTCGCCCATTTGGCTGCTTCACTGGAGAAATGCGCCGAAGAGGTTCTGGCCCTGGTTCAGAGCCGCTTGAAGTGGCTGGCAGGACTCCTTTGGTGTGTGTACACTATAACTTCTTGTTGAAATTCTCCATTACTTTTGCAGTTCAATGTTTTACTTTTGAGCCTCCACCCATCGACCCTGGCCCGCACTGGCACTTGTGCATGGCAAATTTACCCGGGGTTCATTTGATTTGCCAAAAACTTTGGTGGCCACAAAAGTTTGCTCCTCGGGCTGGAGGCAGCGTTCAATGCATTTGATTTCACAAACACACTTGGCAAACTTTCAGCGCGAAATTCGAGGCGGGCGCGAGGGTCGGTGGGTGTGCCCAAGTGCAACATGTTCGCTGCGAAGTGAACGGCGACGAGGCGCTGAGTAAAATGTTGACAGAAAGTAAACTGCCGGTCTTAAGGAGAACGTCGAAAAATAATTGGCGCGCCGTTCTGAAAAAGCTGGCGACTTCGGCAAATAGGCAGTCGGTTGTGGGTGTTGTGCCAACAATAAGGTCCAATTATGGCGTGTTGACGAGCCACCTTAACAATGGCTATCGATTTGGATTTGCAGAGAAGTGGGCTGACTGATTGGTTGTTGCAAGACACAGCCCACTCTAGGTTTACTTACCGAAATTCCTTTTCCAAGCCCGGACCGACAAAAGGATATATGAGATCTGGATTGGTTGGTTATTGTTTAAATTACATTTATTTTTCCATGATAATCACTTGATTTATTTGAATGCATTCGTATTGTTAGCCATGCATTGCTGCTTTGGTATTTCTGTTGTTTCCACTCTTTGTATCTGTGCGTGTAAGCACAATGTAGTTCTTGTATGGATTTATTAATATCTGTACTATTATTAAATTCATATTCGTCAAATTGTTGCAAGTTGAAATTTTACACTTATTTGCTCGAGCATTTACATTGAAAACATTTGAATCATTCTATATTAGTTGTTCGTTTATTTTTGCTCTGCCTGTTTTCACACCAAGAGTACAATTACCTATCATATTTCCTTTGTTTCCATATGTGACTTTTATTAAATAACGAAGGGCTATTATCAGCCATTCTATATACGTATGTATGTTAATACAAAATATTTACAGTGGAAATGCTTAACAGTGAAAACCAACTAAGTGTTTCTTTTAATTCAGATTGTTTCAATCGAGTCAAATAACTTTTAAAGTGTCCAACGGGCTTTGGGCATAAGCAAACACATACAGACACATCAAGGAGGCTGTGGATTCGTTTTAGTATTTTCGGTATTATCAATAGTTTTATTATTCGGTATTAATGATTACGCTACGTTTTTGGTTTCTGTGGGTTCACACTAATGAATCTATTCAAACTTCAAATGGTATCTCTTAACAGTTTTTTTAAAGTACGTACCGACAATGAACGAATGATTAGTTATTGCTGGCTCAAGTCTGACAACACATCAACTCGAATTGGAGCGGATCCCCTATATTTTATTCTATCGTAAGTGCAGGCTGCAGCTATTAGTGTGGTCAGCCCAAGTTTAATAAACAGTCGAGAAGTTGTACATAATTCATTACGTAGATGTTTGTTTCATGATTGAGGTGTTCAGCTCGTTGGCACAGGCAGGAAACAAATGTGAGAAAATCGATGGAAATATTTCCAAAAATATTTCCTACCACTGCCGGTCAGATGGAGTTTTTGGAGCTCAAGATGTGTGTATTTTTTGGAGATTTCAGTAATCTTCCCATTCTAGATATCTGCTTGTAAAGTAATTATTTTTCCATTTTATGATTTGGCTGATTGCTGAATTTAGATTATCCTATGTTTGACTCTATAGCTAGGTTTCTGCCTCGACCTTTCTGGCACCTCTCTCCTTGCCTGCTTTTGCAATTAATTACAGCTGGATTTTGACAGTTTGAAAGCCCATAAAGCATTCGCATGCTCGCACACCTCTTCTCCGATCTCCGTCCCATTCCAATGACCAATATATTGCACATTTTCAGTCAGTTGTACGCCTTGTGGTTGATGTTGTTGGAGCTGTATGGTTTCCTTTTTATTTACACAATTTAAATTAATTTTTTCTACTTGCCGTGTGTGTCCTTGTGTGTGCGTGTGCGTGCTATGCCATTCGCAATACAAATTATTTACAAACTTATTAACATAATTAATTAATATGGGCTGATGTTCTCGTTCTTATTCTCGTTAACGTTAAATTTACTCTTGTTGTTGCTGCTGCCTTCTGGGCTGGACGTGCCCGCTGCTCTTTTTTGTTTTTAGTTTTCAATTAGCAATTAGTAACAGTTATAATAGCGTTTTAATGCGTGTTTTTGTTAATAAATATACCTCATTTTAATGGACTCAAATTGGCTACTTATGCAAATTGCGTTTACAATGAACCATTTTTTGGGTTGCGAATCATTGAACTGGGTCGAACAAAGGCATTTCAAATAAGTTTCTGCGCTCAGCTCACCGAGCAAGGAAAATTGCACTACATATATACATAACAGGGGGCGGCAACCTAGGAGTTTGGGTGAATGCAAACCGAACGATGTTCAAAAACGCAATACACATATTTAAAAATCCTTTAACATATTGTACACAATCAATGGGAAGTGGGTTACAAACTAAACTGGTACTTATCTAGACTTGTCTGGATGTACGGGTAAATGCCTGGCATACGTACAAGTACACACATAGTTGCATGCACAGCGACTGCGATTGGATTAACTTGATTTTTACACTTGAGTGCGCAGCTTTCACTGAGCTTAGCTTAGCAATTATCCTAGACTTGGGTTATCCAGTTATTAACTCTGCTTCGGTTTAGGTCTAACACTGAAATAGCTTAAATAGGATTTCTTTGTCGTCGTCCTTCCGCTCGCCAGGCTGGCCAGAGGTCCGCTTAGGTCAGGAAGATGCGTCTGGTGGAGGAGCGGGGTTAGGACTTGCAGGACTCTTATCGCCGGATATAGGATATCAGCCACAACTCACCTCACAATAACCGTGTTCAGCAGGAGACAGGGCGCCAGCATCGACCTGAATATGTGCGTCAGACGATCGGCCGAGGAGGTCTTGCGTCGCGAGATGGCCGCCATATTGTCGCCTGCAGGTGTCAGTGGGATAAATTTGAATTTGAATTTGAATTAGAGCCAGAATTTGTTTAGTGACAGACGGGCGAATGCAATTATGTGCACCAACAACCGTGCTCTGCATTTTCCCTTCCCCTACTTGCCACTCTCATCCCGCGTTTCCTATTTTCATGTTAATAAGCTGCAGGCTGCACGCCATTTGCATACTTTCATTTACTCGTCTTATCGTTATTATCAAAAAGAGCGCGGTGTCTATTTAAATGCTAAAATCACAAGAAACGCAGTGTCGCAATGCAACAAGGGTGCCAAGTTTTCTTATAAGGGAAACGTATTATTTTTAACAAATATGCTATGGCTCACTCGAGAATCTCCTGCTTTAAAGAATTCGCAGCTTGTCTTTTTATTTAGGGCTTTTTTATGTAAGCAAAACAAAATGAAAGCGAATCTATTAAATTTAACAGTTAATAAACACGTTTCTACAGCTCTTCGATGACGCGGTGAAAGTTTTATGCAATGAATAGTGGCGGCTCTTCAATTCTATAAATTTAAAAATGTCTAGCAATATAACGAATACCTTAAGAATGAAAACTTAAAATAGGACATGACTTTCATCTCTGGAGTAATTTGTCAATATAATGTATTATTTTATCGATCGAAATGCTCCAAGTTAAGTTTTCTATGAAAAGAAAAATATGTTAGCATATTAAATGAACCAGGACGAATCAATGAAACTCATTTTAAAACTTGTTTAACCGAAATACTAAAAGTGCGATTACCTTCTATCTGGAGAAGATTTTTTCACAAATATTAAATTTTGAGAGTTTTAATTAACAAAAAGGAAAGTAAGGAAACATATTTTTTAATTGTACTATAAAAAATTTTTGGATTTTTTTGTCTTGGATTGATTAAAGTTAAATTTCAAAAAATAATTATTATTGGTTATCAAAATCATTAAATTGAGATTTTAATCAAATAATTTACGTCGAGTGCTTATCCCAAATCAGGTCTCATAGGTGTAAAATTTTAACGGTTTATAAAAGTAGTGTAAACGAGGACGGAAGCTAACTTCGGCAAGCCGAAGTTTTAATACTAAAAAAAAGGGATATTTTCACAGCCTTTAACAATTATTCCTATGGAAGCTATATGATATAGACGTCCGATCGGCAAGCGCTTTTACCCTAATCAAGGTATGCGTAAATAAGTAAGACTTGGAAAAAATGATGTCAATAGCTTATGCACTTCGCGAAATTAAATTTGGACCGGAATAATAGGGTGATTATTCCTATGGAAGCTATAGGATATAGACGTTTGATCGGTACACCCATTTACCCTGATCAAGGTATGCATAAAAAAATAAGATTTGGAATGATTAATGTCAATAGCTTATATACTGAGCGAAGTATCCCGAAAAACATCAAATTTTAACCGATTTTGCCCTATTGTTCCTATGGGAGCTATAGGATATAGACGTCTGATCGGCACGCGCCTTTATCCTGATTAAGGTATGCATAAAAAAATTAGATTTGGAAAGATTCGTGTCAATAGCTTATATACTGAAAAATATCATATTTTAACCGATTTTACCCTATTGTTCCTAGGGGAGCTATAAGATATAGACGTCCGATCGGCTCACGCTTTTACCCTGATCAAGGTATGCATAAAAAAATAAGATTTGGAAAGAGTCATGTCATTAGCTTTCACACTGCGCAAAATATCTTCCATTCTTGCAAGTTATATCCGATTGTTCCTAAGGGAGCTATAGGATATAGACATTCGATCGGGGCGATTTTTCAACTTGATCTGCAAACATTTTGATCTCTAAAACTGTCGTTACACTTTTGGGCATTTTATTCTATTGATTGAGAGCGTCTTAATTGTCTCTGTATATAGGTGAAAATAAATGAGTCAACTGTTTGTTTATCTGTGCGTATTACATTTAAAGGGCAAAGAATAAAAGCGACAGGGCAAATGTTATATTGAAATCTGTCCTTGGTGTCACGTAAAACATCCTTTAATACCCGGTAATTTTTTGTGCCCTGGCAATGGCCTCTCGGCACTGCCTATAACAGCCTGGATACAAATGTAGAGGCTATCACCCACCTTTCGAGACGAAGACGTAGATGCTCGCCGGCTCCGTGTTGCTGGCCGAGCAGGTGTAGTTGCCGGAGTCAGTCGTCTGTGGCTCCCGAATGATCAGACGGCTCTGCGTGCGCGGTCCCGGGGTCGTCTCGATGGTGATGTCCCGCCGGGAGTCCACGTAGTTGATCAGGCGGTCGTTCTTCTGCCAGTACACGTACTGCGGTGGTGTGGGACTCTGTGGCGAAGGGACGAAAGGGGGATCAGGGGGAATGCGGACTTTTCCCGTCACCGCTCACTTACCTTTTCAATAATGCAAACCAAATTGATTGTTGAGCCCATGTCGACATGCAGTTCGCCGGAGCCCAGTATGAAAGCCTCCGGCACAACCACTTGAAGATTCACAAAGTGGGAAATGATGCCAGTCGGCGTGGAGACCTGTGTGTGGGTGTTGGATTTCGTGATAGTGAGTCCGGAGAAAGCGTAGAAGGGAAAGAGCAAGTGTGGCAATTGAGTGCGATTGGTATTCGTAATCAACTCGAGTCCTAATGCTTCAGTAAACTGCGAGCAGGAATCACTCCCCTCCCAGCCAGTTTCGAAAAATCGTGGCGAGTGCAGGCGATGTTGCACTCATTGAAATGCAAATCAAACAATTTCAATTTGGCACGCAAAAATGAAACAAAAACGAGCGGACTATATAAGTGGAGCGCTTCCTACACGTCCCAGCTCGGAGCTCTTCTCCAAAATATCCGGCAGGCAGCGATTGCTGTTGCAGTTTCTCCGTATCCGCTGCCGCAATGGAGTAGGAAAATAATCATTTCGGCATATTTGCATGCAGCTCTCGTTTGGTGCTCAGCTTCATAGTCCGTATTGGGGGTCCTGAGCCCTGAGTCCGTAGTCGTAGTCGAAGTCCGTAGTCGTAGTCCGAAGACGGGAGTCTGGAGGGGACATTGCCCGACCCACTGACTCTGAGCCTGACTCTGTGAGTGACTGGTTTGTTCTGGCATGCGGCTTCTCATATTGAAATTGCATGCAAACAATTTTGAAATTGAAGCTACGTTTCTGAAATTGCACTCCCTTCCCCGGCTGCGCCGCCAGCTCCCCCCCATCCCCCATCCATCCAGTCAAAGCAGACCGAGTGGCACTTGTGCTGCTGCACAAACAGAGTTACTGTCAAGTGTCCATTTCAGCAGTGTCCAACTTTGTTGCATTTCGGTTGGTTGTCTTCCCTTCCCTTCCCTGAATCTATTCTAAGCTGTTTTTCTTTCTCGCCGCACCCGAAGACCTTTCCTTACCATATTTGCATTCACATGACTTTCGGGCTTACTCCTGCATTACTATTACTTCGTCAGGCGGGAGCCCTTGGTCCTGGCAGGCGGCCGCATTTGTCAGTGCTCGGTGTGTCAGGACCGTGTTCTGGCCAGATCCGTCGCAGCCTGCTGGCTGACAGTCACACGTTTTCGGCTGGCCGCACAGTCGGACTTGTCAATGTCACTCCCACTCCCACTCCCACTCCCACTTCCAATCGTACTCGGACTCGGATTCGGCTTGGCTCTCCCTTCAAAGCTCCCCTGACAACGACAGCTGACCAGAGGCCGGGGGCAGCTGCCTTAAATCGAACCCTTGCATATACTACTTCATTTGCATTTTACAATTAAATCATGTACAGGCGAACAAATCGACGTGACGTGAAATCAGCGAAAAGCAAAAGCCCGAAAACCTCAATGCAACGTTCACACACGGCGCAGGGAGGCGAAACGAGAGCATATGCAAATGCACTTTAGTTTATTTCAACTGCGCCGCATGCATAAAATATGGAGCCATCATTCCGGGCCCCCTTCCGCCTCCGCCTCTGGCTCCGATAGCCTCCCACTGCCACGCCCTCTCAGCCCACTCCCATCCCACCCCCACTCACCTGGCATTCGTACATTCCGTGATCCCGGCGCTGCACAAACTTTATCTGCAGCGTCCACATGTTGGAGCCGGGCGTGTGCAGTATCGCGAAGCGCTCGTCGTTCGTGTAGAGCTGGGCCCCCGACGACAGGATGTGCCAGTCCCGGCGGCGGATCCAAGATATTTGGTTCTGGTGACGAAAGCCGATGCCCGACGGCGTTATTAACGAGCGGACAAATGGGTAATCGAGGACTATCGCGCTCACTGATAATCATTAGCGCAGCAAGAAGGCAACTCAAACAGGCCCGCTCATGCAATTAGTGAAACATGCGACTATTTCTCGAAAAGTAATTAAAAAATGCTCAAAAGTCCCACCGCTGCCACCATCACCGCACCAGGGATGTCCGTGCGGGTTGACGTTTCGCAAGGAATGTGGGCGGTGGTGGTGGGATGCTGGGGGATTAAATTACGACATCGGTTTACAAGTGGATAAACTATTTTTAATGTCCCTAGCAGGTGCACTCTCGGAAGTAGGGTATACACGTTCCGTAGAGGGAAGTAGAAAAAAGGTAAATAAATTAAAACAGCAAAACGGAAGTAAAGTACAAACTCATATATATCTATAATGCAATGGAATGATTAGCATCGATAAATTACGAATTTATTATGTGACTTTAACTGTGTGTTTAGTGTTGTTGTGTTAAGGGAAGCTAAATATAAAATACAAAAATCTATCAATTTTATATTTTAAAAATCGGCAATTATTAAAGAATGTGTAGTTACATTTTTACGGAAATACTTTGTCAGCTATGCAGTTAGAAGTCGCTCACCAAGTGCGGCTACGACAACTCGCAAAGTATATTTTGAACACACGTTTCAAATACTACAACCTGTTCCCTGAACCACTTTAAACTACATTTTTTTATTAAAAAACTTTGTTTTTAGCAAATAATAACGGAAAAAGGTAAGAAAGAGACCTGACTTTCCGCGTGTCACTTGGCGAAGTTTTTTCAAATATTTGAGGCTTACAAGCCTATTACAATATTTCTGTTCACAAAAACTTAGATTCATAATTTTTGATCAATGTATTTATGCCCGTGTATCAATTAAATAATAATTTAAAATTCAATTTTGTGACTTAATTTCTTTATCGTAAGAATCCAACTTCGGGTTTGTCTAACTTTTCTTAAATTCAATGAAGTTCGTTAAGTACTCTTTTATTACTCTACTACTAGCAATTGCCAGGATAAAGGTATGTATCGAGTTCCCAAAGAATCAATAATGCAATCAATCCCTATTTAATTTTTAATTAATGAATTAAAAGGTTTTCGTAAACTGTGTGTATCTGATACGTTTCGGGGACATTTAACAATCTAAGACGATCTGAACTCGTTGTGGCAATTGTGTCTTAATTAGTTGTTATTTCGAGCTGGTACCATATATGCACAGCCGAATCCATTGCGTGAGGTACTTAGTCGCTTGTTAGCAAAACCGAATGTCAAACAATGTTTACTGAAATTGTCATTCTGCCAAACGTTTGCTTTCAACTACAAATTAAGCTCTTGTTCGGCATTGTTCGTGCTTGGCTGTTTAACAAATTAGACTTTTGCGTGCCGCTTTCTGGGAAACAAAAAGGCAAATGAAAATGCCATATAATTAGACAGGAAAATGAAATGAAAACGAAAACGCAAATGGGGAAATGGGAAAATGGTGCAAAAAACGCAAATACAATGTGCATATAGGATTGCAGCAGCAGCTGTGCTCGCAGCAGATCCTGCTCATCTCCATGTGCTGGGCTCGAATGGAATTCAATTTTGCAGCCACTAAACAAAGCGCTTTTCCATGCAAGGCATGCGTGGGAGGAGTGCTG
Organism: Drosophila kurseongensis; assembly: GCA_018153305.1. Taxonomy (NCBI): domain Eukaryota; kingdom Metazoa; phylum Arthropoda; class Insecta; order Diptera; family Drosophilidae; genus Drosophila; species Drosophila kurseongensis. The sequence continues at coordinate 3,780,809 of JAECXX010000004.1, read as the reverse complement.
GGACTGGGGTTTCGGATTTGGGTGGGTGGAAGTGGGTGTGGTGTGGGTGGCGGGGTGTGGGTGTGCGGTGTTCGGTGTTCGGTGTTCGGAATTCTGTGCAGGACAGGGCAGGGCATTGTGTTCTGGCCGAGCTGAGGTGCAGGAAGAAAGGAATGACGTCGCCGGCGACGACGTCGTGGTTCGACGAGGTACAATTAGAGAGACAAAAACAAACCCAATTTACACCCACTCTGTCCACGCCGGAGACCTTGCAGACCAGAAAGGCGGTGCCACCCAGCTGGACGGTTGTGTTGTGCGCCATCAGCTTTTGGAAAGGAGGAATCGGAGAAAGAAGCAGATGGGAGGGAGAGAAAAAACACAAGACAAAAAGTTAAAAGTTCATTTTTTACGACGTCGTGGGAGGGAGGTTTCGAAGGCGAAACGCGCCCGAGTCGCACAATTAGTCAGCAAAACAGCGCCAGCCCAGGTTCCAGGATCCGGACCGTATAATACATCAGAGTCAAAGCTATCCGGGCAGGATAGGGTCGATAAGAAGAGGTCTGGGCGCGCGTCCGGTGGTCGTGGGTGTCTGGCGGTTGTGGCGTGCTTGCTATTTGGATAATTAGATTCGAAGCCAGCGCGAATGAATTATAAATAAGCACTAAAGATTAATTAGTCCGGCACTGGAGTCCAGATCCGAGTCGGGCTAGTCCTCGCCGTGCTGGTAATTAGTGTTGTGCCGGTGAACGCGGGCTCGATTGGTTCGCCTTCGGACCTGCTGCATTTTTTGGCAGCGACATTTACATACTGATGGGATAGGGGGAACTGTTTTGCTGACAAAACTGGCTATTGTCCTTGCTCCGGCACGTAGCCTCTGCGCTTGCAGTCGATTCAATTTGAATTTGAATTCGAATAACAGTTCATTGCATCCGGTCGGTCGGACAAAGAGGGCAATCTGTCAATGGGACTTACCTCACTGTCTTCGAACATTGGGCTGTCGCTGGAGTCGAGATTATTATCCAATTTTGAATCGGCACTCATACCGCCGCGCATCCATAGCTTCTTCCAGTCGTTATCTGTGAGTATTGACTTTTGATCTGCAATCAAAGGAAAGAGCAGCCACGAGCGTTAGACAAGGCCAATTGCGGAGTGGAAAGTGCAGTCGCAAATTGTGTTAAAGTTCGGATTCTTTCCCATATTCTGCCCCCAAATCCGATTGATGCAATTCGAATGCAATCAGCAAAAGTGTCTGGGGTGGTGCCGCTGGAAAATAAATGGAATTGGCCTCGGAACTTGAGCAATCCAATTCCATCCCGAGTCAAAAAACCCACTATCCTAATGGTTATCCACATAGTCATAGCTTCTTCAAACCTGTGTCTCTGAAAGGCAGTTCACGTAGTGACGAATCGCATTGAGAGTGTCCGGAAGAAGACTATCTACCCACCGAAGAATTGAAAATCTTTTACGATAGGCAGATCGAAAACATTAAAAAGTGTTCGAGTGTTATTTTTATACCCTTGCAGATGTTATTAAGTTAAGTCAAAAGTTGGCAAACCAGTAAAGGATACATTTCCGACCCTATAAAGTATATATATTCTTGATCAGCATCACCATGTCCGTCCATTCGTCCGTTTCTACGCAAACTAGTCCCTCAGTTTTAAAGCTGTCTGCTTGTAAAATTTCCAAAAGTCGGATCGGGCGACTATATAAAATAGCTCCCATAGGAAAATCGACATTTGCCCTTACAATTACGATTTCAAAAACACCTTTTTAATTCTTAACAAGAAAGGAGGTCGTCCGACTTATGTTTATTTTATTTTTTGCTTTTGGTTCCGGCCCGTCATTTATACCAGAAACCAACAATAAAAACCTTTTGCCAAGCTAAGTCTAAAACGCTTTTAAATTGGGGGACATGTTTGAGTAGAAACGAACAGACTGACATGGATAGACTCGCCTGGTAATGCTTATTAATAATATAAAGTATATATTATAGGGTCGTCAATTCGCCCTTCACTGCGTTGCAAAAAAAAAACTAAAATTTCAAGGGTATAAAGTTCAAATGACTGTTATTGAAACGATTTTAATCGACATAACTTTATTGTTTTGAAACATCTACACATAGGTATAAAGATATGTATAGTCGTTTTAAAGAAAATTAAATTTGTGATAACGGTTTAACAACAAGCCAAAGTTTACTGCTTTTATTGTTTAATAAAATGATACAAAGCCCTTGGGATTCCTCCACTTTTGACATATAACCTGAAGCGTATTTAGGAAGTGGAACTGGGAAAACTTTTAGAAACAACACATTTTTGCTAACTTTTGCGGATCTTCCATTTTTGTGGGCTTACAAATACAAAATTTAAGTTTAAAACTAAAGAATTTCTTGAAACAACAATTCCCCTATTTAGTTTTTGTTTAAGGAACATTCTTACTTAAAATATTAGGAACAATTATATATATTGTAAGTAAGATTTATTATCTATGTTTTTCTTGTTGTTAGTCCACTCAGCAGACATCCAAAGTGTGGCTTTAGACTAAACATTTTTTTTCAAACAATTTTTGTAACAAGTCGTTGTTTACCGGTTGTTAATGCACAAGGATAAAGTTTCTTGTGTATAAAAAAAGATGTGCAAATTAACGAGAAAAGGCGGAAATGTTTGTCCTGTCCGCAGGTAAGAACTAATTTCTTGAAATGCTCTTACTGGCAAACTTAGCAAATAATGTTTGCTAAAAGCTTCTGCTACTAAAATCTGTTCGTCCTTATTGCGTGAGACCGGCTAAGTGGCAATTAATATGCCGGCTCTGGTACTATTAAAAATTCGCTGAGCTTCTCCGGAAAATTTTAAATTTAATCAGTGCAACTACGGCTTTCCGTCTGGTTTTTTCTCTAATTAGGAAACTTTGATTGCCCGGGCAACCCGCTCGAGTAGTGCAGCTGACCGACTGGCATCCAAAATGAAATTTACGCCAAAGTGCGCTTCGCTTTTACGCTCCTCATGCTGCCTGCTTAAGACCCAGGAATATGGCCATCAGAAAGGTAGGTCGTCTATTATTAACTTGCTGAGAGCTCAAGTGTTTGTCTGTGCTCGGTTGTGAGTGTGCTCTAAAACGAAATTTATCCAATCGATCAGGAAGCGTAATGCAAAAACTTCAACGAGGCGCTCTTAGCCGAGGCAGCTTTGCGATTTGTTGTGCCAAAAATCGAAGGAATCGAATCCCAAAATGCGCAGTGTCGTTGGCTGCAGGAAAGCGCGTCTCCACACCGCCCACCTCCGCCTGTGGGCCATAAAACACAGCGGAGCGAGCTCACAGCTTTATTGCCTCGTAAATTTTTATAGTTCATACTTTAGGCATGCGTATGCAATGCCGCAGATGTATGCTATCTGTGAGAGCTGGCTCTGTGTGTGTGTTTCGAGTGTGTCCGAGTGTGTGTTTGGATCGTCCTTTGTGCGCTACCACGTTATTTATGTGGCCAAAGTCCGCAGTGACGTCAAAGAGACGCTGCATTGATTTCAAATATTTTCCCCTTTAATTATTCAGGCATCTGATATATATACATGTGATATGACCTTGCCAAAGCTGGCGACTTATGTCCAACTATTTATAAGACGAAATGAGCAACGAAAAAGGCAGCGACTAAAAGTTACCCCCTTCTCAAAGAATACAAATATGATGTGTACCCAAAAGGACTGAGTAAAGTTTTTTAAAATATCAAGAAAGGGCTCTATGGTCAAGTTCCCCAACTTTTAGATACACTTTATTGAACTACCATCGCTTAAACATTTTTTTAAGACCTAAGTACATTGGGTACATGAACTTACATTTATTTTTTCCTCAAAAAATATACTTGTTAAAAATGAAAGCAAAACGAACTTAAATGGAGTTGCTTAAATACTAAAAGATGGGTTAAGTTACTAAACTACTCAAAAAATCTATTTTTCTTTAATTTTTGTACAGTCCTAAAAAGCGTAGACGTTGATTTTTGAATTCAATAATAATTAATCATTTTTTTTAATGATGTAAATAATAAATTATTTTTGTGACTAGATTTTTAAAAAGTTTTAATTTAAAAAATTAGACGACTTTTTTAATTTGCTGATACAGGGAAAATCAAAAAATTAAAAGGAAAATTAAGATAACTTTGTTGCTCTGGTTCCTTCCTCGTTACTTTGTGGGGTCGGAAATGTGTCCTTCACTAAGTTGCAGACTTCTGACAGATATTATAGTACCCTGTACAATTGTATAAATATATTTGAAGTTAATATGGAATTTTAATAACTCCTACGTTTTTGTTAACTTTTTTAAATATATGGTATTGGCTCTTAATACAAGTCAAGAATAAAATAACTTTATGCAACGGAATCGTAAGGTCGTTTCTTAAGTCGTTGGTATGGTTTCCGATATTTGTGCGATAAGGACTAAATATATAAGATTGATAAATTATAAATACTCGTTTACTGCACAGGTTCGAAAACGCTTTCTTATCCCTCTTACCCACTTTTTCTCGAAAACAATATACACTTTTACTCTACGATGCGGGGGTATAGAAATCAAGGGCAGACAAAGGCGAGTCCACTTGACTTAAGTCGTCTCAAGGCGGCTTTATGACGGGTCAGGTTGGGTTTGGTGGTATAGGGAGCAGGCATAAATTGTTGGTACGCACACACATTCTTTATCTCTGCATTTGTATGCATGACAGGAGCAAGCACACACACACACACCCACGACCAAGTGGAAATATATTGGGCATGTTAAGAGGAATTTAAATGCTCGAGCCGAGATACAAAGCCAACGAACTGTTGGCAGGAACTGTTCAGGAACTAAGGTCAAGTGGGTGGGGACGCGGGGTGAAGGCCGAACGCGATAATAGTGAAAAAACACGCACTGCTAATAAAATGGCTAAGGCCGCGTATTCCAACGCATCCTGTTCGACTCTCGACTAGGCGGTACGTGCGCATGTCAGCTGCCTGCGGCTTAGGCGTGTGAATTATATTATGCCTGAAAGTAGGCAACTGTAATAAAACTTTCGCAAGAAGCGATAGAAAAAGGTCCCCGGCAACGGGCCTCCACGCCCATTTCGCTCGTCGCCTGGCTTTCGCTGGGGCTTTGGAAATCCATTTCTGGGCTAACCGGATGCCGCAACAAAAGTAGCAAAAACTGGCAATACATAAGTTTTCGTTTCGTTCGTCGCATTTTTCATTCCATTCTCCCGCCCTGCCCCCGCAACTCAACTGCTAAAAAGCGATAAATAATGAAGTCAGCAAGTGCGGCTGGCATTCTCGCATGTTTATTATTAATAATAAATATTTCTTGTCAATCTCTCGCCCTCCGCCCCCTCCCCACGCCATCCGACCGCTTAAGTTGTATGGCCCACAGTCACGACACATTGGTTATTGTCCTTGTTGTCGACGTTGTTATTATTGTAGCTGTAGCTGTAGCTGTAGATGTGCGCACTTGCCATGTTTCAAATTATTATTTATCTGTCTCAGTCGCTGTCAGCAGTCAGCAGTCAGCGCCTCCCTGTTCTCCGCAGCGTATACGTAATATTTTAATACCCCACCAATATGTTTGCGCTGGGCGTGCTAGTGTGCGAGTGTTAATCCCTAAATCTGCTTAAGTCGACGGTCTTTGCCCGCCCGGCTGGAGTGCTTAGCTGTTTTTAAGCTCCCTGGCTCCCCGTGGCCTGACTGCCGTAACCCATAGCCCGTAACCCGTAACCCGTAACCCGTAGCCAGGACTCAGCCCGCGGGTGAAAGATCTCGCCCTGGCAATACCTTCCGCCACTCACACGGGCAACGAGCTTAATTTTAAAACCGCTAAGCAAATTTGCGAAAAAGCTGACTGCGTCGCAATACCAAGCTTCAAACTCATTTGCACTTGAAGCCTGGAATCGAGTGTGGGATGAAGGCAAGGTGAAAGGCAGCCGTGTGTCCCATGTCTGTGCTCGACACCGTGCGTGTGGAGGAGCGACCTTGAGCCCAAAGTGGCCCAACCCCACAGAGAGACCGACATGTTGCTAAGCTGACTTTGCCCCGCCCTCCATTCATTTCCAAAGTGATGTTTTGGCCAAGTTCTGTGCTGCGAAGAAGCCAGAAAAATGTGTCTGTGGAATCCCTTTCCCTGGGTGAACAGGATCCAGTTATCAACGGATGATACTTTTGGTCTGACTTACGGGAACCAGAAGGAATCCACTTTTATGTTCATTCCCACATAGCTTATTTTCAAGAAATTAGTGTCTGAAATTAATGCAGGAGTGAAGAGCTGCGTGAAGGCTTATAAGCGCTTCGTCACTCTAACTTTTAAGTTTCACCTGCGCCGAGCTTGTCACTCCCCCTCCTTTCCTCCCGCCCCGCCTTTTCCCCACACACTTTTTGGCCCAGTGCGCTGCTCACTTCAAAAGTAAATTTAAAAAGTTTTTTCGGACAGCGATTTTCCAGCCACAAGTCGTCGCCATAAATTTTCAATTTTTGCACTGTCACACGATCTCAGTTTGTTTTTGGCGTGGCAAGAGTGCCGCCCTCACTTCTCTCAGGAGGCTGCGTAATGAGCGGGCCGCGCGATTTGATAAGGTGTCGTCGTGGATGGCGCTGGTTGCCGGTAATTTATGCGTAACGCGTTTGCCCGATGGGCGGCTGTGAAAAATAACACTAAACACAAAGGCATCGCTCGAGCAACAAAAGCAACAAAAGCTACAAAGGCAACCAGGGAAACGCGGCGACTTTGACTTTCCGTGGCGCTCCAGGTCAAAACCAAAGCCGCAAGGGCAGCAACTACGCCGTGCCCATCAACAAGGTGGGGCGCCCTTGGCGCTAATCTCTCCCCTGTGTATTTTTCATTATCCTTATTATTTGTGAATGTTACGTGGTGGCCATAACTTAGGAGCTCTAACGATGCGTATACGTGACGTACTCACACTGGCGTCGGGAAGGGCACAAACCGAGGAGCCTCGAAGTGAGTTCTTGGGTGCGGCTCTCAGCTGGGAAACGCCGCCTTTTTGAGTAAATTAGCGGAAGGTCAAAACGCTATGCGTTTTGGATAAAACACCCATAATTGTTTGCATAGCAATTTCCGAAAGCTTTAAATTACTCGGCTGCATTCAGATAATTGCGCAAAGCCCCCCCTCCCATGCTCCCCCGATTCAGTTCGGTGCAAGTTCTGTTTACTTCGCGCAGCTCGGTTGCATTCCATTTGCGAAATGAATTGCAAACATTTAAATATCCCACCTACAGTATTGAGCTACCCCGCCCCTGCTGGAAATATTTGGAGCGAAAGTTTGTGCCGCAGGTGCCTGCTTAGGACACTTCCAGCGGAATTAAACGCCGCGGAGATGGTAATAAAATTCTTAGCACAATAAATCCGCAAATTGGCAAAGTTCCGAGCTGGCTTTCGGCCGGCGTTAAGGGGCTTTAATTGTGGGGCAAGGACAGGCGCCAAGTGGGCGGTGACCCCGAGCCCACGGTTTGAAACGATTTGTTAGCTTTGTGTAAATATTAAAATAAACTGCCGCATACTTTGGGGCGGCTATCGGGAGTGTCAGTGGGCCGGACTGGGCTGAGCAGTTCGCATAAATTTCGTTTTAATTTACTTAGCACTTCTCTAAGTCCTTCCCAGCCCAAGGACTCGAAGAAGCAGCCCTAATTAAATCCCGGAGGGTGGAAAACCTATTGGTCTCGGGACGAGGGGATATGACTATTGGAACGCACCTGGCTCGAGCGTCGTGGCCAGGAGCAGCGTCGGCAGGCAGAGCAGCAGGATGCGGAGTTCCATCAGGTGCAGAGGCCGCCGCAGACGCAGCAGCAGCCGTGGCGGCACCATTGGCTTCCTTTCGCGCTTCCCGGACCTGGGACTTCCCAGTTGCAGCTTCTCCTCAGCTACGGCCTACTGTCCACAGCCTATGTCCTGGATGGCGGAGGGGGACTGGCACATCGATGGGCGGGCGGCGCGTATTGTCTGGCTGGCTTTTGTGGCTGCTTATTAGGGTTAATGGTTTTTTGAATGAACGCGCAGAATCCTTTCAGCTGCGGCAACCACACAATGCCAGCATCTCCGGCGCACATATGCCTCCTCGGGCTGGTGTTGCTAGTTGGGGCGATGCGTCGCTGATAAATGATTCTGGTCCGATGTGCAACGCTGCCTTTTTTGCCTTTTTTGTCTTTTCTCCTTTTTTGCCTTTTTTGCCTTTTTCTCTTACCGTCGCCCGTCAATGCGATGCTGTTGTCTGCTGTCTGTCGCCTGTTGTCCTGCGAGTTACAATGCTTCCCTGCTCCTCGCACGCGTCACAAATTTGCAGCTCCTTCCTGGGATTCTTCTCTAGCAACTGGGTGCGGGCGAAAGTTGCATGGTCTTCATCATTTTTCATGTCACTGCGTGTTAGCACATTAAGCCACGTCGGAGTCCGTGTATCACTGGCTGTATCTATCTTGTATTGTGTGGCGGGCAAAAAATTAACACTCGCCTTTTTATGAAATTACATTCAATTTGCTGTAGTGGCTGTTCTGCTTCCCCGCCTCGCACTCGCCTGCGAAGAACAATGCCAGAAGCGTAATGGTGGCGATGATGAATCGTTTTCAATGTAGTGTCCTCGGAGGGTCCTCCTTCTTCGCGCCTCCTGCGATGTGAGCTGAAAGAAAGAGGGTAGAAGAGAGCATGAATATGAGATTGCCGGGTAAATAACGAATTCTTGTAAATAAGTATGCGGCCTATGGAAAACTAATTGCCTGGCCCAATTAATATTGCAATGCCAATGCCTTTCGTGAGATTTGTCCTCGACTTACTTCCGACTGCTCTGTCCGCCCGCACGAATTGCGGGGATTTCTATTCATTTGCATATAGAATGAAATTTATTTATTGTTCAAGCAAATTTGGCACATTATTTATAGGTCAGCGATAGCAGGGAGTCCGGGGTGGGGTGGCGGAGTATGCAGAGGGCCAGTGGGTCCGAGATTATGCAAAATGGCCGCGCGGCCACCGCCCGAATGGGCCAACAATTGGCCGGACAGGACACCACGCAGCAGGACTCAGTCCAGGCTTTTCCATAAATTTGTATTTATTTGCTCGCACGCGTGAGTGAGTTTATTTAAATTTTTATGCTGAGACGCATAAAAAGCGAAGAGCACTGAAAACTTGGGCAAAGTTTTGTAGCTTGTCATAATTTTTATCTGCAGCGCGGGTCTTTGTTCTAAGTCTGTTTTTTATTATTGCCTTACATTTCATAAGTTTTTTATATTTATGCCGATGTTTATATTGCTGACCCAGAGGCAGCTCTTCAGTTCTGCGGTTTCACGGACAGAGTTTATTCAACTCGCTGCGCAAATAGCGCTAATGAATCCGAATTTCGCGAAGCGCTGTGCACATAAATTAAAATTGAAATTCGGCCGCAGAATTGCCAAAGCGTTCGCTCATTTTAATTACAGAACTATGTGGCTTTCTGAGCTCGGCGGTACTGAATTTCTGATTTGCGCTGCAGCCCGCAAGTATGCCATGGTATTTAATTAACGCCGCCGCTCTCATGGACAAACATTAGCAAATGTCATGCAGCCCGAATTTATGGCACACTCGTGTACAATTCATTTAAATTGATAATGCCGGGCGGGCTGCAGGGGGAGGGGGCTGCTAGCTGTTATTTGCTGCCACTTTGCTTCCTTCGCACTCGCATATCGCATATCGCATCGCAGCAAATGCAGCAGTTTAGAGTAATTCGGAGAGCAAATGTCATGCCAGAGGAATGCTTGTTTATGTATCTGTGTCCTCCGAGTGAGAGTGCTGTTCTACACAACTATGCACTTAAATGCAGTCACGTACACTCACAGCGACGTACGTATTATTATCTTGACACAATGGTGCCATAAAACTTAAAGACCCCACAGCAGTTTCGCCCTGCCTTTCCTTTGCCTTTGCATTTGCCATTGCCTTTGCCTTCTCCATTGCGAGGGCAAGCGCTGAAGGACATGGCATTTGCCTCGCCTCCTTCAGGCGCTGCTCCTGACCCTTCACAGCCCCCTGTCCCCCTCCCTCCCTCTTCCTTCTCTTTCTCTTTCTTTTTCTGTTTTTGTTTCTGTTTCTTTTCTCCTGTGCTTTTCTTTCATTCAACTCGCACACTGCATATGCGCATTTGTGCACTTGTGCATTTGTGCATTTGTGTGCATCTCACACTCACACACGCTCACACTGCTAACGGTGCTTGCTCTCTCCCGCTCTGGAGGCTATATGGAAATTGTAATAAGTTGCAAGCCCAAAAAGCTGATGTCATGAGGTTAGTTGCTGTGGCTCAAGTTTCAAGCGACAATCATGTGCTTTCCCTTTGTGTTTTGCCTCGTTTTGTTTTTCTTGGCTGCTGACCTCATACTTCATTTTGTAGCTTTTGTTTGGCCTGTCATCTGACTTGGGTCCTGATGTGACTGGGACCGACTTTGGGCCCTGTTTGTGTCTGTAGCATAATGCACTGCGATATTGCCATGTTGCTATTGCCGCAGTGTGTCCGTGCTGGCGGAAGTGTAGCGCCATGCCAGCTTGCTCAGCTCGCACCCAAACTAGGCGCAAACAGTGAGCCGGAGGAGCCTGCATAATGAGGTATTGCGAGGTGAGGGCATTATTTTGACAGTAATTGCGAAAAGTAGAAAAACGTTTAAGTGTTTATTCGGGGGCTTGGCCAATATCTGTCAGCGCAACATGGGCAAACAAATTTTAGTTTCATGTTTTCACTTTTTTTTATGATTATCTATTATTTAAATAAAGCTCACTTTATTCACTTTTTAGGCCATTTTGTAGCTTTTAAGTTACCTAAAATTCAAACGAATTTATGTATACTAAAAATACAGTTTTGAGCATAGCCTAAAAACTTTATTACCTGAAATTAGGCAAAATTTCAAGGAATTTTATCGTCTCTTTATCCAATATGTTTTTTTATGTGTGTGGCAGCTTCTCATACAGCTCTCCGATTCAGCCAGTTACTACTTATTTACAACTTGTAATGGGAAAGTTTTATCCATAGAGCTTTAAAACTATAAGACTAGCTTGTGTGGAGCGGACAGACAGGTGGACACGACTAAATCAACTCGCCTATTGATGCTGATCAAGAATACAAATAATTTATCGGGTCGGAAATATCTCCCTTACTGTTTGCTAGTTATACCCTTGCAGAGGGTATTATAATTTTGGTCAAAAGTGTGCAACGCAGTGAAGGAGACATCTCCGACCCTATAAAGTATATATATTCTTGATCAGGATCACCTCCTGAGTTGATATAGCCATGTCCGTCTGTCCGTCTGTCCGTCTGTCCGTCTGTCCGTCTGTCTGTCCGTCTGTCTGTTTCTACGCGAACTAGTCTCTCAGTTTTAAAGATATCGAATTGAAACTTTGCACACAGCCTTCGATCCTTTGCACGCAGTATATAAGTCGGAACGGCCAGGATCGGACAACTATATCCTATAGCTGCCATATAACTGATTGATCGGAAATGCCATAACTTTAGTGTTTGTTAAGTTAGGAAGTTGGGATTTCCTATGGGTATTTTATTTGGCCAGTCAATCCGACTTACCAAATTTCATAAGGATCGGCCGACTATATCCTATAGCTGCCATATAACTGATTGATCGGTAATGCCATAACTTTGGGATTTGTAAAGTTAGGAAGTTGGGATTTTCTATGGCTTTTATATTTGGCCAATCAATCTGACCTACCAAATTTCATAAGGATCGGCTGACTATATCCTATAGCTGCTATATAACTGATTGATCGGTAATGTCATAACTTTGGGATTTGTAAAGTTAGGAAGTTGGGATTTTCTATGGGTTTTATATTTGGCCAATCAATCTGACCCACTAAATTTCATAGGGATCGGCCGACTATATCCTATAGCCGCCACTTAACTGAACGATTGGAAATGCCATAACTTTGGTGTTTTTAAAGTTAGAAAGTTGGGATTTTTTATGAGTGTTAAGAATGCATCATATGAATAATTTTGGAGAATATAATTCGGAATATTCTGCAAGGGTATTTCAACTTCGGCTCCGCCCGAAGTTAGCTTTCCTTTCTTGTTTTTAAACTGAAATTACAATATCCTCTGAAATAGAAATCCATGCAATTATCAGAATTCACAGCGGGTGACGTCGACACCAAACAAATTTTCAAAATGTCGTTTGTCATGTACGATCTGCAGGGACACATGTACCTTAGGAATAAAATGGTATATTTTCTCAGTGCGCATACACTGCTTTACATTTTTAGTTTCTGCTCAGGTGAGGAGAAGGGCTTGTGGGCCCCAAAAGTTTCAACCGCCAACTACTGTTTGGCAATTTTTGCTCTAGATCCAGTAAGTGGTGGGCGCCCGCATTGGTTGGCTTTTTAATTAGCATTCGTAATTAACGCGATTAGCGGCAAGCGGGGAATTTAGATAATTATTACGGCTAACTCTGGCCATGGCCAGTAGATTGCATTTGTCACTGCCCACTCGGATGGCGTCGTACTGCGTCGGATGGCATGGGCCAAGCTATTTATGTCGGATTGCAATACAAATGCCATAAATGCGGCAGCAAGCCATAACAATGTCCATTCTGCGGCTGAATTGTTGGTGGGCGAATGCTCGATTTCTAGCGCCCTGCCCCCTTCACTCGAGCCCACAAATCCAAATGGAAATTACGCGTTACGCATTTTGATTGCACTTGAGTGCCTGCATAAAAATGAGCATTATATAAACTCCCCCTCAAAGTGCCGACCATGTAGGAGCTCTGTGGTGCTATGTACTCGAATCAACCGCTTCTGTGAGGGTGCGTGTGCATGCGTGGCCATTTTGCATCTCTCGTGGACGGGTAATTGTTTTGCGCACGTTTCCGTTTCCGCTGCGTTGCACTTGAATGCCCTTAATTTGCGCTATTTTTATTTACAGTCATCTCCGCCGTCCCTTTGTACTCTTAATAATTGACCGATTATCCGGCTGGCGCCAAAAATCAGCATTAACTTGCCATTCATTTTTAAAGTACCCTGATATAGATAACGAAATATTCCGCGTATTGAAATTGAAAATACTTCAATTTTTTCATTAAGTCATTATAGGAAAATCTATTTGAAGAAATGTTGCTTGAAACAATACTGTTGATATCCGGGATTTCGGAAATGTATATATTTTTAAGCAATTTTTATACCCTTGCAGAGGGTATTATAATTTCAGTCAAAAGTTTGCAACGCAGTGAAGGAGACATTTCCGACCCTATAAAGTATATATATTCTTGATCAGCATCACCAGGAGAGTCGATCTAGCCATGTCCGTCTGTCCGTCTGTCCGTCCGTCTGTCCGTCTGTCCGTCCGTCCGTCCGTTTCTACGCAAACTAGTCCCTCAGTTTTAAAGCTATCTGCTTAAAACTTTCCCAAAAGTTGTCTTTCTATTGCAGGTAGTATATAAGTCGGAACGAGCCGGATCGGGCGACTATATCATATAGCTGCCATATAACTGAACGATCGGAAAAGCCATAACGTTGGTGTTTTTAAAGTTAGGAAGTTGGGATTTTCTATGAGTTTTATTTTTGGCTAATTAATCCGACCTACCGAATTTCATAAGGATCGGACGACTATATCCTATAGCCGCCATATAACTGATTGATCGGAAATGCCATAACTTTGGTGGTTGTAAAGTTAGGAATTTGGGATTTTCTATGGGTTTTATATTTGGCTAATCAATCTGACCTACCAAATTTCATAAGGATCGGCCGACTATATCCTATAGCCGCCATATTACTGATTGATCGGAAATGCAATAACTTTGGTGTTTGTTAAGTTAGGAAGTTGGGATTTTTTATGAGTGTTAAGAATGCATCATATGAATAATTTTGGAGAATATAATTTACAGAATATTCTGCAAGGGTATTTCAACTTCGGCTCCGCCCGAAGTTAGCTTTCCTTTCTTGTTCGTTTTAAAATCTCCTGAAAAGCAGCCCTTCGTGTTGGTAAAAAGTTAAAAAAAAAAAAAAAACCCTTAGTCTCCAAAAACTTTTTTTGTACGGAATTTAGCATAAAGCAATCTCAAATAAGTTATAGAACAGCTCTAGAACACAAATTATTTTGCTGCATTATTTCCCAAGATGTTAATGCAAAAATATGAATGATTCGGTTTTTGACCCTAAAAAAAGACATTTGTATATATTCCGATTTCAAACTTCGCTTGATCATCTTGTGTGTTTAATATTATAAGGTCTGATACGAAGATAAGCCTTCAAGTGTCGATTTCATGCGAGGGATCGGCAATCTGAGTCGGAGCTCACAACCGCAGCGGGTGCCAGTGTACATGGCAAACTTGCTCGTGGCCCGAGGGGGTGCAGCAAATCCTTTCCCAGAACTAGTTCTCAACATTTAAAACCGAAAGAAACTTGCAAGCTACAAAACTTTTTCAATTTAAGCCCGATGTGCCCACTGTACCGCTCCGCCCGAGCTGCATCCGCTGCGGCGCCATAACTTAAAGTTTGGCGCTTGTTAATTTACCGCTGAAAAGTGCATTGGCAACATTTGAATTATTCCGTGCCATTGCGTGACTGCGAGGACAGTTTGTTGAGCTCGACTAGCCCCCTCCCCCGCACCCCTTTCGTCCACTCATTTAGCTTTAATTAAAACTGCCGGAGCAGAGACTAAGTTGTCGACAGCCCATTTAGCGGGTGCATTCTATAAGACGCTCGTAAGTATGCCACCAAATATTTAAGACGCCGTTCGCTTGGGCCCCTTGGGAATGGGAATCGGAATGGGAATGGGAATGGGTTGGGTTGGATTTTGGCTTGGGCGGCTGGCGGAAGAAAAATCGTGGCAGTAGTAATAAAAATAAAACTATTCTCGGTGTTTATTTAAGTTTAGAAATTGTACAAATTTTCGTAAATTGTTTTGTGCTTTGCCACGGTTGTTACAGGCCAAAAGGACGAAAGTTTCCCAGCTATCGCCTAGGTATTGTTTGGATGTGTGTGTCACTACATTTGTGCCACCGACCCCCCTCCCCCCTCTCTGCACCCACCACAGGACCCTTACTTGTTCGCTCAGCATTTGCTGTTTTTTTGTGTCGTGACTGCAGCAAAGTTTTAGTTTGGCAATTTTGCTTTTCCGTTCGCTTCGTGGGTTATTTTTCTTTTTCATTTTCCAGCTTTCCTTTTCCACTTCCCCCGCTTTCGTAGCTGAGTTTCGCTTTTTTGGTGGACATTTTTGTTTCGTTTTGTGCTTTGTTAGTTCCGTTTCCGTCCGACGCTCGCTCGCAACACCCGCTTCCCCATCCCCACCCCTTTACCAGTTTCCTTACCCATCCCCTCCCCCTTCCACGGCTCACTATCTCCACTGCTCTATTTACGTGGCTGGCTCGTTCGTTTTTATTTCATGTGGTGTTGTCAACTTATTTCTACGTTCGGTGATTTATTTTCTAAACAATTAAAGAAAAACAGAGAAACGAGGGGGAGGGAGAAGGGCGGAGAGGAGGGCCGCTACAGATAACAGCACGCGTCAGTGGAACTAGCGCAGCTTTATGAATTTTGCAGTTGAATTATTTACAGGAAAACGCAGGATAACGGTCTGCTGGCTGCAGGTGAACGAAAGAGGACGCCAAACTGAAACTTAATATCCACAGTTTCCCAACAGGCATACCTTTTACGTATCAAAGCTATCGGTGCTTTGAGAGGATTCAGAACGCCGTTAGTCCTTTTCTATGTTGAGCTACTGTCCCGGAACGGGTACGTCCACCAGGATGCAAGCCAACTTCGGGCCCGTGCTTCACGCCAAGAAGTTTTGATGAATTTTAAAGCAGCCCTTGCCGCAGAATAACTAATAAAACGTGACTGCACTATTTTCTTTAAAATTCATTTCGCTTTCTGGCCCTCCACGTGTGTGTCCCCTTGCCAGTCAACTGGCACATAAATCTTGGCAGGTATTTCATTAAGTCAGCGCAGGGCGATGTCGCAGCGCATCGCTGCTCATAAATATGTGCAGACACCCCGCAGACACGCCCACCACGAGCCACCGCCCACAGTGGCAGCTATATACCACACGTATAGACCCACCTATAAAGTCGTGTAATCGTCTTCATAATTCGCGCCAAGACAACTCGACTCAGCCCACCCGAACCACCTGAGCCACCAGAGCCAGCCAGCCGGCATAATGTTTAACGCTGCGCTGTGAACAATAAAGCGCAGCAGCGAGACTATTACACACACAGCCACACACACGGGGTCCTGGGGGAGTGGCACAGGGAGAAGTTTCCTTCGCTACTTCAGGAAAAACTACTGAAATTATGCGCATTTATCAAAGCAGCAGCGGCAAAGAAAACTTGTACGAGCGGGCGAACGCACACATAACTACAAGAGCAATTACATGAACGCCACGGCACATGGGGAAAAGTGCATGTAATTTTGTGTCAGAAATTATAAACTCGACACACACACGTGGAGCATAAATTCACACAGATCGCACAAAGAAAGGCGCCTCGGCAGAGTCGTGGAGTTCTCTGCTGACAGGACTTGAGAAAAGATTAAGCTGCAAATACCACGCCCCGAACCGCGACGGCGTTGCTGTATGGAGGGCTTCTTAATGCGTCTTGACCCGATCTGCATCTTTCACATATTCCTCGCCTTCCTATATTAACGAATATGAATTATTGCGGAAGATTAAAAAGGACATGATTAAAAAACGATTAGGATTTGGCCTGTTTTTAGTTGGACGACTGGTATTTATATTACATTCTGCTATACGGAAATTTTTTTATTTTTTGGATACTAAAAGTATTCATTAAAACTTTATATATCATATTTACTTTGCAAGCTTAAAGATTAAAATATTATTGTATCCAATTGAAATTCTCCTAAACAAGGTAAGATAGTCGGGCACCTTCAATATAAAACATTCTGGTATCCTATTTTGTGCCGAAAAATGGGTATGTTTTCGTGTTAAAAAATACATTCAATAAAACATTATCATTGGGTCCTCTGCAGAAATATATAATTTCTTTTAACCTTTATAGATTTTATTATAGCCGAGTATAATCGCTTAATAAATCTTCAGAAATTGGAAGCTTTCCCATTCCTTTTGTTAATATTGCATTTGGGACAAGCAATAAGTTCTAGCTTTTATAGACAGCACAAACAAAGATAAAACAAATTGTTATATTACCATTTTCATAAGCGTAACTTTTCGGATATCCGTCCCATTCCGACTTATACTATATACTATATACAATATAAAAAGACTTTTGGGAAAGTTTCGTCCAGATAGCTTTAAAACTGAGAAACTGGTTTGCGTACAAACGGACTGACATAGGGGCAAACAGACAGACGGACATGGCTAGATGGACTCTCCTGTTTATGCTGTTCAAGAATATATATACTTAGCATGTTCAGAGATCCTTTACTATGTTGCCAACTTTTAAATGAAGTTATATTATCCTATGCAAGAGTATAACAAGAAAGGAAGCAAACTTCCGAAGCTTGGGAGAAGAGCTATAGCTTATATATACTTGCAGCCGTTACAAAAATAAAATATACTATATAACGAATATAATTTGATTTTTATGGGTAAAGGTTTATAAAAAGCCATCTTGAATTTCCGAGAACTTTTTTAATCGTTCCTGTCATATATTAATTTTAATTATTTTTTTTAAATTTTTTTTCCGATTTTTATAAAATTAACGCCGTAATTCAAAAATTGCTAAAAATTACACTTCTAGTTATGCTGATTAAGAATGTATTATTAAAAGATATTTGATCTACCTTAAAGACTTTTTGCCCCGAATTTTTTCGTTGACAGTGACACAAAAACCAGACCCTTAAAAAATGAAAATATAGTCACTTCTACTGTTATTAAAAATATGGAAATATGCATAAGAGTTTTAAATTGAACATCACTAGACACGCGTAAATATATATTTTTTAATTGTTGGCTGTTTCCTTGAAAGCCGGTGGCGTTTTCTTTTTACATGGCACAAATTGAAATGTTTAATTTCCCAGATGTCCAATTTGGGTCAAAACCTATTTTTAGCTAGATTGTTTTTGTGCTATAAAGTGTAGTTTTGGTGCAGAGTCCTTGTGTGTGTCAAAAATTTAAGCTATCTTCTATTGCTTGCCATGTCCATCAACAAAGGTGGGTATCTGGTTTACATTCTTGCAGGCCGTCTTCGGGTCATAAGCTACCAAAGCTCAAATTAAAGGTTATCTAGTCGGGAGGCTCGTAGTCCATCATCTGGGCTGGAACTCCAAGCCTCGTCTTCCGTCCCACACAAACTCCTCCGACCCCATAACCTCGGTCCTTGTTTTATGCAAATTGTCGCCTTACAATATTTCATAAATGCATGAAATTAATTTCGCTCGCAAGCGCTGCCGCATGCATAACTGCCTAAGTGCTGGTGTGGGTATATACACACGTATGCGTTTTGATTGATTGTTCTCACTTTGCGGTAAAAGCCTTGGGCAACGTTTTTCGGCTCCCCTCCCCCCCTGCGAACTAGACCGAGCGTGAGAAATGCATTTGAATTTACAATGTGTCAGCCCAGCACCATTAATATGCCTTTCTCCGGGGATATATGTAGATGTGGATGTTTGCGGGTGGGCGTGGCTAGGCGGCCCGGTTCCGATGCCTTTGTGCTAACCGCTCTCCGTCATTTATGATGGCCGGCCCGAAACTTTGGCAGTGTATAAACATTTCCCCCGCCGACACCTCCAGGCCAGATAATAACGGCTTGAATTTACGATAAATGCTTTCCAACCCGGATTTCTTTCTTTCATTCTGTCTTTATTTCGGCTGCGGTTTGTTTTCGGCCGTTTCGGCCGTGCGGGGCACTTTCAAGGACAGCACGCAGGCCTCATAATGCGAACCGGTCGCCATTAAAAGGGGTCCATCCCAGGGTGCGGATCAGGACCCGGCCGGCACAAAGGTTGTCCGGCCGCAAACGTTCTCCTTCGCATTCGATTAAGCGACGGAAGTCCGCGGCTCTGCCAGTGTCCGCCGCCCTAGAGCCGGTCCCGGGCCATTGCGCGGTGGACATCATTGCCGCCATTAAGCTCTAATGACCGTAATAAATAATAATTTATTTTACCTGCAGGCCACCCAGCTCCTCGCCGCTCCCACTGCGATCCCAACCCAAAGCACGCATGAGGATTTGAATTTGAGGGGTGTTTGTGGCACGGGCTCTTCGCTCTGGCGTGGCACTAAAAACAAACGGCTTTGTTGCATACGCAATATTAATTGTTTTTCTTAGCGGTGTATTCTTCTGGCAGGGATTTAAGT
The DNA here is from genome assembly GCA_018153305.1 of Drosophila kurseongensis. Classification (NCBI taxonomy): domain Eukaryota; kingdom Metazoa; phylum Arthropoda; class Insecta; order Diptera; family Drosophilidae; genus Drosophila; species Drosophila kurseongensis. Next base: position 3,761,596 of record JAECXX010000004.1, on the reverse strand, counting down.
GGCACTTTATAGCCGCTGCCTGTCAGGACCGATGGCCTGACCGGAGTTGGCCGAATCCCTTTGTGGTTCGAGCCAGGGCTTTCTCTTAGCTAAACGGTTATTTTAAGCACACAAAACATTCGGGACTGCCTAATGCATGCTTATTAAAACTGTGTGTCATTAGAGTGGACGGAAAAGTGGCTAGACCAACCGGTTGCGGTCAGCAGAGGGCTATTCGTGCAGGTGCCTCCAGAAATGGTTCGCCTGACTTGGCCCGTCCGGATTTTCTCGACCTGCCGTTTCGCAAATTAAATTTGATGGCCTTCAACGCGGGGTCAAATTATTTAATGAGCCGTGTTATCGGTCCGGACACTTAGTGGCTCGTGCGAATCAATAAATGCGGGACGTCAAAGGATAGTGTGGCCAATAAATGTCACTAACTGGATGGAAACCCAGAATTTAATTAATTTTTAGCCGGGCGCATACCCCAAAAAAGTGCAGCGCTATGCACTATGGTCACAACTGCCTCTTTTTGTAGCATAAAATCTTTATTTTATTCTCAAAGTATTACTTCTAATTCATAAACAAAATTGATAATATTGTTCAAGGCGTATAGAACATCAACTTGTTAGTCCAATTGAAAATATGTGTTATCTGTTTTACGGAATTATTCTTAAAGTAGTAATGTTGATCCGAAGTGTTAGTATAATATGAAGGGAAACAAAAGAAAGTATGCAGAAATAGTAATGTTTACTTATAGTTTACATCATTATTTACGCCTTTCGACCGTCTTCCCAATTAAATACATATATAATACAAATTTCCATTTCGACAATTGTTCTGTGGTCCACACCTTTGTGGTTATCTAAATATCAAATGTAACAAGTTGCAGCATTCTAAGAACATTGCTCGATTTTTGCTTAGACATCGGTCGTTAGGTCCATAGTGTAGGCGACGTCACCAAAGTCGTGGGAAGCCATTCAGTTCGAATGGGATACCCTGGTGCTCGCACAGCTGAGATGTGGCTGGAAATAAAATCAATAGACGACAACGTCCCCGACAATGGCAGCATATGCTGCAGCGGGCCACAATAAACATGGGCGTGAAAACCACAAAATTTTATGCAAACTCATAAAATGATTTTTACAGCTAAGCAACGAACAAAAAATAAGACCCATTGTGGCGGGGCTGCTGCCAGGCATAGACAGCCAGAGCCGTCCATAGATGGCCACATAAAACTCCAAACAAAAAGTGCAGTAAAACATGGGGCCAAACGTGTTTGGTTTTGGGTTTTGTACGGCTCGGGGCGCTAAAGCCGCTCCAGCGTCAATATTTTTCGTGAGGCGATTTGGCCGAGTTCGCCAACAACCGCAAAACACCCAACGGATTTTTATACACAATTGTTTGTTTGTGAACGAATCGCCGAAGCGGTCGAAGGGGGCGGAATTGGCACAAAATATGGAGGCAAAATCAGGGGCAACCGATATAAACTGCAAGCAAATGGAAAAGTTGGGTCTCGAGCGCCTACTGGTATGCTGGTATACCGAATAATGGAAATCGAATCGGACGGCCACGCCCGGCACAAATCTCAGCTTGGCCAGCTTTTGGGCTGACCTCAGAGGATTTGGCGCATTAGTTGGACAGTCATGACTATTGAACTAAAATCCAGGCCGTTGGGGCAGGCCTCGGATTTGGCAGGCCAGCGGCCAACTGTTCCCCAAAGCGACACAAAATTGAGAATTTTATGACAGGCATTTCCCGAGCACTTCTCTGCGTGTGCCGTGCCAAAGACGTTCGATGTTTGCCTTCGCTCGCAGCTGATCTGCATCAGTCGGAATGCAGGCTAATTGGCTGTGTGCACAGGACTGCCCCTCCCTGCGACCGGCAGTCCTGCCAAATGGCCCGGGACTCTGCAGGTCGCTCGGCAAACAAAGGACGAGTGAGCAGGCCATTTGGGGCGAAGGACCGTCAAAGTCGCATGGGGGTGCACTTCAAACACAACTGTCACATACGTCAGCCACCCCCCTTGGGGCTGGTCTGATTTTGCGATAGCCACACCCACTGCCGCCAGATGGGGCCCTCTCGCTGGAAATGTCATTAAATTTTCGGCTCAAGTGTTTATGCAGAACTTCAAAGCTTAGCGAAAACAATGCGAAAGAAGTGCAAAATATTTACATATTATTGATTGGCTGACAAGGAGCTCGCACACAACTCTATATGTGTGCCCGGATATACCCGTGCGGTGCCGTTTAAGTCGAGGGAAATGTTCAAGCAATAACCAGAGGGGCGGAAATATTGCGTATACGACGCGTGCAACGCAATTCCCCTGCTGGCCATAAGTTCGGAATGGGAGGGGCAGCCAGCCAGCGGTGAGGGGAGCGGTTCGGAACAGAGCACACATGTGACTGTGGGGCAGGGGCAGGGGGAAATTAAGCAAATCCCAGCTAAGCAATTCCCACAAACATGCAAGCATTTATGAGCAAAAGGGAGTTGTGCGGTTCATTAAACTTGTGCTTGGCATGTTCTTGTGGCCCGGTCCTTGTCCTTGCCTGCATAGTTCTGCAGCTCGTGCCAGCACACTAGGATTCCGATTGCCCTCACCTGCATCCTTTCGAGTCCCAGCAGCCAGCATTTTTCAGATTCAAGTGCTCGCCCTCTGCTAAGTCGCAATCGGTTCTCGGAGCCACGGCGGCGGATTCGCATCCTCTGGAAACTTATAATTATTGCCAATAATCGGACGCTCCTAGCAAGTACAATTGGGTACATGTAATTGGCACGCTGATAAACCGAATGCAGTCCCCTCTCAACTTTCTGCTCACTTTCATTCACAAAGTCATTACAAATGCAACATGGCCAAGTTGAGTTGAGTTTAGCCGCGAGGGGTGCAATACGAGAGGCCAAACCGAAAAACAGGGCAGAATTATTATGTTTCTGCTCGTCACTGCCGCAACATTATTCTCTTCAGTTAATTGCGACTGGGATCCGAGTCTGAGTAGAGACAAGCCCAGCACTAAAGGGAAACGGAGCTCTGAACTGGGGACAGCACAAAGAAAGAGTTTCATTTAAAAAATAATGAGTTTTCCGGCTTGCACGCCAGCAAACAGCAAACGGGCGCGAAAGGGATGGGCCTTGGACTGGGATAAAGACAAGTCACACTACATCCACATGGCAAAAAATTAACTTTGCCCTTAATTATAAAGCTGACAAAATGGCAGGCGACAGTGGAGGCAGGCCCACTCCCGAATCAAGTCAAACCAGGCTAATGGAAGATGGATTCCAGAGGGCTAGAGGGACTCCCTATTCCGGCGGCGATCCTTAAGGGCTGTGCGCGGGAGTCTCGAATGAAATCAGCTCCGGGGGGCCCGAATCAGATAAAGTTCGGGTCAACGACAACCACAGTTTCGACCAAGGTCCCTATTTCTCTGGGCATTGAATATTTTAATTAATTACCAGACGCCATTGCGAGTCCTAAGCAAAATGAAAACAAAACGGGCGCAGAAGCGTATAATTATTCAAATGCAAATGCAAATGAAAGTGCGAGAAGGAAATGGAGTTGTTCTGCTTGCGAAATACTACCCCACTTAATTCCCTTGAACTTGTCGTAAATAATAGCAGATAACGCTGGAAGTGAAAGTGGAAATCGTGAAGTTTTCTGATTGTGAAAAACTCCGTCCAGCACTCACAACTCACAGCACCAGAACCATGCCCAAATCATCACTACCTAATTCAGTTTGTCGTTCGGAAGGAGGGGGGCTCTCATTACTCAGCTTGAGCTCTTGTTTAGAGGCACGTTAAAATGGAAATGGGTTTTCGGGATTATCTCCACCAGTTTTTATGATCTTTTAAATGTAATTGCCCCACATTATGCAGATGTGTGTCGAATATGTATGCTTTGGATATTTGCTTCCCATAAATACTGGCGGGGTAATAAATGAATTGCCATTTTATTTGCAGTGGCTCTGCCTTTTACCCTGGGAGTGTGAGTTTGTTTCCCTTCTAACGCGCATTTGGCATGTGCATGTGAATGTGTGTTTGAGTGAGCATTTGTAAAATTTATCTTTTGTGCATCGTAAATCTTGCTGCCTTTTCAGCATTTCCGTAAAATTTATTTCCTTATTAAAACTTTTCGCTTTTATTTGATTTAATTCGGAATCGGCCAGGACCCTCGGCATATGGTAACCCTAGGTAAATGTAAACGCAAACTTAAGCGTAAGCCACACAAAATGTGATCTATGTAACGACTGTTTGGCTGTTATTTGTGGGATTCAAGGCGGCAGGAGCGAGTCGTGCTCCAGGGCGAAATCTACCCTTTAGCCAAAGTCAAATAGTTCTTCGAAAAGAATTCAACTTTATCGTGCGTTTCCTGGGAAATTAACATGCTGCCCCCCCCTCGTATCGTTCTGGATCCTAACTAGCTCGTCCACTCCCCTCTCCTGCAGCCTTCTGTGGCTGTAAAAAATACCATCTGTTTGCCTGGGCTGGCCTTTGTGTGAGCGTTCGGCTCAACACTAAACTTTTATTTTAGATTAAGTCAATTTGCCCAACAGGCCGCCCACACTCGAGCACACCCACATCCCACGTGCCCACACATGTCGGTGTGCGGATGTGGGACTGGGAAAAGTATTTTTCATTTGCTTGGCTGCCCTTTTTATTAACAACAACCTCGCTTTCGAAGCTATTCGGCTGAGCATCAAACTATGCACGTAACCGAGGCTCCGATCACAGCTCCCTCGTTAAACCTTCTGCGTGTAGATTGTCTGTTTTCGTTTTGAGTTTGGCCCATTATTACGTATACGCAACGTGGTCTCCACGGTGTAATCGACAAAGTTAAATTTCGCACTTCGGCCGGAAACTTCTCGGCCCAGGCCTGATTTTCGATTCATTCGGTCGGCCCCATATTATCCTTCCTGTGCGCCAGGGACCCGTTTCGGGCAGCGAGTTTAAAGCACGCCATAAATTATGTTGGAGGCTGTCTGTACAGTGTGCACTCACACAGCCGAACAGAGCAGCCCTTTTCGCTGCCTGATTGCTTGATTTATCCACTGTCTTTAGGCTAAAGACTTTATTGGAAAAGTTTGATTGGAGTTCCTACTACTCAAGCTGTCGCTCCAGAGCCGTGGCAACGACTGCCTTTGCGGTGGCTCTGATTGCTTTATTTCGCGGAAAGAACTAGTGGGAGTGGGTGGTCGAAGTGTATCGTGATTGACGTCAGCTCGCTGGGCCCATAAATCATACATGCACACGCCAATAAGGCACATTTTGAAGTGTTTAAACATTAATGGGTCTCCGCACAACCGTACTCAATCAATACATAATAAACGTTCGCGAAAAAAGTTGTCATTAAAAATGTATTGCCGTGCACAGCATGATTCCCTCGAGACGGGCGGAATCGGGCTATTGACGGAATCGGTCTTGTTGACGGTGAAAAACTGCCAAAATGATATCGAAATTTTATCATGATACATTTTTCAAATTAACTATGTAGAAACGCAACGACAGTGAAAAACGCAGTACTTAATACTTGAGAAAAGATCATCAATAATATATTTCACGCATTTGAACTGTCACAAATGAAATGGCCGTTTGAATGAAAAAATGTTTATGCCAAAGTAAAAATTAAATCAAATTATGCATTCACCATGGTAGCAGATAAAATTGGTTTATTAAAACCAATGCTTTCGAGCGTCGTAATCAAAATTGCAATAAAATAAATACAACATAAAGAGCCGCATCCTGGTCGTATGCTCCCTGCACTCGGGGACCTACATTGTTAAATTTATTATCTTGCTCGTAAATCAAGTTTTAATTATGGCCACCCAGCCACTCCTACCTCCCGCCCCTACTAAAAAAGTACATCAAAATGTTAATTACCTGGTGGTTATTTTAGAAATAGCACCCCGTGAGACGGTGTCCTTAATTACAGCGTCAATTCCAGTTCGTGGAAGGCGAACGACCAACCTGCAAGATCTTTTAGCTCAACCCCTATTATCAACGCGTCTGGCGTACATGTGCAATTGAATATTTCATATCGCCCCCTCCGCCCTCATCCCCGCCCCCTCAAGGTTACAGGCATCTGGGCCTGGCATTCTGGCTTTCTGCGGCTTTCTACGGAGCGAGGGATTCGCAGACTCGCTAAGGGCTTGTTAAGGCTCTTGCTTTGTCTCGGCCTGTTTGTTTATGGCCTTTTGTTGCTAATGATTTCCGGCTCACCCACGTGTGCTTGCGTGCTCACAAGTGTGCGGTGGAGATTTCGGCCTCTGCCATGCGGTTTTTTTTACGAGATTCGCAAATTGTCTTTTACAATATTTAATACATGGGGTTGCCGTCTGTTTGTACGCACAGAGTACTTTCGGCTATCAGATTCATGCACTGAAACAAATTAATTGGTAAAATCAATTAGTTCTACAGTTTAAAGCTGTAGCCGACTTTTGTGGGTTCCATTTATGGAAATGTAACTGCAATTAATTGTATTGTAACTATTACAATACCTAATGAACTCCATTAACAGGAAATTCAACCAAAAACTGAAGTTAAAATGCCTCGAACCGATAAAAAGTAAAAACTTATTACTGATGATTACAGTAACGGTACTTTTGTACCATGCCTGATCATGATATTACTGAGTGAACCGTAGACGATTAGAAAGTTTGGGTGCATCTGTTTTTTAGCAAGTGTGGAAGAGTTTTAACAAAAATGTTTCTGTCTTAATTGTGTCTTATCGGTGCCTGATTTGTAAGTAATTGCCGACGGAGCGCTAAAAGTCGCGAATTGTTTGAGAAACCAAACACCACAATATTTTTAATGTTAGTTAGGATACTTTAAAATTGAGCAAATGATAAGGTAACTTTTGTTTAGGCTAAAGAAAAGAAACACCCGTGCCGTGTTGTTTTCGTATTGAGGCAGTGAGTGATGGTATCGTATAGTCGGTGAATCGGATACAGTGTTCTTTCTTGTTAATACTTAATGTTTCCGAGAATGCGAAAATTACTGTCGTTTGGGCATTAACACCAACAGTCACTTTTTAATGGCAGGAAGCCATTGAAATAGGCGCCGTTAGCAAAGATAGTGGCCAAATGTTTCCCGAATTGGTTTTAATGCGCAATTAATGTGGTCTGCTGACCATAATAATAAGAAAATGAAACCAATTCTTTGTTTTAATAAATATTTGGGGGGATCATAAATCTCACCTCGCCGGCCTCACGGGAAATGCAAATAAATCATCGCAAGAGACTTTGGGCTCCGAGGCCCTAGGCACGCCCAAACGCCTTCTCAGGGATCTCCGATAATGCTCCGAGTGGCTCTGTTTCTGATTGAAGTCCTCGAAGTAGTTGGCGCCGGCTTTGTTCGCCGCTGGCACAAGTTGACATCTTTGCACATGGGATGCCAGGCATTAATGCCAACCACGCCAGCGTAGCAAGATTTATCGCAGTTCCCCTTTACTCCCCGATGGGTGGATAAAGTTGTTATTGCCACATCTGCTGCCCGAAACCTATCAATACCAAATTGCAGTCGCTTAAAATATGCTTAAAGTTTCCGGGCAACAAAGGGAGCCAAGCATTTGACAGCTTGATTATGCGCAATCCCTCGCCTGCAAAATCCAACCAAATTAGGGTTCCTGCGCTGACCAGAGTATCGGCTAATGTCCACTCATTAGGAGCCAGTGCCTTTTTTGCCTGCTTTACGGGTCCTATGTCTTCCGCCTTTGTTTTTAACACAAATTTAAAAACAAAAGCTGACTTTTCCCAGAACCAGAAGGAGCGCGTTCCAACGCGGAGTGTGCAGCCATGCGTATAATTAATCTGTTGGCATTAATTGCGGCAAGGGCTGCAAAACCGCATTGCCAGCAGTAACAGAACCGAACTGGGGACTCAGCAGGAAAGCAGGGGAAAGCCTGGAATTATTTTAACGCTCAGCCCGGCGAGATAAACTAAAGCGGACACTTCTCCGCGCTTAAATGTCATTCGTAGGCAGTCAGGCGTGGCAACCAAATATAAATCTGCCGCCTACCAGCAGCAAAAGCAGTGAGAGATCAGCGAAGTGGGTCAGGGGTCGGGGTGGCGGGGGGTGGCTTATCCAGGTCCTGCGATGGAAGTCGATTGGGCCAACCAAATGCGCTTTAAATGCCGTTTAAACTCGTCGGAGAACAGATGAGCTGGCGCTCCTATCTGGACGAGTGGCCGCCTGCCGGTCTATCCTGCTGACGCAATTAATTGCTGACCAAGTTGGGCTCACGCCAACACATTCTCACCTGGCCGAGCTCAAGGAAGACCCCTGTCAGGGGAAGGAAAGGGAGGGGAGGGGGCGGACAAACGAGTGCACAATTTATAAAAGTCAACACTTGAACACGTTTCTGCCTTCCAGGGAAAGAGAGAGGCCGACTCGAGCTCGAGCCAGGTCACTTCATTTTATTATCAAGCGTATTTCTGCACGTAATTGTTTTGACGTCACATTGCAAATTGTCCTTTTGGCCGTTGCCGTTCGTTCTCGTGCTGTTTTCCTACTCTGACCTCAGCCGATGTTATCGGGTTCTGTTCAACTAGTTCATTAACCAAAAGCCTTGCAATTAATTTCCATGTGCCAAGCTGGCCCTACGCCCCCACTCCCTGGAATGTCCATGATATGGATTTAAATGGTGGTCGGACACGCTGCGAGCACCTGGCGTATGCGTAATGTGGGCCGCAAATCGATAGAGCCATCGATCCCGGGCTCAGGTTCCCACTCGTTTACTTACCAGTCAATCAATGCGGCCCGTCTGTCGCTACCTAGAAAAAAGAAACAAATATCGAAATCAGTGAGTGGGTAAAGAGGGCGATGAGCTCAAGCAGACTTGAGCATTGTTCAAGGATTATTCGGTTCAAAGTGCAGGCCTCGGCCTCCAAAGGCGAGTTAATAGCTCCATGTTTCCATCGGCCATTGTGTCTGCCAGCTGTGCCTGCAACTCAAGCTCAACACACACGAAATCACATCGCAAAACAGACCCGCCCGAGAGAAGGATGTGTATATCCTCGATGGGGACGATGCCCACAGACACACATTTCTCCAGTGACACAGAGCCGACTTCGCTGATTGCCGCCTGCTGAGTCAGGCATGTCAGCCTCGGCGTCAGCAATTTGCGTGCTATTGACATTAGAAACGGACGGAGTGGGATTGCGACTCCGAATCCGAGTCCGGATCCGATCGAGAATGGGAATCGAAGCGGGAGTCTGTGCCGCGCCTTTTGTCGGGGCTTAAGTGCAATCAATGTCTACGACATCGTCGTCATCGCTCGCTCAAAGTGCTTTGGAGCCCATGCCTCGTCATCGGACCACGGAAGTCCTCTAATCTGCGTATCAACAGGCAATGAGAATGCGCTGCTCGCATATCAGGGAGACATTCGCGAAGCTGTTTAAATTAATTATTGGAACTGTTCGGGGAAAATAAAATAAATTAATTATGCTCGCTTCGCCAGACCTACGCAGGGGAACCTAAAGCAACAAAGCTTTGGGCAAATAATTAAAAAAGGACACGCTCGTCCAATCCGAAAAAGTAATTATTTGACTCCGCCCCCCCCTCCCTTCGCAACCCTGTCTCCAGCTCGTTGGCGGCTGGGGCAGAAAAGTTTTGCAGCGAATTAAAATTAATGAAAATAAATTTTGTGAATTGTTTTCAACCCCTTTTCGGCGGGTAGAGACCGGTGAAGTTGACTCTTGAAAATGATTTGAGTGTAATAAAGCAAAGCAAAGCAAGCCAAAGCAAAGAAAGCGCCACGAGAAAGGACGAAGGGTCCTGGCGCTACCATCCCGACCCATCACAGCCGTCATTCTGGCGAGCGACCCGTGGGGCCGCGGCACATAAAAGCACTTAAGATATTTAGTTCTTGTTCCCAATCTTGTATTTGAGGTCATTCCGGGGGTCGCAGCAACCTTTTCCCTCGACCGGTTTCTTTGTTCGGCCGATCAGAAATCTCGCAAATGCCTTTGACTTTGGCTGCGGCTTTGGCTGCCTTCTGTTTCCCTGAGCGGGCCATAATTCCCCCAAGTCCCATGCTAATCTTCGAGCCGATTTGGGATGGCATCAAACTAATTAAATATTCGATTAGCGAAAGAGACTGCGAGCTGGGCGCAGGACGATGGACGATGGACGATGGACGCTGGACGCCACGAAGCGAACGCACTGACAAATTAAAATCCATTAATATGCTCTCGCAGCGTTTCATTATGCAGGCGTAGTTGACGGGTTGCTCGGTTCACAGGGATTTAGCCAGCAACCATATCGGAGCCCTATCCCAAGCCTTTGGCCACTCCGCATTTCTCGCGCCTCGTGTTGCATACACTTTTAATGCGGCCACGGGCAAATGCGCGCTGCCATTTGTTTATTTAATTAAGCCCATTAAATGGCGGCTACTTTGAGCTACAGCTTTTTGCCGAGCTTAGGTTGTCCATATGCTGCCGCCCACCCACACACATGCATAATTAATGGGCGGCTTGGCGGCTTCATCTGATTATGAGCATATTGAGCTTTGTTTTGGCCATATTGTGCTCGAAACTGGAAGCCCGGACGCCTTTGGCAATGTTTTGAAAAGATTTTGTGTTATCCCTTTTAAGCCGCCTCGACTGACATTTAAAACGCCTAATTAGCCGCGGGCCTGCCCCCGCCGGCGCATCCCACTCTGCCCCAATGAAATTATTGAAGCTTGTCTGTCATGCATCCGAGAACCCATGTACGGCCGTTCATCCGTCCCAGCATCCACACTCCGGGCATGAAATGACCGCTTATTATAGCCAGCTGCAGACAAATTTAATTTATTCAAAATGAGACACATTGTGAGCTCGTGTGTCCTTGCCGAAACTTTGAGTGGTCAAATGGCTGGATCCTTAATGTCCCCAATTCCAGGGCAGACTCTCCCCCTCCGTGGCCCGATGCCGCCCGTATCCATGGCCGTTTTCATGCATGAGCACACCTTGGAGCAGAGTGTTATTTAAAAAGGAGCAGCACATCCTTGACCACTGAAAGAGGGCCAACAGCACGGGCAATTTCATTTGAATTGTGAACGAGCCCCTTTTTATGCCAGTGATTATTTTATTTTTATTTATGTGGCCCGCAAGAGGTCAGCAGATATGCCTGGGAGCCATAAATAACTGCACTTCCTGCTCGGGTACCGCTGCCTAATCCCCTCAAGGTTATTGAACTTTACGAGCTAGGATTACACGCCCCACCGACGCAGGGAACCAGAATGGCAAACGGAATAGGGAAAGGAGCCGACCCTCTGCGATTTATGTGCCTATGTGTGACTGACAAGTTTATGCTTTCATTATTCTCGGACTCATAAATTTGCTCCAATTCTGGGAGATTTAAAAATGAGTGCCACGAACTGCGGTATAAATCCTGGGCTCCGTGGCCGGGTCCTTTGGCAAGTGCCCCCCTGAGTTATGAGCTCACGACGCTCCTTGGCCGGGTTTATTGAAATGTGAGGCAAATTAAGCCCGAGTCCGACCCGGATCTATTTATAAACCTGATTTCCATCCCGGTACCATGTGGGTCTGCTAAGCTGGCGAGAGAGTCCCTTTGAAATTCGTCCCTAATGGCATTATGCACACTCGGCTGCATTGCGGCACATAGCTCGATTTCCACTATTTGACTATCTGCAGATGCTCCGCTCGTCCTGTTTATTTTTGAGAGTCCAAACAATGCACGTTGTTGGCCCAGTGTTTCAAGCATTTAATCAATTAATGTGAATGTGTGTGCTCGTTGGGGCTCCCAGGATGTTGTTCGAATCGGAGCGAACTCCCTCTTTGAGTTGCGCTTAAAACTTTCTGTTTATCTAAACAGGCAGACAGCCGGAAAAGCCTCGTAGCGAGCAAAGTAAAAACAGCCCGAACGCCATTTTTTGCAGGCCTTACTCCGCCCCACTTGCCTTACTTTCCGTACTTTACTTGGCCCGCTGGCTCCGCAAAAAGCCTTTCAGCGCCGATCCTTTAAAGCGGCGGAATTGAATTTGCCAGCATGTTGTTTTAGCGCTTCCTTCCATGCACTTGGCCAGCATTTATCGCTGCCACTACTGGGCGCTCCGCTGCGCTGCTCTTTGTGCCGGAATGACCAATTTTTGTGATTTTCAATTCAGTTAACGGTGAGAAGAGCGACCTGCCACAGACGGGCGGCTGACCCGCCCCTGATTGCTTGTATTTTTGTAGCAGCCTAGGCCGCTGCCGGCTGCACTTTTCCCCCGGTCTCAGCCAGCTCCTGGTGCGGATTCGAATGCGGCAGAGGCTCCTCCGCGTTTCCTTGGGCGCCCGGCACCATTAGCTCGGAAATTTATCTACATGCACTTGACAGGTGGCCAGTGGCCACAGCTTGATTTAGTTGGGGCGGGCGGGCTGCCACATTAAATTGGCCCGCCACTCGACGTGGCACACGGACATCGGACATTGGACACTGGATTTTGGATTCTGGACGAAGGATGCTCACGGCAATTGTGCTGCTGTGTGGTCTGCTAAGTGCTTGCTGCTAAATTGGCTTAAATTCAATAAGTTAATGGCAGCCCCTGCCGCTCACTCACCGGCCTGACAGCTGAAAGCTGTCGACATTGCTCGTTGCACAGAATTTCATTTTGCATGAGGCAAGTGTTTATTTTTGGCAACTGCCATCAGCCCTGATTACATTAGGCATTAAAAACAGGGGACTCGGTGCTCGGCGGTCAGCCTGTCCGCAATAGTTTCGGTAGCTCATCCTGCTGGCCAAACGAGAAATCACGAAAATGGATTCCCTTCATTTGCCACAATCGCCGGCAAATAAAACCGCCTTCCAATGCCATTTGTGCCTGTCAGTTCACAATTTGCGATTGACAAACGATGTGCGCCGAGAAACCCCCATCCGCGGGCCAACGGAAGCAAATGGGTGTGCCGGAGCATTGGAAGCGCGCAACAGTCGTCCGACATAATAAAACTTATGTGTGCCGGGCGCTATGTACAGAGCAGACACACGTGATCCGCAGTCGAGGAATGGGGAACGGGAAATGAGGACACGGAGCCCAAGAGGAGTAGGCGACGCCAGGCGAACCCTTTTAAGATGTCAGGTTGCATTTTTGTCCGGCCGCCTGCGCCTAATGAATTCTGACGCCGACAAGGACACTGATTCGAGGGGGGATGCCGGCGGGCATCCTTATGTGGCGGCCGCCGCCGTGCTCCGCTTGTTTTCATACTCAATTAGCCCTGACAGTGATTAATACTGACCGTAATTTCATTAAATCGCCTTTTGATATGACCTTCCACCACAATCGACAGCGGGAATGGACGTTGGCTCTGGCCGTGACATAACTTCGTTACGATTGGGAGTCTTTTGCCGTTCAATCTGGGTGCATGTAAGTGCGGACGTGAGTGGCTGCGGACGGGGTCTTGGAGGGCCGAGGGCAAAGAGCTGTGTTGGCTCCTCCAGGCCAAGGGGTCATCATTAATTCGAGCGGAGCTCGACCTTAAATCTTTATAAATGATGCGGCTTACTGGTTTTCGCTCGGGCTTCGCCTTGCAACATTTCATATTCGGGAGCAAACAAGCAAGCAAAGCGCACGCCAGTGATATGTTCTTCAATTAATCCATGTTATACATATTTGAAACACTTTATTCATAAGCGGGCACTGTTTAAATAATAAATACCAATTAGGGGAACCAACGGTAGTATACAGACTTTAAGATACATACAACATACTGTCTATTTTAAAGAGTTGTTAATTTTGTTGTAATTGTTCTTAAAACAATCTTCAATGAATGTCAACTTTCCCAAAATGAACCGATTTGTTACGTAAATATTTTCAAATCTGTTTTTTCAAACACAATTTCAGTTTTCCATTAGCAATCGAGCAAGCACATTGCGACTTTCCCCGCATTATCTTGTATCCTGTGAATGTATCTAGAATACCTAGGTCCTTTTGCTCACCTGCCATGGTCCTGGAAATGGGGATGTTCTCTTAGTTTTATTTGACGGTGTAGCCTCATGTGTGTTATAATAACGTCGACCTGCTGCATATTTGCTCTTGTTAGCTGTCAAAATAATTGACATAAAGTGGCATGTGTCTTCGGCGTTGTTATTTACGAGCCGAACACGCATAAACGGGCCCCGTAACAAAGGAGCCAGCCACGCCCACTACTATAAATAAACGGAAAGGTGCTGACGTGCCACCGAGGGGCAAAGGAGTCGACAATCTGGCTTCATTTCCTCATGCCATCCCAGCGTGCCCAGAATTTATTTATCCTGAAGTGCGTTGCTCGTTTCTCCAGCCTTGCATAATAAGGCTGAGCAGGACTAATTTATCAGATATTTGCGCGATTTCGATAAGAAATATACTTTAATTTCGTGCCTCAGTGGCGTCGGAAGAGAGCCTAAATCACCCGCTCCTGCCAACTCAGCCACGTAAATGGTGCCCGGATGTATAATGCACGGCCGTCTAAAATATTTATTAATGAAATTGCTCGACGCTGTTAAATATTTAGCTCCTGTGCATAAACAACTCTCGAAAAATGTCCAAGTATTTTTGACTGACATGACTGCCTTCTCGCAATGGCCCTATCCTTTGCCGGCAATTCGCACAGTTCACTGTCATCGGCAATTTCGGGTTCATCAAAAATTAAGCAGGAGCTGCGAGCCAGCAAGTCGTGCCGCTGAGGCAGCCAAAAGATGTGAAAAATTCTCGGCGCAAAGTTGGTTAATGGGCATAAATGTGGCAACAGACGCTGGCAACGACTGAAGAATGAACTTTAATGCGAACACAGTACTCCACTACACGGGTATACACACAGGAGCTCGAGGATGCGAGTGCGCCACGGCTGTTTCCCCGACTCGATTCGCCTCCTGGCGCGACTTCGTCCTTTAGTGCTCTCACTTCGCGGCTGCTTTGGGGCTTGCGAGCATTATTAATAAGTATGTACGGCGCTGCGTATACGTGACATTTACGGAAATTTGATTGAAAAATATCGAACATACTTTTCGCCACTTTCTCGGGGCGGCAAAACATTTCCATTTGATGCGAGGGAAAATATGAGTTGATATGCCAATTTCTGCCCCGGAACCCAAGCCAAGCGGAAAGGCACGTAGTGCTTGTGTCAGGCTCCGCCCGTGTTATGTCATATTTCACGGACCACCATTTCGCCCCCTCCCCCCCTACGGCTCCCTGTTATCGATATGCGATAGCGAGTGCGAGTGCGTGTGGGTGTGCGGGTGTGCGTGTGTGAAATTACGTGTCTCCTGAAAGGGTAAACTGAGCCAGCCCCGCCATTTCAAACCCTATCCCCGCCCTTGGAGTCGCCGGCCATCCGCCGAAGTGGCTTTGCAGCGGTGCAGCCGCGCTGACAGCTCGCAGATTTCCAGCAGTAGTTGACATTGATTCATCAAAAATTAATCGAATTCCCAGTCTGCGGCCCTGCGTCAAACTGTCAGCTGTCACGCAGGCCAACTAGCCCGCCGCTCGTCGCCCCCCTCCCCCTCACTGCACGACTTCAGCTAGGGATTCGCACACGTTTCGCACATTGCATAATCCGCTTAAAACAACAATTCGTAATGGCATCGATAGGCGGCGGAGCCACCAAAAGCCGACTGTGGTTGACGGCGGTGAGGAGCTGGCCGTGCCCACTATTGTTGTCGCATTATTATGAGGCAAACTGGAGCTCAAAGTGCTCGGATAATTGGAATTCTGGGGAGGTGCTCCTAGCTTGCGGTGCTCCCTCTTTGATTCCACGACCCGCACTTGCAACTGCATTCCATGTGCCATTAATTGTGCAGGACACAAGCCTGCAATTGTTATTACGAATATGCATCTCTATGTGGCTTTACTCTGTCTTTGCCCTTGTCGGCAAGTGACAGCTGGCAATGTGACAGCAGCTTTTATTTTATGCCAAGTTTAAGTGCGGCTTTGTAATTTCGCTTTCATCAGGCCCTAGTCGGGCCTGCCCCGGCCTCCGGCGTGGGATTTGGCCAGTTGCCAGTTCCCAGATCCCAGTTACCAGTTGCCCCTTGCCAATTGGCAGATAGCTGCCACAAGCTCCGGGGCCTCTGCAGCAGTGTTTTCCGCCCTTCGGTCATTCATCATCTTAGATCCCACGCGAGTGCTGCAATTTGTTGCACATCGCTGCTGCCCTCAGACTCAGACTCAGATGCCCTGCCAATCAATCGCCTCTTTTCGAAGTGAAAATTAAATGTGTCTTCCTCTAATCCGCCTAGCCTCGAGCATCTGTTTGTAATTATTGAACAGGGGGATTTCATTCTCAAAAATGTTTGACAGTTCCGTGCTTAATGCCTCATTTATTGAGCGTTGAGCGGCCGGCGTCGAGATCCGCAAACATTTCCTAGTCCCAATCCCACTCGCGGCCGCGTGACGAATGAGTGTTGATGCCCGCACTTTGGTCCCCATAAATCAGCCCAGGTGCGTTCTTGGCCCGCAAATGAGCTCCTGGGTCAGATTTGCGGCATGCAAAACTTCGTCCAGCTGGGCAGCCCTAACCCAAATAGCCCTACTGCCAAATAGCCCTCCTTTGTGCGTGTCAATAAATGGAGCGTGATTGATTACGGGGTAAAGTTTTTGGGCAAATTTTCATGTTTATGACAGCACCGAGAGGGGCTCGAGGGGAAAGCTTCGATGGGCGGTATGGAGCAGCACGGGACAACGGCCTTGGGCTGGCTGGGGCCACTGGACAGGTGTTCCTTGCCGGCTGTGGGCATTTGTTGGTGTTTATTGTTTGAATTTCGTGTGTCTTTGTTCAGCTGGCACTCCCTGATCCTGCTCGCCCTCGCCCTCGCCTCCCCTCCCCTCGCCCGTGTGTTTCGGCTGGGGAAATATTTTGTCAGCCATTTTTATGCAAATGAAATACATTTTGCATAAAAAGTCAAACATCAACAGAGATTTATGACTTGTTGAAACTTTAGCATAATTTCATAAATATTTAAACATTTTCATGTGCTGCAGAAAGCAACCAAAATTATGCACAAGTACGAGGACGCCGGCCAAAGGAAAAAGGATGATTATGTGCAAATATTTGCGCTTATTATGCACAGCTCTCGGTCCTGTCCAAAATTGTAATACTATCGAGTGGCCGACGTGCAGCCAAGAGAAATTGGACCCTTTGAGGGTCTTCCACTTCCTTCTCTGCTACGCGCAAATCACTCCTTCAATCAATACTCCTTGGTCGATAGGAAAATTAGCTGAAAGCAGTCATTCAAATTTCTATAATGAACGATGAATACTAGCGATGAAACAATCGAATTTCAAAAATTTTGTTGGGAATGCATTTTTAGCACTATTGCCTAAATTTAATAAAAAAACGTGAGATTACTTTATTCAGTCAAAGTTACTGACAGTCATTCCAAAATTTAATCATCGGCTGGATTATCTCCTATCAGCGTTATTTTTACACGTGATCAGCGTGCACTGCTCAAATATACTGCCTATGGTAATTATGGGTTGAAAACTGTATAAAACAATCATATTAGGGTAAAAAAAAGGATAAGGTATTCGGAAGCGGCAGATACAGGATATAGTCTAATGAACAAGATCGATTAGTATAGGGAAATTCATCAACCAAATGCCTAGATTTAGTTTCTATCAATTAACAGTTCGCGTAGTTGCAAAACTTTACCTGTTGTGTTTACATATATCGGCCCAATCCTAGAGTTCCTCTTTCCCAAAAATCTTAAACTAAAATTTAAAAACAATATATATATTTCGTAAAAAATTAGTAGGTTAGTTTAAATAATTTTAGTAGTTAAAGCAAGCTCAAGCAAGACTTTTTTCTGTTATCAAATTAGTCTAGCATAGTTTTCTGCGCATTTAAACCATTAAATCTTATATATAATTCCATGGGTGGTTCTCAAATAATGCAAGTTGGGAAATCATTGCTTAAAGGTATGCACAAATCTAAATTTAGATATAATTTTGGAATGAATTAATGATTTGAAATGATTTCAAGGACTAAGTTCATGAAAATACATTTTCAAAGATTTATAGCCCGGAGCTGTATTTTTGCCCGTTTTAATAACTGAAGGCATTAGAAATCTAGCGTTTTTCGGTTTTTCCTCTTAACTATTGGGTTTTTAAAAAGTCGTAGAACAAACCCTTTTTTATTTTCGAGTTGTTAACACTACTGAAATTATTCCAAAACCCTAGAGCCGCGATTTGATCCGTGTCCACAATCAAACATGGTGATTAATAGACTGTGGGGTGTCATTGTGCTGAGATAGTAACTAATCATAAAAGCTCTGAGAAAACGATTTAAGACTCCAAAACCACATCGATGTAATCGGCATTACTACTAATTGCATATCTGGCTTCTTAATTGTCGCTGCGCCGAAATTGGGAGCAAAACACTGTTAAGTACACGATTATTTATCCTCAGAAAGCGAATTAATAATGCATTCAGCGCCATGCACGGAATAACAAGCTGAGGCCAATTGCCGGGCACACTGGCATACTGGCACTGAGTGCGGAATGGCTTTGAATACACGCTGCAAATTGCTGAGCTCGCTGGCTGGAGCAGTGAGTGTGCCAGTGTTTTGTCAGACTGCCCGTGACAGTCGCGGGCACTTCAATTAATGTGCGCTCGGCTAATTACAGGACGGGCAAACATGCGGAATTAGCAGCGGCATGCAATAATTCAATTGCACGGCGATGGAGAGCGTAGTGGCGGACTTGGGGCTGACATATTTGCATTCAGGCCCGCTCTGGGACACGCCATTCTAGAGGCCCACAATAACATGGGGGTGCTCGAGGGGCGACCCGGGGGAGGGGCGAACACGGGGAGGGGGCCAGAGCCGAGCTGCGATAAGAACCTGAAAGTTGCCACGAAGCGGCCTATGTTGGCCGCTTATCGGCTGTGTTTTATCGGGCCCAACATTTCACGTTAATTTACTTCGCTGCTTTGATCTCACAAGGGCCACCGCAACGACCGAGTGTTGGGGAAAGAACTTTTCATATAAATTTCACATTTTGAGCGACAACATGTCAGCCCAGCGTCGAGGGACTTATCTGTCCGATAAATTGAGCAACTTGCGATTCAAAATGTTTTCGAGGACCTCTAAGCAAATTGTGCGGGCCAAGCACTCTAGCCACCCTCCCATCCTCATTTTATGTGTGAGTGGGCAACATGAAAATAACAGCCGAGTGCTTACAAATCAACATTCAAAATGGGTGGGATACAATGCTGTTTACGAAAAACGATTTTACAGTTGACTACACAAACACTTCATATTCTAATATGCCATTATTCGGTCCGCTGCAGTAAAATATTTTAATATTTTACCTGTACAGATACCTGCCTAAATTAATAAATATTTTTGGATAAATTTTGATATGTAGAGTCAAAAAAAAAATCATATTTTTGAATTGTAAAAGTATTTTTATATCGAGTTATAATGCCTATATGTTGTACGATGTTACTATTCATTTTTGGATCCTTTCTATAGAAAATATAAGATAAAGTCTTCCGATTCTTGATAAATTATAAAGTATTTTTGAAATTGTAAGAAATGACATTCGTATATCTTAAGAACAGCAAAGATATATAAAACAGCCCGATCCAAAATTGTAAGTACCAGCAATGGAAACAAGACTTAAAAACCGTCAAAATATTCTTTATTACATAATTTTTGAAGGAATTATCGAATTTTAGCGAGTTATAGGAGTTCGAAGCATATACACCACCCGGTAAAAATTTGGGTCATTGTATCCCCCGACTTCAACAGCTCCAATTCTCAAAATATTTACTTTTACGCTGTTTTTTCTGAATCAATTGATTTTCTCAAGGGTTGGAATACACACCTAAGCTAAAACGATACCATTTTTTCGGTATATCACTCGTTAAGATCGGACCACCTCAGCAGATTTTCATTTCCGCGCGGATTTCGTCACTACGTGTACTGCCGTCCACAGTGATTAGCAAACCCTGAAGTGGGCTGTGGGACGGACAAACAGCTTGACAAGGATAACACGGCTCCTGTCATGGATGTGTGTTCTTTTTGCTGATGCTGATGCTGATGCCGAGGTCCCGGGCACAAGGATAACAACTGCGTTGCCACGGAAAGTTTCCCCAGTAACCAAGAAAGCCGAAATCCCCTTCCATTACTGTCGCCACTGAAGGCGGCGGGGAAAGACAAGTACAGTTCCACCTGGGTAGCGTTTAGTTTTGTTTTGATTTGGATCGGGGACATTTCCCACAGCCATTTTCCATTTTCCATTTCCCATGGTATTCGGTATTTAACAGTGAGCTGACGTCTGACAGGCTTCAGATAAGTGGCAAGAAAATAACACATCTAATGCCGGCCACAACTTCAACTAGCTACGTGTTGTTTCTTGGTTACTCCGATTATGGAACGGATGATAAACTTACGTAACCTGCAAAGACAATATAGTCGAGTGAGATTCCGCCACTCACAGTTCTGTTACAAAACCACCAGGCATAAATTAAATAAAAGAGATGCGAATGAAATCCTTTTTAAAATATTCTAAATAACAAAGTGGTTTTTTAATTTATTTGTAGACTGAATAGCAGAAGTCCCATTTTTAAGACCTTATTATCCTCTTTCTTTTTCGCGAAAAATTGCAAATGGAATACTTCCAAAAATAAATATTTGTGTGCTGTTCAATTTTAGTTTTCTGTGCCTAACAGACTGCATAAGGAACGGCTGTACTTATTTAAACACTTTAGCCGATTCGGAGGCTTCATTTGAGTTCTTGCCTCAGATGTACCCTTCTAGGGCCTTCTCCCTGCCCCTGATGCGATGTTGTTGCCAGTAAAGGAAAGAATTTTCTGCCTTGCATCGCGAAATCGTTTGCACAGCTTAACGACATCGACATGGAGGGTGAGGGGGGCGATGGCAGCCACGGCTCCGCTTATGCTGCAAACACAAACAAACAGCACCACCTCCCGCCCCGCCCCCTCCCAGGCCCTGCGATCCGCCGGCGCCCCTTGGCATTGCGCTTTGTTGAGATTTTATAGCTTGCATTTGTTTCACGCTCACTCGACGTCGACGGCATTGACACACATACCCTCGAAAGTGCGCCAACATTTGCGCTGCACAATCCACACACTCTTTCCGGCGCCCATGCTTGGGCTTGTAGGTATGCACTTTGTAGATACATATAAATGCATGCAATTTACGAGGCGCTGTAAATGAAATTTTGTTTGTTCGTTTGTCGACATTTTGAACTTTCGCTTTGCCCCCATTGTTGCAGTAACTGCAGTTGCGCCATGGCTGTTGTGCTGCACTTCGTTTAGTTCTCCATCTCGTGCATAATAGTTGTTCTGGCCAAAGCCCGTGCTAATGCAGTCTTATGGCTCTGGCAAATAAAACCGAGAGCCTTAATCATTTCCAATGGCAAAGAAAGTTGCAGGAGAGCCTGTACACATCTGAGCTCTCATTCTCCCGCATCTGTTTTGAAGTCCTTTAGAGGCTGTAAATACGGCACTTATCTGCAAACCATTTCTTATGCCCTTGCAAAGGAGTGCATCGCAGTGGGCGAACCATAAAGCTTAAATATTTGTGATCTGGCCAGTCGATACGAGTACATCCCTCAGTCCCTTAGAGGGCACATCAATCTTTCTTTTTTCTGACTAAGTAGTCGGCAAAATAGTCTACTTTATGCACATGTATATGTGTTGAATAGGAACATTCTTAGAAACAGATTGCAAAAAGGATTGCCTGGTAGCTTAAATGATATATTTTTGGGACATCGAAGGGATAGGCTTGCCGAAGAAACGCATAGAACTTAAAACTGAGAAACTTATATTCGGGCTCTTTATTTTTGTCGGTATTCATTATTGGGAACTCATGTATACAAACGCAGAAAGACGTTCCTACAAACGTGTGTACCTGCTTATGTTAATGTGTGCCAGCTCCTGTGTTTTTCCGGGACTCCTGCGGCAGTCGGCAGGTGCCATAACATTTTTAATGCCTACTCGGGCGCAGCAGTCAAACTTGACAATGCTCGCAGGTTCTTTGCCAACGGTAACGAAAACGAAGTCATGAATAAATTTATTTATTGAATGTATCTTCCTGCTCTCAGCGGAATATCGGGCTTCTTCCGGAAGTGGTGCTGAGATGCGCGGCGCTTTAATTTATTGCTGCACGTCGTGGGGCACGATCTCTCGTCACTCTCTTTAAGTGCCGCATCGGATGCTGCTCAGCGTGGCACATAATTGATGCCACCCACCAGCGTTCCCACGTTGGGAAATGAAGGCAAGGTCGGCCGACCCACTTGCCGCCTAATTTAAAGGGCTCTGCGGAGCAGCTTAACCCGCTGACTGGGCGCAGGGGCAGATTCAATTAGAGCCCCAAAGTCGCAGCTGCTAGTTGCTCGGCCTTGTCACTGTCAACCGCGAGATGCGTACGAGTGGTTGATAAATTAAGTGGGTCTGCAACAAGCAATGCCAGTCGGCGCTCAGGTGGGTGGCAAGTGGAAAGGAAAGCCATTACAACACGAATAGAGCCCACAGTCGCCATGACAACCAGGGCTGCCCCGAGAAAAGGGAAATAGACGGCCGCCTTGTCAGAAGCACCTGCTGTGAGTTATTTACTCGTGTTTGCCTGGACATTCAGCCAAAAGCGAGCAGCCGCACGCGGCAACTGCTAAAAAGTAAACGCTGCCCAGGGAAGTGCCTCACGAGATCCAGAGTCGCAGATTCAGACACACCGGAATAGTACAAATAACTGCGGGAAAATGTCGGAAAAACCGTCCGCAAAACGAAACTTTTAATTTCACCGTCAAACGCCAGATTTATTATTTATTAATGTCCTGTCACATATGCAAATGGATTCCAGCTTGGGTGGCGACAAAAATTAAGCATCGTAAAAAAGCTCGCGGAACGAAACGGAACGCACCGCAACGCAACGCAAAAGAAGGAAAATTGCGTGCTGGCCGAAATGTTGGCAGTGTTGACAGGGCCGTGAAGCACGGTTAAAACGGGCGGAGGGGCTGCTAGACTCCCACCTCCCACCTCCCTGCCCTCCGGCCCGGAATCCCAGCACACGCACATAGTTGAGGTGCCTCTTCCCCGGCCCACAAATTGATCAAAGGAATGTGTGGCAAAGCCAGCGGGAGTGCACACTGCTGGCGTTCCTTTGGCTCCGCCAAGATGCTGCAAAGTGGGCCAATCGCCTAAATTCCACCCCAGCCTTTGGGGGTGCCTTAAAGACTCGCACGCGTAGCCTGGGAAATACCTGCGGATGGCCTTGCCCCGAATCAATTGGGGCTCACACATGCAGGCGGAATCAATGGCATAGAAATAATTTCCACCTTAGTTCAAACGCAAAGCCAGAAAATTTCAAATCACAAAAAGACGATGCGAAAGTCCAATATACAGGAGGGGGTGGAACGGGAAAAGGGGGGGAGTGGGGACGGATCGGAGTTTTCTTGTTTGTGCCTGCGGCTATTTTTATTGAAAATTGTAGACTTTGCATGTGGCGCGGGGAAAGGCAAACAGGACTGGAATTTAATTTCGGCCTGGCAATATTTCTTCCAAGTTTCAGGTGGCCGCTTCCGTTTGCCGCATCCTCCTGGTTTGGAACCCTCCCAATATTTCAGCTGTCAAACAACCCAAGCCCGAAATCAGGCTCTCCGGTTCTCGAGCTGGACATGCCAGAATCCGGAGCGACAGTCACGAATGTGATGTGTACATATCGGAGGCTCCATTAAGAATTAAAATCTGATTTTGTGTGAGAGCCGCTCCTAAGACACACACTCAAACATAAGTCCAGATATGACTGCATTAAATTCAAGTCCATTTAAATGTTTTATGACCACTGAGTACTCTGCGTGATGTCACAAAAAATATCATCGAAAACGAAATCCATAAATAATTCTTTATTGTTCGATTTTTTAGGTTTCGTCGGCAGTCGAAGCCGAGCAGAATCCGAGCTCAGGAAAATCCCCAATAACTGGTGGCTGGTCTAGCCGGCTTCTGTCATACCCTGGCAGTGATTTTCGCACCGAAACATAGACCGTGCTCACATCCTTGGTCCCAGTCGGTGCAACCCCCTGTCAAGTTGACCACTGGGCAGGCCAACAAAATGCTTAATAAGCACCGCAGCTGTCAACAGTTTGGTATCAATTTGTTGCCGTTGACTCTTGCCTTTCTGTTTTTTCGGCGTTTTGTAATGGCTGGTGTTTGGTGCGTCGCCCACAAAACGTCGGCCATCAAAAGTTATTGCGCCGTGGTCGGCGCTATCAATTTCTAGCTCAGTGATCTCTTAGCCGGAAGTGCCCGAGCAATTGGCAAAATGGCGGACGCCATAAACCGGGGAATGGCCGCCGAGCAAAGCGCAGCTGGAGCATCCGAGGTACGAATTTATTTAGGGCTGCAGGCAGACGGCAAATTAATTTCGAGCACACGCCCGTCTTACAGCCTCCTCGTCGGTGGTCTGGAATCCCGTATCTTGATGTCACGGGAGCCGGCGTTATTATCAACGCAGTTGGCGCCTTGTCAAAATTAAGGGCTCCGGCCAGCGTAAGCTGCCACAAGCCACGCAGGACCCCAGCCGCCCCTGCCACACTGCTCCTCTTGGCCTCGTTTATGTGCCGCAAATTGCAGCTGCTGCCCAGCGTTTTGACAATAATCAAAACACAAACAGCAGCATCGCTGCGACAGCTCAGCTCGGGGCACTGTGGCACACTCTCCTCCCACACTAATTGCTTTCAATTTAATGAAAATTTTAATAGAAAAGCGCTTTACCAGAAACAGTTGTCGCTCCTTGGGCTCGGGTCCCAAGCCATCGCTATGGCGTGCATAAAGTACATAAAGGACCCAGCCAGCGGGTTGGAGACATCCCGAAAATTGCGCCAAAACAATTTGCACTTAATATTGTGCAGGGAATTCATTTGGCACACACGCACACTACACAATGAGGAGGGACTTGATAATCAAAAGTTTACATTTTCGGGTATGTGAGAGTGCCTTTCATTTAAGTTCTGTATTTGCATTTGGCGCCCAAAACTTTTACGGGCTCAAGACAGGCAGCCAAAGCAATTGGAGTTGCAGTTTCACTTGCTGGTCGGACCCCATCTGCCATTCACTTTGTGGAGGCCCTGTTGGAAGTGTCAGCATGTCGAATCCAGCCTCCACCCATTGTTGAGTCCTTTCACGGGCTTTCAAGCCAATAGGACTGCCATTGACTTCCTGCTGAGTCTGACTGGGAACGATTTGGAAAGGACTCAAGCCACGGCGACAAGGATCTGATCCTGGATCTTCGCCGCTAATGAAGACACAACTCCGAACTGCCGCCTTCATGACCGGCTGCACATTCTTTTGCTTTGTTAATGGCCTGCCGAAATCGGCAGCCATAATTCTTGGCCTCGGCAGTTTGCGCATCGATGGAGCCAATAAACAATGATGAATCACTTATAAATTGTTGCCATATTTCGAGAGCCCACCTCGCGGAATATTGGGCCTGGCGGACGCGTTCGGCGCCCACTGAAGTGAAGTGGAAATTGAAATTGATGACGTTGCTTCTGGCGAAGCTTTTGACTTGTCGCCGCTTAAATGCTGCCGAGTAAGAACTCCGGCAGCCCTCCGACTTCTTGGCCCTTCTCGCGATGTGGTTGTTTATTCACGAACATTAACAAAATAAATGACATGCAAATAAAAAGGCAAATGCGAACGCGAATGCGAAGCGACGTTGCTGTGGAAAAGTTTGAATAGACAAATTATTGTGATGCCATGGGGCTGGAAAAGTGGGCGGGGTAATCACTAATGGCAACTGTCATCCTTCAATCGGCGAACGCTAAACGCAATTCATTCAAAAATGTCCGTCGGAGGGAAGAGCAGCGGAAGTTAATTGCGGGAGATCGGGGATTGCGAGGCATTTTTAATTTTGCCCGCACTGTTGCTGACGACTTTCAGGTTGATTGGTTTCGGCCTGGAGAAAACCGATGGCTCTTGGTCACGTAATTAAGAGCAAACTTATTAATCGCCATTTGACAACTCCCGCCAGTCGGCTAATTAAGTCAAATTGCCTGCAAATCGGACTTTTATTTAATTGCTTTTCCCGACTGACGTTTCTTTTTCGTCCTTTGTTTTCTCCCCATAAAACTTGTTTCGCTGAATGGAAATGAGGCGTCGTCGACTGTCCCGCGGTTGTGTCTTGCTAGTCAAAGTGAAAATTCGGCAGCTCCGAAAAGGTTTCCTTTCCCGAGCTCGTGGAAGGGGCTAGGTGTGATTTCGGATTGGGGGCCAACCTAAGAGCCTGTCGCTGACAGTTTCCGGCGGTGGGCGCTGATGGCGGTGGGCAGGCATTTACAGAATGTTATAATAATTATAATTTTGTGTGTATTTGCATATTTGCGCCAGAGGCCTAACGGCGGGGCCCAAAGGGGTTGTGTGGCTTGCTGGCTGTGGCAGCTGTGGGCTTAACATGGCAAAAGTTGTGCCTCGGCGAAGTTGGCAACGTTATGAAATGTTTGCGGCAAGCTGCATAGCAGCAGGCTGGTACCTGCCGGTACCTTTCCCTGCCTTCGGTGCTCACTCCCGAGTTTTCATCAGGGTTTTAACAATTTTTCCGAAAGTGAGAACTGTGTGCTCGACAAGCTCAATAATTGTGAACGGGGTGCAACAAGACATATTAATTAATGCATACGACCACAATTGTGGCAATTAAGGGCGCATGTATGGCTGGGGTAGCAATTTCACGTTCCATAGGTTAATTATGCCTGAGTTCATTTGTGCCGTTCTCTGCAGAATCGTATGATAACCCAAGAAATTAAATTCTGAGCCAAGGCCAAAGTGCACCACAATTGCCCAATTTATTGCTGATTTGGGCTTCAAAGCACATCTTTTGGACTGAGTATGCAAACATAATAATATGATTGCAAAGATTAGAGCACGGCCATGTCATCAAATTTTAATCAGTTATACCTTGCCAGTATCGAGCAATAGCAAGTAAGCTACCAACCTACCAACCCTTTGTTCGGGATACAGAAACAAACTTAGGTTCTACTTACCGTGTTCCACCTACAATACATTTGCTGAAACAGTTCCTTGAAGAGCTAGTGCGGTTTTCGGAAGAAGATGCATAGATAAACTCACTAGATATTTGTAATTCTGCATATCCAAATGGCTTGGGAAGCAAAATCCGTTTCCATGCAAAGCCCATCGTCAGCAATTGCATTTCTGCTGTGTATTATCATCCCCAGCTGCTTTCCGTAGCCATTTGATACGCTCGTTTGTGCCTCTGTTCGGCAGCTGGCAAATCGCTCCATTGCGCTTGTGCTGGGGCTGGGGCTGGGGCACAAATGTAGCTTTTAATACATTGTCACTGCAATTGACATTTTGTCAAATGGCAATACAATGCGATTTCCCCTTTGATGCACCCCCTCCCTGCTCCCCCGACCCCCGGACACGCACTTACACAGACACATGTGTCCGGGGAAACAATCGTACGTATCAGGCTCTTGTGCATTTGTATCTGTAAAGCAGCTTTTAATGTTGCGTAATAAATTGAAAAGTAAGCAAGCGTACAAAG
Organism: Drosophila kurseongensis; assembly: GCA_018153305.1. Classification (NCBI taxonomy): domain Eukaryota; kingdom Metazoa; phylum Arthropoda; class Insecta; order Diptera; family Drosophilidae; genus Drosophila; species Drosophila kurseongensis. The sequence continues at coordinate 3,734,149 of JAECXX010000004.1, read as the reverse complement.
CACACACACAGGCCCACCAACAACATGGTAGCCCAACCCTGCAGGGGTGGGGGTGGCAGGGTTAAGGGTTTGGCATTGGCAAGGCGACTATCACTTTCAGACAGTCATAAAAGCAAGTTTAACAATGCCAGCTGCCGCGGCTGTTGCTGTTGCTGGTGCAATCCAATACGAAGCACAAAGATACTTATTGAGTCCAACAGCGGGACTGGGATCTGCTGGGATTGAAAAATTCCTCCGCTTTGTTTTGCAGCAGGGCCCACACAACACTACCGCATTCACTTGATTTCGGGGCTGCTGGAAAAGTGTCAGTGGCTCGATTCAGGATAACCGGCTACCCGCACTCGCAGGACTCGCATTCAATTTCCAGCAGCTCTGCGATTTGTTACTTGGCATCTCTGAGCCCCGCCCGGCTACATTTAATGTCACGTATTTGATCAGAAAATAAAGGATCAAAAAGGCATTTGTGTAAGCATCTGAAAATGTTGTGATTTATTGCCCCACAGCCGGCTGGCCCGGCCAGCGCTCCTGGCCAAGCTGTGGGGATTTGCAGGGACACTGCCACACATCCTTATGATGAACGAGACCAGCAGCTGCTGGGCTGGTCGCCAGAGCTTCTGTCGCAGGCTCAGACTGTTTAGTTTTAAACTGGGACGTGTACAATTTAATTTAATCTTTGGATTTTCCTCCGCACAAGCAGCATCCCTGCCTGCCGTCCTCCTCTGGCACTGGCTATCCCATTCGCTCGCTTTCCCGCCCGGCGACACATAAATTTTGCACATGACTGGCGCAGAACAAAGTGGAGGACAAGAAAATATGGAAAATCTTTTAATTTTCCAGGTTCCTTTTGTGTGTTAGATTACTGTATTTCATTTCATTTTATGCGGCTCCATTGACATCTGGCAGAGCCGGTGTTTGTCTGCGGGAGGAATTGTGTTTTCCCAATTATCTGAATTACTTTCGCCCACTATCCTCGACAGCCACTTACCGGGAAAAGTGATAAATCACTTACCTGAAGGAATATCCTTTGAGCAGGACAAGGGCTATCGCATCGAGATGCGAGATGGAAACGAAGGCGAAAATGCGATGTCATTGCAATTAGTAAATGTGGCTACGAATATTTCAAATATTAATTAAATTTACGGAATCTTCATCCGATAATAATCTGAAACAGCCCGCCACTCCACACCACTCCACTCCAGTCCACTCCACTCCACTCCTGTCATCTCGTCGAGCAGTCAATTTAATTTGCTGAGAGCTATTGCTTCCCACGGCACGTAAAGCAATTTGAAATGAGCAACTGACGGGCAAATTTAATAAATTTTTCACGTTTCGAGAGCAGTGTGTGTGTCGATCCGTGTCAACGAGAACGGCCCGGCGAAACCGATAGCCCAACATAATTATGCCGTTCCATATTGATAATGATTTTTTCACATTGCTGCAATTATTGTCTGTTTATGCTAATTGAAAATCAATGGGAAATGCCATCGGGATAGTGTTTTCCGCGCTCTTGTTAATTGCAGTTGCGCGACTATTTACCTATCAATCCCACGCCACTCCATTTACACTGCAAATTAAGCAGAGCTGCAGGTGCTGCCGATGATGGCGGGCGGCAGTCAAATTAGCTGCAGCATCGCGTGGCGAAAAAGAGCAAAAAACTGGGTGTGCAAACATTAACCGAGCAAACAGTGCTTTGGGCAGAACAAATCAAGCTTTGGGTGAGTTAAGCTGCGCTTTAAATTCCCAGCAATCCCACATTCTCGCATTTAATTGTGTGCTGCTCCTGACTCCGTGTTTTAATAAATACAAAACAAACACGGGGCGTATACTTAATTTACGTCCAAGCAGCCCCGTCCGCAGCCACCAACGGGCCATGGAGCTCGGCTGGCAGCGGTTATTTTTGGTCTTTATGTCAAATGAAGCGTGCGAATGCCATAACGCCCCCAAAGCCCGGCCATTATATGCGCAGCCCCCGAGTCCGTGCGCTGCAGGCACTCCACATCACTCACCATGGACGCCACAAAAGGGGCCGGGGCCGAAAGGCCCTTTGTGTGTTTGGCCAACAAGTGACCAAAGACGGCCCGAAAAGACAAGCGCCGCTTGTTGATAAAGTCATCAGCCGAAAATCGATAGAGATAATAAAGGAAGAGGAAAAATACCCAGAAATATGTATACCGCCGATGTGTAAGTTGGTGTGCCAGAGTCAGCGGAATCGTTTCAAATACGATTCCAGCCCGGCTGTATTCTCGTTTGCCGCTTTCGCTCCATTTGATCGGGGAGCAGAAATGCGAAATTAATTTATTTCTTTAAAGACCCGCACCAGCTGCCTCCTCCACCCGTCACCACCAATTTACCAAATTAGATACACGTGACGCCACTTTTAATTCCAATAGATTTCAATTCCAATTGGCGATTTATTCGCCGCACCGCCAAAATGTATTCACTCATGGCCAGCCGAAAGTGAGTGCCATCAAGGCTTATGATGCGCAAAAAATAATAAAGCAATAAATTAAATTAGTGCGCAATATTTAAAAACAAATAACCGGCCATGGCTCTGCGCATGTTTGCGCACAGCCAGCAATTGCAGCCCCATAAATTATGCAAAACATTCATGCAAGTCAACACTGGCAGCAATCGGGTCTGTTTGCGGAGATGTTAGGCACAGCGGGTGGCTGGCGGTCAGCGGGGAGCCTGGGTTTGGGAGTGCGGGGTCGCCTCATAATCGAATTAGTTGCAATAAAGCACAAAATTAATTTCCGGTCCGCACGCCGCAAGCCGCAAAACATAATTGCGGTGCTGGGAGTGGGAGTGGGAGTGGGAGCACGCCAATCGGATCGGTCCACTTTTCGGGTCCACAGCTAACCTCGCTTCCAGTTCATAAAGCCGGCGCTGAATGGCCAATCGCACTATGTGATAAAGCGCAGCACAAAAGGATAACGGCATGCGAGGCCCATGGTCCGCCAATATGGGCCGACGGCCCGGACAAACGAGGCGGATAAAGGACGATTGCAGCGATACGAGCGGTAAACAAAGAGGGACCCTGGGAACCGAATCGGGGACATTCTGCAACTTAAGATTGCGTCGCACACAAATTGAATTTTGTGGCTAGAGCCGCAGTTCTTTGTTTGAGCAGCAGGCCACGCAGTGCTCCTGGTCCGCCTGTGGATTATGCGGTAGCATACTTGCGCCTGGAGCCTCGGCATGCCTCACATTCGCCCCATAACATCTTTCTGCCGGCACTCGCCATATTTGCGAACTTCTATGGCATACTTTCCCGGGTCGGGTCGGGCACTGGCAGTCGATTGTTGAAAGTTGCTCGATGCTGCATGGGAAATTCCTCCGCACCCGGAGTAGTTGCACGGAGTTGCCGCCTCCCATGCGTGGATGTTGATGCTGATGCTGATGCTGATGGATCCACGCTGCCAGCCAGCCAGCCATCCTGTTTCCCAGGCATCCTGGCAGCCCCTGCGGGCACTCAGCATGTATTGACTCTGTATTTCTTTCTGCGGCGCTGGCTTAATGGCACAGTCCCCTGCGGCCAGCCATATGCAATATTTCTCAAGTCCTTGGAGTGTCTGCCGAGGCAGCTCCTCGTCGGACCCGGGCGATGTAATCGGCAGGCAGGCTGGCTATCCCACTTTCGGGCTGACACCACACTTTAAACCCACCAGGCAGTAGTTTAAAACTTTTGGCCAGCGCTGTGTCTTTTGAGCCCGGCCAACTCACGCAGGCCCCGAAGTGCTATTACTAAAATTGAACACATCTATAAGTTGTCTTTTACCATTGACGGCTTGGCTCGCATACACACTCGAGCAAGCCAGTGCTGATATTCTATCCTTTTTCCGGATGGATTTGTCCCTTCTCAAACGCCTTTGTATAGGGCATTATGTGGTTCAAAGAGAAATTGATATTTATAGCGCTGTTTTGTTAACCTGATACTTCACTCAAACCACTTGTACTTAAACAATTATTACGCATATAATGGCATACCGTGATCAAATGGTGAAGTGAGGACAACCTAATTCCGATTAACAAGCCATATGCTTTTGATATTACCTATTAAATTTATTTAAATGAAACAGTAAAACTTAATGCCATAAAGTTATAAGAAAATCGTAAAATCAAAATTAAAATATTAAGGAAAATAATTTGGTTTTTTCAGGTGTTGTTATTATCTATTTTTTTGGCTGATCTGTCCTGTTTTTAAGTTGGCTGCTAGCAGCACTCTGCTTTTGGCCGCACACACAAAGAACATGTGAGCGCAGAAGGCAATGCTTTTATGGTAATGAGCTCGCATTACATTCGGCAGCAAAGAAAGGCGAGGAAATATCTTGAGGCGGCGCCCACATTTGATAGAGGAACTTTCGCACGCACCCGTTTGGGGCATCGGAGGCTTATCACATAACACTGAATGACTCCGCTCCCTGGAAGTTGTCCTTTGCCCCGTGCGAGATCCTTTCACTCGCAGCAAGTCGTCTTAAAGTCAGTGCAGGCGTGCAAAATGTTTATTTCCGTAATTTCACTTGAGAGCACTTTCGCTGCTAAATTGTTGAATGGGCGCGACTTGGAGGCAGCTCCTCATTGTGGGCCAAGTGCGGAGATCCGAGTCAAGTACTTCGTCCTTCTTCTAGTTGCACACACAACCAGGGACACATTTCATTTGCGCATCTTTTTTACGGCGTGCCTCATCGTATCCAGGCCCCTTTGTCCTGGCGCTGGGAAACATTTTTAAATCTTGATGTCGTGTGCTCATTTCGCCCGGCCATTGTTTTTATTATTGTTGGCACTTACATGCTTTTTTGTGCCTGTGCCAAAGAGACAACTTGATCTCAGCGCGCCACGAGGACCTTGAACCCTCTAACGAGCGAGCGCAAGACAAAGGATATAAAAAACAGTGGTGCTACTAGGTAACATAAACTAACAAGAAGGGAGGCAAACTTCGGCAAGCCGAGCTTGCATACCCCTACATCAATTTTTATGCGAATGTGTTAAAAAACAATAAAGTGTTGTCTTCCAGATACATTTTTCGATTCCCCCAATGTATATAAAGTCCTTCGATTTCTATAAAACTAAATTATTTTTTTAAAATCGTATGTTTAAAAACAACCAAGTGTCATTTTTTCCATTATTTATCAAATTGGTATACGATTAAAATTTAGTTCAAAAGAGTTTTCAACTGTGCTGGTCAAAAGCCAAGTTCCTTAACTCAATAATGGCAATCCACTCCAAAATTTTCAGCAATAAATTTACATATAAAACTGTTTTTTTTGTCGTTTGTTATTTTATGCAAAGCAGCAATATTAAACTGAATCTAGCTTAACGAAATACATGCATGTGCAACGACTACAAAAAGTAAACAAGTGACAGATCCATGGATTAAGCCCAAATCAAAAATCGGTTTCGGTTAATGTTATGCTTACAACCAGCATTAATAATTATACTCGTTACTCGTAAAGTAAAAAGGTATATTGCCTTCGTGGAAAATATGTAACACGTTAAAGGAGGCGTTTCCGACCCTATAGAGTTTATTTATTCTTGATCAGGATCATTAGTCGAGTCGATTAAGCCATCTGTAAGAACGTCCAAATCTTGAAAAGTACGAGATCTCTTTGGGATTTAGCATGAGCATTCTATGTTTTACGGTTTATTTCACAATGTTGCCACGCCTACTCCAACGCCTACAAAATAAAAAACTCTTAAGAGACCCCGTGGACTCTATTTTATTTGTTATTTGGCGGAATATCAAAACTATTTGGACAATATATATATAATCTATATATACAGAAATTTTTTTTTAATTTGGTTAGCTGTGTAACGGGCATCTTGTAGTCGATGCACGGTTTCTGCTTACAATTGTTCATTTAAATTGCAAATGATTTTTGTTATTACTCAAGCTATTTTAGAGAGGGTAAAAAGTGTTGGATATTTAAAAGAAATATGTATAATAAGTTAAATTAAATGAATTAGTTAGTGGGGTGACATTCCACTTGGTGACGACTCAGACTAAGAGTGCGCGGGAAAAGACGTATATGTGAAAGAAGAATTTAAAACCAGCTACGAATGCCCGATCTGAAGAAATAAAATCAAAAAGTACTGTTATGCTCTTTTCATACCAGGAACTTTGAAGAGTCAATTGGGTCAGGAGAGAATGCTGTGAAAAAAATTGGTTTAATTTATAAATTGGAAAAAAAGGAAATCTCATGTATTTTCCTCGTATTTTTACTAAAGAAGGTGTTAAATAGAAAACTAAAGTCGGCAATATATAATATAGGCAAAACAATTTGATTCTTTTTTTGTAATTTGTTTCTATAATTTTAGTTTTAAAGAGCTCAAAAAATTTGTTTTTAAACCTTTTAAACGAAATTGGATTTATAGTAAGTTTGGGGTCAACCGACGTGTATTTTCAACAATTATGCAACCAGGGCCACAATGAAACATTTTGAACCACACTAACAGCTCCAATTTTAAAAAACTTTTACTTTCATAGAGATTTTTTTTTATTTTTTCACAGTTTTTTATACCCTTGCAGAAAGTAATATAATATTAGTCAAAAGCTTGCAACGCAGTGAAGGAGACATTTCCGACCCTATAAAATATATATATTCTTGATCAGCATCACTAGGAGAGTCGATCTAGACATATCCGTCTGTTCGTCCGTCTGTCCGTTTCTAAGCAAACTAGTCCCTCAGTTTTAAAGCTATCTGCTTGAAACTTTCCAAAAGTTGTCTTTCTATTGCAGGTAGTACATAACGAACGAGCCGGATCGAGCGACTATATCATATAGCTCCGATAGGAACAATCGGAAAAAATAATTTAAAAAAATTATAACTTTGTTGTTTTTAATGGGATTTGGTAATATTTAAATATTATGGAACAACGGTTTTAATTAAATTAATATCGGACAACAATATCATATAACGATGTCAAAATGCAGCGCAAAATCGACATAGCTTCATTGTTTTTAGTAATAAAGGGTGATTTTTTTGAGGTATAGAACTTTAAGTTGGTATTACTGTTCAAGATGGCGACCGATTTAAGCTGTCAAGTGATTTATTCTCAGTTTGGTTTGGCAATTTGTAATGAATAGACTCACGCCTGAACAACGCTTGCAAATAGTGCAATTTTATTTCGAAAATAATGGTTCTGTGCGGAATACGTATCGCGCACTACGTCCATTTTATCGTCGACAAAATCGTCCATCAGAGCAGTCAATTCGATTAACAATGGAACGTTTTCGCACCACGATTACTCTTATTGATAATTTTCATCCCCAAAGACGACGTACAGAAGAAGCTATTGCTACTGTAGAGCGTAGCATTGCGGAAGACCCGAATGAGTCCATCCGCCATCCAGCACAGGAATTGAATCTGTGTCCGTCCACTTTATGGAAGATTTTGCGGAAGGATATTAGTTTGCGTGCTTACAAAATCCAACTCATGCAAGAATTGAAGCCAAACGATCATCAAGCAAGGCGTAGATTCGTCGAATGGGCCCAAAACGAGATTGCCATTATTCCCGATTTTCATAAGCGAATTTAGTTTAGCGATGAAGCGCACTTTTGGTTGAATGTGAACTGGCTCCAAGATCTTGTGATTTAACACCGCTAGACTACTTTCTGTGGGGCTATGTAAAGTCATTGGTCTATTCGGATAAGCCGTCGATCTCCGGCCTGCGGAACGCCAAGAGCGCATCTTTATTATATTTTATATTTTTCTTAGTCGACATGAAATATTTTTCTTTTATGAGCTGCTTATAAAAATTATATTTAAAATCATGAAAGGAAGAAATCTTTGGTAAGTCGAAGTCAACATCTGTTACAAAAAATAAACATTCTATTTTTAAATTTCGATGCTTAAAAACTATATATGTATATATTGATACCTAATAGGGTTGGAACGTGGCCCCGTGCAAACTATTGACTTAAAAATATTTTTTTTAATTATTGGGCCTTTGTATAATATTTAAACAATTAAAAAAGACATGAACAAATTTCATTTTTTTTGATTTTTTTTTTATTGTAACATAATTAAGTATTTTGAGTAGCAGATTACTACTTTTAAAGGCAATTGACGATTTTTTATCTTTACGAAAAATTAGAGTGGCCGTGGACTAGTGTTCAGGATAAAAATCCGTGGGTCGTGAGCTTAACATTCATTCATTGTTGATTGAATATCATTCTTTGGTATCCTATCTATAGCCAGAACGCAAGTCAAGTAAGTTTCACTTATTATGAAATATAAGGATTTCCATTTATTTTTATACAAATTATTATAAAATAATAAAATTAAAATTCTTCAATAAAAAAAAGTAAATTTGGCTATAAGGACCATTGCAAATGTAATACGTTTGTGTACAAATTGTTTAGGTAAAGCACTACTTTCATCGTATATAACTATTTTGTTATCGATTGACGCAGTTTTAGCAATTAAAATGTTGATTTTTAAAACGGTTTTTTATTGTGTGAACACACGACAAGTAGTCGTGTTCAGTTCTAAACAAAATCGTATCGAGCCCGAAATAAAAACTTTGTCACCAAAGAAAAAGAGAGAGTATTCTTAACTATTTACCAATTTATTGTAGTTTAGTTTTTGTTTTTAAGTCTTATTCACATCTTATTGCCAAAAACCTTTTTTGTTTTTAAGAAATACCAGTAATTTTGAACTAAAATTTGGCGGAAATGTTAAAATGTTGTGTTTAACATTAATCTTCACATCCCAAAATAACAATTTTTAAATTACGTTTCGCGTTAGAATTTCAGCTATTTTAGTATTTAAATAATGAACTGAGTTTTTGTAACTTGGTAAATTTGGCATGCTATGGGGGACGATTTGATGAATCTTTTAATGTTTTTTCTTTATCGGTTAAGAGTATTTACCTATCTGAGGAACAATTTTGAGGGGAAACAGGTTTAAGGGTAACTTTCCCGAGATCCAACCTCATTTTAGCGCCTGGTCAAAATACAGTGAACACAGCAGATCATTTTTCAATGACGTTTTGAATTCAAAACAAATATTATTGAGGGCTAACAATTTTTATTTATACAAAATAGGTAGCTGCTGAATTCTCCTTATATAATCAGTTCGTTCAATACTAACTGTCTAATTCTAAAAAAATCGATATAAACCCTACCCTAGCTAAATAAAAACAAAGAGAACACGTCTGGTAACTTAAAAATGTGCGTCATCTATTTATGCAAAGTGCGAGCAGGCAATGAAGAAAATAATTGTCGATGATGGAAAAAATAAGTAAACAAAATATAGAAAGAAAAATTCTGAATTCTTTCTCTGCAACAACAACATTTTAGTGTCAGTCTGTTGTTTGCTGCTTTGACAGAATGGCTTCAATAAAAATACAAAATAAAGCGAAAGCAGAAAGCAGAAAACAGAAAAAGAAAACAGAGGTTTCCAGAAAAGACAAAGGAACTTTTCTCAGCACACCGAGCACACAGGGTAATTCTTAGTTAACGAGCAACCGAAACGTATTCACGCTCAGCTTAATCCCCCAGGAATCCGCAGGGCCTGAATTCTAGTGGGAGTCCTGATTCACTCTCTGCACACAGTGTGTGGCGCTATTGTGTGTGTGCTTAGGACCTAGGATAGTCGGAAGGCGGCTCTCTACGGTTGTTCTATTAAAGCCTAATTGTGGGCAATTACTTGCTGCTCGACTAATAAAAACGTTAGAGATATTTGCGCATTTCAACTAATGATTTTCTGCTTAGGCCTAAGCAAACACTGCCAAAATTTAAGTGTCCAGTTGAGTTGCCCCCTTCCATTCGGTCCGTAAATAACACCCACAACCAGCAAACGGCAGAACACACAACATCTCATTAGCAGGCGGCTGACACAGTTATTAATAATTCATTCAGTGCTAATAGAATGTTTGTAGTTCGAACGGCACACATGACACAGAAGCACAAAGCACAGGACATGAGACACGAACCCCAAGCTTTTTCGATAATTAGCCAATTTCGTGAATAATTCAGAACTCAGCCCAAAAACACTCGACTGATACCTGGGCAGCACTTGTGAACAGGTGGGACTCCGGCCATCAATCAGGATTGGTTTCCGTCCAGGCAGCTCGTGTAATTTTCCAGTCATCAATTCGCGTGGGCCACCTTCGACTTTGGCTTGATTATGCAAAGTCCTCATTAAGGGCTTAATTTGTAAAGCTTCAGTCGGGCGATGTAATTTGAATTGGCTGCTCAACATCGTGCAGCCCATTGTTAATGTTTATGTTGGGCTTTAATCCAATTTCCAGTCATAAAACCCGCTCTGCCATTTCGACGGTAAAGCCGCTATTTGATTGACTTCACATTCTGGAAGCCCGGACCAGTTATAGGTATATACAATAGTATCTTTAACAATTCACATCCCACTTGCAAACTTTTGCATTTGTAGCCCGATGGGCTGTGCCAAAAACTCGGGCTGCAAGTTCCAATCAAACGGAAAGCACTAAAAGATGCCAGCCGATATTTATCTGCAAAGGGTCGCACAATGCGGGTTGCACACAATGCCAGAAAGATAAGCTGGCCAGGCCGTAGCAAAAGTCACAAAAATAAATGGAAATTAAAAGTTGGCAGAGTCCTGATTGGACTGCATCCTTCCCGGGTCCCTGAAGGACATTTGAATGGGCAGCAGGGCCTTAAATTATGCTAAACCCAGCCTCAAGGGGTGAGAGTGTGTGCCGAGATTGAATAAAAACCATAAAATGGCGCACGTTCAAAATTCATGATTATGCTGATGCCTTTGCCAAATGCAATATTCTGAGGAACCATCTGGTGTGGGGCCTCGCCACTGGTGAGTACGTGCGTTCGCGGCTTGGTTAACATGACATCATCGTGCAATGAACGGAGTCTAATGAATAAAAATGAGTTTTAAAACCAAAATAAAAACAAAGCCTTTCGCCGGAGACACAATGAAGTGAAATGAAGCAGAGACGGGGGGAAGTCCTAGCAGGCTGCCAGCCAGTCTACGCACTGATCCAGTGACTCGGGTAGGCAATCGGCCAAGAAGCGGAGCTCATAACTAAATGGGAAACTTACATGACGTCCAACGGGCTTGTTCCAATTTCTGTTTTTGCTGTGGCAGCAGCATCAGCATCAGCATCGCTTTCTTTTCCGACTTGCTCCTCGCCTCTGCCTTGTAATCCGTTATTTAAATATTGTTTGTTTTTTATTTGCCTTTGCTATTATGCTTGTGAGTATTTTGTATAAATAACTATGAGCAGGACGTGGCTGGAGCAGAGCAAAAAGCTTGCCTGAAATGGCACACACGCCTGCGAGGATTTTCATATGCACACAATTAAATCAAATCAAGACAAGACGGAACAACAATCTGCCGAGTAAGGCGAGCACTTCTATGTGTCACTTTTTAGTAGAGCTCCAATTTAAATATTTGCTGGTCCATGTTTGCCCAGGCCAGCTGACATTTCGACTCTACGCAAGGACCAAATGAGTCGGGCGGCCACGGGGCGTATGATAAACACCCATTACGCATACGCCCGAGTCTGCAATGCTCATTAGCCATCACACTAAGTGTCGAAATAGAGGTCGTAAAACAGGCCCTTACCTGTGTGGCTGTCGACCATCAGCCATGTCAGCCGCCTTCGGTTTCACCGGTGAGGTAGGGCTACAGAAGGGGCGTGGCCCACCAACAGAGTGACGCTCGGATCCCGGCGGGCCTTGGCATTCTGCTTGTCAGACCCCGAGGTGACGAAACGCTCCTCTTCCTGTCCCGCCCCCCTGGTCCGATGACAGTCCAGCATTGGCCCACATCCGGCCACCTGGACGACCTTTCTTCCCATGCACGTGTGAGTGTGCGTGCGCGCTTTCAAATATCAAACTCGCATTAAATTTGACATCGAAGCGGAAATACATTTAATTGCTTTCCGCGTGGCCGTTCCCCCGACGTCCTTGCACGCACACACACTTAATCACACGGCCACCCCCCTCCCAACACACACACGCGTCCTAGCGCCGGGGGCTCCGTCACACACACACGCCTCGCCAACGACTTTCGCCATTAGCGCCCGTCTCCAAGGGATTCGTTTACAAATATTTGGCTTTTCTTAGCAATTTTCATGTGCTTTCATTTTGTCATTTCATTAGAATGCCGTCGGACCCCCGATCCCTATTTGCATGCCCCAGTGTGTGTGTGTGTGTGTGTTAATGCTGGCTGGCGAACATTCTTAGGCCAGGCTTACTTTTGAGGCCTGGTCTGGTGCTCTGAGCTGGATTCGTCTTAATCGCGCCGAGTTTGTTTACAGCACGTCGTAAAACAACAATGGCTGAGGCTTTTGATTAACTCAACATAATTTTGATTATAGGTAAACACTATTGTGCATTCCTACTCAACGAACTGAAAGTGAAATCAATTTATGGTCATAACTTGACAGTACTTTTTAACTTCAATTTAATATAATTGCAATTAAGATTTAATCTAATCTATACAACCTCCTTCATAGGGGTACAAAATTGCAAATGCAAATAAACTTAATATACTCATCGTGGAAGAGAGTTGGAGTAAGGCGTTGTTAAAAATCAATAAAGCCTCTTCTTGTTTGTATGACCATTTTATTATACATTTTAGCTATGACTATTGTACATTTTAAGGACCGATAATTATATTTGAAACCGATTTTAGTGAGTTCCAATATGGCACACTTATCAAGTCTAGGCAAGCGGATTTCATTGCAGGCCGTAATAAAATTTGAAATATACTTCTCCCTCTTGATAACCAACCCATTTAGTCAGCCACCTCCCCGGAGGAATGAGAGGTTCCATTTACCTGCCGTAAATGATGTGTTTTCGAGCGACGTTCGTGTTGTGTGTTTGACAGCAGCCAAGTTTGTGCTTGCCGCAGGCCATAAACCAATGCCCAAACTTCCAAATCCCGCATAAATAAGCTGGCTTGGGCCAAAGTGAGGCAGCGGGAGGCGGAAAGCGGAAAGTCACATTAAGCACGTGTCATACTCACATGCCAGAGACGGCCAACTGTGGATGGCCTTCCAAGCGCGGACGAGTCCGGAATGGATGCTGCGGCTGGCTCCGATGGCTTGAGTTCTATGTATGTTACTTGTCTGGCTGCCGGCACGCGCGACTTTCGCTTGGCGGTGACAACCACTGGGCTGGCTTATCGGTCACCGTCGGACATACGTTCGCACCGTACGTTCACAGACCGGCACTGCTCGGATGCAGTGCGATTTGGGTCAAAGTAGAAACCAAACGACACTGGAGCCGCACATTTCACACTTGTCACTGCCGCTGCCTGTTCCTCGGTCCCCTGCCGACTCTGTTTCCGTTTCCGCTTTCACTTTTGTCACCGCCGACTTTTAGTTGCAGTTGTGGACAGAGTGACTTGACGCGGATGCACTGGCTCCTCTCGGTTCCGCCCACTACGCACCGACTTTGCCCGGCACAAGTGCGATTACAGGGCCACACAACGAAACGAAACACACAAGTTGAACTCGCTACTCGCGGTAACTCTCGATTATTTCAAACACACTTTTGCCGCCGGAAAGCCTTCGCTTCCACTTCAACCTCAGCCCCTCACTCGGTGCGGCCTTGTTGTTGTCGCTTTCAGTATTCTGGTAGTGTTCGCCGTGTTGTTGTTGCCAATGGGCTGCGAGCGATGCCGTGGCTTCCGCAGCGTGCACAGCTTTCGACGAGCAAACGAAGTGGACTGACAGGACGACCCGCGCCGACCAGGACTCCGTCCGCCTTCGGGAACAGCCCGCCGCTGGAAGGGAGCGTCCGCACATGCGCCTGGCCGGGCTGAGCGAAAGCTCCCGCCAGCTTTCAGGTCAGCGACACGAGCCGACCTCCTCGACGAGGACCCCGCGATGCCTTCCATCGCTTCCAGGACGCAGGCGACTAAGAGAGTCCTTCCCGCGGCAGCTCTCTTAGGTCTCCGCGGAGGCACTCCGAGCTGCTTGGGCCCAAGATGCCCAAACTGTGTCACATTTGCGAACTGAATTCACTTTGCCAATGTCACGTGCCGGAGCGTTTGGCTGCTGAAAGACCGCACTAGCCGGACCTCGGACGACGCCCTCCGGCGGGGGGAGACGGTGACCCACCAGCGAATCAGTGTCCTCAAATTGATATCCTAATGCAACTGGCAGTCAGATGAGCGGAGCGACGGACAGTCGGACAGACGGACAGCTGACTGCCGCAAGGAGAGCCGCAACTTGCAACTAAACTTTTGCGGTCGCCAAGCCTGAACGTGGAGTAAATCCCCCGGCCAACTGACAACTATCGCTGGCCACCAGGATGCCGGATAAGAGTTAGGATATGGCAAAGTGGTGGAGGGTGGAGCGGGGAGGTGGTCGCCAAATCGGCTGCCCACATGCCGCTTGTCGTTTTCCATTAGTGTGCCGACCAACCTCAATGATTTCTTACTTACAGCGCGCAATTTGTACGCTGGCGTGGCAGTGTGTGTGGGGGAGCGGGGAGGGGGTGTGCTGGTGTGGCAGGGGCATAATCGCATTCGCATTGGGTTTCGAGTGCTGAGGCATCCGGGAGTCGGCCAATGCGTTCCGAGTGGGGTCGCCGTCTTAATCTGTGAGTGGGTCTGGGTGCGCGTGTGTGTGTCCGTGCTGGCGGTCGGGTAAAAAGTCCAGGAAATTGCTTTTGCATGAGCGCTTTGGCGCGGGGAGCGGGGAGCGGAGGAGCGGAAGAGCGCCAGATAGCCGGACGCTCGTCCTGGCCATAAAAAGGAAGCTGTGGCTATTGCGACAGAATTGGGAATTGACTGGGATCGCCAGTTGTACAAACTGGCATCGATAGGCGGGCGCTTGCCTACAAATATCCTTAATTAAGAAGCAAAGTCGCCCTGGAGAAATTTGTGCTGCATAATGCCTTCAGGGATTTAATGTTCCGAATTGAATTATTGCCACTGTGGTGAAAATAATACAAGCGTTGACCCCTTTTTTTACCCAACCACAATCGACATCTGGCCCAGAGTTTTTTGCTGGCTCGCATGCTTGCCAGCCATTTAGTCAATGGTCAATATGCTCGATTCATTCACTTTGACCCCGTTCAACTTCAGCCGTGCTCGATATGATTTCGTATCTACCCCACCCCCCACACACCGCCCAATGCCGATCGCCCTTCGCCTGCTTCCTGCGCCGCCTGTCCTGTCGACACTATCTGTGTAATGTTTTGTTGTCCCCGAACGTAGTTTCTCTTTTTATTTCCAACTCGAATGAAAAATGTTACCTACTGTTTGCCGGCTGCCAAAAGAACAAATAAAAATAAAAAATGTGTTGACACGAGGAGAGGAAACAAACTGTTGGCCCTACAGCAAGGATAGGCCATACATCAATTGAGTAAGCATTGTATTTGAGTCGTAATTGAATTGAAAACGACCTGAGGCCCTACTATGTTGATGAATATTTGCCAAACATAAATTTAAAGTGCGAGCGTTTTTTTCTTGCGGACATTAAAACTTATCCGTATTTTAAATGAGATGTGATTTGCCTCCGGATTGCGATTTAACAGAGGGAAAACTGCTCCAGTCGTAAACATTACGCTTCAATTGCCTTAGGTCCAATCCAGTATTCTAAGATGTTTTCGCCAATCAAAAACCTCAACGAGTTATTTAACAGTTATTAATTTCATCTTTGATCGATATTTGTATGAGCTAGACATATAAATGGATGGTAAGTTCATTTCTTGATTGACGTAAGCTTTCAGTAATTAATTCGATTCACCTGAAATTTCCAATTATCCAAGCCGAACCACTGCAGCTTACTGACAAGTCTGTAGAAATTGTTGAGCAGTAAAGTCGCCCGAAAGTTGGTGGGAGGGTGTAAATGCCCCAAACACATTGGGGAACATCTGGCAGCATGTATGCATTTAGCCCCCATAATGTAGGGCTATTAAATCAATTTCGGTTGTTGCTCTTTTGCACTACTTTCACTTGCTGTCTGTCAGACATTCAGGCAGTCAGGCAGTCAGGCCGTCGAGGTTGGCTGACAGGCGGCACGAGTGGGACTCGTGTCTGGGCCAAGTTAATGTCTAGGCTGACTGAGCATGCAATATTTAAAGAGCAGCGAGCAGGCCGCTTTCCAGGGAAATCAATGCCTCCCACCCGGAGCTTTGAGTCCGCTTCCGCCTGCTTTCCCTGCTTTGCCTGCTTTCCCTATGTGGCCATGCGAGGACAATAACTCAGCAAATCATTATTAAGTTCAAATATGCGAGGCAGCCGTGTAAATATTGACAGTGCAAAACAAATTACCTGATTACATTTGGGTCAAGCCATTTTTGCCACCAAAGCGACACTAAATGTTCGTGTTGTTCTTGTTTGCTTGTGTGTGCCGAAAAGGACCCTCACACACACCCACCCCCGCACACCACACGCTTACACAAGTAAACAAAACACCAACACCAACTAGCAGTATCATAGCAATCAGTTAGACGTATGTGCCCGTATACTCACGGGTCACACAGACAGAAATTAATTAAAAGTTTGTATGTTGCTGCAACAGAATGTCTAGCTTGTTTATTTGTCTTGCTGTGTGCGTTTGCACTTGTCTGTGTTAGTTGCAGCCATTGTTTTTTTATACGCGATGTATCCCATTTTTTATGTATTTTCACGACCTTGTAAGTTAACAATTTTGGGCACTCACTCTGTCGCAATGTTTACAAAATAATAATGGCATTTACGACCCTGGTCTGCACTCGCCCCCATGTGAGCCCGTGTGCGTGCTCGTTGGAATGGCTGTGTGTGCTCGGGGTCGTCCTTGCTGCTGCTGCTCCCGGTTGGGGAATTCTTTTATTATAATTTCATTTGCCAGAGCCGGCTTGGCGGCACCAGCAAAGCAAATCATCAAAATGCATTCTCATGGCTGGGCATTGGAGCAGAATAAAATAATAATAAACACACAAATCATTTTTTTATTGGCAGTCTTCATAATTTTTGTAAGCACTTATGGTTAAAACCATATTTCAAGGACCGAAATAATGATTACTTTTGATTTAGACGATAACAAAAATGAACTGACAAAAGTCGTACAAACAAGAAAGGAAAGCTAACTTCGGGCGGAGCCGAAGTTGAAATACCCTTGCAGAATATTCTGTAAATTATATTCTCCAAAATTATTCATATGATGCATTCTTAACACTCATAAAAAATCCCAACTTCCTAACTTTACAAACACCAAAGTTATGGCATTTCCGATCAATCAGTAATATGGCGGCTATAGGATATAGTCGGCCGATCCTTATGAAATTTGGTAGGTCATATTGATTGATATAAAACCCATAAAAAATCCCAACTTCCTAACTTTACAAACACCAAAGTTATGGCATTTCCGATCAATCAGTTATATGGCAGCTATAAGATATAGTCGGCCGATCCTTATGAAACTTGGTAGGTCGGATTGATTGGCCAAATATAAAACCCATATAAAATCCCAACTTCTTAACTTAACAAACACCAAAGTTATGGCATTTCCGATCAATCAGTTATATGGCAGCTATAGGATATAGTTGTCCGATCCCGGCCGTTCCGACTTATATACTGCGTGCAAAGGAAAGAAGGGTGTGTGCAAAGTTTCAATTCGATAGCTTTAAAACTGAGAGACTAGTTTGCGTAGAAACAGACAGACGGACAGACGGACAGACAGACGGACAGACGGACAGACGGACATGGCTATATCAACTCAGGAGGTGATCCTGATCAAGAATATATATACTTTATAGGGTCGGAGATGTCTCCTTCACTGCGTTGCACACTTTTGACCAAAATTATAATACCCTCTGCAAGGGTATAAAAATAAATCGACGACAGATTCAAAATGGACAAGAAAGGAAAGCTAACTTCGGGCGGAGCCGAAGTTGAAATACCCTTGCAGAATATTCCGAATTATATTCTCCAAAATTATTCATATGATGCATTCTTAACACTCATAAAAAATCCCAACTTTCTAACTTTAAAAACACCAAAGTTATAGCATTTCCAATCGTTCAGTTAAGTGGCGGCTATGGGATATAGTCGGCCGATCCCTATGAAATTTAGTGGGTCAGATTGATTGGCCAAATATAAAACCCATAGAAAATCCCAACTTCCTAACTTTACAAATCCCAAAGTTATGGCATTACCGATCAATCAGTTATATAGCAGCTATAGGATATAGTCAGCCGATCCTTATGAAATTTGGTAGGTCAGATTGATTGGCCAAATATAAAAGCCATAGAAAATCCCAACTTCCTAACTTTACAAATCCCAAAGTTATGGCATTACCGATCAATCAGTTATATGGCAGCTATAGGATATAGTCGGCCGATCCTTATGAAATTTAATAGGTCGGATTGACTGGCCAAATAAAATACCCATAGGAAATCCCAACTTCCTAACTTAACAAACACTAAAGTTATGGCATTTCCGATCAATCAGTTATATGGCAGCTATAGGATATAGTTGTCCGATCCTGGCCGTTCCGACTTATATACTGCGTGCAAAGGATCGAAGGCTGTGTGCAAAGTTTCAATTCGATATCTTTAAAACTGAGAGACTAGTTCGCGTAGAAACAGACAGACGGACAGACAGACGGACAGACGGACAGACGGACAGACGGACATGGCTATATCAACTCAGGAGGTGATCCTGATCAAGAATATATATACTTTATAGGGTCGGAGATGTCTCCTTCACTGCGTTGCACACTTTTGACCAAAATTATAATACCCTCTGCAAGGGTATAAAAATAATATTTAATAAATCTATTTCTCAAAAGAAAAATTCGAGGAAATTTTTTTGATTGATTTTATTGATTTATTGATGATGATAGCTATGATAGCCACATTCTATGAGTAAGTAAAAATTTTATTATATGTACCAGTGCTCAATAACAATTCTAAAAGTTAAGATTGAAGAACACACCAAAGTTATCTCATTTCTAAACGTTCAGGTATATAGCAGCTATACGATATAGCCAGTCCCATCTTTCTAACTTAAGAAACACTAAAGCTATGGCATATCCGATCAATCAGTTATATGCCAGCTATCGGATATAGTCGCATCGGTTGGCCGAAAATAAAACACATAGAAAATCCCAATTTCCTAACTTTACTAATTTACTAATGGAATTTGCGATCATTCAGTTATATGACAGCTATAGGATATAGTCGGCCGATCCTTATAAAATTTGGTAGGTCAGATTGATTGGCCAAAAATAAAACCCATAGAAAATCCCAACTTCCTAACTTTACACACACTAAAGATATGGCATTTCCGATCAATCAGTTATATGACATCTATAGGATATAGTCGGCCGATCCTAATGAAATTTGGTAGGTCGGATTGATTGGCCAAAAAAAAAACCCATAGAAAATCCCAACTTCCTCACTCAACAAACACCAAAGTTATGGCATTTCCGATCAATCAGTTATATGGCAGCTATAGGATATAGTTGGCCGATCCCGGCCGTTCCGACTTATATACTGCGTGCAAAGGAAAGAAGGGTGTCCATATCTTTAAAACTGAGAGACTAGTTTGCGTAGAAACAGACAGACGGACAGACGGACAGACAGACGGACAGACGGACAGACGGACAGACGGACATGCTTATATCAACTCAGGAGGTGATCCTGATCAAGAATATATATACTTTATAGGGTCGGAGATGTCTCCTTCACTGCGTTGCACACTTTTGACCAAAATTATAATACCCTCTGCAAGGGTATAAAAATACAAGAAAACGAATAATCTTACATTTTCGTTAGTCTATGCAAATCCACCATCATTTTTATACCCTTGCAGAGGGTATTATAATTTTGGTCAAAAGTGTGCAACGCAGTGAAGGAGACATCTCCGACCCTATAAAGTATATATATTCTTGATCAGGATCACCTCCTGAGTTGATATAGCCATGTCCGTCTGTCCGTCTGTCTGTTTCTACGCAAACTAGTCTCTCAGTTTTAAAGCTATCGAATTGAAACTTTGCACACACCCTTCTTTCCTTTGCACGCAGTATATAAGACGGAACGGCCGGGATCGGACGACTATATCCTATAGCTGCCATATAACTGATTGATCGGAAATGCCATAACTTTCGTGTTTGTAAAGTTAGGAAGTTGGGATTTTCTATGGGTTTTATATTTGGCCAATCAATCCGACCTACCAAATTTCATAAGAATCGGACGAACGGAATCGCACGCGGTATATAAGTCGGCAGCTATAGGATATAGTCGGCCGATCCCGGCCGTTCCAACTTATATACTGCGTGCAAAGGAAAGAAGGGTGTGTGCAAAGTTTCAATTCGATATCTTTAAAACTGACAGACTAGTTCGCGTAGAAACAGACAGACGGACAGACAGACGGACAGACAGACGGACAGACGGACAGACAGACAGACGGACAGACGGACATGCTTATATCAACTGAGGACGCTATCCTGATCAAGAATATATATACTTTATAGGGTCGGAGATGTCTCCTTCACTGCGTTGCACACTTTTGACCAAAATTATAATACTCTCTACAAGGGTATAATAAAAAGCTCAGTTTATTTAAGAAAAAAAAAATCAGATACAATAAACCCAACTTATAGTGATTTCAGCCCTTGCATTATTCCTTGTGTGTAGAAAACTATATACAGAGAGGTAAGCGATTTGCTGGTACCCACAAAAGCAGCATCGATTGTATTTTAACTAACTTGGAATCGAACTTCAGTGATAATTAAAAGATATGTTAATATGTTACCGGATGTTTTTTCTAGATGTGGGCTGTCACGATTTCTGGCTATGGGATATTTAATAATCTCGAGGAGTCAGCGAGGAGTTCATTTGCAACATATCAAAAACAGATTGACACTCAGTTATCCTTCTCAGCGTTCTGAGGGCTGTGTGCTCCAAGTGTTTACCATCGAGAAGGCTGACATCCTTCTCAAAAAGCTGCGCGTATGCATTCATGTGGATGCGTGGGTGTGGGGAGGAGTGGGCTGGGAGCTCACCTCGATAGCTCGTATGGAACGGCCCGAATATGTGTGTAAGCTACTACTGCAAACATACTCGCACAGCTGCGCAGGGCGGCGTTAATTTCCGTTAATTAAAATAAATACGTCAAGCGATAATAAATGATGGCGTGGTATGATGCATACTTCCAGGAGGCCTGTTTAAAAGTGATCCAAAAGACACACGCCGCCTTCAATTAGACGACAACTTCAAGCCCTGTACTCGCATCGCTGTCCCCAACTCCTGTATCTCCTTTTGGGTCCGCAAAGCGCAGCAATTAATGGGATAATTGGTTTGGCCGAAGCCAACATAAATTTCTGCCACGGACAGCAGATTGGCGATTTGAGAAGAACCCGCTCAGAAGGACCTGAGCTCGTGGTCCACCCGTAGGTTATTGCAGCGCATAAATTCTATTCAAAGCTGCGATGTGTCGGCACTCAAGCGCTCCTGCCAGGCAGTCTCACCTGGACGGAGGGAGGGCGGAAAGATGGCCAAATAGCTGGCCAGGGCACAAATGACTGAGGAGCAGGCGACAATGACGGACCTGGAGAGCAAACGTAATCAAGTGTGCGAGCCCTGCAAAGGCAAACAAAAGATTATCCTTGCCCTTGCCGTGCTCCTTGGACACAGGGCTCACACTCAGCCAGGAGAGTAGCAACAGCTGCTCGGAAGACTTCCTCGTGGCCTGGGCTCGGGTTCGGATGCCCCTGCTGCTGCTATTGAAATGTTGCAGTAATGAAAAAAATTGTCAACTTACACGAGGCAGGGATGTATGTATGAGGGATGTGTGTTGCCGTGGCTGTGGCCGAAGCTGAAACTGAAGTTGAAGCAGACACTGAAGGTACGTTCAACAAAAGCGACAGCGACAACAAAACATGTGTCAACTGCCAGACATCCTGAGCAATATTAATAACACTCGGGGAACATATTTTTCATTAAAGCTGCAAGGAGATGTCACCCAGGCGATACACAACACAACATGTGGCGTCTGTGCGGGCTTACGTTTTAAGGATGATTATGCAAAGCTTTCGGCACACACTCGCCCACACGCCCACCGACTAACAAGAGGGAATTTAATAAATGTAGTTATAAGGGCGATTAGCGGCCATTTTGCATTCCACCCGAGCGCAGAGATGGCCTTAAAAGTTTCGCGGATACCACCTCGGGCTGTGTGCCTTCAACCTCCGTGACGCACTCGCAAACAAGCACTTGCCCCTGTTAAAGTTGAAACAGCGCGGCTCACGATGCGTATGAGGAACGTCTTAATTGCCATTAAGAAGCCGTCTGCGATTTTCGCCAGCTTTTTCATAATTTATGCAGACCGGAAAGCCGGCATGTGGAGCCAAGTACCGCCCGGGCTGATGCAGTTTCAAATTCAAAACCGTATAGGCGTATCGAAATTCGTGAAAAACACCGAGAAATGTCCGTACGCTTTGAGCGCTCGAGTCAAGTGATTTCACTGGTTAATTAAACATGACGTAGCGCAGCAGAGAAATTCTCAAGTGAATAATTAAACATCGGAAACTTAATAAAAACTTTTCGAATTTATTGAAAACTTCATCTATGAAAATGTGGCAAGCTCTGTCGGCCGCAGGCCTATATAAGCCGGGCCCCAGTAGCCCGCAGCACACAGGCCCCAGGATGGTCTTCGATCTGATACGTCCCGCTCCGCTCACCGAGCAGAAGCGGTCCCGCGACGGCTGCATCTACCTGTACCGCGCCATGAAGTTCATAGGCTGGCTGCCGCCCAAGGGGGGCGTGTTGCGCCTCCTGTACCTCTTCTGGACGCTGATGACGTTCGTGTGGTCGACCACGTACCTGCCGCTGGGCTTCCTCGGCAGCTACATGACGCAGATCAAGGACTTCTCCCCAGGCGAGTTCCTCACCTCGCTGCAGGTGTGCTTCAACGCCTACGGCTCCTCGGTGAAGGTGGCCATCACCTACTCGATGCTCTGGCGGCTGATCAAGGCCAAGAAGATACTGGACCAGCTGGACCTCCGCTGCACCACCATGGAGGAGCGCGAGAAGATCCACCGCGTGGTGGCGCGCAGCAACCACGCCTTCCTCATTTTCACCTTCGTCTACTGCGGCTACGCCGGCTCCACCTACCTCAGCTCGGTGCTCAGTGGCCGGCCGCCCTGGCAGCTGTACAACCCGTTCATCGACTGGCACGACGGTCCGCTCAAGCTCTGGGTGGCCTCCACGCTCGAGTATGTGGTGATGTCGGGCGCGGTGCTGCAGGACCAGCTGTCGGACACGTACCCGTTGATCTACACCCTCATCCTCCGGGCGCACCTGGACATGCTGCGGGAGCGCATCCGACGTCTGCGCTCCGACGAGGCAATGAGCGAGGCGGAGAGCTACGAGGAGCTGGTCAATTGCGTCATGGACCACAAGCTGATTGTGAGGTAGGTGTGAGCTCCAGGGACCTGTGGAGCAACTAACGCTTTGTCGCCCCTCAGTTATTGCGCGACCATCAGACCAGTCATTTCGGGGACCATCTTCACCCAGTTCCTGCTGTGTGGCCTAGTGCTGGGGCTCACGCTGATCAACGTGTTCTTCTTCTCGGACCTCTGGACGGGCATTGCATCCTTCATGTTCGTTATAACCATCCTGCTGCAGACGTTCCCCTTCTGCTACACCTGCAACCTCATCATCGAGGACTGCGAGTCGCTGACCCATGCCATCTTTCAGTCCAACTGGGTGGATGCCAGCCGGCGCTACAAGACAACGCTCCTGTATTTCCTTCAAAATGTACAGCAGCCCATCGAGTTTGTTGCCGGCGGCATCTTTCCGATATCCATGAGCAGCAACATAAGTGTAAGTGCCTGCCAAACTATTTCGTCCTCCCGGCACGGCTTCTCATTCTCTACCCCATCTTTAGGTAGCCAAGTTTGCCTTCTCCGTGATTACCATCACCAAGCAAATGAACATTGCAGACAAGTTTAAGACGGACTAATGGTCGTATTTTCGTTTACTTTTTCCAACACCCAGAGGAAAAAACAAAGCAAACTTCAATATTTTTACTTTGAATAAAATATTTTCGGTACTGATTTGAGTGCCAAGAGTTGTTGTGTTAAATCAAAGTGTATAACACTTTAATATTATTTTAATATTTTCATATTTAAATTGAAATCATATACATATTTTTGTAGAACTGTTTTAAGACTGCAAGCAATAACACACAGTTCAATAACGTTTACGACGGGTGTATAATAGTGTCAAACTATTTAAGAGTATTCATTCAGTAAGTTTGACCTTTAACCAATGAGGATGAAGTAAAACCCGCACCATTCTTGAATTAGCAGTAGTAGTCAAATTTGTAATCCTTTATATTTATTGCCATCTTACCCTTTGAACAAGCGAAAGCCAGTTGCTTGAAGTTAAAAGTAGAGCCACCGAAGTTTTGCGATACGATTGCCATATTGACAGCTGAAAAGATTTAGTCAGCATTTCATATAATACGTTAAAGATGATAGTTAATTTAAGAAACAAAGAAACTAAAGACACAACAAATAAGGAAAACATAAAATATTTTTGACTTAGAGAGCCAGAATTCTGTGGGTGACGTATCATTAGTGAATTTTTAGAATATTTAAAGCCAGCTTTCTAAGATTCCCTAAAATGCCTAAAACTTTTCTTAGATCGATTTTAATTTAAAACATAAATAAAACGCATTCTATTGGCTTACAATTTTGGGAGACTATTTGTCGTACATACTATTTATATTATAATAACAAGCATTTTTACTATTGTAAGTAAATTAAAATTGCATAATTGCAAAGTTTCAAATGGATTTAACAATTTGTCCGAATTTGTTATTTTGGTGATAGTATATTCGCAAATGATCAAACTTAAGTTTTCTTAGCTCTTTCTGGCTCACACATACATCATTTAAACCCTGAAAGTATTAGGACAAATAATATGGCTATGTTAGGGTATATTTGATTAGGAAGCAATACTAACAAGAAAGGAGAGCTAACTTCGGGCGGAGCCGAAGTTGATATACCCTTGCAGAATATTCTGTAAATTATATTCTCCAAAATTATTTATACGATGCATTCTTAATACTCATACAAAATCCCAACTACCTAACTTTAAAATCACCAAAGTTATGGCATTTCCAATCGTTCAGTTATATGGCAGCTATAGGATATAGTTGGTCGATCCTTATGAAATTTGGTAGGTCAGATTGATTGGCCCAATTTATAACCCATAGAAAATCCCAACTTCCTAACTTTACAAACATCGAAGTTATGGCATTTCCGATCAATCAGTTATATGGCGGCTATAGGATATAGTCGGCCGATTCTTATGAAATTTGATAGGTCAGATGATTGGCCAAATATAAAACCCATAGAAAATCCCAACTTCCTAACTTTACAAACACCAAAGTTATGGCAATTCCGATCAATCAGTTATATGACAGCTATAGGATATAGTCGGCCGATCCCGGCCGTTCCGACCTATATACTGTGTGCAAAGTTTCAATTCGATATCTTTAAAACTGAGAGACTAGTTTGCGTAGAAACAGACAGACGGACATGCTTATATCAACTCAGGAGGTGATTCTGATCAGAAATATATATACTTTATAGGGTCGGAGATGTCTCCTTCACTGCGTTGCACACTTTTGACCAAAATTATAATACCCTCTGCAAGGGTATAAAAATACACCAGTATGTGTCCCGCATCGACAAAAATTTAAGCTTTATGTCTACACAAGCATTTTTTATTAAAGCGTGCCGTATCAGAAATTTGGTAAGTTTTTGTTTTAACTACTGTTAAAGTACCCCAATACTATGACCAGTCGTCGTCATATGACTATTGTCTTGAAAACACCAAACCTTTCCCTATTAGAGCTTTCACTTAAAAATTCTATTAAGAATTTTTCATCAAAAATGGGTTGCATTGCAATAACTCCCAAACGCAATTTTTTTGAGACTAATGTGTTATATAACTAGAAAGAAATTGGTTTTTCATAAAAAACGCTAAAACGTGAATACAGAACTGACTTTTGACATTTTTATACCCTTGCAGAGGGTATTATAATTTCAGTCAAAAGTTTGCAACGCAGTAAAAGACACATTTCCGACCCTATAAAGCATATATATTATTGATCAGCATCACCAGAAGAGTCGATTTAGCCATGTCAGTCTGTCCGTCCGTCTGTCTGTCTGCCCGTTTTTACGCAAACAGTCCCTCAGTTTTAAAGCTATCTGCTTTAAACTTTCAAAAAAGTTGTCTTTCTATTTTAGGTAGTATATAAGTCGGAACGAGCCGGATCGGGCGACTATATCATATAGCTCCCATAGGAACAATCGGTAAAAAACCATTCAAAAAAATGATAACTTTGTTGTTTTAATTTTTTTTTTTCTTGTTCTTTGGGATTTGGATATATTTAAATATTATGGAATTACAGTTTTAATTAAATTAAAATCGGAGAGCAATATTATATAGCTGCCATAGAAACGATGGCAAAATGAAGCGCAAAATCGACATGGCTTCATTGTTTTTAGTAATATACATAATATATATAGGAATAAAAATCGAAATGTAGTCGATTTGTAATAACTGCAAGGGTATATAAATTTCGGCTTGCCGAAGTTTGCTTCCTTCCTTGTTAACAATACGTACGGAATCGGAATAATCTGAAAAGTTTTCGTTTAGGCCTTTATTTAAAATAAGGCTGATTATATCTCTATCAATCGGTTCATTCTTTTTGAAAGGGGAAACGAACTTTTTGACAGCAACGTGATGATTGGGTCCGATGAAGTGTATGAGCCAAGGATTCCATTGTGTTTTTACACGAATTTTTTCTAATGTTGTCTTCTGACATCATACCTATTGGATGGGCAATATTTAGTATAATTTAATAAAGACATCATCATAGACGCAGTTCGTTAGCCAGAATTGTACATTTTTCTTGGCATTAAAGCCTAGTACTCAGATCGAAAACCGAGTTCACTAGCAGAAAAACTTTAATCTTTCCAGTGTGACTGCATTATCGAGAGTTCATCAGAATTAAGCGTGCTACGGTCGTACCGTCAATCAGCTGGGTTTGTTGACAAGCAGTTAAAATTCAAATATCGTATTTGCGGGAAAGAGCCTTTAAATGATATTACCAAATACCTTGGCAAGACAAGTCTGCCGCTGTACAAAGATATTAAAAAACAATACAATTTAAATTTAACAGTTGTTATTTTTAATTGACTGATAATTATTTGCTGATTTAAAGTTCATATCTGCACTTTTATTGTGTTTTTTCGTACATTCTGGACCTAAAAAACATTTTGCTCTGACAAGAGGCACCCCAGATAGTATTAATGTTATTTTGTCCTCACATGTAAACACCTGCAATCGACTTTTGTGAGTTTTTTGAGTTTTTCCCTCCATTTCTTATAATGTTCAGTGAGAAGCGCACGCCAAAAGATTAAATTTTTTAATCTTTTCGCTAGGGTTCACCCAAAGTTTAATTTCCGCAGACTGGCAACGCTATGTAATTTTCTGGTATTTTTTTCGTCGATCAGGGGACCGACGTGAAAAAAAGGCCCGACGAAAAGTGAACGCCAGCTGTTTGTCTCTCGCTCTCTCTCATGACTGGCGTACGATTTTCGTCGATCTGGATACTAGGCTAAAGTGTTTTTTAAGAAAAAACATAATAAAAGTGCAGCTATAAACTTTAGATTAGCAAATAATTATCAGTAAATAAAAAAAACCACTGTTAAATTTAAATTGTATTGTTTATTAATTTCTTTGTAGAGCAGCAGACTTGTCTTGCCAAGGTAGTTGATAATATCTTTTAAAGGCTCTTTCTCGCAAACACGATATTTGAATTTTAGCTGCTTGTCAACAAACCCAGCGATTGACAGTACGACCGTAGCACGCTTAATTCTGATGAACTCTCAAATTGGAAAGATTAAAGTTTTTACGCTAGCGTACTCGTTTTTCAATCTGAGTACTAGGTTTAAGGCCCAATTTTGAACGGTCGAGAAAGGTTTGGAAAACAATATGAGAAACACGTCGTAAATAACAGCCTGCAGCTGCATCCTACGACATTTTTTTACAAGGAAGATGATTGCAAGGTGTAGCAAATCCTATTCTAATATTCCTAAAATTAAGAAGTGCAGTCCACTGGATTAATAAATTTATTAATTGCAATTTAGCTGTTCTTGTTATTCATACATAAATAATAAAATGCGAATAGAGCGTTCATGAACGAGATAAAATATTCTTTTTTCATTACGATGCATTTTACTTAATCAATTACTGGTCAATTTAACAATTTTTTTGCTTTGTTTTCTGGTCGGCTGGGTATAATAGTGCTCACGATATGCAACCGATAGCTTAAAAATCGAATAAATTCAAGATGACTGACCTAAGAACCAGGCTAACTCATCCTAAACTAAATGGTATCCCATAACTTATTGAAAACCTATGTACAACAAGAAAGGAAAGCTAACTTCGGGCGGAGCCGAAGTTGATATACCCTTGCAGAATATTCTGTAAATTATATTCTCCAAAATTATTCCTATGATGTGTTCTTAATACTCATAAAAAATCCGAACTTCCTAATTTTAAAAACACCAAAGTTATGGTATTTCCAATCGTTCAGTTATATGGCAGCTGTTGGATATTGTCGGCCGATCCTTATGAAATTTGGTAGGTCGGATGGATTGGCTAAAAAAAAAACCCATAGCAAATTTAGCTTCTTAACTTTAAAAACACCAAAGTTATGGCATTTCCGATCAATCAGTTATATGGCAGCTATAGGATATAGTCGGCCGATCCCGGCCATTCCGACTTATATACTGCGTGCAAAGGAAAGAAGGGTGTGTGCACAGTTTCAATTCGATATCTTTAAAACTGAGAGACTAGTTTGCGTAGAAACAGACAGACGGACAGACGGACATGCTTATATCAGGAGGTGATCCTGATCAAGAATATATATATATATTGCACACTTTTGACAAAAATTATAATACCCTCTGCAAGGGTATAGTATAACGAGCTGAAAATGTCAAAGAAAGTTAAAGCCTCTTTAACGGACATGTATGTCCGGATAAGCAAGTCCACGAAGCAACCAGTCCGACGTGTTTTACTTTTTATACCCTTGCAGAGGGTATTATAATTCCAGTCAAAAGTTTGCAACGCAGTGAAGGAGACATTTCCGACCCTATAAAGTATATATATTCTTGATCAGCATCACCAGGAGAGTCGATCTAGCCATGTCCGTCTGTCCGTCCGTCTGTCCGTCTGTCCGTCCGTCCGTCCGTTTCTGCGCAAACTAGTCCCTCAGTTTTAAAGCTATCTGCTTAAAACTTTCCCAAAAGTTGTCTTTCTATTGCAGGTAGTATATAAGTCGGA
Source organism: Drosophila kurseongensis (assembly GCA_018153305.1). Taxonomy (NCBI): domain Eukaryota; kingdom Metazoa; phylum Arthropoda; class Insecta; order Diptera; family Drosophilidae; genus Drosophila; species Drosophila kurseongensis. The sequence continues at coordinate 3,704,832 of JAECXX010000004.1, read as the reverse complement.
ACGAGCCGGATCGGGCGACTATATCATATAGCTGCCATATAACTGAACGATCGGAAATGCCATAACTTTCGTGTTTGTAAAGTTAGGAAGTTGGGATTTTCTATGGGTCTTATATTTGGCCAATCAATCCGACCTACCAAATTTCATAAGGATCGGCCGACTATATCCTATAGCTGCCATATAACTGAACGATTGGAAATGCCATAACTTTGGTGTTTTTAAAGTTAGGAAGTTGGGATTTTTTATGAGTATTAAGAATGCATCATTTGAATAATTTTGGAGAATATAATTTACAGAGTATTCTGCAAGGGTATATCAACTTCGGCTCCGCCCGAAGTTAGCTTTCCTTTCTTGTTTTTAAGGTTAATTTGAGAAAATTGTCCTATTTTTTAGGGTAAATAATTTTTTAGGCGGAATTCCTTATTTTAAGAAAAAAATTCTAAAAACAAGAACCATTTTTACTAAAATATAGAAATTCTTTCTTGGATTTAGGGCGAGTTTAGTTTATGGCGACAATTTCTACATTTGAGAAATACTCTCTTGATTCAAGAAAAGTTTTCTTGTTTTGAGAAAAAAATTGTGTGTACCTGAAATAAAAAGACAATTTTTGGGTAAGTTTGCAAACTTTTGACTGAAATTATTATACCCTCTGCAAGGGTATAAAAAGAAGAAATTAAAATATAACCAAAGTGCGACCTCGAGTTTTATCAATTATTCCAGTTTGTCAATATATATCACATGCAATTGATTTGAAAGCCTCAATTCGCTTTCAAATGAAAATTCTTTTTTGGGACTAATGCGTGTAAATCAAACAAGTTCTCTGCATTACATCGATTTGCTACGTGTGCTCTCGACTATTTTCAAATTTATATTCTTTATCAAAGCATTTTAAATTAAAATTTTGCTATATGTCATAAAACGTTCTTAAATAGACTCTTAGAAACTCGAACGACAATCCTATAAGTTATTCAAATAAATTTAGTGACATAAAACACACCACCTATTCATTTTTATAAGCTTAATAATAAATATTATCTTTATTTTTAGTTACTTAGTTTTAAAAAGGTTTAATTATTTAAGTTATATATAAGTACATAACATTTGTATAAAAACAAGAAAGAAAAGCTAACTTCGGGCGGAGCCGAAGTTGATATACCCTTGCAGAATATTCTGTAAATTATATTCTCCAAAACTATTCTTTCTTAATACTCATACAAAATCCCAACTTCCTAACTTTACAAACACCAAAGTTATGGCATTTCCGATCAATCAGTTGTATGGCAGCTATATGATGTACTGCGTGCAAAGGAAAGAAAGGTGTGTACAAAATTTCAATTCGATATTTTTATACCCTTGCAGAGGGTATTATAATTTCAGTCAAAAGTTTGCAACGCAGTGAAGGAGACATTTCCGACCCTATAAAGTATATATATTCTTGATCAGCATCACCAGGAGAGTCGATCTAGCCATGTCCGTCTGTCCGTCTGTCCGTCCGTCTGTCCGTCTGTCCGTCCGTCCGTTTCTACGCAAACTAGTCCCTCAGTTTTAAAGCTATCTGCTTAAAACTTTCCCAAAAGTTTTCTTTCTATTGCAGGTAGTATATAAGTCGGAAACGTCTGGATCGGGCGACTATATCATATAGCTGCCATATAACTGAACGATCGGAAAAGCCATAACGTTGGTGTTTTTAAAGTTAGGAAGTTGGGATTTTCTATGGGTTTTATTTTTGGCAAATCAATCCGACCTACAAAATTTCATAAGGATCGGCCGACTATATCCTATAGCTGCCATATAACTGAACGATTGGAAATGCCACAACTTTGGTGTTTTTAAAGTTAGGAAGTTGGGATTTTTTATTAGTGTTAAGAATGCATCCTATGAATAATTTTGGAGAATATAATTTACAGAATATTCTGCAAGGGTATTTCAACTTCGGCTCCGCCCGAAGTTAGCTTTCTTTTCTTGTTAAAACTGAGAGACTAGTTGGCGTAGAAACAGACAGACGGACAGACAGACGGACATGCTTATATCAACTCAGGAGGCAATCATGATCAAGAATATATATACTTTATAGGGTCGGAGATGTCTCCTTCACTGCGTTGCACACATTTGACCGAAATTATAATACCCTCTGCAAGGGTATAATGAATATCTTCGTTTAATAGAGTTTGATTTAAATATTTGACCAAAGAAATATTATTTCTTGTTTTAAGAAAAATTTATTTCGTACTTTAAGAAATGTTATTTCTTGTTTTCAAGAAAGAATTGACCATACTATCGTTTCAGGAAATATTAGATTCTTTAAAAGGCGGTTTCCAAAAAAAATATTTCTTCTTTTAAGAAAAAATATTTCTTGTTGCCACAATATTTGATGGCATTAATTACCTTAGCTCGATTACCAACATAAACTCGATTAAATAATCTAGCCTCGGTCTTAGTCTTTAGGGTAGACATCAGTTATCAGTCTTAAGTGTTACGAATTGATTTGGTTACTCTTTTAGTTGTTGGTCTTTTTAAGCTCTTGCGTCCTCTCCGCTAGCGAAAAACACTCTTGCTTTTCAAAAGACTAACTGTCAAACTATTTCGAAATCTTTAAACCAACGTCATAAACGTCGACATCATTAAAATATCACAAAGTTACCATCCACCCGCAAATGCACTCTAGCCTCCGGCTGTCAATTCGCCCGACCATTCAGCATTCCAACATCAAGCCACCCACCCACTAGTCAGCGCAGGAGCTTTTTCAGTAGAAAATGTGCAGAAATTTCGCGCACTTCCGTTACATTTCGCATCCTTTTCGACTGTTTATTTTTCGGCGGCGCTTCCTCTAGACAAACCGCAACGGAAGCACCGCCGTGCACTTCTCCTTACCGTTTTTTCCGTCCCGGTTTAAGGCACTTTCCCCGTACCATTCCCCCGCTTGCCCTTGCCAAAGCCCAAAGTAAAAAGCGAATGACACAAATTGGCCGCCTTAAAGAAATAAAGAAAAGTGCTGTTTATAAAGATTTGATTTTATGAAAATAGGTTCTCCCAGGCTAGCCCCTTCTGCTGTCCGCCACTCCAATTTCCATTAAAAGGTTGAAAACGTTAACATTTGTACCGAAGTTTGTTAAACGTAATAAGCGACAATCGACAAATAAATCTTTATAAATCCCTAAACCTTATTCGATTGGTTTGCTAAGGCTCATATCGCAGCCATTAAATGTATTTGTGGCATTTGTTTCGAGGGCTAATTAAGTGCGGCATTAACAGAGGCGCTGCTGGAGGTGGGAATGTGGGAGCATTGCTGGGTTCCAAATTAATGAGCCGGAACAAGATGGCCAGAGGCGTTGGCTATCACTGCTGAATTAAAGTTCAATTGACCAGAGCGGGCAGAGGTAATTAATTTAGCCCCTAATCGCCGTCACGGCCGGATGTGGAGGGGTCCGTCTTCTTCGTGCCCGAGTTCTGATCTAAATCCTCTTCAGAGTCGTCAGACTCGTAGGGGTCCTCGTGGAACTGCACGTCCTTGAAGTGCGTCACCATGACGATCAACCCAAGGAGAAGAAACAGGGACACGATAATGTTGTCCCTTGCCACGTCCATCTCGACAGTCCACAGGTACTCGGTGAGCTTCGAGGTGCACCCGGGGCAGTTCGGCTCCCGGCAGCAGGAGCCACTGGCCCAAGTGCGGTTGGACGAGGCCGTCTGGTAGTCGACCACGCTGGTCTTGCCGCAGCATCCGAACTCCACCTCGACCTTGCCCAGGCTGTCCGCTATCCACATCTGGAGCACCAGCATCTGGACGAAGAACTCAAACCTGCGGCGGTACATGAAGCGAGTCACCGCGATGCTGGATGTGTACAGCAGCACCACGCAGCCCACCAGCATGTACCCCGCGAACTTAAAGATGCTCGGCCGCCGGGCCATGCGGATTCCGAGGATCGCGTTCAGGACGTAGACCACCATCGTCAGGCCGCGCACCCAGAAGAGCCAGGGACGCAAGGCCACCGGGTAGAGGCGCAGGCCGGGAAACATGACCGTCTTCAGGTAGAGGTGGCTGAACACGTCCAGCAGGAAGATCAGCCCCACCACCACCAGCACCACGTTAATCTGCAGCACGCAGTCGTGCGACACGCGACACCAGCGGCACGGATTAGCCATCTCGCGGGCGAGGCTCCAGTGGATAAAAGCGGCGAGCAGCGGAAAATTCGAGTTCCTATTTATTTGCTTTGAAGTGAAGCGAGCTGGGGCTCCTGTCGCTCTGAAGTTGCCCCCCCGGCCCTGCTGTTGATTCCAGCGTGCCCTGCTCGGGTGGGTAGTATCAACATTTGGCTAGCTGCCCCTTGCCCTCCCACCGGCTTTTGCCAGTCAGACTTGTTGCCATGGCCTCAAGTGCAAATGAGTTTGCTTCCCCGAAAACGAAATTCCGCACCTGTTGCGGGTGGGCCTTCTATTGGGGGACGGGGTCGGGGTCGGGGCAAGGACGAGGACGGGGACGAAACCGCAATAAAAACAGACCGAAGAAATCAAATATTTGTGAGGCGGCTTGAGTCAACCGTGTGCTGATTGCTCATGTACTCATGAACTGTGGGCCGAAATAGGTAACTGATGGACAGCGGATCTTCTGTATGCGTTACTTTCTACTCTTGTGATATATTTAAGTGCTGACAAGTGCGCAGAGTTCAAAAACTACACATAGCCTTCATCATGTCTCAGAATATTTGAATGAAAATTATTAGAGGGGATGCTTTTTTATTATTGATTACTTATTGACAAGACACGGACCAGTTCCCATATTATGCCTTGTAGCGCATTGGGGAAGCGACTGATAAATTGATTGATACCAATATAGCTTCGGAAAGACGAGTCTTGAGGGTATCTGAAATTCCGGACTTGCCTCACGTATCTATGTGCTGAATCGCTTTGTAGTTGAAGCCACACTTCGTTGTCACTTGCCTGAGCGCTCGGCTGATGAAAAAATAATGCCGCTGTGGCGTACATTATCTTGTGGCTTACAATTTCACTCCAGTGACTTGGCGCTGTTTACGCAATGACGGCCGTTGGGTGGATTGGCTTTTCAGTGGAAATGGCGGAATTGCCATTTTGGTGTTGCTGGCTGGAAAAATGGCAAATAAATTCGCGCTTGACTTGGGGCCAAATGCTCGACATAATCACTGGTGGCACTAGCTAATGTGATTCAGGGTAAACTCGTACTACTGTTTGTTTTCAGTTTTACCCTGCGGTTTCAGCTGCTGCCCATTGACTTATTACTAATTTACACTGTAAATGTGTTATTGAGTTATTAAATGTTTTAAATAGGTTTAACATAGATGTCATAGATGTAAAAAAGGAGAGTTTAAGTTGAGTTTGGATGCAATTCAAGCTTAAAGAAGTTGGTTCGAATTTTTGAAATTGTTCATACTGACAGGAAAAGTTAAGCGCTTTCCAACATTAATTTTCAAAACCAGCGGCTTCTTACGTGCAATTCTTGAAGAGTTTTTGTTCCGGAGAATAAGTTGGCGAAGGTTTCATGTGAATCTTCCAACTCCTTAGCAAGGGTTCTGCCCGCTCTTCAATTTTCTTTTTTCGACCACTTGCACACTTTGCTTCCAGTCTCTCTTCATTTTCGGATGATTAAAGACATTATAAAATGTTTTTCGCGATACACGAAACAAATTCACTAGCTCAGCTACAGATTTAGTCGGTTATTATAATAAATCAATTGGGTAAATTCAAACGTCAATCTACATATATAGCTCCAGGCATCTTAAATAATTTATAAAGAACAAAGGAGAATCGAAAACCAGTGTGTAAAGTTTCTCGATAGTGCAGAAGTCGATTTTTTTGGCATAAATTCTAAAAATAGAATTTATAGAATTGGCATAATTTTGGAGAATATAATTTACAGAATATTCTGCAAGGGTATATCATCTTCGGCTCAGCCCGAAGTTAGCTTCCTTTCTTGTTTATATATACTTTAGAAATACATTTATATTATATTTTTAATATTTTAGATTTTCTGCTTCTGAATAGAATTCAAAATTCAAAACAAAATGTTCTTCGTACCACAAAGGTCCAATAGAAGTGCAGAAAAATCGGGTTAAACAAATTTTATTAATAACAAGAAGAAAAGCTAACTTCGGGCGGAGCCGAAGTTGATATACCCTTGCAGAATATTCTGTCAATTATATTGGTTGGCCAAAAATAAAACCAATAAAAAATCATAACTTCCTAACTTTAAAAACACCAAAGTTATGGCGTTTCCAATCGTTCAGTTATATGGCAGCTATAGGATATAGTCGGCAAATCCATATGAAATTTTGTAGCTCTGTATTAGGAACAAGGAAGCATTTTCTTTTTTCGAGCTGGAAAGCAAACACTTATAAGCTACAGTCGCGCATGGCGGGGGTCATGTTATGGTTTGGGCCTGTATGGCAGTTTCTGGCGTGGCAACCTCGTTTTTATTGACGGGATCATGGATGACCAACATGTACCTACAGATTTTAAAGGAAAACGTGCTTCAAACTGCTGAAAAACTGGGCATACGCGATCGATTTCTTTTTTTTTTTTTTTTTGAAAATCATTATTTATTTATTTATTATTTGCGCTAAGTGCGCTAACTGCTACTCAATTGGCAACTTAATCTAATCAGTCTTTAATATAATCGGTTTCATTGGGTCTTCAGTGTTGCTTAAGACTAATAATTTAACCTAGACATTTTAGGGAGAAATATTGCTGTTGTTGTTATTGATGATGTTTAAGTCAAAACCCGGTCAGGTAGGTCTTGAGGGTGGTGTCGCTTCAGTCTTCTTTTGACTCGTGATCGAGGGTCAGCGTTATTAATGGCAGCAGTTCCAAGTCTCCTGGCTAGGCTGTTGGGGTGCACATTTAACCTTTCCATTTACTTCCGAGCAAGTCCCTGCAGCTAGTCTCCAAGTTTGGCCACATTGAGATCACGTTCAATGTCACTGGTTCGCATAAACCACGGAGCTCCAGAGATCCTTTGAAGTGTTTTCGCTTGCAGAACCCGGATTTTGTTGAGGTTGGTTTTTGCAGCGATGCCATAAACCTGGAGTCCATAGAAAAGAGTTGGCGCTAATATGGACTTATAAATTTGGACCTTACAGCCAAGTGAGAGCTTGTTGCGTGGTGCGAGAAGCCAAGCCATCCGAGAATCTTTAGTCCTGTAGGAGTGTTGGATACAAGTAATGTGCCTGCCAAATGTTAGTTTTTTGTCCAAAGTAACACCAAGGTACTTGTATGCAGGAAGGGCTCTGATTGGACTTCCGTTGAGGCTGACTCCAGGGCAGCTACTTCGACAATTGGTGAACGTTACATTGGCACATTTGTCTGCGTTTACTCGAATGTTCCAGTTCATGGCCCATTGGTGAAATGCGTCCAGATACTGTTGCAATGCAAATGTGGCAGCCAAGATACTTTTGCGTTCTTCCAGGAAGCTTTTCACGAGCTGGAACAGCTGTGGCGTAAAAAGATTTTTGGCTTTGTACAAGAGCCAGGGTGCCACACTCTGTCAAAGGCCTGCTGGATGTCAAGGAAGGCAGCAACTGCATACTCCTGCTTCTCTAGGGCTTCTAAAGCAAAATTGACAACTCTGTGCAATTGTTTAGGAGTTCCATGTTGAAGACGAAAGCCGAACTGAAATTCCGGGATCGCACTGGTGACATTCTCGTAAGTGAGCCTATTCAGGATCAGCCTTTCCATGATTTTTCCCAGGGCTGGTAGAAGACTAATGGGCCTGTATGAGTCCACGTCAGTCGGCGATTTACCTGGTTTTGGGATCATGATTATACTCGCCGATTTCCAAACTTTCGGGAAGTATCCAAGAGTTAGTACGCTGTTGAATAATGACACCAGGAATTGCAAGGCTTGATCCGGTAAAAGTCGAATCATTCTGTTGTCCAGCAGGTCTTCACCGGGAGTTTTCTTCGGTGAAAGTTTAGCTACAAGGTCTTTAACCTCTGTCAGTGTGACAGGGCTAGCAGGCAGGCTCATTTGAAATGGAGATTCCAGAAACTCTTCAACTTGTCGACGTATGCTTTCAGGTGAATAGTCGTAAGGCTTGAAACGTTGCTCGAGGTTGTTAGCGAACGCTTCAGCTTTCTCTAGGCTCGTACGGCACCAGCCACCTGAGGGGTTTTTAATTGCTGACTTAGGGGTTGGCTGAGCCTTGTATCGTTTTGTGATACGCCACAGCGAGTAGTTGGAACTAGCGTCTGTGCCCAGATTCTCCAAAAAGCTGTCAATAGATTCTTGTTTTCTTCGGGCGAGCGCCTTGGCTAGACAGTTAGCTAGCCGTTTATGTATTATTGCATATTCTCTTCTTAGAAGTGCCGCAATTCTGTGTGGTAGCTGGAGATGTCTAGAGGTCTCTGTATTTTGGCGATTCCCGGGTGCAGCTATCTCAGCAGCCTGGTTTATCATGCGCATGAAAAGGCTGATAGCATTGTCAATGTCAGAAGGTTCCTGGACTTCTATGTTAACCTCGCTCAGCTGCTCTAGGTAGGCTTTGAATGCGTTTATATGAGCACCTCTGGGAAGAAGTTGCATGCGCTGTGGTTTTTTCACAGGTGTGGCATGCAATCTGGCCAGGATTGGAGTGTGGTCCGAGGAGAGTTCATGGAGTGTTTTTACTTCTAGCCTGTCTATAGCGTATTCATTGATTATTAAAAAATCAAGCGCTGTCGGTGTTATCAGGGGGTTGTATGAGTAAAAAGTGGGTTCACCCTTGGCAAGTACTTGGTAATGCCCATTTGCAATGACATCTTGCAACTGCTTAGCCCTTCTACAGGCTCTTGAGTTTCCCCACCATGCATGTTTGACATTATAGTCACCGCCAGCAATAAATTTGCTTCCAAGTCCGCCCAGCAAGGACTCAAATTCTGATTGGATCCATCTTTCTGCTGGAGGTAGATATATAGCTGCTACTGTTACATTTCCGTCTGAAGTCTGTAATTGGATGCTCGCTATCTGTCTGTCATTGCTAGAGGCGGCAGGCAGTGGATTATGAGCCACCTTTGCTGTTGCCACTGGGGTGATAAGCATGGTAGATAAGATAGCCTGGCAAGTAGATACGCTGACCATCGCGAATGTGAGTTTCTTGTTGGACTCTGCATTTTCCTGCATCAGCTTAAATAAGTAAGTAGGACTAAGTCAAAATATTAAGCATAATGGTAGTTTTAGGATAAATTTAGTACGAAAAGGTATATATAACAATAACAATATATAACAAACACCTAAAAGCTACAGTCAAGAATGGCGGGGGTCATGTTATGGTTTGGGCCTGTATGGCAGCTTCTGGCGGGAAACCTCGTTTTTATTGACGGGATCATGGATGACCAACATGTACCTACAGATTTTTAAGGAAAACCTGCTTCAAACTGCTGAAAAACTGGGAATACGCGATCGATTTCGATTTTACCAGGACAACGATCCGAAGCATTCAGCAGGAATTGTGAAGGCTTGGCTTGTCTGGAACTGTCCTCATGTCGTCATAACGCCAGCAGTCTCCAGATTTCAATGTGATGTAGTGGCGCTTGGCAAAAACAAAAATATATAAACGAAGGCAACCTCAAAAGACCACTACAGAATCGAAAAGAATCATCCCTAGAAGTAGGCAATAGACAATATCATGGTGTCCAAAAGTGTTCCCAGTAAACTGCTTATATTATATTAACACTTACATTAAACTGCTTTATTTTAAAAATGATTTAGCTTTAAAAAGGGTCCTGCTAGTTTTCCTGAAATAGGGACGTATGGGAATAATCGGGATAGACTCTGTTTGGAAGGTTATAGACGAAAACCAGAAACACACGAGACCCCGATTTCCGACCTTGGGGGTATATAAAGCCGCCAGAACCTCAACCCAGTCTTTCCAATTTGATTTACCAAACGAAGCGGACCGTTCCAGAAGTTTTTCTATAAACAGGAAAAGTGCGTGTTCAACCCCAGAATTTTGGCAATCCAAAGGAATGGCTCCCAGTTTCCAGTAATACATATTTCCAAAGTCATCATCCAAAGAAGTAAAGCAGTCAGCTGGCCCGAGCTTTTCGCACACCTTCGGAGAGAAAAATCTAATTACGAGAGCTAAAGTTCCAGAATTTTTGCATAACTCCCAAACACAGTAGCAGAAGCGGATGCAAAATAAACCCAAATTCGGCGGGCGTTCCGTCAGTCAGCGGTAAAAGCAACGACAAGCGGTCGAAGCGTCCGGCGTGCCAAAGCGAAAAAGTGCGAAAAAACCTCCCAAAACGTGTGCCACCCACTGGCAGCCCAGGCCTTAATCCTAGGGTTTTAAGCACGCCAGCTCGGCGGCAAAAATCGAGTTAAAAACAAGAGAGAACGCTACGCTATATCAGATACCCGTTACTCAGGTAAAGGGAGTGCGAGGGAGATGGAGATGGAAACTTTGTTCACGCATAACTTTTTAACGAATGGTCCGATTTGAAAAATTTAGGTATTGATATACACAATAAAACTGCATTTTTACTTTTCCGAAATATTTAAATTTTTAAAATCGTATCTAAGCGATTGTGGGCGTTAAAGGGGGCGTGGCACATTTTTGAAACAAACTTGCGCTGCGTAGGAACTCCTAGAATCTGCATGCAAAATGCCAATCTTCTAGCTTTTATAGTTTCCGAGATCTCAGCGTTCATACGGACAGACAGACAGACAGACGGACAGACAGACGGACAGACGGACATGGCTAGATCGACTCGGCTAGTGATCCTGAACAAGAATATATATACTTTATAGGGTCGGAAACGCTTCCTTCTACCTGTTACATACTTTTGCACGAATACAATATACCCTTTTACTCTACGAGTAACGGGTATTATAATATAATAATATAATTGATCGCAGGCTAATCCCACGTGTAAAAAAAAAAAATTAAGTAACGCCCGGTCGTAAAATGTAGTGGTAAATTGGTTATATACAGTCACGGAAAAAATAATAGAAACGACAATTTTTTTCGTATTTTTCAAACTTTTCTTCAGTCAATTTATTTTTTTATAAGTTTAATAATTTTGATTGATAGTCGATACAATTATGTGTCAAAATATAACAAAACAATAATTTTCAAAAAACGTAATGAACTAAAAAATAATTTTAAATTTTTAGGCCTGGAAAAAATAATAGAATCGATTGTGTTAATTCTATGGTAAACAGTTTTGTAGCATCGAAGCCTATTAGTTTAGATGGTAACTTTAATATATAGTTGTGCCACCGCAATTTTTAATGACTTCGGTTCATTAGTGTCCCATTGAATCCACCAAGTTGGCACAAACTGATGGTTTAATGGAGTACCACTCGGAAATCACTTTCTTCCACAAATGTTCCCTATTTTTGACTTAAACCCACCAATCCTCTTCTTTATTATCCCCCAAAGGTGCTCTATAGGATTTAAGTCTGGGGACTGCGAAGGCTATTCCACAAACCAACTTCGTTCTCCACAAACCATTTCTTGGCCAGCTTTGAAGAATGGTTCGGGTCATTATCCTGCTGAAACTTCCATTCAATTGCCATTTCCTCTTCAGCATAAGGTAGCATTATGCTGTCGAGTATGTCTACGTAAAGGTTGGCACACATTTTTTCTTTATCCAATGTATTGGACCAAAACCCGACTGGGAAAAGCATTCCCACAACATGTTTTTCGCACCACCATGTTTAACGGTTTTAATAGAGTTCTTTGGGTCGTGGGCAGTATTCTTAGGGCGCCTTACATGTGGTTTCCATCAGATCCAAACAAATTCATCTTGGTTTTGTCCGACCACAACGAATTTTTCAAATTGGAGCCCAATAAATGAACCTTCGCGAAATGTACAAGTTTGCCGATATTTTTCTTGCCGAGGTATGGTACCTTTCGGTCTGAATGGGCTTTTAGATCGGCTTCAATCAGCCTATTTCTTATGGTTGGACTTGCAACCGGTGCATTCAAATCATTTTTAAGATGTTAAGAACAAGCCATCTGTAGAAATTCACCGATGTTGCGAGCTTATTATTGTGATGAATCGCCGTTATCGGCGATAACGCTCCTATAGAGCACCTTTGGGGGATAATAAAGAAGAGGATTGGTGGGCTTAAGTTCAAAAATAGGGAACATTTGTGGAAGAAAGTGATTTCCGAGTGGTACCCCATTGAACCATCAGTTTGTGCCGATTTGGTGGATTCAATGGGACACTAATGAACCGAAGTCATTAAAAATTGCGGTGGCACAACTATATATTCAAGTTACCATCTAAACTAATAGGCTTCGATGCTACAAAACTGTTTACCATAGAATTAACACAATCGTTTCTATTATTTTTTCCAGGCCTAAAAATTTAAAAAATTATTTTTTAGTTCATTATGTTTTTTGAAAATTATTGTTTTGTTATATTTTGACACATAATTGTATCGACCATCAGTCAAAATTATTAAACTTAAAAAAAAAATATTGACTGAAGAAAAGTTTGAAAAATAAGAAAAAAAATTGTCGTTTCTATTATTTTTTCCATGACTGTATATATGTAGGCATAAAAAGTTTCGTAGGGTTAAGTTAATCTCTGATTTCCTTTTTCTTTTGTTTTTGTGTTGGTTGAAAAAAACCTTAAAACTATAAGAATGGCATAATTTGTGTAAAGAAAGATCCCCGAAAGAAAACCTGCAATATGGTCGGAAGGTGGTAGAAACAAGAAAAAGTGGTACTAAAATTGGTACGAAAAATGGTGCAAAAATTGGCACGAATTAAGTGGTAATATAAAAAAACAAGAAAGGAAAGCTAACTTCGGGCGGAGCCGAAGTTGAAATACCCTTGCAGAATATTCCGAATTATATTCTCCAAAATTATTCATTTGATGCATTCTTAACACTCATAAAAAATCCCAACTTTCGAACTTTAAAAACACCAAAGTTATGGCATTTCCAATTGTTCAGTTAAGTGGCGGCTATAGGATATAGTCGGCCGATCCTTATGAAATTTGGTAGGTCAGATTGATTGGCCAAATATAAAAGCCATAGAAAATCCCAACTTCCTAACTTAACAAACACCAAAGTTATGGCATTTCCGATTAATCAGTTATATAGCGGCTATAGGATATAGTCGTCCGATTCTTATGAAATTTGGTAGGTCGGATTGACTGGCCAAATAAAATACCCATAGGAAATCCCAACTTCCTAACTTAACAAACACTAAAGTTATGGCATTTCCGATCAATCAGTTATATGGCAGCTATATGATATAGTTGTCCGATCCTGGCCGTTCCGACTTATATACTGCGTGCAAAGGATCGAAGGCTGTGTGCAAAGTTTCAATTCGATATCTTTAAAACTGAGAGACTAGTTCGCGTAGAAACAGACAGACGGACAGACAGACGGACAGACAGACGGACAGACGGACAGACGGACATGGCTATATCAACTCAGGAGGTGATCCTGATCAAGAATATATATACTTTATAGGGTCGGAGATGTCTCCTTCACTGCGTTGCACACTTTTGACCAAAATTATAATACCCTCTGCAAGGGTATAAGAATAAGTGAAAATGAAAATATATAAATGCATACTAGTGGAAAATTAAAAGGGAACACAAATCGAAACAGCCCCTACACCCCAAATCAAAGGAAAACTATATTAAAAACAAGAAAGAAAAGCTAACTTCGGGCGGAGCCGAAGTTGATATACCCTTGCAGAATACTCTGTAAATTATATTCTCCAAAATTATTCATATGATGCATTCTTAATACTCATAAAAAATCCCAACTTCCTAACTTTAAAAACACCAAAGTTATGGCATTTCCAATCGTTCAGTTATATGGCAGCTATAGGATATAGTCGGCCGATCCTTATGAAATTTAATAGGTCGGAATGATTGCCCAAAAATAAGACCCATGGAAAATCCCAACTTCCTAACTTAACAAACACCAAAGTTTTGGCATTTCCGATTAATCAGTTATATAGCGGCTATAGGATATAGTCGTCCGATTCTTATGAAATTTGGTAGGTCGAATTGATTGGCCAAATATAAAACCCATAGAAAATCCCAACTTCCTAACTTTACAAACACGAAAGTTATGGCATTTCCGATCAATCAGTTATATGGCAGCTATAGGATATAGTCGTCCGATCCCGGCCGTTCCGACTTATATACTGCGTGCAAAGGAAAGAAGGGTGTGTGCAAAGTTTCAATTCGATAGCTTTAAAACTGAGAGACTAGTTTGCGTAGAAACAGACAGACGGACAGACGGACAGACGGACAGACAGACGGACAGACGGACAGACGGACAGACGGACAGACGGACAGACGGACATGGCTATATCAACTCAGGAGGTGATCCTGATCAAGAATATATATACTTTATAGGGTCGGAGATGTCTCCTTCACTGCGTTGCACACTTTTGACCAAAATTATAATACCCTCTGCAAGGGTATAACAAGAAAGAAAAGCTAACTTCGGGCGGAGCCGAAGTTGATATACCCTTGCAGAATACTCTGTAAATTATATTCTCCAAAATTATTCATATGATGCATTCTTAATACTCATAAAAAATCCCAACTTCCTAACTTTAAAAACACCAAAGTTATGGCATTTCCAATCGTTCAGTTATACGGCAGCTATAGGATATAGTCGGCCGATCCTTATGAAATTTAATAGGTCGGATTGATTGGCCAAAAATAAAACCCATGGAAAATCCCAACTTCCTAACTTAACAAACACCAAAGTTATGGCATTTCCGATTAATCAGTTATATAGCGGCTATAGGATATAGTCGTCCGATTCTTATGAAATTTGGTAGGTCGAATTGATTGGCCAAATATAAAACCCATAGAAAATCCCAACTTCCTAACTTTACAAGCACGAAAGTTATGGCATTTCCGATCAATCAGTTATATGGCAGCTATAGGATATAGTCGGCCGATCCCGGCCGTTCCGACTTATATACTGCGTGCAAAGGAAAGAAGGGTGTGTGCAAAGTTTCAATTCGATAGCTTTAAAACTGAGAGACAAGTTTGCGTAGAAACAGACAGACGGACAGACGGACAGACAGACGGACAGACGGACAGACGGACAGACGGACAGACGGACAGACGGACATGGCTATATCAACTCAGGAGGTGATCCTGATCAAGAATATATATACTTTATAGGGTCGGAGATGTCTCCTTCACTGCGTTGCACACTTTTGACCAAAATTATAATACCCTCTGCAAGGGTATAACAAGAAAGGAAAGCTAACTTCGGGCGGAGCCGAAGTTGATATACCCTTGCAGAATATTCTGTAAATTATATTCACCAAAATTATTCATATAATGCATTCTTAACACTCATAAAAAATCCCAACTTCCTAACTTTAAAAACACCAAAGTTATGGCATTTTCAATCGTTCAGTTATATGGCAGCTAAAGGATATAGTAGGCCGATCCTTATGAAATTTAGTAGGTCAGATTAATTGGCCAAATATAAAACCCATAGGAAATCCCAACTCCCTAACTTAACAAACACCAAAGTTATGTCATTTCAGATCGTTCAGTTATATGGCAGCTATATGATATAGTCGGCCGATCCTTATGAAATTTGGTAGGTCGGATTGATTGGCCAAAGATAAAACCCATAGAAAATCCCAACTTCCTAACTTTACAAACACCAAAGTTATGTCATTTCCGATCGTTCAGTTATATGACAGCTATAGGATATAGTCGGCCGATCCCGGCCGTTCCGACTTATATACTGCGTGCAAAGGAAAGAAGGGTGTGTGCAAAGTTTCAATTCGATAGCTTTAAAACTGAGGGACTAGTTTGCGTAGAAACAGACAGACGGACAGACGGACAGACGGACAGACAGACGGACAGACGGACATGGCTATATCAACTCAGGAGGTGATCCTGATCAAGAATATATATACTTTATAGGGTCGGAGATGTCTCCTTCACTGCGTTGCACACTTTTGACCAAAATTATAATACCCTCTGCAAGGGTATAATAATAAAATTAAATGTAGTAATGCGAAAGCAAGTTAACGGCAAAATATAAAAGAAAGTAATGAGAATAACCACCGTGAAACAAAAGTAAGAAAAAGTATAATATTCGCGAGTGGAAATTTGTTTTCAGGTGTACTCCCCCCGTCCAAAGATCTTTCGGCGATGGAGCAGCGCAAGTGTAAGTGATAACCACTGTTTTCTTTTGCCCTATTTCTTTTGCTCTCGGATTCGTTTAAATCAGTTCATATATATTCACGTGGCGCTACACGTAAAGAAATAAAGTTAAATTAACGTCTTGTATTATTTTAAAGAAACGGCCACAAGTTCCAACTTATTACTTAAAGCTTAATTAAATATTATGCGGTGCGGCCTTAACCATTTTTGAATTTATGAATTTATTCCAATATATTAAATTTCGGTGTATGTAAATTGAATTGAATTTTAATGTCAGCAGTGTTCTGTCGGTGTATGCCCGTGATTATACGGAACATTCCCCTTACTCTGGGATAAACTTTTGGTATGATGGTTTACACCGCAAGAAATTTATTTGCACAATTTATCTAAAATTCAATATTAAAATAACTTAACCGAAATTCCTCATTTATCCAGACTCTTGTTGTTTTCCCTATACACTATGAGAAACAAAAATAAATTAAACAAGAAAGGAAAGCTAACTTCGGGCGGAGCCGAAGTTGATATACCCTTGCAGAATACTCTATAAACTATATTCTCCAAAATTATTCATGTGATGCATTCTTAATACTCATAAAAAATCCCAACTTCCTAACTTTAAAAACACCAAAGTTATGGCATTTCCAATCGTTCAGTTATATGGCAGCTATAGGATATAGTCGGCCGATCCTTATGAAATTTAGTAGGTCGGATTGATTGGCCAAAAAAAAAACCCATAGAAAATCCCAACTTCCTAACTAAACAAACACCAAAGTTATGGCATTTCCGATTAATCAGTTATATGGCAGCTATAGGATATAGTCGGCTGATCCTAATGAAATTTGGTAGGCCGAATTGATTGGCCAAATATAAAACCCACAGGAAATACCAACTTTTTAACTTAACAAACACCAAAGTTATGGCATTTCCGATCAATCAGTTATATGGCAGCTATAGGATATAGTCGGCCGATCCCGGCCGTTCCGACTTATATACTGCGTGCAAAGGATCGAAGGCTGTGTGCAAAGTTTCAATTCGATATCTTTAAAACTGAGAGACTAGTTCGCGTAGAAACAGACAGACGGACAGACAGACGGACAGACGGACATGGCTATATCAACTCAGGAGGTGATCCTGATCAAGAATATATATACTTTATAGGGTCGGAGATGTCTCCTTCACTGCGTTGCACACTTTTGACCAAAATTATAATACCCTCTGCAAGGGTATAAAAACTTATAATATTTTTATTATTATTTAATATATAATATGGTAAATATTTAGATAATTCATACAATTTAATTGCCCTTCCCCATTCAGTTATATATTTCAATTTCTTAAAAACTTATTATCTAGCATTATATTACCTATGATTGAACTATATTTTATTATTATACCCTTGCAGAGGGTATTATAATTTTGGTCAGAAGTTTGTAACGCAGTGAAGGAGACGTTTCCGACCCTATAAAGTATATATATTCTTGATCAGGACCAATAGGGTAGTCGATATAGCCATGTCCGTCTGTCCGTCTGTTTCAATACCGTTTGCGAGCTCAGTTTAAAAGCTAGCGATCTGAAACTTTCACCCTCGTCCTAAAACATGTGTACGCAGATCAAGTTTGAAAATCCCGATCGGACGTCTATATCCTATAGCTACCATAGGAACAGTCGGATATATCTTGCAAGAATTGATGATATTTCGCGCAGTGTAAGAGCTATTGACATGAATCTTTTCAAATCGTAATTTTTTATGCATACCTTTATTAGGAAAAAAGCGCGGCCCATCGGACGTCTATATCCTATAGCTCCCATAGGAACAATCGGGTATATCTTACAAGAATTGATGATATTTTGTGCAGTGTAAAAGCTATTGTCATGAATCTTTCCAAATCGTATTTTTTTATGCATACCTTGATCAGGGTAAAAGCGCGTGCCGATCGGACGTCTATATCCTATAGCTCCCATAGGAACAATCGGGTATATCTAGCAAGAATTGATGATATTTCGCGCAGTGTAAAAGCTATTGACATGAATCTTTCCAAATCGTATTTTTTTATGCATACCTTGATCAGGGTAAAAGCGCGTGCCGATCGGACGTCTATATCCTATAGCTCCCATAGGAACAATAGGGTAAAATCGGCCCAAATTTGATGTTTTTTATTAAGAAGACTTCGGGTTTATTATTTTACACATTTGTTATTCTTTTTGCTACTTTTTCAATTTTAGCAATTGCGGCTAAGTCTGCAAGGGTATTAAAACTTCGGCTTGCCGAGTATTTTGCATTTCTATTCCCACACCCATACCACCGAACTACATAGCCGGAACCAGCGCGTGCTCCGCTGTTCCCTCTCAGTTAACCATCTGCTCTTCTTCTTTTTACACGTTGTATGTTACAGTGATCAACAAATTTTTGGGAAATATTGCACATTGCCATAAAGAAGAGGAAGATTTCGAACAAAAACGACATGAAAAGTGTTCTCATGGAAGAATGGCCAAATTTCCAGTGGAAACCACTTAAAAGTTAGTTTCTTCCATGGGAAATTGTCCTGAACAAGAAAGAAGGACATACAAAATAGTAACTTTTAAATTACAAATAATAAGTTAAGTAGAATAAACTGCACGAAATAAGATGCGGCATGAAAAAAGCCCGTACATTTTGTTTTTACTAAATAATTGTTTTGTTTTTATGATTAAGAAAATCGCTTTCGTTTAATAAACATGTTAATATTCCTTATTACAATAAAATACTGCATTTAACTTTTTCTGTTATCTTTCTTAGTTTAGCAGGAATAACGACTTGAACTTTTTTTAGGTAACTGCACGAAATAAGCTTCGAGCCACTATAAGTACAAAGACAGCACGATAGATTTCAACCGTTTAAACACACAAACACTTATTACACATCACCATTCATCGAAATTATATCCCAACATTTTTTTTGGAACGCTTTTAATCTGTTTTTTTAAACACTTCAAAACTGCAATACATAAGTCGAATTTCAAATTAAGAGAATTAATAGAAGCGCACTCTATCGGAATTCCTGAAACGTAACATTGCAGATTGGTCTTCTGTTAATGTATCCTAAAAAAACTTCTTTGGTTTTGACGATTTTTTTTTTGGTCAAATAAAGTTGTCGTTGGCCCCATAGTGCATTCCTTCAGCTATATCTCATTTAGCTCATTCTTGGAGGAAATCTTATGTTCCTAGACTTTTAGCTTAAGATGGGGCCATAGATTTTTAATAGGGCTCTGGGAGGAGTGTGAATCTGCTTGGTATTGTACAACAGCCAATTCTAGACTTTCCAAGCCGTATGTTTAAGATCATTGTCCTGTAGGAAATTTAACTTGCCGCCTTATAGACCCATTTTGGTGGAACTGAAGGGTAAATTTTCCTTTTTAATATTTTTATACCCTTGCAGAGTGTATTCTAATTTTGGTCAAAAGTGTGCAACGCAGTGAAGGAGACATCTCCGACCCTATAAAGTATATATATTCTTGATCAGGATCACCTCCTGAGTTGATATAAGCATGTCCGTCTG
This sequence comes from Drosophila kurseongensis, assembly GCA_018153305.1. Taxonomy (NCBI): domain Eukaryota; kingdom Metazoa; phylum Arthropoda; class Insecta; order Diptera; family Drosophilidae; genus Drosophila; species Drosophila kurseongensis. The sequence goes on along the minus strand of JAECXX010000004.1, from coordinate 3,685,164 downwards.
TCTGTTTCTACGCAAACTAGTCTCTCATTTTTAAAGATATCGAATTGAAACTTTGCACACACCTATGGGTTTTATATTGGGCCAATCAATCCGACCTACCAAATTTCATAAGGATCGGCCGACTATATCCTATAGCTGCCATATAACTGAACGATTGGAAATGCCATAACTTTGGTGTTTTTAATGTTAGGAAGTTGGGATTTTTTATGAGTGTTAAGAATGCATCATATGAATAATTTTTGAGAATATAATTTACAGAATATTCAGCAAACGTATTTCAACTTCGGCTCCGCCCGAAGGTAGCTTTTCTTTCTTGTTCAGTTTAAGCTCTTTACAGGGCCTTTTGCCACACTTTTCCTTCTCCATCAGATCCGAATATATATATTTTTATACCCGTTACTCGTAGAGTAAAAGGGTATATTGTATTCGTGCAAAAGTATGTAACAGGTAGAAGGAAGCGTTTCCGACCCTATAAAGTATATATATTCGATCTAGCCATGTCCGTCTGTCCGTCTGTCCGTCTGTCTGTCTGTCCGTATGAACGCTGAGATCTCGGAAACTATAAAAGCTAGAAGATTGGCATTTTGCATGTAGATTCTAGGAGTTCCTACGCAGCGCAAGTTTGTTTCAAAAAGGTGCCACGCCCCCTTTAACGCCCACAATCGCTGGTATACGATTTTAAAATTTAAATATTTCGGAAAAGTAAAAATGCAGTTTTATTGTGTTTATCAATACCTATCGAAATGTAGAAGAAATTTTTCAAATCGGACCATTCGTTAAAAAGTTATGCGTGATCAAAGTTTCTATCTCCATCTCCCTCGCACTCCCTTTACCGGAGTAACGGGTATCTGATAGTCGGGGCACCCGACTATAGCGTTCTCTCTTGTTTTGTATATACATATGCTTTATTTATTGAATCCTCTCTATATGAGACTAACAATAAGTATATCAAATCTTAAGAATAGAACTTAACTTACAGTCATGTAGACTGAATTTAGACTAACGGGCCCTAATATTTATTGCTGGGCTGGTAGATCGTTTCGATGCAGACGGGTTCTGTTTGAAACCCGTGTTAGGTTCCTTGCGAGATTATTTGGGTGCAGTGTAAGCTTGTTGTGGTAGGCTGCTTTCTGCTTTGCTATTTCATCTTTGACCGGTGGTATGCCCAGATCCCTGTGGATGTTTTCGTTCCGAACATACCATGGTGCCCCAGTGATTGTTCGCAGGATTTTTGATTGTGAGCGCTGTATGATGTCAACGTTGCTGTTGCTGGCGTTCCCCCAGAGCTGGGAGCCGTAGGTCCAAATGGGCTTAAGGGTGGAGTTGTAGAGAAGAACTTTGAAGTCCAGACACAGGGGTGATCGAGAATATATAATCCAGTGTAGGCTGCTAGCTTTAAGTCTGAGATGTACTTTCTTGCATTCAATGTGCCTCCGCCAGGTTAGGCGTCTGTCGAGGTGGACGCCGAGATATGGTACATCGCTGGCTTGGGGAATCTGCGTACTATTCAAAGTTAGCGGGGGCACGATTGTCTATTAAGGGTAAACATTATATGTTTATACTTTTGTTTATTAATTTTGATTCGCCAGTCTGATAGCCACTTCTCAACTACCAATTGAGCTGTTGCTCTAGTTGGGCATCTCGAGCGGCTCGTGATTGCGGTGTCGTCAGCAAATGTGGACGTAGTCAGCCTCTCGTTTGTAGGGATGTCTGCTGTGTATAGGACAAACAGGGTAGGGCCCAGTGCGCTACCTTGTGGGACTCCGGTTTCAATGTTGTTCTCGTTGGATGTCGTTGTATTGCATCTCACCTCAAAGACTCTGTGGTAGAGGTACGACTTAAGTAACTTATGAGTGTTTTCTGGCAGTAATGTTATGATTTTATGCATAAGGCCTTCAAGCCATACTCGGTCGAATGCCTGAGAGACGTCGAGGAATATCGCACTACAATATTCCCGATGTTCGAAGGCTGTACGAATTTCTGAAGTTATACGGTTGACTTGCTCGATGGTTCCGTGGCTTTCACGAAACCCGAATTGATGAGCCGGGATTAAGTTTTGTTCTCTTAAATATGGTGTAATGCGCGTGAGCAGGCATTTTTCTAGTAATTTGGACAGGCACGATAGTAAGCTTATTGGCCTGTATGATGAGTGAATTGAGTGGTCTTTCCACAGACTTTTTCCAGTTTTTGGGGTAGTAGCCAAGTTTTGTGAACCCGTTAAATAGCTTACATATAACATCTACTGCGCAGTTTGGAAGTTCAATTATCATTTTTGGGGTTATTAGGTCGCCCCCTGGAGCCTTTTTCGGTTTTATTTGCTTCCTAATGACATTAGCAATTTCAGGTGCTTGAAACAAAATCGGGTTAATTGCAATTTTAGAGCTGAGCGGCGGTAGTTGAAGAGAGTTTGTGGCGGCGTTTGGCTGGAATAGTTTCGTAGGTGTAAAGCGAATGTTTCGGCTCTGTCTTCGTCACTGCGGGCCCAAGTACCCGAGGATTTACTAATCGGAGTGACTGATTATATCGGAGAGCTTAAATTTGGGTGAGCTCTCCACAAAGGATGCTTTGTACTGATCGGCGACATTTTCTCGATGTACCGGCGCTGCACAAGCTCCTCTTCTTGCTTGAGGGTTTTGGTGAGTCTGAGGGTGGCTTCATTATAGAGTTGCTTCGAATGGGGCGATCTGCAGGATTGCCAAGCGCATCGTAGACGTCGTTTTTCCCGAACCAGTTGTTCGATTTGCAGATTAGTTTTTTATTGGTTGCTACGCACGATTGTCTCCTCTGGTGATGAGATTTTGGCTGCTGCCACGAGTACTGACTCCAGGGCATCAGCACAGAAGTCGATGTCGTTCTCTGTGTTTAACTGTGGTGTTACTTCAATGTGGGAACTTACGTACTTTTTGTACTTTAGCCAGTTAGTTTTAGTCGAGGTCAGCCTGAAGGGGTGCTCGATTACTTTTGGGCTTTGAAGGAGAGTTATTAAAACAGGCGAGTGGTCCGATGATAAGTCCGATAGCTATTTGGCGCTTACTAAATTTCTTGGGATATTCTTGGTCACAGCGAAGTCAATTAAGTCCGGGAGTTTTCTGGGGTCAGCTGGTTAATATGTGGGGCTGCCAGGGGAGACATAGTCGAGTTTGTTGCTCAAATTAATAATAGCTTTATACAATTGTCTTCCTTTGGGGGTAGTTGTAGTCTCCTCCTGCTATTAAGCGATCTCCGAGTGAATTGTAGAAGTCCAAGAATTGCTCTTCAGTTATTGTGAAACGCGGTGGGCAATAGACAGCGGCAATAGTGATACTGTCGTTGCCAGCTTGTAGTTTTAACGATGTAGCCTGCAAGTAATTTTTTTTGTTGCAAACCTCTGGTGAAAAAGGTGCTTAATGCGTTCCCTGATTAAGATTCCAGTTCCTCCGTGAGCCTTACCGTCCGGATGATCTGTGGATGATCTTATTTGGAAGTTGTATTTACTTGTGAGATGCGTTTCTGCCAGCAGCATTACATCTATTTGGTTTTCATTGAGGAATTGAGTTATTTCCAGTTTGTGCCGTGAAACGCCATTGGCATTCCACATGGATATTCGAAGACAAGACATCGATTATTTATATTGTTGGGATGTGAGCAAATTTAATAAAATGTTTTGGTTTTGCATAAGGTTTGTCATTGTTGTTTTCATGAAGGACATAAATGCCATCATACCCTGTTGTAAAGTCAGCATCGTGGTTTTCATGCTATTTGGTATTTGTCCTATTGCTTGCTGAGGTGTTATTATATTTTGCTCAGAGCATTGAGCTTGTGGGAACCCCGTCTGATTGGCAAGTCTCAATTTTAGGGCACTGGCGTATGAAACTCCCCCATTTGTGTTGAGGGGCCCAAATGAAGATCTGGCTGCTTTCGCAAAGAAAACATCAGGTGTGGTTTGGGATTGCACGTACGCATTTCGTGCATTCTGGGAGCGTGCGTATTTAGCTTGTTGAAACTGACTCTTCAGCTCTTTATAGACCCGGCAGCCTCTGTAGAATGCGGTATGGTTATCTTCACAGTTAGCGCATTTCTTCGTCTTTGGGTCTTCTTTGCTTGCATGGCAAGGTTCGGAGTTGTGGAAGCCACCACAAGCTACGCAGACTGATCGAAGCCCGCAGTTGTTTCTGGTGTGTCCATACTCTTGGCAGTTTGTGCATTGCAGCGGACCATTTCGCTTATGCGGTTCTTTAACAGTAATCCTTCTATGCAACATGAATTGCAGTTTATAGATCGGGTGCACTTCATTTTTCTTCAAGGCTCTGCTTTCTGGCTCCAGTTCGATCTTAAAGAGTGGTTGCGGCTTTTTATTTCTGTTGATAATATTAATAATATTTTTGGGGAAAAATCCTTTTTCTTTCAGTGCCTCTTTTATCTCATTGGTGGATAGGGTTTCCTAGCCTTATCTAGGTATTTGGTTACAGCTCTAAATTGATCTTCAGTTTTAGCTTGAAGCTTTGTTTCATGAATATTCCCTTTAACAAGAGGAGTAACATAAAAGTTGTCATTCCCGACCAGAGCAACAATTTTCTTTAATAGGGCATTTGAGTTCTGTTCCCTTATATAAATTGGTGGGGGCTTTGGTTTCTTTTGTACAGCCTGTCCAGCTTCGGATTGATTTTTTTAAATTTCCGACAATAGGGCGAATCTGTTGTTACTAGATGCCCCTGATTGTTCGCTCCTTTACTAGGGCAATTTTGTTTTGGTTTATTTCCAACCATTTTATTTTGCGGGCTTAGCTTCCGTTTGATTTGGATGTAACGATCCATGCCAGTCTGTATAGCCGGACCCACTTGTTGTTGTTTGATATTGCCGATATTGGCACTCGTACTTACAATTGTCTTTGTAGTTTTATTCGGCGCTGCAGAATTTGCAAACGCATTCGAAATCACGTTGTTGGTAACGGCGACCGTTGATGTTGTTGTTGCAGTGGCTGCTGTTGCAGAAATTAACGAGGTCGCAGTGCTCGTGGCTGGTGAGCTGTGAGTCGAAGCTGGGGGTGGGGTTCTACCAAAGACCAATGTAATCTCTAAGATGCGTAACGCCATACGATTTTTTTGCACACAAATTTTTTGTGCTGGCTTTTCAACTGGCTTTTCGCTCTCTTGCCCAAAAGCCAGCGAGAGAGCGGCTGGCTCTGGAGCGCTCTCTCGCTGGCTTTTGGGCAAGAGAGCGAAAAGCCAGTTGTATTCACAAGCGAAGAAATTCGCTGCAGCGCGCTGTCGAAATACACTCTTTATTTTAAAATTCTAACATTATTAAAAATACTTATTTTGTATTGCCTTTATATGATAATTATTCAAATGTAGAATATTTTTTAGTAATGACCAAATCAAAGTATATAAAGATACATAATTTATTACATACATGACTTCAAATTGGAATAATTGCCATTAGGGTATTCAGCGACCGACGTGTGAACGATTTTTAGGGGCCTCAGAAATTTTGCGATTGAACTGGATGAATATTTTGAAATTTATTGTCTTTTAAATATATGATTTTAAAAATTTTTATATTATACGTATTATAATAACATAAAAACATAATAACAAAACATAACAAAAAATTATTATCATAGACAGATTCGTTGTAAATGGGAACATTTTCGGACCTTCATGAGTCGTTGTCATTTCCAACATACTTGGATCTCAAGAAGTGTGTAGTGGCAAGGGACTTTTTGCCAATTTATATTTGTACTTAATTACTAGACAATTGTTTATTTCTCCATGGAAACCATATCCCGGCAAATAAAGAAGGCGGCCACTAGGGCTGCCGTTTGCCCAACTTCTGAACATCCTTTGGCCAATCTTTCTTCGATTTGTGCTAGCTTGATAATAAGTTTGTTCATCACTGACATCGGTAGTTGAACTGTTGGAATACATAATTAACTAGACGTTCGCACGTTCGACAGCTATTAAAAAAGAAGAAACTTTAGTTACGGTCTTTGCCATTCGGAATATAATCTTACTTTTGAACGATACCTCGAAGCTATTGCCAGATAGCAACCCCTTTAAAATCTGTTCGATCTGTTCTATCCTGTGTTTAAGTACTTCTAAGAACATCCATTTTACACATGCTACACATGCAAGCACGCTTGACTCGATCAATCTGCGCAAAAATCCCTTGATCCTTGGTACGAAACCATATGTCGGCTGGTGTTACTTTTACGCTTTCTAATTTTTCCTGGGCCTTATCCTGGATGCGGGGATCGTCCTCGTGAAATCGGAAAGTGCAGGAACCAACGCAGCTACACAAGCATGTGATGTGCTCAAACTCGTACATAACTAAGTAGAAGAAAGGTTCACCAGCGCAGCGAAAGCTTCTCCTTAGCATTAACCGGGGTTGTAAGTCGGGCATCGCGATTACTGCCTCTTGTGGCGGCGAAGTGATGCTTGGTTCTGATGTGTTTTCATCAGCAAGCACAGGCTGTGGCGGTGATTCGGGAATCTCTATTCTTAGCTCCGGTGGCGGTAAGTCGGGAATGTCGATTACTGCGATGTTTGGTAATGGTGAGACGGACGTCGACCTAGCTTTCGGCTGGCTGGGGATCACAGTTATTTTGCTACAATTGGTACTATTACTAGAGTTGCTTATGTCCGTGTCATTGTCTTCGGAGAACACGGGAGAACCGCCAAGAGCTGGCATCTGGGGCCTCGTTTTAATAACATAAAATGAGGCATCCACGTGGCCCTCTGTTCCTGTTATTGATGCATCCAGATTACGGGCCGGGCACTCGGAAAGCCTTCGCTCCACTTCCAGGCACCCAACGCACTTGAATTCGGTGGGCTCGGTTCGCCTGTTCAGGCGCAGCGTACCCGCCAAGCACTTGGCATGTGCGCCCGTGGAGGCGCACAGCTTACAGGCCAAAGTTAGCCAGCTCTTATTATTGTAAACCCTGCCCTTGGGGCAAATGCATTGTATCAAGTCGCAGCTCACTTTGCGCTCGTGAAGCTCTCGATAGGCGTTCTTCTGCAGCTCCCAGCTTGCATCGCGATCAGGCACGAAAATCGACTGCAGGCGCACGGTCTCTCGAAACTTATCTGATCGGCACCAAATGCAGCGCAAGTAATATCCCGCGCTTAGGGCGTATTTTCGCATGCAGGTCTTATGGGCGAATCCCTTGTGGCAGCAGTCTCCATAGACGGTGTTGTGCAGGGAGAAGTTGTAAATGCGGGACAGGCAGCTGTCAGAGTGGCTTAGCTTTGGGCGATTTGCCGTAATTTGCCGCTGGTAGTCATCCATCGGCATGCATTCGGAACAGTAGCTTTGAAACGGGCCACAAAATTGAAAAGTGCAGTGATTCATTAGGCCGCACCTCATGTGAAAAATAACCTGGCAACCGTGGCACCGGATAGTGGCCCCCACCTGATTGCAGAAGAAGCACTTCGTCTTTTTTGCGATGGCCACCGTTTGGCGAATATCCCGCAAAAGGAATCCTAGGATGCCGCTTGCATCGCGGCCGGATTGCGGTAAATTCGAGGAAAGAAGCTGGCCGATCGAGAAATATATGTACATTACTAGGCGATCTCAATTTAAATACAGACAACTACCAGGCAAATGTAATGCACCCGCAGATCTTTGCGGACCATCCAGTCTCCATAGCGCAACGTTTCCTCCTCCTTATGACCACTGGAAAAGTCGCAAATGTCGCACTTAAGTTTATTCTTTTTTTCCTCCATTTAAGTAACCGTTTTCTAAGCGACGTCATAGAGTAAGAAACCATAGAGCCATAGAGTAAGAAACTATATAGAGGTTTCATTTGCTCTGTCCGGGCCTCTGCCAAAGCTCTGCTGAGAGCCATGTTCGAAGCTAACTTCTTCTAACTTCGGTTTCTCACCACTTCTAACATGTGCGAAGCACAAGCAATAGTATGGGGAGTTCTCGCACCTATCCTTAGGAATAAGAGCGAGCAGTGCAGCAATGGGCATCTATTCAAGCTCGATTCGAACAAATGAAAAACTCTCTTTTTTTCCGTTTTTCCACTACGTGGCATCACTGGCAAAGTCACTCGAGAGCGGGGGCAGAGCAAATGAAACCTCTTTATAGTTTCTTACTCTAGGCAGAATAGTTTGAAGCTCTGCAAAGTTCATAACCGCCAATTTACTTGCACGGATTCCCGCTAGAGGTGCAGAAACATCGATGTATGGAGACATCGATGTTTTCGATGTTTTTCACCCAAAACATCGATAAAACATCGTATTAAAAATAGAAAAACAAAACATTTATTCACTTGGTTTAGAAAACGGAGATCATTTCTTAAAATTTAGTAAAACATTTTTTAAAAAAAATGTGATTTTTGCTTATGAACATAAGTTTGTCAACAATATCAGGCTTTAGGCGTGTCCTGCGGTCAGAAATAATTTGCCCGCCTTGCTGAAGGCTGTTTCTGACTCGCAGGAAGTGGCAGGGACACATAGAAATTTTTTTGCCACTTCTTTGAAGGGCGCCATACTGTTCGACGACTCCTGAAAGCATAATTAATTACTAAAAATAATGACTTAAAACAATTTAGAAACGTACCTTCCAATACAAATGTACATATGTATATGTATACATATACATACATACATACATATGTCCTAAATGTGACTGCATTTGCACTAACTGTAAGTCGCTTTTAAAAATACTTCCGCATCAAGAATTTGTCCATCTTAACGCCGTCACCTCACCACCAATAAATAGCTTTAATAATATAACAGAACAATACAAAAAAACTGCTGTTTTACGTACTTTCCTTTGCCTTTTTCTCTTGATAGTGACGGTACAGAAACATCGATGTTTTCATCGATGTTGCTGCACCTCTAATTCCCGCTCTTTTTGCTAACAGCGAACCGTGCCTTCTATTTCCATTCTGCCTAGCACCTCTTCTGTCTCTCTCTAGCGCAGGTGAATGCACTTGTGAGAAACGAATAGGAGCAATAAGAGACAAAATGCGCGCCCCATTTCAAATGATTTAGATTTTGCATTAACATAATGTGAATTAGAGTGACCACAGGAGAAAAGGACAAAAAGTTCAAATTATCAATTTGAATTAGGCGATCTCTTAGAGCTGGCAGCTTTACAGCACGAGCATCAGCACCAGCGCTGCTTTAGCGCAGGCATTTTTCTCCTGCACCAGCAGCTGTGTTTATGTTTATGTTTTTGAGTGCAATAAATTGACTAGAAATATTAAACATACATACTTATATTGGCTAAACACATACATTCTTAAATAGTTTTATGTATATTAAAGTCTAAATGTTTGCACAACACGAGTAACGAGTAACGGGTATAGCGAATAGATTTATTTAAAAGGAGTTATCTTTGCCGGGCAATTGCAACTTTGTACAATGTAAATACATACATATGTATATGCTTACATACATACACACATACGCCATTGTTTGACTCAGACCTCCAATTTGGCTAACTTGATTTGATTTGCATAGTTCTTGGGATATAGTTCGGTATTGACAAATGAAAACCATCGCAATTTCCTTTAAAAGAAATCCTTATCGAGAATTAACGTTGACTCTGTTGAGCACCTTGGCCAGCTGTTCCAAAGTCATCCGTTACCCCAAGACATTAGTACCACGGGCCATGAAAGGCGGAAAAGTAGGCGCTAGCCAGGCTTAAGCGTTTAATGGGTTTTTGGGCGTTAGAGTGGGCGTGGCAAACTTTTATTTGGCCAATCGATAGGTATTGACGAAACAAATACATATCAATTAAAATTTTCATAATAGCATCAAAACTGTGGCCACAGCTTGTGGCTTGTGGGCGTCAGAGGGGGCGTGGCACCATTTTGAAACAAACTTGCGCTGCGTAGAAACTCCTAAAATCTACATGCAAATCGCCAATCTTCTAGCTTTTATAGTTTCCGAGATCTCAACGTTCATACGGACAGACAGACGGACGACGGACATGGCTAGATCGACTAAGCTAGTGATCCTGAACAAGAATATATAGACTTTATAGGGTCGGAAACGCTTCCTTCTACCTGTTACATACTTTTGCACGAATACAATATACCCTTTTACTCTACGAGTAACGGGTATAATAAGATCTCAAGCGATAGACAGACCTTAGCTTAGTTAGCGCTTGTGGGCAATACAGTGGGCGTGGCACATTTGCATAACAATTTTGCGGTGAATGGAAAGCAAAGGAATCTAAATCTAAAACCCCAATCCTCTAGTTCCTGTAGTGATTGTGGGCGTTAGAGTGGGCGTGGCACATTCGCATAACAAACTTGCGCTGAATGGACAGCAAAGGAATCTAATCTAGATCACAGCGTTTTTCAAAAAAAAGTTCAATCATGATGGTCAAAAATTAGACAATTCCACAGCCTTTAACAATTTTTCCTATTGAAGCTATAAGATACCCAAATTAATGTCATTAGCTTATACACTGCGCGAAATATGCTGAAAATCATAAAATTTGAACCGATTTAACCCTATTATTATTATTACCCTGATCAAGGTATGCATAACGAGTGTCGCAACACTTAAATATACAATTTTATTGCCCAACGTTTTTATTAAAAAATCCAATTAACATGGCCAAAAATTAGACAATTCCTTCAGGTTTAAATGCATGGCGCATACATAAAGCTTTTATGAGAATCGAGGAGGACAGCGCTGTAGTATCAAAACAAAATGTAAGAACGAGACAATTCCTTCAGGTTTAAAGTTTTTGGCGTCATAATAAAGCCTTTAAACGTACATATTGAAACCTTAAAAAAAAAATATCACGATTGGAGCGATTCGAAAATTTTTTTTAATGTTGAATTTACAAATAAAACAACAGTGAACGCTATAGTCGGGTGCCCCGACTATCACATACCAGTTAATCAGCCAAGGGTCCGATTTGAACAATTTTGAATTAGTATATTGGTATCGATTTACAATTTTACAAAATCATTTAAAATGCGGCTGCTAGTCAGATTTTAGCGTTGAAGGTTTTTGTGGGCGTGGCACTTGGCTGAAGCAAAATGGTCTTCATGTTCACTAGTAGAATGCGTATGAAGAATTTTTACTCTCTCTCTCTCTCTTTAAAATTGTGGTTGTCAGAGCAACCGATTCCGATTTTTTAAACAAGCGCCATCTATTGGGGAAAACTTTAATTGCTCATAACTCATTAAAAACTTATGAGCAATTAATTTTAAAAATATTCGGGTGTTAGATGGATGTTAATAATTAAAACAAGAGAGAACGCTATAGTCGGGTGCCCCGACTATCAGATACCCGTTACTCAGGTAAAGGGAGTGCGAGGGGGATGGAGATAGAAACTTTGATCACGCATAACTTTTTAACGAATGGTCCGATTTGAAAAATTTCTTCTACATTTCGATAGGTATTGATAAACACAATAAAACTGCATTTTTACTTTTCCGAAATATTTAAATTAATTATTTATTATTATTTTTAAAATCGTATATAAGCGATTGTGGGCGTTAAAGGGGGCGTGGCACCTTTTTGAAACAAACTTGCGCTGCGTAGGAACTCCTAGAATCTGCATGCAAAATGCCAATCTTCTAGCTTTTATAGTTTCCGAGATCTCAGCGTTCATACGGACAGACAGACAGACAGACAGACGGACAGACAGACGGACAGACGGACAGACGGACAGACGGACAGACGGACATGGCTAGATCGACTCGGCTAGTGATCCTGAACAAGAATATATATACTTTATAGGGTCGGAAACGCTTCCTTCTACCTGTTACATACTTTTGCACGAATACAATATACCCTTTTACTCTACGAGTAACGGGTATAATAAGATCTAAAGCGCTAGACAGACCTTAGGTAGGTCGGATTGATTGGCCAAAAATAAAACCCATAGAAAATCCCAACTTCTTAACTTTACAAACACCAAAGTTATGGCATTTCCGATCAATCAGTTATATGGCAGCTATAGGATACAGTTATGCAGAGGGTATTATAATTTTGGTCAAAAGTGTGCAACGCAGTGAAGGAGACATCTCCGACCCTATAAAGTATAAATATTCTTGATCAGGATCACCTCCTGAGTTGATATAGCCATGTCCGTCTGTCCGTCTGTCTGTCCGTCTGTCTGTTTCTACGCAAACTAGACTCTCAGTTTTAAAGTTATCGAATTGAAACTTTGCACGCACCCTTCTTTCCTTTGCACGCAGTATATAAGTCGGAACGGCCGGGATCAGACGACTATATCCTATAGCTGCCATATAACTGATTGATCGGAAATGCCATAACTTTCGTGTTTGTAAAGTTAGGAAGTTGGGATTTTCTATGGGTTTTATATTTGGTCAATCAATCCGACCTACCAAATTTCATAAGGATCGGCCGACTATATCCTATAGCTGTCATATAACTGATTGATCGGAAATGCCATAACTTTGGTGGTTGTAAAGTTAGGAAGTTGGGATTTCTATGGGTTTTATATTTGGCCAATCAATCTGACCTACCAAATTTCAAAAGGATCGGCCGACTATATCCTATTGCCGCCATATTACTGATTGACCTGAAATGCCATAAGCGCGCTTTTACCCTGATCAAGGTATGCGTAAATAAATAAGACTTGGAACAATTTATGTCAATAGCTTAAACACTGCGCGAAATATCCTAAAAAACATATAATTTGGACCGATTTCACCTTATTGTTCCTATGGGAGCTATAGTATATAGACGTCCGGTATGCTCGCGCTTTTCCCCTGATCAAAAATACGATTTGGAAAGATTCATGCCAATAGCTTTTACATTGCGCGAAATATCATCAATTCTTGCAAGATATATCCGATTGTTCCTATGGGAGCTATAGGATATAGACTTCCGATCGGGGCGATTTTTAAACTGGATCTGCGTACACATGTTTTAGGACGAGTTTTCGAATTTAAAAAACACCAAAGTTATGGCATTTCCGATCGTTCAGTTATATGGCAGCTATAGGATATAGTCGGCCGATCCCGGCCGTTCCGACTTTTATACTGCGTGCAAAGTTGGCTTCGAACATGGCTCTCAGCAGAGCTTTGGCAGAGGCCCGGGCAGAGCAAATGAAACCTCTATATAGTTTCTTACTCTATGGCGCCAATGCATGGATAGAATAATTTTTCTGTTATTTACCTAGCCTAAGCATTTGACTTAAAGTTTTTTGTTTTTTTAATGAGTTAATCTCAGATTTTTGTTCCTTTATTTCACACTTAAATGTTATATCTCTTGTATTTCTAGTTGTAGTTATAGGATTAAGCACAAAATATATGAAATATGAAATATACATTCGAAATTGCTTATAATTTAAATTTTTCGCTCGCTCTTTATCCGCACAAAAAACGATACTATCGAAGTATCGAAATTTTGTTCGCAAGCCATCGAAAACATTGAATGGCACCACCATCGATAGTTTCCCAGCTCTATTTTGTGCGTGCGTTCTTTTGTGATTGGAAACTTGCAGAGTGCAGTCGTATAAAAGCCGAAATTGTTTAAAAGATTCTTAATAAATAAACAAAATCGGTAATTAAATTTTAATTGAGTGTTTAGTTCAGTGCTGTGACCAAAGAGTGAGTTTAAACGCCTCTAAAACAAAAAAAATATATCACATTTGCGTTCTTCTTTGTTTTTCAGCCTTCTTGAAATTTTTCGGTGGAATTAACTCATCGCGCCGTTTTTTGCAAACAGAGAAGTGCAAAAGAATTTAATAATGTCATTGAAACACACGACCTGGAATTATATTTGCGAATCGAAACATATATTAAACAGTGCTGCTAAGATTAATACTATTGAAGAACATGCGGCAGATATTTGTTTTCCAGAGGAATTTTGTGATAATGTTTCTGATAGTTCTAATTTTTAAGTTGAAAATTAAGTTTCAATACCCGTCTAGGTCAATGGATGTCTGAAAATAATATCAGCAGAAGGCCACGAGATGTTCGTACATTAAAATGGACGCCACGTTCAGCAATTCAAAAGGATGTAGCTATAGCAAGCTATTTTTCATATATTGCTATTCATCTAATAGCGTAGGCCTAAATATAAATGTAAAATGTATTAATGTTTTTCAAATAAATACATTACAATTATGTTTTTGAGGAGATTTTGAAGGAGGAAGCATGCAACTTAAGAGTTAAATTTAACGTATATGTACATTCTATTCAGATTTCTGAACTTATGGTGTCAGGCGAGAAAGTGTTTGACAAATGGATTCAAAGCTCTTGGCGCTCCGACGACCTCGCACGGCAGTGCTCTTGGCGTGGAACAAAGTTTTTCCTGTACGCCCAGGACAGGACATTTAAGAGTCAGAAGCGGATGAAAGTATAAATTAGGTTTAAGTATCCCGAAAGAATGTCATATGTTAAAGTACCATATATGCACCATGAAGTATCTGAAATAATCTCAATAGCCTTTTAATATCCATAATTTTTATATTTGATTAAAATATTAAAAAGATATTAAAATAAAAAAGAAAAACCAAAAATTTAGAACTGCGTTCACTGTAGGAATGAAATGGAGTGGAACACCTTTTATAACATAGTAGAGCACCCGGCGAACTTTGTCTTGCCCCAATTTCACGACTTCATATAACCCCAGAGTAATAATAAAACACTGGTAATTCAAATTTCATAAAAATTTATTTGACTCGAAATCAGTGGAGAGCGATGTGATAAACAATATTTTTTGTTTTGTTATCCGGTGCAAAAATAAATAATGATAACGGGTTTCCCACACGCGAACGGGCTACTTGCCATGTGAAAAACATTGATATTCCAGATTAATCCCGCAGACATCCAACGATTGGCCTTGCGATTTATTGATTGTCATCGCAAATGCCAATCGAACTGGGAACTGAATCCTCTTGAATTGGAATGGAAGATCTGTTGGAATAATCGGAATTCGTGGGATAAGAACTTCCTCTCCTTTAAATTGCCCTTAATAATCGTCGCATGAATCACATTGTTCATCAGTTTTTTAACGGGCAACCGCGTACTGTTGCATAATCTCGGGTGATTTAGATTCCGCAGCATTATAATAATTGATCCCACTTTCAGTTGCAAATTATGCGGCGGAGTTCCTGGCACATCCAGTGAGTTCAAAAATTCTGTCGGATAGTTGGTCTCTTCATCCTCGTCGGTCACGCTGTCAACGGATCTGTATGAATGCAGTTCTCCAGCGATTTGGCTTTGAATAACGAAATTCACACTATCTACGTCCTTATTCTTCGCTGCTAGTATTGCCCGTTCACTAATCCAATCGAGAGTTTTATAATTTTGTGCAATGTCGGGAAACACTTTTGTGATGAGTTCCTCTTTCGACGATGTGAACTCACAAAAATTTGCTGGGAACGATATTAGTCCAGTCGACACATCAACAGGAATTTCGCCATTGCCAAGCGCCAGCAGTTGTCTCGAGAATTCAGCAGCGGAGGGGTCATTCTGCAATGCGACTCTCATATTAGTGGACAATTTAAACTTCTTGACATATCGCCATAAAGAGGACGATTTTAGGCATGCATTAACTTCATCGGCAGCCGTAGATTTCGGGATGACGGGAAGCGTTTGACGAAAATCTCCGGACAGCAATATCAAAGCCCCACCAAATAGTTTCGAATCATCGGTCAACTGCCTCCAAAGCTCGTCTATGCGATATCGTGCATTCATCCCAAATGATTATTTTGCATTCTCGCATCAATTTCGCTGTCGCCGAAGTTGGCTGGTCAACCGTCAGAAGATTCATGGGTAGCTTCAAAGCGGAATGTGCAGTTCGACCGCCTTCCAACAATGTAGGAGCAATGCCAGATGATG
This sequence comes from Drosophila kurseongensis, assembly GCA_018153305.1. NCBI lineage: Eukaryota > Metazoa > Arthropoda > Insecta > Diptera > Drosophilidae > Drosophila > Drosophila kurseongensis. The sequence goes on along the minus strand of JAECXX010000004.1, from coordinate 3,669,389 downwards.
CAACAGCCAACGCAATTTCAGATCTTGACCGAATCGTTGCCAGAATCAACGAAATGACTAATGCCTTGCCTGTCCCACCAAGAGCATCGAGAAAGTATAAGCCTTCCGTTTCATCGTCAACAACCTTCATTATCGAATCGTACACGTTCTTCTGCTCGGCATTCAAAAGCGGCACATGTGTTCGTACTTTTTCGGCCAGGTTAGTTTGATCAAAGTGGTGCTCCCGTTGAAACTCGCGATTGAAAGCATCGTGCATTGAACGATTTGGATGACATGTGGCTATGATTATTGCAAATAATGATTGGATTTGATTCGTTGACGCAGAAACAATGGCATCGGCGAGCGTTGAATCCCAATGATCATCGTTTTCGAGCAAGTTAAAACGTTGGCAAGCCTCCCGAAAACTGGCGCACAGCACACCATCCACAGTACGCAGGGACTCGAAGGATGTAGGGCCTCTAACGTTCACCAAAAGCAAGCGAAGATAGAAGCATTCGTCTTGGCGTGGATGAACTGTATATATTCGTCCGAGCGCATCAGTCGAATAGACACCAGCGAAGCCAGCAACAGCATCACCTTTCTTCCGGCGTTGAAACTTCTTCGATGCAGCGTTTCATGTATAATAGCGTGGCATCTCTGAATAGAGTAAAGTCCTCGCGAACGGATCGCTTTCGCATGTCGAAAAGAAATTTGTCAACGATCCAGCGGTTATCCACGATTACTGTTAAGTTTGTTTCGTTACGTTTCACCATTACTTCGATCCATTTGCCGTTGTCATATGGAGAATGTGCGCATGTGGTAAGCCACGCTTCTGCCACTCAACCGAGTACATCCAACAACGAACTGCGCCAAAAACCTTCTGCTTAACGATGTAATTCATAAGTACTGTGATCTTTTGCTTGAATACTCGTGCAGTGATGTCAGGTCAATTGCTAGATGTTTGCCCTGGAAGCAACAGATTCGTAATTTCGGGCCATTTCGGATTGCATGTGAACGTGATGAATAAATCCGGGCGTCCGCAATTACGGACATACGTCATCGCATCTTGAGCGTACTCATGCATATGGCGCGGGCTTCCAACATAAGTAGCTGGGAGAATGGTCAAAAAAACGATGTTGGCCGCGTGCCCTTCAGTAGCGATGGCGTCACGCAATTGGATGAACTCGTCTGAGCGCAACTTCGACTGATTGAAACGAATGAAATTGAGACGCTCCGTTTCTACTTTGACGTACATGTCGACACAGTACTGTTGAAAAAAACGGCGGTATCTCAACAGATGATTGTCAACATCTAGTCGAATCATCAATCGATACGCATACAAATTCATAGAGCTGACCTTCTTATTCGTTTCTTCTCCTAAAATTTGAATTCAAACTAAGTTGTAGAATCAAAAAGAAGTGCTGACTTGTAAACAAACCTGTCGTTGGATTGACCATCTTTATGTTGAAGTGATACCCATCTTCTCCACGACAGAACATCAACGGGTATTGAAGTGCATCAGATGACCGATGAGTCTCATAAACTCGCTGCAATTGGCCATCATCCCGACGCTTGAGAACAATATCGCGTGATTCCACATTCTCGCCAACAATCACCACTGCGACTTCATTAATAGTGGGAGCATTAAATTGTCTTGCAAGGCCTTTAGTGGGCCTTTTGTCAGCGATGGTCGTCAGAATTCATTGTAATGCGGTTTTGAACAATCTGACCAATTCATTACGCTCATGCAGAAGATTTTGCAATTGTTGTATAATTTCACGTTTAGTTGCAGTGAAAATTGCACAACGCTGATTTAGTTCATCTTCCGAATCACCAATGAAGTAGATCTGAAGGAATTTATGATCTTTGTTTGGTGGTGGTAACAAAGCGCCCACTCGATGGTGAATTTGTCCTTAAATCTGAATGTTGGGATTAGAGGTTTACGCCGATGGCTTGGTCGTCGGCGGCGGCGTTGGGGTCAAGCGGCGGCGTAGAGTTAAAATAAAAACGGCGGCGGCGGCCGTTTTTTAAAATAAATTTCTTCAATTTTTATTTATTTATTTAAACATAACAACATAATTAAACATAAAATTTCAAGAAATTAAAAACAAATTAGCACTTCTTTTTCTGAGAGATCATTGATTACATTTTCCCTACATTATTAAAAAAAATTAAACAGAATTCTTCTGCGAGATCATTACCTTCATATTTAAAATTTTAAACTTAACAAGAAAGGAAAGCTAACTTCGGGCGGAGCCGAAGTTGAAATACCCTTGCAGAATATTCTGTAAATTATATTCTCCAAAATTATTCATATGATGCATTCTTAACACTCATAAAAAATCCCAACTTCCTAACTTTACAAACACCAAAGTTATGGCATTTCCGATCAATCAGTAAAATGGCGGCTATAGGATATAGTCCGCCGATCCTTATGAAATTTTATTGGTCGGATTGATTGGCCAAATATAAAACCCATAGAAAATCCCAACTTCCTAACTTTACAAACACCAAAATTATGGCATTTTCGACCAACCAGTTATAGGGCAGCTATAGGATATAGTCGGCCGATCCTTATGAAATTTTGTAGGTCGGATTGATTGGCCTAATATAGAACCCATAGGAAATCCCAACATCCCACCTTAACAAACACCAAAGTTATGGCATTTCCGATCAATCAGTTATATGGCAGCTATAGGATATAGTCGGCCGATCCCGGCCGTTCCGACTTATATACTGCGTGCAAAGGAAAGAAGGGTGTGTGCAAAGTTTCAACTCGATATCTTTAAAACTGAGAGACTAGTTTGCGTAGAAAACAGACGGACAGACAGACGGACAGACGGACATGCTTATATCAACTCAGGAGGTGATCCTGATCAAGAATATAAATACTTTATAGGGTCGGAGATGTCTCCTTCACTGCGTTGCACACTTTTGACCAAAATTATAATACCCTCCGCAAGGGTATAAAAATATGAATAAACAAAAACCTAACTTAAACTTTCTTTGCATGTTTTTAAACTAAACAAGAGAGAACGCTATAGTCGAGTGCCTCGACTATTAGATACCCGTTACTCAGCTGAACAACTTTAGATTTTGCATTAACATAATGTGAATTAGAGTAACCACAGGAAAAAAGGACAAAAAGTTCAAATTATCAATTTGAATTAGGCGATCTCTTAGAGCTGGCAGCTTTACAGCACGAGCATCAGCACCAGCGCTGCTTTAGCGCAGGCAGCTTTTGTCCTGCACCAGCATACACACAAACGCCATTGTTTGACTCAGACCTCCAATTTGGCTAACTTGATTTGATTTGCATAGTTCTTGGGATATAGTTCGGTATTGACAAATGAAAACCATCGCAATTTCCTTTAGCCTAGTATCCAGATCGACAAACGATTACGCTAGCGTAAAAACTTTAATCTTTCCAGTGTGACCAAAGTTTCGAGAGTTCATCAGATTTAAGCGTGCTACGGTCGTACTGTCAATCAGCTGGGTTTGTTAACAAGCAGTTAAAATTCAAATATCGTATTTGCGGGAAAGAGCCTTTAAATGATGTTACAAAATACCTTGGCAAGACAAGTCTGCCGCTGTACAAAGATATTAAAAAACAATACAATTTAAATGTAACAGTTGTTTTTTTTAATTTACTGATAATTATTTGCTAATTTAAAGGTCATAGCTGCACTTTTATTGTGTTTTTTCGTATATTCTGGACCTAAAAAACATTTTGCTCTGACAAGAGGCACCCCAGATAGTATTAATGTTAATTTGTCCTCACATGTAAACACCTCGACTTTTGTGAGTTTTTTGAGTTTTTCCCTCCATCTCTTATAATGTTCAGTGAGAAGCGCACGCCAAAAGATTAAATTATTTAATCTTTTCGCTAGGGTTCACCCAAAGACAGACTGGCAACGCTATGGAATTTTCTGGTATTTTTTTCGTAGATCAGGGGACCGACGTGAAAAAAAGGCCCGACGAAAAGTGAACGCCAGCTGTTTGCCTCTCGCTCTCTCTCATGACTGGCGTTCGGTTTTCGTCGATCTGGATACTAGGCTTTTAATAGAAATCCTTATCGAGAATAATCGAAACGTTATCGAAAACGTTGACTCTGTTGAGCACCTTGGCCAGCTGTTCCAAAGTCATCCGTTACCCCAAGACATTAGTACCACGGGCCATGAAAGGCGGAAAAGTAGGCGCTAGCCAGGCTTAAGCGTTTAATGGGTTTTTGGGCGTTAGAGTGGGCGTGGCAAACTTTTATTAGGCCAATCGATAGGTATTGACGAAACAAATACATATCAATTAAAATTTTCATAATAGCATCAAAACTGTGGCCACAGCTTGTGGCTTGTGGGCGTCAGAGGGGGCGTGGCACCATTTTGAAACAAACTTGCGCTGCGTAGGAACTCCTAAAATACATGCAATACATGCAAAATTCCCATCTTCTAGCTTTCATACGGACAGGCGGACATGGCTAGATCGACTCGGCTAGTGATCCTGACTAAGAATATATATACTTTATAGGGTCGGAAACGCTTCCTTCTACCTGTTACATACTTTTGCACGAATACAATATACCTTTTTACTCTACGAGTAACGGGTATAACAAGAAAGGAAAGCTAACTTCGAGCGGAGCCGAAGTTGATACACCCTTGCAGAATACTCTGTAAATTATATTTTCCAAAATTATTCATTTGATGCATTCTTAACACTCATAAAAAATCCCAACTTCCTAACTTTAAAAACACCAAAGTTATGGCATTTCCTATCGTTCAGTTATATGGCAGCTAAAGGATATAGTCGGCCGATCCCGGCCGTTCCGACTTATATACTGCGTGCAAAGGAAAGAAGGGTGTGTGCAAAGTTTCAATTCGATATCGTTAAAACTGAGAGACTAGTTTGCGTAGAAACAGACAGACGGACACCCGGACACCCGGACATGGCTATATCAACTCAGGAGGTGATCCTGATCAAGAATATAAATACTTTATAGGGTCGGAGATGTCTCCTTCACTGCGTTGCACACTTTTGACCAAAATTATAATACCCTCTGCAGGGGTATAAAAAGGAAAGTTATATTTCTGGTTCAAAAAAATCCGAAATTGACTTCCCGAGAAGTGCAGCAAGAGGTGGAAAGTCGGTTTTCTAAAACCGTGTCGCAGTCCACTATCCGAAGGATAATAAAAACATCGGGATACATGAGCTGCGTGGCCAGAAAGAATCCCCATATTTCGAAAACAAATCGGGAGAAACGAATACAATTTGCAAAGAACCACATTTTCAAGCCTATTTTCAAACTCTGGAGAGTTCTGGAATTACGTAATTTTGTCTAATGAAAGCAAGTTTTGCATTTTTGGAATTAAAGGAAAAAAATTAATCTGGCGCAAGAGCGGAGAAGCCCTCGAAAAACAGAATTTGCTGCCCACTGTAAAACATGGAGGAGGGGGAATAATGATATGGGGTTGTATGGCGGCTAACGGCGTTGGAAATCTGCACTTCATCGATGGTATTATGGACCATAAGATGTATATCCAACTGTTGAAGGATAATTTCGTCCAAAGCGCAACCAAGCTGGGGCTGCAGAACAAATTTATCTTTCAACAAGATAACGATCCCAAGCATACAGCTCAAAATGTCAAGCTCTGGTTGCTGTACAACGTAAAAAATCAGCTTAAAACACCGCCACAGTCTCCAGACTTGAACCCTATCAAACACCTGTGGGATTTATTGGAGCGCAAAATCAGGCAGCACACAATTACATCAAAGGCAATGCTTAAAACCATGTTGCAGCAGGAATGGGACCAAATAGCCGAAGCTGAGACTGAGAAGTTGGTAAATTCTATGCCAAAGCGTCTCGCCGAAGTTTTGAAGCGGAAAGGTTATCCAACCTCATATTAAATTGTGTAAAAATGGCCAATAAATGCAACTATCTCCAGCTGTACGCAAACTTTTGAAAGCATGTTATTTTAAAAGGTTTTGGGGAAATATAAATTAAAAGGGTACCAAAGAAGATACTAATTTTCTAAAATATAGAATGTGAAGGTAATTGCTGGGACTACCCGTAACAAAAATCATAATTTTTTTATAACACGTCTAGCCCAAGATTTTTCCTGCCAAAGTGACAAATTACAAATTATTTGCCCTGTACCACTAACCATACAACATATAGTTTTGGGTCAAGGAGGACGCCAAGGTCATCAACATGCGTAATTCTAGACAACGTGCAACCACCCAGCGTATACGTTGCATATTGTGGGTTCACCCGAAAAAATGTCATTACTTTGCACTTAGCGCTATTTAAATCCAAAAGATTTTCACACCATGTTTGAAAAGCATTTAGGTCCGATTATAAGTCTGAACTGGTGGAAATTTCTTTATATTGCAGGCATAACTTAACGTCATCTGCGTACATAAGGACACGCGACATTGTCAAGACTAGAGGGAGATCGTTTATAAATAATGTAAAAAGAAGTGGGCCAAGGTGGCTTCCTTGTGGGACGCCTGAAGTAACTCAGATCAAATCAGAGACCGAGTTTTTAAAGAGGACTCGTTGAGTCCTACCACTTAGATAACTTGAGATCCATGTTAGAAGATCACATTTTATTATTAGGGGCTTATATTAGGGTTTCCTAATAAGTCTAGCTTTGATACAAGAAGCGAGTGATTTACTGAATCAAACGCTTTACTAAAATCAGTGTAAACTACGTCAGTCTGCATGTTCTTTTTAAAGACGCAGCCTGGAACTCCGTCCGGACCCGGTGAATAGACTGGCTTAACTTTATGGAGATCCAAAAGAAGGGAGCTTTCGCTTAACCTCGGACAAAAAAAAAGTCAAGTTCGACTTGGATAAGGCATTTGAATAAGACGGATTTGGACGGGATGAAACAGAATATGTTGTCTGGAAAAACTGGGCAAATAGATCGGCAATCAGGGCCGGCGGTTGACGTGGGTAGTATGGGTAGTAGTACCCACTCGAAAATATCAGAGTAAGTTTTAACTCTCTGAAAACTCTCTGTCAAGTGCTCACAACGCGCGTGCGCGTGAGATCCTCGATCTTGTAGATCATATATCGATTGATCGATTTAATTTTTTCAACACACGCACGTGCACCACATTTATTGTATTGTATCAAAGCGTAATGTATTGTATTGAGAATATGGAATAGTGGATGAATTTATCCGAGCGTTGGAAAAATGGACCGGTTTGTAATCGGGAATAAGAGGCTAAACGATAACAGTGCGAGTGACAGTTCATGCGGAAAAAAAGTGGTTCCCCCCCCTTTCACCCTCCCCTTAAAACCTTGCTACCCACTCGGCCGGAAAGTATGACGCCGGCCCTGTCGGCAATTGCCTGATCAGAATTTGCCGTAGATTTGGATTTTAATTAAGTAAAAATGACCATGAAAATATTGTAGTTTCGTCGACTTTTTTCTGTTCTTCCAAACACAGCTTACAAAAAACCTTGTCTTCTTCAATGGATTTGTTTTCATTAATAACTAGCAAGGTGCCAAAGACATCCCACACTTTGCTTTTACGAGCTGTGCTTCGCTGAAGTTTGATTGAATACATGCTCAGTGTCTTATCCATCTATTTGTTTTTAAAATATAGAATACATACATATACATATATGTATTACGAATAATATAATTTAAAACTTACTTTATGAAATCACGAAATGGACGCACAATTCAAAGCAAAGTAACACACGAGGACAACAGCTGTGAAATGCTCTAGAGATAAGACGTAGAGATGAGAATTAGGAGTTGGAGCTGAGACAATATCGATTCTTTTATTCGATTACTTAAAAGCATCAAAAAAAATGCTATTGAGTCGAACGCCGCAGCCGCCGCCGCGCCGATATTTTCGTGATTCGGCGGCGGCGCCTTAAAAAGACAAAAATCGGCGGCGGCGTGGCTCGGCGGCGTAAATGTCTAGTTGGGATGCAATTTTGAAACAAATGAGAGATGTTCATTTTGATAATAAAGAGACGCCATTACCTTATAACTCGGATTGTGGCCTGGTTGATGAACAACCTCGGCTCCAAATGACGTCATTTGAAAGCATCAGTTATATTTTTGTGCAAGCTTTAGGAAACTGTTTGATTGGGCTGAATTTCCATATAGTAGCGAATACAATGGCTCTGGTGGATGAGCCAAAACGGGCAATTTCATTTTGCCACCTGCACAGCATAAGCCGGGGGTTTCCAATCGAAACTTCAGTGCATTGCAATGCTGACATACATACGACAGACAATGAACCAATAGCAACGCCACTATGATCTTTGTAGGGTGTTTCGGAATTGTATGCGAATGCAACGCGATTCAAGTTTTCATTTGCGGCTGGGCTTCTTCTACTCACATTTTGTCGGGCTTGAGGTGGTCTTTGTGCAGCGCAAAGCTGTGCAATTCGGGCACTTCCCGATGCATTTATTTCTGCACGTACCTTTTGCGTTCGATTATTACGGACATTCTGAGAATGTATCGCATTGCGTGAACGCCGTCCAAGTCTTGATCTAAGAGCAGGCATTATTTCCAATTAAAACTTTGGCAATGTTTCGTTAACTCGATTTTTTTTCAGTTTTATGTACAACAATGAAGGCATTATTTCCAAAGACTACTGTTTTAACAGTTTTATGTACAACAATTAAAACATACATCTCTTGAGCCGATAGCGACTTTTCCGACAGGTTTTCCCAAAATTTTATTATGTATTAACCTTCTTCTGGCAATGACAAACAACTGAAAAAAAATTTGAGCCAAATCGGCCCCTGCCTTTCACTAACATATATGTGTAGATTCTTAGATCCGCTTCTAATATTAATTTCGACTCGTCAGTTCTAGTAAAATCGCCTCGCTAAAGATATCACCAAGGGCTTGCAAACGATCTGTTTTCGAGCTATCCAAAACGAAACTTTCTCTGCCACAAACTGAGCGGCCAGTGATTCGTTTTTTATCGTTTTCGGATCCGAGGCGATAGTCGTTTTACGTTTAGAGCCTAGTACTCAGATCCAAAAACGAGTTCGCGAGCGGAAAAACTTTTTTCTTTTCGAGTGTTACTGGATTTTCGAGAGTTCATCAGAATTAAGCGTGCTACGGTCGAACTGTCAATCAGCTGGGCTTGTGGACAAGCAGTTAAAATTCAAAAATCGTATTTGCGGGAAAGAGCCCTTAAAAGATATTATCAACTACCTCTCCGTCCCGTTTGTTTGCTTCTTTAAAACAATAGACTGTCGAATTGAACAACCCATTTAAAAAAACAGCACAACATTGATTTTAATTTTCTAAATCTCTGAAACATTAAAACGTCATCAACAAGTTTTATTGATGTCAATAAAAAACAAGAAAGGAAAGCTAACTTCGGGCGGAGCCGAAGTTGAAATACCCTTGCAGAATATTCTGTAAATTATATCTATCTTTCTTACTCTATGGGCGTGCGCTGCTCACTGAACATATTACAAAATGGAGGGAAAAAATCAAAAAACCCGCAAAAGGCGATTGCAGGAGTTTACATGTGAGGACAAAATAACATTAATACTATCTGGGGTGCCTCTTGTCAGAGCAAAGTGTTTCTTAGGTCAAAAATGTACGAAAAAACACAATAAAAGTGCAGCTAAGAACTTAAATTTGAAAATAATTTTCAGTAAATTAAAAATAAACAACTGTTAAATTTAAATTGTATTGTTTTTTAATTTATTTGTACAGCCGCAGACTTGTCTTGCCAAGGTAGTTGATAATATCTTTTAAAGGCTGGTTCCCGCAAATACGATATTTGAATTTGAACTGCTTGTCAACAAACCCAGCTGATTGACAGTACGACCGTAGCACGTTTAATTCTGATAAACTCTCGAAAATGCAGTCACACTGGAAAGATTAAAGTTTTTACGCTAGCGTACTCGTTTGTCGATAGAGAAAGAGTGTATAGAGAATTTTTCATTTTTGGGTGGAGCTGAAATTGCAGTGAGAGAAATAGAAATTATTGTCACAAATTCAACGTCGAGAAAGTAAATTGCTTGAAAACCAAGCATTATCTCTTATTTGTATGAATCTGCCAGTGTATTGCATTGCAAAAATGGTTGGAAAAGCAAAATTAAAATAGATTTTCGCCTGTTTGAGCTAATTCGTAAGACAGAGTGTGATTGAAGTTTAGGTCCTGTGTCCTTTATGTTTTAGGTGCTGTAAGTAGAATTGTCCTCGTCATACACTGTTACCTGTTTAAGTTATTTTTGAAAACAATAAATTACAACATAATTTGCTTAATTATTAAAGTTTTACTCCGCACAAGCTGCTGCATTGCAGTATCGATCTACATCTGCTTATGGCAACGCAGATTCCCTATCGCGCCTTCCCGTGGGCATGGATCCGGATTTCGACAAAAAAGAAGAAGACTGCCACATCGTAATGAAACTGTCACCACCGATCAATTCTGAGATCATTCGCAACCACATCGAAAAAGACAAACTTCTCAAACAAGTCTTACGGTATGTTACTGTAGGATGGCCAGAAAAACTTCTGCAAGGCGAGGAAGCATTATCACCATACTTTAATCGAAAATTTTTTCTCACGATCAACAAAAAATTGCTTTGCCTACACACAGATGCCAGTCGTGTAGTAATCCCAGTAACTCTTTAAGCGCATATCCTGAAGCTGTCACACGAAGGTCATTGGGGCATTGTTCGAATGAAGGAGTTAGCTAGACAACATGTTTGGTGGCCTACGATCGACGCAGACATTAAAAACCTTCCTCAGTCATGCAGCATCTGCAAGTGCAACAATCCTGCTCCTCCAAAAGAGTACCAAAGTTGGCCTGCAGCAACAACAGCGTGGGAGCGAATTCATATCGACTTCGCCGGCCCAATATTCGATTCTATGTGGCTAATCTGCGTAGACGCTTACTCGCAGTTCCCATTTGTAGTTCAAATTTCGTCCACTTCAACCGCTAACACGATCGCTGCACTATCATCGATATTCGCCATCGAGGGATATCCAAAAACCATGGTCAGCGACAACGGTCCGCAGCTTACGGCTGACGCCTTCGAGGAATTCTGCAAACTTCATCGAATAAAACACATAACCACAGCCCCGTTCCATCCGGCATCCAACGGATTAGCAGAGCGTTTCGTTCGGACGTTCAATTTCTTAGTCAAGAAGAACCTCAAAGACGGTATACCAGTCCGAGTGGCAGTTTCTAAATTCTTACAGGTTCACTCCAAACTCCAACGGAAAATCTCCTGCCGAAGCCAAGCAATCGGTTACCAAGTACGTCCCAAATCAAATGGTCTACGCTCGTAACTACTCGTCCAATTGGAAAAATGCTTTTCATGGTTCGCACCACAAATGGTTATATCAAGCGCCATTTCAACCAGCTAAAACCGAAGTTCTCAGCAAGCAGCTCCATCGTAAAACCTCCAGAGTTCTGGTGGATTCCGGATATTCCGCAAACATCTTCAAATCAACCACCACAACAACAAGATCAACCACCACTACAAGAAGATCAACCGGTAGAAGATAACTGGAGATGTGTTATATATTGTCAACAGTACATCTGTTTTCTATTCCTCCATTCTATACTCTGTTAGTACTTTAAGAATCTGGCAACTCTGTATGCTTCGCATAGAATAAAAGCAGTCTGTAATAGAACTCAACGAGAACACAAGAATCGGCCGACTATATCCTACGGCTGCCATATAACTGAACGATTGGAAATGCCATAACTTTGGTGTTTTTAAAGTTAGGAAGTTGGCCTTTTTGATGAGTATTAAGAATGCATCAAATAAATAGTTTTGGAGAATATAATTTACAAAATATTCTGCAAGGGTATATCAACTTCGGCTCCGCCCGAAACGAAAGGTTGTTCATTCCACAAAGGTGCTATGAAATTTACAAAAATGAAATTAAACATATTGTTTTGCTCCTCGGATTCGAGTTCCATATTATATTGAAAATCAAAAAGGTTCTCATCTTCAACGAAACTTTCGTCCTCCAATGTGTTATTATTAGTACCTGTAGAGCTTGATAATAACTCTAGGACTTCAGTAGGGAGATGCATTTTTTTTTGTCTTTGAATTCGCATCTCCCTGACAAAATTATGGAATCCAATATATCTCTAGCACTTTGATACACATTTCTAAAGTTAAATACTCTACTCCTTGCGTGATGAAGCCGATCATTTTTATACAGTATGTTTCGGCATTCAGCGCCCTCTTCTCCGAAATATCCAACAGGAAGAACAGTGTGTTCAAGAATATCGCTTAAATGAACAAGGATTTCATGAACTACAGTTCGTTGCCGTCATAGGCAACCAAGGGTATTTTTCAATAATTATGTCACCAGTTTGTTACAGAAGCTTTGAAAACGTTCAATACTTAATGGCAACTGGCAGGAAAACGCAATTAAAATAGTCTTTGAGTTGATAATAAGTTGCTTGTCAATACTATCTCTGAAAATAAAATGTGATGAGCAAATGCACATTGAGCGGTGTTTCCAGTATTTGAACTGCCAAATCCGCCGACTTTAAGTTTATCAACTCTGAGTGAGAGCTTTTCAGAAAAACTTTATAAATTGTTTTTTTTCGTTCAGGAACCTCTTTTTGATCATTGGGATACGATATTCTCAATTTTCTTACTCGGAATTTATAGCCGGCGTACATAAGAAACTCCAGAGGCCGTATCCAAGAATGCAGTGGAGTTAAGCCATATTTCAAACGGCCGATTATGGGTAAAAAGCTATTCGCAATTAAAATTTTTGTTGTTTAAAAAATCCATAGGACATGCTTGGGTTGATCTAGTGTCAGTCAAGGCATGTCAGCGATCACTGTAAGGAACATCTGGAAGTTTATAGAAACCAACTTTTCGTTATTCAAAGAAACTTTGCATGTTTTCAAAGATTGTATCTGTTTCTTAATGTTGTTATTTTCTGCAATGTTTCGATCTCTTGTCTCTTTAATAAACTCCAAATTTACGGGTCGACAACATCTTATCGATTGGGGCGTTCTGTTGTTCCATATAATGTTCGCCGACGCATCTACAAATCTTAACGGAGTCCTCATCCAAAAGTTGTTCATTACCATGTTCCGTCAAATTCATAACTTAAAATTAGATCGGTTATTAGAAAATCCGTATTTTGGTGCATCATAACGCTAGTAATGATAATGATAGTAAAATAATAAGTCGACGAGCTGTATGACTATATACCCTTTTTATACCCTTGCAGAGGGTATTATAATTTTGGTCAAAAGTGTGCAACGCAGTGAAGGAGACATCTCCGACCCTATAAAGTATATATATTCTTGATCAGGATCACCTCCTGAGTTGATATAGCCATGTCCGTCTGTCCGTCTGTCTGTTTCTACGCGAACTAGTCTCTCAGTTTTAAAGATATCGAAGTATATAAGTCGGAACGGCCAGGATCGGACAACTATATCCTATAGCTGCCATATAACTGATTGATCGGAAATGCCATAACTTTAGTGTTTGTTAAGTTAGGAAGTTGGGATTTCCTATGGGTATTTTATTTGGCCAGTCAATCCGACCTACCAAATTTCATAAGGATCGGCCGACTATATCCTATAGCTGCCATATAACTGATTGATCGGTAATGCCATAACTTTGGGATTTGTAAAGTTAGGAAGTTGGGATTTTCTATGGGTTTTATATTTGGCCAATCAATCTGACCCACTAAATTTCATATGGATCGGCCGACTATATCCTATAGCCGCCACTTAACTGAACGATTGGAAATGCCATAACTTTGGTGTTTTTAAAGTTAGAAAGTTGGGATTTTTTATGAGTGTTAAGAATGCATCATATGAATAATTTTGGAGAATATAATTCGGAATATTCTGCAAGGGTATTTCAACTTCGGCTCCGCCCGAAGTTAGCTTTCCTTTCTTGTTAAAGATACTTCCGCTTTTTATCAGATACTACAAAATCAACAGGCCGACAACCCTTGTTTTTCTAGAAACTTTTTTTAGGAAGGATGCACATTGCAATGCTTGCTGTTGCACAGTTTCCTTATGGCACAATATTGATTCTTTGTGAGGCTTTGATCCAAAATCATAGATAAAGCATCTTTTGGAGAAGTGACATACATTTAAAGTTACATTCAGCTTTTCCCGCTCTTCGTGCAGCTAGACCAGCCGCTTGGATTAATATTGTTACATCGCCGCCTTCAGATGATGCTTAATTTGCAGCTTGCCTTCTCTGAAATCTAGTTCCTCTTGCTTGAAAGGTAAGTGATTGAAGGCCCACCGAAGTCAAGGTTTTCGGAACAACTATGATTGTTTCGGCTTGAAGGCAATTTGCTTAATTTTTTTTAGAAGAACTTCCAATTTGATTTGCATTTGCTCCATACCTGATGTAGGCGGTAGCAAAATTTTCCGCTTTCCAAAGTCTTTTGCGATTTCTCCAGGTCAGAATTAGCCGTATTACAAAAGTAAGAATAGCATCTTCTTTTGCCTTTTTAATTGCCTTCTCTTTCGATATAGAAAACAACTCAATGTTGCAAAACTTGAGGCTATGTACTAAAAAATACAACTTGTTTTATACATTTGAACATGAATTAAATACTCTACAAATCTGAATAGGTTTAAGAATGGGCTCCGCTGGACTCACTTTGTTGATATAATTAAAAGTTAGTTTTCTAAAAAAAAGTGTGTAAGTAATTTGTCTATTACTTTAACAATTAAGTACAAGGACAAAACGATATAATTCAGACAGTGAAGGAGACATCTCCGACCCCATAAAGTATATATATTCTTGATCAGGATCGCGTCCTGAGTTAATATAAGCATGTCCGTCTGTCTGTTTCTATGCGAACTATTCTCTCAGTTTTAAAGATATCGAATTGAAACTTTGCACAACTTTGCAACGGCCGGGATCGGCCGACTATATCCTATAGCCGCCATATAACTGAACGATCGGAAATGACATAACTTTGGTGTTTTTAAAGTTAGGAAGTTGAGATTTTGTATGGGTTATAATTTTAGAGAATATAATTTACAGAATATTCTGCAAGGGCATATCAACCTCGGCTCCGCCCGAAGTGAGCTTTCCTTTCTTGTATCTATATACCCTGCAGAGGGTATTATAATTTCGGTCAAAAGTGTGCAAATTTCATAACGATCGGCCGACTTTATCATATAGCTGACATGTAACTGAACGATTGGTAATGCCATAACTTTGGTGTTTTTGAAGTTAGAAAGTTGGGATTTTTTATGAGTATTAAGAAGGCATCATATGAATTATTCGGAGAATATAAATTACAGAATATTCTGCAAGGGTATATTAACTTCGGCTCTGCCCGAAGTTAGCTTTCCTTTCTTGTTTTGTTATCATCCAGATAGCTCTCTAAAAGCACCTTAAAAGGCAATTTATGTAAATTCTTCGAGGTGGCGTAAGTTGCTAACCTTGAAGGTACCAACCACATCCTTCATATTTATTTAGAAACTATAAGACCCTCAATTAAGGTTTCTTATAAACCCAAAAAAAAAGTTATAGAAACGAAACTATTATTATATGATTCCTACACTGTTCAGTAATTAAAATTTATCAATAAGATGAATATGACAAAAATACAAAGTATTAAAATACAACTTTTGATGTTATCAATGTTATACTTCTGAGATTAAAATTTAAACTCACTTTATATACCGATTCTCCCAGTTTATTATACCCTTGCAGAGGGTATTATAATTTTGGTCAAAAGTGTGCAACGCAGTGAAGGAGACATCTCCGACCCTATAAAGTATATATATTCTTGATCAGGATCACCTCCTGAGTTGATATAAGCATGTCCGTCTGTCCGTCTGTCCGTCTGTCTGTCCGTCTGTCCGTCTGTCCGTCTGTCTGTTTCTACGCAAACTAGTCTCTCAGTTTTAAAGATATCGAGTTGAAACTTTGCACACACCCTTCTTTCCTTTGCACGCAGTATATAAGTCGGAACGGCCGGGATCGGCCGACTATATCCTATAGCTGTCATATAACTGATTGATCGGAAATGCCATAACTTTGGTGTTTGTAAAGTTAGGATGTTGGGATTTTCTATGGGTTTTATATTTGACCAATCAATCCGACCTACCAAAATTCATAAGCATCGGCCGACTGTATCCTATAGCTGCCATATAACTGATTGATCGGAAATGCCATAACTTTGGTGTTTGTTAAGGTGGGAAGTTGGGATTTCCTATGGGTTCTATATTAGGCCAATCAATCCGACCTACCAAATTTCATAAGGATCGGCCGACTATATCCTATAGCTGCCATATAACTGATTGGTCGAAAATGCCATAACTTTGGTGTTTGTAAAGTTAGGAAGTTGGGATTTTCTATGGGTTTTATATTTGGCCAATCAATCCGACCAATAAAATTTCATAAGGATCGGCGGACTATATCCTATAGCCGCCATATTACTGATTGATCGGAAATGCCATAACTTTGGTGTTTGTAAAGTTAGGAAGTTGGGATTTTTTATGAGTGTTAAGAATGCATCATATGAATAATTTTGGAGAATATAATTTACAGAATATTCTGCAAGGGTATTTCAACTTCGGCTCCGCCCGAAGTTAGCTTTCCTTTCTTGTTTTTTATTTAGTATAACAAAATACAGTGTTGTATACATCGTATACGGCATGCAGTATCTTATACTACTTCGTCTAACACTTATATTATTTCCTGAGAGCTGTAGTATAAATATTATACTTTTTGGTTTCTGTGCAGTATACAAATTTCACCTAGTAAAAATTGACTAATATTTATTTTTTTAGCTTCTTGGCCTTTTATTATGTATTTGTTATATTATATTTGTATTATAACAAGAAAGGAAGCAAACTTCGGCAAGCTGAAGTTTATATACCCATGCAGTAATTACAAAACGATTATATTTAGATTTCTATGGCTGTTACTAAAAACAATGAAGCTACAGTGAGTCAAAAAAGTATTCGTTGCAAAGAGGGTTAACTGAAAAATGCCAATTTTAAATAAGTACAAATTTAAAATGGTAAAAAATGGTTTATGATTCCAAAGATATAAAGGGTGCTTTTTTTAGAGGTATAAGCCTAGTATCCAGATCGACAAACGATTACGCTAGCGTAAAAACTTTAATCTTTCCAGTGTGATCAAAAATTTGAGAGTTCATCATATTTAAGCGTGCTACGGTCGTACCGTCAATCAGCTGGGTTTGTTGACAAGCAGTTAAAATTCAAATATCGTATTTGCGGGAAAGAGCCTTTAAAAGATATTATCAAATACTTTGGCAAGACAAGTCTGCCGCTGTATAAAGAAATTAAAAAACAATAGAATTTAAATTTAACAGTTGTTTTTTTTAATTTACTGATGATTATTTGCTAATTTAAAGTTCATAGCTGCACTTTTATTGTGTTTTTTCGTACATTCTGGACCTAAAAAACATTTTGCTCTGACAAGAGGCACCATAGATAGTATTAATGTTATTAAATTTTGTAATCTTTTCGCTAGGGTTCACCCAAAGTTCATTTCCGCAAAATGGCAACGCTATGGAATTTTCTGGTATTTTTTTCGTCGATCAGGGGACCGACGTGAAAAAAAGGCCCGAAGAAAAGTGAACGCCAGCTGTTTGCCTCTCGCTCTCTCTCATGACTGGCGTACGGTTTTCGTCGATCTGGATACTAGGCTATAGAACTTTAAGTTGGCATTACTGTTCAAGATGGCGACCGATTTAACAGCTGTTAAGTGATTTATTCTCTTGAAAATAGTGAAATTTTATTTTGAAAATAATGGTTCTGTGCGGAGTACATATCGCGCAGTACGTCCATTTTATCGTCGACAAGAGCAGTAAATTCGATACCCATGGAACGTTTTCGCAGCACGTTTACTCTTATTGATAATTTTCATCCCCAAAGACGCCGTACGGTGCGTATAGAAGAAGCTATTGCTACTGTAGTGCGTAGCATTGAGGAAGACCCGAATGAGTCCATCCGCCATCGACCACAGGAATTGAATCTGTGTCCATCCACTTTATGGAAGATTTTGCGGAAGGATCTTAGTTTGCGTGCTTACAAAATCCAACTCGTGCAAGAATTGAAGCCAAACGATCATCAAGCAAGGCGTAGATTCGTCGAATGGAAAAAAACGAGATTGCCATTGTTCCCGATTTTCATAAGCGATATTTGTTTAAGCCTAGTATCCAGATCGACAAACGATTACGCTAGCGTAAAAACGTTAATCTTTCCAGTGTGACCAAAGTTTCGAGAGTTCATCAGAATTAAGCGTGCTACGGTCGTACTGTCAATCAGCTGGGTTTGTTGACAAGCAGTTAAAATTCAAATATCGTATTTGCGGGAAAGAGCCTTTAGCCTAGTATCCAGATCGACGAAAACCGAACGCCAGTCATGAGAGAGAGCGAGAGGCAAACAGCTGGCGTTCACTTTTCGTCGGGCCTTTTTTTTACGTCGGTCCCCTGATCGCCGAAAAAAATACCAGAAAATTCCATAGCGTTGCCAGTCTGCGGAAATAAACTTTGGGTGAACCCTAGCAAAAAGATTAAAAAATTTAATCTTTTGGCGTGCGCTTCTCACTGAACATTATAAGAAATGGAGGGAAAAACTCAAAAAACTCACAAAAGTCGATTGCAGGTGTTTACATGTAAGGACAAAATAACATTAATACTATCTGGGGTGCCTCTTGTCAGAGCAAAGTGTTTCTTGGGTCAAAATTGTACGAAAAAACACAACAAAAATGCAGCTATGAACTTTAAATTAGCAAATAACTATCAGTAAATTAAGAAAAACATTTGTTAAATTTAAATTGAATTGTTTTTAATATCTTTGTACAGCGGCAGACTTTGTACAGAAGCACGCTTAAATCTGATGAACTCTCGAAACTTTGGTCACACTGGAAAGATTAAAGTTTTTACGCTAGCGTAATCGTTTGTCGATCTGGATACTAGGCTTAAAGCAAAAAGGTTTTGCGGTGAACAGCATAACCCATTACTGGATCATCAGAAAAATTAAAAAAAATTGTTTCTTAGTTAATATGTTTCTAAAGGTAACTACGTAGAGTTTTTTTTTTTAATATTTGGATTTTTGGTAACACTTTAAAGTCAAAAATTTTAGAAGTGACCGAAATGGCCTTATGACTTTGCTTTGTTTACAAATATGTTGTTATTGTTTTCCTTTGATGGGCCTGAATTCAACGTCCACACGGGGCTGAATTCAACGTCCACATGGGACTGAATTCAACGACCACATTTCAGTTGGCTTTGAATTTGATTTCACTTGAAAGGCAGCAGCAAGTGGAACGGAATTAAATTTCATATGGGAGTTAATTATATTTTTGTAGGAACTAATTTTAATATTGAGCCAGGCCAAATTGGAATATTTTACATTTAATGAGAACACTTAAATTAAATTAAATATAAATATATACATTTATATTAATTTATTGATTATATTTTATTTTTAATATACAAGGTTAATTTCTAAGAGCAATTTTATTTCTACGAAAATATTGTTTATTCAAAATTTTAAAATAATATAAATGCTTTTATAGTTATGGGGTCATGTTTATTTTGCATTTCCAAACATATATGAAGTCTTATTTTTATTCTACGTAAATGTAGATAGACCTATTAGGTTTCAAACACTTTGTGGTTCGTACTGATACACTGAATACTATAAAAAATACTATATTTCAAAAGCATACAGGTTTTTTATGTATAAGCTCATTTTCTAAGGCTGGTCACATTTCACAAGCCGAAGGACAGAGACATAGAAACTATATAGTTTCTTACTCTATGACAGCAAGTTTTGACCAGCCGTGGTCAGAGGGTGGTAAACTCCCTGGGTTTAGCTACAGTGGCTCGCAGCTTATTTATTTTTGTATGTTTTAATTCTTTCTCGCAACTTTTGCTTGTTGTTACTTTTTGAAAATACTTTTATATTTTATATTTTTTTTTGTTTATGTTCTTCCTACAAAAATATTGTTGAATAGAAATGTTTCTGGTATTTTAGCTGCGATTTTTGTTGCTTTTATCGGGTTGTAGTTCTTGGTGTCGTACTTTTTAATTTCTATTAAATTTAAGTAGTTATGTTGTGTTGTCGTGGTTGACCTAGTTGTTGCTATAGGGAAAACTTGAGGAATTTGGCGAATTAGATTGTTTTTTCCTTTGGTGTGGGGGAATTCAATTGGTCATTGATGCAGTGCATATATTTTGTGAGTTAGAGGCCGCATAGACTTTTTGTATTGCCTCAAGTTTTTGATGGTGTTTATAATATTCAATGATGGTATAATTTTTAACTAATCAGTGGAACCATTTCTAAATTTAGTATGCTGTTAAACCTTTTATTTCCCTTGTTTTGTTTAATATTTATTTTAATTTAAAGGTATATGTGCAATGATTCTCGTGGCAACAGGAATTGCCTTTTAACTAGATTTTGATTTGAGAGCGGTTATCACTGGGACGTTTTCGGCTAGGACTTCGTCGGATTGGGGGATCTTTTATCAAAACTAGGTAACGAAATTACAAGAGAATTTATGTGCTAACCTAGCCAGGTGTTACATTTTTAGTTATGTTTATGCGTTTATTTTTTTAATGAGCTTGGTGTAAGTGTTCTATATTACCCGCCCAACCTTTTTAACACTTTGCAATGCAAGGAATTTGGTGTGTTAGCCCTGAAGTGATTAGATGTGAGTTTGTTTTCTTTTAGTACCCCATTTTATTAAATTAGTTCAGTTTCTCCATGTTAACATTCAAATACAAATCTTGGTCTTAATAGCAATAAATATGTATATAATAATAATCAAGTTCATTTCAATATTTTATCTCTTTCTAGTTATTAACAAATACTTCAACTTCTTTTGAGAGAAGGCTTATCCTAATATATATATTCTTAGCATAATGAAGGGTTAAATAATGTATACAAATTAATTTGATTTTCGATCGATTTTAAAATCGATTTTACCTGTCTACCATTAATTTTTTATAATTTCTTGTATATATATATATATATTTTTTAACTTGTTACCTTTTAAATCCACGTGTGCATGCAGGCCTGTAGCTGAGTGGCTGTAACTTAAATGGTTAAGGTTAGGTTATATAAATATAACAAAAATATTAATTTAAATAGCATGCTCTTTTCCTTGTTTATTCGTCCAGTATATAGTTTTAGTTCGCATCCAACTTATTTCTTTTACGCTGCGCTGCTGTGAGCTTTTAGTTATTCAGGTTGAACATAGCTTGGCCAGCTTGGCAGCTAAATTATTTTTGAGGTGCTTCGTCAGAAACTGAAGTTTCATAAAGTGATGGATTTGGAAATCGAACCACAAATCCTGAAACTATATGTTTAATTCAGTCACATGTCTTGAAATTTTT
Source organism: Drosophila kurseongensis (assembly GCA_018153305.1). Taxonomy (NCBI): domain Eukaryota; kingdom Metazoa; phylum Arthropoda; class Insecta; order Diptera; family Drosophilidae; genus Drosophila; species Drosophila kurseongensis. Next base: position 3,648,070 of record JAECXX010000004.1, on the reverse strand, counting down.
TCGTGACAAATTTACCTGCACATATGTAAGGGGAAAAAAAAAGCCAAAGAAGTTTATTCTGTTTACTAATTTTATATTTCAAATACTGTTTCGGAAGACACCACTCTTCCTCTTTTCTTTTCAATTGCTTGAAAAGACGGTAGATCGGACAGTTTTTGAAAACTGCCCAATTTAAAATGATAACTTAAATTAATTAGATTAATTATCGGTAATAATGCTTCTTTTACATGCTCTGCCAACTCTGCCTTTAAGTTTTTAGTTGGCGTCCCATTTTTCATGGTACCACTTACTGTGCTTGTATAATAACACTTTCAGCAAATGCTTTAAAATACTTTTCCTGTGCTTAGCGCATGGGTCAGTAGGAGCAAACCAATAAGGATATATTTTATTGGTTTCTTCTATGCATTTCTGCTCTAACAAGAGAGAACGCTATAGTCGGGTGCCCCGACTATCAGATACCCGTTACTCAGGTAAAGGGAGTGCGAGGGAGATGGAGATAGAAACTTTGATCACCCATAACTTTTTAACGAATGGTTCGATTTGAAAAATTTCTTCTACATTTCGATAGGTATTGATAAACACAATAAAACTGCATTTTTACTTTTCAGAAATATTTAAATTTTTAAAACCGTATATGAGCGATTGTGGGCGTTAAAGGGGGCGTGGCACCTTTTTGAAACAAACTTGCGCTGCGTAGGAACTCCTAGAATCTGCATGCAAAATGCCAATCTTGTAGCTTTTATAGTTTCCGAGATCTCAGCGTTCATACGGACGGACAGACGGACAGACGGACAGACAGACAGACGGACAGACGGACATGGCTAGATCGACTTGGCTAGTGATCCTGAACAAGAATATATATACTTTATAGGGTCGGAAACGCTTCCTTCTACCTGTTACATACTTTTGCACGAATACAATATACCCTTTTACTCTACGAGTAACGGGTATAAAAATTCGGAAATATTTCGTCGGCTTGGACGATCCTTAAATTCCGTATCAAATATATAAACATGATGCAAAGTTATTTCAAACATTGCATCAGAAGGATTTTTTAAATATAGTTCATGGGAACTGTAATTTGCCCACAAATTTCTCAATGCATATAATAATTGCTGTGCTGTTGGATTGGTAAAATTTCCAAACTTGGATCTTAGCAACCCAAATAAATTTTCCAATGGATATGCTTTCACTTTCCAAAAGTTTATCACATACGTTTATAATTCTCTGACAGCTTGCTTTTAGTTTTATAACGCAAGTTGCAGTTGAATTTTTGCCGGTATTGCAGTCCGGCAAAAATTTTATTTTATCCAAGAAACTCATGAAATTTTCCAGCTTGGATTTCATGTCATTATCTGAACGATAGGTCACTTCATTTAAAAGGTCAAAACCATCGTTCATTTGTTTTAGAAAATCTGATGTTGCAAAAGCATTGACGGAACTTTTTAAGGTTCCAGCCATTCTCAACACATTGATCCCATAGCTTACAGTGTTTGAAAACACCTGTGTCGCCAATTTTACACTCATTTTTTGAAAATTATTTGGATCAATGTGCTTATCCGATAACTTTGGTGCCAAACGAGATACACCGCATGAGTCAATGTTGTAGAACTCTTCAATTACCTTTCAAGACGCCACACTTTTAGAAGAAATTTCATCAAATTTGAGTGGGTCTGATGGTAATGAGATATCTCTGTTCAATAAATTATTTCTAATACTCTTGAACAAATGAACAAAATCATAAATATATTCTGGCCTCGGACTAGATAGTAAGGAATCCAATTTTGTAAATGCTAGACAATTCATTGAGCCTTGGTCGCCAACTATAGCTGTTACCTTAAGGCCAATTGATACACAACAATAAACGGCTCTTTTAAGGATTTTTGCATAGTGGTCGCCTCGAATGAAGTTATTAACAAAAAAGACGCCCAAAACATATTTCCAGGGTTTAACCTGGCCGCGTATAATCACGGCCAGCATACCCTCTGCTGGAGATGAATATTGGTCATTTTCAGAATAACCGTCTCCCAAGTCTGCAAATCCAACCACTTGGTCAGACTTTGGGACATACTCCAGTCCTGACTTGATCGACATTTCGTCGATTCATTTTGTTTACAAATTCTTTTAGTATAACAATATGATCTCCGGTAAAGCCAGGCTTAAATTCCTTTAAGGGCAACCATCTTCTCAAAGATGCCTCTGATGGCATATTAAAGCCCCAATTGAATCTTAAATTATTATATGCCTTCGGGCTGTGCATATAAATTTGTAAAAATAGCCGTTTTTCTGAATCCGTGCAATGAATTCCCTTTTTCTGTGAAATGATGCTCTAGAATGTTATGACATTTTCATTAATTCCTGCGGCATTTTCTTTGCTTTGAATTTTACTTCCGCACAAATTGGAGCATTCTAAAAATTTGCTTTTTAAAATTACAAAATTTTCAAATTAAGTTAAAAGTTTAAGGCGACCAGCGCTTTCAACATCCTCTGCAAATTTTTTAATTTTTTCTTCTAGCTCCATTATTTGTGAAAGCAAAGAATTCATTTTCACCTGCAACATTGATGATTTTTCTTGGAACAGCATTGTTTCCAAAATTAAATCATAATTGCGGCTTTCTAATGCGTCGTTTTTGTTACAAACGGCCAAATTTCTTTTAGAAAGAGCATCATTTTGCATTTCTAAAACCGAATTGTATTGCTCCAATTCAATGTTTTTTTGAATTAATATTTCGTTTGAGCGATTTTCTTTAGAAATTTAGAAATATTTTCTTTTTCATTTTTATAAATTTTCTTTGTTTCAAAGAATTCTCTAACGGATTGAATATTTAGCCCTATTAGGGCTTTACCAATACGACAAGCCTTAATTCCACACATTAACTGCTTAGTTTTTTGCCAAGGGCTGAACATGGGTTCATGCACTGGCATATAACCTAAATAATAATAATAATTAAAAAAAAAAGAATAAATAACTTAATAATAATAAATGGAATAAATACTCACCCAACATTTCGGTCGGAACACTTCCCTTCCTCAGAATGTCTCTTAAGAAGCATTCCGGCCTGAAGTGTGCTTGGCACACCTGAGCACGCTTGGATGCGTGGCTTCGTTGCAGGTTTTCCAAAGGTTTTTTTATAATTAAATAAGTAATTAAAAAATAATAGTAAGAATTAAATTCCGTTTGTATATATTTTTTCTTTTTATTTGCATAATTTTTTACAATTATAATTATATTAAAAACCAACATAAAACATACGTAAGATATTAAAAATTGTATAAAAATATTACATAATAATAAGTATTTAATCGTTGTCTTTATTATTTAGTTAATTAAGCAATATATTTTAAAATGACTTAATATTCTTTAAAAAGAGTGGTTTTTTGCTTAACGGCAAAGCAAAATTCTACATTTATTTTTCACTCAATGGCTTTACAGACACGTTAACATAACCCAAAAATGAGAGAAATAGAATAACATGCTAAAAAATTAGAGAAAACACAACTTTGTTATCGATATAACATGAGTGAAATGAGATTTGTGTTGAGAACACGTTGTCATAGAGTAAGAAATCATAGAGTGAGAAACTATATAGAGGTTTCATTTGCTCTGCCCGGGCCTCTGCCAAAGCTCTGCTGAAAGCCATGTTCGAAGCCAACTTCGGTTTCTCACCACTTCCATAGAGTAAGAAACTATATAGAGGTTTCATTTGCTCTGCCCGGGCCTCTGCCAAAGCTCTGCTGAGAGCCATGTTCGAAGCTAACTTCTTCTAACTTCGGTTTCTCACCACTTCTAACATGTGCGAAGCACAAGCAATAGTATGGGGAGTTCTCGCACCTATCCTTAGGAATAAGAGCGACCAGTCCAGCTGCAGAATCTCACCATGGGCATGGAATGAAGCTCGATTCGAACATTTGCAAAACTCTCTTTTTTCCGTTTTTCCCCTACGTGGCATTACCGGCAAAGTCACTCCATAGAGTAATAATGTATAGAGCCGTCATTTGCTCTGCCTGCGCTCTCGAGTGACATTTCCTGTGATGACACGTAGGGGAAAAACGGAAAAAAGAGAGTTTTGCAAATGTTCGAATCGAGCTTCATTCCATGCCCATGGTGAGATTCTGCAGCTGGACTGGTCGCTCTTATTCCTAAGGATAGGTGCGAGAACTCCCCATACTATTGCTTGTGCTTCGCACATGTTAGAAGTGGTGAGAAACCGAAGTTAGAAGAAGTTAGCTTCGAACATGGCTCTCAGCAGAGCTTTGGCAGAGGCCCAAGAGCAATGAAACCTTCTATATAGTTTCTTACTCTATGATTTAGCATAGAGTAAGAAACTATATAGAGGTTTCATTTGCTCTGCCCGCGCTCTCGAGTGACATTTCCAGTGATGCCACGTAGGGGAAAAACGAAAAAAAAGAGTTTTGCATTTGTTCGAATCGAGCTTGAATCGATGCCCATGGTGAATTCTTATTGCTGCACTGCTCGCTCTTATTCCTAAGGATAGGTGCGAGAACTCCCCATACTATTGCTTGTGCTTCGCACATGTTAGAAGTGGTGAGAAACCGAAGTTAGAAGAAGTTAGCTTCAAACATGGCTCTCAGCAGAGCTTTGGCAGAGGCCCGGGCAGAGCAAATGAAACCTCTATATAGTTTCTTACTCTATGGATTTAGTTTCTTCATAGAGTAAGAAACTATATAGTTTCTTACTCTATGGATTTAGTTTCTTCATAGAGTAAGAAACTATAAAGAGGTTTCATTTGCTCGACAAGCAACTATCGATGCCATTCGAAATATTAGTCAGAGAGTTAGTCAGTATAGAAGCCTCAGTGGCAATAGGGATGCAGAAAACCTTTGGAACGCAAACCGAAGTCAGGAGATTCGACTTGATTTATTCCAGGGAAATAGGACTCCTAGAAATATACCTATTGGATTGGATGCTCACATAGCCAAATTCAATAGGTTAGTAAAACTTGGCCCCCATCAGATTTGCTTCTGCTGCAAGGGATTGTGGTACCCCAAGCAAATACGTAAGCTTTCTAGAGCCTATTTGGAAGAAAATTGCGAGTTTAAGGAAGAGATTTACCAGAATGCAAGCCAGCTTGCTTTCACTGGGGAATCCTTTAAGTTCTGTGGCACATGCCACGGCAATATAAATGCCGGAAGAAAGCCCAAAGGTGCCATTTCCAACGGCCTAGACTTCCCAGAAATTCCTCATTCCTTGAGGGGTCTTACTCCCTTGGAGGAGCGACTGATTTCACCTCGCTTTCCATTTATGATAATTAAGTCGATAGGTCATGAGCGTCAGAGTGCAATAAAAGGAGCTGTTGTAAATGTCCCCATTCCGGTTAGCAACATCGTGACGTCCCTTCCACGAGCTTTCCACGAATTGTTGAAAATTCGAAACAATATTTCAACTTGCCTACGTAAGCGGAGCGCTTCTAGCGCGATAACTGCCGCCAACGTACTCGATGAAGCTTTAATGGGAAACTTAATTTCCCATTATGACGGATATCGAATTCTTAAGGACATTCGCACGTCTCCTGCTCACTGGGAAGATGAGAAGAAGAAAGTCAGGTCTATGATTCGCCAATTTGGTTTGCCAACTTTCTTCATAACTCTGTCGGCCGCAGAAACTAGGTGGCCAGAGCTGCTAGTACTGCTCAAGCGCAATGTAGATAGGATTGACATTAGTGAGGAGGAAGCTTTGAACTTACAGTTTAGAGAAAAGGCGCGGCTGATCAGAACTGACCCAGTGACGTGTGCTAGGTATTTCGATTATAGGTATAGGAAAGTTATAAAGCTCATGAAGAAGCCGGGGGGAGTCTTTGGAAGTAACTTAGTTACTACCTATTATTGGCGAGTTGAGTTTCAACAGAGAGGTTCCCCTCACATTCACGGCATGTTTTGGCTGAAAGACGCCCCGGAAGTGGATTTCAGCAGTGAAGAATCTATTGCTAGTGTAGTAGCCTTCATTGATCAGTTTGTAACTGTGGATGTTACAAACACAGATTTGGCTCCGTACTTTGAATACCAAAAGCATAAGCACGGGCATTCGTGCCTTAAAAAGGTGCGCGAATCCGTTTGTCGATTCGGTATTGAAGCCACTTCCCGAAGAAACTCCCAATTTGTCTCTTCATCACGAAAACTATCAGAAAATTCGCAGTCTTTTTCTTAGCGATCAACCCGAGGATTTGATTAGCCATCTTAGCATATTCGAAAATTTTCTTTCCTACGATGAGGTGAGCCTCAGTTACGAGGACTATATATATGCTATTAGGTCTAGTTTGAAAAAAACACAGATTTCTCTGGAGAGAACATTTGCAGAAATTCAAGTTAACGCCTATAATAAACACATTCTTTCAATGCAAAGGGCAAATATGGATATCCAGTTAATTTTTGACCCTTTTGCGTGCTGTAGCTACATAATTAATTACATTAACAAGTCCCAAAGGGGTATTTCGAAGTTAATGCGCGAAGCAGCTAATGACATTCGAAGAGGCAACTCAAGCATTCGTCAAAAGCTTCAGTATCTCGGTCACAAGTTTATTTCGGGCACTGAGATCTCTGCTCAGGAGGCCGTATATTGTTGTATGGGATTGGCGTTGTCAGAAACAAGCAATAAGTGCGTGTTCATAAACACCTTCGCTCCAGAACAACGAGTTCGTATGCTTCGTATGCCTCAGGATTCCACTGACATCTTTCAGAAAGGTTTGCTGGAAGTCACGAGTATTCTAAAACCCGTGGTAGAGCTCGCCAAGGGGAAAATAGTAACAATGAGGCTGAAGAAGAAAATGAGGTCTTAGGAACAGTTTTTTCGCACTTCGCGATGGTAGGGGATTTATTAGGGAAAGAAACCAGCCGAGTATCATTAGGTAGAGCCCCTTTAATAATAATTCTGATAGGCCCAACTATTTTACAGCATTAGTTATGCTGTATTCTCCATGGAGTGATGAACAGGTAGAACTGTTTCACAGAAATTGTGAGGAGTTTTATCATGAGCACGAGGAGGCTATTAAAGCCAACTTTGATAGGTATAATGCCATAGACAGCTTAGAAGACGCGCTCAGAAGGGCCATGGAGGCTGAGGAAAGTAGCGAGGAAAATGTAGATGAGGAGGCCGCAGTTAATGAGGAGTTTAGGGCCTTAGCTTTTCCAGAAATATCTTCTCAAATCAATGTTTTAAACTAGACGACCGTGTTCAGGAAGTAGATCCGGATAGCAATATCCGCATAATAAAGCTCCCGCCAATTATTTCCCCTGAAAATTTAGCCACCTCAGTTAGGTCTCTTAATTTAAAGCAAAAAACTTTCCTTACGCATGTCTTGCACAATGCAAGGAGAAATGCTAGTTTGCATGAGTTCGTAGGAGGCGGAGCAGGTGTCGGCAAGAGTAGACTTATATCCACCTTATTCCAGTCCCTTTCCAAGGAGTATAATGGTAGAGTAGGATGCGACCCAACTTCTGTTAAAATACTGCTGTGTGCTCCCACAGGCAAAGCTGCTTTTGGAATCGGAGGCACCACTCTCCATTCCATGTTCTCTCTCCCTGTAAATCAGGCTGGGTCTGCATTTAGGAGTTTAAGCCCTGATCTGTTAAATACCCTGCGTTCAAGATTTATTGATCTTAAAATTCTTATAATAGACGAAATTTCTATGGTCGGCGCAACCATATTTTCCCATCTGGACTCTCGCCAATTTCGGTCATCGTGTTCGACGATCTTAGGCAATTGCGGCCAGTTTGTTATCGTTGGATTTTCCAGCCGCCTTCGCATGATCCATACAGCGCTATATTTGGATCCCACCTCTGGAGTCCTTTTAGGTTTTTCGAGCTCACAGAGATAATGCGACAGCGAGATGACCAGCCGTTTGCAATAGCACTCAACAACATGGCGTCCGGCCAAATGTCGTCTGAAGATATTGTCCTACTTAGAGGCCGCACTTCCGTAGAAAGTCAGATTCCAAATGACGCCATTCACCTTTTTTCAAGCAATCAGGACACAGACCGATACAATAATTAGAAGCTCAACTCGATTCCCACTGATCAGTTCATTTCGGAAGCCATTGACTCTGTAAAATCTGCACATATTAGCTCAGAGCAGGGGAACAGATGTCTGGAACAAGCTAGGGCATTAAAAACATCTGAGACACAAGGTTTGTATACCTCGCTCATTTTAAAAACCACTGCTAAATACATGATGACGGTCAATGTAGACACATCAGATGGTCTCGTAAACGGAGCCACTGGTGTCCTTAGGGATATAGGTTTCAACACGTCCAACTCTCCAAACATTCTTTGGATACAATTTTTAGATGACAGTACCCCAGTAGTTAAGATCATAAAAAGCTTTCAGATTAATTCTAACCAGGCCACAACCATTGACCTAAAGCAGTTTCCAGTGGTACCTGCAGAAGCAATAACTATTTACGAAAGTCAAGGCGCTACGTACAGCTACTAACCATACAACATATAGACTGGTCATTTCATACAAGCAATATGGACACTCAAAAAACTTTGCGGGAGGCCCCACAGCTGATAGCGGCAGGCCCCCGACACTTCGTGTGCCTTCGGGTTTTTTTCGCTCTTATTCTTATTCACATTTTGACGCTCGCGCGCTCATTACTCGAGTTCGGTCGTTCAGTCTCAGCATAGAGTAAAGAGAGTTTTTCATTTGTTCGAATCGAGCTTGAATCCATGCCCATGGTGAATTCTTATTGCTGCACTGCTCGCTCTTAATTCTAAGGATAGGTGCGAGAACTCCCCATACTATTGCTTGTGCTTCGCACATGTTAGAAGTGGTGAGAAACCGAAGTTAGAAGAAGTTAGCTTCGAACATGGCTCTCAGCAGAGCTTTGGCAGAGGCCCGGGCAGAGCAAATGAAACCTCTATATAGTTTCTTCATAGAGTAAGAAACTATATAGAGGTTTCATTTGCTCTGCCCGGGCCTCTGCCAAAGCTCTGCTGAGAGCCATGTTCGAAGCTAACTTCTTCTAACTTCGGTTTCTCACCACTTCTAACATGTGCGAAGCACAAGCAATAGTATGGGGAGTTCTCGCACCTATCCTTAGGAATAAGAGCGACCAGTCCAGCTGCAGAATCTCACCATGGGCATGGAATGAAGCTCGATTCGAACATTTGCAAAACTCTCTTTTTTTCCGTTTTTCGCCTAGGTGGCATCACAGGAAATGTCACTCGAGAGCGCAGGCAGAGCAAATGACGGCTCTATACATTATTACTCTATGGTTTCCTACTCTATGCTATGGGGCCAACGACTTATACAATTATTATACGTATGTATGTATTAAAGGGCTGCACGGCCGCATTCAAAACGGCTTATGAAACATTCATCTGCCAATGAGTTGAATGAATTCGGCTGCGAATTGCAATGAATGTGAATAAATGTGTGCGCCGCCGCACAGCGAATTGAATGCAAAAAGAACCGGGTAAAAATAGTGAGTGCGATGAATGACGCATTGTTTCCTTTTACGTGAGTTGTATTTACTATTGCGAAATTAAATAAGAGACAATAATACAATGTTTATTTTCATTTCATGTTATTTCATTTCATTTCATGTATTTCGATTAAAAACTAATTATTAATTTTTCCTTATTAAATATTATTTATATTCGAATGTAGAAACATAACTTTATTTATGCTTTCTGGATTTTTGGATATACAGCGTTTTTCAGTTATTAAATTTCTGGCATCAGAAAACGCTCTCTCAGAAGCCGCGCTAGTTGCTGGTATACAAAAAATCTTACAACTAGTCTTAAGTCCACCAACTAAGGCAATCAAAACAATCTGAAAAAATTACACTTGTGTTACAATAAGCGTTTATTTCCCTGTCTATTTGATCTATTGTGGTTGTAGCTTTTTGGACTTCGATGAAATCAACAAATGCATCATCATGACAATTTTGGGCATTGCCATCATTTTCGTTGGAAACCTCATCTAATAAAAAACCCACTACGATTTCTTTACAGTCATCTATAATGGTATTTTTCTCATTTTCTAAAAATTGGAGCAATTTATTTGTTGGTGGAAACAAAAACAGGGCTATTTTATGAAATTTTGTAATACATTGCGGAATGGTTTCTGAAATATGGTTTAGCAAAACTAATTTGACTTTGGCAAGAAGATCACTATCGGCTATGTTTGCTTGGCTAGGGTATAGTCAAATGAATTGTTGGATATTTATACCTTCCAATTTTGTCGATATCTTTGCAAATGTTTCTAGAAGACACGTTATTGATCGAAGCTCATTTAAGTGAATTAGTTCTATTCTAATTGTTTCATTTTTTTCTTTTAGAATCTTTGTGATATCAATCCAATTTTGCTCTATCGACTTAAATAAATAAAAAACAGTATTCCAACGCGTTGGGCTAAAGCTTTTTAAGGAAATATTTAAATCTGAATTGGAGCCGGATTTTTTAAAGTATTTCACCAATTTGCAGCACTCAACTACTATTTGTGATAGCTCTGGTACTGTTTTAACAGATTTTTCTACTACGTTATGTATTAAATGGTTGATGCAGTGAATTTGATCGTATGTTCCAAAAGCCGCTCTCATATTTGATCCCCTATCTGTAACAATCACGGGATGCTCTTCTTCAAGGTCGCAAGAAAATCGTTCCAATATTTCTATCATCTTAGCGCGAACGTTCACACCTAATAAAAACAATTACAACTCTTAATAAATGTAAAAACTGGGACGAGCTTCTTACTTTCTCCTTCTCCGACCCTATAAAGTATATATATTCTTGATCAGGATCACCTCCTGAGTTGATATAAGCATGTCCGTCTGTCTGTTTCTACGCAAACTAGTCTCTCAGTTTTAAAGATATCGAGTTGAAACTTTGCACACACCCTTCTTTCCTTTGCACGCAGTATATAAGGCTATATCCTATAGCTGCCATATAACTGATTGATCGGAAATGCCATAACTTTGGTATTTGTTAAGTTAAGAAGTTGGGATTTTCTATGGGTTTTATATTTGGCCAATCAATCCGACCTACCAAATTTCATAAGGATCGGCCGACTATATCTTATAGCTGTCATATAACTGAACGATTGAAAATGCCATAACTTTGGTGTTTTTAAAGTTAGGAAGTTGGGATTTTTTATGAGTATTAAGAATGCATCATATGAATAATTTTGGAGAATATAATTTACAGAGTATTCTGCAAGGGTATATCAACTTCGGCTCCGCCCAAAGTTAGCTTTCCTTTCTTGTTCATTCATTCATTCCGTTTTGCACACACATTCATTCAATGCCATTTCATATGATTTCTCAAAATTGCGCTCAAATGAGAATACAGTGCGATGAGAACTCGATCAGCTGAATGCGTTGTGCTCAAATTAGAGTACAGAACTCAAGAGTACTGAGAGAGTACAAAAATTTGAGTGCAGCCGTGCAGCTCTTTAGTATGTATGTATGTATGTATATTTATCGGTAACTAATCCGAGCGGCGACTTTCAAGAATAAGCATACATATGTACATAAAAATATAAAAATTACCCTGCGAATCAGAAAAAAAAATCAACCAAAGCTCATTAAACATAAAATTCAAAACAAGTGTCCTAAAAAATGTAAACAAAACAAAAGCCAAACAGCCGTTCTTGTTTCTGTCCGCCATAAAATTCAGTCGTCGGTAGGGTATGCAGGCACCATCCGCTCGCAGAACAACAACCAAAGCTGATTTTTTTTTAAGTTTTCTCAACCACTAAGCGCAGACACCGACTGCGATGTGCCCTGTTCCTATCTCATTAGATTGATTTATATTAATTGGAATACATACAAATATGCAAAACATTTTTCTGCTACCACTGATTTGAATTTGTAAACCAAAATGAAATATATGCGGAAATACTAAAAATTATACCATAACATATAATATTCTTATTTTTATCATTAACCCAATAGTGAATACGCCCATATTGTTAGGGTACCAAGTCTGAAAAGTAGCAACCCTGCAGTTCCGAAATTCATCACTACAAAAATTCATTACCGTTTAATCAGCAGCGGACTGCGATTCCGGCGGAGCCATAGAGTAATAATGTATAGAGCCGTCATTTGCTCTGCCTGCGCTCTCGAGTGACATTTCCTGTGATGCCACGTAGGCGAAAAACGGAAAAAAAGAGAGTTTTTCATTTGTTCGAATCGAGCTTGAATCCATGCCCATGGTGAATTCTTATTGCTGCACTGCTCGCTCTTATTCCTAAGGATAGGTGCGAGAACTCCCCATACTATTGCTTGTGCTTCGCACATGTTAGAAGTGGTGAGAAACCGAAGTTAGAAGAAGTTAGCTTCGAACATGGCTCTCAGCAGAGCTTTGGCAGAGGCCCGGGCAGAGCAAATGAAACCTCTATATAGTTTCTTACTCTATGGCGGAGCCAAAGGCAAAGTCGGCAGAGCCGAGTGCGACGCAGGCAGAGCCGAAACTCTCAGGGAAAAGACAAAATATTCTTGCTGCATCGAAATGAAATGATCGCACACAAGCACCCCTGTATGAGAATGCATGAACACGCATACATACAAAGGTCAATTCAAGCGCAGGCGCAACCTCCTTCAAAATGCGCGTCTCTGCATCATAGAGTAATAATGTATAGAGCCGTCATTTGCTCTGCCTGCGCTCTCGAGTGACATTTCCTGTGATGCCACGTAGGCGAAAAACGGAAAAAAAGAGAGTTTTTCATTTGTTCGAATCGAGCTTGAATCCATGCCCATGGTGAATTCTTATTGCTGCACTGCTCGCTCTTATTCCTAAGGATAGGTGCGAGAACTCCCCATACTTTTGCTTGTGCTTCGCACATGTTAGAAGTGGTGAGAAACCGAAGTTAGAAGAAGTTAGCTTCGAACATGGCTCTCAGCAGAGCTTTGGCAGAGGCCCGGGCAGAGCAAATGAAACCTCTATATAGTTTCTTACTCTATGGTAGTGCTGTGAAAAAATCGATGTCAACATCGATACTATCGATTTTTTTAACTTCGTGAAAACATCGATTTCGTTTTCAAAGAATCGATCTTTTAGGCGAATTTTTCATCACTTCCAAAAAGGAATGGGTTGACGCTGGTCGCATAGAGCATAGAGTATACTCTATGATAAAGTCGCCACCGGCGCCACCAGCGCAACCGACGCCAGCACCCCCCGAGGAGCCTGTATAACCGCTGTTATATAAAAGTCGCCACCGGCGCCACCAGCGCCACCGGAACCACCGACGCCAGCACCCTCAAACCACCTGTAAAAATAAAAATAATAAACATTTTTTTTTTAATATTATATAAATAATTTGTATTTGTTGTATTTTTTGGCCGTGGCCAGTATGTATGTATTTGTAAACTTGGCATTGCCTCAGAGGAAGCCATTTGATGTAAGGTTTGTATGACTTTTTGCTTTTGTTTGTGTATGACTTTGTGTTATTGTTTATGTCATACTCAAACAATAACAGAAAGTCATACAAACCTTGCATCAAATGGCTTTCTCCGCGGCGTTGCCACGCTTACATATAAGTTATGTCCAGTTGTGGTTAGGGGTGGGAAACTCCTTGGGTTTAGCTACAGTGGCTCGCAGCTTATTCATTATTATGTATGTTTTAATTCTTTCTCGCAGCTTTTGCTTGCGGTTACCTTTTGAAAATACTTTTATATTTTATATTTTTTTTTGTTCATGTTCTTCCTACAAAAATATTGGTGAATAGAAATGTTTCTGGTATTTTAGCTGCGATTTTTGTTGCTTTTATCGGGTTGTAATTCTTGGTGTCGTACTTTCTAATTTCCATTAAAATTTAAGTAGTTTTGTTATGTTGTCGTGGTTGACCAAGTTGTTGTCTTTGCTATAGGGAAAACTTGAGGAATTTGGCGAATTAGATTGTTTTTTCCTTTGGTGTGGGGGAATTCAATTGGTCATTAATGCAGTGCATATATTTTGTGAGTTAGAGGCCGCATAGACTTTTTGTATTGCCTCAAGTTTTTGATGGTGTTTATAATATTCAATGATGGTATAACTTTTAACTAATCAGTGGAACCATTTCTAAATTTAGGATGCTGTTAAACCTTTTATTTCCCTTGTTTTGTATAGTATTTATTTTAATTTAAAGGTATATGTGCAATGATTCTCGTGGCAACAGGAGTTGCCTTTTGACTAGATTTTGATTTGAGAGCGGTTATCACTGGGACGTTTTCGGCTAGGACTTCGTCGGATTGGGGGATCTTTTATCAAAACTAGGTAACGAAATTACAAGAGAATTTATGTGCTAACCTAGCCAGGTGTTACATTTTTAGTTATGTTTATGCGCTTATTTTTATACCCTTGCAGAGGGTATTATAATTTTGGTCAAAAGTGTGCAACGCAGTGAAGGAGACATCTCCGACCCTATAAAGTATATATATTCTTGATCAGGATCACCTCCTGAGTTGATATAGCCATGTCCGTCTGTCCGTCTGTCCGTCTGTCTGTCCGTCTGTCTGTTTCTACGCGAAACTTGCACACAGCCTTCGATCCTTTGCACGCAGTATATAAGTCGGAACGGCCAGGATCGGACAACTATATCCTATAGCTGCCATATAACTGATTGATCGGAAATGCCATAACTTTAGTGTTTGTTAAGTTAGGAAGTTGGGATTTTCTATGGCTTTTATATTTGGCCAATCAATCTGACCTACCAAATTTCATAAGGATCGGCTGACTATATCCTATAGCTGCTATATAACTGATTGATCGGTAATGCCATAACTTTGGGATTTGTAAAGTTAGGAAGTTGGGATTTTCTATGGGTTTTATATTTGGCCAATCAATCTGACCCACTAAATTTCATAGGGATCGGCCGACTATATCCTATAGCCGCCACTTAACTGAACGATTGGAAATGCCATAACTTTGGTGTTTTTAAAGTTAGAAAGTTGGGATTTTTTATGAGTGTTAAGAATGCATCATATGAATAATTTTGGAGAATATAATTCGGAATATTCTGCAAGGGTATTTCAACTTCGGCTCCGCCCGAAGTTAGCTTTCCTTTCTTGTTTTTAATGAGCTTGGTGTAAGTGTTCTATATTACCCGCCCAACCTTTTTAACACTTTGCAATGCAAGGAATTTGGTGTGTTAGCCTTGAAGTGATTTGATGTGTGTTTGTTTTCTTTTAGTACCCCATTTTTTTAAATTAGTTCAGTTTCTCCATGTTAACATTCAAATACAAATCTTGGTCTTAATAGCAAAAATATGTATATAATAATAATCAAGTTCATTTCTATATTTTATCTCTTTCTAGTTATTAACAAATACTTCATTTTCTTTTGAGAGAAGGCTTATCCTAATATATATATTCTTAGCATAATGAAGGGTTAAATAATGTATACAAATTAATTTGATTATATATAATATATATATTCTACAAGACGATAAAACTAGAGAAATCGATTTTACCTGTCTACCATTAATTTTTTATAATTTCTTATATATATATATATATATATATGCATAAAAAACGTATTTAATTTATTTTTTATACCCTTGCAGAGGGTATTATAATTTTGGTCAAAAGTGTGCAACGCAGTGAAGGAGACATCTCCGACCCTATAAAGTATATATATTCTTGATCAGGATCACCTCCTGAGTTGATATAGCCATGTCCGTCTGTCCGTCAGTTTTAAAGCTATCGAATTGAAACTTTGCACACACCCTTCTTTCCTTTGCACGCAGTATATACAGCTGTGAAAAAAATAATAGCACCACCTACTCAAGCTATGTTTAAACGGTCACTGTATCTATACTTTTTAAACTATGAAAACGTTGAATACCATTTTGAAATCGAAAGACAATAAACCAACTGAAAATGAGAAAAAAATTAACAAATTTATTTAATTTCTTAAGATATGTTAGATATTGTATTGAAACTAAAGAAATTTGACGAAAAAAAATAGTACCACTTTTCAAAAGTGGATTTAAAACTATAACAATGACTAGTAAATGAAAAATTCATTAGTTTTCTATATTTGTACATCCAAATAAAGTGTAGATTCTTCATTTAATTTTAGGTTGTGCATCCATTATTGGCAATAACAGCCTCACAACGTCTTGGCATGGAGTCAACCAAGTCCTGGCACCGTTTAGTGGGAATATGGGTCCAAGACTCCTCTACTACTTTCCAAAGTGATCTAACGGTGGTTGGCTTGGATGCAGCAACTGCCTTTTTGACATCGGACCACAGATTCTCTATTGGATTAAGGTCAGGCGACTGCGCAGGCCACTCCAACACATTGACGGAGTTTCTTCCGAACCAATCCTTTGCCTTTCTGCTGGTATGTTTGGGGTCTTTATCTTGTTGGAAGACCCATTCGAGACCCATTTCGTACTCTGCATAATCGTATCCAAAATATTTACGTACATGTCCTGATCCAGTATTGTTTTAATCCAATGTATTGGAACTACTCCATAATAGGACAAACAGGCCCATACCATCAGACTACTCCCTCCATGTTTTATGGTCTTTGTGGTGGACTGCGGCATAAAATCAGAGTTTTTGGGACGCCTGACGTACGATCGAGATCCTTTTCCACCATCAGAACGTCCTTACTCTCATCTGACCATTAGATATACCTCCATTTTTGAAGTGGCCAATTAACATGTTCTTTGCAAACTTCATGCGCTTAGCAATATGCCTGGCATTTAAAAGTGGTAATCTTTCTGGGACCGCAGGCTTTTAAGTTATGTTGTCTGAGACACTCGTGAACTGTTTCATCTGTCGCATTAATTTTAGGCTCCATTTTAAGCTCAGTAGCAGACTTGAAAGGATCCCTCTTACTCTCATGAATCAACCTTTTGGCATGTCAAGGTGTTACAGATCGTTTTCTTACACGTGTTTTGGATTTTTTCTTATAATTTATGGGGTTCCTAATCATTTTATTGGAGCATCCTACCAATCGACAAACTTTTATGTAAGAATTTCCTTCCCAAATCCATTTTTTAAAAAGTTTACGCTTTTCCGCAGTGCAGTGTTTTCCACGTCCCTTTTAATGTTGTTTTTAATTTTTTTTTACAAAATTGTTAAAAAATAGCCCAATCTTATCAGCAGGTACTTTCTTTTACGGCTGTTGGGCGAAATATAAGATATTCTCTAAGTAACTTGAAAGTGTTGCTATTTTTTTTTTCGCTGTTTTTCTGACTTTTTTAATAAAAAACTAAAAAAAAACAAGAAAGGAAAGCTAACTTCGGGCGGAGCCGAAGTTGATATACCCTTGCAGAATACTCTTTAAATTATATTCTCCAAAATTATTCATGTGATGCATTCTTAATACTCATAAAAAATCCCAACTTCCTAACTTTAAAAACACCAAAGTTATGGCATTTCCAATCATTCAGTTATATGGCAGCTATAGGATATAGTCGGCCGATCCTTATGAAATTTGGTAGGTCGGATTGATTGACCAAAAATAAAACCCATAGAAAATCCCAACTTCCTAACTAAACAAACACAAAAATTATGGCATTTCCGATTAATCAGTTATATGGCAGCTATAGGATATAGTCGTCCGATCCCGGCCGTTCCGACTTATATACTGCGTGCAAAGGAAAGAAGGGTGTGTGCAAAGTTTCAATTCGATAGTTTTAAAACTGAGAGACTAGTTTGCGTAGAAACAGACAGACGGACAGACGGACAGACAGACGGACAGACGGACAGACGGACAGACGGACATGGCTATATCAACTCAGGAGGTGATCCTGATCAAGAATATATATACTTTATAGGGTCGGAGATGTCTCCTTCACTGCGTTGCACACTTTTGACCAAAATTATAATACCCTCTGCAAGGGTATAAATATGTAGGTAGGATTAATAAAAACGGAAACTTTGTTTTAGACTAGAGCAATACTAAACCTTAAAAAAAAAAATTATTTTGAAAAAAAACAACAACAGCAAATAAACTTTTTTTTACAATGAAAGCAGCACGATGTAGTGGTGCTATTATTTTTTTCGCAACTGTAAGTCGGAACGGCCGGGATCGGACGACTATATCCTATAGCTGCCATATAACTGATTGATCGGAAATGCCATCACTTTCGTGTTTGTAAAGTTGGGATTTTCTATGGGTTTTATATTTGGCTAATCAATCCGACCTACCAAATTTTATGAGGATCGGACGACTATATCGTATAGCCGCCATATAACTGATTAATCGGAAATACCATAACTTTGATGTTTGTTTAGTTAGGAAGTTGGGATTTTCTAAAGGTTTTATTTTTGGCCAATCAATCTGACCTACCAAATTTCATAAGGATCGGCCGACTATATCCTATAGCTGCCATATAACCGAACGATTGGAAATGCCATAACTTTGGTGTTTTTAAAGTTAGGAAGTTGGGATTTTTTATGAGTATTAAGAATGCATCACATGAATAATTTTGAGTATTCTGCAAGGGTATATCAACTTCGGCTCCGCCCGAAGTTAGCTTTCCTTTCTTGTTATACCCTTGCAGAGGGTATTATAATTTTGGTCAAAAGTGTGCAACGCAGTGAAGGAGACATCTCCGACCCTATAAAGTATATATATTCTTGATCAGGATCACCTCCTGAGTTGATATAGCCATGTCCGTCTGTCCGTCTGTCCGTCTGTCTGTTTCTACGCAAACTAGTCTCTCAGTTTTAAAGCAATCGAATTGAAACTTTGCACACACCCTTCTTTCCTTTGCACGCAGTATATAAGTCGGAACGGCCGGGATCGGACGACTATATCCTATAGCTGCCATATAACTGATTGATCGGAAATGCCATAACTTTCGTGTTTGTAAAGTTAGGAAGTTGGGATTTTCCATGGGTTTTATATTTGGCCAATCAATTCGACCTACCAAATTTCATAAGAATCGGACGACTATATCCTATAGCCGCTATATAACTGATTAATCGGAAATGCCAAAACTTTGGTGTTTGTTAAGTTAGGAAGTTGGGATTTTCCATGGGTCTTATTTTTGGCCAATCAATCCGACCTATTAAATTTCATAAGGATCGGCCGACTATATCCAATAGCTGCCATATAACTGAACGATTGGAAATGCCATAACTTTGGTGTTTTTAAAGTTAGGAAGTTGGGATTTTTTATGAGTATTAAGAATGCATCATATGAATAATTTTGGAGAATATAATTTACAGAGTATTCTGCAAGGGTATATCAACTTCGGCTCCGCCCGAAGTTAGCTTTTCTTTCTTGTTTTTGTTTTGTTTTTAACTTGTTACCTTTTATATCCACGTGTGCATGCAGGCCTGTAGCTGAGTGGCTGTAACTTAAATGGTTAAGGTTAGTTTATATAAATATAACAAAATTATTAATTTAAAATATCTGTGGTAGCATGCTCTTTTCCTTGTTTATTCGTCCAGTATATAGTTTTAGTTCGCATCCAACTTATTTCTTTTACGCTGCGCTGCTGTGAGCTTTTAGTTGATCAGGTTGAACATAGCTTGGCCAGCTTGGCAGCTAAATTATTTTGGAGGTGATTCGTCAGAAACAACAGTTTCATTAAGTGATGGATTTGGAAATCGAACCGCAAATCCTGAAACTTTATGTTTAATTCAGTCACATGTCTTGAAATTTTTTTGTGACAAATTTACATGCACATATGTAAGGGGAAAAGAAAAGCGAAAAAATTTGTTCTGTTTATTAATTTTATATTTCAAATACTGTTTCGGAAGACCCCACTCTTCCTCATCAGCGATCTTTTCTTTTCAATTCCTTGAAAAGACGGTAGATCGGACAGTTTTTGAAAACTGCCCAACAATTTAAAATGATAACTTAAATTAATTAGAAAATTAAAAGAGAATTCTTACCTATGTTGTAAATTGTTAATTTTTTTTGTTTTTGGACAGTTTTTGTCGGTAATCATGCTTCTTTTACATGCTTTGCCAACTCTGCCTTTAAGTTTTTAGTTGGCGTCCCATTTTTCATGGTACCACTTACTGTGCTTGTATAATAACACTTTCAGCAAATGCTTTAAAATACTTTTCCTGTGCTAAGCGCATGGGTCAGTAGGAGCAAACCAATAAGGATATATTTTATTGGTTTCTTCTATGCATTTCTGCTCTAAAAATTCGGAAATATTTCGTCGGCTTGGACGATCCTTAAATTCCGTATCAAATATATAAACATGATGCAATGTTATTTCAAACATTGCATCAGAAGGATTTTTTAAATATAGTTCATGGGAACTGTAATTTTTTGCCTTGATGAACTGTTCAGTTTTTGATTTCATATCATCAAGGCAAGCCAGAGATTTTGTGCATTTGGGGCAATTATCTGTATTTAATTTTTTTAAAATAACGTAGCCCAAGAAATATCTCACAGCATTACGTTCTCCTAACTTTTCGTTAGGGCAAGCACTTTCTCCTGGTTCTATAGCCAATTGAACTGCTGGATTAACTACTTGAACTACTGCTTTTTCTGCACAGCTTTCCAATTCTATTTTGCTTTCACTTTCCAAAAGTTTATCACATACGTTTATAATTCTCTGACAGCTTGCTTTTAGTTTTATAACGCAAGTTGCAGTTGAATTTTTGCCGGTATTGCGGTCCAGCAAAAATTTTATTTTATCCAAGAAACTCATGAAATTTTCCAGCTTGGATTTCATGTCATTATCTGAACGATAGGTCACTTCATTTAAAAGGTCAAACCATCGTTCATTTGTTTGATGTTGATCTGATGTTGCAAAAGCATTGACGGAACTTTCTAAGGTTCCAGCCATTCTCAACACATTGATCTCATGGCTTACAGTGTTTGAAAACACCTGTGTCGCCAATTTTACACTCATTTTTTTAAAATTATTTGGATCAATGTGCTTATACGATAACTTTGGTGCCAAACGAGATACACCGCATGAGTCAATACTTCAATTACCTTCCAAGACGCCACACTTTTAGATGAAATTTCATCAAATTTGAGTGGGTCTGATGGTAATGAGATATCTCTGTTCAATAAATTATTTCTAATACTCTTGAACAAATGAACAAAATCATAAATATATTCTGGCCTCGGACTAGATAGTAAGGAATCCAATTTTGTAAATGCTAGACAATTCATTAAACCTTGATCGCCAACTATAGCTGTTACCTTAAGGCCAATTGATACACAACAATAAACGGCTCTTTTAAGGATTTTTGCATAGTGGTCGCCTCGAATGAAGTTATTAACAAAAAAGACGCCCAAAACATATTTCGAGGGTTTAACCTGGCCGCGTATAATCACGGCCAGCATACCCTCTGCTGGAGATGAATATTGGTCATTTTCAGAATAACCGTCTCCCAAGTCTGCAAATCCAACCACTTGGTCAGACTTTGGGACATACTCCAGTCCTGACTTGATCGACATTTCGTCGAAGAGAATTGTGCAATTCCTATCGGACTGATTCATTTTGTTTACAAATTCTTTTAGTATAACAATATGATCTCCGGTAAAGCCAGGCTTAAATTCCTTTAAGGGCAACCATCTTCTCAAAGATGCCTCTGATGGCATATTAAAGCCCCAATTGAATCTTAAATTATTATATGCCTTCGGGCTGTGCATATAAATTTGTAAAAATAGCCGTTTTTCTGAATCCGTGCAATGAATTCCCTTTTTCTGTGAAATGATGCTCTAGGATGTTATGACATTTTCATTCATTCCTGCGGCATTTTCTTTGCTTTGAATTTTACTTCCGCACAAATTGGAGCATTCTAAAAATTTGCTTTTTAAAATTTCAAAATCTTCAAATGAAGTTAAAAGTTTAAGGCGACCAGCGCTTTCAACTTCCTCTGCAAATTTTTTATTTTTTTCTTCTAGCTCCAATATTTGTGAAAGCAAAGAATTCATTTTCACCTGCAACATTGATGATTTTTCTTGGAACAGCATTGTTTCCAAAATTAAATAATAATTGCGGCTTTCTAATGCGTCGTTTTTGTTACAAACGGCCAAATTTCTTTTAGAAGAAGCATCATTTTGCATTTCCAAAACCGAATTGCATTGCTCCAATTCAATATTTTTTTGAATTAATATTTCGTTTGAGCGATTTTCTTGAGAAATTTCTTTTTTTAACGAAATATTAAGGGACCTTTAACAATTTTGTCCCTTTAACAACTTTTTGTTTTTGTGTTTTAAAACTTTATTATTTAGTTTTAAAGTCTTTATAATTGAACTAGCTTTTCTCCAAGAAAAGCTAGGAGAGCTCAATCCTTGTGGTTTACATTTAGTGTAAACAGGAGAGCTCAATCCTTTTTTTAATACATTGTTCGGAGAGCTCAATCCTTTGGATTCCAAATTATTCGGAGAACTCAATCCTTTTTTTAATGCATAGTTAGGAGAGCTCAATCCTTTGGATTCCAAAATAGGAGGAGAGCTCAATCCTTTTTCTGGTACATTTATAAATACAGGAGAGCTCAATCCTTTGTATTCTAAATAATTAGGAGAGCTCAATCCATCTTCTAAAATATTTAATTTATTAAGGCTTGTCGAATTGTCTTGTGTTGAATTATTTTCTAATTTAATTTTTATACCCTTGCAGAGGGTATTAAAATTTTGGTCAAAAGTGTGCAACGCAGTGAACGAGACATCTCCGACCCTATAAAGTATATATATTCTTGATCAGAATCACCTCCTGAGTTGATATAAGCATGTCCGTCTGTACGTCCGTCTGTCCGTCTGTCTGTTTCTACGCGAACTAGTCTCTCAGTTTTAAAGATATCGAATAGAAACTTTGCACACACCCTTCTTTCCTTTGCACGCAGAATATATGTCGGAACGGCCGGGATCGGCCGACTATATCCTATAGCTGCCATATAACTGATTGATCGGAAATGCCATTCGTGTTTGTTAAGTTAGAAAGTTGGGATTTCCTATGGTTTTTATATTTGGCCAATCAATTCGACCTACCAAATTTCATTAGGATCGGCCGACTATATCCTATAGCTGCCATATAACTGATTGATCGGAAATGCCATAACTCTGGTGTTTGTTAAGTTAGAAAGTTGGGATTTCCTATGGGTTTTATATTTGACCAATCAATCCGACATACCAAATTTCATTAGGATCGGCTGACTGTATCCTATAGCTGCCATGTAACTAAACGATTGGAAATGCCATAACTTTGGTGTTTTTGAAGTTTGGAAGTTGGTATTTTTTATGAGTGTTAAAATGCATCATATGAATAATTTTGGAGAATATAATTTACAGAATATTCTGCAAGGGTATATCAACTTCGGCTCCGCCCGAAGCTAGCTTTCCTTTCTTGTTTTAAATTGTTTTTGGTGCTGCTCGCACAACAAAATATTTTCTTTTTCATTTTTATAAATTTTCTTTGTTTCAAAGAATTCTCTAACGGATTGAATATTTAGCCCTATTAGGGCTTTACCAATACGACAAGCCTTAATTCCACACATTAACTGCTTAGTTTTTTGCCAAGGGCTGAACATGGGTTTATGCACTGGCAAATAACCTAAATAATAATAATAATAAAAAAAAAAGATTAGTAAACTTACATAAATTAAATATAATTATATAACTTAACTTAATGGAATAAATAACTTAATAATAATAAATGGAATAAATACTCACCCAACATTTCGGTCGGAACACTTCCCTTCCTCAGAATGCCTCTTAAGAAGCATTCCGGGCTGAAGTGTGCTCGGCACACCTGAGCACGCTTGGATGCGTGGCTTCGTTGCAGGTTTTCCAACCATTTAGATTTGTTTCCCTCCCTCGGGAAACAAAAGGCATTGATATGCCCCGCACAGTTGTTAACAATGCACTTCTTTAGACTGAAATAAATAAAAAAAAAAATAAATAAATACAAAAATTAATAATTAAATAATTAAAAAATAATAGTAAGAACTAAATTCCGTTTGCATTTTAAGTAATTGAATTTTGAAATCAGTCTTCAACATTTTTTTCTCTTATTAAATTCGCGCGCAACGAAATGTAAACAAGAAGACTGACAACAAACTTCACATACATACAAACAAAACAAAGCACTTATTTTTATTGACGCTACTTACTCATTTTTAGATTCCATTCTTCGATGTTTGAAAATTCTTCCTGTATTGAAAATTGCTAAATTGCTAGCAAACTAAATAAAGAAACAAGTAATATTAGTTTAAAAGTAATTATATATTTGTAATTATATTTTAAATTATTTTCTACTTATCTCTCTCTCTTCTAACTTGCTGCAACCAAATTTTTGTTCAATTGAAAGCAAAGAAATTGAAACGGCACTTATTCAATTCAATGTCCACTTTCCACATGGGACTGAATTGAACGTTGGGCATGAATTCAACGTCCACATTTCAGATGATCATGAATTCAACGTCCACATTTCAGATGGGCATGAATTCAACGTCCACATTTCAGATGGGCATGAATTCAACGTCCACATTTCAGATGGGCATGAATTCAACGTCCACATTTCAGATGGGCATGAATTCAACGTCCACATTTCAGATGGGCATGAGTTCAACGTCCACATTTCAGATGGGCATGAATTCAACGTCCACATTTCAGATGGGCATGAATTCAACGTACACATTTCAGATGGGCATGAATTCAACGTACACATTTCAGATTTGTCTCAATTTTATTCCATATGAAAGTAAAATTAATGCCCAAATTAAAATTTTTTGTAAGCAAAACTGATTTGTATAAAATTTTATCAAATTGTATACATTTCCATAATACAAATGAAGTTAGCTATTATCAGTGATATATTTAAAAAATACAAATATTTACATTTATTTAGAAATAAATTTTTACATTTTGATAGACCTAATTAAAATTATTTAAGAAGAATCACATGAAATATTTACATTATTGTATATTCAGATATATTTTTTCATTTTATTTGCATAATGGTTTACAATTATAATATCCAACATAAAACAAACGTAAAATATTAAAAATGTTATGAAAACATGACATAACAATAAGAATTTAATCGTTGTCTTTATTATTTAGTAACAGTAATTCAGCAATACATTTTAAAATGACTTTTTTAATATTCTTTAAAAAGAGTCGTTTTTTGCTTAATGGTAAAGCATAGAGTAAGAAACTATATAGAGGTTTCATTTGCTCTGCCCGGGCCTCTGCCAAAGCTCTGCTGAGAGCCATGTTCGAAGCTAACTTCTTCTAACTTCGGTTTCTCACCATTTCTAACATGTGCGAAGCACAAGCAATGGTATGGGGAGTTCTCGCACCTATCCTTAGGAATAAGAGCGAGCAGTGCAGCAATAAGAATTCACCATGGGCATGGATTCAAGCTCGATTCGAACAAATGAAAAACTCTCTTTTTTTCCGTTTTTCCCCTACGTGGCATCACTGGCAAAGTCACTCGAGAGCGCGGGCAGAGCAAATGAAACCTCTATATAGTTTCTTACTCTATGGGTAAAGCAAAATTCTACATTTATTTTTCACTCAATGGCTTTACAGACACGTTAACATAACCCAAAAATGAGAAGAGAATAACATGCTAAAAAATAAGAGAAAACACAACTTTGTTATCGATATAACATGAGCATAGAGTAAGAAACTATATAGAGGTTTCATTTGCTCTGCCCGCGCTCTCGAGTGACATTTCCAGTGATGCCACGTAGGGGAAAAAGGAAAAAAAAAAGAGAGTTTTGCATTTGTTCGAATCGAGCTTGAATCGATGCCCATGGTGAATTCTTATTGCTGCACTGCTCGCTCTTATTCCTAAGGATAGGTGCGAGAACTCCCCACACTATTGCTTGTGCTTCGCACATGTTAGGGGTGGTGAGAAACATAAGTTATTAGAAGTTTGCTTCGAACATGGCTCTCAGCAGATCTTTGGCAGAGGCATAGAGTAAGAAACTATATAGAGGTTTCATTTGCTCTGCCCGGGCCTCTGCCAAAGCTCTGCTGAGAGCCATGTTCGAAGCTAACTTCTTCTAACTTCGCTTTCTCACCACTTCTAACATGTGCGAAGCACAAGCAATAGTATGGGGAGTTCTCGCACCTATCCTTAGGAATAAGAGCGAGCAGTGCAGCAATAAGAATTCACCATGGGCATGGATTCAAGCTCGATTCGAACAAATGAAAAACTCTCTTTTTTTCCGTTTTTCCCTACGTGGCATCACTGGCAAAGTCACTCGAGAGCGCGGGCAGAGCAAATGAAACCTCTATATAGTTTCTTACTCTATGGCAGAGGCCCGGGCAGAGCAAATGAAACCTCTATATAGTTTCTGACTCTATGCTCTATAATAGAGTAACATTTTATTGCCCAATACCCCTACGTTTTTATGAGAATCGAGGAGAACAGCACCTGCATTAAAAAAAGTTCGATTAACATGGCCAAAAATCAGACAATTCCTTCAGGTTTAAAATACATGGCGCATACACAAAGCTTTTATGAGAATCGAGGAGGACAGCGCTGATAGTTTCAAAACAAAATGTAGAAATGAGACAATTCCTTCAGGTTTAAATAAAGCCTTTAAGCGTACATATTAAAACCTTGAAAAATATATTACGATTGGAGCGATTCGAAAATTTTTTGGAATGTGGAATTTACAAATAAAACAACAGTGAACGCTTTTGAAGCAGTTTTACTCTCTCTTTTTAAAAATGTAGTTGCCAGAGGTTGCTCCAATTTTTTAAACATTGTGAGCAATTATTTAAAAAAAAATATTTGGGTGTTTATAATCAAAACAAGAGAGAACGCTAAAGTCGAGTGCCTCGACTATTAGATACCCTTTACTCAGCTAAACAACTTAATATAAATATGCCTTCTTGTATGTTTTTCGCCGCTCGAATTAGCTCCCGATTTTTATGTTAAAATCGGTACCCAGGGAATACCACGTGGAGGCCGTTGATTTACGAGTCGACTTGAGTTGCCAAACTTTATTCAAGTTTGGAATCTCCATGTTCCCCAAAATTTTGTTTATCCGTAACATACGTAAGGCATACTTATGTACTTACAATAATACTACTAATACTTATTTGACCTTACTAATTAGTTTTTTTTGGGGTTTTTGCGTTTTTTTTTTAATAAAAAAAAAATGTTGTTTAATTTAAGTATATAAATTATATTCTTTTGTGTGTCCGCACGTTGTCCCTCGCCGCTGTCCGTGAGGGTAAGGGGTCACACTCCAGTTGCCACCGTGGCTGGTTCCGGGGAGGGGGTGATGACGCAATCGCCACCGTGGCTGGTTGTTCTTATGAGTGAGCCGGGCGGTTGCCACTGGCTCTCTTCTCTCTTTTAGGAGGGCTACGTTGGGAGTAACTGACTCCGTTGCTAACGGCCCTTAAGGCACGCTAACCCATTTCAATTAAGAAAATAAGTGTTTACGGCCAATGCCGGAGTTTTATATTCGAGCCAATGCTCTTTATTCAACATCAAGATAAAAACTGAAACTTATATTACTTTGCGTAAGCTATGCGCGGCCGGCAAGCCGACCGCTCGTGCAGCGAAGTGCTGACACTACCAAAATCAACAGGCTCGGCCCCTAAAGGCGTTCATGCTGATTTTGCAACTAAACCCTAGGGTGGTCCTAATGATCCCCCAATATCTGAATATTTTAGGGTGGTCCTAATGATCACCCAAGATCTGTGTTAACAACTCTCCCCTTAGGAATATGACCGTCCTCGGTCATCTGGAATTTTTCAACAGCTTGTTTGATCTCCCGTGCGTCTCGTCTCCTCCTCAGCATCATGATGAGTAGGAAGGAGCCGCTGATGAGAAGACTGGCTCCCACGCCGACCGCGAACCAGGTGTCGGTAGTTCCAGCCGATTTCACTTCCTCCTTAAGTCCTTGGATGACCTCCAAGTTTTGGCTGTTAATTCTCTGGAGGAGTGGCATGCTTAGCGTGGGATCGTGGCCGATGATGTTGAGTAACGGTGAGGCCGCCATGCCTGGAGTTTTCCTTATGGCTTCACGTTGGTTGGAGTATTCGGTGCCATTGATGAGAGCCACTCGCTCGAACATGACGAGGTGCGAGCCGTTGGTAGTTATTTCAGGGCCATCGTCAGTGCTGACTTTAGCTGGGCTCTCGTTGATTATTATTACCCCGTCATCTATTAACGCGATGGGGCTCAGGTGACTGGCTTGCGTCTCGCATAGTGCGGTACTCCCCGCGTGTAGGCCTCGAGCACAAGTATCGTGATCCGCCAGTTTGCAAAACGATGCGTAAGTTGTTGGTACGCAATCGGTGACTGCTAGGACGTCGCTATTGCATTCGGCTACTATGTTCTCCTTCAACTGCAGGATGGTGTGTTGGTGTGATACAGGGAAAATTGTGACCTTTTTACAAATTGTTTTAATCTTAGGGTATGCGATTAGCACATGGATTATACTATCGGACTGAAGGACTCTAATGTTAGACGCCTCTAGTAGGCTAATGATGGGGACTTCTGTGGGGTGATCAACAAATACAGACTTCAAATCATTTTGATTAAAAATTACTGGGTTTATGATGTTGGCTTTTGCAAGCGTGACTGTAAGCATTACGTTTTGAATCTCCGTTATTAGTATTCTATTCCTGGCCAAAAGTACCTCGTACAAGTGAGAAGTGTCAACTACATTATTTTGTTTTGCCTTGATAATTTTATTAACGGTCTCTGTTAATTCATTAATTTTATTCTGCGTCTGCGTATTTATTATAACCTGCCGGTTATTTGATTCAATTAAACGTGCCTCGGACATTTTTAGCATATCGAAATCGGCCGCATCAGGTGTGCCCGCAATTACTTTAAGTGCGGTGCCTAGGAAGTCTAGGCTCCTGGCCATCCTATGGTGTACCTTTAAAACTGACAATAAACTTCTAACGTGTTCGGTATCGACGTCTAACAATTTTCTCATATGAGACTGTGGGAATAAATCGGACAACCTAGCAGTTTCTTCTACTATAATTGAAAATTCGGACAAATTACTTGAATGTCGAAGTAAGTTTCTCTGTTCCCATACTAACGCAATTCCGTCCGTAATTGGGATGTACTGAGCATTCGAATAATCCGTTACTCTAGCGTTAACTATGGTTAACGTTATCAATAAAATTCCCGCGATCTTGTAAGAAGGCGAAAGGTTAAAACTACTGTGTAAGTATGCTAAGGTATAGTATGTAAGAAAATAAAGTAAAAAAGGTAAAAAAGTTAAGGTTGTCCTTGTGGACCACCCTCCCTCTAATAAGGACAGACGTTCCCATGTCTGCTTGTACGCGCTCTTTTGTGTACAGTGGGGATAGTTTATTTCCTAACCTTTTGTTATTTTTGATGTATACTTTTTCTCCTACCTCAAAAATTCTGTTTTGTCTAGTAGGGTTGCATTTATTTAGATTGGCCTGTTGTGCCTTTTCAATATTACTTATTATCGCCAATTTCTGTTCGGCATTGGTTGATTGCAAGGCCTGCTTGGGCGGTAGCCTTGTCACAGAATGTATTGTCTTGTTATACTCTACCGTCTATGGAGAAAGCTGTTTTTTCACGGTCTTTCTCAGTCAGATAAATCTGGTGGTACCCCGATTTTAAGTCTAGGGTAGTAAAAAATTTTGCCTTTCCTAAGTTCGCTAGAATCATAGGAATACTTGGCATAGGGTAACGGTCGGCGATGGTTCGTTCATTCAGTTTCCTGAAATCGATCACCAGCCGTTTTTTCTTGTTGCCATCTGCATCAATTCCCTTTTTGTCAACAAAATGGTGACCTAGAAGGCCGGATAATGCCATCCTTTAACAGCTGTTTGATTTCTGTGTTAACAAAATCTGCTGCTCCCATGGGGTAAGGATATAGCTTGGAATATACGGGTTCGTTAGTCTCCGTACGAATTGTGGCAATAGTCGAGGTGTTAAAAGGTAGCGCCTCGTTAGAGTGCGAAAACACTTGTTTCCTCTTAAGGATCATTTTTTTAAATGCAGCTTTCACTGAATCTGGGACTGTTAAGTCATCGATATTAGTGAAGTTCACGTTATCGCATTCGTGGTATTTAAGCTGTTCAGATATATTTCCATACCTGATAACGCTGTTACGTAAATCTAATGCCGTACCGGCCTGCGTTAGCAAGTCGAAACCTATTATGGCATCAAAAGTGTTGATAGTATCAAGTAAAAAAAAAATTGAGCCTTTAGGCCAAATATGTGCATAAAGCACTTTTCTTTTATATTACTGGAGCCATGAATGGAACTCACAGTGAATGGGGAGTCGACAAGCATTATGTTCTTCAGCTCCTTTAGGGGCTTTACATAACTCTTTGCCGCTCCAGTGTCTAAGATTTTTATAGTTCTCCCCGCCAACCCTCGCTCAATAAAGGGCAAGCGGGACCTTCCCCTAAAAAATTGACGAGGTCGTTACAGTCAAATGAGTCACTGTCATCATCAACTGCGTTTAGTGCGGCTGCGGCCGCGTTTTCATAATCTTGTGTTTCTTCCGCGTTTGCGGCCTGCTCAACATTGTTAACCCGCTGACGCCTTTGGCCAGTCATTCTCTCCGAAGAGTTTGGTCTTTTTGAGCCCTGCAAATTTTGGTATTGAGTGTTGTTTCCCTGTTTAAAATATGTAGGGTGTCGGAATTTAGAAGATGATGGATTAATGTCCATAGGTTCAGGGGACTGGTCTTGTTTACCCTGATCTACCCAGTTGTCCTGTTTACGCCAAGAATCGTAGTTTTGATACTTGTTTGGCTTTTTGAAAAAATGGGGATTTTTTTCTGGTCCGCGGTCGGCACCAGAATTTCTCCCTATATGGGCCTGGAAAACTCATAAGGCCATTAATTGGTTGACACTAAACACAAGTTATTGGTAGGCCGAATGTTTTAATTCGACAAAAATAATTTTGTATATTATAATTTTATACCAAAAACCGGGTGCTTGGCGTCCAAAAAGAAAAAATTTGTTTAGGGACGGCCGATATTAATTCACATTAGTCACATTTGCAGTTGCTTTAAATTTTGGGTAAATGATTTGTAGGGATTTTTATTTATTTTTTCCCTGTATGCGTATTTGAAGTTTGACTGTATTAAATTTGATCAGCCCACTTACATTTTTTTGGTGTCGTGGATTCGGTATTAAAGTTGGGTGCCAATTATATTCTTTTGTGTGTCCGCACGTTGTCCCTCGCCGCTGTCCGTGAGGGTAAGGGGTCACACTCCAGTTGCCACCGTGGCTGGTTCCGGGGAGGGGGTGATGACGCAATCGCCACCGTGGCTGGTTGTTCTTATGAGTGAGCCGGGCGGTTGCCACTGGCTCTCTTCTCTCTTTTTAGGAGGGCTACGTTGGGAGTAACTGACTCCGTTGCTAACGGCCCTTAAGGCACGCTAACCCATTTCAATTAAGAAAATAAGTGTTTACGGCCAATGCCGGAGTTTTATATTCGAGCCAATGCTCTTTATTCAACATCAAGATAAAAACTGAAACTTATATTACTTTGCGTAAGCTATGCGCGGCCGGCAAGCCGACCGCTCGTGCAGCGAAGTGCTGACACTACCAAAATCAACAGGCTCGGCCCCTAAAGGCGTTCATGCTGATTTTGCAACTAAACCCTAGGGTGGTCCTAATGATCCCCCAATATCTGAATATTTTAGGGTGGTCCTAATGATCACCCAAGATCTGTGTTAACATATACATACTATAAACAAATTTTGCATGCAACTATTTAATTTTTGTTGGGGTTTTTTGTTTTATTTAATTTACTATAATGCATGCAACTATTTAATTTTTTTTTGTTTTTTGATTTTTTGTTTAATTTAAATATATATTCATACTATAAAACAAATTGTGCATGAAAATTTTTAATTTTTTTGGGTTTTTTGTTTAATTTAATATATACATACTATAAAAAAAATTGTGCATGTTACTATTTAATTTTTTTGGGTTTTTGTTTAATTTAAATATATACATACTATAAATATAATATATACAATTTTCCCTACCTATTCAGCCTCCCTAACGCTAACTAATATACCACTGTGGTAGCTATATGTAGTCTCAAATGTGCGCGCAGTGGCCCTATTATCGAAAATATTTGAAAACGCCCAATCAATATGCGTATTGCAATTGGTTGTCGACGAGTCCAAATCTAGCAACGAACTAAGCCCTGCTAGAAAATCGAAAACTCTCCTACAGCAGCCAGAGATGGAGTGAAGGCATAAATTCAAATCTCCTAACACTAAACTATTACTATTTAAAAATATGTGCCGCTGAAATAACTTCTTAAACTCTGTTTCAAACTTTAACAACGGATAGGTCGGACTATTATAAATAACTACAATCCCTAAAGACCGGTACCTAAAGATGGCAAACTCGAACACTGGAGAGGCTAAATTTGAGGAATTAGCCAGAAAGCGACCACTTGAACAAAGACTGACATTCTCAAAGAGTTCGTTTCGAACGAATACGAGAATGCCTCTTTTTGGTCGAGCTCCGTTAGCTACCGACTGGCAATCTAGTCGCACTGCTGTGGCGAAGCCAGGATGGAAGACTTAAGCATTAGCTAATCGGAACACACATCGCTAATGTGGCAGTGCAAGCTTTCCGTATTATGGAAAAAGACATGAAGGTTCGGACTATTGAGTAAACAATCGAAATGGGTACTCAGTAACTTGGCGGAACGCAGTTCTCGGAGCTCTTTCTCGGAAGGCGATCCCTGGGCGGATCTTGGGGGGACGAAAGGTCCAATAATATAGAGACCTGATGCACTTGTGGCTCTGCTACAGGCTACGTACAGCGGAGCTCTCTGCATGCTAGGACTAGTGTGAACCACCACTTTGCTGTACCACTAACCATACAACAAATAGACTGCTCATTTCATACAAGCAATATGGACACTCAAAAAACTTTGCGGGAGGCCCCACAGCTGATAGCGGCAGGCCCCGGACACTTCGTGTGCCTTCGTGTTTTTTTCGCTCTCATTCTTATTCTCATTTTGACGCTCGCGCGCTCATTACTCGAGTTCGGTCGTTCAGTCGCATAGAGCTGCGAAAAAATCGATTCTCAGTGCATTGATTCTTTTCGATCTTTTAAGAAAAAAAATGTATTAAATCGAATTTTTTTTCAAAAAATTTATATGTTTTTATACCCTTGCAGAGGGTATAATAATTTTGGTCAAAAGTGTGCAACGCAGTGAAGGAGACATCTCCGACCATATAAAGTATATATATTTTTGATCAGGATCACCTCCTGAGTTGATATAGCCATGTCCGTCTGTCCGTCTGTCCGTCAGTCTGTCTGTCCGTCTGTCCGTCTGTCTGTTTCTACGCAAACTAGTCTCTCAGTTTTAAAGCTATCGAATTGAAACTTTGCACACACCCTTCTTTCCTTTGCACACAGTATATAAGTCGGAACGGCCGGGATCGGCCGACTATATCCTATAGCTGCCATATAACTGATTGATTGGAAATGCCATAACTTTGGTGTTTGTAAAGTTAGGAAGTTGGGATTTTTTATGGGTTCTATATTTGGCCAATCAATCTGACCTACCAAATTTTAAAAGGATCGGTCGACTATATTCTATAGCTGCCATATAACTGAACGATCGGAAATGCCATAACATTAGTGTTTTTAAAGTTAGGATATTGGGATTTTTTATGGGTTTTATATGCCATATGCCATACGATCGGAAATGCCATAACATTGGTGTTTTTATACCCTTGCAGAGGGTATAATATTTTCAGTCAAAAGTTTGCAACGCAGAGAAGGAGACATTTCCGACCCTATAAAGTATATATATTCTTGATCAGCATCACCAGGAGAGTCGATCTAGCCATGTCCGTCTGTCCGTCCGTCTGTCCGTCCGTCTGTCCGTCCGTCCGTCCGTTTCTACGCAAACTAGTCTCTCAGTTTTAAAGCTATCGAGTTGAAACTTTGCACACACCCTTTTTTTTTTGCACGCAGTATATAAGTCAGCACGGCCGGGATCTGCCGACTATATCTTATAGCTGCCATATAACTGATTGATTGGAAATGCCATAACTTTGGTGTTTGTGAAGTAAGAAAGTTGGGATTTTTTCTGGGCTTAACATTTGGCCAATCAATCCGACCTACCAAATTTCGTAAGGATCGGACGACTATATCCTATAGCCGCCATATAACTGATGGATCGGAAATGCCATAACTTTGGTGTTTGTAAAGTTAGGAAGTTGGGATTTTTTATGAGTGTTAAGAATGCATCATATGAATAATTTTGGAGAATTTAATTTACAGAATATTCTGCAAGGGTATTTCAACTTCGGCTCCGCCCGAAGTTAGCTTTCCTTTCTTGTTTTTATTGAGATCATTTACTTCATTCATATATCATATCATATAGCTAAAAACTAAGAAACAAAGAAAATAAAAAATATTGATAATAAAAAAGACAATTTTAAAGCTTTTAAAAGCCATTGATTTCTGCCCACAAAAATCAGTCTGTTAACCGGATCCGGTTTGAGAGCTGCTCGTCTGTCCGAAATTATGTAGCCGGATCTGCTGAAAATTCGCTCAGACTTCGTCGAGCAAGCTGGGATACAAATATCGATACGCACTCTCCTTTAAAAACTCCATTTCAGTGGAGTGAGTCTGACGAAAAAGAAAACGTAGTTATGATCTTAGCAGTGAAATAAGATAAAATAAATGAACAAAACTTCCAATAGTCCAGGACACTTATATTTGGACTAGCATGTGGCTTCGCCAAATATTGTCGAAGAACAATTATTGAATCCGATTTTGGAGTCTTGGCTCTGTTTGACAACTTCGCTTTCATAAACGAAAAAAAGGGTGCATCTCCTCCGGAATCTCGGGCTGGGGTTTCGTGTGTTGATGGATCCGGTGTTGAAACAGAAACAGAATTCAAATTTTTGGCAAGTTCGGATAATTTATTTTGAAGAAATTCAGCAGCTGAATCAGCACAACTGCTGCTTCGGAAACCTTCTTTCTTGAATCTAGGATCCAGTATGGTGGCGATTTTTAGAACCGTTCGATTTTCGTATTGAAAAAGCCGTTTGTTAATTTGTTCCAGCAAAAAATTGCAAGTCTCTCTGCCCTCGAAAGTTTTCAATGACTTGTGCATGTCGCTGACACGGTGGTGGAGATCAGCAGAGAGAGGTATAACTAAGGATATAGTCGCATAGGTGCTTCCAGAAACCCTGTTTGTGGCCGAATCAAAAGGCTCAAAAAGAAGTTCCGGATCATTGAGAACAGAAGCCTCATCTGCTGTTAGCGGTGGAGGTGCCTATTTTGTGTCTAGGAGGACTTGAGAAACAGCGTCTTTTATTTTCAGGATCCTGCTCACCATTTTGTAGCAACTATTCTAGCGTGTTGGAACTTCTTATGTCAATCCGTAACAGGAATCGGGTCTCTGAGAAGTTTTTAGCTTTAAATTAGCTATCGAGCTACTTTTAAAAAAGTTACAATACGTTTACACTTGGAAACGATCGGTTTTATGTTTTCCAACAAAAGAGTGTCTTGCATGATGAAATTTAGCGTGTGAGCAAAACACGGCATATGCCTCTTTTGAAGAATGGAACAGGCTTTGATCATGGACGCAGCATTATCTGTAACAATGGAAGATACTTTGTTTGTCAATTCCCATTTGGACAAAACCGTATGTATAGAGCTGGCGATATTTTCGCTTGTCTCGCTTAAAAGTTTGTTTGTTGACAAAACCGCGGTTCTGATCTCAAAGTATTCCAAAAGAAAATGACATGTGACCGTCAAATAGTGGTCATTTGCCCTTGATGTCCAGCCATCCGTTGTCCATGCACAGTACCTTACATCCCTTAGTACGTCCATTAGTTTTTTCTCCATGTCATTGAACATATTTGTTAAAAAAAAATCATTTAGTGTTCTTCGGCTATGTAATGAGTACTGCGGATCTAGGCAGTGGACAAAATAGCGAAAGCCAATGTCATCAACGATTCGGAATGGCTGAAAGTCAGTTGCGATCATTCTTATCAAAGCCTTATCAAGCGCAGCTTTCCGGGACGAGCCACTTTCGTATTTTCTTGGCTGTGTGGAGTCCTAAAACTGTTCTAGAGTCCTCACCGCTTTTGGCTTGCTTAGCAACTGTTCCAAGAAACAGCTATTTCTTGGAACTTGAAAAAAAGTTCTAAAATGGCATCACCAGACTGCCAGCATGTGGCTCATACCGAATTAATTAACTTCGAAAAATTTGTCCATTTTGTCCAATCCAAACCGATCCACCAACACACGAAATTATTCTATGGGAATAAAAAATAATAAATAAGGATTTTGAAACACTTAAAACCTAAATTACCTTTTACGACCAGCATAGAGTAAGAAACTATATAGAGGTTTCATTTGCTCTGCCCGGGCCTCTGCCAAAGATCTGCTGAGAGCCATGTTCGAAGCTAACTTCTTCTAACTTCGGTTTCTCACCACTTCTAACATGTGCGAAGCACAAGCAACCGCTGCGCTAGGTGCAGCCGCATCGTTCCTTTTCCTGTTTCGTTGCTGCCTCTTCGCCCTCCTCGCCCTCCTGCCTCTGCCCCTCCATTGTTGGGTAGGGGCAGGGTAATGATAATTTATGGGGGCCACTTGGGGTGGGTAATGGGTAGGTTAAGGGCAAGGAAATGGGGAAGGGATTGGTAAAGGGTAAGCGGCAGGGCTTGGGGAAGGGTAATTGGGAGGGTATTGGGGAGGCAGATGAGGCCCATAATTTGCCGCATAATACGTATTCATCTGCGTATAAAGTAAATAAATTAATAAAATGTAAAATAACAAAAATTTTTACTTACTTTTCTGGCTTCTTGCTTCCATAGAGTAATAATGTATAGAGCCGTCATTTGCTCTGCCTGCGCTCTCGAGTGACATTTCCTGTGATGCCACCTAGGCGAAAAACGGAAAAAAAGAGAGTTTTGCAAATGTTCGAATCGAGCTTCATTCCATGCCCATGGTGAGATTCTGCAGCTGGACTGGTCGCTCTTATTCCTAAGGATAGGTGCGAGAACTCCCCATACTATTGCTTGTGCCTCGCACATGTTAGAAGTGGTGAGAAACCGAAGTTAGAAGAAGTTAGCTTCGAACATGGCTCTCAGCAGAGCTTTGGCAGAGGCCCGGGCAGAGCAAATGAAACCTCTATATAGTTTCTTACTCTATGCCTCTATATAGTTTCTTCATAGAGTAAGAAACTATATAGAGGTTTCATTTGCTCTGCCCGCGCTCTCGAGTGACTTTGCCAGTGATGCCACGTAGGGGAAAAACGGAAAAAAAGAGAGTTTTTCATTTGTTCGAATCGAGCTTGAATCGATGCCCATGGTGAATTCTTATTGCTGCACTGCTCGCTCTTATTCCTAAGGATACGTGCGAGAACTCCCCATACTATTGCTTGTGCTTCGCACATGTTAGAAGTGGGGAGAAACCGAAGTTAGATGAAGTTAGCTTCGAACATGGCTCTCAGCAGAGCTTTGGCAGAGGTGCGGGCAGAGCAATGAGATTCTGCAGCTGGACTGGTCGCTCTTATTCCTAAGGATAGGTGCGAGAACTCCCCATACTATTGCTTGTGCTTCGCACATGTTAGAAGTGGTGAGAAACCGAAGTTAGAAGAAGTTAGCTTCGAACATGGCTCTCAGCAGAGCTTTGGCAGAGGCCCGGGCAGAGCAAATGAAACCTCTATATAGTTTCTTACTCTATGCCTCTATATAGTTTTTTCATAGAGTAAGAAACTACACTCACTCGCATATCTCTGCGTACACCCCAAAAAAATTTCAAAATCGAACTTTAAGCCCTAGCTGTTCGGCCATTTATGCATATATTAAACCCATTCTTTTTTTAAACTTAATTATAATTTATTGTCTTCATTGACGTATTTTTTTTAAATTATTCACCAGTGTCTTATATTTTATTTTTAATTTTAAACTTAACACTACCAAAAAATGTACCCGCAAAAGTCTGCGTACACTTATTTTAAACATAAATAATATTATTTTTAGTAACTGGTCGGGTATCCTTTGCTCTGCAAAACTTCCGTAAGGCGTCTCGGCATGGAATCCACAACTTCTTTTATTTTCATCTGCAGTAATATTCCCCCACTCCTCCAGAATCACATTCTTGAGCATTTTTTAGATGTTATCGTGTGTCCTCGGATTTTCCTCTCAAGAAGATCCCACAAATGCTCAATTGTGTTTAGATAAGGACTCTGGGGAGGTGTTCGCAGCTGATTTTTTACGTTGTACAGCGCCAAAGCTGGGTATTCTGTGCCGTGTGCTTCGGGTCGTTGTCTTGCTTGAACCAATATTCACTTTCGAGCCCTAATTTTTCAGCACTTTCTTTAAAATTTTTTTTTAATATGTCAATATAGATTTTCTGATCCATTATTGACTCGATAAATACCAATTTTCCAACGCCACTAGCTGCCATACACCCCCACACCATTATTCCGCTTCCTCCGTGCTTTACTGTGCCAACCAAATTTTCTTTATTCAAGGCTTCTCCGCTTTTCCTCCATACCAAAACCTTTCCCTTGATTCCAAATATACAAAATTTACTCTCTCGTCGGAAAATATAACCTTATTGTAGAAGTCTTGGTGTTTGGAAATATACTCATTAGCAAAGGTTAGGCGCTTTGGTCTATTGACTTCCGATATGAGAGGTTTTTTGCGGGCGACTCTGCTATGGTAGTCAGCCTTTTTTATGGTCCGGCGTACAGTATCCTCGGAAACTGTTTTGGAAAATCTATCCTCGACCTGGAGCTTTGCCTGATGAGCTGTCGTCCTTGGGTTGAGCTGAATAGATTTGATAATATTGCTCTGCTCGCGGTTTGTAAGCAAAGGCGGACGGCCAGAACGAGCCTTTAGCAAGATACTTCCAGTCGAGTTGTAGTTATTTATCACTCTTTGGATGGATGAGTGGGTTCTACCAATTAAAGCACCAATTTCTCTCTAAGATTTTCCATCCAAAAATCCTTTTAATATAATTTTCCGCACCTCAACAGAAATTTCCTTGCCTTTTTGTTCCATATTGCAATATGCTCGTTATTGTAATGAAAGAATTTCATTTTAACTGCGTAAGGTCTATTTTTAGACATTCTAAAGTAGATCGGCGACAAAAAAAATTAACGGTAATCGCACAATCCTGAATTCCACGAAGTTGAAAACAGCTGTACGCAGACTTTTGCGGGTACATTTTTTGGTAGTGTTAAGTTTAAAATTAAAAATAAAATATAAGAAACTGGTGAATAATTTAAAAAAAAATACGTCAATGAAGACAATAAATTACAATTAAGTTTAAAAAAAGAATGAGTTGAATATATGCATAAATGGCCGAACAGCTAGGGCTTAAAGTTAGATTTTGAAATTTTTTTGGGGTGTACGCAGAGATATGCGAGTGAGTGTATATAGAGGTTTCATTTGCTCTGCCCGGGCCTCTGCCAAAGCTCTGCTGAGAGCCATGTTCGAAGCTAACTTCTTCTAACTTCGGTTTCTCACCACTTCTAACATGTGCGAAGCACAAGCAATAGTATGGGGAGTTCTCGCACCAATCCTTAGGAATAAGAGCGACCAGTCCAGCTGCAGAATCTCACCATGGGCATGGAATGAAGCTCGATTCGAACATTTGCAAAACTCTCTTTTTTTCCGTTTTTCGCCTAGGTGGCATCACAGGAAATGTCACTCGAGAGCGCAGGCAGAGCAAATGACGGCTCTATACATTATTACTCTATGGTTTCTTACTCTATGATTACGGCTTCACTGGTTGAGCGGCATATATTAAAGTCACCCAAAATGACTATGCGATTTCTTACGCCCAACTCCTGCTCTATGCAGTCTACAAGTGCATTGCTCAGCCTTGACACTGGAAATGAAGGATTTCTGTATAATAATACATATATGATTTTAAGGTGCTTAAATGCAATAATTTGGCACACCTCATTAATGTTTCCCGTTTCAATAGTTCGGTGAAAAATTACTTCCATGTTTTGGAAAATGTGTGGCTTTGCAAAAACAATTACTCCATTGTGAGCCCTTCTGTTTCCTTGGTTTATACGGCTTTGAGCTGCTTTATTAAACCCATTAATTTCGCAATCCTCTTCGTTAAGAGTCCAACTTTCGACAAAGCACAAGATGTCCGCTGACCTTATAAAAATGTCCGTTTGTACATCAGCCATTCGCAAATGTTTTGAAAGTAAACTATAATTTTCTCTTCGGGATTGTCGAAGATTTGCTTGTGAAACGGTATAAGATTCTTCTCAGTTCTGAGGCTCTTTAGCTCAATATAAACTGAATCTGTTTCTTCCATTTTCCTGGGGGGAGAAAATTTTCCAATAATATATAGACCAGAAGCTTTCGTTGCTCGGCTAAATTTCCACATTCACAACCACTTCGCTATATGTATGTCGCTCCTTGACTCTTGGGTATCGTAATGGCTTTAGCAGGTACTACTGGAAAATGGAATCGTTCTATCATAGTTTGGTTACTATTACCATAGTAATAGGATCCAATAGATGACTCTATAAATTGTATACAAAGAGTCGATACCGATCCGCTTGGTGTTTGGTCAATCTGCCTAAGTTCACCACTTGCTCCAATTACTAATCCATCACTGGTGTCAATATTGACTGTTATCATATACTTTGCAGAAGTTGAGTATCCGACGCTTTATATGCCTTAACTTTTTCCAAAATCGTAAATTTATTTTCTGTAGAATCCGAAGATGCTTTTACTGTATCTTTTGCTGTTGATATAAACTCTTGTGTATCAATTTGCTCCAGTCTTAGGATATTATAAGCGTTTACTTTTGCGTTTGAATAGAATAGTCGAATTGCCTCTCTTGGAATTGTTTCCAAATCTCCGGAATGTATCTCTCTCTCCTTTATTAAAGCTTTAAGTTTGGAATATGTAGTATTTAACGTATCTGCGCTTAATGGCTTCAATCCAGCAGAAGACTGGTTCACGGGTAATGAAAACAATGAATGCAATGTATGTCCTTTTATTCCAAAGGCCGCTTTACCTGTTGGAGCGCAAAGTAAAACTTTTGCCGAGTCTGGATTACTTCCAGCCAAGGTGTTAAATCTTAACATAAGTGACTGATAAATGGTCGAAATTAATCGACTCTTTCCAACTCCTGCGCCGCCTCCAATAAACTCATAAAAAATGTTCTTTTGATTCATATTATGCATTAAATGGGAATAATATTGACGTTGATTACTATTAAGAGATCGCACTAAACTACAAACGTCATCAACGGGACCTGAAGAAGGCAATTTTAAGACTCTGGGACCATCTTAATCAGAGCTGGGATCAGTAGAGTTATCTTGAAACACATTAGGATTCCGTTCCACTTCGGGAATGGCAAATCCCCGAAATTCATCATCCAAAAGTTGTGATGCGAGAATGTCATTGTCTTCGAGATCATCATTGTTGTTTTGTTGTATTTCTCTTATTATTTCCTCAAAGTCTTCTTCACTTATTTGGTCGTAATTCTTTCTATTAGTTTCAAAAAAGACATTGTTGAGATTATACGTTTCTTCATTATTTTTTTCCAGGATATCCAATTGCTCATTTCGCCAAGGATAAAAAAGCATTACCAGTTCTCGATAATAGTCTGATCTTGAAGAATTTTTACTAGACCGTCTCCACCTCAAAATATACGGCTTACTTCGTTTCTAAAGAGTACCTGAATTATTCAGCATGATTAGGTTTTCCTCAATATTCTCCTCTTCATTTTCCTCTTCATGCTCCGCATATTCATGTTCTTCATTTCTGGTTTTGCGGACTTTTCGATCGTAGAGTGCGACAAAATAATTAATAAAGCCAGAGGAGTGCTTGGATTTATTAAAAGGTGGTCAAAAGAATTCGATGATCCTTATTTGACTAAAACTTTATTTATTTCGCTAGTCCGTCCGATTCTGGAGTATGGGTCTCCCGTCTGGAGTCCACAATACGGAATACATATCGGTCGTATTGAATCTGTACAAAAAAACTTCCTTCTCTTAGCTTTACGGCGCCTAAACTGGGATGCAAATCTTCACTTACCTTCTTATTCTAGTAGACTTCTGTTGATTAATTTACCCTCCCTAGCCAACCGTAGAACGATGCTTTTTACTATCTTTATTTTTAACCTTCTTCACCATGTGGTGATATTGACTGCCCCGACTTGATAAGTCGGCTAAACTTTTCTGTGCCAAGTAGATTAACTAGAAATTATATTCCCCTAATTTTAAATCATTGTAAATCTAACTATGCCTTGCATGAGCCTTTCAGAGTATTATTTTCTGACTATAATAGACTTTTTCCTGTAATCTTAAATCTTGAATCTCTGCCGCTCCTAAAACGTGTAATCTAACTATGCCTTGCATGAGCCTTTCAGAGTATTATGTTCTGACAATAATAGACTTTTTCCTGTAATTTCAAATCTTGACTCTCTGCCGCTTCTAAAACGTGTAATACTTGCTTCATTGGCACAAGATTAATCTTACTATTACTTTTTTCCCCGGACCTTTACCTATATTTTCTTATCTCGCGTGTATGTTCTCGCGAATAGTGCCGTACGATACACGGCTTCGCCCCTCGGTCGGTTGGGCGGGTAACTGGGCCGTGAGACTCCGCGCGAAAAAAAAAAAAATCCGCTAGACATACTTGCTCCATACTTTCCGGCCTAAAGCCTAGTACTCAGATCGACGAAAACTGTACGCCAGTCATGAGAGAGAGCGAGAGGCAAATAAACAAAGCAAAGAGCAAATTTAATCTTTTGGCGTGCGCTTCTCACTGAACATTATAAGAAATGGAGGGAAAAACTCAAATAACTCACAAAAGTCGATTGCAGGTGTTTACATGTGAGGACAAAATAACATTAATACTATCTGGGGTGCCCCTTGTCAGAGCAAAATGTTTTTTAGGTCCAGAATGTACGAAAAAACACAATAAAAGTGCTATGAACTTTAAATTAGCAAATAATTATCAGTCAATTAAAAAAAACAACTGTTTAATTTAAATTGTATTGTTTTTAAATTTCTTTGTACAGCGGCAGACTTGTCTTGCCAAGGTATTTGATAATATTTTTTAAAAGGCTCTTTCCCGCAAATACGATATTTTAATTTTAACTGCTTGTCAACAAACCCAGCTGATTGACAGTACGACCGTAGCACGCTTAATTCTGATGAACTCTCGAAACTTTGGCCACACTGGAAAGATTAAAGTTTTTACGCTAGCGTACTCGTT